>CM022299.1:224098257-225385551 GCA_011799875.1 Thinopyrum elongatum
GTTCTGAAAGCTGTCTTTGGGATATCTTCTTCACGAATGCGAATTTGGTGATACCCCATACGGAGGTCGAGCTTGGAAAACACCTTTGCACCTTTGAGTTGCTCGAACAATTCATTGATATTGGGAAGTGGGTATTTATTCTTGATTGTCTTCTTGTTCAATGGGCGGTAATCGACGCAAAGTCGTTCCGTGCCATCTTTCTTCTGGACAAAGAGAACACCACATCTCCAAGGAGACGAACTTGGTCTGATCAAACCCAGACGTTCTTGTTCATCAAGCTATTTCTTCAATTCTTTTAGCTCTTCTGGCCCAAGCTTGTAGGGGGACTTGCAAACGGGTTCTGTACCAGGCTCAAGGTCAATAACGAACTCGACTGGCCGGTGAGGAGGCATACCCGGAAGCTCTTCTGGAAAGACATCTTGATACTCACACACAACTGGAATGTGAGAAATAGCGTTGATCTCGCCTTTCTCATTGAGAGAGAACAACCGAATGGTGTCATCATGAGCCGCAAAGATAATCACATCTTCAGATGGATGAGTCAATTTAACCTTCTTTTCAGCACAATCGAGAGAAGCCTTGTGCTTAGAAAGCCAATCCATGCCAAGAATGAGATCAATATCGGAATTGCTGAGAACCATTGGGGAAGCCAGAAATGCATAATTGCCCATCTTGACGGTGACATCCAGAACGAACACATTAGAGCTCAACAAGGCACCCGGAGAAACAACCCACAAAGGCTTTGGTAGTGCTTGCGAAAACAAATCGTGATTCCAAACAAAAGGTCTGGATATGAAGGAATGCGATGCACCAGAATCATATAAAACTTTTGCAGGGAAGGAGTTAACTGTGAGGTTACCCATGATCACTTCAGAAGATTCCTCCACTTGAGCTGAATTCATCATGCTCACCCTTGCTGACTTGGGATTGTGCTTGACAACTGCATTGCTTGCTGACCTGACAGGAGGAGGAGGCGGAAGGCGCCTCTGGTTGGAACACTTGTTGGAGTAATGCCCTTTCATACCACACTTGTGACAAGTGACCTCTGAAAGTGGACGAAAAGGTGGAGGAGGACCGGCTGTCCTTGGAGCCTGAGATTGAGATTTGTTCTGATAGCTTGGGTTGGGTGGGTGGGAAGATCCACGACCACCTGAGTGCTTTTGCTAATGGGGCGGACGAAATGGAGGAGGTGGAGGAAGCCAAAACTTCTGCTGCTTTGAGGCCACTTGAGAGGAAGAAGATGAGTGGACTGTATCCCTGAGTCTCTTTTTGGAAGCTTCACACTTGAGTTGAGCTGCTTCTTGTTTTAGATCCATGTTATAGAACTGATCGAACTGAGTAGGCTCCACAAGAACGAGAGCTAGCTGAAGGTCCTCTCTGAGGCCACCCCTGAAGTAGTAGATCATGCACTTCTCATCTGGAATGTCTTACCTGCATAGCGAGCAAGATTCTGAAACTTGATGTTATATTGATACACAGACATGTTGCCTTCCTTGAGATTGCGGAATTGCTCACGCATGCTCTCGACAACAATTGTTGGAATATGATGAGCACGGAAGTCACGGAAGAAATCGGTCCAGCTGATCACTCGATCCCCTCTGGAGTCTTTGTGCTGCTGCCACCGATCTTCTGCCTGGTCCTTGAGCTGGAAGGAAGCGAACTTGATGTAGTCCTCAGGTCTGACATTGCTGCACTCGAAATGCTTGTTGATGTCCACAAGCCAATCATCGGCGTCCATGGCCTCAACACAAGCGTTGAACGTCTTTGGCTGATTAGCGAGGAACTGACTGAGTGTAGCAAACTGAGGCTGATTGTTGAAATGCCCTTGACCTTGGTTCCCTTGGTTGCCTTGTCCTTGGCTGTGCTCTTGCATGAGCTGAATTAGCATCTGAGTATTGGCGTTGGTGGCCGCCATCAAAGCTTGCCATACCTCCGGAGGCGGAGGAGGAGGCGGAGGGTTCGGCTGCTCTCCTTCGGTACGTTCCGGATGCAGACGCGTTGGGGGAGCCATCCTGAAGAAGATGACATCCATTAGAACCATCATTGAAATGATAGATAAGCTGAATCAAAGGCTGGATATTGCAATACAGTCTTCACAATTAACATCCGAACAGAGATTGAACGAATGCATTCCAAAGTTAATATGATTCAACCATCTGAATGAGAATCCACTTGGAATGAGGTTGAAGAATAAAACAACAAGGTAACAACTAGAACAAATACATGGTAGAGATTCCCCCAATCTCATGCCAAATATCTGTTGGAAAGATAACCTAGAGCTACTTGAATTCCCACCTATTAACTCCCGAAACTTTTTGGTTATGCAATCTGGTGTTGGGGATACAGGGAGGCACAAATATCTCAAACAACTAACAAGCCCTATGCTCCAATTGTATCCATCCATCAACACATAACCAACAAACCTTCAAAAATTGTGTACCTCAGACCTTCTAAAACATCCGATATACTAGCTGTGGCAATACATCTGATCACTCTCCCCAGTACTGGGTGTCGTCAAACTACTCTCACCACAAAGTGTACGGAAGCGTTTTCGATGTCGGCGTCCTCTGGTATTTCGGAACTGAAACAATAAACACAGTGATGAAAACACCTTGGATCTCAACTCCCCGGGACACTGCCACATCCCCTAAATGTCAGGAGGCACCAAGACAGAATCCCCGTCACAATGATATCGGAACAATTCCACAAAACCCGTGTGATCCTAATTTTTTTTTGAGTGAAAAGGATTGAAGAGTGAGGAAAACACCTACGTCACGAGTCCTTACCAGAGCAACGAAGGGGATAAGGAGTAAAAAGAATTCCTACCCTCCGATATAACTAAGACTCAAAATAGTTTTCTTTTAGACTCGTCAGCGGTTCGATCAAGCAGGGGCTCCTAAAGTCGGTATGGCTCTAAATACCAACTTGTAACCCCCAAGATGCAATTATATCCCAATCACGTGATGAACTCATGATTGGGGCACAATCGCATTTCGGACGCGTAGCAAGGTGGCATACAAATTCATACAACCAAGTGAATAGATAGAATACGAGATCCAGGCAACACTTGCCCGAGAATAGCATAAATATGACAATCATCATACAATCATCCATACAGATAGTAGAGTCCGACTATGGACTAGATAAAAAGAAAACACCACCCTGCTACTATCCCCGGATACTCCAACTAGGTCCTCTACTGATCGTCTGGATAAGTAACATAGAAATGACCACGATCCTCATCAAACTCCCACTAGAGCTCAGTGGCATCTCCTGCATCAGACTCAACGGTACCTGCAACTGTGTTTGTAGTATACTGTGAGCCACGGGGACTCAGCAATCATATCACCCACGGTAGCAAGGCTATCAAAGCTTAAATAGGTAGGGCATGGTTAAGTGGTGGAGCTGCAGCAAGCACTAAGCATATGTATGGTGGCTAACTTACGAATACAAGAATAAGATGAGAAACTACGCAACGGTCGCAAACTAGTAATGATCAAGAAGTGATCGTGAACTACTTACGTTCAAGCATAACCCCACCGTGTTCTCTTCCTGAACCTCGTCGAAAAGAGACCATCACGGTTACACACACGGTTAGTGTGTTTTAAAGAGTTTAGTGTCAAGTTCACTACAACCGGATATTAAAAAACTCCCATCTGCCACATAACCGTTGGCACCGCTCTTGAAAGTTTAAACCCTGCAGGGGTGTCCCAACTTAGCCCATGACAAGCTCTCACGATCAACGGAGGAAATCCTCCTCCCGGAACATCCCGATCAAGCTCAGAATCCCGGTTCACAAGACATTTCGACAATGGTAAAACAAAACCAGCAAGACCTCCCGATGTGCCAACACCCTGATAATAGCCGCGCGTATCTCGTTTCAGGCCACGACGGATGAGCTACGCGTACAAGTGCCAAAATAAACCAAGTTGCCCTGGGGCAGCCCCGCACAGTGCTCTAGTTTGGACCAACACTCATGAGGAGCACTGGCACGGGTTGTTTTTTAGAATCCTCGGGTTAATTACTCCCTATGCAAATTTTAGTTGTTATTAGGCAAATGGTAAAACCAAAGTTGGGCCTTGCTGGAAGAGTTTTATTCAAAGCGAACTGTCAAGGGGGGCCCATAAACCCCGACCGCGTTAGGAACGCAAAAATTCAAGGAACATAACACCGGTATGACGGAAACTAAGGCGACAAGAGTGGAACAAAACACCGAGCAAAAGGCCAAGCCTTCCAACCTTTACCAAGTATATAGATGCATTAATTAAATAAGAGATATTGTGATATCCCAAGATATCCATGTCCCAACATGGAACAACCTGCACTGCACCTGCAACTAACAACGCTATAAGAGGGGCTGAGCAAAAGCGGTAACATAGCCAAACAACGGTTTGCTAGGAAGGTGGGTTAGAGGCTTGACATGGCAACATGGGAGGCTATAAGAACAAGTGTGTCGGGGACGAATCCGCGATCACCTATGGGACCCAGGGAAGGACCCCTTTACGTTCGGCAGGGAGAGATGGTCGCACGAAGAGCAAATCTAGCGAAGAACACGACAGTGCACGAGAGAGATTTACCTAGGTTCGGGCCGCACGGATGCGTAAAACCCTACTCCTGCTTTTTGGTTTATTATCTGTATGATTGTTCTAGCTCCAGGAGCGCTACAGTACCGAGTAGCTGCGTACAATACTGGAGTTCTCCATCTCCCAGTTCCTCCTCCCCCCTCCACGTTGCCTATGGGCCTCCTTTTATACGCACAAAGGGGTCACCAACAGGTGGCAAACAGTAAAGGTAGAGGTGGAAAGTTGCTACAGTAAGGCCATTATTACCAGGATGACATGTCCTACCTACCACTGACGGCAGGGGACAAGGGCATTAAATGCCCATGCCTTTGCTGTCCACATACATGTACCCGGACGTCTTGGACGTGGGAAAAGCCTATCCCACCTGCTCCTGCACCGCTAGCTATAGTGTACCGCCGTCTACACAGTGCCCTGCCACACACGCTTGGAAGGACCCAGAGCGCCACGCTGGCAGAGGCACCGGAGCAGCACAGTAGCACAGTGGTACAGTAACGCTTGCCGCGGCAAGACCTTGCCGCACCTGACAGCTTGCCGCAACCCATAGTTTGCCGCGCAAGGTAACTTGCCGGGGCAAGTACCTTGCCGCAGCTGCTATCTTGCCGCAGCCAATACCTTGCCGCAGCCAATGACTTGCCGGGGCAAGTACCTTGCCGCGGCAAGTACTCTGCTACAGCAAACCTCAGGCTGGGCCTCAGCTGTCCCTCCCAGCAAGCTCCTCTTGCCGGGGCCTTAACTCTTGCTTTGTATACTTTGTTCTTGAATGGCTTAATAATCTTGAGCTTCTCTCTGGCTGTCCTCCCGCAAGCCTGGCCGCGGGATGCTACTACTGCCCGTGCACAAGTACGGGGTACTAGGGTACCCCTATTCTAGTACACCGACAGGAGCCCCCGGGCCTGGGCCACACACGGTGCCGGGCGTTGTTGGGCCAGGCCCAAACAGTGCACGGGCACGCGTGGCTAGGATAAGCCGAAACGTCCCTATGCTGTTTAATTGCACGCTCTCCCACGCGTCGCGCGTTGAATGCGGAGCATGGGAAGCATGCGCAGCTATCTCGAATGACGAAGGGGCGGATGGTTCCGCATCTTTCCCCATAAAAGGAGGGACCAGCAGAAGCACTCACACACCCCTCTCACCATTCTCGATCTCCAAATCTCCGCCTTCTTCTTCCTCCGCTCTAAAACAAAGCGGTTTCCCAATCCTCCGCCACCGCGCGCGTCCGCACCTCCCTCGGTCCTCAGCTCCGCCTTCGCCATGCCTCCCAAAGGAGAAAAGGGGAAGACGGGGAAGTCCTCAAGGACGGAGACCCAGGCGCAGTTGAAGAGGCAGAAGTACGCGCTCTTCGCTCCGACGCTCATGGGGGCGGATCTGAAGGCCAAGTTAGAAGGCATGTGGGCCGCGAGGACCAAGGCGCATCCGGCCACCCGCGTTCGCCCAGCCACCGACGAGAGCGAAGTGAGCAAGTACCCCTTCTTCGCTTGCTACTTTTGGTGCGGGCTCTGCCCACCATACTCGGATTTCTTTAGCGACGTCATGTACACCTTCAATCTCTGTCTGCTGGATCTCACACCGAATGCCGTATCCACCATGGCAATATTTGCGCATCTGTGCGAAAACTTCGTCGGCGTCGCACCCAACACTGCGCTGTTCAGGCATTACTTCACTCCCCGTGCTGAAAAGGGGGAGCCTCTCACTGTTGGCGTCTCGTTCGTTTCAAGATTGGGCGCCAAGGAGCATTATCTGAAGGGGGATCTCCGCCCAAGATGGGGAGAAATCCGGTCTGAATGGTGTTGGATCATTGACGACGAGCCGCCACCATACTGTGCGCTTCGCAAGACCCCAGCAGCGCGTGGCACAAACTGGAGCGATCTGGATCCCCAGGACAAAAAGCTGGAGATTGCCGCTGCCAGGATCATACGGCTCAGGGAGGCCGGGCTCACCATAGGGATGGTTGGCGCAGACTTCCTCCGCCGCCGCATTGCTCCTCTGCAGCAGAGAGGAACGCCGGCCTCTGATTGGAAGAACCCAGCCGATATCATGCGGCTGCGCCCTGGACTGATCAACAACTTCACAGTTCTGCAGCATGACTTTTTCATGCGAGAACTGTTCAAGCAAGAGACAGATCCAGAGAAGCGCGACAAGGCGTTCACGCTGCCGAAGCACATCGTGCCCCTTTGCAACAACTCCGCATTCAGTGCAATCATCACTATGATGCCGCTCTGCAATGCGCACAGCATTGAAGCAACTTGGGACGTGCCGCTCGAAGAAGACGTCCGGCGATTCTTTGACTCCACGGTCGAAAAGCAGGTCCGGGAGGAGGAGTGGCTCGTCCGCAACACCACTGAGCAAGAAATAGAATTCATTGCTCGAAGAGTGGAGGAGGACAGGCTCGCCAGGGAAGCTGGCGATTTTGGTTATACTTTGGCGGAGCTCGACGAGGCAGAAAAGGAGATCCTTGCCGAGCAGGGGATGCTTGCCGGGAAGGGCGAGCTCGCCGCACCCAGCAAGGATGTCGGGCCAAGCCAGCCTGCCAACGAGTCAGGCAGCTCAGAGGATGAGGGCTCCTCTTCCGAGGAGGGCACCGAAAGCCCACCGCAGTCAGAGTCCCCAGCCCCTCTGAGGAGGAAACGCCTTCGCAGGCTTGGCAAAGTGGCTGAGCGGCAAGAGGTTCAACAACCGCCGGAGCGCCGTTCGACGCGCTCGACCGCGGCAAGGGCTGGTGCTGCGGGAGCGTCTCACGCGGCCCCGGCAACTGGAGCAGGGTCATCAAAGACCGCTGCTACTACCCCCGCCAAGCGGCCAAGGAGCCCAGCTCCCCCTCCTCCCCCTCCTCACACGGAGGCAGACTTTGATTTTTCCGCTCTCAGCGAAGAGGACGACAAGGAAGATTAAGTTCCCTTGCCGCGACCCTTAATCTTTGTAAGGTTTTGTTTCTGTCCTCACTTGTCACGCTCCGGCCTTGTTTCCGCAGGGAGGAAACCTTGGCGGAGAGGACAAGGAAGAGAGCTAAGGTCTCGACGAGCAAGATCGTGGTGGTCGTCGAAGATGAGCCCACGGCAACCACCGGGAGAGCGTCTGAGACCATCCCGACCAGCTCGGAGCCCAGCCCTCGTCGCAGCCCCCAGCGCAGCCCCCAGCGTAAGTATTTCAACTACCTTTCGCTGGCGGTCGCTGAGGAACAAGCATTTTTTCACTGACATCTTTGGGCGTGTAGGAGAGGAGCAGCAAGTGGAGCCATCTGAAGGTGCTCCAGAAGTACCACCCCCCTCGACCACACCGCCAAGGAGAAGATCTCCGGTAAGGGCTCCCACTAGCGAGCCGAGCCACGAAGAGGAGCCGGCAAGCGCCGAAGTGCCAAGCACCAGCGCTGGCGACCCCACCCCAATGACAAACGTTGACGGGGGAGGGGAGCCCACCGCTCCTGAGCTCAACACGGGTAAACCCACTTGCCGCAAAACTCTTTCTGCTTTCTTTCTTTTGTCTTCTTGAATTTCTTCCTGAAGCTCTTTTTGCCTTACTTCTCGGGTTGGCAGAGCCCTCCTCGGTGAAGCCAATGAACATTGACTCTTCTGTCGAGGAGAACACCACAGGGGCCATCGACGACGAGGCCGCCAAGGCCGCTGCTGCCAAGGCCGACAAGCTGGCAGCCGACAAGCTTGCCGACGAAGAAACTGCCAGGGCTGCCGAAGAGGCCGGCAAGGCCGCCGAGGATAATACCGCCAAGGCGCCCACCGATGAAGCCGCCAAGGCTGCTGAAGCTGAGGCTGCCCAGAAGGCTGTTGAGGAGGCCGGCGAGGGAGCCGGTGGTCGTACTGACGTCCCTGAGGCCACAGGAGCGCCAGGCGCTACTCCGACCACGGGTCCCTCAACCACTGACGAGGTGGCAGCGCCCAACTCGCCTCCGCCAAGCAAATACATCCGGGTCGGCGAGAACGTCTACGTCAGCCTCCCCTGGACGGTGGGCTCCAGAGCGCCAACCGAGGAGGATGTTGTGGACGAGGAGATCCTTGCCGCTGCCGGGCTCCAGCTTGTGGATGCGCTAGGCGCCAGCAGCAGCAGCACGTCTGAAGAGGAGCAACTGCTTCAAAAGCTGCTGAATCTTCATCGCGCCCGACGGGAGAAGCTAGCTTCCAGGGAGGCGCTCATCGAGAAGGCCGAAGCTGACATGTTGAGGCGCGCGCAGATCTTGGCGGACATCCGCGCGCGATCTCTTAATGCGTTAGAGGTCAAGCGGGCACAGCTGGCCGAAGAACGGCAGGCCCTCCTCCTGATGAAGCAAGACATTGAACAAAAACAGGAGGAGACCACCAAGGAGTTGTCTGCTCAGGCCGGTGATCTGAACTAGCGGAAAGTGGACCTTGATGCCCACGAAGAAGAACTTGCCGAGTGCAAGAGGAAACTTGCCGAAACCCTCTGACAGAAAGACGAGGAGGTGGCAAGACTTGTCGCAGAGCGGACCCAGGGGTAGGCACAAAAACACCAGAAGGAAATCGAAGCCTTGGCCCAAGAGTACGCCAGCAAGTTGGTGGAGGCCACCAACGCTGTCGCTGCTGTAGAAGTGAACAGGAAGGAAACGGAGGAGAAAGTGGCAAGACTAGAGGCCGCCCTCAAGGCAAACGGTGACAAGCTCTCAACGCTTGAAAGTGAGAGGGCAAAGGTGACCCACACTTTGGCGGAGATGCAAGTTACCATAGCCAAGAAGAACAATCTTCTTGCCACCGCCAACGACTCCAGAGCAGACCTGAAGCTGAAGCTGACCACGCTGAAGGAGACGCTCGACACCACCAGAAAGCGCGAAGGGCTTCTAATGACAGAGCTCCAGAAGGAAAAGGGTCTGCTTCAAGATGCTATTGCAACCCACAAGAAGTTCAGGGATAACGTGGGGATCTTCACAGACAGGCTTGCCAGCGCCGCCGAGGACATCGACAAGGAGCTGACTGCCCTGAAGGTGCCGGACTTCGGGTACTCCACCGACAAGAACACGCAAACTAGCGTCAAGCTAGCCGAGTTCTTCGACGGAGTAGTAGAAGCACTCCAACAGCTCCAAGTCAATCACAAGGCTCAACTGGCCGACGAGTCATGCAGGCTTTGCCGGGGAGTTCTCCGGAGGTTGTTGGTGAAGATAGCATACAGAAACCTGGGCGTCGACTTCAGCAACATCTTCAAAAGCTTGCCGAAGGGATACGACCCCGCGCCACTAGAGGCCCTTGTCGCGCCCATCGTGGAGAGGGTGGACCAAATCCAGAGAGTCGAAGGCGAGCACCGCAATTAGAGAGCCCATTCTTCTCCCTCCTTGCCGCCGCTAGACATGTTAAAGAACAATCTGTTTAAGCCGCGGCAACTTATCTTGTAATATAACTTGCAATATTTTGAAGTTAATGCATGTCATCTCCCTTGAGCAATTACTTTCTTTGTGTGTACTTGCCCTACGCTTATAGGGAACTTGCCGGTGCGCGCACCATCGCCGTGAGCGCTGGGTGCGGGACTTCAGCAGCCTGCTGGCGGTGCCATTGCCGGCAAGCAACCTTGTCGCGCTCAGTGCAGCCACTTAGGTTGTTGAGCGGACTCGACACAAGGTAAGGGCGCGAACGATTACGCTTAGGTTCCGTCGCGCACAGGTTTTCCATACAAAGAGTAGTATCGTTCAAGGAAAATAACCTTGAAAATAAAAAAGAATTTGATTGTTCAAACTTTGGCACTTAGCTTTGTCGCTGATCTCTCCGCGGCAAGGTCTTGTCACTGCTTGCCGCTGCCTTCTTCCCGGCAAGGCAAAGTTTCTTTGAACGACGCCTGGTCCACGCCTGGTCCATATCATTATCCCATCCCCCCCGGCAAACTTGTGCGCGAGGGAAGCTTCTGTCTCTTTGAGAAAAAGAAAGAAGAGAAAATAAAGATATAGGAGCTTGGTGGCTCGTTAATGCTTACCGGGGAGGCTGTACTGCATAGTATGTCAGATAATCATGCAAAATAAAAGTAAACATGAAATCGTCAAAAACTGCGAAATACAAAAGCTTTATTTATGCACAGGGTCTGCGCCTGGCTTTGTACAAAGGATTACATGCAACAGCGGCAATACTTGTACAAAAGGTGGTTGCCGGGGAAGGGCCCGGCAACCGCGCCTTATGGAAAAAACTTACGAAGATGCTCAATGTTCCAGGAATTGATCACTGGAATGCCATCCTCGGTCTCCAGGCGGACAGCACCGGGCCTGGTGACTCGTTTCACCCGATAAGGGCCTTCCCACTTCGGCGTCAACTTGTTTGAATTCTTGGCCGAATGAACGCGCCGAAGAACAAGGTCGCCTTCCTCGAGACTTCTGGCATTAACTTTGCGGCTATGGTAGCGACGCAACGCTTGCTGGTAGCGAGCAGCTCTCACAGCAGCCTGAAGACGATCCTCCTCGAGGAGCACAGCGTCATCTTGCCACAGTTGCTCTTGCTCAAGCTCATCGTAAGCGAGCACTCGAGGTGACCCGTATACGAGTTCCGTGGGGAGAACTGCCTCTGCTCCATAAACTAGAGCAAAAGGCGTCTGGCCAGTAGCTCGATTTGGCGTCATCCTGATCGACCAAAGAACCACTGGCAGCTCCTCGATCCAGTTCTTGCCGCACTTGCGCAGCCTGTCGAAAGTTCTCGTATTGAGCCCACGCAGCACTTCAGCATTTGCCCTTTAAGCTTGACCGTTGCTTCGGGGGTGAGCAACAGAAGCGAAACAGACCTTGGCGCCAAGGTCTTCGACATACTGCATGAAGGTGTGGCTCGTGAACTGGGTACCGTTGTCGGTGATGATCCTGTTAGGAACACCAAAGCGACAAACAATTCCCTTGAAGAACTTGATGGCTGATTGTGCTGTCACCTTCCTCACTGCTTCCACTTCCGGCCACTTCGTAAACTTGTCGATGGCCACATACAAGTACTTGAAGCCCCCGGTGGCACGGGGAAAGGGGCCGAGGATGTCGAGCCCCCAGACCGAAAATGGCCAGGAGAGAGGGATTGTCTGGAGAGCTTGAGCTGGCTGATGAATCTGCTTGGAATGAAACTGGCACGCTTCACACTTGGTTACTAGTGCAGTTGCATCCTGGAGGGCGGTGGGCCAAAAGAAACCTTGCCGGAAAGCCTTTCCAGCAAGGGCTCTTGACCCTATGTGGGACCACACTATGCCTCCATGAATCTCCGCCAACAGCTCCTGTCCTTCTTCCCGGGGAATACACTTCAATTTCACACACCGTTTGGTCTTTTTCTGTCGCACAGCATGTCATCGACAAATTGATACATATTGGACCGTCGGGCTACTTTCTCCTCTTCTTCCTGCTCTTCGGGAAGTTCTCCTGTCTGAAGGAAACGGACGATCTGCTGCGCCCACGCTGGAGCCTGTGGCTCGACAACGAGGACTAAAGGCATTTCTTCTGCTGCGGGAACATCAGGCCCTACGGCAAGAGCTTGTCGCTCTACCAGAGCCGGCCGTTCCCCGACGAGCTTGGCGGGAACAGCCGCTTCAACGACAAGAGCCTGGGGCCCTGCTGGAGCGTGCTGTCCTTCAACAAGCTCGTCGGGAGCAGTTGCTTCAATGACGGAAGCCCAAGGCCTCGTCGGAGCATCTTGCTCCTCAGCGCTTCGATCAGGAGCGCCTGCTTCAACGACAAGGACCCGAAGTCTTGTCGGAGCAAGTTGCCCCTTTGCCTTTTGCCTAGGAGCACCCGCTTCAATCACAAGAGCGTGAGGCCTTGTCGGAGCAAGTTGCCCCTCTGCATCTTTGGCGCTGGCTTTGGCAGCCTTCTTGCCGGCGGCTTCGGGGAGCTCTGCCGGGAAGTAGTCGCCAGAAGCCAACCTCCTCTTCCTGCCTTGCCCTACTGATGGCGTCACGGATGGCTGAGTTAGTTGGAGCACAAAAGTGCCTGGTTCCACAGGCAATTTGAGTGCGGCGCGCTTTGACAAACCATCGGCAATGTCATTCTCAGCACCTGGGACGTGCTGCATTTGTAGGCCGTCAAAGCGTTCCTCCAACTTCCTCACCTCATCTACATAAGCTTCCATCAATGGGCATTGGTAGTTCTTGTTCACTTGCCTGACGACAAGCTGCGAATCTCCCCTAACAATAAGCTTCTTGATCCCAAGGTCTGCCGCGATCCTGAGACCGGCAAGCAACCCCTCATATTCTGCAGTATTGTTCGTCGCCTGTTCCTTGGGAAAGTGCATTTGGACCACGTACTTGAGGTGCTCTCCGGTGGGTGCGACAAGCAGTACGCCAGCACCGGCGCCTTGCAGCGAAAAGGCCCCATCAAAGTACATAAGCCACTCTTTGCTTGTCTCCTTGCCGGGGAGAGTCGTCTCTGGGATTTCTTCGTCTGGCGTTGGTGTCCATTCTGCGACAAACTCTGCCAAAACTCGGCTCTGTATGGTTGATGTACTCTCAAACTTGAGACCAAAGCTCGACAACTCCAACGCCCACTCGACAATCCTGCCTGTCGCTTCTGGATTTTGCAAAATCCTTTTCAGCGGGAAGCGAGTGACGACGGTAACTTCATGTGCTTGAAAGTAATGGCGCAGCTTTCTCGAGGCCATGAGAAGGACGAAAAGCAGCTTTTGCACACCAGAATACCTTGACCTAGCTCCCTGCAGAAGAGAGCTCACAAAGTAGACCGGGCGCTGCACCATTTTCTTCTTTTGTATCACTTCGCCTGACTGCGCAGACGAATCCTTGTCGGCAGCAAAACTTGTCGGGGGAGCCCCCAGCTTGTCGCTGGACGTGCTTGCCGCAGTTACTGCCTCCTCATCCACCTCTCTCTCCGCTACCAGCGCAGCACTAACCACTTGATTGGTTGCCGCTAGATACAGCAACAACTTCTCTTGTGGTTTAGGTGCGACAAGTATTGGAGGAGAGGAGAGGTATCTCTTCAAGTCTTGCAGCGCTGCCTCCGCCTCCGGAGTCCATTTCAATGGACCTGCCTTTTTTAAGATTTTGAAAAATGGCAGGGCGCGCTCAGCTGACTTGGAGATAAACCTACTGAGAGCAGCAACACAGCCGGCAAGTCGTCGTACATCCTTGACGCGCTTCGGTGCTTCAATTTGCTCAATGGCTTTGATCTTGTCAGGATTGGCTTCAATTCCGCGTTGAGACACAAAGAACCCGAGAAGCTTGCCGGAGGGAACTCCAAACACGCACTTCTCGGGGTTGAGCTTCAGGTTGATCTTGCGCAGATTTACAAAAGTTTCTTCTAGATCTTGAACCAAAGTAGCCCTGTCCTTGCTTTTGACCACTATATCGTCCATATAGGCTTCCACATTTCTGTGCAGCTGAGGCTCAAAAGCAATCTGGACGGCTCTTGCAAATGTTGAACCAGCATTTTTCAAACCAAATGGCATACGTACAAAACAGTATGTGCCACAGGGTGTGATAAATGCGGTCTTTTCCTCATCTTCCTCAGCCATGAAGATTTGATGATACCCTGAATATGCGTCAAGAAATGAAAGCAAATCACATCCTGCCGTGCAGTCAACAATCTAGTCTATGCGGGGCAAAGGAAATGGGTCTTTGGGACAAGCTTTATTAACATCAGTGAAATCAATACAAAGCCTCCATTTTCCATTCGCTTTGCGCACGACAACAGGATTGGCCAACCACGTAGGATGGAGCACTCCTCTGACGAGGCCTGCTGCTTCCAACTTCTTGATTTCTTCCGCAATAAACTCTTGCCGCTCCACAGCTTGCTTTTTGGCTTTCTGTTTGACGGGCCTCGCGTGGGGACAAACGGCAAGGTGGTGCTCAATTACTTTCCTGGGAACACCGGGGATGTCGGACGGTTGCCATGCAAACACGTCGACATTCGCCCGCAGGAAAGCAACGAGCGCGCTTTCCTATTTGTTGTCAAGTGTGGCACTGATGGTAAAGGAACCACCAGTGCCGTCCTCCTTGGCGGGCACCTTCTTTGTCGCCGGCGGAGCGGCTTTGTTCTTTTTGCACTTGCCGGTGGAGCTCTCTGGTGCGTCCTCGACGGCAGCGCAGCACTCCGAAGAGGTGCGCTTGCCGGAGTGGGAACAGGAGCTCTTGCCGGACTTCCTCTTGTTCTCCCCCCCGAGAGCTTCAGCGGCAAGTGCCTTGGCGGCAGTTGTGGCAGCTGCTTCCCGGTAGATCTTGTCGGCGCAAATAAGCGCATCCTTCTTGTCGCAGGGAACTGTGATAACACTTACTGGGCCTGGCATCTTCAACACGTTGTAGGCAAAATGAGAGGCTGCCATAAACTTGGCGAGCGCTGGACGGCCAAGTATCCCATTATAAGGCAATGGAATATCGGCAACGTCAAAGGTGACCTTCTCGGTCCGGTAGTTCAGCTCGCCGCCAAATGTCACTGGCAGCGTGATCTTCCCTTTCGGCTTGCTCCTTCCTGGATTGACTCCTTGGAAAGTACCAGTTTCCTCAAGCTCGCCGTCAGGGATTTGAAGTTTCCGGAGCACAGCGGGCGAAATCAGATTCAAGCTGGCCCCACCATCAATTAACATCTTCGTGACCTTGAGGTTGCGGATCGTTGGTGAAACCAACATCGGCAAGCACCCGACCGCCGTTGTGCGGTCAGGGTGGTCCTCAATGTCAAAGACGATAGGCGTGTCGGACCACTTCAGAAGCTTTCTGGCGTCAACAGATGGTTCTGCCGCATTGATCTCTCACGCCCACTGTTTAAGTTGGCGGTGAGAAGAATGCAACGAAGCACCACCGTCAACACACAAGACTTCTGCGGCTTTCTGAAATTCGTGCTCACTGGATTCTTCATCATCTAGATCATCATCATCATCATCTTTGTCGCGGCCACGAGGAGGCCTGTCTCTCTGCTGCTGCTTGGCCTTGCCGTGACGCCCTCCTCGGGCAGTGCGCTTCTTGCCGGACCCGCCAGCACCTTCTGGGGCCTTCTCCTTGTCGCGCCTCTCATACTCAGCTTTCTGCTGTTCGACAAGCTGCTCGACTCGTCGACAGTTCTGGAGATCGTGTCCCTTGGTGCGGTGGATCTTACAATATTGCTTGTCGGAGCCGTCCTGCTTGTCGGCAGCCGCCAAGGCCTGACAGTTGGCGCACGCGGCAATCTCCTTGCCGGAGCCCTCGACTTTGGCCTTGTCGGCGCTGCCGTTGCCGCTGGACTGCTCGACGGCAAGCACAGCTTTGCCCTTTTTCTTCCTGTTGTTCCGCCGCCGGCCCTTCTTTGCCGGGGCGGTACCTTCGCTGTCAGAGCTCCCCCCTGCGTCAACACCTTCACCGGGAAGTTTCCTTCCCTCTTCAGCACGCGCACACTTGTCGGCGAGAGCATATAGCTGGCCAATGTCTCTGACCTTGGTCATCGCCATTTCCTCCCGCATCCTGCGGTTACGCACGCGCGCCAAAGATGTCGGGGACGAATCCGCGATCACCTATGGGACCCAGGGAAGGACCCCTTTACGTTCGGCAGGGAGAGACGGTCGCACGAAGAGCAAATCTAGCGAAGAACACGACAGTGCACGAGAGAGATTTACCCAGGTTCGGGCCGCACGGATGCGTAAAACCCTACTCCTGCTTTTTGGTTTATTATCTGTATGATTGTTCTAGCTCCAGGAGCGCTACAGTACCGAGTAGCTGCGTACAATACTGGAGTTCTCCATCTCCCAGTTCCTCCTCCCCCCTCCATGTTGCCTATGGGCCTCCTTTTATACGCACAAAGGGGTCACCAACAGGTGGCAAACAGTAAAGGTAGAGGTGGGAAGTTGCTACAGTAAGGCCATTATTACCAGGATGACATGTCCTACCTACCACTGACGGCAGGGGACAAGGGCATTAAATGCCCATGCCTTTGCTGTCCACATACATGTACCCGGACGTCTTGGACGTGGGAAAAGCCTATCCCACCTGCTCCTGCACCGCTAGCTACAGTGTACCGCCGTCTACACAGTGCCCTGCCACACACGCTTGGAAGGACCCAGAGCGCCACGCTGGCAGAGGCACCGGAGCAGCACAGTAGCACAGTAGTACAGTAACGCTTGCCGCGGCAAGACCTTGCCGCACCTGATAGCTTGCCGCAACCCATAGTTTGCCGCGCAAGGTAACTTGCCGGGGCAAGTACCTTGCCGCAGCTGCTATCTTGCCGCAGCCAATGACTTGCCGGGGCAAGTACCTTGCCGCGGCAAGTACTCTGCTACAGCAAACCTCAGGCTGGGCCTCAGCTGTCCCTCCCGGCAAGCTCCTCTTGTCGGGGCCTTAACTCTTGCTTTGTATACTTTGTTCTTGAATGGCTTAATAATCTTGAGCTTCTCTCTGGCTGTCCTCCCGCAAGCCTGGCCGCGGGATGCTACTACTGCCCGTGCACAAGTACGGGGTACTAGGGTACCCCTATTCTAGTACACCGACAAAGTGGAAGGTAGCATGACATAGTGATAGAACGAACAACTAGCAAGCAAAGCTAGAAGTGATATCGGGGGTAATGATCATCTTGTCTGGATTGTCCTCAGTGGTATCGGTAACTTGCTCATCGTGAACGTACTCGACAGGGTCCTCGGTCACGAACTCGTCTCCCGGAACTACCCAAAAGAAAGCACAAGCTTACAGTAAACAAACAAGGCATGGCAAGAACATATACTTCATGCAACTCTAACATGAATGCATATGAAGAACGTTATGCACGGGGCAACGGTTCTACCGGAACGAGGGATACGGCAATGGGAAGGAAATGGTGAAGATAAAAATTGATATGGGCAGAATCTTGGTAAACCAAGCATGACACTAGAAATATTGGATGATTTCGGTTGAAATCGATATAAAGATCACCGGGAATGGATGCACGGTTTGCAAATGACAAGCGAAACAAAATGCAATGCAATCTGTTGAAAACAGCAACATGACAACTTGGATGCAAAGTTTAAATATGCTACATCATAGCAACATGAAAATGAATGGCATGACATTGAAGTACATGTCAAGCACTACAAAACATGATCACTCATCTACTGCTAAAACTCACTAGAACATGTTTAAAACAGCATGTCAAAAATGCAAATGATAACAGTTTTACAGACCTAGCAGAAATTCACTGAATATGGCAAAACAGATTTAGATAGCAATGTTTAGGTCTAGTAAACTATATGCTATAGGAACATATTATAGCAAACAGGAGCATGGATGGATAGAGTATAACAAGGTCTTCAAAACATGATCACTGAACAACTCCATAATATGCATGGATTTAAAGGTAGCATCAAGCAAACATGGCAACATGATGTTGCAATTTCAGACAGCAGAAATAAGCATGACATGGCAAAACAGATTCATGTTGTCATATTTGCAAGCTTGTGGCACTCATCACAGTGCACTTTATGGCATGGAATAAATTCTAGCATGGAGTAGACATGAAAAAGAAGCTATACATGTGCCAAACTATCACATAGCATGTTTGAATTTAATCACACAAAAATGACAAAACAGCAACATGATGTAAAATGGCATGTGTGCAAACTTGCTGAAATGATGAAAATGGATGCCACCAATGGATTCAATGGATTTTTCTAGTCCAGAAACATATATAATATATTGGGGTCCCTATAGAAAAATCACCACAATTACTCAAATATGCAAGCTGCCTAAAATGGCTATGACAGAATTTGCATTTTCCATATTTGGAAACGTCCAGAAATGGACTTGCCTGATTTGGAATCTGGGCCCTTACCAGAAATGGAGATAAGCTGGAAAATGAAATAAATAAAAGAAAACTGAGGGAAGAGGGGATGATAGGTGGTCCTGGTCCCCTTTGAGAGTGTGACATGTGGGCCCCGACTGTCAGTGTGTATGACAGGTGGGACCGGCCTGTTAGTGGGTGGCTAAATGGGAGAAAAGGGGGGGTTTTATGCGCCCGCGGGGGATCGAACCCGGGTCGCCTGGGTGGTGCGGCTTGGCTCGAGCTACTGGGCTATGCGGGTGTGTTCGACAGAGAGGGGGAGGAGTTGGTTTTGAACCAAACCAACAGAGCTCTGCTGGTGACGAGCGTGACGCGGCGGAGGAGGTCACCGGAGAAGGCTACGGTGGGTTAGAGGAGTGGCGGAGTGGCTGGTTGGAAGCGCGAGAGGATCCCGCACTCGCGCTTGGCACGCACGATGCCCAACGGCGACGGGAACGCTGCCGGCGATGAGGTTCAGAGACGGGGGCGGTGAGCTCGAACACGACGAGCCGTGGGGTTAACCAAGCGGCAGCGGGCACGGGTCTAGCCTACCCGACGCGGGGAACGCGAAGGGCACGTACACTGTCAGATTTTGGGTTCCGCAAACCCTTGAGAGGTTCGAACTCTGGGGTGCGTGCGAAGAACTCATCCTCCCCAGTCTGTCTACTCGCTAATCTCACAGCCTAGCTCGATGAACTGTAAGGAAAGAGACACAGCAGTTTACCCAGGTTCGGGCCACCTTGTGGTGTAAATCCCTACCCCTGCTTTGTGGTGGATTGGCCTTGAGGGGCTGAGGATGAACTAGTACAGTGGCGAACAGCCTTAGGAAGAGAGGTGTTCTTGAGCTCGAATGAGCTTGTGGGAGTGAGGGTGATCTGAATGATCCGTCCGGGGGTGCCATCCCTCTCTACGGTGGTGGCTAAGTCCTATTTATAGTGGCATTGGTCCTCTTCCCAAATGAAAGGCGGGAAAGGATCCCACAACGGCCAAATTCAAAGGGGGAAAGCTAGTACATGCTATCCTGACAAAAGTAGTCTTCGCCTGCGAAAGCCTCTGGTTGTGACGCCGTGGTGGGCTCGGTGATGACCTCCATCCTGGCGGTCTTGGTCTTGTTGCATGGGAATAGAAACCATTGGCTGATTCCTCGGGACTCCGCGCCTGTGCTTGCCTCTTTAGCACCAAAGAGGAAACTGGTACACTGCGCTCGCTGGCGCCCGCCTGGCCTTGGTCGTCATGGCTCACGTCATTCGGACCTCATGAGGTGAGGCTTGCATAGAGATCTCCGCTCCTCGGGAGTCAGCCTGAGGAGGCCGCTCCTCGTGGAGGTCTTGGTGACGTCCGGCTCGCGAGGCTTGGCCCCTCGCGAGGGTCTTGGGTTGTTGTTGCTGAAGCTGGGCCATACCAGGCCGTCGATGGAGCCACGCCGTGGGCCGCAGGTAGGCAAGTCTGGGTACTCTGGTTCCCAGAACGCCGACAGTAGCCCCCGGGCCCAAGGCACGCTCGAACTTGGCTTCGAGGCGAAGCCAAGGGGCAAGTGCGGAGCGCCGCGGGCCCTAACCGCCTGCGGCCTTGGTCGACGCATGGTGATTGATGGAACGTGGGCGTCTCCGCTTCCCCACGCCTCCTCTGCAACCGTTTGACTTGACAAAACTCTGCTGCATGCAGAGAAAAACCATCATTGCGCGGGATCGTGGAGGCCGGCGGTTGGCCTCCCTCCGGCTATAAATGAGGGGAGGGGCAGAGCCCCCTCACTCATCTCCATCTTCTCGCTGCCCGCACCTTCTTCTTATTCTTTGTCTTGCCGTCTTGCAGTAGCATCCATGGCGCTGATCAGGAGATTCTCTGCCGCTGAGAAAGGGAAGGCCCCCAAGGAGGGGCCGGGTTCGCCGCCACCCAAGAGAGGGCGTGGCCGCCCTCGCAAGCATGCTGCGACCCCGGCGGTAGCTCCTCGGGGGCGCGGGCGCACTTCTTCGGGGGCCGGTGTCGCTTTGGGCGGCCGCGGCGGCGCTTCTTCTTGAGGCGGGGGCCGCCAAGGGCGAGGCAGCCCCTACGACGAGGGGCGGCGTGCCATGGTTGCCCGGCCTCCTCGGCCGCGCTTCCACTCGGCGGATGTGCTCCTGGAGTTCATCGTGTGGTTGGAGAGGCCCGCCGGCACCTGGCCTTGGGGGCTGTTGCGGTCGTGCGGGCCACTTTTGTTTAACCTTTCCTTTCTCCTGCACTTGAAAAAATTAGAGGGCCCCGCTGGGGCGTGTGATGAACCAAGGCACTCATGCCATTATGCTATGTTTGTTATTTTGATATTGTGCCGGCATACCGATATTCCGATCAGGTGCGGTTAGAATAACTTAGCTTGATATGCTTGCTGTAGTTTCCCGCCTCGCGAGGGTGCGCCTCTGCAGCAACATCGGGTGAAGTTTGCTTCTTAATGACTCAGGAGCCGTCGGGCCTCAGGAGGCATTGCACAGCTGCAGAATTATTAGAAAACTTCACAGGGTGTCATGCCCTTCCTTGCGCGAGCCCCCGGGCATGGGTTGGTTGTGGCTGGTGCACCACGTCACGATGCCCGGAGGCACAGACTTGAGAAGGTACGCACGCCCACGAGCTCATTTGAGAGTGTCTCGCAAGGATTTAAGGACCGAAGCTCTGGGGCGATAGGGCTTCGGTGAGGTGTGGTCGCGGCGAGCGCCAAGCGCACACACCTACCTAGCCCCCGAGCGCGGCACGCGCGAGGAGGAGCGACAGGCAACTGCCGCTCTTCGTAGGACAAGGCTGGAGAGGTAAACGAACAAGAGGAAAAGAAAGTTCCAGCTCTGGCAAACGAGAAACGCGAAAACTCCAAATTCCATTAAGAAGTTGCAAACCAACTACAGAAAGCAAGCAAAAGAACAGCCGCGTCCGGCACCTAGTCTAGTCTTCTCACTAGCGCGGAGCTAAGTGCTGCCACTAGGACGTGCGAGGGAGCCCCCGTGAGGCCCACAGGCGACACTCAGGAGACTCTGGGGCGTGTACAGCCCCAACTCATTATTACGTGAGAGTGTCACGAGCGGAGATCTTCACGGGCACATGGCCTTGGTCATGGGCGAGTTGAGGAACACTCCCCGCCCCCTGGGCAGGAATCCCGCTCCGCGCATCCCCCGGCCACCGTTGGGGTGCCCGGAAACCAGGACAGGACCAAGGGGCAAGGGGCCACGCAAGCGGTGGCAAGGGGGCTGTGGGCCTCCTCCGGGGGAGAGGGTTCACCGGCGCCTTCCCCAGGAGAAGACCCACTTCTGGCTTGTGCACACCGGCGTATTGAGGAACACTCCCCGCCCCCTGGGCAGGAACCCCGCTCCGAGCATCCCCCGGCCACCGTTGGGGCGTCCGGAAACCAGGACAGGACCAAGGGGCAAGGGGCCATGTGAGCGGTGGCGAGGGGGCTGTGGGCCTCCTCCGGGGGAGAGGGTTCGCCGGTGCCTTCCCCAGGAGAAGACCCGCTTCTGGCTTGCACACACCAGCGTATTGAGGAACACTCCCCGCCCCCTGGGAAGGAACCCCGCTCTGCGCATCCCCCGGCCACCGTTGGGGCGTCCGGAAACCAGGACAGGAGCAAGGGGCAAGGGGCCACGCGTGCGGTGGCGAGGGGGCTGTGGGCCTCCTCCGGGGGAGAGGGCTCACCGGTGCCTTCCCCAGGAGAAGACCCACTTCTGGCTTGCACACACCAGCGTGGGGGTGGCACCGCTCGTAGTCTGACTCCGGAGGTTCCTGCGAGTTAGTCGAGGGGAGAGAACATAGCACATAGACGCGCCTGCTGTCCTGCCGTTGATCTTTCCGCAAGGAGACGAAGGCACTGAGGATCCGGTGAGGTGACGTGCGCGGGGCGGGCCCCGAGCCAGAGCTCGATCTCTCAGATTTGTCAGCGTTGCAGGGACGGACCCGAGCATAAACGTCGTGCCAACATGTGTAGCCCCCATTGCGGGATGAGCAAGAGGCTGGTCAGCAATGCGAGAGACCGCGGAGGCGATAGAACACCAGGCAAGCAGGTGATAACATAAATCAACCCATAGATAAGGCAGAGCTAGTTCTGATAGATGCAAAATGATACATGCCGTAGGGACGGACCCACGCAGCTTGGGGATAATGCAGCCCGAGGGGCGCCCCCAACTGAACAAACCAGAAAATGTCACCTGGCACCGTTGCTGAAGAGATGTTGGAGTAGCTGAAGACGCGTGCCGCAGAAGTCGCTCCTCATGAGCCGCCCAGGCCCCGAACCTCGGGAGGCTCTGGGAGCCCGGGGGGCTCGCGAGGATCCATCTCCTCGTCTGACAGGATCGCCTGGCTTCTGGCCTCATGAGCCGCCAGGACGCCCCGCATGTGGCACTGGAATGTAGCAGCCGCGCTCGACAAGCCCAAAGGCATGCAAACATAGCTATGAGGGGGACCCTCGCACCGGCCAGCACGGGACAGCCAGAAGCACTCCTGAGATGCGGCCCTGTTGAGCCCTGGGATGTTGACGCAGACACGCAGCTCGCTGTCCTCGCCGGGACAAGGAGCAGCGCCGGGTGGTGGGCGATGGTTGCCTCGCATAGCTCTTGCCTCCTGAAGCTCCTCGATTGCCTTGGTGATGAACTCCTGAGCACCTGGCACCTTGCGCCTTGTGCCCTCCAGGCGGAAGCGCGCGCTAAAGCACGCCTCCACATGGTGCCCGAGTGCATCCCTCATGACGTTGGCCAGGTCAGAGGCCCTCCAGAGGAGAGCCCCCGAGCCCAGCCTAAGAGGGGTGCCGGGCGCGCCTTCCTATGCGAGAGAGGGAGGCACCCCGTCAGTGGGCGCTGGGCCTGAGGTGGTGCGGCTGGACACCCCGCCCTCCTGAGGTCCTTGGCGGAGCAGCCACTTCTTCTTCTTGGGGACAGCCTCGGGAAGGTAGACGGCGCCTTCATCGTCTGGGTTCTTGACCGCCGCAGCTAGGTAGGCGCGCTCGAGAGAGCACACCGCGTCCTTCTCCTCGCAGGTGGCCGTGATGATGCCGCAGCTCCCTGGCATCTTGAGGACATTGTAACCATGATGAGTCACTGCCATGAACTTGGTCAAGGCCGGATACCCAAGGATGGCATTGTATGGAAGGCGAATGTAGGCGACGTCGAAGTCGATGAGCTCAGTGCGGTAGTTGTCACGCTTGCCGAAGGTGACAAGGAGGCGGATCTACCCTATCAGGGTGGTTGAGCCGTCGGTCATGCCTGAGAAAGCCTTGGTAGGCTGCAACTGGTCGTAGGGCACCTGGAGTCGGTCGAGCGTCTCGATGGAGAGAACGTTGAGCCCCGCACCGCCATCGATGAGAGTCTTGGTGACGAGCACATTGCTGATGGTAGGCGAGCAGAGCATCAGGAGAGCCCCGGCAGTTGTCGCGCACTTGAGCTGATCGGGTGGGCTGAAGGTGATGGTGCACTTGGACCACCTGAACGGACGAGTTGCCTCGAGCTTGGGGAGGGCCGCGTTCACCTCACGAGCAAACCGCTTGAAGATTCGATGAGAGGCAGGGGCCTAAGCGCCGCCCAGGATGCAGGCGATGGCATGAGGCTCCTGGAAGCCCCCAGCCCCCTCGTCCTGGTGGTGGTCGTCATTCCTTCTTGGTGGTGGTGGCAGCGGAGGAAGGCCAGTGTTGCCCTGAGGACGGTCCTCACGAGGCTGGTCCCTCCAGGGGCCCTTGCGAGGCTGGCCCTGCCAGCGGTCCTCATGAGGCTGATCGCGCAATTCTTGGCGAGGGTCGCGGCCGTCCCAGCGTCCTCCACCTCGGCCACCTCCGCGGCCGTAGCCTCGGTCGCTGTGCTCGGGGCGTCGACCGAGGCGCCCGTCGCGGATGGCCCTGAGCTCCTGGCAGTCGTTGGTGTTGTGGATGTGCATGTTGTGGAAGACGCAAAACGGGCGGCTGCCCTTGGATGACTCTGGGTGGTCGCAGCCGCGCTTCATGTCTGGTTCGACCGTGAGCACGGCCGGTCCTTTGCGCTTCACGTCCTTGGCTTTGGCCTTCTTGTCTTCTGGGTCAGCCCCTAAGAGCTCCAGGAGAGAGAGGCGACCTTCCTCAGCTCTCGCACACTTGGTTGCCATGTTGAACATCTCCAGAGACGTGCACAGGTCCTCATGTATGGCGAGCTCCTCCTTCATCTTGACGTCGCGGACGCCATTAGTGAACGCCGAGATGATGGCCTCGTCCGACACCTTGGGGATCTTGAGGCGGACGCTGTTGAAGCACTGGATGTACTTCTGCAAGGTCTCTCCTTGCTGCTGCTTGATGCACCGCAGGTCACCCATAGCCGGTGGACGGTCGCGAGTGCCCTGGAAGTTGGCGACGAAATGCTCTCGCATTTCGTCCCAGGAGGAGATCGATCCCGCGGGCAGGTTCAGGAGCCACGAGCGTGCACCATCGTTGAGGGCCATGGGGAACCAGCTCGCCATAACCTTCTCGTCGCCGTTGGCTGCCTCAATGCTCAGCTCGTAGAGCTGCAGGAACTCGGCAGGGTCGGGGGTGCCGTCGTAGCGTGGAGAAAGGTCGGGCTTGAACTTCCCCGGCCAGACGACGCTGCGTAGCTCCGAAGTGAATGCGCGGCAACCCGCTGTGGTCACAGGAACCCGTCGTGGAGGCGGAGCCTAGTCTTGGTGCTCGCGCGCCACCGCTGCAGGCGGCGCGCGGTCTGGATGTGGCGGTGCTGGGAGTGCACGAGCATCTTCTTGCGGCCGCTGCACCACCTGGCAGCATTCCTCTACACGCGCTGGTGCCCTGCGCGGCGGGTCACGCCGCGGGGCCTTGCATCTTGGCCCGAGGGCGACGTCTTGAAAGGGAGGTGGAGGAGGTGCTCCGTGGGCGACATCACACGCAGCAGGTGGCAGGTGAGGCAGCGAGCAAGACGGTGCAGGAGAGTCCCCGGCGGTGCTGACAAGCTCGGCGATGCAGTCTAGCCAGTCTTCGTAGAGGTCGCCGATGGGGCGGTAGCACAGGAGCTTGCGCGCCATGAGCAATGTAGCCTGCGCGTTCGCCAGCCTGCGACGAGCATGAGACGACGAACCAGCCAGAGTCAGCGACGGGGTGGCGGTGCGCCCATCCCGCCGAACAGAAGGGTGCAGGGATGAAGCTTGCTGCTCGTGCCCAGCGGGGCCGGTGGCGGTGTTCGCCACTGGAGACGGGGGACGGCGAGGGCAGCCATCTCCCGCAGGCACTGTCTGAGCGACGCGGGCGGCGAGGGCGGCCCGGCGCTCAACGCGAGCTCGACGAGCGTCAGCCATGGAAGCGGTGGAGCGATGGTAGATCGATCGGCGGGGGAGAGGCTACGACGCACCCCTACCTGTCGCGCCAAATGTCGGATTTCGGGTTCCGCAAACCCTTGAGAGGTTCGAACTATGGGGTGCGTGCGAAGAACTCGTCCTCCCTAGTCTGCCTACTCGGTAATCTCACAGCCTAGCTTGACGAACTGTAAGGAAAAGAGACACAGCAGTTTACCCAGGTTCGGGCCACCTTGCGGTGTAAAACCCTACTCCTGCTTTGTGGTGGATTGGCCTCGAGGGGCTGAGGATGAACTAGTACAATGGTGAACAACCTCAGGAGGAAAGGTGTTCTTGAGCTCGAATGAGCTGGTGGGAGTGAGGGTGATCTGAATGATCCGTTCAGGGGTGCCATCCCTCTCTACGGTGGTGGCTAAGCCCTATTTATAGTGGCCTTGGTCCTCTTCCCAAATGGAAGGCGGGAAGGGATCCCACAATGGCCAAATTCAAAGGAGGACAGCTAGTACATGCTATGCTGACAAAAGTAGTCTTCGCCTGCGAAAGCCTCTGGTTGTGATGCCGTGGTGGGCTCGGTGATGACCTCCGTCCTGCCGTCCTGGCGGTCTTGGTCTTGTTGCATGGGAAAGGAAACCTTTGGCTGATTCCTCGGGACTCCGCGCCTGCGCTTGCCTCTTTAGCACCAAAGAGGAAATTGGTACACTGCGCCCGCTGGCGCCTGCCTGGCCTTGGTCGTTATGGCTCACGTCATCCGGACCTCAAAAGGTGAGGCTTGCATAGAGATCTCCACTCCTCGGGAGCCAGCCTGAGGAGGCCGCTCCTCGTGGAGGTCTTGGTGTCGTCCGCCTCGCGAGGCTTGGCCCCTCGCGAGGGACTTGGGTTGTTGTTGCTGAAGCTGGGCCGTACCAGGCCGTCGATGGAGCCTTGCCGTGGGCCGCAGGCAGGCAAGTCTGGGTACCCTGGTTCACAGAACGCCGACACACACGAGACATAAGGAGGTCGGAACACTCGCCGGCGATGAGGTCCAGCGGAGGCGGATACGGGCGGAGATGGTAGACTCACCTAGAGCAAGCAATCGAGGAGGGAAAAGAGATGGGAAGGAGCAGGAGCTCACCATGAGCTCAGCGGTGGGCTCGGCTTGACGAGTTGTAGACGGAGATGGCAACGACGACAGACGAACGGCTACGGTCACCGGAGTCGAAGACGAGGAAGGGGAAGCTGCAGCATGGCGTCCTAGGCCTCCGTAGTCGATGACAGGGACGTAGACGACATCGAGGAAGACGACGGACATGGTTGGCGGGGCTACGGACGACAGTGAGTATGCCGGCAATGATGAACACGCTCCAGGATGCGCTCGGGCACGAAGGGGGTGACGGATCTGGTGGCTAAACCTACCCGGCGGCGGCGACGGCGGATGAGGGAAACCCTAGAGAGGTGGGGGGACATGGAGAGGGGTTTAAATAGTGGCTAGGGCGAGCGAGCGAGCACGGCGTCGACGCGGCCGTGGCCATGTGCGTGCTCGCGAGGGGGATCGAGGTAGGAGAAAAGGTCGGTGCGGGTGCCGGCGCGGTCGCTGACCAGTGGGGTCGCCTTGGCCACGTGTCAGCGGAGCAGAGGGGGTGAGAAAAGAACAGGAGGGAGAGGGCGCGGGAGGCCGAGCGGGCTGCCTGGCATGCTGCTGGACCGGTTGCTGCGCTGCGGCGGCTGGCGTTCTGGGAAGCCGACCCAGGTGAGGCTCTCTGCCTTTTTCCCATTTCTGCGAATTTAAAAGAACAGCTGCAAAAAGAGAAAAGTCCAGGGGGCAAGGAGAGGAATTTGGGAGGTATGACAATATTCCCAAGCTCCTGGGATTATCCACTAGTTGAATAAATTGCGTTGGGCATTTTTAGAGGTATAACAATAAAACAAGTTTGAATTATACTCAAACTTGGGCCATTTTTGAACCTAACCAAAACAACTCCAAATAAGTGGAAACTTGGCAGAGAGGCTTAAGGCATGGTGCTAGATTTGTGAGGCAAAGATGAACATTAATGGAGAGTGGATTAAATGAGCTTGCAAAAAATGAAAGAAAGGAAGGGATAGAAGGTGGTGGTGATGCTTGGATCCACATACAGCATGCAACAACATATCATGCATGAAGATCATGGAAATGCAAGTTGACATGAGCACAACACAACATTGATATGAACATGATGCAAACTTATGATTGCAAAAATGGAATATGACAAGGATAGCAAGACAATGCAATAAATAAAACAAAGCAAAACCCAAAATGAAACCAACAAGGATAGACCCACATGGAATTAGATGAATATCAAGTTGGATACATAGCCAAAATGGAAGGTGTTACAAATGGGGTGTTACAGCTAATTACCAAATTGGCATGCTAATTCGGATTTTCTCTTGCAAACGGTCATTGAGAAAACACCATGGGCGATGACCACAGACAACGCACACAGTTTCTAGGAATAAAATGTGTTAGATCAATGAACAATTGCACATGACTTCCTCTTGAAAACGGTTTGCGTTATGCCACCATGCGTAAACGTCTACCACATAAAAAGTGTGTGTGATGGACAGCCTATGCCACACAGTTTCTTCTACGCACCGTGTGTGATGCATTCAATAACGCAAATGGTAAAATTGTTAATATCGTCTACAATGGCAACGCTATCACAAATGATTTAATGGGGAAAATTGTGTATGATGTACATGCGAACGAAAACGTTTTCCTTGGAGTGACTGTGTGGGATGTATATACGAATGGAAACATACTTCTTGGATTGAATGTGTGGGATGTACATACTAACAGAAATGTATTCCTTGGATTGACTGCATGGAATGTACATACGAACGGAAACGTTTAGCCGGGACTGACTGTGTGGGATGTACTTACGACCGGAAACGATTTGGCCTGTATAATTGTATTTTTTAGCACAACTGTACATATAACCATACTTCATCGCTCGCCCATCGCACACGACCTCACTTTGCCGAGCGTGTGTGACTGGAGGGCGTATCCCTGATGGTTTCTGGGTCGTGTGGGAAGGACCCCCCTATCGCAGTCACTCACTTGGCGACGGTTCAAAACGCCGTCGCGGAAAGGGGCTAAAAACCTTTTGTATAGCACCTCACTGTACCAGTGTATAAACATTTAAGTGTGTACAGAACCGTTTCTGTACACATTTAAATATGTATAGTGATCCATCATGTCACTTAAATTAACCTCACGGTCCTTGTTTTGAAAATTTTGAGAATGATTTTTTGTTTTTTCAAGACATGTTAATTGGCTTGAAGAAGGTATACCGTGTTACTTTATGACATGTTTCCAAAAAATGTGATATGACTTTAGTTAACTTTTAAGTCTTGTCTGTGAAATTAACCTCCAAGAACGTGTTTTGAAAATTTTGAGAATGATCTTTTTGTCAACTTTTTAGTCATGTCTGTTAAATTATCCTCCAAGTCTTTGTTTTCACAATTTTGAGAATTATTTTTTTGGTCTTTCAAGACATGCTTACTAGATTCTAGAAGCTCTATGGAATTACTTCATGACATGTTTCCAAAATGTGATATGAGTTTGCTCATTTTTTGAAGTATGTGGTATTCTCATAGGTGTCATAGGTCTGATTGACAACCCATATCAGCGAGGTGCATCTTCCCTTTCAGTACCTAATTCTGAAAAGAACTTCAATGTTAAGCGTGTTCTGGCTGGAGCAGCCCGAGGATGGTTGACCGACTGGGAAGTGGCTATACCTCGAGGTTGATTTAATTGACGTTGTAGATTCATTGTAAACATTGTGTAAATGTTTATAAGGTTCTGTCACATCCTTTAATATAATTTTGAAGTCCTTGTTTTGAAATTTCTAGGAATGTATGTCAGTTATTTTATTGATTTTCCGCGCATGACATTGGAGAACATGTCCCATAAGTTTGCTCCATTCTGATTATATTTCAATTGCAAAACTTCAAAAAAAGGTGTTGTCGGAATCGGTGCTCCGGGGACCCAAGGTAAGGTTCGAACTCTGGGGTGTGCGTGAAGAACTCCACTAAGCTACGCCTCGCTTCTCACCACCTCGTAACGATGCTCCGGCGTGCTCGAGCGAGAGGAAAGGAAGACACAACACAGAGATTTACCAAGGTTCGGGCCACCTTGCGGTGTAAGACCCTACTCTTGCTTTGTGGTGGATTGCCTCGCGAGGGAGGATGAATATGTGGGTACAAGTGGAAGCGTGAGGCCTCTTGGGGGTCTGAATCAAATCCACTGTAAGGTGGTGACCTAGCTATAATTATACTGGCCTTTGTCCTCTTCCCCCAAAAACTCTAGGCGGGAAGGGATACCACAACGGCCAATTTTAAAGGGGGACAGGAGTACAGCTTATCCTGGCAAAAGCAGTCTCCGCCTGCTAAAGCTTTTGGGCATGAAGCATCGGTGGGCTCGGCGATGACCTCGCGAGCCCGCGTTCCTAGTCTTCTGGCACCGGGGTGGCAACCTTTTGGGATTGCTTCGGGAACACATGTGTCGTCCTTGCCTCCTTAGCAGAAAAAATGAAAGCATCTCTATCAGCGCCTGCTGGCGCCCTTCTGGCCCTGTTCATCGTGGCTCATGTCACCCACGTGCAGCACGAGGCAGGGTGGTGAGCCTAGAGATATCCGCCCCGTGAGGGGCCTCGGGAGGCAGCTTCGGGAGGCCGCCCCACGTGAGGCCCTCACGAGCTCTTGATGACCCTTGCTGATGCTCGCCTTGCAAGGCGGGGCCCTCGTGAGGGTCTTGCTCATGAAGTCTTGACGCTGGGCCGCGCCAGGCCTTCTGATGACGCCCCGCGATAGGCCGTAGGCAGACGGGCCTGGGTACCCCAGTCCCACAGACCCGACAGTAGCCCCCGGGCCCACGATGCGCACGACTCCACTCGCGGCGAAGGGGAAGAGAGGGAGCGAAGCGACATGGGCCCCAACCACCTGTGGGCCAAGCTTGACGCGTGGCGCATGACGTGAAATGGGACGCCCCCACTTCTCTTCGACGCCTCGGTAACTGCCCAGGCTGACAAAAAGCCTAGTGGGCGCTGCGGGGCCATCATTGGTCCCCCTTGTCCTGCATCCGCTTTCCTACACCTCGTGAAGTTCCCCACGATCCAATCAAAAGGCACGGCTCCTCCCTCACCTTGCTCGTAGTCGCAATGCCGAATGGCGTCGGTCGGCAAGAAGACGAAGTCCACAGCCTCTGGCGCGAGCTCGCCCCCCATGGGGCCAGCACTCTACCCCTCCTCGATCGCCAAGGAGGAGCTTCTGAGCCCAGTGCTCCCGCTGGTGGCCGGCGAGTGGAACGAAGGGCAAGCAACCCAGATCTGGCCAGGCTCACAAGCGCGGAGCAACTTGGCAGTGTCCGTCTACCCCTTCTTCCTCCACAGCGTCTACGCTGGGTTGTTCCCGCCATTTTCTGACTTTTTCTATGCCCTTCTCTCCCACTACCAGATCCACGCTCTCCACCTTCAACCCAACGCTGTCCTTCTCCTGGCCATCTTTGCCTTTTACTGTGAGGCCTTCGTTGGCATGAGGCCCTCGGTGGTGCTCTTTCGCCACTTCTTCTGCCTGCGGTTCACCACCCAGGACCAGCGCTCCGCGTGCGTCTCCTTCGTTGACATCAAGAGCGGAGGCGGCCACCTGAAAGCCGGGAAGAAGGCGGAGGGCTATCGGCAGTGCTGGGTATTCATGGATGCGTGCCACACTGATGCGCGCCTGATGACTCCAGCAGCACCGCCCGAGTAGACCCTCCGGTGGGGCCACCCAAAGCTCATCGACCCGAGGGTGGAGCCCGTCCTGGATCGGATAGCCACACATGTGGCGGCAAAGCTGACGGGGGCGATAATCATCAAGGAGTTCCTGGCGCAGCACATCACGCCGCTCCAAGTGCACTCGCGGCCCATGTGGGAGTATGATGGCGAGGGGGACACAATGAGGCTGCACATCACCGGCCTAACAACCGAGGAGCTAGACGGGGCCCTGTAGGCCCCACTCGGCTACATCCCTGGGGACCCTACTGAGGCTGCGGCCCCGCTGTACAGCCACGATGACAAGGAGGAGCTGGTCAAGGCTATGCCCGTTTTCGACGAGTGGGAACTCGTGCCGCGGTACCACGCCAGCTCGCCCGTAGTGCTGTCGTCCGGCGAAAGTGATCGCGACGAGGATTAGGAGGAAACATAGGAGGACATTCTCAGGAGCACTTCATCGCCATCGTGCCGCTAGATCCTCCTAGGCCTCGCAGATGATGATGCAGCCGACGAGCCTCCGCATGCGGCTTCCCCACACCCCGCCAGGGCGTCCAGGACGGCGGAGTCAGCTCCCCTAGCTGCGCAGGCATTGGGTGAGGCAGCTCCAGGCATGGGGGCGGTCGACCCCCCGTCGACCGTGGTCCTTCAGGGGGGCCTCGTGCCTCCCTAGGGGTGACAACGTGGTGAGGCTTGCCGTGAGCCGCCCCGAGGATCCCCGAAGTGGCGCTGGAACAACACCTAGCGAAGGCGGCGGCGCGCTGGGCTCCGCGGATGAAAAGAATAGGAAGTGGACAATGTCGGACGAGTAAGTACCCCTGCTCGCCCATCGGTTGTGCGCCTATAGTCTGTATGTTCATGCTGACTCCCTGCCGCGTCGAATCAGGGGCCTTGCACAGAGAAGAAGAAGAAGAAGAAGAAGAAGAAGAAGAAGGTGGTCGCCATGACGACGGTGCCCTCCGTCCTGAAGGCGGCGTCGACGCTTGGCCGCAACTTTGGTGGCCGCGGGGGTGCCCTGCGCCACCCTGGTGTCACACTTGGGCACACGGTCACCACTACACCCAGCCACGCGAGCACTCTGACTCCGCTCAGCACTTCGCCAGCTCCGCCGAAAGGGCCGGTCGCCGAGGTCGCGACTAATCAGCCCACGGCGCCGCTCGTCAAGGTCGCGACAGATCTGGCCACGAAGAAGGAAACGGCGCCTCAGCCCCCACCGGTTGTTCTCACCCCTGCCACCGAAAATGACGCAGGGTGTGCCGCGATGTAGCCTTGAGCAGTGCCCACTCCCGGGACCCAAGGGACTGGCACGGCAGTCTCCCCAGGCACGCCGCGAGAGCCAAGCACGGTGAAGGATCCGTAGCACTGTGCACCCCAAGCGAAGTGCGGAGGCCTCTTCGGCCGCGGTGGCAACAAGCGCAGCGGTGCTGCTTCCTGGCTAGGTCCTCATGCTCGTGAACTACGACACCCTGATCAGGCACGAGGCTTTGGCTGACGCCCGAGCCCTGCTCGACCGGCTCGGGGAAGACCTCTAGGACACTGATAAGCGCCTCGCCAAGGAGCACCTGAGGCTCGCCTCAGGGTGGCACCAACTTGAGACGGCTACCAAGGAGGCCTAGGGCCAAGCTGAGGCCACCACTGCAGAGAAGAGGAAGGAAGCCACCGAGGCAAGGGCGGCTCGTGACATCGCGCTTGCCGAGGCGAAGGCCAGCCTGAAGGCGCTCCAGGAAGAACAGGCCATGCATGCGCGGCAACTCCAGCAGTGGGAGCAGGACCTCAAGGCTCGCAATGTGAAGCTTGCGGAACGCGACTCCGAGCTAACGAAGGTGGCAACCGAACATCCTATGGAACGCGGGCGCCTGGAAACGCTGCAGCGTGAGGTTCTGAAGCCCAAGTAGCTTACGCCAAGCATGTCTCTGAGGCGAACGCCAAGCTGGACGCAAGGGAGAAGAAGATCCAAGCCGACACCAATGTGAAGGCAGTGGCGGACCACACCGCTTTCTCTTCCCTCGAGGTCAGGGCCCGCCAAGCGCTAAGCTCCATATGTAGGGAGGGGTTCGAGGCTCCGCTCGTAGCCCTCGACGCGGCTACGCCGAGCTTTCCTCCAAGCTCAATGGAGAGCTCGAGGGCACGACCCAGAAGGTGGCCGATATCCTGGAGGAGGAATGCCGCGACCTCTTCTCCGTGGCGGCGACATGCGTCTTCAGCCACCTTCTCCTCCGTGACCCTGGCTTAGACTTCGGCGAGGTGATAGGACCCGTCCCCTAGGAATCTCGCGGCATCATGTCGGAATCTGTGGTGGGCCGTGTGGCCGCGCTACTTGAAAAGTTCTCCTACAGCAGTGACAGGGCACCTGGAGATGGCAATGGCGGCGATGGCCCCTTTTCCTGAAACTTCCTTTATCACCCTGCAACAGACTAATCCTGCCTCACGGAGGCGTAAGACAATGGTTTAATCTGTGAGATGCTTGATGCTTCTAATAACTGCTTGTAACTCGCAGGTTTCCTTGTAGTGCTTGGTTTCTTTCTTGCTTGCCTTTGTGCTCTGCATCGGCAGGGCCCAGCCCGGTGCAAACCTTAGTTGTCGCTAGGATGTCAGGTCGCGATGCCTGGACAAAGCCAGGAGGTCAGGGGCTTCGAAACTAGCGAAGGCTTCTGAGTCGCGATGCTTAGTCCCCCTTGACGCGCAAGCGGCCTGCATCAGGTAAGTCGTAGGCGATGGCAAGGCTATCCCAGGACTTCTCATACTTAGCTTTCATAGGCTTGCACCTGGGTGTTATGCGAGGAGACTAGATACCAAGGGCCTTGGTGGGGTGACATGCACGGGAGCAGGCCCGCAAGCCAGAGCCCGGTCCCTTGGGTTTTTCTACGCTGCTGGGACTGACCTGAGCACAGGCACCTGTCCAGCCCCCACTCGCGTGAGGCTCAGGGGAAAGCCATGAGCAATGTCACTGAAGGGTTGTGTGTCGGCCGTGACAGGCATGGGACATCTTGAGGTTGATGCTGCCCGTAGGGCGCCCTTAGTTGTTTATCCACCAGCGCGGAACATGGGCTTCCACTGGGCGTGGGCATGGCTGTATTGCGGCCGTTCCGCCAGCGCTGAGCATGGGGCTTCCACTGGGCGTGGGCATGGCCGTATTGCGGCCGTTCCGCCAGCGCTGAGCATGGGGCTTCCACTGGGCGTGGGTAGGAGCTCTGTACTAGAGTCTCCGGTGCATGTACAGCCCTATCTCGTTCGTACGCGTGGCAGGCACGACAGAACTTGCGGAGGTGTTAGACGCTCGTGAGCCAGCGCAGGGCTCTGGAGGTCCGACCTCTATCCTCAGGCGTGTTGTGCCTAGCTCCTGGTGCAGTTGTGCGCTCATGTAACCTAAGACATGGGGGCGACCCGCATCGAATGATCATCCAGAGGCCATCGCATGAGAAGGTTAGACACCAAGGACCCATAGGAGGTGACGTGTACAGGTCCGGCTCGTCAAAATGAGCTCGGTCACTTGGGTTTAGCAATGCTGTAGGGATGCACCCAAGCACAGACGTCGTGCCATGCCTTCTCATTTAACGATCTGAGGAGGTACACTCGGTGCGCGATGCCAGCGGTGGCAAAGCACCACAATTGCAGTTGTACAAACCGGGTCGCGCCCTTACTTGCCTGCTCGCGATAGTCCCATGACAGGATGAGACACCAAGGACCCCAGGAGGTGACGTGCACAGGAGCTGGCCCGCGAGATAGAGCTCGGTCGCTTGGATTTAACAATGCTACAGGGACGGACCCGAGCACAGACATCGTGTCAGTCCTTGGTCATGAGGCGGTCAAGAGCAGGTTCGCGAGGGCGTGGCGACTCCCATCATGTTAAAGCACCAATCACGCAATTTAAGCAATCGGGAAGATTTTATCAAGGCACAGCTAAATCCGATACATGAGCAAAAAACAACGCAGCTGCAGGGGCGGACCCTGACCAGCCTGAGGATGATGCAGCCCACAGGGCGCCCTCAACTGAATAAACCAAAAAATAAGCTGGCAATGTTGCTGCGGAAGCGTCGATGTAGCTGGCGAAGCGCGCCGTGACGGTTTGCCCCTCAAGAGCCGAGCGGCTCCTAAGGTTCGGGAGGCTCGCGAGGGGCCGGGGCCTCATGAGACGCCAGCGCTAAGCGCCGGGCCTCGTGAGACACCAGCATGAGCTGCGCGAGTCGCTGGTACATGGCGCCCATGTTCATCAGGCCGAAGGGCATGCGGATGTAGTTGCAACGGACACCCTCGCTCCGGCCCATGCGTGACGGCCATAAGAGGTCCTAGGAAGCGGCCCTGTTGAGCCCCGGAATGTTAACGCACACGTGCAGCTCGCCGCCCGTGTCGAGAGTGATAGCTGAGCTGGTGGGGCATGCGGGGTGACGCCCGCCGCGCATGGCCCGCGCTTCCTGAAGTTCGCGGATCTCCTTGGTGATGAAATCTTGTGCTCCTGGCGCCTCGCAACGTGTTCCTTGCTTGCGGGCACGCGCATCAAAGCACACCTCCAAGTGGTGCCTGAGCCCCTCCCTCGTCACACTGGTCAGGTCAGGCGCTCTCTAGGTAGAAGCCCTCGAGCCTAACCTGAGGGAGGCGCCAGGCGCGCCTTCCTATGTGGGAGGAAGGCATGCCCCGGCGACAGGCATGGCACCCGAGGTGTTATAGGCGGGTGCCTTCTTTGCCTCAGGATGGCTCTTGGCGAGGAATTGCTTCTTCTTCGCGGGGGACAGCCTCAGGAGGCGCGATAACACCCTCGCCATCGGAATTCTCAGCCGCTGCAGCCCGGTACACGTGCTCAAGGGAGCGGACCGCATCCTGTTCATCGCAGGCGACAGTGATAACACCGCTGCACCCTGGCATCTTGAGGACACTGTAGCCATGGTGGGTTGCCGCCATGAACTTGGCGAGGGCAGGTACCCCAGGGTGGCGTTGTACGGGCGGACAATTTTGGCCACATCAAAGTTGATGAGCTCGGTGTGGTAGTTGTCGCGGGTAAGGAAGGTGACTGGGAGGCGCACATGCCCCAGGGGAGTGGTGGAACCATCGGTCACCCCAGAGAATGGCCTGGTGGGCATGAGCTGATCATAAGGCACTTGAAGCGTCTCGAAGGTTTCGACAGAGAGGACATTGAGGCCGGTGCCACCGTCGATGAGGGTCTTGGTGACAGAGACGTTGCTAATGGTGGGCGTGCGCAGCATGGGGAGCGCGCCAGCAGTGCCTGAACACCTAAGGTGGTCCTTGGAGTCGAATGTGATGGCGTACTGTGACCACTTGAGGGGATGCATAGCCTCAAGCCTCGGGAGGGCAGCGTTCACCTTACGAGAGAACTACTTGAAGAGGCGATTGGACTCACGGGCCCGAGCTCCTCCGAGGACGTAGGCTACCGCGTGAGGCTCCTGGTAGCCCCCTGCCCATCGTCTTGCTGGTTGTTGTCGTTCCTCTTAGGCAGCGGCGACAGTGGCGGGAGGCCCGCGTTGCCCTGAGGGCGGGCCTCATGAGGCTGATTGCGCCAAGCGCCGTCGCGAGGCTGATCACGCCAGCCACCCTCGCAAGGCTGGTCACGCAAGCCCTGATGGGGCTTGCGGTTGTGCCATCGGCCTCCACCGCGGCCGCCTCCGTGGCCGAAGCCAGGGTTGTTGTGGTCGGGGTGGCAGCCCAAGCGCTCGTCATGTAGCACCCTAAGCTCCTAACAGTCGTTGGTGTTGTGGGTGCGCATGTTGTGGTAGATGCAAAACAGGTGGCCGTCCTTACCAGGCTCATCGTGGTCATGGCCGAGCTTCAGCTCAGGCTCCGCCACCAGCACGGTGGGGCCATTACGCTTCCCTTCCTTGGCCTTGGCCTTCTTGTCCTCAGGCTCGACGTCGGGGTTGTTGAGGAGAGAGAGGCGACCTTCCTCCGCCCTGGCGCACTTGTCAGCCAGGTTGCACAGCTCCAGCGCCGTGCACAAGTCGTCATTGATGGCAAGTTTTTCGTTCATCTTGACGTCCATGATGCCGTCGGTGAATGCTGAGATGATGGCTTCGTCCGAGGACTTCGGGATCTTGAGGCACACTTGGGTGAAACGCTGAATGTACTTGCGGAGGGTCTCGCCAGGGCGCTGCTTCATGCACCGCAGATCGTTGATCATGAGGGCGCGGTCGCGGTTGCCTTGAAAGTTGGCAATGAACCACTCACGGAGCTCATCCCACGAAGAGATCGACCCCTCAGGCAGGTTCATGAGCCAGGACCGCCCGCCATCCTTGAGGGCCATGGGGAACCAGTTCGTCATGACCCTCTCGTCGCCGTTCGCCGCCTCGATGCTCAGCACGTAGAGCTGGAGGAACTCTGTGGGGTCACGAATGCCGTCCTACCATGGGGCAGCTCCAGCTTGAACTTGACCGGCCAGACCACCCGACACAGCTCACGAGTGAACGCCCGGCAGCCAGCGGTGCTTATGCGCGTGAGTGGCGCCGTCTTGGCACTTCGGTGCTGCGGCCTCTTGGATGGCCCGGTCCTGACGCTGGCACTGTGGTGCGGGGGGCGCACGTGTGTCAAGGGCGTCTGATGCATAATCTGGCAACTGGCCTCGTCTCGAGCCGACACTGGTGCTCCACGTGGCGGGTCACGCGACCGCTCGTCAGGTCGGGGCTCGGCGTTGTCGCCGCGCAGGGGAGGAGGCGGAGGCGCTCCGTGCACAGAAACATAGAAGCCTATATGGATGATATAGTGGTCAAGACCAAGGACAAATCAACACTCATTCAAGATTTGGAAGAGACCTTTGCAAACTTGTGCAAGATCAATTTGAAGTTAAACCCTGAGAAGTGTGTGTTTGGTGTTCCCTCCGGCAAGCTACTTGGTTTCTTTGTGTCTCACTGAGGGATAGAGGCCAACCCCGACAAGATCAGAGCGATCAAGCAGATATAAGAACCCAAGACTGTCAAGGATGCGAGGCGCTTAACTGGATGCGTTGTCACACTAAGCAGTTTCATTTCCAAGTCTGCCGAACGAGCCTTGCCTTTCTTCAGAATTTTGAAGAAGGCAAGTCGGATGAAGTGGACCCTGAAGGCAGAAGCAGCGCTGCAGGATCTAAAGACCTACCTTTCCTAAGCTCCCACCTTAGTCACTCCCAAACCACAAGAGACGTTGCTGCTGTACTTAGCAGAAACGAACCAAGTGCTTAGCGCAGCGCTGGTGGTGCAGTGGGAAGTAGATGAGGAAGAAGCTGCCGCAACTGTCCCCTCCAGAAACGAAACTGAACCAGTCACGGCAGGGTTGGACACGAATCAAAGGGAATCAGAGCAAGTTAGCGAAGGTGATCCCAAGACCGCGGCAAAGAAGAAAGTGGTGTGTCGGGGTACACAAACAGGGGTGTATGTTTTCCCCTGACTTGTGCACGGACAGGAAGCCACCGCCCCGGCAAGATTGCAACATCCAAAGCAATACCAAGTTGGAGAAAGTAGCCCTTTGAGAAATCAAAGGGCTGATCAAGAAGACCAGGACAAGCTAAATGAGCAAGACACCACTCAGGGAAAGCCTCCCTTGCTGGGCAGGCAAGCCTGGTGATGACGAGGTGGCCCCGAAGGCAAGCCTGAATACCATCCCAGCAGGCCTGCTGGGCACGACGAAGGCAAACTACCCAGCCAAGAATCCACCGCTCCACCTCACAGCGATGCAAGTCATCGATCGGTGCGGTGTCGAGCCCCCAAGTGACTAAGTGGCTGTTACTTGGCATGTGGCAGCCATTTCCTATGGAAATCACCTCCAAATGACACCCGTACAAAGACGTGTCAAGCAGATAGACGAAGACGTGGCTAAGTAGCCCGGCAAGGCTTGCCGAGCATGCCATGATGTGACACTAAGCGGCGCATTTAATGTGCTCTGCTCTGTCTAAAGAGTTAGGTATGATAGCACTGTTTGCTATCTATACACAATGACTGATTTGCACTGTGGTGACCCCTTGATCTATAAAAGACGGCCATGGCAACCATAGAAGGGATTCGGAACCCTGTACTTTCGTACGCGCGTAGCTGCTTTCACCCCAAGGAAACCCTGCTGGGCTAGAGCGCTGCGTTTCCACCACAATCCACCATCAATCCACCAAAGCAGCAATAGGGTTTTATGCGTCGCGGCGGCCCGAACCTGGGTAAAACTGCCTGTGTGATCTCTGCCGTGTTGTGCTACGTTCTCTGCTCTTTGTGCAATATGCTCCTCCCCCCTGCCAAACCACAAGGGGCTGATGGCCCCGTAGGTAGCCGTGGTTTCCCACGACATCTTTGGCGCGCCAGGTAGGGGGAAGCGCTTGCGCGAACTTGAGAAGCGTATGCAGCGCGTCATCATCTTCATCATCTTCGCCGTCGACGGCCTCATCGTTCATGATGCCCAACTAAGGCGGGGGATGGAGAGAACAGAGAGGAGAAGCGGTATCGCTTCCCCCACCCCTGTTAAATCTCCATCGCCTCCCTCCACTGCAGCCGCTGCAGCGGTGAGAACCAGCACTGACGATGGCAAACCAACCCCGACGGTCCAGCTAGCATGAACGCCATGCAGGCCCCGTCCAGGGGAAAGGAACAAAGTGTATAGGTACAAGGTTTCTCTTTCCGACACTCTCACTTATCGACAATCGAGCCACTCTGGGTTCCAGCATCATCAATGTCGATGAGTACCGCGCGAAACTCGTTTCAGCATTTACCCTACTTAGGGAAATCCTGAGTAGAGCGCTGGTGCGAATCCGTTGATTGAGACCCCGGCAAGTGCGCTCCGGCAAGGCCGTCCGCGTTGTTGGATTTCGGGTTCCGCAAACCCTTGAGAGATTCAAACCCTGGGGTGCGTGTGAAGAACTCGTCCTCCCCAGTCTGCCTACTCGCTAATCTCATAGCCTAGCTCGACGAACTGTAAGGAAAAGAGACACAGCAATTTACCCAGGTTCGGGCCACCTTGTGGTGTAAAACCCTACTCCTGTTTTGTAGTGGATTGGCCTCGAGGGGCTGAGGATGAACTAGTACAGTGGCGAACAGCCTCAGGAGGAGAGGTGTTCTTGAGCTCGAGTGAGCTGGTGAGTGAGGGTGATCTGGATGATTTGTCGATTCGATCCCCCCTCCATGGTGGTGGCTAAGTCCTATTTATAGTGGCCTTGGTCCTCTTCCCAAATGAAAGGCGGGAAGGGATCCCACAACGGCCAAATTCGAAGGGAGACAACTAGTACATGCTATCCTGACAAAAGTAGTCTTCGCCTGAAAAAGCCTCTGGTTGTGACGCCGTGGTGGGCTCGGTGATGACCTCCGTCCTGCCGTCGTGGCGGTCCTGGTCTTGTTGCACGGGAATGAAACCTTTGGCTGATTCCTCGGGACTCGGCGCCTGCGCTTGCCTCTTTAGCACCGAAGAGGAAACTGGTACACTGCGCCCGCTGGCGCCCGCCTGGCCTTGGTCGTCATGGCTCACGTCATCCGGACCTCATGAGGTGACTCTTGCATAGAGATCTCCGCTCCTCGGGAGCCATCCTGAGGAGGCCACTCCTCGTGGAGGTCTTGGTGTCGTTCGTCTCGCGAGGCTTGGCCCCTCGCGAGGGTCTTGAGTTGTTGTTGCTGAAGCTGGGCCGTACCAGGCCATCGATGGAGCCACGCCATGGGCCGCAGGCAGGCAAGTCTGGGTACCCCCGTTCCCAGAACGCCGACAGTAGCCTCCGGGCCCAAGGCGCTCTCGGACTTGGCTTCGAGGCGAAGCCAAGGGGCAAGTGCGGAGCGCCGTGGGCCCTAACCGCCTGCGGCCTTGGTCGACGCATGGCGATTGATGGGACATGGGCGTCTCCACTTCCCCACGCCGCCTCGGCAACCGTTCGACTTGACGAGACTCCGCTGCATGCAGAGAAGAACCATCATTGCGCGGGGTCGTGGAGGCCGGCGGTTGGCCTCCCTCCGGCTATAAATGAGGGGAGGGGCAGAGCCCCCCTCACTCATCTCCATCTTCTCGCTGTCCGCTCCTTCTTCTTCTTCTTTGTCTCGCCGTCTTGCAACAACATCCATGGCGCCGATCAGGAGATTCTCTTCAGTGGAGAAGGGAAAAACCCCTCGGGAGGAGCCAGGGCCACTTCCGCCGAAGAAGAGGCTCGGCCGTCCTCGCGACGCCGGTGAAAGGCAAGATGTGATGCGGCCTTGGTACGAGCGGCCATCGCCTGGCTTCCCGCTTCCTCTGTATGCCCGCGCGCAGGGCTCCGGACAGGGCAGTAATGCCCAGCGCCGCGTGGGCTGGGGTCTCGGCGGACTGACCGAGGCTGCGCGGCCAGCAGGCCGGCGAACCCATGGCGAGGGGACCTCACGCGAGTTCGTGGTGTGGGCGGCAATGCCGCCACGCACGTGGATCCGGCTCCCGAGGTTCTTTGCTGAGGAGATGCCGCTGAGGGGGTCACTTGAGCTGTGGCTGCAGCACGCCGGGTGTTGCAGCCTGGCCACAGGGGTGGAGGTCGAGGTCATGCCCCCGGGCGACATCTTCATGACCCGAGGATGGGGCGAGGTCGCCCGTGCCTACCGTCCAGAGGGGGCCCTCGCCATCCACTTTGAGTACGATGGTGCCTCTATGTTGTTCTTCAAGGTCTTCGATGAGGAGGGCCAGCATCTGGAGTGCTGACCCGGGGAAAGCAGTCCGTGTGGCGCGGCCGCAGACATCGAGCCCGCCTTCGGCCTCGCCGGCAGCTCCTCCAGCAGCAGCGACGACTCCAGGGAATCCAGCGACTCTCCCGAGCCCAGCGATTCTCCGGAGTCTAGTGACGACATCTACGTGCCACCGAGCTCTCGCCGTGCCCGGAGCGCGGCAGCGGCGTCCGCTCGACGTCATCGGTGATGCCCAGCAGCCGGGGTCCCTTGGCGTTTCCTTCTTTTGTTTCCCTGCGCGGAATTGTGACAAACCCCGTGGGGGTATGTAAAAAACTGTAATGCTTTTGCTCCAATGTTTATTATTCCTAGTATGATATTGCAGCCACGTATCTTGCTTTGGCATGGTTCCCCCTTTTCGTTCTCGTGGTAGCTTAGTGCTCTATGCCGGCAGGTCCCAGTCCCCAGGCAGGGTTCAGCTATCGCTGGTATGCCAGGTCGCGATGCCGTGGTCAAGGCCAGGAGGTGAGCGGCCCGAGGTCCGGTAAGATCTCCTGAGGCGCGATGCTCAAGAGGTCCCCTTTGGCATGCAAGCAGCTCCCTGGAGGTCGAAAAGGGAAGCGGCATTGCCGAAGCGAGATTGCGAGAATCAAAATACCAGACGATGAGGTTCACTCTGATATGCACGGGTGACTTATCTTAGTAGGCCTGAAGCGATTCCTTTGCGCAGCGCCTGATTGTGCCTTGGCGGTAATGCTTCCAGGTAGGGCTCACGCCGACCTCCCCTTCTCCCCGCTCATCTAGGTGCTCTACGTCCTCGGGTCCCGACCCTCGAGAGAGGCTCAGCCGCCGCTAGTATGCCAGGTCGCGATGCCGTGGTCAAGGCCAGGGGGTGAGGGCTGGAGAGTCAGTAAGAGCTCCTGAGGCGCGATGCTCAGGAGCCCCCCTTTAACGTGCAAGCGAAATGCGTGAAAAGGGATGGCCGGCGGGGCCACCCATGGCTAAACTCCATTGATTCCTGCGGGTTAGTCCGAGAGGAGAGTATAACTCATAATCGCGCTTGTTGTCCTGCCGCTGATCTTTCCGCAAGAAGATGAAGGCATTGAGGATCTGGTGAGGTGACGTGCGCGGGGCAAGCCGCGAGCCAGAGCTCGATCTCTCAGATTTGTCAGCGTTGCAGGGACGAACCCGAGCACAAGCGCCGTGCCAGCATGTGTAGCCCCCGTTGCGGAATGAGCAAGAGGCTGGTCAGTAATGCGGGAGGCCGCGAAGGCGATAGAACACCAAGCAAGCAAGTGATAAAATAAATCAACCCATAGAGAAGGTAGAGCTAGTTCCGATAGATGCAAAACGATACATGCCACAGGGACTGACCCACGCGGCTTGGGGATAATGCAGCCCTGAGGGGCGCCCCCAACTGAACAAACCAAAAAATGTCACCTGGCATCGTTGCTCAAGAGATGTTGGAGTAGCTGAAGACACGTGTTGCAGAAGTCGCTCCTCATGAGCCGACCAGGCCCTGAACCTCGGGAGGCTCTGGGGACCCGGGGGGCTCACGAGGATCCATCTCCTCCTCTGACAGGATTGCCTGGCTTCTGGCCTCATGAGCCGCCAGGACGCCCTGCATGTGGCGCTGGAATGCAGCAGCAGCACTCGGCAAGCCCAAAGGCATGCGAACATAGCTGTGAGGGGGACCCTCGCATCGGCCAGCGCGGGATGGCCAGAATCGCTCCTGAGATGCGGCTCCATGGATGTTGACGCAGACGCCCAGCTCGCTGTCCTCGCTGGCACAAGGAGCCACGCTGGGTGGTGGGTGATGGCCGCCTCGCATAGCTCTTGCCTCCTGAAGCTCCTTGATTGCCTTGGTGATGAACTCCTCCGCACCTGGTACCTCGCGCCTTGTATCCTCTAGGCGGAAGCGCGCGCTGAAGCACGCCTCCACATGGTGCCCAAGCGCCACCCTCATGACGTTGGCCAGGTCAGAGGCCCTCCAGAGGAGAGCCCCCGAGCCCAGCCTGAGAGGGGCGTCGGGCGCGCCTTCCTATGCGAGAGAGGGAGGTTCCCCGTTAGTGGGCGCAGGGCCTGAGGTGGTGCCGCTGGACACCCCGCTCTCCTGAGGCCCTTGGCGGAGCCGCTGCTTCTTCTCCTTGGGGACAGCCTCAGGAGGGTAAACGGCGCCTTCATCGTCTAGGTTCTCGACCACCGCAGCCTGGTAGGCGCGCTCGAGAGAGCACACCACGTCCTTCTCCTCGCAGGCGACCGTGATGACGCCGCAGCTCCCTGGCATCTTGAGGACGTTGTAACCATGATGAGTCACCGAACTTGGCCAGGGTCGGATACCCAAGGATGGCGTTGTATGGAAGGCGAATGTGGGCGACCTCGAAGTCGATGAGCTTGGTGTGGTAGTTGTCGCGCTTGCCGAAGGTGACAGCGAGGCGGATCTGCCCTATCGGGGTGGTGGAGCCATCAGTCACTCCTGAGAAAGGCTTGGTAGGCTCCAGCTGGTCGTAGGGCACCTGGAGTCGGTCGAATGTCTCGATGGAGAGAACGTTGAGCCCCGCACCACCATCGATGAGAGTCTTGGTGACGAGCACGTTGCTGATGGTAGGCGAGCAGAGCATCGGGAGAGCACCGGCAGTTGTCGTGCACTTGAGCTGATCGGATGGGCTGAAGGTGATGGTGCACTTGGACCACCTAAGCGGACGCGTCGCCTCGAGCTTGGGGAGGGCCGCGTTCACCTCATGGGCAAACTGCTTGAAATTGGGATCAGATGCAGGGGCCTGAGCGCCGCCCAGGATTCAGGCGATGGCACGAGGCTCCTGGAAGCCCCCAGCCCCCTCGTCCTGGTGGTGGTCGTCGTTCCTTCTTGGTGGTGGCGGCAGCGGAGGAAGGCCAGCGTTGCGCTGAGGACAGTCCTCACGAGGCTGGTCACTCTGGGGGCCCTCGCGAGGCTGGCCCTGCCAGCGGTCCTCACGAGGCTGATCGCGCCATTCCTGGTAGAGGTCCCGGCCGTCCCAGCGTCCTCCACCTCGGCCTCCTCCGCGGCCGTAGCCTCGGTCGCTGGGCTCGGGGTGACGACCGAGGCGCCCGTCGTGGATGGCCCTGAGCTCCTGGCAGCCGTTGGTGTTGTGGCTGTGCACGTTGGGGAAGACGCAGAATGGGCGGCTGCCCTTGGATGACTCTGGGTGGTCGCAGCCGCGCTTCATCTCTGGTTCGGCCGCGAGCACGGCCGGTCCCTTGCACTTCACATCCTTGGCTTTGGCCTTCTTGTCTTCCGGGTCAACCCTGGGAGATCCAAGAGAGAGAGGTGACCTTCCTCAGCTCTCGCACACTTGGTTGCCATGTTGAACATCTCCAGAGCCATGCACAAGTCCTCATGTATGGCGAGGTCCTCCTTCATCTTAACGTCGCGGACGCCATCAGTGAACGCCGAGATGATGGCCTCGTTCGACACCTTGGGGATCTTGAGGCGGACGCTGTTGAAGCGCTGGATGTACTTCTGCAAGGTCTCTCCTGGCTACTGCTTGATGCGCCGCAGGTCACCCGCAGTCGGTGGACGGTCACGGGTGCCCTGGAAGTTAGCGACGAAATGCTCTCACATTTCGTCCCAGGAGGAGATTGATCCCGCGGGCAGGTTCAGGAGCCACGAGCGTGCACCATCCTTGAGGGCCATGGGAAAACAGTTCGCCATAACCTTCTCATCGCCGTTGGCTACCTCGATGCTCAGCTCGTAGAGCTGCAGGAACTCGGCAAGGTCGGGGGTGCCGTCGTAGCACGGAGGCAGGTCGTGCTTGAACTTCCCCGGCCAGATGATGCTGCGAAGCTCCGGAGTGAACGTGCGGCAACCCGCTATGGTCACGGGAGCCCCTCATGGAGGTGGAGCCTGGTCTTGGCGCTCGTGCACTACCGCTGCACGCAGCGCACGGTCTTGACGTGGCGGTGCTGGGAGTGCACGAGCATCTTCTTGCGGCCGCTGCACCACCTGGCAGCTTTCGTCTTCACGCGCCGGTGCCCTGCGCGGCGGGTCGCACCGCGGAGCCTCACGCCTTGGCTCGAGGGCAACGTCTTGACGGGGAGGTGGAGGAGGTGCTCCGTGGGCTATGTCACCCGCAGCAGGCGGTGGGTGAGGCAGCGAGCGAGATGGTGCAGGAGAGTCCCCGGCGGCGCTGACAAGCTCGGCGATGTGGTCTAGCCAGTCTTCGTAGAGGTCGTCGACGGGGCGGTAGCGCAGGAGCTAGCGTGCCAGGAGCAACGCAGCCTGTGCGTTCGCCGGCCCGCGACCAGCATGAGACAACGAACCAACTGGAGTCAGCGACGGGGTGGCGGTGCGTTCATCCCGCCGCACAGAAGGGTGCAGCGACGAAGCTTGCTGCTCGTGCCCCACGGGGCCGGTGGCGGCGTTTGCCACAGGAGACGGGGGACGGCGAGGGCAGCCGTCACCCGCCGGCGCCGTCTGAGCGACGCGGGCGGCCCGGCGCTCAGCACGAGCTCGATGAGCGTCAGCCATGGAAGCGGTGGAGCGGTGGTGGACCGACCGGCGGAAGAGAGGCTCCGACGCACCCCTACCTGGCGCGCCAAAAGTCGGATTTCGGCTTCTGCAAACCCTTGAGGGGTTCGAACTCTGGGGTGCGTGCGAAGAACTCGTCCTCCCCAGTCTGCCTACTCGCTAATCTCATAGCCTAGCTTGACGAACTATAAGGAAAAGTGACACAGCAGTTTACCCAGGTTCAGGCCACCTTGCGGTGTAAAACCCTACTCCTGCTTTGTGGTGGATTGGCCTCGAGGGGCTGAGGATGAACTAGTACAGTGGCGAACAGCCTCAGGAGGAGAGGTGTTCTTGAGCTTGAGTGAGCTGGAGAGTGAGGATGATCTGGACGATCTATCGATTCGTCCCCCCCTCCATGGTGGTGGCTAAGTCCTATTTATAATGGCCTTGGTCCTCTTCCCAAATGAAAGGCGGGAAGGGATCTCACAATGGCTAAATTCGAAGGGAGACAACTAGTACATGCTATCCTGACAAAAGTACTCTTCGCCTGCAAAAGCCTCTGGTCATGTCGCTGTGGTGGACTCGGTGATGACCTCCATCCTGCTGTCTTGGTGGTATTGGTCTTGTTGCACGGGAATGGAAACCTTTGGCTGATTCCTCGGGACTCCGTGCCTGCGCTTGCCTCTTTAGCACCGAAGAGGAAACTGGTACACTGCGCCCACTGGAGCCTGCCTGGCCTTGGTCGTCATGGCTCACGTCATCCGGACATCACGAGGTGAGGCTTGCATAGAGATCTCCGCTCCTCGGGAGCCAGCCTGAGGAGGCCACTCCTCATGGAGGTCTTGGTGTCGTCCGCCTCGCGAGGGTCTTGAGTTGTTGTTCCTGAAGCTGGGCCGTACCAGGCCGTCGATGGAGCCACGCTGTGGGCCGCAGGCAGGCAAGTCTGGGTACCACCGTTCCCAGAACGCCGACACGTGTTAGCATGACTTTTATGCCAGCCGCCACCAGATTGTTTAAAAAGTATGGAGGGGAGGAGAGAGAAACCAGTCGTACCTTACACCACGTCCTGACGCCCGCAATTAACAGAAGATTTTTTTATCGGCCCCTGCCGGGTGCCAGAGAGCTACGCGCACAACATCCATTTTTCCCAAAGCACGCGAACGCGACAAGCGCTCACAGCTGAAAGGAATGGCAGGAAGCGAGGACAAAAGCTAAGTCCATGCAGTCATTACTCCCTTATGAATTTATGATTTTGCATTTGTTTATCCCTTCAGGCATCAAAGTGTTCGTATGAATAAATCCTTCATGTGATGGTACCTTGCTAGTGCTCTGTCTGCACCCTCGTCCTGTTCTGAGCCTGCTCACAGGACGGGTGGCTGCGTCGAAAACTACCAAGGAAAAACCTGCCGGGACGCATCCATGCCAAGATGAATGCTAAGGGCTTGACCCTTACGACAATCGCGGCAATATGATACCGGCATGCAACCAAAACATGTATAGGGACTAATCATACGAACACTGACGGGTGAATCTAAAAGGGATAAACGTGCATTTAGAGATTAAGTAAAAACATCAGTCCCACACAAGCATAAACAGTACGGTGCCTAAACACAGGACATGCATCATATTCTTTTACAGGATAGCACGGTGGCGAGGATAGTTCAGTGCCGGGCCTGGCGACCTCATGAAGCCGTTCGGACGGAAAGGACCTTGTCTGCGGGGGGGCAGCCTTCGCTTCGGCGGCAGAGACATTTGCACCCTCCGGCGGCTTCTTGAAGCCATCAGCGAGGTTGAGGTCCGGATGGCAGCAGCCGATGTTGCTTAGAACCATGAGGAGGGCATTGCGGGCCAGCTTCCTGGATTCCGTCACGAAGCGACCGGCCCTTCCCTCTTCATGCGCCTTCAGCTTGTCGATCACCTCGTTGAAGAAGACCCCTAGCTTGACGCTGGGGACCTCCTGTCTGCCGGCCGAAAAGACTGGCCCTTCCATGCCCATCACTACAGTTTGGGCAGTGAGATGCTCGGCAATGTCAATCAAGCTCTTGATCCAGAGGTCGAGCTATTCGGAATGATTCGCCAGCTTGTCCTCTGCATCCTTCCGAAGGTGCCTTGCGGTGTCCAAGTCCTTTGTCAGCTGCTGCTCACGGGCCCCGCTGGATTCTGCCGAGCTTTCCAAGGTGCCAATCCTGGCCTTCAGATCTTCAATGGTGCCGTTGGCAGTCTCGAGGCCTTGACTCTTGGAGGAGAGCTGCGACTGTATATCCTTCAGAAGGATCTCTGCTTTCTGCGCCTCCTCCTTGAGGGTCGCGACCTCCTTGGCACTCCCGGAGAGCTCTTCAGTCAGCTTGGCCACCTGTTGGTCAAGGTTGGTCTTGGTAGTGGATGTAGCGGCAAGATCATCAGCAAGCTTCTTCAGTTGGGTGGCAGAATCAGCAGTAAGGGCATCCAGGGCGTCTTTGTGCTTGTCCTCTAGCTCCTGGGTGCGCTGCTGCACGAGAGCTTCTAGATCGTCGTCCTTGGCGTGGAGGGTGGCCTCGAGTTTTTCCTCCCGGTAGGAGATGTCTTGCTCCTTGGCGTCCAGAAGCGTCTTGCGCTCCGCCATGCGAGCCTCCCGGGCGATGACATCCTCACTCACCATCGAGATTGTCTCCTGCTGCCTCATCAGAACCTGGAACTACTTGTCGTGCCAATCTCGCAGCTCGGTACCCTTGTCCCTCAGTTGCTGGTCCACCTTGTTAGCGGATTTGCGCTGCTCCTTGAGCACCTGACATTTCTTGCTGTGTTGGCAGTACATCTCCTTAATGCCTGACGCCATGGACTCCAGGAAAGATAAGTCCATCGCGAAGGCAACAGAGTCGTCTGCCTCATCGACCCCTTGATACAGTGACGCCAGAATGCGCTGGAGCTCTTCGTCAAGTTCCGTGCTCGTCGCCATTGACGAGCCGGGGGCTTCGAGCCCAGGCCGCGCCAGCACCAGCACCAACTGACTCGAGGATAGTTGCGAGGCCCCCTCCACGATACCAAATGAGGGGAGGAGATCCATGGTTTGGAGGGGGATTTTCTCCTCGATCATTGTCCCCGCCCCTGGCACGTTGTCAGAGACCTGCTCCGCCTCCATCTAGGGCTCCTGGACACTCCCGGCAGCATGCCACTACCCCTTGGCGGTAGTGATCTTGGCGGCTTCATCCGCGGCATCTCTCCCTATGCTGGCCATTTGTTCCAGCAGCTCGGGCTCTTCGACCTGAGGGACTGCAAGTGAAGACAACAAGCAATAATGAAGAAGCAGAAGCATAAGAGAGCCAGAAGCATGGGGCGAGATGGTAAAAAAACAGGGGGAAAAGAGCAAGTGAATTACCTGGAAAGGTCTGTCAGGCCAAAGCTTCAGTTTCCCCGGCAACATCAGTTACTAGGCCATAATCTCCATCCCCTTCAGTGACAACCACGACATCATCCTGAGGAAGCTCTCCCGTGGAGGCCGTCGCCGGGGTTCCTCGACTTGGTCGGCGGGCAGGGTTAGCCCCTCTTGAGGGGCTCGCCCCGAGTCATCTCTCCTCCTCCTCCAGCCGAGGAGGTTGGGAGCTCTCCTGCATCACTCCCCATGGGAGGGACGAACCCTCTACTCTCGTGCCGGGGGCTGGGCTAGGGGCTTGGTGTCAGGTCGTTTGTGCTGCTCCCCGCCAGGCCCAGACCCTCCACAATCTTTGGTGGCTCCGTGCGCCTGAGCCATTTTGACCGGTGGATGAGAGTCTCCGTCTCTTCCTCCTCCTCCCTGTCAATGACGGAAGCAAGATTAGATAACTATAGCAATCAAGGCATTCTGAAACTACTACAAGAAAAGAGGAGTGATATTTCTTACTCTTCATCAATAAGCATGGGGCTCAGCTCGAACTCCACGGGTGGCGAGGGCGCCCTGCTTCTCTTCTGGGGCGGAGGGACTGAGCTTCCCGGTAGCTTCGAGCCTTGCTGAGGCACAGGGGGCTCCTACGAGGACGAGCTCTCCGAGGAGCCCGAGCCGGACTGGGAGCTGGAGTCAACTTCTGCAACCACCGATTACTTGGCGGGAGGGGTTTTAGCCCCAGCGAGGCGGGAGGACTGTCGGCACACCGCATCCGGCTTGCTGCCCTTGGAGGTAATCTTCTTCACCTTCTTGGCGGCAGGCGCGGGGTCGGGAACCACTGCTCCCCGATTGACAACCCGCCTGCCAGGGCGCTGGTCCAAGACTGGTTTGGGGGCTTGAGGGCCTGCCGCGAGCCACTCCTCCACAGGCGGCTGCGCCTCCTCAACCCCCTCTTCCTCCTGGGCCTCTGCTACCGCGGTGTACAGAGCCTCAATCCCAGAAGGCTCGCCCTCGGCAGGCTCGTCCCCGGCATGCTCGCCCCCGGAAGGATCGTCCCCGGCAGCCTCTTCCGCGGCTTGCGCCTCGCCTCTGCCGTGGGAGGAACTTTCGTCCTCAGGCTTCTCCTTTCCCCTTGCTGCCTTCCTGGCCTTCACCATCGCGGCAGCTCGAAGCGCTCTGTCCTCCTCTAGCCGCTTCCGGATGGACGCCTCCTCCACCTTGGAGGTGCGCTTGTACATGTTGGTCTCCACCCTGGTAGCCCTTTCCACCAGGATGGAGGACCATGCAAGCTCCTCATCGAGCGTGGGTAACTGCCAGTCACCTGAATCTCCATGAGCATTACAATCTGGCATCCATTTCAGAATCTGGTCCCTGGCGGAATTGATGTTCATTGGGATGACGTTTGCCGGCAACTTGAAAAACCCAAAGCTGACGAACAGTTGATCGCACAACCAGGCATGGCCATAGATTGACAGATTGTTGGCCAGGCCAGGGAGAAATCTCATCCTATCTGCAGCATCTCCATACTCCCATGCGACGAAGGAGGAATTCGGCTCCCACATGCCCGATAGTCAGCCCGGCAGCCTTCAGATGGGTAATCCTGTTTATTGCCAGGCGGAGCCTGTCGTCAGAGAGGCCGACTTCCCTCCAGTCGTTGCCGCGCTCAATACACTCTATCCGTGCTTGGCAGAAATCTGGGGACTCCTCATCTTGGATCCAGCACCAATCTGCTCTCCATTCCTCCCATCGACCGCGCTGCTGACTCGGGAGGTAATCCCAACTCTACCTCGCCACCCGTGGCATCCAACTAATGTTCCCGGAATGGTGGGCTTTGTTCTCCACCTGCGGGACAAAATAGTGCCTGAACAAGTCGACATTGGGGGCGACTCCAACAAAGTTCTCGCACAAATGAACAAAAATCACCATGCACGCCATTGCATTTGGCGTGAAATTCAGAAGATGGAATCCATAGATCACCATCATCGCTTCGAAGAACTCCGAGAAGGGAGGGCAGAGGCCGCAGATGAAATACGCGCAAAAGAATCGGTATGGATCTGGCGGGTCCTCTTCCCCCTCCGCTAGAACCTTGGGTGCGCCATGCCCCTTCGGGACTTCCCTCCCCCATAGATATCAATACCTTGCTTCCAGCACGTCGCCATCCAGATTCGATGGGAAGAAGACAACAACTCCCCTTCACTTCCTGTCCAGCTCCGTTTGCTCTCTTGCTCCCCTCGGCGGCTGCCTCTTTCGCGACGGCTGTCCGCTTCCCCTTGGTGGCGGCTTTCTTCCCCATTCCTTCAAGCTGCGGCTAGGTTGGGGGAAGGAAGTTGGGTGGGAGACCGGCGGCGAGTATGGGCGAGGGGGGAGAATGTTTGCTTGGCTTGCGGAAGAAGATGGTGGAAGGGCGGAGCGGGCAACGAATGAGCAGTGCCCTTTTGCGTTTTCCTCTCTTAAGGAAAGGACATGGGGGAGGGCGCGACCCTTCAAAAAGTTACCGTTTCACATTAACTGCTGCAGTCCCACTACCCCGCGACCTGCGGTAATTACGTGAAGTGGACGTTGGATTGACTGGTTATCATGACAAACCGCTGCACGCGCAGCATTCTCTCGCCACGTGTCCATGCACTATTTGGGGCCTAACCCAACGTGCCCAGCGACACGTATGGCTCAGGCCCGGGGGCTTCTGTCGGGGTACACAAACAGGGGTGTATGATTTCCCCTGACTTGTGCACGGACAGCAAGCCACCGCCCCGGCAAGATTGCGACATCCAAAGCAATACCATGTTGGAGAAAGTAGCCCTTTGAGAAATCAAAGGGAAGATCAAGAAGACCAGGACTAGCTAAATGAGCAAGACACCACTAAGGGAAAGCCTCCCTTGCCAGGCAGGCGAGCCGGGCGAAGACGAGGTGGCCCCGAAATCAATTCTCAAGACCGTCCCGGCAGGCCTGCCGGGCACGACGAAGGCAAACTACCCCGCCAAGACTCCACCGCTCCACCTCACAGCGACGCAAGTCATCGATCGGTGCGGTGTCGAGCCCCCAAGTAACTAAGTGGCTCTTACTTGGCACATGGCAGCCATTTCCTATGGAAATCACCTCCAAATGACACCGGTCCAGAGATGTGTCAAGAAGACAGACGAAAAGGTGGCTGAGTAGCTCGGCAAGGCTTGCCGGGCATGCCATGCTGTGACACTAAATGTTGCATTTAATGCGCTCTGCTTTGTCTACAGAGTTTGGTATGATAGCACTGTTTGCTATCTAATCAGTACACAATGACTGATTTACCAGTGTGGTGACCCCTTGATCTATAAAAGGAGGGCCATGGCAACCATAGAAGGGATTCGGACCCCTGTACTTTCGTACGCGCGTAGCTGCTCTCACCCCGAGGCAACCCTGCCGGGCTAGAGTGCTGCATTTCCACCACAATCCACCATCAATCCACCAAAGCAGGAGTAGGGTTTTACGCCTCACGGCGGCCCGAACCTGGGTAAAACTACTCGTGTGATCTCTATCGTGTTGTGCTATGTTCTCTGCTCTTTGTGCAATGTGCTCATCCCCCCAGCCGAACCACAAGGGGCTGATGGCCCCATAGGTGGCCGTGGTTTCCCACGACATGGTGCAACGACCAGTGTACTTTGTCAGCTCCTTGTTACAGGGGGCTAGGTCAAGGTACTTTGGATTGCAAAGCTAATCTTCGACCTCATTATGGCCTAGAGGAAACTGCGCCACTACTTCCAATCCCATGAGATCATAGTTGTCACCCGTTTCCCACTGCAGCGCATACTAAGGAACCCCGAAGCTACTGGCAGGATAGTTGAATGGGAACTAGAGCTGTCAAGCTTTGGCTTGAAGTACGAAAGTACCTCAACCATTCAGAGCAGAGCATTAGCGGAGTTCATTGCAGAATGGACGCCCACACCAGATGAAAAGCTACTAGAGACAGTTATCCCCGGCAAGGAGGCGCCTCAGGAGTGGACCATGTACTTTGATGGTGCTTTCTCGTTGGAGGGCGCTGGAACTGGCGTGTTTTTTGTTGCGCCCATCGGAGAGCATCTCAAGTATGTAGTTCAAATGCACTTTCCCCGGGAGAAAGCCACCAACAACACTACTCCGTATGAAGGGCTCCTTGCCGGGCTCAGAATTGCGGTGGAGTTGGGAATCAAGAAGTTGATCATCCGTGGAGACTCACAGGTTGTGGTGAGACAAGTTAATAAGGATTACCAAAGTCCATTGATGGAGGCATATGTAGAGGAAGTGAGGAAGTTGGAGGAGCACTTTGATGGATTACAAATAGAGCACATGCCATGTGTGAAGAACAGCATTGCTAATCATTTATCAAAGTGCGCTGCACAAAAGCTCCCTGTGGAACCAGGGACTTTTGCCCTCCACCTAACTCAACCATCAGTGTCCCCTTCAGTGATGGCGAAGAAAAGGAGGAGGTTGGACTCCGGCAAGTATCTCCCGGTAGAGCTTCCCAAAGCCGCCGGTAGAGAGGCTGCCGAGAACAACTCTGGTTCGGTTGGTGAGCAGCACCCTCCCATGGAACCACAAGTTCTTGTGGTCAAGGTGAGCACTCACACGAACGAGGAGGTGCCATTAGTCAATGTTGTTGAGCCTCAGGCTCCAACCTGGGCACAACACATTATCCATTTCCTTCAAACAGGAGAACTTCCAAAAGAGCAAGAAGAAGCTGAAAGAGTAGCCCGAAGGTCCAATATGTACCAGTTTATCGATGATACACTGTACAGGAAAAGGCCGAATGGTGTGAAATTGAAGTGCATTTGCTGGGAAGATGGGCAGAAGCTGCTGGCCGAGATAAGTGGGGGTGTGTGTGGCTCTCACATTGGATCAAAAGCCCTGGTTGGAAAAGGTTTCCGGCAAGGTTTCTACTGGCCCACAGCCCTCCAAGATGCAACCAAGCTAGTCACAAAACGTGAAGCCTGCCAGTTTCACTCCACGAACATCCATCAACCAGCTCAAGCTCTCCAAATGATCCCTTTATCCTGGCCATTTTTGGTCTGGGGGCTCGACATCCTGGGCCCCTTCCCCCGTGCCACTGGGGGCTCTGAATTCTTGTACATTGCGATCGACAAGTTAACAAAGTGGCCGGAAGTGGAGCCAATGAGAAAGGTGACCATGCAGTCAGCTATCAAGTTCTTAAAAGGATTGGTGTGCTGTTTTGGAGTACCCGCCAGAGTGATAACTTATAATGGCACCCAATTCACGAGCCGCGCCTTCATGTCGTACGTACAAAACCTTGGGAGCAAGGTCTCTTTTGCCTCCGTTGCGCATCCCCGGGGCAATGGACAAGCTGAAAGGATGAACTCTGAAGTGCTGCATGGGCTCAAGGCAAGAACTTTTGACAAGCTGTAGAACTGCGGCAGACGTTGGATCGATGAGCTGCCGGTGGTTCTTTGGTCCCTCCGTACGACACAGAATCGAGCCACCGGACAGACGCCCTTCTCCCTAGTCTATGGGGCAGAAGCAGTGCTCCCCATGGAACTCATATACGAGTCACCTCGAGTAGTTGCCTACGATGAAGTAGAGCAAGAGCAGCTCCGGCATGACGATGTTGAGCTACTCGAGGAAGATCGTCTCCGGGCCGCTGTGCGTGCTGCATGCTACCAGCAAGTCTTGCGCCGCTATCAGAGCCGCAGGATTCATGCCCGGAGCATTGAGGAAGACGACCTTGTCCTTAGGCGTGTTCAATCCGCCAAGGGTTCCAACAAGTTGATGCCAAAGTGGGAAGGCCCTTACCGGGTAGTACAAGTCACCAGACCTGGCGCAGTCCGTCTGGAGACCAAAGATGACATTTAATTACAAAACTCATGGAATATTGAGCATCTTCGCAAGTTCTACCCGTAAGCCGTGGCTGCCGGGCTCGGCCTCGGAAACCACCTTTTGTACAACCCTTGCCGATGTGCATGTAACCCTTTGTACAAAGCCAGGTGCAGACCCTATGCAAAGATAATAAAATGAAGCGCTGGCGCCTAAAACTTGCATGCATGTTTATTTTAGCATGATTCTGCCATGGTCATTTAGAGAGGGTCATATGCTGCTGTGTTTTCTCCAGTGCTAACCACAGGGCCCCTACCGTGGATAAAATCCCAAGGAGGAGAAGAAAGAACAAGTTTACATATCGGCCCCCGGCAACCCAAAGCAGATAAGTCCCTTTAAGAATTTCATAGTGTACATCTGTGAGGAAAACTTGTGCATAGAAAAACCTTGTCACCCTCAATCATTTGTGCTCCCATCTTTTGATTCGAAGATTACTTCATTCAGATTGGTTGCAGTGGCATTTGGGAAAGGGGTTGACAAAGGGCCAGTTCCCTTCCACACTCCCAAGCTCACCGGGCCGAGCCTCGCGGCAGCGATAGAAGGGAGCGGCAAGATGTCTTGCCGGAAAACCTTGTTTACTTGAGAGTATAGAGGAATCATTCCTCTGCATGGGTATGATACATGCACAAGTGCCCGGCAAGCATATCTTTTTTCATTAATATGCGGATAAACAAGTATAGCCTTACAGAGTACAAATACAGCCGAAAATACTACATGATTTAAGATAAAATTTGGCAAGTGCCTACATGTTTTAGATTGAAAAAAGATAAGTACCCCGTAAAGCCTTTCTTATCCCTCTCCTCCTAGGAGCTACAGTGGGAGGTGAAGGGGGCAAAAGGAGTGCCTGGGCAGAGAACCAGCCTGACCCCGTCAGGGCCCGCGGGACGCAGCCTGTCAAGATCGAGAGGGGCGGTGGCGAAGACGACGGACAGACAGAGCGGTTAGGCGATGCCCTGGTCACCACCGCCAGGACCAGTGGAATGAAGCAGGAGGGTTCCCGGCAGGGAAGATGAAGCCGGAGTCCACGGAGAAGCCCGCCGGGGTCCAGCTGGAGGAGGCGGAGACGTCCAAACCCAACACCCCAGCAAATCACTCTGCCGGGGAGAAGGCCAGGTGCAGATGATGGTGCCGCCGGCGCCTTGCTGACGGTGACGGTGCGTCCGATGCTCAGCTAGAGTCTGAGCCATCGTCCTCCCTGTCGGTGTCGTCATCATCACCGTCACTGTCCTCTTTGTCGCTGTCGCTCGAGGAGGAGCTTTCGTCGTCGGTCGAGCTCTCCGCGCAGCACCCTAAGCGAGCACCCGAATGCCCAAAGACCTTGATGGAGAGCAGATTGGCCTCCATTAGCTTGAAATTGAGAACATGCCCCGCCGCCAAGCTGTGGGCATGAGCAAAAGTTTTCCAGCCACGTCGGAGAAGCATGACATGAGGCACGGGGAACTCAACGTCCGCCCGCATGCTGCCGTTGCAGCAGCCCCTCATGTGAAGCCTCAATCCTGGCAGTTGTTCTACCTCCATCACCCTCGCGAAGTTTGACGATGAACTCCAACAGCTGATCCCCGGCGTGGCCTTCCATTGGGGCCATGGCGACTGGGGGAAGAGCGACCAAGGCAGCACCATGTCCTCCTCGGCCCTGAGCGCCGCGATGACCATGCCCGCATCCTGCGACACCACCTTGTGCGCAGGATTCTGCCCCTGCATCCCCAGCAGGAGGAGGGAGGCACTGCCGAGAAGAGACCCTCGTCGCTACGGCCGGAGGACGACCACGTCCTCTTCCCCTCACCATAGTGGAAGAAAGATACCAGAAGAAGAAGGCGGAGGTGTGTGTGGGTGAGCCCCTCGCCCACGTTCCCTTTTACAGGGAAGCATGGCCGGGGGCTGGCTCCTCACCATCCGGAAGGCAACTGTCCCACTCCACCGATCTTGTCCCTCTGTGTCGCTGACAGCGTCCTGGATCAACGACCGCCCTCCTACGCCTATCCATGGCGCCTAGCTTTCTGCCATGGCACTCATTCCCGCGCCCTACGTGTCCGCCACCAACCATGCGCAATGCATGCAGCGTACATGGCGAAAATGGTAGGCGTAGTGGGTGAGTAAAATGGCAGTTACCTCCCTGTGAACGTGGGAAGCCCGTGAGCCATTATGTGGGTAACCCCACGCCATTCCGCATGACTCGCAGGAAAACCGGAAACAGGTCCAATCATAGGTTAATGAAGAAGCAAGAAAGATATCAAGAAAGACACGAGTCCCATTGCAGTTTGGCCAAAGTGTACGCATGTGTATTTGTTGGGGCCTACCCCAACGATGCCAGGCGGCGCATGTGGGCCAGGCCCGGGGGCTCCTGTCGGTGCAACAAACATTCGCGTTTGCTTGCCCGGACTTATACACAGGCGTGCTGGCATTGCATGTCCTACCCCAAGCTACAGGAGCGAGACCAAGCCAGAAGAACCGCTCTTTGTGAGATCAAGGAGCAGATCAAGAAGACCAAGACAACAGAGCGTCACCTTGGGGAGCTTCCTTTGCCGGGCAGGAGAGCCTTGCGGGGTCGAGGCCACCCCAGGGACAAGTCCAAGATTTCCCCGGCAAGCTTTCCTGGTCCACCAAAGGCGAAAACTCCCGCCAAGGCACCACCGCTCCACCGCACCACCACACAAATCACCTATCAATGCAGTGTCGAGCCTCCAAGTGATTAAGTGGCTGCCACCAAGCACGTGACAGCCCATTAGAAGACAGATTATCCTTGTGTGACACCCATCCAAAGGTGTGTCAGACAGATAAGCAGAAGATGGTTAAGCGGCACGGCAGGCTTGTCGGGCTTCACCCTCAACACAACACCTAGCAGTGCATTTAATGCACTTTGTCGTAACTGCCAGAGTTAGGTATGATAGCACTGTTAGCTATCTAATCACTAGATAAAGACTGTTTTGCCACTATGGTTACCCCTTAAGCTATAAAAGGAGATCCAAGGCTAACTAGCAAAGGATTCGAACCCTTGCACACTTGTACGCGCGTAGCTGCTCTCCCCGAGGCCACCTTGCCGGGCTTGAGCGTTGCGTGTTCATGAAATTCCTCCAACCAATCGACCAAAGCAGGAGTAGGGTTTTACGCTTCTCAGCGGCCTGAACCTGGTTAAAAACCACCAGCGTCACGACTGTCGTGTTGTTCCATGGCCTCTGCTCTTTGTGCATCCGTATCTTCCCTCTTGTCAAACCACAAGGGGCTGACGGCCCCATAGGTGATCGTGTCCACCCACGACACCTATCGTCGACGCTTACCATCATTCGGGACTTCATATACCCAAAAAAATCTAGGCCGTCGGGTTCAACCAGACCAAATGAAGGTAAGTCTTCATATACATCTCCTTGTCCAATGCAAATCACCCTAATCCACTACAAATCACCTCCATATTCTATTTATGAAATAATCGAGGGTTTTGGATATGCAGTGCCAGAAGTGTTTGGACACCAGGAATCTCTGCCGATTCCCCTATGTTCAGAAGGACAAGTACCTCCGCATCATGTTTCCGCAAGGATTCAAAGAAATTACGATGTGGTTCTTAGATTTGAAGTGTATCAATCATACATGTCGTTCAAGTGTTTGGTTAAGTTGTGAAGATTCCCTGCATGTGGACTTTAACACATAAATTATGGTGGATTTCATGATTGGTTCATAAGTAGAAAAGTTAGCTCATGAGTTTAACATAAATCATGCATATAATGGAAAGTATCTAAAAATAGGTAGACCAAACTAAATTTGGTAAAGTGCCAACCGTACCCCCTTGGTACCACTTATTGCTACATTCCCCTCTTTCGATGTCAGAAATAACCTACCTGTAATCTAAATTTTTCTTTTATGATTATTATGATATAGAAAATTCTAGATTTGTATTGCAACACTAATATTTTCATAAATCTTTCTGAAACTAAAATATTCATAACCTAATTTCTGATATCCAATGTTCCTAAATTCTAGTAAGCACTATCGGAAATTGTATTTAGCACTCTCATAAATGATACCGGTTTCATAAACAACCTAAATAAGTTTGAGCAATCTGTAAATTTTTCTCAGTGCATCCCCTGCTTTGCAAGAGCCAAACTTCCGAAGAAGCTGAGTATAAACAGATTTGTCAAGACCATTAAAAATGTCCACCTAGAGACAAGAGAGGGCTTCTGTTTTCTATGCAGGATCAGGAACGAAGAAGATATGGCCTTTTCACAGGACGTACTTGGAAAGAATTTGCCAAAGTGTACCAGTTGGAAGTAGGTATGGAAATGTCCCTTAGACTAGGTGGAAAACCTAAACATCACCTCCGGGTACGTTTGAGAACTGATCTAATAACTCATTCGTGTAAGTATTCCAGCAAATATCGAGAAATTTTAACTAACAACATTTCATACGGATGCTAAAATTAACAAATATTATTTACAAATATTTTCATAGCTTATTACGGAATTGATATTGTAACTAAAAAAATTATAGACAACATGGAGGTTACTAAAGGGAGCAGAGTAAGCTAGGAAGAGACGTGGTTTGTCATCGGCTTTGTTGATCAAATTTGGATGCTCGCAATTGGTTACAATGCTGGACCAAGAGATCATTCCTACATGCCAGAACAAGACTAACATTGACGACAAACTCATGGTTAGAATTGTATATACTATCATTATCTTCAGATAGTCTAGGTACTTATGTAGATTGCTTAAAGTGTTCAAATTGTGTTATGCCACCAGATACTTCCACAACATGTTGTGCCTAAGGAGATGGGTGCAAATGGAGTGCTGACCATTTTTCTCCATCCTAGAGTGAACATCAGTTTGACTTCATACTCTACTTCAGGACAAGGATATGGAAGCATCGTCCTTAATGGGTGGAGCATAGTAATCGACGTGTACGATATGGATATTGGAGATAGGATGATCTTCGTGCTACACCATGGATGTGCAGGGATCTTTCTCTTCCTCGGTTTCATTGCTGCTGAACCAGATGAGGAGTAGTTCTAACTCTCTGTGTTGTTGCCTCAATGATCGTCCAACTCTGTAGGTCATGTTTTATGCTACTGTTGGTACTGATGTGATGATGATGAACATGTATGTTCTATTGATACCTCCTTTTATTGATCCAGTATTGGAACAAAAAAGTGTATCCCATGCCTATTCCCCCAGAGGTGACCCTAAGTTATCGAACCGACGAGGGGAAGATTCCTTTGAAGCAATGGTCTCTAGCAAGCTTATGTTAAAGTGTCAATTCCATCTTTTGACCAGATCAAGCAAGCAAATAGTGATTCAAACACTTATAATAAAAAGAGGTACGGGTAGGATGTCTTAATGCTTACAACCATGTATTTGTGTTGGGACCAGATATGATCTTAATTTGTGCGCTGGAAGTCACCCATGAAGATGTGCTTATTAAGGACCAAATTGGGGGATGTGTCCAAATAACATCTTGACTAGCATGAGTCCTGCATCAAGAATTAGTTGTCCTACCGCAGACCCTATCCATCGTGGGGGGTTGCCTCGATAATTAAGATAATGAAATCAGACAAGAGCTTTGGGCGTTCAATGACCACACCTCATGTGTCCCCAATGATATGATCCATGTTACCCTACTAAACCTTACTGTCATCGGTGTTTGGTATAACACTGCATGAACTCCTTGCTCCTAGCCTCACCAGTGCTCGATCTCCATGATCTTGGGTACCTGCAGGGATGAAGATTCTGGACAAGACAACATACATCTACGGAACAATTTTATTTCACACGTACTAGACGTTAATTCAAAGCCCTTCCATTGGTCCCCACAAAAAATATAGAGGTTTGCAAGGCTCATGCCTCAACCCATACCTTACCGAACCACTCACACATGGAGATCAGATCATGAGAAGGAAACATTGAAAAACACATCTTGAAGATTGATTGATTGCAAATATGTCTTACAATGGTTGCCTTGTGTGATGCAAGATTACAAGTATGAACTAGATGAGGAAGCACTATGGGGGTGATGGTGGCCATGGAGATGGAGATGGCGGCGGGTAGGGTTTGTGGATGAGGATGATGATGTTTTGGCTGCTGTCGACGCTCTCCTCTGGCCTCCTCTGTTGAAATTTCGATACAATCCCCTTTATAAAAGTTGTTCAGGTAGACGATCCGCCTCATTTTCCACACCATACGGGGAACACCGTCTTTTGTGCTATTTCTGCAGAAACGCCTCCTGTTGATTCCTTCTTCCTGCATTTTCTTTCCTTTCCATTTCCACATGTGATTTCTTCCCTTTTAAGCCCATTTACTTGGAAACACATCAAAGAGAGGATTTGTGGAATCCTTTGCATTCATTAGTCATTATTAGCAATATTGGAGTGAATATATCTTTTTAAATGAAATATCTTGGTTTAAACAAGGGTGAATGGCTGTAAAAATATCACTCATCAACTCCCCCAAGCTTAAACTTGATCGACCTCTAGCAACATAGAGAGAAATCTGAATCATAAGGAACTCAGTTATTTAAACTGAAATAACGAGATGGTTTGGTTCACTTATGATCGGTACGCCTAGATAGCCCTCCGCTTCTTGAGTTAAAAACTTAGTATAGTTGTAGCGGTGGCATGGTTATTGTGCAAGTGTTAGTGAAGCAAACATAATCAACACAAAGTTCTTGTTCTACTAGATAAAACAACTTTTCAACACTTCATCCTATTTATTCTAGACAACACTTGCTTGCTGGGAATGCATGGAAGAGTTTTATTTGATAGAGCCACACAAACATATGTTATGGAGTGGAAGTCATGTAGAAATATTTGATGCTATAGTGCTCATAGGCACACCCACAATTGTCTCCCCCTCAAGGTTCTTAAGCTCTTCATTTCAATCATTGTTTACTGGAACTTTGGTTGTCATGTCAAGGGATTATGCCAAATAAGTGATCATGCATAGTGTTTCATTCTGGCTTAATGTTTGGGAACTATAGAGCTTTGATATATGTCTCTTTTGAGCTCTTTTGGTCAGTTCCCTTTATTTACCACATACACACCCGTTCAAGAGGAAGCCGAATAATATGCATTTGTAGTGTTGCCACTACATATGGTAACAAACTCATAGCCAAAATCCGAGCTTTCACTCCTGGTGGATCGTTCATTGGCTAGTGGAGTCCTCAGCATAACATCAAGAAAGGTGACAAAGCCACATTTACACACGTACACATGCATAGAGCAGCAGGGCCATGGCACCAGCGAAAAGCTGGAGCACCATGTCAGAGATACAACACAGATTTTTGGCATAATCTCGTTCACCCTTCAACTAAGTTCCTACAGATAATTTAATCCACAAGTGCTATCAAGTCTATTAAAATTAATAACATAGGGTTGAGCATTTCAATCATCATTTCTTCTATAATTTTTCTCAACTCCCAAGTCTTCAAAGACTTTCTCTTGTGCATGGTTATTATTAATTAATATCATTTCATTGAAAAACAATCCCACGACAAGTCTTGGTTGTCTAAACTAAACAGAACAACGGCTACAAAATTATCTCAGCTACTAGAACAAAGCCTTTTTCTTAATTATCAAGACTTACTCCCATTTCCACATTTCACACATACTACTACTACATCTACTCTAAGTATTTCAAGTGCAAAAGACGGGAGTCATAGGACATACCTTCACGGTTGCGAATTTGCACACTTCTCTTCTGTATATACTCTTGCATTCCTTGTTGTCCAGCGTAGATCAATTCCTCTGAAAACAAAAATGCGAATGAACTCCACGGGGCAAAATAAAGAGTAAGAGCAAGGCAAAGATTATTCTATTTTTGGGTTTTTCGAAACTAACATGCAAACAAAAAAATTGCAAAGGCAAAAGCAAATTGTTGGAACAAACCAACATGAGTGTTTTGAAGATCCACGAGCTTAAGTACAACCTCATTACAACTTATTCAAATAATACCACCATGTCTTAATGTAGAAGTGGTGATGACCTTCCCCAAAGTTAAGCTTTTGCAAGGTCAAACCGACGGGATCATTGTGGTGGTTGGTCAGGAGCCCATTCTTGGATCCAGTTGGAGAAGTTCATGTTCATGTACACGGACGTGCCTCGAAGAGACTCGGTGAGGTTGCTCATATCTTTGATAGAGCCCTAGAGGCTACTAAGGTCCGCATAGGTGATGTATTCTCCTTATTGTGGTTGCTCTTGGGGCTGCTCCTCTTCTTCGTCGATGGCGAGTTCTTCTTCATATACCTGCTCAGATTCCGGGCCTTCTTGGTTAAAAGGTGCATCTCCTACCTGTGCAACATAATGCAATTGCCCATGTTCTACGGAAAAAGGGTTAGGCATAGGAGTTGGCAACAAGTGTGCCACTCCAGGAATTCTGATGCAATGACGACCATGGCTAACTACCATCATTCCAGCGCTAGTAAGAACACGAATGTTAACAAGGGTGTTACCGACAATGGGGCGAATGTGATTGTAGTTAAGGCCAAGCACTACAAAAAAAGACACATCCGTGACATTTTGGCCTGAAAGAAAAAAAAATCTATCATGCTTATGACACTTCTATGACGATAATTGTGACAAAACCACGTATCATCGTAGATGTGGTGGGCTCCTACTTCTATGAAAAAAATTAATGACAGAAAATGGGCTTTTCATCCCGGGCGGGCCGGGGACGCACCTGCATGACATTCTTTGGGCCATCCATGACGGAAAAAATCATGGTCGAAGCGAGGGCGAGGAAATTTTCGGGGAGTTCCCGGTTATGGTGGGTAGTCGGGGCCGAGCATTGCACGGAGGTTTGCACGTTTCTCTCGTACAAGTACGCGTGTGTGTGTGAGGCGTTGTGCTCTAACTGAAGCCGAGCGAGGCATTCCCTTACTGAACCCGAGCGATTGCACTAGCAACGTTACTGAACCCAAGTGATCAATCCCTTGCCTGTTAACTGAACCCGAGCGATTCCTTCGCTACTACTGCTAACTAAAGCCGATCGAACCTGCCTCTTAATGAATAGTGACTATTGTTGGGGGTTGGATGAACAGTTCCGGTGGTAGTAGGTCGTTGCCGCTGGATGAACAGGACCCCGATCGAGGAGGCCGTCACACCCGAGACGGTTGGGGGTGGATGAACAGGACCCCGTGGAGGGCTGGTTGAACAGTAGCCGAGGCTGGATGAACAGTGGCCCGTGGATGAATAGTAGCTGGTGGAGGCTGGAGGAAGTCGACGGTGGATGAACAGTAACCCACGGAGTCCCATTTTGTGGTACGCCACACCCCTCCCAATGAACATGACCCTATTTAGACCGTAGGCTCTCCAACACAAGTCTGTTTCCTCCGTTTTGCGGTACGCCGCACCCCTCCCGATCAACAGGACCCCGTTTCGACCGCAGGCACTCCAACAGAAGGCCGTTTCCTCTGTTCTATGATACGCTAGACCTTGTTTCATCGGTTCCGTCCAAGCTGGTTGGCTCCCGACGAATGTGACATATTCTGACCCATTCAGTTGCCTCCCAATGAACACGATGATGTTTCCTCCGTTCTGACCCAGCCGGCTGGCTGCCGATGAACAGGACGCCATTGCTACCGTCCGTTGCCTCTCCATGTACACCAGCCCTGACCGTACGTATGCGCGAGAACACGTTTGAGACCCTACCCGTATGTACGTACGTGGCCGTATTTTTTGGCATCTAGTTGTACGTACATGTACACAGTTTAGAAGGGACTGCTTGAACTGCTACGTCGAGGGCTCTTCTACTACACGTGCCACTGCTTGCTCGGCCACGATACATCGTTGCAGAGAGACCGATCGACTAGTATGTATGTACACGTTCGCGACCAGAATGACAATGCTACGTACGCTTCGACCGGGTGGGTCCCGGCTGTCAGGGAGGATAAGGAGGCACTTCCTTGCATGCGAAGTTATTGATGGTGGGTCCGACCTGTCAGGGGGAGGATTCATTTTTTTTGCGCGTAATAAGGAGGCACTTCCTTGCATGCAAAGATGTAGCTGGTGGGTCCAGATATCAGCCTCACCGTGTACAGTACTCTTCCGATGGCTGTCGTTCATTGACCACGTTAACCACGCCGCACAGACAGCACCCAGGCGATAGACGATGGTGAGGCAGGGAATGACGCGGAGCCTGGGAACACACGGAGGGTAGTACGTGGGTTGACTGGTTCGGCTACGGTGTGAGGCTGCCATCCCCGCAGAATAACAGGGGGTGTGGGTGAGTAGAGGGATGGCTTGGCCAGCAGTGGGAGTAGGTGGGGCGATGAGTCATTCGCGGCAGCACAGCCGGCCACGGGAGGCAGTAGCACATGGTGGTTTGGACGGCTGGAGCAAGAAAATCAGAGGTTGAAGAAGCAGGACGATCGTTGGATGTTAATAATCCAATGGTCCCTGGTGATAGAATTGTTTGTTGCCTAAGTTGACAAAGCCATGCGTATGTGTCAACTTAGTAGGGCACAAGTCAGCCTCCAAATCTGGTGGGCCCCAGCTATCATAGGGAGCAATCGTTATTTTTCGCTTAATAAGGAGGCACTTCCTTCCGTGCGAAGATAGAGCTGGTCGTTCCCAATTGTCATGGGGAGGATTCTTTTTTAGCGTAATAAGGAGGTACTTGCTTGCGTGCGGCCATGGACCATGTGGGTCCCAACTGTCAGCCTCTCCACGTACATCCCTCTTCTAATGTTGTCGTTTGTTGATAACGTTGACCACGCCGTGCCGAGAACACCGACGCAGTGGATGACGGCGAGACCCAGGAAGGGAATGACCTGGAGGCGGCGAAGCCATAATAGTGGGGGGATGTGGGTGAGCAGAGGGATGGCCTGGACAGCGGTGGGAGTAGTAGGGGCGGTGAGGCCTGCGCGGCAGCACAGTCGGCCACGGGAGGTGGGAGCAGGCGGTTCCGCCGGCGCTGGATTTGGTGGCTGGAGCAAGAAGATCAGAGATTGAAGAAGCACGACGGCCGTTGGATTAACATCCAATGTTGACTTCTGCTAGAATCGTTTGTTGACGTATATAATAAGTAAAAAAATCTTGCATACGTGTCAACTTAATAGGCCCACAAGTCAGCACATTTTCTATTTTTTAATAATTTACAGCTCATTTGCAACTTCTTACGCAATTTATTGCAGTCCGTTTTCTTTTTGTTGGCCAGGGCCAGGGTTAAAAATTTAAACAAAATTTCGCATATTTTGGTGGGGTCCAAACTATTTTTAATACCAAAATGTGGAGCCAGATTTAAAGTACTTTGAAGATATATTTAAATTAGGTTAAAGCCCAATGAAATTGGAATCTGAAAATGTGAATAAATTCAGAAATTTGAAAGTAATTGCCAATTTGTCGTGTGTTTTTTTATATTTACAGCCCATTTCATATTACTTGTAAGATTTGCTGCCGTCTTGACAGAGTTGCAGCCCAGGAGGACGGAGAAAAATAAGTAGGCCTAGGTTGGCTAAGCCTGGATTGGGTATTCTTCAGAAAAAAATAAACTGGGCTAGCCATCTTCACAAAAAAAAATAGCTGGGTTGGTCATGTGGTGAACGTAAAATAGAAGCCTGGGCTAGACTGGCCACAGCCGAGTTGAAACCCTGCTCCGTCTCAACAATAACAAAAAATACTGCTCGAGCAGCTACGTCCCAGGTGTCAGCCACTCTTGTGTTGTTCTCTTGTCTATTGACTATACGCTGACAATGTCATGGGTCCCAGATGTCAGCAAACCACTAGGAGGAAGCATTTTCTTTTTCTCTACGCTGACAATGGAGTATATAACAAAAAATGAGGAACTTGCTTGTGTACGGCCATGGAGATGGTGGGTCCCTACTGTCATCCTCTCCAAGTACAGTCCTCTCCTGATTCCTCTTGTTTGTTAACCATGTTGACAACACGAGAGGGTGGCGCCACGGCGAGCAAACCAAAGCGCGCGGAGGACGATGGCGAGGCCTCATACGGGAACAAACAGGAGCCCGGGAAGATGTGGCGATGAAGTTGCGGGCGAAGGGGAGTACAAGGGTTGAATGGTTTGGGTGTGGGGTGGGGCTGACATCGGCGTTAACGATTTAGGAGATGGTGGGGCGGCGATGTGTGCGCTGAGGCGTAGCCAGCCGTGGAAGACGAGAGCAGGCGGCCCCGCCAACGCTGGTTTGGTTTTGACGGCTGGAGTAAGACAAGACTACAGGAACATGATATACTGTAAAAGCAGCAGGAGTACTTAACAACCTTAACTGAAACCAGCAGGGGCACTTAACAACCATAGCTAAAAGTAGTATGAGTACTTATACAGGTTCAACTGTACAAAGCACGCCTCGAACAATGCTACTTTGCCTACAATTAACCAAGGGTGAGGCCACCAAGCCCCAGGACAAGGCCCATGCGCCACCCCACGCATCCACAACCTTCTGAAAGCGGCTTCATCTCACAATGTGGTCAATAAATAGGATATTCGCTTCAGAGCCATGGAAAAGCATGAGCATAACCTTCTGTCATATTCTCCAAGATGGACGGGCCTTCATTATTTGAGACCACCCATGAATACGTATCTTTTCACCTCCAAGGGAAATGGAGTAGGTCGACATAAACATCATGTTGTGACCAAGCGCAAGTCTGACCCAACCATGGTCAGGCATCTGTATAGGAACAATAAAATTGGGCAGTTTCTGTTTCAAGATCACAGCTGTAAAACTGTGTATAAGCAAGAGATTATGAACAACATATATAACAGAAAACAGCTCGTACCATAAGTTTCTTGACATAGTTAGACCTATTCAACGTGTGCACCAGTGGCACACATATCCCACATGGCCTTCCACCATTGAAACACCCCACAAGGACCTCAAGACGATCAATAAAGTGTAGGAACTGGTGGATGTCGTCCCAGTCAACTTCAGTGCCATCAGTAATAGTCGAGTTCTTATCAAATAACAAACGAGTAGTGTCCTAAACTTTGTAATAACCTACATGCGCCACCAATTATAAGAAATATTAGTTAGAAGTAGCTTCTTTGTGAGCGAAGGGAATGACAAATTGTTGCTACTTGTAAAGTCAAATTGTGATTAATTAGACAGAATAGGTGGATTAAGAAGTATCGACGCAACATGCAAGAACCAGATACTAAACTAACATGGATGAAGTACTGGAACAACGTCGGGGTGGAAGGTCACAGTGAAGATGAGACCAAGTTCTGCTATTTCCATCATCATTTGTGTGCCAACTTTCAGTCCGTAACACTTGAGAAAGTTTATCCAAGTTCGGCCATAAAAAAAGCAGTGATCTTCTTGGTTCATGAACCCAACTAGGAACTTATATCCATGGCGTGTCTTCAACGTGACCATTAAACTAGTGTATTCAGTTATGGCAAGGCCAACCATCTCGAGGACTATTGTTCTGTCAAAGCAAGGGATGCACTGCAGGAAAAATAATATGAGAACACAATTTATTCGCTATCCAAATCTAGAAATAATTTCCTCTTTCAGTTCAGTGTTGACCATGGTACTAGTACCTTTTATCAAAATATAGCTATCCAAATTTCCAAATTAGTCGACAGCATGTTAAAAAACCCCAACCCTCTCGGATAGAAAAGAGGATTGTAGGAACATACTATGCGCGTTTTAAAATCCTGTGTTAGGATGAAAAGGAACAAGTGTGGCATCTCGCCGAGGGCGCAGAAACCTGTAGGGTCCTCGCACTTTGGGCACTGCAAATGAAACACACTAGATTTAGTAGGAAGAAAAATGCATCAACGGCGGCGCTGCCATCCTAGGATTATAGGCGACCGAGGGACTAGGATTTATCGAGGATGGATGAAGAATTCGTACCTGGTTCTCCATGAGATAACCCTAAGCAATCGCTGAGAGGAGGTTTTTTCTGAACAAGCAGATGAGGGAGAAGGGGATTCAGACCTAGTGAAATATTATTGCTTCGTCTGTCCAGCTTACTGCTACTGCTGGTAAGGTGGGAGTTTTGTGATTTGATGGCTCAATGGGCATTACTGCAGCGCTATGACCGGGGTGAGTGTACCATGCAGTTGTGCACTATAATTTGGTGCATGGCACGTGGACCCCGTTGCCAGATGCCCCGCAAAGGAAGGAGTAACTAGTTACACATAAATATATTTTTGATAGAGAGATACTACCTCTGTAAAGAAATATAAAAATCTTTTATATCACTACTTTATACATAAGAAAAATCAAGGGGAATATGTATAACATAATATGGGGTTCAGATGAGAATAAAATACTCAGATAGGCCGACGGGTCTGGAATTTGGGCCACAGGGCAGTGGGCCTGCATGTTTGGGGGCCCTTGTTTTCTAACTCAGCACATTTTATCTGGTAAATATTGCAAGCAATCGATACGGCGCTGGTTTTAGATGTTGTCGCAAGGAGAATAAAGAAAATTAAATAAAGCACGGCAGCTGTTAGAATGAAATCGACCGACAGTTCCTAACCAGCAATCAGAGTTGCAATTCTTTCACGATATCCTATGTGTTAAATAATATTGTTGTACTACTTATACACACAGGATACCTGTTTCACCATGCCGTATTATTACATCAAAAGCTGTCGGAGGATAGATCAGTTCGGCAGTTGCGTGCTGCTACCAAAGAATTTCAAAGTTGATTAGGACCAGCTCTCCTTGCCGAGAAAGTTTGATTTTGACATCATCCCCAACTGCAAGATTTGATAGAGTTTTGAACCTTGACCATCCTTTAGCATCAATCATCATGCAACCATCCTTTGTACTTACGGTGTATTGAGCAGGTTCATTCACACCAAGGTTGCGCATGGTAATAGAAACTTGGCCACGGTCGCTCAGATTATTGAACGACTCCCTCGTTGCTCTAGGAATTATCTGTTTGCAAACAAGAAGACATACACAAACAGTTAGATCAACACAGTGAATCATGTGAAACAACATGGAAAGAAAAAAAGAACGAAGCACTTGGGCTACCAATGCTTACCAAGAAGGTGGAGATGTCAGTTTTTGTAGGGACTTTGGTATATGAAGTGCGAACTACAACCCAGTCTGTTGCCGGTGCAAGTGCTGGTTCTTTTGCCACTGCACGGGCTGGTTCCGTTGCCGCTGCACAGGCCGGAGCAGATGCAAGTGCAACTTCAAGTGTTGGTGCAGGTGCCGGATGTCGGCGTTCTGGGAACGGGGGTACCCAGACTTGCCTGCCTGCGGCCATGGCGTGGCTCCATTGACGGCCTGGTACGGCCCAGCTTCAGCGACAACAACTCAAGACCCTCATGAGGGGCCAAGCCTCGCGAGGCGGATGACACCAAGACCTCCGTGAGGAGTGCCTCCTCAGGCTGGCTCCCAAGGAGCGGAGATCTCTATGCAAGCCTGACCTCGTGAGGTTCGGATGATGTGAGCCATGACGACCAAGGCCAGGCGGGCGCCAGCAGGCGCAGTGTACCAGTTTCCTCTTCGGTGCTAAAGAGGCAAGCGCGGGCGTGGAGTCCCGAGGAATTAGCCAAATATTTCCATTCCCGTGCAAAAAGACCAAGACCGCCAGGACGGCAGGACGGAGGTCATCACCGAGCCCACCATGGCGTCACAGCCAGAGGTTTTGCAGGCGAAGACTACTTTTGTCAGAATAGCATGTACTAGTTGTCTCCCTTCGAATTTGGCCATTGTGGGATCCCTTCCCGCCTTTCATTTGGGAAGAGGACCAAGGCCACTATAAATAGGACTTAGCCACCACCATGGGGGGAATCGAATCGACGGATCATTCAGATCACCCTCACTCCACCGGCTCACACGAGCTCAAGAACACCTCTCCTCCTGAGGCTATTCGCCACTGTACTAGTTCATCCTCAGCCCCTCGATGCCAATCCACAACAAAGCAGGAGTAGGGTTTTACACCGCAAGGTGGCCCGAACCTGGGTCAACTGCTGTGTCTCTTTTCCTTACAGTTCATCGAGCTAGGCTGTGAGATTAGCGAGTAGGCAGACTGCGGAGGACGAGTTCTTCGCACGCACCCTAGAGTTCGAACCTCTTAAGGGTTTGCGGAACCTGAAATCCGACATTTGGCGCGCCAGGTAGGGGTGCGTCGGAGCCTCTCCCCTGCCGGTCGATCCACCGCTGCTCCACCGCTTCCATGGCTGACGCTCATGGAGCTCGCGCTGAGCGCTGGGCCGCCCTCGCCGCCCGCGTCGCTCAGACAACGCCTGCAGGTGACGGCTGCCCTCGCCGTCCCCCGTCTCCGGTGGCGAACGCCGCCACCGGCCCCGCGGGGCATGAGCGGCACGCTTCGTCGTTGCACCCTTCTGTGCGGCAGGATGGACGCACCGCCACCCCGTCGCTGATTCTGGCTGGTTCATCGTCTCATGCTCATCATGGGCCGGCGAACATGCAGGCTGCATTGCTCATGGCGCGCGAGCTCCTGTGCTACCGCCCCGTCGACGGCCTCTACGAAGACTGGCTGGACCGCATCGCCGAGCTTGTCAGCGCCGCCGGGGACTCTCCTGCACCGTCTCGCTCACTGCCTCACCCGCCGCCTGCTGCGGGTGATGTAGCCCACGGAGCACCTCCTCCACCTCCCCGTCAAGACGTCGCCCTCGAGCCAACGCGTGAGGGCCCACGGCGTGACCCGCCGCGCAGGGCGCCGACGCGTGAAGACGAAAGCTGCCAGGTGGTGCAGCGGCCACAAGAAGATGCTCGTGCACTCGCAGCAGTGCCACGTCAAGACCGCGCGCCGCCTGCAGCGGTGGCGCGTGAGTGCCAAGACCAGGCTCCACCTCCACGACGGGCTCCCATGACCACAGCGGGTTGCCGCGCATTCGCTCCGGAGCTTCGCAGCGTCATCTGGCCAGGGAAGTTCAAGCCTGACCTGCCTCCACGCTACGACGGCACCCCCGACCCTGCCGAGTTCTTGCAGCTCTACGAGCTGAGCATCGAGGCAGCCAACGGCGATGAGAAGGTTATGGCGAACTGGTTCCCCATAGCCCTCAAGGATGGTGCGCGCTCGTGGCTCCTGAACCTGCCCGTGGGATCGATCTCCTCCTGGGACGAAATGCGGGATCATTTCGGCGCCAACTTCCAGGGCACTCGTGACCGTCCACCGGCTGCGGGTGACCTGCGGCGCATCAAGCAGCAGCTAGGAGAGACCTTGTAGAAGTACATCCAGCGCTTCAACAGCGTCCACCTCAAGATCCCCAAGTTGTCGGACGAGGCCATCATCTCGGCTTTCACTGATGGCGTCCGCGACGTCAAGATGAAGGAGGAGCTCGCCATACATGAGGACCTGTGCATGGCTCTGGAGATGTTCAACATGGCAACCAAGTGTGTGAGAGCTGAGGAAGGTCGCCTCTCTCTCCTGGAGCTCCCAAGGGCTGACCCAGAAGACAAGAAGGCCAAAGCCAAGGACGTGAAGCGCAAGGGACCGGCCGTGCTCGCGGCCGAGCCAGAGATGAAGAGTGGCTGCGACCACCCAGAGTCATCCAAGGGTAGCCGCCCGTTCTGCGTCTTCCACAACGTGCACAACCACAACACCAACGACTGCCAGGAGCTTAGGGCCATCTGCGACGGGCGCCTCGGTCGTCGCCCCGAGCGCAGTGACCCAGGCTACAGCCGTGGAGGAGGCCGAGGTGGAGGACGCTGGGACGGCTGCGACCCCCACCAAGAATGGTAGGATCAGCCTCGTAAGGACCGCTAGCAGGGCCAGCCTCGCGAGGGCCCCTGGAGGGACCAGCCTCATGAGGACCGTCCTCAGGGCAACGGTGGCCATCCCCCGCTGCCGCCACCACCAAGAAGGAATGACGACCACCACCAGGACGAGGGGGCTGGGGGCTTCCAGGAGCCTCGTGCCATCGCCTGCATCCTGGGCGGCGCTCAGGCCCCTGCTTCTCATCGCATCTTCAAGAAGTTTGCCCGTGAGGTGAACGCGGCCCTCCCCAAGCTCAAGGCAACGCGACTGCTCAGGTGGTCCAAGTGCACCATCACTTTCAGCTCATCTAATCAGCTCAAGTGCGCGGCAACTGCCGGCACTCTCCTGATGCTCTGCTCGCCTACCATCAGCAACATGCTCGTAACCAAGACTATCATCGATGGCGGTGCGGGGCTCAACGTTTTCTCCATCGAGACATTCGACCGGCTCTAGGTGCCCTACGACCAGCCGTAGCCTACCAATCCTTTCTCGGGAGTGACCGATGGCTCCACCACCCCGATAGGGCAGATCCGCCTCCCTGTCACCTTCGTCAAGCGCGACAACTACCGCACCGAGCTCATCGACTTCGACGTCGCCCACATTCGCCTTCCATACAACACCATCCTTGGGAATCCGGCCCTGGCCAAGTTCATGGCGGTGACTCATCATGGTTACAATGTCCTCAAGATGCCAGGTAGCTGTGGCGTCATCACGGTTGCCTTCGAGGAGAAGGATGCGGTGTGCTCTCTCGAGCGCGCCTACCAGGCTGCGGTGGTCGAGAACCCAGACGATGAAGGCGCCGTTTACCCTCCTGAGGCTGTCCCCAAGAAGAAGAAGCAGCTGCCCCGCCAAGGGCCTCAGGAGAGCGGGGTGTCCAGCGGCACCACCTCAGGCCCTGCGCCCACTGACGGGGCGCCTCCCTCTCTCGCATAGGAAGGCGCGCCCGGCGCCCCTCTCAGGCTAGGCTCGGGGCTCTCCTTTGGAGGGCCTCTGACCTGGCCAACGTCATGAGGGAGGCGCTCGGGCACCATGTGGAGGCGTGCTTCAGCGCGCGCTTCCACCAGGAGGGCACAAGGCGCGTGGTACCAGGTGCTCAGGAGTTCATCACCAAGGCAATCAAGGAGCTTCAGGAGGCAAGAGCTATGTGAGGCGACCATCACACACCACCCGGCGCGGCTCCTTGTCCCGGCGAGGACAGCGAGCTGCGCATCTGCGTCAACATCCCAGGGCTCAACAGGGCCGCATCTCAGGAGCGCTTCTGGCCATCCCGCGCTGGCCGATGCGAGGGTCCCCCAGACAGCTATGTTCGCATGCCTTTGGGCTTGCCGAGCGCAGCTGCTGCATTACAGCGCCACATGCGGGGCGTCCTGGCGGCTCATGAGGCCAGAAGCCAGGCGATCCTATCAGAGGAGAAGATGGATCCTCGCGAGCCCCCCAGGCCCCCAGAGCCTCCCGAGGTTCAGGGCCTGGGCGGCTCATGAGGAGCGACTTCTGCGGCACGCGTCTTCAGCTACTCCAACATCTCTTCAGCAATGGTGCCAGGTGACATTTTCTGGTTTGTTCAGTTGGGGGCGCCCCTCGGGCTGCATTATCCCCAAGCCGCGTGGGTCCGTCCCTGCGGCATGTATCGTTTTGCATCTATCAGAACTAGCTCTACCTTATCTATGAGTTCATTTATGATTATCACTTGTCTGTCCGGTGCTTCGTCACCACGAACAACATACGCCCTTGCAAGCCCACCCACGACCGCCTCTTGATTAAGGACTGGCACAGCATTTGTGCTTGGGTCCGTCCCTGCAGCATCGCTAAACCCAAGTGGCTGAGCTCTGGCTTGCGGGCCAGCTCCCATGCACGTCACCTCCCATGGTCCTTGGTGCCTTGTTCTCGCATGAGCTAATCGGGGGCGGGTAAGTTAGGGCATGTGACCTGGTGCCTCGCCATTGCGGGAGCCGCGCGCCGGTTGTCTTTCTTCAGGACATTTGCATGAGAAGACTGGGCATGGCGTCTGTGCTCGGGTCCGTCCCTGCAGCGTCGACAAACCCAATGGCTGAGCTCTGTCTGGCGGGCCGGACCCTTTCACGTCACCTCCTGGGGTCGTTGGTGTTTGGCCTTCTCATGCGATAACCTCAGGAGATTCACTCGGCGCAGGTTGCCTAACCATCTCGCAGGACTATCACAAGTGTTAACTATCTCGGGGGTTACTATCTGCGTTCTGGGAACGGGGGTACCCAGACTTGCCTGCCTGCGGCCCATGGCGTGGCTCCATCGACGGCCTGGTACGGCCCAGCTTCAGCGACAACAACTCAAGACCCTCGCGAGGGGCCAAGCCTCGCGAGGCGGACGACACCAAGACCTCCACGAGGAGCGGCCTCCTCAGGCTGGCTCCCGAGGAGCGGAGATCTCTATGCAAGCCTCACCTCGTGAGGTCCGGATGACATGAGCCATGACAACCAAGGCCAGGCGGGCGCCAGCGGGCGCAGTGTACCAGTTTCCTTTTTGGTGCTAAAGAGGCAAGCGCAGGCACGGAGTCCTGAGGAATCAGCCAAAGGTTTCCATTCCCGTGCAATAAGACCAAGACCGCCCGGACGGCAGGACGGAGGTCATCACCGAGCCCACCACGGCATCACAGCTAGAGGCTTTTGCAGGCGAAGACTACTTTTGTCAGGATAGCATGTACTAGTTGTCTCCCTTCGAATTTGGCCGTTGTGGGATCCCTTCCCGCCTTTCATTTGGGAATAGGACCAAGGCCACTATAAATAGGACTTAGCCACCACCATGGGGGGAATTGAATCGACGGATCATTCAGATCACCCTCACTCCACCGGCTCACCCGAGCTCAAGAACACCTCTCCTCCTGAGGTTGTTTGCCACTGTACTAGTTCATCCTCAGCCCCTCGAGGCCAATCCATCACAAAGCAGGAGTAGGGTTTTACACCGCAAGGTGGCCCGAACCTGGGTAAACTGTTGTGTCTCTTTTCCTTACAGTTCGTCGAGCTAGGCTGTGAGATTAGCGAGTAGGCAGACTGGGGAGGACGACTTCTTTGCACGCACCCCAGAGTTCGAACCTCTCAAGTGTTTGCAGAACCCGAAATCCGACACCGGAGCCGTTGCTGGTGCCCGTGCCGCTGCGACTGGTAGTGTCGCTGCTGCTGCTGGAGATGGTGCTCCTTGTGGAGCTGGTGCCGGTGTCGAAGCCGGTGCCCGTGTCGGTGCCCGATCCTCCGGTAGATCAGCCTGATCCGCTGACGCGGTCGGTGCTGAATCCTCTTGTGGATCATACTGAGCTGCTGCCGCTGTCAGTGCTAGTGCCAGTGTCGTCCGAGCAGGTGCCGGTGCTCGATCTAATGCTGAAGGTGGTACCGATGTGTGAGACAGCAACGATCGCCTCTGGTCTGCTATGATTTCATACTTCAGCTCTCTAACTTCGCTAGGCTCCATGACCTAGATCCAGTCTTTTTCTTCACTTCTTTTAAACACGAGAAGGACTAATTGTGGCGTGTCTGTTAAAACAAACTGCAGTTCATCACAGGGCTTCAGATTGTACTCAGACAACAGACTAATCGAATTGTGTCCAGTAATATAAGTGATGGACAGTGCCTTCATTACTGACACGTCATAAGAAGTGAAACCTGCTAAAATAACCATCATAGAGGAAACCAAACAGTTTATTCTGTAATGAATGTGACATGGCAAAACCTGCGTCGTAAAAGTGCAGCAAAAGTAAGAAAAGATGACAGTAAATCAATAAGATTTACTTGATGTGACATGAGTGAATCCTTACCAGGATATCACTATGTTCAAGTTCTAAATAGAAGGTTGATCGTCCAATTCGAGTGGCATGCAGGGCCCCCACTTACTCTCACAAGCAGGACAGTCCAAAGGTCATGACAACTTGTATGGTGCGAACATCCATGGGACTGGAAATCCTGGTGGGTGCGATAAACCCTGCAATGCATACATATATTGGAGTGTAACCATAATTGATAAACTGTCCTCACAGAAAAGATGATGTGGATACTTCAAAATATACAGACTGAATTGAGTGGAAAAACATTAACATAGAATATTCTCAAGACTCACCACATAACAAAAGCGGCAGTACTAAACAATAGAGGGTTCACACACACAAATCAAGTACTGAACAATAGTACTTACTACAAACAAGCAAAGTTGCACTAATTAAACTCTGCAGACTATTTCTTGCCACCGATCTATGGGATGTACCCCACATAGCTGACTAGGCCATGGACTTCGTGAGAGATTTTTACCGGCACCTTCGCCATCTCGTCAACCTTGGAGAACCTAACAGAGTGGTCTTTCCACTCATAAACATGACGATGAAGACAGTCCGCATCAGATTTGTTGGGAAGCTTTACAAGAACCACACCCTTCATAATCGAAGGCACAACTAGGAAATTGTTGTGGTGAAGTAGACCCCCGAGAACACGCCTAACAACAATGCTACAGGAAAACACTTGTTCACGACACGTGGCGACAAGGACACAACAGCTAGATAGTTTAGTAGTAGAACACATCCTCAGGTCTTCCAGTTCACACGGCATGACTTTGAGAACTTCATATCCACCGGGGGCCTGGTTCTAATTCAAACAGAAACAAAATATAATATTACTACCTCCATTCAGAAATATAAGATGATTTTCGATATTTTACTCCATATAAGCATAGAAATGAGTGAACAAAGACACTAGACCATGTCTACACGAGATGCACAAAAAGTTAGAACATCTTATATTTGTGAACAGAGGGATTACTTGCAATATCCATAACACAAGTTACTGAGGCTACTATACTCTCTTCCAAGGCATGAGAGCTAAAATCATGCATTTCCTACAGCTAGCATTGATGTTGTTCATAAAGTAGTTCAAAGTAATCTATAAGAAATCATTGTTAGGTGCAAAACTCATATGTATGTCTACCTCTCGCATGTTTTGGTCAAAAGAGCCATTTAGAATCATCATTTGGCACACAAAAATCATATGCAATATCGCCCAGAAAGTTGTACTACTAGTACTGCATGTTAGATGAAAAAACATGATCAAGATCGCCAAAAAGATCGTCTAGAAGAGATATTACCTAGATTGGCTTAATGAGGGATACCGGAGAGGGGGGCTTGGAAAGGGCGATGTCCTTGAGCTTGTCTGCAGTAGTCTCGGCGGGGTGCTTGTGCTTCTTCGTACCCTGAGCCTCGACGGTTTTGGCCAGAGCCATAGACATCACTTCGGCCGGTGCTCCAGGGTCCATCAAGAAATTGTCAAATAGAAATAAAGAAAAGAAACCATAATCACAAACCCAAAAGAAGAATAGAGAGGGAGTTAGGATCGGTCGCAGGGTTGCAAGACCAGACCTTGGCCAGAAGCAACACCATTGATGCACTCACCTCTCCTTCTTTGGGAGAGAACAACAATGGCAGAAGCGCGTCGAGGTTTTCTTGAAGAAATGAGGAACAAGACAAGGGAGAAGCGAGTTGGGTTTTCTTCAAGAGAGGAAGATGAGGGAGAAGAGTGAAATGATGGTTGCTTCATCCGTCCAACTTACTGCTGTAAAGGTGGGGGATTTGTGATTTGACGGCTCATTGGGCATTACTACGGTGCTTCGACCGATGTAGTCTACCATGAAGTTGTGCACTCTAGTACGGAGTAATTTACTGCATGGCAAGTGGACCCGGATGTTGGTTGTCCCACACGTCGGCGAAAGTGAGTAGCAAGGTTCCCGACGACCGTCAAGGAGGACCCGCGTGGTAGAGTGTGTCCACTATTTCTGAAAAAAGATTACAGCAAGCGTTTCCACTCTTACGACGGAGGAGTGCGAAACACGGCAGGCACTTGAACTTACACAGTACTCCTACTACTAGTGCATCTGCAGTGGTTCATACATCAGTAGTACTATAATCTTGTTGCTAGTGTAGTAAGATATGACGATAAAAAATGATGTTGTGTGCATGTCAACTATGAACAGTAAAGTAACATGCCCCTTTTTTAACTGTCCGATCGAGAAAGAACGGTGAGATCAATGTCAACAAAACTAGGTCTACAGTGCACGGAGAGTACGATGCTACAGTACTCCACAGAACATGAACCATATGAAGCACATATCTGTGTTAGGTAGGGTGTATGAAGGGTGCATGGGAGCAAAAGTTCCCTTCTCGACCCACTTTTGCGTGCTTGGCAGAGTGCATGAAGGGTGCATGAGTCGACACTAGGTTAACACAGATACACTAGGAGCATGGAGAGCATGCATGAAGAGGGGTGCTGAGATGAGCATACATGAAGAGGGAACAACTATGTTGAGATGAAAATGCAACCAAACACACCCGCACGCTGTGTGCTATAGTGACTGATCTGCACCGTCTGAGTTTGATCCAACGGCCATGTTGCACCAAGACATGCCCATGCAAAGGACGCCTAAACACCACCGAAGTCCCTTTGCTTCTCGAGGCGCACGCCAATGGTGATGCAGGGAGCCACCGCCCGCAGAGCCCGCTCCCGTCGACGGGAGCCAGCTCGTCAAAGATAGCATCCAATGGCACTAATGGATTCCAGTGGCGAAGCCCTGAGATGATTCGCCCGGCAATGGCGACGGCCGCCCGCAACCCCTCCTTGTCCAGCTCTGCCCCCACCACCGCGTGGAGATGGCTCAGCTCCATGGAGATATAGGTGAAGAAGGAGACCAGGTCAGGAAGCCGTAGCTCGTTGAAGTCGATGGGATGGTCGAACGGGTTTAGCTCGACGGCCGGCATGGTCGCGCTCGCACGATGGTAGGCATTGCGCAGCCGCAACACGTGTGTGGCAACATGGTCCAGCAAATGGTTGAGGCGATCCTGGACCTCGTCACGATCGGCCTGCTCACGCTCCACCCGGCTCGCCTGACCGCCTATCATATCTCCTGCTTTCTGCACCAACGCCGTGGACGCCTCGAGCATCTTTGTGGTGGAAACCTACTGCTTTTTAAGCTTCATGAACTCCCGCACATAAAGGAGGAGCATGGCACTCCTCTCCTCCTTGAGCTCACAGAGCTCCACGTCCTTGGCTCTAAGCTCTGCATCCTTGGCATGGAGCTCCTATGTCAGGCGCCTCACCTCAGACTTCGTGATTTGGGCGTCGCCATGGAACCAGGTAGAAGCAATGGGGAGAGGAAGCAAAGGGGTTGAAACGGCTGAATGGCTATGCAATCTACGGGAAGGCAGAGGGTGAATCTTTTGGTTTTCACCATGGGAAAACACCAGTCGACGAGTTTTCACATCAGTGAGCACCACCCGGGGTCATCATGACTAACTGCTGCCGCGCCTGCTCCCGTTAATCAAAAAATAAAAATCCTACCGCGCCTCCCGCACCCAAAGACCAGAGCAATGCAGCAGTGGATATTTAAATTTACCTACCGGCAAGGAGAGAGAAAAATGGGTGAAAAAACAAATGTGGCGGCAGCCTAGCTAATCGGTCGCACTAGCCCAACTAGCTAGCCACCGTGCTTCACTGATGTACTTGGCGGGAAAGGTGGGATTTTGTGATATGATGATTCATTTACTTGCTTCGGTGCTACCACCGAGGAGGACCCAGAAAATGCACGGCAGGGCATCCCACATCTTGGCAAGGAAGAAAATATGCGTGCACCACTCGGGAGGACCCAGAAACCGCGCGGTATGGTGTGCCACGTATCGGCACGGAGGGAAAATGTGCGTGTAAAAATATACTGTACTACCTATGGTTCGACCTTGGGACCCAGCCAGTCAGTCGAAAACACCCCACTAGCCACACAGCTTCGTCATGCTAACGTGGCACGGAGGACAGGTGTGGTTAGCACCATCTCGGCCAGCCACAACGTCTCTTGTTCTAGGTGATTCATCTATTTTCCAATCATTTTTTTAGTTATAATAACACCACGGCAAGCTCGCGCCGCTCTTCATGTGTGCCCGTGCGTCTAAAGGTTGTACTAGATGGAGAGGAGAGAGAGATCGCAGACATGGGACCCACCAGTAAGTGAGTTAATGTTCATGCACATGTTGACGAGCCACTTCCTCTACTCTACTCAACTTAATACTGTATAAAATCAAAGAAATGAAGATCGATCGATACATGAAGTGTGTGTGCGGGGGGGGGGGGTCGATAGAGATACCTAAACACAACATTTGTATGTACATAGTACTAGACTTAATATTCATGTTTCAGTTTACCGTTGCATTTTAAATATTGAATTGAGGACTATGCACGGCTTACATTTTATTTTTGAATTCGTGGCATACATGCATGGTCTGGAAAAATAGTGCACTATACTTATTGCATTGTTGTTGTATTAGTGTGTGTGTGGGCATATGCTTGAATACATAGAAAGTTTTCTCACCACCATATCGTTCATCTAGTAAATTTGAATTTGCAATGGAAAACTTACTGTGGACACCATGAAATGTGAAATCCACGTTGAGATCACTATATCATAGACTCACTCTAATTCAAGAACTCGCCATAAATCAATTACCATGCCTTTTGGAATGATCAGTTATCTGCAAGGAAAATATGGGCATTGTAATACACTAGCAAAAGAGCCCATGTGTTGCAACGGGGTAATAAAATTTATGTTTCGCCACTTATCACAATTGCTCCGTCTCGTCATTGTCATCAACCTATTCATCCTTCCACCCTTTTGCAAGTTAGAAAGGAGAGGTGGAGGTCAAGGCCTACTCTGAGTGCCATCTTATTAACTGCAGCCTCCATCTGTTTTACTCTCCTTGTGAGCAAAATTAATGATATTGATTTGCTTGTATCTGGGTTATATAACCAAATGCTCCTCGTGGACCTAGTGTCCACATCCCTTGGTGGTAATCATTATAGCTGCAATAGAAGGCTATGATGTTGCATTGAATATATTTGGGTGGGATCATGCACATGGAAAATTTTGGTACCACCGATGGTAAAGGGTAAGAAAGATGTAGGTTACCTAAAAATATATTCAACTTGAAAAATAGTACTCCCTCTATAAAGAAATATAAGACCATTCCAATTCTTTATAGAGGGAGTACGTGTCAAATACTGTATGGTCCGGTAGAAAGCATCTACCTAGCTTTCACGACATCCGTTACTACAGGTGTTGTTGTAGTTGACGGTCAATTGGTCAGCAGGCAAAGGCATGTATATCAGCTTGAGCTCTGAGTCAGAGAAGATATGTGAGGGACCGATTCAACGGGGATGACCGCGTCAGCCTCCCAGCGAGAGACCTGCTTCTCCTGTGAGCTCCCACTCAAGGGAAGCGAGGCATGCAGAGCCAACCTGGTTCCCAACATCTGCGAGCTCTCCATCTCGTTGTAAACTTGTAGACTAATGAATGCGAAATCACAAGTATGTTTAGGGCGATCAAAAGTTGCGATAGCAGTACTTCTTGTCCAGGTCTCTCCATGAAGTGCATATACGTATAAATGGTATAATCAATTACAAGATGACCAACTTCCCTATGCTAATATGTGCATACCATGTGATCATCCAGGGTCCTTTATACCATTGATGATTGATTGATGGAAGTAACGGCTGATGCGATCAATATAGTGGTACTAACGTACCTGACCGAAAATGTGTTGCATGGAGTCTAGATCGATGCGTCCGCGTGTGAGGGCTGCCACCGGAGGCAGCGACGACTTTGCTGAGGTGAGCCTGTTTTTTGAAGAAGTGCGTTGGTTCTGATATTTTTATACATGTATATATCTAAAGTCCTATGTCCATGTACAACAGCTTCAGATGGAATATTGGGGGAGATGAGCGAAAAAACTATGCGTATCATTTGTGCCTGACTCGGACAAATGCGACGTAAAAATTAGGCGGACAAAAGGATTTTTCATGTATGTATGTATATTTAAAATTTATACACATTTTTCTCAAGATTTTTTCATATATAACATGTTATATTTTGAGTTAGTGTTCGAAAGATAAATATTTTGAAGAGCATTTTACTCTGTCAGAAAAAAGAATGATTAAACAAGAAAAGGTAAAAAAAGATGAGAGAGCCCGCAAAGGGAAAAAGAGTTGGGAGAGCCTAGTATTCGTTCGGCAATTTTAAAAAAGATTCCTTTTGCACTCTCGAATGGTAGCACCTGATGGCGTACCAGCTAGACCCGGGCTCGTGTCCTGCTGGTGGCATGCATGGTACGCACATTAGCCAACCCCAACCAAAAGAACCGCGATATTAAACTTCGCGCCTCCACTTGAGCCTCCATGTTTCGAGTCGAAATATCTGGCAGCCTGAATTCCAGCCCTAGGAAATTCCCCTCTTGTCCGCGGTCCATAATGACTATCGATGAACAATGGCGGGATGCTTTAGTAACCAGCCCATGGCCACATTACCTACTGTGCCAAGCACGGTTCAATTCCCTCGGTCGCCGTTACCCAAGGTCACCCGTCAACTCCATTGCCTAGTACTAATAGCACTACACTAGGATGAGCACAGAATGGAGCTCCATTTGTTCGTGCCTACTAGAGTTACTATATCAGGCAATGCACTGGTACGGAGGAATTATCCTTTTACTCTGCATATATAAGTTGTCTAAAGTTTAATTAAGCAAAATGTTTGACCAAATCCTTTCTTAAGAAATATTAACATCTACAACAGTAAAGATGTATCGCTTGAAAATTTATTTCATAATGCAGGTTATGATATTGTTTCGAATCCTGGATTTTAAATTGTAGAAAATCAAAAACTGACATGAAATTCATGAAACTGAGCATGGTCTCGTGATATGGCACGAATAGGCTGTCGTAATTTTTTTGTTCAATTTGAGACAAGCTGCTTATGAAAAGTTTCACAAACGAAGAGTCAAGGTATTTTGGAACAAAGACGTGTCACGTTAACGCGAATGATTTCACTATTCAAACCATGGGTGTTTGACCTATGTGCCGCCACGAGTCCCGCTTCTCACCGGCAGGTGCCGTCCGAGCAAGCGTGTGAGTCGACGGGAGGCGTGCGAGCTGACCGCTGCGCCGGCTGACCGGGAGGCGTGCGGGCAGGCCGCTGCGCAAGCTCACCGGGAGGAAAGCCCTTTGACCAGGCTCCGCCGCCCACCTTCCTCCCAACTGCCCCCACTTTTAATGGCGCTGGCGCCGCAGTTTAAATCACTGCCGCACTCCCCGGTCTCACTACAATCTTCTCTCTTCCTCTCCAATTCTCCTGTCGTCTACCTCCAACCAGCCTGACCTCACCGTACGCCATGCCGCATCACGATGGGCTCCCTTAGTCTTCCAGTTTCCTGAGGAAGACACCCAGCCGGAGTCTCGAGAACATAAGGCACTTTGGGACGAGCTTGAACTGGCCTTGCGGGAAGACGTCGCGCCTATCCCCGCTCCTTTTCCAGCTCCCGTCGCCTCGAGTGTGCCAGCGCACATCCCCGTGGCATTGATGGGCTAGGAGCCGCACATTGTCGCCGAGCTTGAAGCCACGGGGTTCCATGAGGTCCCCGTTGACTTTCATGCGCCCATGCACCTGCCAGCGCATGCGCTTGCGCGTGCACTAACGCGCGCGCCCGTGCCGGTACCCGTGCACATGAATGTCTCCGCCACGCCGTTGCCAACGCTGGTGCCAGTGCCCCAATTAGCAGCATGGATCGCCGCCGTCGACCACTTCCTTGCACCAACACCAGTCACCACCTCCTGCTAGTTGACTGGCTCCTGGAGACCGAAGTCCACAACATTCTGGCCTTCCTTGAAGCTAGGGCCAATGTCCAGGAGTACGCCAACAATGGTGCAAGACGCCGCCGTCGCCGCCGGTTAGTGGCCCGACGACACACAGAGCACGGCACAGGAGCCGCTTCCAGCCGCAAGATGCCTCCGTCGCCGCTGCGTGATCTAAATTTGTCAGGAAAAATGTTCGGATTGCCATGCTTAAAATCCAAACGTATGGGATTTATCATTTCCATTTGTTTTAGTTCGATCGTGGTATGAATGTAAAAGTCGCAGTCAGACTGAATAAAACCTATGGTTTGATCGATTGAATGTTCTGCTTGAGCCGAATCAATTAATTAGAAAAAGTCATAAATATAAAAATTTATCCACGCATTTAATTATTACTAGTAGATAAATAGTACTACTACTAGCCTAACTTATCCGTCATGGTCACTTTTGTTCCTAAACTTGTTACATATAGTACTACTAGTACGTGAAACTGGTGTCGTAACTTGTGGACGAGTCCAGCTACAGTCAACGGCAACATTGCCCGTGCGTTCTTCATGGTTGCTCATGCGTCTAAACGTAGAAGGGGAGGAGAGAGAGAGCAGACATGGGACCCACCAGTAAGTGAAGGGGAATAGTATGTGCTGATGAGCCGGTCCCACTAATGTACTAAAACTAATATAAAAACATGTTATCCATTAAATAGGTTGTGGTAATATGAAAACAATATATCACCGAAGGGGGGGGGGGTACAACAAACGTTGCTACTATGTTGCCTATTGACGTGCGTCTGGAAGGCCCTGGTCGCATGTTCGATCCTCGCCCTTTTTCATTTTTAATTGATATATGGGTCCAAAATTGTTCCATGACAGGTGGGCCCCCAGGTGTGTAGTTTGTAGCACTTTAATTTCTGGGTCAAAAATTGTTCCATTACAGGTGGACTCCCGGTGTGTAGTTTGTAGCTTATTTGTAATTATTAAAGAGAGCACCGAAGTTTTTTGCAAAAATACCATGGTGCGACGTGGAAGGTGAGAAAGGGCGTGTGAGAGAGCGGTGACCGAGCCAGAGGTAAATCAATTGGGGGAGGGGCGGGGGTTGCAACCGTGTTTGGAGTAGTTGTGGTCCAAATGCTACAAAATAATAATCTAAACCCATCGGAATAAATGCCTTCACAAATTAATCCAAGGGTGGAGTCCCCCTCGCAATGTAAATAGCTCCGTCACTTCGAGGGATGGAGAGGTAGCTTCAATGTGTGGAAGAGACGGTGGGAGAAAGTGATGTCAATCAAGACATAGATAGATAGAGAGACAAAGTGAGTGTGGCCCAGCATTCGTTAAAAAGATATATATGCTCTAGACAGATATTGTCTGATTGAGCTTTTGCGAAGGGTGAGGGCTGTAAGAGATAGCTTGAGAGATGATCCAGTCACAAACAGGTAGATATATCATTTGTGCATGGGACGAAGAAAGGTCAATCGATACATGGATAAAGAGAGAGAGAGATTGAGCGAGTGTGGGTCGTCATGCGGTCGAAAGAGTGAGACGGGTTGGAGAGAGTGACCTAGATAGACAATGTGCATGAGAGAGTGTCTCTACTCTTATATAAAATAGAGCTAGTGATGATGGTGTGCCTGCCATTCAGCAATATAGGTCGTTCGGTCTATATTTGACTGATAGGAATGAAACTATGACAATTTGCAAAAAGATACCCGCACCCCTCTCCTCATTTGTAGACAAGGCCTTCCCTCATTCATCCTTATCTCCCACAAGATAAACTACTCATATAAATGCATCTTGATGTTCCGTGCAACGCACGGGCATCTTGCCAGTACAATATGAATATGTCGAATTGGGCCCAAACATAAAGATATATCATTTGTGTGTGAGAAAGAGCGATGTCAATCAAGACATACATAAAGAGAGAGAGAGAGAGAGAGAGAGAGAGAGAGAGAGAGAGAGATTAAGTGAGCGTGGGTCGCCATGAGGTCGAAAGAGTGGGACAGCTTGGAGAGACTAACGTAGATAGACAATCTGTGTCAGAGAGTATGGAGCATGTCGATCGAGGCCCAAACAGGGAGATATATCATTTGTGTGTGAGAGAAAGTGATGTTAATCGAGACTTAGATAAAGAGAGAGATATTGAGCGAGTGTGGGCCACCGTGCGGAAGAAAGAGTGAGATGGTCTCGAGAGAGTGACCTATATAGACAACGTGCGTGCGTGTGCGCGAGAGGGGGTTCTCGATAGGCAATGCATGTATCTAGCGAGAGAGGGTGGGAGGGAGAGAGAGCGATAGAGAGAGCTCAGCACGGATTGCAATGGTGGGTGTGTGACAGAGATACATTTGTTGACAGAATGGAAAAAGGGGGTTGTGTATTTGAGAGAGTTAGAGATCGAAACATGGAGAGAAAGAATGAGCGTGTGCCGGAAACCAATAGCTTTGTAAGGTGGTTAGGAGAGGAAGATTGATCGATAGAGGAAGTATGTAGCATGTGTGCCGAGAGGGGGGGGCTAAAAACAACATTTGAATGTAGGTAGTACTAGACTTAATATTGATGTTTTGATTTAGTGTACATTGTAAGATTTGAATTGAGGACCATGCATATGGCTTTCGTAATTATTTTGAATTCGTGCCATAGTAGGTTTGCAAAAGTTGATATTGACTCGATTGTTGTGGTATTTTGTATGTGTGTGGTCATATGCTTGAATCCATCCCAAGTTTTCTCACTACCATATTGTTCATCTTGTACATATGAATTTGAATTAAGAAAGTAGCGTGGATACCTTGAAATGTGAAATCCACGTTAGAATTGGAGATCTCTATGTGACAAACACACTCTAATTCAAAGAACTCTTCATTAATTAATTTATAGTTTCTCGTTTTAAAGGACTAATTATTTGCAAGGAAAACATGGGCATGGTAACACATACAGATTCATTTGCCAATGAAAGAAAATTCGTTTACATTCTCAAATGTAGGCCCACCAGGTAGACCAGGGTCATGTCATGGTGGTCGCGTGTGTCGTACGGACCGTAGCACCCACCCCCTCCCTCCCCCACCCCAAAAAAAGAAGGACGACAAAAAAGTTCACACTTCCATGTTTCAGATTGAAATATCTGGTGGCCCCAATTCCAACCCTGCAAAATCTCCCTTCTCCCCCATCCCCTTCCACGACCAGAGTGCTGAAATCCCTAATTCGCCGCCAACCCAAGCAAAATTCGAATCACCCCTCGTCTCATCTCTTTCCCCACCTCTGTGCTGGACGACGAAGACAAAGACGACGGTCGCGCTTCACCACCGCATCGGAGCTTCCTCATCTACGCCCTCGTCCACCGCACCAGGTGGTCCACCGAGAACGTCGGCCGCCACAGTCGACGTGCCTCACAGACACCGACTTCCACCGCATCAGGTGCGCTTCACCGACGTCGTCTCCCACTTCACCAAGGCTACTTCACCAAGCACATCGTCGACCTCCACCCCCCGAGGCCGTTGGTGCTTCACCGCATCATAGCGCCCCACTGCCGCTCAAGATTTGCATCTGTACGCGGCCAGCCAACACCAGCGCATCACCCTCAATGGCTCTGAAGTGACCAGCACTCTAGGCGAGCATGCCCAAACATCGGCCCGAACTAGGTATCCACATATCACTCCCATGTGCACTGTTCCGACGATGTTTGGATATCCTTTTACTGCTCTCTTAGCTTACACGCCTATGCAAGCTCTGACTTTAACTCTTATTTCTTCTGGAGATATCATTTGAAACAAGAAAAACCATTTTTTAGCAAAGCATGACGGTGCTACGGGATCTGGTACACATCCTCCATGCCGGTACAACCTTGTAAGTACCTGTCCTCCGGTACAACCGCAAGGTCTATTCCTCTCATTTGATCAACCTTTCGCCGTGCCAAAAATGCAGAGGGGGATGCAAGGAGCACAGGGCCTGCACATCCAACCAAGTGGTAACATGGACATGTACATGGAACATCCCAAGCGGAAGCAGAGCTGCAGTGAGCCTGTACAATGAGCTAGCATAAGTCCCTGCATTTCATTTCATTCATACTGCCCTACGTGCATGATTTGTGTGTAGTGGCGGATCCAGGAATTCAAGTTACCAGGGGCAAAAATTTAACTTAAAAAATACGAAGGCACTTGCACTCCGCAAATCAACATAACTTGAGAAATGTGAAGCTACATGCACTTTGAAAACCATCTAATAATCCAAAGTAGTTCCAGATTATAAACCAGTAGATAATGTAAGCACCAAAAAACACAAAATACAACATGGTGGACAAGGACTACTAACATGGACTGTACCTGCTGGAATTATTCATTCTCTTGCCGAAAATATCCAAGTCTAATTGCACCTATAACAAGTGTGCAAACTGTATATTAATATATCTATCTTGCACAAGTATGCCAATAGTTTCAAACAACATATTAGAAAATTATTTATGCTAGGTTGTCATCATACGGGGATGTTGTGGTAGATGGCCTCGATGTTTCCGCAAGCCATGAAAATGTACTATAATTTTCTTGTCATCACTTCCTGCAAATCTCTCTCTCTCTCTCTCAACATAGCAGATCATCATTACACACTAAATCCTTCAATGGGAGCTTGCAAAATGCTTGCATTAGATCCCTCATTAGACACCATATGTTCATCACCAGGAGCATGTAAAATCTTTGAATCAAATCCTTCATTATCAGTCTGTTCGTTAGACACTTCAAGCTCAAGAACAATATGAGCTTGTATGTTTGCACCGGAAACTTGATTAGACACATTAGGTTCAGTTAGTTCAGTATTGATTGGGGGAGTTATAAAATAAGCAGAAATTGGTTTCATTTTCTTGTAGATTCTCTACACACAAGCAGTTTTACAACACCATCAGGTTTAACTAATGGCCAGAAATTGAACAGTTGAATTAGAAATAATCAGGGATGTGATGTACCTACTCGTTGTGCATGCTGCTCTTGCAAGCTTCGACTGTCCATTTGCGCAAGCTCAATGCCATGCCTGTGCTGCTACCACTACGTCCCATGGAGGCTACACCCAGGGTTGGATCTTCATCTTCTTTTCCTTCCATTCGCTTGAAGCCCGGCGACCGGCGTCCAACGAGGGCACGAGAAAGAGCTCTGTCAGTCTGTCCAGCGGTGGCTGGGTTAGGAGCGAACCAGACTAGAGGCTAGAGTGAACGAATTGGGGCTTTTTCCTGCTGTCGATCAATATTGGAGGCGCTTGTTTGGGCCGCGAGCCTGTTGTTGGGCGTACCTTGCACTTACGTTATTGGCCCATCCAAATTGAAACATTTTTCTTCATTTTTTACATTGCCTGCTCATGCGCTGGGATGAACAAAACTAGCCTGGGCCAACCTGGATGACTCAAACTAGGTGTGCACTTTCCAGCCACCTGAGGCGGCCACCCATACCAGCCCCTACAGTGGCGCCACCCCTTTTTGCATGTATGATTGGGGTAGTGAAAAATATTCTAGTCGCGCTTTTGATTTACCCACATAATGGTTGAATTGCTTGTTTCTATGAACTGAGTTCGCCAATAATGTGAAGGATGCCAGTCTTTTCATCCTATTGTAGATTGCTTATATCTCAATATGCCAAATGTAATCGCATGAAATATACAGTAAAAGCCAGTGTGATGTGTGTCGCTACAACTAGTCTGACAACCCGTCCTCATATAACATATCAAGGACGCACCATCTTATCAGATTAACCATTCTACTTACCAATCCAGTGTGGGAAGAAAGAAGTATTGGGACTGCGTATCTAAGCAATTGATACCATGGACTCCTTCATAGAACCTTGTAAGCGAAAAATAAGTTGCAGTGTGCCTATACAAAGAGCTAGCGTAAGTTCGGTTACCTGCTTCTCGGAATTTTAGTTAGCCACTGATTGCAAAATTGTTCAATTACCTTGCTTGGCTTAATTTAGTTTGCTACTGATTATATAATGACATAGCCTGTTAATCCTATTATAGACTGCGCCTATCTATGTGTTTGATACTTACTGTTTATAGAATTACCTGTTTGCCTGAACTTAAATAGCTACTTAAGCACGCACATAGCTAGCCATATCTACTTCTAGGGTGCAGCAAAATTCATGTGTAATTTATCTTCTGATACCATGTTTGTTTAAATGGTTTGCTGTAATGACTTGTAGCACTAGTAATATTTGCATGTTCATAGACAAACAAATGTCAGGTTTATATGAGGGATAACGTCTTTTTAACTTATATATATGTGTCAGAATTATTTTGCTTACATCAAAGAAATTTATAGATGTCTGTGTTCCTGGTAAACAGTACCCACTTGTTACTTTAATACATTGCCAAGAACTTGTTAGTTTTACTAGTTCATGTGTAATTAAATACGTTGCCAAAACTGGTTAGTTTTACTAGTTTAATGATAGTTTCTTATGGCTCTTGCAACACTTTATTTATGATTGCTAACATTCAAGTTTGCAGGATCCAACTGAAACTCCGGTGGCACAACAGGTATGTTTTCAAAAACTTCCTTGTTTACCTGGTTTGCTGCTGTAACTTGTTGCTGTAATCATCTTACCAACTTCAACTTTTCAGGATCCAATTGGAAGTTCAATTGCACAACAGGTATATTTTCAAAAATTTATTTGTGTAACAGGTTTGCTGCTGTAACTTATTGGTCTAATCAAGTTACTGACTACTCAACTTTTCAGGATCCAAGAGAAACTCCAATGCCACAACAGGTTCCTTTTGCAAAACTTGTTTGTTTAACTGCTTTGCTGTTGCAACCGGTTGCTCTAATCAAGTTACTGGCTACTCAACTTTTCAGTATCGAAGAGAACCTGCAATGCCACAACAAGTACATTTTGCAAAACTTGTTTGTTTAACTACTGTGCTACTGCAGCCGGTTGCAATGATGTTAATAACTACTTTTCAGCATCTAATCAAAACTCTTTAATTCCTTGTTTGTTTAACTAGGTTGTTGTTCTAACTCCCACTTGAGATGTTTTGCTAACTTCAACTTTTCGGAATCCAATCAGAACTTTAATGGCAAAATAGGTTAGCCCAAAATCAAAGAGCGAGGTCCCCATGGACGTTGTATTATCCCAGAGCAGTGGCATCGGCCCAATCATGCATCATGAATTGCGAACTGCTGATGCTCTAGAGGCTAAACTATTGGTAGAAAGAGATTCTACTTCTACACTTAGAGATGATGTTGACATGTTGAGGAAGCAAACAGCACAATCACAAGCAGTACTCAAGACAACAATTAAATATTTGGTGGATTTCAAGACGAAGCACGTTGAGACTGGCCGCATTGTCAAGGTCCTGAAGGAAAAAAGGAAATTAAAATCCCACTTGGTAAATCATAGGTGAAATGTTTTTTCCATCGTTGAATAACCTTTGTGTTGTTTGTTCATGTAATCGATCAAACCATTTGTTTTAGAGATCGTGTAATAATAGTTTTTTGTTTTTTGGTCTGTATTTTTTTGAGCATGAGTCTGTATTAATTGATAAGACTGTGAGACATTTCATTTTTTCGTTGAGGCAAAGATATTTCATTTTGTTTGCTATGCCATACCTACAAATATGCCAATCAGTCTGAATGTGCATTCAGCAATAATAGTAGTATAGATGGTCCTTAACTGGCACGCATCTGAAAGGGCCAAGATGTTGTACAAGCTTTGCTAAAAAAATGATGCTCTTCTAGCAAAAAAAAGTACAGCGGCCTGGCTTATGTATGTTAGTTGATATTATTGATCCATATACTCTATAAGTGTTTATATGTCTGTTAGTTTTGTACATTATTGGTTGATTGACTCAGTATTTTGAATCTTGAGACATCGCTTGTGTACATATATAAATGGGAGTACACTATATGCCTCGTGTGTCATACATGTTACACTTGAGTTGGACATAAATTGGTTTTATATATTCCAATTCACCTTAAATTGGATTCTACCTTCTGAATTCGAGTATCGGCATTTGTAAATCATATTCATATATGATCATGGAATACATCTTTGTTATGCTTTTGAAGATTTATAAGAAAACATAGATTGATTTATAAAGATTTGTATAAGAATACAAAATGGATTTGAATTTAGTTTCCAGGCTAAACGTGAATGCTTATTGTCCCAAAATTTGAAAGAAGCGGCAAAACATCCACTCCCATGTCGGCTGCCCGAAGCCAGTGTTTGCGAGATGGAAATTACTGTCTACCCCTTCCATGGACAACCCATCAGCCCGATTTCCACTGCTGTCAATAGGGGTAGGTTAGTAGCTTCAATCAGATGTGACACGACCGCCTCTAAGCCCATTCAAACACTATGGGCACCAAACGTGGGCCGCAAAACACATTTGATTGAAGCTCATCTGAAAGACCTCTCTTTCTCCCTCCATTTCCCCATTCATACATGGTGGCCGGCAAAACAAACTCGACTCGGCCGAAATCGATGTAGGTAAATATTTTTAATAGGGGCAGGTTTGTAACTTCACTCATATGTGACACAACCACCCTACCTGTTAGCCCCATTCATACACCATGCGCGCCAACCGTGGGTGGCAAACCACCCTCTCCTCGCCCGAAATCGCTCTGGGCAAATATTTGGGAGATGCAAGATTACCGTCCCATCCCCAACCAACAAGACATCCAAATTTTAAACGAGGGCTAAGTTTGTAACTTTCCCATATTTCAGACAGGCGTGTCCCAAAGACATGGTTCCCCGTACCTCTCCCTCCATTGTCCCATTCATACACCATCTGCGCTAGAACACCATCCCCACACCAGCCTCCTCCGTCCGCCACCCCATCCATCGCCGCCGTCATCCACCATGCCGGAGTACCTACCAAGACCGCGCCATCCATTGCTAGAGATGGACGTTTCTCATCTACGGGGACGGACCAGGAGCCTTGCATCGTGTCCTCTTGCTTCATCGGCACCATTGTCCTCCTTGCCGGGGCCACTCCGACGATCTTCTCGTCCACTGCAATGGGACTTATCCCCCGATGCACCCGTCTACCATGGCAGATCCGCTTCGACGCCACGGATAGCCATCGCACCCCAGATGCCTATACGGTGCGGCAAGAGAGGTGGTACTACTTCATATCTGCTCAACTTTTTGGTCTCAATCAGAAAATAGATCCTAACTTGGTTACTGTACTTTATTTTCAGTTCTTAGAATTTAGTTCTTAGTTGGAACCAAATAATCGTTGCTAAGTAGCATTTCTTCGGTTTGCAGCTTCAAATCTGCCATGGCACAGTTATAATAGGGTTTAATTGATCATGCTTATGGTTTCCCCCCTTTTATGATCACTATACGATCAGCCTACGTGCTTCGTGTCATAATAGCACTTCTCCACCCATCAAGCTAAACAAGCTTAGTTGTTCAAATACGAATCTGATATTATAAAAACAGAGCCGTTTAATTGGTCAGCTAAATGTTCCTAATTTAGTTTCCAAAATGCATGTACGCCACTCGGGTGTGGATCTACAAAGTGGCCACGGTGGGCCACCGGCTACCCTGGGATTTTGGGTCGGCCCAGACCCTGATTCCCCTCTGTTCTGTTGCGCTTCCAATCTCTACTCACCCCCAGCCGCCTGCCTCGCCGGCGACTTGCTGTCCCTGGATGGCATGACTTTAGTAGGAGACGCCGGACTAACAGAAGATCAGGAGCTGTTCGCCCAACAGCGTCACCGCTCCCCAGGCGTGCCGCCATGCCTACCTTCCCAGTCCGTTCAGGGCTCAGGCGTGCAGCACCCACTAAGCCAACCCAATTTATCCTCAGATACATCCTCAACACTCAGCAGCCACTCCCCATCACCCATTTTCTAATTGATTCATTACTCATTAGGCAGGACTGTCATTAGGGTTTGTTGTGTACTGAGTGCTACCTACACTTAATGGTTCAGATATTTCAGTAATCTTTAGTACCTGTAAAGTTCACAGGGTTTCAAAATTATGTCCCTAGGAACAGACACTAGTCATGTTGGATTGTTGGTCATAGTGACATTGACCCAGATTACTACTGCAGGACAGGTTTGTTGACAATTTTACTTGTCTTTCTTACTCATTCGATATGATATCCAATTATTCACTTCGATTAGTTGCAAACAATAAGTGCTAGACAAGCTTCCTTATTCAGATTTTGGATGGTCTCTTACTGGAGTTACAATTCTGCATACTTGTCCTAGTAAGCTCACAAGTAATGATTGATTCACTACCTGTATGGTTGCCTTGTCATATTTGTTGTCAATATTCTTTTAGGGTGGACCACCCTGTTTCAAAATACTAGAACCGCATACATGAGTGAATAGTATTTCTCTGTGTGATATCTTCCATCATGTGTGGGCAACGAACACTACATTGTATAGAAAGAGAAGTGTCATATCCACCTTTTACATAGATTACGTTCTTTTACATGGAATACAATCTGCCTACTTGCTTTGTGTCGCACTACCAGCACTCCACCCTTGAAGCTAAACATTATGCCACTCATAATTCCTTAGTTTATTTCTTCAAATACGAATTTGATATGATTCTAATGTTCCCACTTCAGTTTTGAAATGTGTGTCCTCCCTTTATAGAGACATAAGAGGTTTGTATTTCTGTGTGTGGTCTGGTCAGCACAGTTGGGGATGAACTTTGTATACGCAGGGGTTTGTAGGGAAGCACTCTTCGAGTTGAATCCGCAATGCATTCCATAGATAATCTGACTACTTTTATGTTTTCATGAATCTCAGATACTGAACAGCATCATAATCATTACGATCTTGCGCGCATGAAAAGAATAAAGCAGAACAATGGCATGGCTGTCAAACTTGGCATTAGGGGAATGAGATCCAGTCTGGATGCAATGCAAGGCAAACGCTCTCCACCTACAGATTCATGTCCAGAATATGATCCTAACAATGATTCTGAGCTAGAGGGAGACCTAAGTCAATGTAGCTCCCTAGTGGATGAGTTAGAGGCAGATGCCCTATCTTATTCACCCATCAAGGTGCTTGCTCTAACTTTGCAGGGTTATATTTGTCGCACATATCTTGCAACTGAAGCTTTGCATTGCTTCTACTTTGTTGCACTGCCATTTGCTTAGTTTACACGTCGTGTATGTGAATACGCCCTGCCTATCCATTTTCAGTACATATTCCATATACCATCATACCATATTTATCCATTCCAATATTGTTCTTGTGTATCAGACGTTCAAAAGGAAGAGGGCAATTGCTGATTGCGAAGGAGCACAAACAAAGTATTTGGAAAAGGTAGTGACACCAGATAAATCAAATAGCCCATTAGGTGTAGTCCTTGGGAACCTGCGTGCTGGCTTGGTCCCTCTAGCACCAAAGAGGAAACTGTCCTGGATTGCGCCCGCTGGCACCCTCGTGGCTCCGGTCGTCATGGCTCACGTCACCACGCACTTCGTGAGGCAGGGTGCGAGCCTAGAGATGTCCGCTCCTCGGGAGGTAGCCTCCGGAGACCGCTCCTTAGGAGGCCTTGAAGTAGCTCGCCTCACAAGGAGGGGGACCTCGTGAGGGTCTTGTTCGTGAAGCCTTGGAGCCGGGCCACATCGGGACACTGGTGAAGCCGCGCGCTGGGCCGTAGGCAGACGGTTGGGTACCCATGATCCCAGAACCCCGACAGTAGCCCCCGGGCCCATGATACGCTCGGCCTTGTTCGGAGGCGGAGACGAAGAGGAGAGGCGAATCGACGTGGGCCCTAACCACCTGTGGGCCAGGCTCGACGCATGGCGCACGACAGGGCATGGACGCCCCCTGTTCCCCATGTCGCCTCGACAATTGCCCGGGATGACAAAAAGCATGGCGCGCGCCGCGGGGCCATCATTTCTCTCCCATCTTGTGTCTTCCTCATCCTATTGTGACCCCCTTTCTCCCATGTGAGGCTCCTCCAAATCCAGACAGAGCGCCGCCTTTCCTTCTTCCCCACCGGCGCCAGTGATTTCGCGAATGGCGCCCGCTGGGAAAGCGAAGTCTGCAGCCCTGGGCGCGAGCTCCTCTTCGCTCGCGCTGGTGCTCTTAGCCTCCTCCATCGCTAAGGAGGAGGACCTCAGTCCGATGCTCCCACTGACGGCCGGTGACCTGAACGAGTGGGGCGAGTCCCAGATCTGGTCGAGCTCCGCAGCGCGGACAAACCTGGCAGAGTCTGTCTACCCCTTCTTCCTCCACAGCGTCTTCGCCGGGCTGGTCCCACCCTTTTTCGAGTTCTTCTACGCCATCCTTGAGCACTACCAGATCCATGCCCTTCTCCTCCAGCCCAACTCCATTCTTCTCTTGTCCGTCTTCGCCTTCTACTGCGAGGCCTTCGTGGGCGTGAAGCCCTCGATGGCACTCTTCCTCCACTTCTTCAGCCTGCGGTTCACCGCCCGGGCCCAGCGATCTGCGTGCATCTCCTTTCTCGACGTGCTCAGTGGAAAATCACTCCTAAAGGCCGAGAATAAGGTGGAAGGCTTCCGGCAGTGTTGGGTCTTCTTGGACGCCCCCGGCACCGACCCGCTCCTGGAGCCTCCGGTGGTGGTGCCCGAGCAGTCCGCGGAGTGGGGCTCCGTGAAGCTCACCGCCCCGAGAGCAAAACCCGTCCTGAAGAAGATAGCCTCGGACATGAAGGCGAACTATTGACGAGGGTGATGATCGTGAAGGAGTTCCTGGCACAGCGCCTCGCGCCGCTCCAATCGCACTCGAAGCCCTTGCGGGAGTAAATCGGCGCAGGGAACGCGATGAGGCTGCATGCCCCCGGCCTGACAGGCACAGAGTTGGACGTGGACTTGTTCACCCTGCTCGGCTGCATCCCAGGGGACATCCCCGAGGCCGTCGCCCCACTATACAGTCGCGACGACATGGAGGAGCTGGTCACGGCCATGCCCGCCTTCAACGTGTGGGGGCTTGAGCTGAGTGACCACCCTGATTCGCCCATGGTGCTGTCCTCTGGCGACAACGGCGGCGACGAGGACTCGGAGGAGACGGAGGAGGATGACCTCAGGAGGGAGTCTCCACCGTCATGGTGCCGGCTTCTCCTCGGCTTTGATGATGACGATGACGTTGATGAGCTCCTGGCCGCGAATTCCCCAGGTCCCGTCAGGGCACCTAGGAGGGCGGAGTCTGCACCCCCAGCCGCGCGGGCGCCTGGTGGGGCAGCCCCAGTTAGGGGATGGTAGTACCCCCTCTCGAAGGCTCTCCACGCCCCACCAGGGCAGTCAAGGAAATGGGCCTTGCCCCGCCGGGCGCGCAGCCGACGGCCGGGGCGGTCTTCGTCGAGGCTTTCGCGGCTTCATCAGCCACGGCCCCTTAGGGGGATCCCCTCGCCCCTGCGGACAGCGGCGTCATGACGGGGCCTGCAGGGGATCACCCAGACAGCCCCCGGGGTGAAGCCAAGGCCACGCCAAAGAATTTTGGGGGCACATCATCCTCCGAGGAGGAGAATAAGAGGAAGTGGACCGTGCCAGATGAGTAAGTATCCTTGCATTACCTTTTAATTGCGCGCTTGTAGTCCGTATGTTCATATGGCCTTCCGCTGTGTCGAGCAGAGGTGATGGCATGGAGAAGAAGAAGAAGAAGAAGAAGAAGACCGCCATTGCGAAGGTTCCCATCATCCTGAAGGTAGCCATGATGCTCGGCCGAAGCTTCGGCGGGCGCGGGGGCGCGCAACGCCGATCTAGCGCATCTCTCGGGCACCACCGCACCAGGGCATGCCATCTCCTCCTGGTGCTTCGCCGGCACCGCCCGGAGGGCCGGCAAATAAGGACGCAGAGGCTCATCGTGCGACGCTCCCTACCGCGGTCGCGGCAGCTCCGGTCATGGGCAAGGGGGCGACGCCCCACCGTTCGCTGGCCGAATCCGACGCAGGGCGTGTAACGGCGTAGCCTCAAGCGCTGCCGACTCCAGTGACTCAGCTGGCCGAGGCGGCAGTCGCCCTTGCCGTGCGGTGGAAGTCAGGCGCGGGGAAGGACCCGGAGCCCCCGGTGCCCCGAGCAGATCATACCGAGGCCCCATTGGCCATGGTTCCAATTAGCGCGCCAACACCGCTCCCTCATCGGGTCCTCGCGCTTGCGAACTGCGGTGCCCTAATCAGGCATGGGGCCCTGTCTGATGCTTATGCCACACTCGATCGTTCAAGGTGGACCTCTGAGATGCCGATAGATGCCTCGCCAGAGAGCGTCTGGGCTCGCCTCAGCGTGGCTCCGGGTTGATGCGACAACCAAGGAGGCCTAGATCCAGGCCAAGGCCGCCGCTACAGAGAGCAAGGAAGAAGCCGCCCATGCAAGAGCGGCTCGTGATGAGGCACTGGCTGAAGCAGCAGTGGCCGCCAAGCGCTGCGGCAAGGCGGAGGCCAGCCTGAAGGCGCTTCAGGAGGAAAAGGCCGCGCGCACATAGCAGCTCCAGCGGGTGGAGGAGACCTCAAGGCTCATGAGGCAAAGCTCGCAGATCGTGACTTCGCCCCGACGAAGGTGTGCACCGAGCAAGCCGCGGAGCGCAAGTGCCTAGGCAAGCTGCAGCAGGAGGTGACCGATGCCCAATCGGCCCACGCCAAGCATGTCTTCGAGGCGAATGCTCGGCTGGACGCGAGGGAGAAGATCCTGGCCGACGCCGACGCCAAAGCGGCAGTGGATCCCGCTGCTTTCTCTTCGCTCGAGCTCAGGGCCCGCCAAGTGCTGAGGTCCATCTACCGGGAGAAGTTCGAGGCTACACTCGCCACCCCCGATGCTGGCTACGCCGAGCTTTCCTCCAAGCTCACCAAGGAGGTCGAGGGCATTGTCCGAAAGGTGGAAAACATCCTGGAGGAGGAGTGTCGCGGTCTTTTCTCTGTGGCAGCAACCCGCGTCTTCAGCCATCTTCTTCTCCGTGACCCTGACTCCGACTTCTGCACAGTAATAGGCCCAGTCGCCCAGGAATCCTGCAGCGCCACGGCGGAGGCTGTGAAGGATCATGTGGCCGTGCTCCTCAGGAAGTTCCGCCTGCACCAGTGACGAGGCGCCTGACAGCGGCAATGGCGGTGACGACCCTTCCTCCTGAACTTTCTTTATCATCCTACAGCAGACTAATCATGCCTTGCGGAGGCGTAAGACTTTGTTTAAATTTGAGATGAACTTGATGCTTGTAATGACTGTTTGAACTCCGTAATTTTCTTCCCGCGCTTAATTTCGTTTCTGCTTGCGTTTGCGCTCTCCGTCGGCAGGGCCCAGCCCCACGCATACCTCGGCCGCCGTTGGAATGTGAGGTCGCGATGCCTAGACAAAGCCAAGGGGCGAGGGGCTACTGGACTAGTGAGGCTCCCGAGTCATGATGCTCAGGGGTCCCCCTTGATGCGCAAGCGGCCCGCATGGTAGAAATGTGGGCGATGGCGAGGTTAACCCGGGGCCCTTCCTACCTTTCCCTCGTCAACCTACACCTGGGGGTTATGTGAGGAGACCAGACACCAAGGACCTTGGTGCGGTGACGTGCGCGGGAGCAGGCCCACGAGTCAAAGCCTGGTTTCTTGGGATTTTCGATGCTGCTGGGACTGACCCAAGCATAGGCACCGTGTCCAACCCCCGCTCGCATGAGGCCCAGGGGAAGGGTACGAGTAGCATTGCTGAAGAGCCGAGAGGCCATCCTGAGGTTGATTCAACCCACTAGGCACCCTCAGTTATTTATCCACCAGCGCGGAGCATGGGGCTTCTACTGGGCGTGGGCATGGTCGTATTGCGACCGTATCCACCAGCGCTGAGTGTGGGGCTTCCACTGGGCATGGGCATGGTCGTATTGCGACCGTATCCGCCAGCGCTGAGCCTGGGGCATCCACTGGGCGTGGGCATGGTCGTATTGCGACCGTATCCGCCAGCGCTGAGCATGGGGCTTCCACTGGGAGTGGGTAGGGAGCTCTGTGCTAGAGTCTCCGGGCGTGTACAGCCCTATTTCGTTCGTACGCGTGGCTGGCATGGCAGAACTTTGAGGAGGTGTATTTGGGCGCTCGTGAGCCAGCGCGGGGCTCAGGAGGTCCTACCTCAAGGCGGGTTGCGCCTAGCTTTTCGGCATGGAGCGCGCTTGTGAAACCTGAGTTAGGAGGGCGACCTATGCCGAACGAGCATCCAGAGGACAATGCATGAGAAGGCCAGACACCAAGGACCCATAGGAGGTGACATGTATGGGGCCGGCCCACCAAACAGAGCTCGATCGCTTGGGTTTATGAATGCTGCAGGGACGGACCCGAGCACAGATGCTGTGCCAACCCTTAATCATGAGGGGGTCGAGAGTGGGTTCAAGAGGGCGCGGCGACATTCGTGGTGACGAAGCACCGGACACACAGGTTAAAACATCAAGGAAATTTTATCAAGGCATGGCCAGTTCTGATACATGAGCAAAATGATGCAGCTGCAGGGGCGGACCCTAACCAGCCTGAGGATAATGTAGCCTGGGGGCGCCCTCAGTTGAACAAACCAAAAAGTCACCTGTCAATGATGCTCCAGAAGCATCGAGGAAGCCGATGAAGCGTGTTGTGGAGGTTCGCTCCTCACGAGCCGGGCGGCTCCTGAGTCATGGGTGGTGCATGATGGGTCAGGGCCTCACGAGGCGCCAGCGCTGAGCGCCTGCCCTCGTGAGATGCCAACACAAGCTACCGGAGCCGCTGGTACGTGGCACCCGTGTTCACCAGGCCGAAGGGCATGCAGATGTAGTTGTAGGGGAAGCCCCCGCTCCGGCCGACACGCGACGGCCATAAGAGGTCTTGAGAAGCGGCCATGTTGAGGACCGGAATGTTGAAGCAGACGCGCAGTTCGCCACCTGCGTCGGGGGCGGCAGCTGCACTGGCAGGACGCATGGGGAGGAGCTCGTAGCACATGGCTTGCGCTTCCTAAAGTTCCTCGATCGCCTTGGTGATGAACTCTCATGCTCCTGGTGCCTCGCGTCGTGTCCCTTGCTCGCGGGGGCGCGCATCAAAGCACGCCTCCAAGTGGTGCCCGAGCACCTCCATCGTTGCACTGGTCAGGTCAGACGCTCTCCAGATGGAAGCCCCCGAGGCCGTCCTGAGGGAGGCATCGGGCGCGCCTTCCTATGTGGGAGGGAGAGGCGACCCGGCGGTGGGCGCAGAGCCTGAGGCATTGTCGGTGGGTTTCTTTGCCTTCGGACGATTCTTGGGGAGGAGCTGCTTCTTCTTCGCGGGGGCAGCCTCTGGAGGCGTGGCGTCACCTTCACCATCTGAGCTCTCAGCCACCGCGGCCCGATAGGCGTGCTCGACGGAGCAGACCGCATCCTTCTCATCACAGGCGACAGTGATGATGCCGCTGCACCCTGGCATCTTGAGGACGTTGTAGCCATGGTGGGTAGCCGCCATGAACTTGGCAAGGGTAGGGTATCCTAGGATGGCGTTGTACGGGAGGCTGATGTGGACCACGTCGAAGTCGATGAGCTTAGTGTGGTAGCTGTCGCGCTTGCCGAAGGTGACAGGGAGGCTCACCTGCCATAGGGGAGTGGTGGAGCCGTCGGTCACACCAGAGAATGGCTTGGTGGGCATAAGCTGGTCATAAGGCACTTGAAGCGTCTCGAAGGTCTCCACGAAGAGGACGTTGATGCCGGCGCCACCATCGATGAGGGTCTTGATGACTGAGATGTTGCTGACGGTTGGCGTGCATAGCATGGGGAGCACGCCAGAAGTGGCTGAACACCTGAGGTGGTCCTTGGAGTCGAAAGTGACGGCGTACTGCGACCACTCGAGGGGACACACAACTTCAAGCCTCGGGAGGGCTGCATTCACCTTGCGTGAGAAACTCTTGAAGATGCAGTTCGAGGCGGATGCCTGAGCAGCGCCGAGGATGCAGGAAATCACGCGAGGCTCCTGATAACCCCCAGCCACTTCATCTTGCTGGTTGTCATCGTTTCTCCTGGGCGGTGGTGGCAGAGGTGGAAGGCTAGCGTTGCCCTGAGGACAGGCCTCACGAGGCTGATCGCGCCAGGCGCCGTCATGAAGCTGGTCACGCCAGCCACCCTCGCGAGGCTGGTCATGCTAGCCCTGGCGGGGGTTGAAGTTGTGTGGCACCCCGGCTCAGAGGAAACCGGAACGCCCAGTATTCCAGTCCCAGGGACAAGTCCACTGGAATACGGCACTGCTGGCATAGAACAAATCAGCTCTTTATTGCTATAAATATGGTTACAAGGGTACAAGGATTACATCGGCACAGCGACACTACGCCTGCTCAAAATAGCTCTATGCTAATAGCGGATCGACCTAAGGAGGCGGAGTATCTCTCGGCAGCGGAACAGCGTCGGCAGTGATGGACTCCACTCCGCAGGGACTCTGGCTAGAACACGTATCGTAGCTCGCGCAATCAACATCTTCGACAAACAAGCAGTCATGGCATGACCTGCAAACTGGCATGACACGCCAGGTGAGTACTTTGAATGTACTCGCAAGCTCACAACAAACATCAGCATTAAGGCAAGACAACATCATAGTAATCAAGATTAGGTTGAGATTTACTGTTACCGAAGGAATGGTTGAAATGAGCAATAACAGGCTACTCTTCCTGCATTCTGGTGACCAACTCATGATCACTCCAAGAACATCCAACGATCATCCTCGAGATCGTTACTAATACTTGCCCATGGCATGATATCCGACTGTTACCATACTTAGATGAGTTCTTTCCTTATCACTGTCATTATTGTGGTTGATCCCCTATAGAGGTCTGGACGGGCTGTCCAATACCGTGGACACGGCTATTCGAATAGATTTTACACTCTGCAGAGGTTGTACACTTTACCCACACCACGGAACTCATGGCCTCGTGCTCCCATTCGGGTGGACCAACGACGTTCCGACGAAACCCGCCTGACCCGTGACTCTTCCATCAAACGACCGGCAATCATACTCCCTCTTGGAGTCAAGCTCTGGGTGGCCCCGTGTCCTCAAGACACCTGCCAGCGTCCTGGCCAAACAAACTGTCCCAAATGGGGACCTGGATCCAATAACTCAACTGGGCTCACAGGGTTATTGCCGCCTACCGGGCCAGGGTAGCGCGCGTGCATAACCCTCCCTCTTTGGAGGTACCGGTGGAAGAGCACGCGATCAGACCAAGTCAAGGCCGTCCCATACCGGCAAATGTGGCTGCATGAATAAGCCCGGACAGGTGACTCTCGATCAACCAACTAAGTTCACTTATTACCAGGTTGTTTCATCAAGTTAACTTAGTTGGTCAAATTAGGCATCTTATCCTCGAACAATCTTTCTGTCACAGCTGACACTCCGGTATCATAGTAATCCAATAACCGGCATGCTTAGGCTACTGCTACTAGTTCATATCCACAAATGCCGGATGGAATCCCAAAATAATCATAGACGGTAATCTCAACATCATAACATCAACGAGTGGGTAACTACTAGTCATTAACAATCCGGTATTCAACATCTACTCATGCATGTCATAATCCAATCCATGCTACAGATAACATTCTTGCTATTAAAGTAATTAATTAAACTATGATATTGCATTGCAATTATGCAGATGAGGGTTGTGGCTTGCCTGGAGATGAAGGAGTCATTGGAATGAAGTGCGGAAATGTCGCGGGGACGAATGCCGGAAACAGTTCTCTCTCGGAGGGGCTGTTTACGGCAAGGGCAAAATGGTCATTTCTGCTGTGTCAACACAGCATGAGAATGACACCATCGGAACGGGCTCGATGAGACGAAGAAGTGGGCGCTGGTTTCGTCTGAATCGGAGTCCCGGGCAAAAAGATATGAATGATTTTCTGCCAGGGACCAATCAGCAAAAGAGATAATTGCATCCGGGTCCCTGAGCAGCTCAGCCGCTTGCGCATTCAAATAAAATGCGTTTTCCCCAGAGGAAGACGTATTCCGGAGGAATACGCCTCCACTTATCCACCTCAGCAGTGGCGGGGCCGGCTCCTGGGTCACCGACGGGCGGGGCCCGCGCTGGCCCTCTCTCTCCTCCCACCTCCTTCTTCCTCCTCCCGATCGGGGACAGGAGCGAGGCGAGGCAGATCGCCGCCGGCGATGGCCCGGGCGGCTCCGGCCGTCCCCGGTGGAGCTTGGACCACCGACGGGACCGGAAGGAGGCGCCGCATTCATCCCGCCTGGGCTCGGACGCCGGAGGGGCCCAAGACGGCGGCGGTTAGAGCGCCCACAGCGGTGGTCGTCGGCCAGATTCGAAGACGACGTCTCCGGCACCCAAACGACGGGGCAAGAAGGGGGAAAGGACCGCCGGACCGCAGGGGTTCTTGCGGTGGAGAAAGGAGGGGGAGTCCGGGCGCAGCTCGCCGGAATTTATCAGGAGCCGAGCGGCGGCCCCGACGGCCATTGGAAGCGGAGAGGAGCTCCGGGGCTCGGGCAGGGGAATGGGGAGGGACAGAGGAGGACGGAAGAGGCTCTCGTGAGCTCGGGAGGGCTCGGGGCAGCCTATAAATAGCCGGACGGCGCAGGGCTCGGCCACGGCCGCGACGAAGCGTGCCGGAGCTTCGGGAGAGCTCATGGAGGAGGGGAGAGACGACCAGAGCGATCGGAGAGAAGCTGAGAAGGCTCGGGAGCGCTCAGGAGGGCTCAGGCGAGCTCGGGAAGGCTCGAGACGGAGAAAACGCCAACGGCGGCTACGGGCAGAATAGGGCGGAGCTCGTCGCGGAGCAGCGAGGATGGGACTGGAGGGGGAGAGAGGTCTGGGGAGAAGAAGACAGCGAGGGATAGCTGTGGGACAAGACTAATCGCGCGAAACCGACAAGGAGAGGAGGGGCCCCGAGCAAACGGCGTTCGGCACGCGTCCACTGCGTGCCAAAACGGTGGTCACCGCGTGCACAGTGGCATGCTGTGCTTTCTGGTACCCAAGATGTTGTCTAGCTAAGGGACCTTGCTCCCCAAGGCACCGTGAAGGTGATAGATCAACGAGAAAGTCCAAGGGTTGATGGGAATTCTCACTGAAAGGTTGTTGTAGCAAACTGTTTGATGAATGCTGTTATCAACAGAAGAGGTATAAGGTCCAACTGAGATGTCTGGGAGGTTTGGGATAGGAAGGACTACTATTCTGTGGAATTTTAAGGGAAATGGACCAGGGTTTAACATAGTTGCTTAACAACTGCATAACCTGGTCCAGAATGCCAATCTTGAAGTGCCACTCACATGGAGTGTCCAATTGGGCTGAAATTTGTCAAGGCAGGGTTATTTGGACATATGAAGATGCTGTAAAAATTTCATACCAAATGGACAAGCCATAATGGTACTTGCTTCACAAGCATCCTCTCTGTCCAGAAACTTGCAATAATTCTAGGGAATTATTGGGAAGATGAATTGAGCCCAAATTTCGTGGATAGGTGTTATATGGGTAGAAGAACGTTCTGGTAAATTTTCAGCTTAAATGAAGCAATATAAAATATAATTGCTTCACAACTGAAAAATATGACCAGAAGCTAGGATTTGATGTTTTGCTCACACAGATGATTGGATAGGATTGAAACTTGGTGGAGAGTCATGATTTGGGCAAATGAAGGTGCATGCAAAATTTCAACTCATTTGGATACTCCTAGCTAGCACTTGCTTCACAAAGATTCCAGTTGCCTAGAAACTTTGGAAATTAGCCAGGAGAGATTTAATATCCAAATAAATTTGAATTTTGGCATGTGGCAGTGATATGGATAGGAAAGAATGCCCAAAAAGTTTGAGAGCAAGCAAGCAAATATAAATGGTACTTGCTTCACAAACTGCCAGCTGGGGCAGAATCAGAAAAGGAATATTTGTGAAATATTTTTGGACATGGCAAGGAATATTTTGACATATCTGGATAAGATATGTCCCAAAGGATTTATGAGAATTATTTGGGAATTTTGGGAATGATAGAAATATGAGTTGCTTCACAACTCAGAGCTGACAGAGTTATTCCTTTAATAGAAAAAGGAATATTCCCAAGAAAAGAATATTGGGATTGGTCCAAGATGGAAATGACAAGGTCTTGGGATGATTTTGAGGTTGGCAAGCCACTTGGGAGAGGAATCAAGGGTGATCTCTCCAGGTTTCAGGACTACTAAGCAACAGAAAAGCAAATCCAGACCAAAATAAAAAGGAAAAAGAAATGGGCAAAATCCAGGGTGTCACAAGTTGTCCCAGCGGCCTCCATTGCGGCCTCCGCTACGGCTGAAGCCATGGTCGTTGTGCTCGAGGCAGTGGCCCGGGTGCTCGTCCCGAAGTGCCCTGAGCTCCTGATAGTCATCGGTGTTGTGGGTGTGCATGTTGTGGAAGACGTAGAACGGGCGAACATCCTTGGAGGGTTCATCGTGGTCACAGCAGCCCTTCAGCTCAGCCTCTGCTGCCAGTACCGTGGGCCCCTTGCGCTTCGCTTCCTTGGCCTTGGCCTTCTTGTCTTCGGGATCAATGTCTGGGTAACTGAGGAGGGTGAGGCGGCCTTCTTCGGCCTTGGCGCACTTGTCGGCCAGATTGAATAGCTCCAACGCCAAGCACAGGTCATCATTGATGGCGAGCTCCTCGCTCATCCTGACGTCCGTGACGCCTTCGGTGAACGTGGAGAAGATGGCTTCGTCCGAGGCCTTCGGGATCTTGAGGCGAACTTGGAAGCGTTGCTTGTACTTGTGGAGGTCTTGCCTGGATGCTGCTTCATGCCTCGCAGGTCGTTGACGGTGAGGGCACGGTCACGGGTTCCTTGGAAATTGGCGATGAACCGCTCGTGGAGCTCATCCCACGTGGAGATTGACCCCTCCAGGAGGTGCATGAGCCAGGAGCGCGCGCCTTCCTTGAGGTCCATGGGGAACCAATTCGCCATGACCTTGTCATCGCCGTTCGCCACCTCGATGCTCAGCGTGTAGAGCTGGAGGAACTCCGTAGGGTCAAGGATGCTGTCGTAGCGCGGGGCTAGATCTGGCTTGAACTTGACTGACTAGACAACACAGCGCAACATGCAAGTGAAGGCGCAGCAGCCCGTCATGCTCGCAGGCGCAGCCCATGCGAGAGGGGCACGGTCTTGGCGCCCACGCGCCGCAGCCTCCAGATTGGCCTGATCTTGCTGTTGGCGCGGCGGTGCCGGCAGCACGCGCGCGTCGTACCGCGGCTACTGCACAACCTGGCAGCTGGCCTCATCCCGGGCCGGCACCGACGCTCCACGCGGCGGTCCGCACGGACGCGCATCGTGCCTGGTCTCGACGTAGTCGCTGCGCAAAGGAGGAGGCGGAGGCGCGCCATGGGCCACGTCGCCCGCACGAGGTGGGGGGGACAGAGCGAGTGGGAGGGAGCCAGGGCCTCGCCAGTGGCCTTGATGAGCTCGGTGATGCGGCCCAGCCAAGCGTCGTAGCCTTCGTTGGCAGGGCAGTAGCGCAGCAGCTCGTGCGCCATGAGCAGCACAGCCTGCGTTCGCTGGCCCGCGGCGAATGTGGGAGGATGAGGTCGTGGCTGGAGTGAGGGAAGGCGTGGCGGTGCGGCCATCATGCTGCACGGAGGGTGGTAGCAAAGAGTCCTGCTTCTCATGGGTGGCAGGGTCGGTGGCGGCGTTGGCTGCGGGAGAAGCGGAGTGGCGAGGGGCGCTATAGCCCGCCGATGCCGTCTGGGCAACACGGGCGCCCCGACGCTCGGCACGAACACGATGAGTGTCGGCCATTGGGGTGGTGAAGCGAAGATGGAGCAAGGCAGAACAAAGAGGAAGAACTTCGGCACACCCCTACTTAGCGCGCCAAATATCAGAATCGGGGCTCCGCATACCCAAACAAGGTTCGACCTCTGGGGCGTGCGCGAAGAACTCCGCTCAGGCTTCAACTTGCTACTCACCGCCTATGGCCTTGCTCCATCGTGCTCAAGCGAGAGGGAAGAAGAGATGGACATGAGATTTACCCAGGTTCGGGCCACCTTGCGGTGTAAAACCCTAGTCCTGCTTTGTGGTGGATTGCCTCGCGAGGAGGATGAGTATGAAATAGTACAAGGGTGAGCTGCCTCGTGAGGGCTCGAGGGGTGAAATGTAACCGATCCTTCTCTACGGTGGAGGCTAACCTATATTTATACTGGCCCGGTCCTCTTCCCCCAAAAGCTCTAGGCGGAAAGGGATGCCACAATGGCCAGATTCGACGGGGGACAACAGTACACCCTATCCTGACTAAAGGTGGTCTTCGCCTGCAAAGCTTCTGGTCGTGATGCGCTAGTGGGCTCAGTGATGAGCTCCGTCCTGCTGATCCTGTGGTCTTGGTCTTGTTGCACCGAAGAGGTAAGCTTTGGGGATTCCTTGGGAACCCGCGTGCTGGCTTGGTCCCTCTAGCACCAAAGAGGAAACTTTCCTGGACTGCGCCCGCTGGCGCCCTCCTGGCTTCGGTTGTCATGGCTCATGTCATCACGCGCTTTGTGAGGCAGGGTGCGAGCCTAGAGATGTCTGCTCCTCAGGAGACCTCTCCATAGGAGGCCTTGAAGTAGCTCGCCTCGCGAGGTAGGGGCCCTCGCGAGGGTCTTGTTCGCAAAGTCTTGGAGCTGGGCCGCGCCGGGTCGCTGGTGAAGCCGCGCGCTGGGCCGTAGGCAGACGGGTCTGGGTACCCCCAGTCCCAGAACCCCGACAACACCCACGATGCAGTCCCCTCCATGGCAACCCGCCCAGGAGCAGGCTCGGCGGACTCAACAAACCCAGTGTATCGAAGAGCCTGACAAAATATCGATGGCCTCGTCGGACCCACAACTCCAGCATGATCAACGCCAAGTGTTGAAGGACAGGAGGAAGGAGGACGCCCGCGTCACCATTGAGCGGCGCCGCGAGGCATGCCGTCAACTAGATAGACATAATGGGCCCGCCATTGACAAACTCGCGCCCAGTGTTGGCGGGTACTTGCCTTACGAGGTAGGGTGCCCCGCCTTCACTTGCGAGCTGCAGCAAGTCTGTTGGCCATTGTCTCCCACCTTCAAGCCTGACTTGCCGGAGAAATATGACGTAAAGCTGAACCCGGCAGAGTTTTTGGGCATTTACACGATTGATGTCCAAGCTGTCGGGGGAAGGGATGAAAAAGTGCTCGCCAATTATTTTCCATTGGCACTTAAACCCAATGTGAGATCTTGGTTGATGCACCTGCCTGAGAATTCCATCTCCTCCTCGGCAGACCTGTGCAATGAGTTCGTTGGCGCCTTTACGGGTGGCCATCAAGAGCCAGGGCAACCTAGTGACCTGCAAGCCCTTCTATAGAAAGAAGGGGAGAGCCTGTGCAAGTATCTTCAGCGATTCAGATGAGTGCACCGCAACATTCCAAAGATACATCCGGCAGCCGTGATTGCCGCATTCATACGAATGTGCGCAATTGGAGGATGCATGCCAAGATGAATGTTCGGTTACCCAAGACCGTCAACGAGCTCTATACATTGGCGGACAAGTGCGCTCATGCTGAAGAGGGGATAAGACTTCCAGGGGAGGAAGCCGGTGTCGAAGTCGACTCAGAAGACGATGACGATGCTGCCACCCCTAGGAAGAAGAACAGAAAGCGCAACAAGAAGTGTAAAGGGAAAGCAGTGATGGCTGTTGAGAGCTCCGGTGATCTTAGTGTTGGCAAGAAAGCAAAGACCAAAGTGCCCGACAAGGAAGCTGCTACATGTGTTGATTGCCGGCCAGCGGCGGCAGCTAAGAAAACCGGCAAATCCGACGGGCCATACTGCAAGATGCATAGGACCAAGGGTCATGATCTTCAAGATTGCAAGCAAGTCGAACAGCTAGTCGAAAGGCAGAAGGCTGAATGTGAAAGGCATGATAAGGAGAGAGGCCAGGATGGCACTAGCGGGAAAAGCCGTAATAGCCACGGTGGTCATCGCAGCAAGGTCGATCAGCTAAAGGAGAAGCCCGCCAGGGGCCACGAGAAAAAGGAAAGTGAGGATGACAGTGAAGAGGAGGATGGTGAAACCAGTGAACATGAATTTCAGAAGGCTACTTAGGTAATGTGCATTGACGGGGGCGCCTCCTTGCACTCCTCCCACCGCCAACTTAAGCAGTGGGCGCTTGAGGTCAATGCGGCGAAACCGGTAGCAAGCGCTCGAGAGCCACTTAAGTGGTCCCGCACACCCATCATTTTTTACGTTGAGGATCACCCAGGTCGCACCATTGCGGTTGGGTGTTTGACGTTGTTGGTCTCACCAAAAATCCGCAACCTCAAGGTCACAAAGATGTTGGTTGATGGTGGGGCAGGGTTGAATCTAATTTCCCCTGACCTGCTTAAGAAACTTCAAATTCCTGATGAAGATCTGAAGAAGACTGACACTTTCTAGGGGATCAACCAAGGAAGGAGCCAGCCTAAGGGGAAGATTACGTTGCCAGTGACATTTGGAGGGGAACTAAACTACAGGACTGAGAAGGTTGTGTTTGATGTTGTCAAGCTTCCTCTGCCATTCAACAGAATCCTTGGTCGTCCAGCTTTGCCTAAGTTTATGGCGGTGACCCATTAAGCATATAACACCCTGAAGATGCCGGTCCCTATGGGGGGTCATATCCATCCCGTCAGATAAGAAGGATGCAGTCATATGCGTCGACAAGATGTACAGAGATGCGGTAGCAGCTGAGGCCGTCCATACACCAGCTCCCGTCAAGGAATAAAAGAAAGTTAAGAAAGCTGGCAAGGACACCAACAAGGACCCCGGGAAGCGCATATCTTCGGAGTGCTCTGCACCCGGCAGTGACCTGCCGGAAAGTTCGGCCAGCAAGAAATCCAAGGCTGCTCCCCCTGCAACAAAGAAGGTTCCGGCAAGGCAGGATGCCACTGCTGGTACTTTCACCATTAGTTCCACCATTGATGACAAATAGAAAAGCGCGCTCATTGCCTTCCTACGGGCGAACGTCGATGTGTTTGCATGGCAACCATCTGACATGCCCGGTGTTCCCAGCGAGGTAATCGAGCACCACCTTGCTATCTGCCCCCGTGCCTGTCCTGTCAAGCAGAAGGTCAGAAAGCAAGCCTTGGAGCGGCAACGGTTCATTGCCAAAGAGATCAAGAAACTTGAAGCCACAGGTTTGGTCAGGGGAGTGTTGCACCCGACTTGGTTAGCTAATCCAGTGGTGGTGCGCAAAGCAAATGGGAAGTGGAGACTTTGTATCGACTTCACTGACTTGAACAAAGCATGTCCAAAGGATCCCTTCCCCTTGCTGCGTATCGATCAGATCGTCGATTCCACCTCGGGATGTGATTTGCTCTCCTTCCTTGATGCATACTCCGGCTATCATCAGATCTTCATGGCCAAGGAAGACGAAAAAACCACGTTTATTACCCCGTGCGGCACATACTGCTTTGTACGTACGCCCTTCGGACTAAAAAGTGCCGGTTCTACGTTTGCAAGGGCTGTGCAGATTGGTTTTGAGCCTCAGCTTCATAGAAACATAGAAGCCTACATGGATGATATACTGGTCAAAACCAAGAACAAGTCCATGCTTGTCGTTGATTTGGAAGAAACCTTTGCGAACATGCGAAAGATCAACTTGAAGCTCAACCCGGAGAAATGTTTGTTTGCCGTTCCGTTCGGCAAGGTCCATGGATTTTTTGTGTCTCAGCGGGAGATAGAAGCCAACCCCAACAAGATCAAAGCAATAGAGCAGATTCAAGCCCCAAAAACCGTCAAGGATGTGAGGTGTCTGGCTGGCTGTGTTGCCACACTGAGTAGGTTCATTTCAAAATCCGCCGAGCGTGCTGTCGGTGCAACCCAGGTTGTTAGAATCGTGATTCTATTGTACGACTCTACGACTTTACGATCCAAACTAATCCCTCCGATTCTACGATTTTGGTTAGTAGAATCTACGTTTTTACGATTCTATTAATTAAGATTCTATGATTTGCGATCCTACCACCGGAGCTCCGATCCGATTCAGAATCACGATTCTGACAACCTTGGGTGCAACGAACATATGCATTCACTGCCCTGACTTATGCACTGGCGTATGACTAGGCATGCATCTAGTACCAATGCTTGACATAAGATGAGCCAGAGAAACCGCTCTCCGTGAGATCAAGGAGTGCAATAACAAGATCAAGTCAACCAGAGAAGCTTTCGAGAAGGCCTCCCTTGCCAGGCAGGCGAACCTGGCGGGGCCAAAACTGCAGCTAGGACCGAACCCAAGCCACCCCGGGAGGGTCTCCAGGGCCGCCAAGGCCAAAGCAAGACTCCAAGACAAGAGCCCGGTAGGCTCCATACCGATAGGACTCCGCCAAGACGCCACCGCTCCACCTCATCGTACACAAGTCATTAATCAATGCGGTGTAGAGCACATGGCAACCTGCCGGAGAGAAGATTAACTTTATTGACACCAGTCCAGATTGTGTGTCATGCTAACAAGGAGAAGATGGATAAGTGGCGTGGCAGGCTTGCCGGGCTTCATCCTCAGGACGACGCCTAGCAGTGCATTTAATGCACTTTGTCCTAACTGCCAGAGTTAGGTATGATGACACTGTTAGCTATTTAATCACACCAAAATGACTGATTTGCCACTGTGGTCGCCCCTTAAGCTATAAAAGGAGGCCCGAGGCAACCTAGCAAAGGGTTCGAAACCTTGATCCATCAACGCTTGTACACGCGCGCTGTTCTCCCCGAGGCATACTTGCCGGGGTTAAGCGCTCCGTATCTCCGTGTTCCTCCAGATCAATCCACCATAGTAGTAGGGTTTTACTCTGCAAAGCGGCCCGAACCTGGATAAAAGAGAGCTGTCCATCGCCATGCTGCCCTGCTGTTTCTGCTCTTTGTGCAATGTGACCCTCCCCTTGCCGAACCTCAAAGGGGCACCCCTGCCCCATAGGTGATCGTGCTTCGGCGCCAACATCTTTGGCACGCCAGGTAGGGGGACTTCACTTGTGCGAACCTGAAGCAACAGCCAGCATGTCGATCTTCAATGCCTTCTGCGTCATCAATGGCTCCCAAGAAGAATAGCGGTACTGCGACGCATCCTTCCACTTCGAAGACCGCCTCGCCTGCGGCTGCTGGCGCCACGGACACTGTAGCCACGACGAGCGGGGTGCGTGCGGCGGACGGTGCGACTCGCACCCTCGCCACCGCCGGAGCGGGAGCCAGAGCCGTATGGACGGCACCACTCCCTCAACCTTCTGGTGAACATGCTCACACCGGTGCGGGCCAAGGCGATGCCCAGCTCGCGCCTCCTCACCGCACCAGTGAGCGCGATCAGTGCAATACCGATACCCGCTCCGATGCAAGCCAAGATCCACTGGCCGCATCGTCCAGAGGGCCAACAGCAGGACACTCGCTTTGTCCCACGCAGGGCGAGTGTGACAAGACCCCGAGCGGCACCGTCGATCCACAACGACTGCGTCCACATGGGAAAGGCCCAGCTGATCAAGAGCCTGGCCAGAAAGAACAGCTTCGGCCACGCCAAACATCCCTTGTGATTGGTCCAAGGCGATAGGAGCACAATAGCGCTCCTTCTGGTTCGTCCAGGTGTCAAGCGGTGTCGCGCTCTGCCTCCCACGCCATGCTAGGGATGGTGGCCGAAGCAATGGCGAGGACTCAACTATTGCTGAACTTTCCCCCAGCAGCAGACAAGATGGATGAATGGAGAGCAACCATCCAGAGCCTCATTGGGTTTGCTGAGACCAACAAGTCGTAGCATGCGGAGCCTTCACGACGCCCGCAGACGACGCCCGCAGCCCCCGCTAGTGGCCAAGTGGAGAGGACTACGGCCACGGTGCAGTCCCCTCCACGGCAGCCCACCCAAGGGCAACCACAGCGGGTTTAGCAACCCCAAGACGTCGATGAGCCTGACGAGGCGTCAATGGCCTCATCCGACACACGACTCCAGCAGGATCAACGCCAAGTGTTGAGAGACAGGAGGAAGGAAGATGCCCGCGTTACCATTGAGCGGTGTCGTGAGGCGCACCGTCAATCAGACAGGCGTAATGGACCTGACGTTGACGAACCCACGCCCATTGATGGCAGGTACTTGACTTACGAGGTAGGGTGCCCCGCCTTCACTTACAAGTTGCGGCAAGCCCATTGGCCGTCCTCTCGCACCTTCAAGCCTGATCTATCGGAGAAGTATAATGGAAAACTGAACCTGACAAAGTTTTTAGGCATCTATACGATTGCCGTACAAGCTGCCAGGGGAAGAGATGAAAAAGTGCTCACCAATTACTTCTCGTTGTCCCTCAAGCCTAACGTGAGGTCTTGGCTGATGCACCTGCCAGAGGATTCTATCTCCTCATGGGCAGACCTGTCCAACGAGTTAGTTGGCACCTTCACACGTGGCCATCAAGAGCCTGGACAGCCCAGCGACCTACAAGCCCTTCTGCGAAAAGAAGGGGAAAGCTTGCGCAAATACCTTCAGAGATTCAGTCGAGTGCACCGCAACATCCCCAAGATACATCCAGCAGCTGTGATTGCCGCATTCCACATGAATGTACGCAATCAAAGGATGCGGGCCAAGATGAATGTTTGGCTGCCCAAGACTATCAACGAACTCTACACGTTGGCGGACAGGTGTGCTCGTGTTGAAGAGGTGTCGGCGTTCTGGGATCGGGGGTACCCAGACTTGCCTGCCTGCGGCCCAGGACACAGACTCATCGATGGCCCAGCGCAGCCCAGCTGTAAGACTACGTGAGGAAGACCCTCGCGAGGACCCCCTGGGCCTCACGAGGCGAGCAACGCCAAGACCTCCAAGGGAGCAGGTCCCCGAGACTGCCTCCCGAGGAGCGGAGATCTCTATGCAGGTACCCCACCTCATGAGGCCGCGATGATGTGAGCCATGACGACCAAGGCCAGGCGGACACCAGCGGGCGTAGAGGGGACAGTTTCCTCTTCGGTGCTAAGAGGGCAAGGACAGGCGCAGGTTCCCCAGGCAGGCCCCAAAGCTTTCCATTCCGGTGCAAAAATACCAAGACCACGAGCTCGGTAGGACGGATGTCATCGTCGAGCCCACCACTGCGTCATGGACAAAAGCTTTGCAGGCGAAGACCACCTTTCGTCAGGATAAGATGTACTTCCTGTCCCCTTTCAAAATTGGCCACTGTCGAATCCCTTCCCGCCTAAGCTATGAGGGAAGAGGACCAAGGCCACTATAAATATGGGCTATCCACCGCCGTAGAAGGGGATCCAGGATCGATCCATCCTCACCACCCGAGCCCTCCCGAGGCTGCTCGTCCACAGTACTAGTTCATCCTCAACCTCCTCGTGAGGCCAATCCACCAAAAGCAGGAGTAGGGTTTTACACCGCAAGGTGGCCCGATCCTGGGTAAATCTCTGTGTTCTTCCTTTCTCTTCGATCCTGTGCACTGTCACACCCTGATTTTCATGCCACAACACTTAAGCTAATAAATCATGATAAAAATACATTAATAATTTTTTTAGAGTGTTTTGGTCTTTGCCTTGATTTGGATTTTTGTGCTTTTTTCAAAGTGCTCTAAAAGTCATAAAGTAACTTCCATCCCTATACTTCATCTCCTTGATCCAAAACCCGAGCCCACTTAAGCCCTACCAAGCCACAACATGGTCTGATCATAACCATGGGCCTTGATTCTTGGTCGAGAAGACCTTGGCCAATACTCAACCGTGACCACCACCAATACCCCAGCCTACTTTATGTACCTCGTGAGCAAAGTCTTCATGGAGTACTTGGACAAGTTGGTTGCCATCTTTATTTGGTGACCCACATGTCTACCCGAAGACGGAAGGAGAGTCATTCAGCTGGTTAGAGAACATCAGAAGACCTCCATGTCAAGAAGGAAGAACTATACCAACCATCATTGTTAAGAAGTAAACTTCCTCATCGAAGACCATGTGTATCTACGAGCCACTCCTCCAAAGGAACCCAGCATTTCCATGTCAAAGGAAAACCCACACCAAGGTTTATCGACCCCCTCCGGGATCACTACACGACGAAGAAAAGACTACTACCACCTAGAGTTGCCACCTGAGTTATCTAATGTGCACGGCGTTCTCCACGCGTCACAACTCCGGAAGTGTTTCCAACTTCCTGACTAGCCCGATCTCTACAAGGACATCGATCACCAAGCCATCAACCTCCAGCCCGACCTGACGTACGTGAGAGACTCATTTGCAACCTGGATCAAGTGGAACGTTATAAACAAAGCCACACCATCAAGTACATCATGATCAATGGAGCACCACACGGAAGCAGATGCAACATGAGGACGTGAAGACTACCCCAAATCCAAGTTTCCGTATTCCTTTCCGCGCCTAGTTTGGGAATCTCGGGGATGAGATTCTTGTAAGGGGGGTAGGTCTGTCACACCCTGATTTTCATGCCACAACACTTAAGCTTATAAATCATGATAAAATTACATTAATAAAAACTTTTGAGTGTTTTGGTCTTTGCCTTGATTTGGATTTTTGTGCTATTTTCAAAGTGCTCTAAAAGTCATATAGTAACTTCCATCCCTATACTTCATCTCCTTGATCCAAAACCTTGCCCAATGATCATGCCATGCGTATAGGACATAAAAATATTTTCTTGCAAAAATAATTTGGCCAAAAAGTATGTTCTAAATTAGGTTTTCCAAAAACCCCTGAATTGAGGCTTGAACTACAAGTACTTTATTTGGTGTGTGAAAAATCTTTCAAAAGGCATATTTGACTCCTATTAGATATAGTACCCCCATAAACCACAAAAATATAATTTTAAAAGTTATTTTGATATTTTATTTAAAGGCTTTTTCTTAAGGCCAGAAATGGACTTTAATAGGTTAAAATTATTTTAATGTTTTGCAAATATTTGAGAAAATTTAGGAAAACTCAGTGGACATATATTTTCCATATATATGAGTTTCAACACATGGTCACGTTCAAAATATTGGACAAAGCCCTCCAAAACCATTTCTGTTCATTCCAAGTATTTTAAATATTTCTATAAGAAATATTTTAAAATAAATCCAGGAAATTCTAGAAAGTCACATATGCATAATGTGATGATCTTGCAAAGTTTCATCCCAATCTAGATCATTTTGGTTCACAAAAGTGCCCCAAAACCATCTCTGTCCAGAACCAAACTTGAACAACTCTACATTGCCAACTTTCTCCATTCGATCCCAAACTTTGTGGACATTCTCAAATACCCATGTGATGATACTAAACCAATGGTGCATGAAGGAGAAGAGATTAGCTTAGCTAGATCTAAGCAAATCCATTTCTATTCATTTCTAGGGTTTACAAAAGTTGCATTGGCCACTTTATCCTTTTGACCTCAAAATTGGTAGGCACTACTAATTTGTTGTGCCACTCACTCCTATTAAGTCTCAAAGCAATTTGAGCAACCTACCAAGCCCAAACCAACATCAAACACTTTCTGCCACATTTTTGTGATCAATGATTAGGGCACCAAATGGACCCCAATTGTGCTCAAAATTTTACCACAGCTAACCCTGGTCATCTCCCACCTCTAGTAACATTGGCAACATCACAACTCCATTATTGGCGGGTACAAACCTCCCTCTCTCTCTCTCTGGACAGCCTCTTTCTCTCTCTCCCTCAACCTCTCTCCTCTCCTAGTGGCTCTCCAGGGCATTCAAAGCTCCTCCCCACTTGTTTACTCCCCCCTAGAGCTTCTGGACACTAGTGGCCACGCCCAAGGCACCAAAAAAATGGCCATGCCGGCCAAAGACGCGCTCTGGAGTGCGCTACAGTGCACCCTAGCACTGTAGCCGCTCTCTGCCCAAGCCACCCGACCGCCTAGGGCCTCCCCCTGGTGTCCCCAGAGGCCACCTCGGTGTACGGGACACGAAACGCTGTCGGACCTTTCCTCCCTCGCCCACCTTCTCCCTCTGCCGAGGTCACCGAGCACGTCCGTGGGTGCTGCCCACGGTGCACCGCGGCCACGCCCATTTAAGCCACGCCCGACTCTCTCTCTCTCATCTTGGTTGGAACCTCCTCTCTCCCTTGAACCTCTCAGACACTCCCGCTCTCCCCCTCGTGCCCTCCAACCACCTCTGTGGCCGGAGTGCCGCCATCGTGCCCTCGGGCGTACCCGAGCCTCCCTTGCTTCCCCCGCTCCCACTGAACGATCCCGAAGACTCCCACGGCCCCAAGGAGCCTCCCCCACACACCAGTCCTTCCTCCCCATGCCTGCCTTGCCGTGCCCAAATCTCGCCGTCGGCCTCGTCCGCCTCGGCTGGTGCCCTCCAAGACCTGGGCCTCCTTGGCCAGTACTGATGGGCGGAGCCGAAGTAGCTCGCTTCCCCGAGCACGCCCATGCCTCGGGCGCCCCAAACGGTGGCTTGTGGCATCAGCTAGCCGCCGTCGACGTCGCCCCTGCCTCTGCTCTGTAAGAGCGGGAGGTGGGGGATGAACCCAATAGTCAGGCCCTGCTGGAAGGCCAACCTGGAAGGTCGAGCCACAGGCGGGTGGGCCTCGTCCCACCCCGCGTAAGTGGAAATGCATCCGCGTTTACCCGCCTCCCCGCAGCGAAGGCGGGCCAGGCGGAGTACTTCTTCGACGTCACCCTCTGCCTGCGCGCGGCTGAGCCACTGGGCTGGCCCAGTGTCTATCCAATGCCTAGTGTGCGTTATAAGGTAGATTCCCTTTTTCTTTTTCTTTATCTAGTGAACTTCAAAAATCCATAAAAAATTCAAATGGAATCCAAATTTGATAATTCAAATTTCTGGTAGTTCATAAAATTATTATTTATCTCATGGTACAATTTGCACATTTTTACAGAAACTTTTTCTTTACAAATATTTATGAAATCCTATTTTTCCATATTTGTGGTAAATTTAGAAAATCACAGAGAGCTCAAATTTGATCCAAATGCCATGATTCAAATTTTTAGATGCATCTAAGTCTATACCTTAGTTTATGAACATTTTTATATATGCCTTATGTGCCACATCAAATATTGGTCCATTTCTTCATGTATAGTCAACTTTGCAAATTCCTAGGAAATTCATTTCAACTCCAAATCCACTGAAACCAACTCCTAGATGCTTCTAAAAACATGATTTGTTAAATGGGTGACTTTGCTCATTTTTCAAAAAAATGTTTCTATACACTTCTTGCAAATCCATAAATTCCTTGATTCCATCATATTGAAATGTTCAGAAATATCCACTGATCCAATCCCAATGAAACCGGTATCCTCAAAAAGTCCAATTCACATTTTTAGAGCACTTTTATTTTTGCCTTGTTGTGTTGGTTGTTGTGATTATTTCCGACGTTAGTTAACGAAGTGGACGGAATACTCGGAGATGGACCAGAAGGATTGAAAACCTTGCAGAGCCAGGCAAGCGGACCTTTGACCATGTCTATGAAAACCTTTTTATGCATTTCATATAGCACCTTGTTATTGTTGCATCGGAATCATGATGAGATGGTAACCACTTTAGTAGGTTGCCTCCGTTACTTCCTCGTTGATACTTGCATTGTGCATGACCCTACCTTCCTATGAGGGTCGGGTGGGAGTAGATAGGATGCTAAAGTAGTTGCTAAGCAAATGGGACAGGTACATGCATGGTGATGGAGACAAAAGTATTTCCAAAGACTTTTCGAAAACCCCGTTGGGTGACACAAATGCCCGAGGGGGATGTTGAGCTAGGTAACCACTTGATGATGAAGTGGTGTACTGAGGCAAGTGTGTGTGTTGTTTTCAAAAACAGATTGGTTTAAGTTGCGACCGTTACTCCAACCTTACATGCGCAACCACTATACCCTTATATGGGAAAGGGCATTATTGATTACCTAGTTCGTGCTAACATGGATGCCCGCATTACTAGTGAAGGGAGTGGCGTGGTCACTCTCGGGACGGGGTCATGCTTGGATAGGCGGCCATGACTGTTTTTACAGGGCACCGGACACCGTTGGTACCCCGTGCTTGTGTTGTGTGATGAATATGGAAGCGTGTCCCCACAAAATTTATTATGTGACAATGTTTGGCACGGGGGCTGCTACCAATCGAGTGGACTCTATGTTAGTCACGGCTAGGGAAAGGTAGTGATCGGGTGCTTACCCCGAGTACTTGAGGTACCGCAGGTTGTGGATGACACGGAAGTTCCCCGGATCTTGTGGGTAAAGCGTGCAACCTCTGCATAGTGTAAAACTATTCGAATAGCAGTGTCCACGGTCAAGGACAGTTGGATAACCGCTCTTGGGCTACGTCCATGGTTTATAAAGGCTGGTGTGTGTGTGTGTTGAGAGAACTACTTGAGTCGAGTTGAATGACTTGACATGTTGATTAAGCTGGAGTTGATCCAAACTCTGTTTATGTTGATATCTATAGCTTTTTCACATGGATATCTCAGTTCTTATGATGCATGCTCTACAAGTTGATAGGACATGTCATTGCACTCAAAACTAGATTTCTGCAAAATTACCTACTTAGTGCTATATCATGCGTTGTTGTGCCTTGTTCCAAAACATGGGTTACTTGCGAGTACATTCGAAGTACTCATTGGCTTGCCACTGGTTATTTTATTGGCCAGGCATGAATGAACATGATTTAATGAAGAGTACCTTGGTGATGAACATGCAAGCTAGGACACTTCCCAGTCAGAATGCCTGTTGGGTTAAGGCAGATAGCATGGGTTCACGCTAACGTTGAAGATTTCTGCTGCGAGTTTATGAAGACGTGGCCATAAGGGCCATATTTGAATAAAACGGTATGTACTGGATGTAAGACTCTTGTTATTCAGTTTCTGTGTGTTCAGTGAGCATTGATCTCTGGGATCACTGTACACGTGCATTCGGTGATCATGACTTATGAGTCGGGGTCCCCACAGAACTGGTATCAGAGCCATCCTGACTGTAGGAAGCCTTAGTTAGAATGGTCGTTAGTTAGGGTAATACTGCTTTCAAAACTATCACTAATTTTTCAAAACTATCTCTACTTCCTATCCCTTCTGAAGCTTTGAAAAACTAAGATATATTTTCCTTATTGATCTCTTCCCCTCCAAAACTTTTGTCAATGGTTACTAGAACCCTTATGCCCCTGACCATCGGATTCCTTGTAATCCTCGTGGGGAACCTGGAAGGAAACCACCTTGCCTGTCATTCACCCACATCTTCTGACCACAAGTTTGGCGACACCACGACAAGACGATACCAACAGAAGATACCTTCTCGAGGAATGAGGACATCAAGACCCAGAAGATGGTAACACCCTCGACACTGCCCCAGGATGATGCAACCTTGGCCTGCAATGATCAGGGCATAAGATATGCAGGATCATGATATACATCGCTAATAGAGCAACCCTGTCCTTACCGTCATTGTATCGGCAACCACCGGTAGATGAGAACCTTGCCATTTGGTCCTCCTCAGCATAGTGAGCAGGAAAACAATTCTCGTCAACCCCCGCTCTTGGTATCGATGTTGTCATCAACGTAACTGATAGGCTGGACCTCTACCATGCCTTGTTAAGGTCACTGCATAAAGAATTTCCTACCTGGTACCGTCGACACCTTAGAAGGCAAAAGGGACCGTCATGATTAAGAAGACAAGAGAAGACCGAGTCAATACCATCTACGAGGAACCACATTCACCCTGTCTGCTCATCATGTGAGAAGTTGTCAAAGATTCTATAGGCTCAACCCGGATCGTTTCATCGAACAACTATAAGAAACGTTGTGACACCTAAGGAAAAAACCAGAAGACTGCATGAGACACGAAGCAAGCACGACTACTGAGTCCGAGAACCCCTAGGGTAGGATGAGTCATGTATCCCCCATGCGAAGTCGAGTCCGTGCGATGGTACAAATGGAACCTTGTTCTGTGTTGCTTGTTTTTATTTGTTTGTGTTTTGATATACATCACCCTTTTGCCCTAGGCAATAAGTACGCCACTATATCACCTACCTTATCTTAATGCTTGTGTTTGGCCCTTTCGGCACTTGTTTGTTTGCACTTGCACTATAGAACCCCCTTCAGGCACCCCCCTCTATGCTACTTTTCCCTCTCATCTCTCTCATCAACTGAAGACCAGCAAGACAAGATGCACCAAGGATTCCACCTCGGCGACAATCTAGAACTGAAGACCTTCCTGCAGCCTCCTCGACCAAGTGCAACCCCGTAGAGTTATGTTTACCCCTCAAGACTGGAAACCCATCCCTAGACCCTTCGAGACTTCACGAGATACACCATCTCGAAGCCTTAACCATGTGCTTAACCCACAGAATTGCAAGAGAACTAGTTAAGCCTCTGTAACCATGCTCAGCACTGGGTTCATTATGGAACTAGTGGACATAGTGAACTAGCACATTATCATCCTAAGATAGCACCAGAACTGACGATGCCATAGGGATGATCGATTGATGATACATGATTAGTAGGCTAATGATTTGACGAGACTATAATAGATGTCTTGAGGATATAGCTAGGCCCCTTTGTTGGATTACGGGATCTTTATAAGGGTTGATAAGCTTGGTGGGTCAAGATAATAGAGTAGCATAACTTCCATTGACCCTGAGTAAATTGCATTTAGTAGGACAAATATGATCGCAAGCTGAAATTCTTGGAAGTATAAGGATCTGACTTAGCCAGGGCATATTGATAGGAGATTGTTGACATTACGATAATGACTTGGGGGAACATGTAGGAATCATCGTGGGACATGAGATTTGGATTAAATAGGTGATCCTAGTCGATTATAGATGCTGAGTAAGTCTACATGGTTCGGAGTAAATTGGATTTAGACTGGTGATCTCGATCGTGATACCATGTTTCTCGGAGGACAATGAACAAGGAGATTGGATTAATTGTCGGAGTCGATTTAGGAATCTACATAAGCTTGACGTTGGAGCACACTTGACCCTGATAGTGGAAATTGGTGGACTGACTATAGTAAGGATAGCCCTTTCAAGGATTTGGGAGTTATAGGGACTTTAGAAGATCATGTGGGACGCCATAGATATTGGATTTGTAGGATTAATGGGTCATGTAGTGATTGACGGAAACTACTGGGCTATTGGAGTTGATTCATAGGAAGGAAACAAGATCTTGGATTGGTATACGACATGGTTCCTTAGGATAGAGATGCACTATCATGAACCTTAGATGAATAAGCTGAGTACTTGGATTGTGATGTTTTATTCAAGCTTAGCAGCTTGTATGCTCTACCCATGGATTTTTGCATAGATAGGAGTTTGGGGATAGTTGACATACATGATGTTGTTAGACCTCCTCTTGGGAGTCATGAGGATATGAATAGCATGAGTGATGATTGGAGTTGATATATACGCGATGCTGCTTTCGGTGGTATAAGGTGATTTGTTTGAAGGACTAGACAGAACAATTAGCATCTCAAAAACTGCGCTCAAGGATAAAGATGATAAATGTTCACTCGCACCCTAGAATCCTTGAAACACTTAAGCCCTACCAAGCCACAATATTGTCGGATCATGACCATGGGCCTTGATTCTTGGTCAACAAGACCTTGGCCAATACTCAACCGTGACCGCCACCAATACCCAAGCCTACTTTATGTACCTCGTGAGCAACGTCTTCATGGAGTACTTGGACAAGTTGGTTGCCATCTTTATTTGGTGACCTACTTGTCTACCCGAAGAAGGAAGAAGAGTCGTTCAGCTGGTTAGAGAACATCAGAAGACCTCCATGTTAAGAAGGAAGAACTATACCAACCACCGTCATCAAGAAGTAAACTTCCTCATCGAAGACCATGTGTATCTACGAGCCACTCCTCTCAAAGGAACCCATCATTTTCCATGTCAAAGGAAAACCCACACCAAGGTTTATCGACCCACTCCGGGATCACTACATGATGAAGAAAAGACTACTACCAGCTAGAGTTGCCACCTGAGTTATCTGACGTGCACAACATTCTCCACGCGTCACAACTCCGGAAGTGTTTCCAACCTCCTGGCTAGCCCGATCTCTACAAGGACATCGATCACCGAGCCATCGACCTCCAGCCCGACCTGACGTATGCGAGAGACTCATTTGCAACTTGGATCAAGTGGAACGTTATACACGAAGCCGCACCATCAAGTACTTCAAGATCAATGGAGCACCACACGGAAGCAGAAGCAACATGAGGACATGAAGACTACCCCAAATCCAAGTTTCCGTATTCCTTTCCATGCCTAGTTTGGGAATCTCGGGGACGAGATTCTTGTAAGGGGGGTAGGTCTGTCACACCCTGATTTTCATGCCACAACACTTAAGCTAATAAATCATGATAAAATTACATTAATAAAAACTTTTGAGTGTTTTGGTCTTTTCCTTGATTTGGATTTTTGTGCTATTTTCAAAGTGCTCTAAAAGTCATATAGTAACTTCCATCCCTATACTTCATCTCCTTGATCCAAAACCTTGCCCAATCATCATGCCATCTGTATAGGACATAAAAATATTTTCTTGCAAAAATAATTTGGCCAAAAAGTATTTTCTAAATTAGGTTTTCCAAAAACCCCTGAATTGAGGCTTGAACTACAAGTACTTAATTTGGTGTGTGAAAAATCTTTGAAAAGGCATATTTGTCTCCTATTAGATATAGTATCCCCATAAACCACAAAAATATAATTTTAAAAGTTATTTTGATATTTTATTTAAAGGCTTTTTCTTAAGGGCAGAAATGGTCTTTAATAGGTTAAAATTATTTTAATGTTTAACAAATATTTGAGAAAATTTAGGAAAACTCAATGGACATATATTTTCCATATATATGAGTTTCAACACATGGTCATGTTCAAAATATTGGACAAAGCCCTCCAAAAGCATTTCTGTTCATTCCAAGTATTTCAAATATTTCTATAAGAAATATTTTCAATAAATCTAGGAAAATTCTAGCAAGTCACATATGCATAATGTGATGATCTTGTAAAGTTTCATCTCAATCTAGATAATTTTGGTTCACAAAAGTGCCCCAAAACCCTCTCTATCCAGAACCAAACTTGAACAACTCTACATTGCCAACTTTCTCCATTTGATCCCAAATTTTGTGGACATTCTCAAATACCCAAGTGATAACACTAAACCAAGTGGTGCATCAAGGAGAAGAGATTAGCTTAGCTAGATCGAAGCAAATCCATTTCTGTTGATTTTTAGGGTTTACAAAAGTTGCATTGGCCACATTATCCTTTTGACCTCAAAATTGGTAGGCACTACTAATTTGTGGTGCCACTCACTCCTGTTATGTCTTAAGGCAATTTGATGAACCTAGCAAGCCCAAACCAGCATCAAACAGTTTCTGCCACTTTTTTGTGATCAATGATTAGGGCACCAAATGGACCCCAATTGTGCTCAAATTTTTACCACAGCTAACCCTGGTCATCTCCCACCTCCAGTAACATTGGCAACATCATAGCTCCATTATTGGGGGGTAAAAACCTCCCCCTCTCTCTCTCTCTGGACAACCTCTTTCTCTCTCCCTCAACCTCTCTCCTCTCCTAGTGGCTCTCCAGGGCATCCAAACCTCCTCCCCACTTGTTTACTCCCCCCTAGAGCTTCTGGACAGTAGTGGCCACGCCCAAGGCGCCAAAAAAATGGCCATGCCGGCCAAAGACGCGCCCTGGAGCATGCTATAGTGCGCCCTAGCACTATAGCCGCTCTTTGCCCGAGCCACCTGACCACCTACGGCCTCCCCCTCGTGTCCCCAGTGGCCGCCTCGGTGTCCGGGACACAGAACGCTGTCGGACCTTTCCTCCCTTGACCTCCTTCTCCCTCTGTCGAGCTCACCGAGCACGTCCATGGGTGCTGCCCATGGTGCACCGTGGCCACGCCCATTTAAGCCACCCCTGACTCTCTCTCTCTCTAGTCTTGGTTGGAACCCCCTCTCTCCCATGAACCTCTCAGACACTCCCGCTCTCCCCCTCGTGCCCTCTAACCACCTCTGTGGCCGGAGTGCCGCCGTCATGCCCTCGGGCATACCCGAGCCTCCCTTGCTTCCTCCGCTCCCACTGAACGCTTCCGAAGACTCCCACGGCCCTAAGAAGCCTCCCCCACACACCAGTCCTTCCTCCCCATGCCTGCCTCGCCGTGCCCAAATCTCATCGTCGGCCTCGTCCGCCTCGGCTGGCGCCCTCCAAGACCTGGGCCTCCCCGGCCAGTACTGATGGGCGGAGCCAAAGCAGCTCGCTTCCCCAAGCACGTCCATGCCTTGGGCGCCCCAAACGGTGGCTTGTGGCATCGGCTGGCCGCCGTCGACGCCGCCCCTGCCTCTGCTCTGTTCGAGTGGGAGGTGGGGGATGAACCAGACAGCCAGGCCCCGCCTGTCGGCCAGCCAGGAAGGTCAAGCCACTGGCAGGTGGGCCTCATCCCGCCCCGCGTAAGTGGAAACGCATCCACGTTTGCCTGCCTCCACGGAGCGAAGGCGAGCCAGGCGGAGTACGCCTTCGACGTCACCTTCTGCCTGCGCGCTGCTGAGCCACTGGGCCGGCCCAGTGGCTATCCAATGACCAGTGCGCATTATAAGGTAGATTCACTTTTCCTTTTTCTTCCAGTGAAATTCAAAAATCTATAAACAATTCAAATGGAATCCAAATTTGATGATTCAAATTTCTGGTAGTTGATAAATCATTATCTATCTCATGGTGCAATTTGCACATTTTTACAGAAAATTTTCTTTACAAATATTTATCAAATTCTATTTTTCCATATATGTGGTAAACTTTAGAAAATCACAGAGAGCTCAAATTTGAACCAAATGCTGTGATTCAAATTTGTAGATGCATCTAAGTTTATACCTTAGTTTATGAAATTTTTTACTTATGCCTTCTATGCCACATCAAATATTGGACCATTTCTTCATGTATAGTCAACTTTGCAAATTCCTAGGAAATTCATTTCAACTCCAAATCCAGTGAAACCAACTCCTAGATGCTTCTAAAAACATGATTTGTTAAATGGGTGCCTTTGATCATTTTTCAAAATAACGTTTCTGTACACTTCTTTTAAATCCATAAATTCCTTCATTCCATCATATTGAAATGTTCAAAAATATCCATTGATCCAATACCAATGAAACCACTTTGGTCATTTTTCATATGACCAATGGTATCCTAGAGAAGTCCAATTAACATTTTAGAGCACTTTTATTTTTGCCTTGTTGTGTTGCTTATTGTGATTGTTGCCGACATTAGTTGACGAAGTAGATGGAATACTCAGAGATGGACCAGAAGGATTGAAGACCTTGCGGAGCCAGGCAAGCAGCCCTTTGACCATGTCTATGAAAACCCTTTTTATACATTTCATATAGCACCTTATTATTGTTGCATCGGAATCATGATGAGATGGTAACCACTTTAGTAGGTTGCCTCCGTTACTTCCTCATTGATACTTGCATCGTGCATGACCCTACCTTTCTATGAGGGTCGGGTGGGAGTAGATAGGATGCTAAAGTAGTTGCTACGCAAATGGGACAGGTATATGCATGAAGATGGAGACAAAAGTATTTCCAAAGACTTTCCGAAAACCTCGTTGGGTAACAATAATGCCCGAGGGAGATGTTGAGCTAGGTAACCACTTGATGACGAAGTGGTGTACTGAGGCAAGTGTCTGTCTTGTTTTCGAAAACGGGTTGGTTTAAGTTGCGACCGTTACTCCAAACTTACATGTGCAACCACTCTACCCTTATATGGGAAAGGGCATTATTTATTACCTAGTTCGTGCTAACATGGATGACGCATTACTAGTGACGGGAGTGGTGTGGTCACTCTCGGGACGGGGTCATGCTTGGATAGGCGGCCATGACTGTTTTTACAGGGCATCGGACACACCGTTGGTACCCCGTGCTTTGTGTTCTATGATGAATATGGGAGTGTGGCTCCACAAAATTTATTATGTGACAATGTTTGGCACAGGGGCTGCTACCAATCGAGTGGACTCTATGTTAGTCATGGCTAGGGAAAGGCAGTGATCGGGTGCTTACCCCGGGTACTTGAGGTACCGCGGGTCGTGGATGACACAGAAGTTCCCTGGATCTTGTGGGTAAAATGTGCAACCTCTGCAGAGTGTAAAACTATTCGAATAGCCGTGTCCATGGTCAAGGACAGTTGGATAACGGCTCTTGGGCTACGTCCATGGTTTATAAAGGCTGGTGTGTGTGTGTTGAGAGAACTACTTGAGTCGAGTTGAATGACTTGACATGTCGATTAAGCTAGAGTTGATCCAAACTCTGTTTATGTTGATATTTGTAGCTTGTTCACATGGATCTCTCAGTTCTTATGATGCATGCTCTTCAAGTTGATAGGACATGTCATTGAACTCAAAACTAACTTTCTGCAAAATTACCTACTTGGTGCTATAACATGCATTGTTGTACCTTATTCCAAAACATGGGTTGCTTGCGAGTACATTCAAAGTACTCATTGGCTTGCCGCCGGTTATTTTATTGGCCAGGCATGAATGAACAAGATTTAATGAAGAGTACTTTGGTGACGAACATGCGAGCTAGGACGCTTCCCAGTCAGAATGCCTATAGGGTTAAGGCAGATGGCATGGGTTCACGCTAATGTTGAAGATTTCCACTGAGAGTTTATGAAGACGTGGCCATAAGGGCCATATTTGAATAAAACGGTATGTACTGGATGTAAGACTCTTGTTATTCAGTTTCTGTGTGTTCAGTGAGCATTGATCTCTGGGATCACTGTACACGTGCATTCGGTGATCACGACTTATGAGTCGGGGTCCCCACAGAGCTGGTATCACAGCCATCCTAACTGTAGGAAGCCTTAGTTAGCATGGTTGTTAGTTAGGGTAATACTGCTTTCAAAACTATCACTAATTTTTCAAAACTTTCTCTACTTCTCTTCCCTTCTGAAGTTGTGAAAAACTATGATATATTTTCCATATTGATCTCTTCCCCTTCAAAACTTTTGTAAATGGTCGCTAGAACCCTAATGCCCCTGACCACCAGATTCCTTGTAATACTCGTGGGGAACCTAGAAGGAAACCACATTGCCAGTCATTCACCCAAATCTTCTGACCACAAGTTTGGCGACACCACGACAAGATGATACCAACAGAAGATACCTTCTCGAGGATTGAGGACATCAAGACCCAGAAGAGGGTAACACCCTCGACACTACCCCATGATGATGCAACCTTGGCCTACAATGATCAGGGCATAAGATATGCAAGATCATGATATACATCGCTAATAGAGCAACCATGTCCTTACCGTTGTTGTATCGGCAACCACCGATGGATGAGAACCTTGCCATTTGGTCCGCCTCAACATAGTGAGCAGGAAAACGGTTCTCTTCATCCCCCACTCTTGGTATCGATGTTGTCATCAACGTAACTGACAGGCTGGACCTCTACCATGCCGTGTTAAGGTCACTGCATAAAGAATTTCCTACCTGGTACCGTCGACGCCTTAGAAGGAAAAAGGGACCGTCATGATTAAAAAGACAAGAGAAGATCGAGTCAATACTAGCTACGAGGAACCACCTTCACCCTGTTTGCTCATCAGGTGAGAAGTTGTCAAAGATTCTTCAGGCTCAACCCGGATCGTTTCATCGAACAACTACAAGAAACGTAGCGACACCTAAGGAAAAAACCAGAAGACTGCATGAGACACGAAGCAAGCACGACTACTGAGTCCGAGAACCCCTAGGGTAGGATGAGTTGTGTATCCCCCATACGAAGTCAAGTCCGCGCGATGGTACATATGGAACCTTGTTCTGTATTGCTTGTTTTTATTTGTTTGTGTTTTGATATAAGTCGCCCTTTTGCCCTAGCCAATAAATACGCGACTATATCACCTACCTTATCTTAATGCTTGTGTTTGGCCCTTTCGGCACTTGTTTGTTTGCACTTGCACTATAGAACCCCCTTTAGGCACCCCCTCTATGCTACTTTTCCCTCTCATCTCTCTCATCAACTGAAGACCAGCAAGACAAGATGCACCAAGGATTCCACCTCGGCGACCATCTAGCACTGAAGACCTTGCTGCAGCCTACTCTACCAAGTGCAACCCCGTAGAGTTATGTTTACCCCTCAAGACTGGAAACCCATCCCTAGACCCATCGAGACTTCACGAGATACCCCATCTCGAATCCTTAACCATGTGCTTAACCCATAGAATTGCAAGAGAACCAGTTAATCCTCCGTAACCTTGCTCAGCACTGGGTTCATTATGGAACTAGTGGACATAGTGAACTAGCACATTATCATCCTAAGATAGCACCAGAACTGACGATGCCATAGGGATGATCGTTTGATGATACATGATTAGTAGGCTAATGATTTGACGAGACTATAATAGATGTCTTGAGGATATAGCTAGGACCCTTTGTTGGATTATGGGATCTTTATAAGGGTTGATAAGCTTGGCCGGTCAAGATAATAGAGTAGCATAACTTTCATTGACCCTGAGTAAATTGGATTTAGTAGGACAATTATGATCGCAAGCTGAAATTCTTGGAAGTATAAGGATCTAACTTAGCCAGGGGATATTGATAGGAGATAGTTGACATTACGATAATGACTTGGGGGAACATGTAGGAATTCTCGTGGGAGATTTGGATTAAATAGGTGATCCTAGTGGAGTATAGATGCTGAGTAAGTCTACATGGTTTGGAGTAAATTGGATTTAGACTGATGATGTCGATCGTGATACCATGTTTCTCGGAGGACAATAAACAAGGAGATTGGATTAATTGTCAGAGTTGATTTAGGAATCTACATAAGCTTGACGTTGGAGGACAGTTGACCCTGATAGTGGAAATTGGTGGACTGACTATAGTAAGGATAGCCCTTTCAAGGATTTGGGAGTTATAGGGACTTTAGAAGATCATGTGGGACGCCATAGATATTGGATTTGTAGGATTAATGGGTCATGTAGTGATTGATGGAAGCTAATGGGTTGTTGGAGTTGATTCATAGGAAGGAAACAAGATCTTGGATTGGTATACGACGTGGTTCCTTAGGATAGAGATGCACTATCATGAACCTTAGATGAATAAGCTGAGTACTTGGATTGTGATGTTTTATTCAAGCTTAGCAACTTGTATGCTCTACCCATGGATTTTTGCATAGATATGAGTTTGGGGATAGTTGGCATGCATGATTTTGTTAGACCTCCTCTCAGGAGTCATGAGGATATGAATAGCATGAGTGATGATTGGAGTTGATATATACGCGATGCTGCTTTCGGTGGTATAAGGTGATTTGTTTGAAGGACTAGACAAAACAATTGGCATCTCAGAAACTGTGCTCAATGATAAAGATGATAAACGTTCACTCGCACCCTAGAATCCTTGAAACCCTTAAGCCCTACCAAGCCATAACATGGTCGGATCATGACCATGGGCCTTGACTCTAGGTCGAGAAGACCTTGGCCAATACTCAACCGTGACCACCACCAATACCCTAGCCTACTTTATGTACCTCGTGAGCAAATTCTTCATGGAGTACTTGGACAAGTTGGTTGCCATCTTTACTTGGTGACCTACTTGTCTACCTGAAGATGGAAGAAGAGTCGTTCAGCTGGTTAGAGAACATTAGAAGACCTCCATGTCAAGAAGGAAGAACTATACCAACCACCGTCGTCAAGAAGTAAACTTCCTCGTCGAAGACCATGTGTATCTTCGAGCCACTCCTCTCAAAGGAACCCAGCATTTCCATGTCAAAGGAAAACCCACACCAAGGTTTATCGACCCCCTCCGGGATCACTACATGATGAAGAAAAGACTACTACCAGCTAGAGTTGCCACCTGAGTTATTTGATGTGCACGACATTCTCCACGTGTCACAACTCCGGAAGTGTTTCCAACTTCCTGACTAGCCCGATCTCTACAAGGACATCGATCACCAAGCCATCGACCTCCAGCCCGACCTGACCTACGCGAGAGACGCATTTGCAACCTGGATCAAGTGGAACGTTATACACGAAGCCGCACTTCAAGTACTTCAAGATCAATGGAGCACCACACGGAAGCAGAAGCAACATGAGGACGTGAAGACTACCCCAAATCCAAGTTTCCGTATTCCTTTACGCGCCTAGTTTGGGAATCTCGGGGACGAGATTCTTGTAAGGGGGGTAGGTCTGTCACACCATGATTTTCATGCTACAACACTTAAGCTAATAAATCATGATAAAATTACAATAATAAAAACTTTTGAGTGTTTTGGTCTTTGCCTTGATTTGGATTTTTGTGCTATTTTCAAAGTGCTCTAAAAGTCATATAGTAACTTCCATCCCTATACTTCATCTCCTTGATCCAAAACCTTACCCAATCATCATGCCATGTGTATAGGACATAAATATATTTTCTTGCAAAAATAATTTGGCCAAAAAGTATTTTCTAAATTAGGTTTTCCAAAAACCCTGAATTGAGGCTTGAACTACAAGTACTTTATTTGGTGTGTGAAAAATCTTTCAAAAGGCATATTTGACTCCTATTAGATATAGTACCCCCATAAACCACAAAAATATAATTTTAAAAGTTATTTTGATATTTTATTTAAAGGATTTTTCTGAAGGCCAGAAATGGTCTTTAATAGGTTAAAATTATTTTAATGTTTCACAAATATTTGAGAAAATTTAGGAAAACTTAGTGGACATATATTTTCCATATATATGAGTTTCAACACATGGTCAAGTTCAAAATATTGGACAAAGCCCTCCAAAATCATTTTTGTTCATTCCAAGTATTTGAAATATTTCTATAAGAAATATTTTCAAATAAATCCAGGAAAATTCTAGCAAGTCACATATGCATAATGTGATGATATTGCAAAGTTTCATCTCAATCTAGATCATTTTGGTTCACAAAAGTGCCCCAAAACCCTCTCTGTCCACAACCAAACTTGAACAACTCTACATTGCCAACTTTCTCCATTTGATCCCAAACTTTGTGGACAATCTCAAATACCCAAGTGATGACACTAAACCAAGTGGTGCATCAAGGAGAAGAGATTAGCTTAGCTAGATCTAAGCAAATCCATTTCTGTTGATTTCTAGTGATTACAAAAGTTGCATTGGCCACTTTATCCTTTTGACCTCAAAATTGGTAGGCACTACTAATTTGTGGTGCCACTCACTCCTGTTAAGTCTCAAAGCAAATTGAGCAACCTAGCAAGCCCAAACCAGCGTCAAACACTTTCTGCCACATTTTTCTGATCAATGATTAGGGCACCAAATGGACCCCAATTGTGCTCAAATTTTTACCACAGCTAACCCTCGTCATCTCCCTCCTCCAGTAACATTGGCAACATCATAGCTCCATTATTGGGGGGTAAAAACCTCCCTCTCTCTCTGAACAGCCTCTTTCTCTCTCTTCCTCAACCTCTCTCCTCTCCTAGTGGTTCTCCAAGGCATCCAAAGCCCCTCACCACTTGTTTACTCCCCCCTAGAGCTTCTGGACACAAGTGGCCACGGCCAAGGCGCTTTAAAAATGGCCTTGCCAGCCAAAGACGCGATCTGGAGCGCACTACAGTGCGCCCTAGCACTGTAGCCACGCTCTGCTCGAGCCACCCGACCACCTAGGACCTCGCCCTCATGTCCCCCGAGGCTGCCTCTGTGTCCGGGACACGGAACGATGTCGGACCTTTCCTCCCTTGCCCTCCTTCTCCCTTTGCCGAGCTCACCGAGCATGTCCGTGGGCGTTGCCCACAATGCACCGCGACCACGCCCATTTAAGCCACCCCGACTCTCTCTCTCTCTCGTCTTGGTTGGAACCCCCTCTCTCACGTGAACCTCTTAGACACTCCCGCTCTCCCCCTCGTGCCCTCTAACCACCTCTGTGGCCGGAGTGCCGCCGTCGTTCCCTCGGGCGTACCCGAGCCTCTCTTGCTTCCCCCTCTCCCACTGAACGCTCTCGAAGACTCCCACGGCCCCAAGGAGCCCCCTCCCCCACACACCAGTCCTTCCTCCCCATGCTTGCCTCGCCGTGCCCAAATCTCGTCGTCGGCCTCGTCCGCCTAGGTTGGTGCCCTCCAAGACCTGGGCCTCCCCTGCCAGTACTGATTTGCGAAACCGAAGCAACTCGCTTCCCCGAGCACGCCCATGCCTCGGGCACCCCAAACAGTGGCTTGTGGCACTTGGCTGGCCGCCGTCGATGCCGCCCCTGCCTTTGCTCTTTTCAAGCGGGAGGTGGGGGATGAACCCAACAGTTGGGCCCTGCCTGTCGGCCAGCCAGGAAGGCCGAGCCACTGGCGGGTGGGCCTCGTCCTACCCCGCGTAAGTGGAAACGCATCCATGTTTACCCGCCTCCCCAGAGCAAAGGCGGGCCAGGTGGAGTACGCCTTCGACGTCACCCTCTGCCTGCGCGCAGCTGAGCCACTGGGCCGGCCCAGTGGCTATCCAATGCCCAGTGCGCATTATAAGGTAGATTCCCTTTTTCTTTTTCTTTATCCAGTGAACTTCAAAATTCCATAAACAATTCAAATGGAATCCAAATTTGATGATTCAAATTTCTGGTAGTTTATAAAATCATTATCTATCTCATGGTGCAATTTGCACATTTTTACAGAAAATTTTTCTATACAAATATGTATCAAATCCTATTTTTTTCATATCCATGATAAACTTTAGAAAATCACAGACAGCTCAAATTTGATCCAAATGCCATGATTCAAATTTGTAGATGCGTCTAAGTCTATACCTTAGTTTATGAACATTTTTACTTATGCCTTCTGTGCCACATCAAATATTGGTCCATTTCTTCATGTATAGTCAACTTCGCAAATTCCTAGAAAATTCATTTCAACTCCAAATCCAGTGAAACCAACTCCTAGATGCTTCTAAAAACATGATTTGTTAAATGGGTGCCTTTGCTCATTTTTCAAAATAATGTTTCTATACACTTCTTGCAAATCCATAAATTCCTTGATTCCATCATATTGAAATGTTCAAAAATATCCATTGATCTAATCCCAATGTAACCACTTTGGTCATTTTTCATTTGACCAAAGGTATCCTAGAAAAGTCTAATTCACATTTTTAGAGCACTTTTATTTTTGCCTTGTTGTGTTGCTTATTGTGATTGTTTCCGACGTAGTTGATGAAGTAGACGGAATACTCGGAGATGGACTAGAAGGATTGAAGACCTTGCGGAGCCCGGCAAGCAGCCCTTTGACCATGTCTATGAAAACCTTTTTATGCATTTCATATAGCACCTTATTATTGTTGCATCGGAATCATGATGAGATGGTAACCACTTTAGTAGGTTCCCTCCGTTACTTCCTCATTGGTACTTGCATTGTGCATGACCCTACCTTCCTATGAGGGTCGGGTGGGAGTAGATAGGATGCTAAAGTAGTTGCTATGCAAATAGGACAGGTATATGCTTGGTGATGGAGACAAAAGTATTTCCCAAGACTTTCGAAAACCCCGTTGGGTGACACTAATGCCCGAGGGATATGTTGAGCTAGGTAACCACTTGATGACGAAGTGGTGTACTGAGGCAAGTGTGTGTGTTGTTTTCAAAAACGAATTGGTTTAAGTTGCGACCGTTACTCCAACCTTACATGCGCAACCACTCTACCCTTATATGGGAAAGGGCATTATTGATTACCTAGTTCGTGCTAACATGGATGCCCGCATTACTAGTGATGGGAGTGGCGCGGTCACTCTCGGGATGGGGTCATGCTTAGATAGGTGGCCATGACTGTTTTTACAGGGCACCGGACACCGTTGGTACCCTGTGCTTTTGTTGTGTGATGAATATGGAAGCGTGTCTCCACAAAATTTATTATGTGACAATGTTTGGCACGGGGACTGCTACCAATCGAGTGGACTCTATGTTAGTCACAGCTAGGGAAAGGTAGTGATCGGGTGCTTACCCTGAGTACTTGCGGTACTGCAGGTCATGGATGACACGGAAGTTCCCCGGATCTTGTGGGTAAAGTGTGCAACCTCTGCAGAGTGTAAAACTATTCGAATAGCCGTGTCCACGGTCAAGGACAGTTGGATAACCGCTCTTGGGCTACGTCCATGGTTTATAAAGGCTGGTGTGTGTGTGTGTTGAGCGAACTACTTGAGTCGAGTTGAATGACTTGACATGTTGATTAAGCTGGAGTTATTCCAAACTCTATTTATGTTGATATCTATAGCTTTTTCACATGGATATCTCAGTTCTTATGATGCATGCTCTACAAGTTGATAGGACATGTCATTGCACTCAAAACTAGCTTTCTGCAAAATTACCTACTTAGTGCTATATCATGCATAGTTGTGCCTTGTTCCAAAACATGGGTTACTTGCGAGTACATTCAAAGTACTCATTGGCTTGCCACTGGTTATTTTATTGGCCAGGCATGAATGAACAGGATTTAATGAAGAGTACCTTGGTGACGAACATGCGAGCTAGGAAACTTCCCAGTCAGAATGCCTATTGGGTTAAGGCAGATGGCATGGGTTCATGCTAACGTTGAAGATTTCCGCTGCGAGTTTATGAAGACGTGTCCATAAGGGCCATATTTGAATAAAATGGTATGTACTGGATGTAACACTCTTGTTATTCAGTTTCTGTGTGTTCAGTGAGCATTGATCTCTAGGATCACTATACACGTGCATTCAATGATCACGACTTATGAGTCGGGGTCCCCACATGCACTCGGTGAGATCAAGCCGTGGATGTGGCGAGCTGAGCATTGTTGTGAAGTGAGACCCTTCGTACGTGCCCCAGAGTTCGAACCTTGTTTGGGTCTGCGGAGCCCTGATTCCCACATTTGGCGCGCCAGGTAGGGGCATGTCAGAGCTCCGTTTCTTCATCAACCACGCTCCGCCCTCACTCTATCGACCCCATGGCAGATGTAGTCCCCCAGGCTTGGCAGCCCGTGGCCCATGGGAGCGCCGCGGGTTGCCCGGCCTTCATTCCCGGCCTGCGTTGAGTGCAGTGGCCGGTGAGGTTCAGGCCTACGCCGCCCCATGCTACGATGGAGCAGCTGACCCCCGGGAGTTTCTCCACCTATACACGCAGGCCATCCGAGCGGCGGGCAGCGAAGACAAGGCTATGGCGAACTGGCTCCCTCTGGCCCTCACGAAGATGCCACACTCTTGGCTTCGCGTCCTCCCAGAGGCCTCGGTGTCCTCCTGGGAGGAGCTCGGCGATCAGTTCATCACGCGCTTCGTGGCCCCGGGACCCCACGTGGTCGCTTATATCCTCGGCGGGTCACAGGCGCCCGCATCCTATCGCCATGTCAATCAGCTTCTCCGCCAGGTAGGTGCTACTCGGTCATGGCCCGAGGCCTCGCGGGGCCATGCGAGGCCGGAGGCCGACATCGCCTTCAACTCCAGGGATCATCCCAGGACTGCGGCTATAGCTGGTGCGCTCCCTATGCTGTGCGCACCCACCATCAGCAATGTCGCGGTCACCAAGGTACCTTACGACCAACTCACGCCCACCAAGCCCTTCTCGGGGGTGACCAAAGGCTCCGCCACCCCCTTGAGGCAGGTGCGCCTCCCCTTCACCTTTGGCAAGCGCGACAATTACCACACCGAGCTGATCGACTTCGACGTGGCCCGCATCAGTCTCCCATACAATGCCATCCTGGGGTATCCGGCCCTCGCCAAATTCATGGTGGTCATCCGTCCGGGCTACAACGTCATCAAGATGCCGGGCAGCAGCGGCGTCATCACGGTGCCCGGAGAGACAAAGGACGCGGTCCGAGCCCTCAAGCTCACCTACAAGGATGCGGCACCCTCATGCCCCGACTCTGGGGGCACCCCAAAGGTTCTGGAAGCCGCGCCCGTGAAGAAAAAACAGTTGTTCTCTGAGGACCGGGCCGAGACGAAGCAAGTGTCTGTCGACAGTGGGGGCTCGGGCCCCACCTTCACCATTGGCGCTGGCCTTCCTCCGGAGTAGGAGGAGGCGCTGGTTGGTTTTCTCCGGGCGAACAATGACGTGTTTGTGTGGGAGGCGTCTGACTTTGTGGGTGTCCCGAGGGAGGTGATCGAGCACCACTTGGCAGTATGCCCCAGTGCGCGCCCGGTGAAGTAGAAGGCGCGACGTCAAGCACAGGAGAAGCAAGCGTTCATCATCCAAGAGGTGCGCAAGTTGCAAGAAGCCAATGTTATTCGAGAGGTGCGGCACCCGGATTGGTTGGCCAACCCTGTGGTTGTCCCCAAAAAAGGGGGGGAGTAGCGCATGTGCGCCGACTTCACGAGCCTTAACAAGGCTTGTCCTCAGGACCCCTTCTCGCTCCCGCGCATTGACCAGATCGTGGACTCCACCGCCGAGTGCGATCTGTTGTCTTTTTTGGATGCTTTCTTAGGTTATCATCAAATCAAGATGGCAGCAGAGGACGTTGAGAAGACAACCTTCATTTCACCGTTTGGCGTGTACAACTACACCTGAATACCTTTCGGGCTGTGGAACGCCGGTGCAACCTTCCAGCGGTTGATGCGCATCGTGCTGGGGCCGCAGCTGGGGAGAAATTCGGAGGCGTATGTCGACGACATCGTGGTCAAGTCACGGGAGGCAAGGACCCTAATGGAAGACATGGAGGAGACGTTCGCCAACCTGCGCCAAGTGAACCTGAGGCTTAACCCAGAGAAGTGCATTTTCGGGGTCCCATCAGGCAAGCTGCTTGGCTTCCTCGTATCACATCGAGGGATCGAGGCTAACCACAAAAAGATCAAGGCAATTGAAAAGATACGCCCCCCTCAGACCATCAAGGAAATGCAGAAACTGGTGAGTTGTGTGACCTCCTTGGGGTGCTTCATCTCTAAGCTTGGCGAGCGCGCCCTCCCCTTCTTCAAGCTCATGAAGAGGAAGGGCCCTTTCGAGTGGACCCCAGAAGTGGAGGCTGCCTTCCAGAACCTCAAGAGATACCTCATGAGCCCACCTGTTATGGTGGCACCTCGCCCTCGCAAGCCCCTGGTGCTCTACTTGGCGGCCAACCCCCACTTGGCCAACGCAGCGCTCATGGTGGTCCGGGAGGAGCGCGCTAGCGCAGGCGCAAGGTCGGGCGACCCGCGAGGGGTCGCGCAGCTTTCGCCACCTCAGGACAGCGCCCTCGAGGCCCTCGTCACTTCACCAACCAATGGGCTCCCGAGTCCCTCGCGCCCCACGCGAAGAAGGGCGTCGTCGACACCTCGCCGCTCGTCGAGCACCCGGTGTACTTCGTCAGCACTGTGCTGAGGGATGCATGAGCACGTTACCCTATGCAGCAGAAGCTCCTACTCGCGCTCCTCGTCGCCTCAAGAAAGCTACGCCATTATTTCCAGGGCCACCCCATCAAGGTCGTCTCTGCATACCCCCTGGAGAAGGTGCTGCCCAGCCCCAACGCTGTTGGGAGAGTTGCAGAGTGGAATATTGAGCAGAATGCCTTCCAGCTGGAGTTCAGCATGACCAGGGTCATCAAGGGTGCGGCCCTTGCCGATTTCATGGCGGAGTGGACGGACGCTCCCGACAAGGGGCTGGGCGAGGGCCGGTCCCTCATGCCTGGCGACAAAGCGCCCGATGGCTGAGTCATGCACTTCGACGGTGCCTTTGCGCGGCAGGGCACGGGGGCTGGTGTCATACTCATCTCGCCAACCAAGGACAAGCTCTACTACGCCATGCAGCTTTGCTTCCAGCATGGTGAGAAGGTCTCCAACAACATCGCAGAATATGAGGGCTTGATCGCCGGCCTCAGGGCCGCGGCCACCCTAGGGGTCAAACGCCGCACTACCAAGGGTGATTCCCAGCTCCTCATCAACTTCACCAACAAGGAGTACAAACCGAAGGACGAGCACATGGAGGCATACCTGGAAGAGGTACGTAAAATTGAAAAGCATTTCTTAGGCTTGGATTTGCAGCACGTCCCGCGCGGCGCGAACAATGAAGCAGACGACATCGCCAAAAGGACATCTCGCCGCGAGCCTCAGAAGCCTGGCGTCTTCGAGGAGAGACTCTTCAAGCCGTCGATTGTGCCCCCGGCAGCAGGCCCGACGCTGCTCCGGGAGGAGCCGCCACCGGCCCCGCCCTCGGGCGCCCCAGCATGCGGCCTGACCTCGGGAGCCCGCCTGCTCCTAGCATTGGAACCTCAGGCAGGCGGCTGGACCGAGGAGCTTAAGGTGTACTTGCTCCGCGGCGCCTTACCGGAGAAGGAGGAGGACGCAGAATGCGTGGCTCGCCAGGCCACTACTTATTGCTTGCAGGACGGCGAGCTGTACCACAGATGCCCCAACGACGTCTCGCTATGGTGCATATCTGAGGAGCAGGGGCACGAGCTGTTGGCCGACATCCACGGTGGAGATTGCGGACACCACTCCTCGTCGCGCACCCTCGTGGGAAAGGTGTTCTGCAGCGGGTTCTACTGGCCTACGGCGCTCCACGACGCCACCGAGCTAGTCCGATCCTGCGAGGCCTGCCAGTTCCACACCAAGTAGATTCATCAGCCCACACAAGGTCTCCAGACCATCCCGCTCTAGTGGCCCTTCATGGTCTGGTGGCTGGATATACTGGGCCCATTCCCTCGGGCGACCGGCGATTACTGCTACCTCTACATCGCCGTAGACAAGTTCACCACGTGGGCGGAGGTGGAGCCCGTGCGTACCATCCCTGCCGGCTCGGACGTTAAGTTCATCAAGGGCCTCGTGAGCCGATTCGGTGGCCCCAACCGCATCATTACCGACAATGGCTCCCAGTTCACAAGCAACCTCTTCTGGACATATTGTGCTAACCTTGGAACGCAGATATGATACGCTTTGGTGGCGCATCTGCGGAGCAATGGCAAGACTGAGAGCGCCAACGCGGAGGTCCTGAGGGGCCTCAAGACAAGGAGCTTCAACAAGAAGCTCGAGGCTTGTGGCAGGGGTTGGCTTGGTGAGCTTCAGCCCGTGTTGTGGTCCGTCCGCAGCACTACGACTAAGCCCACCGGCGAGACCCCGTTCTTCCTCGTCTATGGGGCTGAGGCGGTCCTCTCGCATGAGGTCAAGCATCGCTCCCCGTGAGTCTTGGCATTCGACGAGGCGCGTTAGGATGCCTTGCGGGGAACTGATCTCGTGCTTGGGGAGGAGGCCCATCACCAAGTCTCACTCCACGCCGCGAGGTAACAGCAGGCGCTGCGGCGCTACCATTGCCACAACATCCGCCCCCGGACTCTCGAAGTCGGAGACCTCGTCCTGAGGCGTGTCCTCTCCAAGAAGGGCCTCCACAAGCTCTCGCCCATGTGGGAGGGCCCATTCAGGGTCGCCCGCGTCTCCAGGCCCGGCGCGGCACACCTGGAGACGGAGGACGGGGTCCCTGTCCAGAATGCTTGGAACATCCAGCATCTCCACAAGTTCTACCCGTGACACTCTCACGTAATAATGAGTGGGGTTGTACACTCCCCGGAGTCTCCTGGTGCACCGCTCCACGGCCTCACGGGAGCTCCCGCCTACGCCCAAGTGGAAGCCCCATGCTCCGCACTGACGGACGACACGGTCGAACAGCGACTGTGCCCACGCCCAAGTCGAGGCCCCATGCTCCGCACTGGTGGGAATACTAGTATAGGCGCCGGACGCAGCCATCTTTTTTGCCCTCTTTTGTAACAAAATTTGCCACTTCTTGAAATGAAGTTTGAAGTTTTCGCGTCTTTATTCGGAAGGGGATGGAAATTTTTCTCCTTGCAGCGTTTTTTCTTGAATCTCATTTTTAAGTGGCAGCCGCCAGTTGCTCCCTCCCGCGCGTCCCACGAGCCGGGGCTGGGCACGGTGTGTACGCTTGAGCCAGTGTGACGACCTGAGACCGACGCTCAAGACACCTTCCAGTTATTTCGTTGTTGCGTGTGTTTTATTTGCTTGTTGCATTCATCATGTCATCATGAGCATTGCATCCACATGTTTTCGTAAAACTTGCATCCACTCGTAGTTGCCGCTTCTTCCTCGCCTCTGTTGATCTTTCTCAGACCAATTGTTCTTTTGTTTTCCAACCGTTTGACCCTCTCTGCAACCGAACTCAGACCCCTCGTGCGTGTCCAAAAGCTGCCCCGAACCCGACCCGGGCAGTCGTGACCGATGGGTCCGGATCATCCCCGAACATCCCTAAAATATTTTTGGTTCTTTGTTACACTGTCCTAGCCTATTTTTTTCCCGAGCCGTCCGATTACTATCGGAGGGTTCAGATAACCCCTACCCTAATCCCCTACCTATATAAACAGTCTAACCCAAGATCCAAGGAGATGTCCCATCCTTCCATCCCTCCGTCGCCGCCGCTTGCTGTCTCCCACCTCGGGATCCTCCCAGATCCACCGAACCAACCACCTTCTCCTCCCTACCCAAATCCTCTCTGACCAAGTCCCTTGTTTTCCGCCACCGCCCAACCCCAGCAAGCCCCAGTCTCCTCCTTCCCGCGCACGCAGCCAACCCCGAGCGCCACCGACGGCTACCTGCTGCATCGCCAGGCCAGCCTTCCGTCTCCTCCTTCCCCATCCGTTCCCTCCTTCCCCTCTCCGTCCCGTAACTCTCTTTACCTCCCTCTGTTTTCTCTCACAGGGAGAACAAGACGAGCCGGCCTCCATGGATTTCGCACCGGAGCTCCATCCGCGCCGGATCCACCTCTTCGACCTCCGCTGCCTTCGGTCCGCGCCTCCCTGTGCTCGTCGGGGCCGCAGCTCCGCACCGCCGCCCATCATCGCTTCCCGCACCAACAGCTCCCCCCGAGCTCCTCGCGCTCGAGCAGCACCTCTGCCTCACCGCTTCGCCGGGTGCCCCGTCGTCGGTGAGCAGCCCAGCACCGCTGCCCTCTCTCCCTCTTTTCCCTTGTTCCTCCCATCTCTCCGTCTCTCCCTTTCTCTCTCTAAAACTCCCTGCCTCCCTTCCCTGCAGGTGTAGCTGCAGGGTGCCATGGCGCCGCTGCCCTTGTCGTTCGCCAGGGTGGTCCCGATCTGGTGCTCTGCCGTCGGATCCCGCCGCCTCCCCATGCATGAGAGCCTGCCGGCCATCTTCCTCACCGGAGTGCCCCGCCTTGGCCTGCCTCGACCTGACTCCTGCCTCCTCTGCAACCGAGACAAGCTCTGCTCGTCGTGGTCGTGGTCGCGTTGACCGCTGTGCCAGGCCGAGCCAAACCGGCCCAGCTACCCCAGCGCGCCTCCAGATCCGCGCCAAGGCCCAGCATCGCGAGCAGCCTCCAAGCCCAGCTCTGCTGCCCCAAGCCGGCCTCCTCTGCAGATGGGCCAAGGCCCAATGTGAGCAGCTTCCCAGCTCTGATCCAGATTCAGCCCGCTACCTGTTTTTTTTTTCATCCGGTGATTTTCCTAATTATCTAGGGAAAGTCAGTTTGACAGAAAAACCCTTGCATTTCATGCATATAATAACTCACAAACCGTGCATTGGATTAAATGTTTTAAACATGTAAAATGCTTAGAATTTCATCTAGTTTCATAATATCCCACTTTCATCCATATTATAAATGTTTATATTGTTGTTTGCATTAATTTGCATAAATAACTTGCTAAAATGGTTTATTTCGCAACTAAATAACCATAGCTCCGAATTAAATAAACTTTATATGTAAATGGGGTAGAAAAAATGCATAGATTAACATGGTGCACTTATTTTGCATGTTTAACAACACTAAAATATGGTTTAGGGCAGAATAGTAGCAAATTCAAAATATGCATATGGGGATTTTCCAGAATTGTTGTTTGTGTTTCCGGCCTCATTTGAACTTTCCTAGATGAGTAGTTCCATTATGCTTCACCTCTTGCCATGGTTAACCAACATTTAATATTGATGAGTACCTAAACGGGAGAGAACTAAATAATTGTTGTGAAGTTCCGTCAATATGCAACTCGTTACATATTGAGCTCCACTTAACTTGTAGTATTGTTTGTTGCACTTTGTCATGCCATGACTCACTAAAACCGGACATGCATCATACTTGATTATGCATCATGCCATGATTATGCTTGTTGTTTTACCATGTTGTTTGCTTCTTTCCGGTTGTGCTTCTTCTCGATAGTTCCAGTTACGTTACGATTGTGAGGATTCGTTCGACTATGTTGGTTCGTCTACTTCATGGATCCGGTCTTCTTCCTAGCGGTATTTCAGGCAAGATGATCATTACCCTGGATACCACTACTATCTTTGCTTTGCTAGTTGTCTCGATGCTATCGCTATGTCGCGCTACCTACCACTTGTTTATCAAGCATCCCAATATGCCATGATGAGCCTCTAACCTTTTCCACCATCCCAGCAAACCATTGTTTGGCTGTGTTACCGCTTTGCTCAGCCCCTTTTATAGCGTTGCTAGTTGCAGGTGCAGTTGCAGGTTGTTCCATGTTGGAACATGGATATCATGGGATATCACAATATCTCTTATTTAATTAATGCATCTATATACTTGGTAAAGGGTGGAAGGCTTAGCCTTTTGCTTGGTGTTTTGTTCCACTTTTGCCGCCCTATTTTCCGTCATACCGGAGTTATGTTCCTTGATTTTGCGTTCCTAACACGGTCGGGGTTTATGGGCCCCCCTTGACAGTTCGCATTAAATAAAACTCTTTCAGCAAGGCCCAACCTTGGTTTTACCATTTGCCTAGTAACAACTAAAACTTGCATAGGGACTTTCCGGACCCCGAGGATAATTAATCAACAACCCGGGCCAGTGCTCCTCATGAGTGTTGGTCCAAACTAGAGTCACTTGCGGCGCCACCTGGGGCAACTCGGGTTTTTGGCTGTCGTACATAGTGTTCATCCGATCGTGGCCTGAGACGAGATACGCGCGACTACTATCAGGGTGTCGGCACATCAGGAGGTCTTGCTGGACTTGTTTTACCATTGTCAAAATGTCTTGTGCACCGGGATTCCGAGTTTGATCGGGTTGTCCCCAAGATGGAGATTTGCCTCCGCTGATCATGAGAGTTTGTCATGGACTAAGTTGGGACACCCCTGCAGGGTTTAAACTTTCGAGAGCCGTGCCCGCGGTTATGAGGTAGATGGGAATTTTTAATATCCGGTTGTAGAGAACTTGACACCAGATCCGAAATAAAATACACCAACCGCATGCGTAAACGTGACCGTCTCTTTTCGAGTGAGTTCGAGAAGAGAACACGGTGGGGTTATGTTTGAACGTAAGTAGTTCAGGATCACTTCTTGATCATTACTAGTTTGCGACCGTTTGCGTAGTTTCTCATCTTATTCTTGTACTCATCAGTTAGCCATCATACAATGCTTAGTGCTGTTGCAACCTCACCACTTATCCTTTCTATACCCATTAAGCTTGGCTAGTCTTGATACCCATGGTAATGGGATTGCTGAGTCCTCGTGGCTCACTGATTACTACAAAAATAGTTGCAGGTACAGGTAACGCGGTGATCTGACGCGAGAGCGATGCTTGCTTGTTTTGGAGTTCTTCTGCTTCTTCTTCTTCGATCAAGCGATAGGTTCCGGGTCGGGAGCCTGGGATTAGCAGGGTGGATGTCGTTCTTCTTTTTCGTTGGATTTCATCCGTAGTCGGATCCTGCTCTTCTGTATGATGATTGCTATGTATTTACGTATTCATATTGTAGCTTGTGGCAAGTGTAAGCCTTTATCTGGTATTCTCATCTATTCAGTACATGGTATGTTGTATTGATATCCACCTTGCTATGCGCTCGAAATGCGATTGTGCCCTAATCATGAATTCATCACATCGGGATAGAATCGCATCTTGGGCGCTACAAGTTGGTATCAGAGCCTTACCGACCTTAGGAGCCCCCTTGATTGATCGAACCGATGACGTTGTTGAGTCTAGAAAGAAAAACTATTTTGAGTCTAGTTATATCGGAGAGTAGGAATTTTTTTTACTCCTCATCCCCTTCATCGCTCTGGTGAGGAATCATGACGTAGGTGTTTTTGTTTCCATCACTCTCCTTTTTCACTCAAATTTTTTTAGGATCATGCGGGTATTGTGGAATCGGTCCGATATCATTGTGACGGGAATTCTGTCTTGGTGCCTCCTGACATTTAGGGGGTGTGGCAGTGTCCCGGGGAGTTGAGCTCCAAGGTGTTTTCGTCACAGTGCTTATCGTTTCAGTTCCGGAATACCAGAGGATGCCGACATCGAAAACACTTCTATACTCTTTGTGGTGAGAATAGTTTGGCGCCATCCAGTACTGGGGAGAGCGATCAGATGTATTGGCACAGCTAGTATAGCGGATGTTTTTCGAAGGTCTGAGGTACACGATTTCCGAGGTTTTCTTGGTTATGTGTTGACGGATGGATACAGTTGGAGTGTAGGATTTGTTAGTTGTGTGAGATATTTGTGCCTCCCTGTATCCCCAACACCAGATTACATAACCAGAAAGTTTTGGGAGTTCATAGGTGGGAATTCAAGTAGTAACCTAGGATATCCTTCCAACAAATGCATGAGGGGTTATATATTTGTTTCCGGCTTATTCTGCAAGCCAAATCTTTGTTTTGTTTTGAGTTGTGGTATTCGAGTTGCTTCGATGTCAAGTGTTGATTCCATACCTTTTCCTAAGTGGTGTTCTCATATTTCTATGGGAGTGCTAATCCTTCTTGATCATCAAGATTGTCATGTCAATTCTTTTCCATCCGTTGCGCTTCTCTTCAAAGTAATCCAATCCCTTCAACATTTGCAACAAATTCTCAATTTTCTCAACGGTGTTGTCTCATCCATCCCAAGTTGCCTTTGTTTTTTTCCACCCTCCCACCCTTTCTCTTCACGGAGTCAGAGGTTGCAATCAAGTATCCATTTTATTCATGTGAAGTCTCTTCATTCCTTTCCTTCAATGTTCTTACCCGGTGATTCTCATGAAGATGCTAAGGAAGCTTCAAGTATATTATTCTTCATTCTCTTTCTTCTCCAATGGACTTAATTCAAGCTTCGATGTTGATCATATCTCTTCCTCTTGTTTCACATGTTTTTTTCCATGTTGGAATTTCTTATCCAAGGCTCTCTTATTTGTTCATCTCTCTCCGTTCATATCCGGAGTGCTGAAGATATCTCAGAAGATTCATGTCTCCATTCTTAATTTGTTCAAGCTATTTCGAGGTTGTTATCTCATTCAAGACATTTAATTCAACCGGGGCAATATCTCTCTAAAATCGTTCAACGGTGTTTCTTTTGAGTGGGCCCTAACCCACAGGTCTTTTCCCAGGATCTTACCTGACTCTTCTAATTTTTTTCCGGAGTTATTCTCAAACTCTTTTCAAAGTGTGACGTAAGAATGGATTCCATCAGTCATATTCCTTCTCCAAAATTGCTTTCAAATTATTTTTCATCTTTGGCTCAACCTTTTCTCTTTTCATTCTTCCAGAGTGTCTCAACAATTCATGGTGGTGTTTCTCATCGTCATTCTCAACATTTCAAGACCGAAGAAGAGTTTCCCTTAAATCTTGGTCCGTTCTCATGAAGATTCGTGGTGCAAGCTTCATGCTATACTCTCAATTGTTTTGAGTCGTGACAAATTCTTTTCATGACTATCCCAAATCCTTTTCATGAGTTGTTTTCATTTCAATTCTCTGGAGGCCATCAATTCAGAAGAGTTATTTGTTCTCAATTTTCAGATCTCGTTCTCCAATTATTCTAAACTCATGTCTCTTCATTCATTCTCCAATTCTTATGGTGGTTCGTTCAAGATTTCTCTTCCTTCGTTATCGTATCAATTCATTCGTTGTTTCCAAATCCCACCGGTGGTTCGATCAAGACCTTCCCAAGTTTGCGCTATATCTCTCCTTAATCATTTTCAACGAGTATAAGTAGTATGCCAAATCCATTGCTTGTCATCAATTCAAATTGATGAAGGATACACATAACATAATTCTTATTCTTGTTTCATCCAAGTGTTTAATTCCTTCTTCCGGAGTTTTGTTCGTGATGAATAAATTCTCGGTTCTAAGTTGTTCAGCTTTTCTTTTACAGATTTCCAAGATTTCACATTATCTCGTCACGAAGCTCCATCTAAATCATTACAAGGCTTCAATCTTATTCTTTTCATCCTTCACTTCTTTCTCATCATTTTTTTCTTACCGGAGTTCTTAATGGAGGTTCTACATGGTGGTTCATCAAGGATTTAATTCATCCTTGAAGTGTTCGTCAAGACTTTTGTTGGGAGAGCCCAAATATTATTTATCTTGAATTTCGAAGTGCAATTCTTTCTACCTTATCTTTGAGGTGTCGGTATGTCGTTCTTGACAATTTCCATTCATGTTTCAAGATTCACATGTTGTCAAGAATGAGGTATTTTAAATCCATCAATCTCTTCGTTGGAGTTATCTTGGTGAATATTTCACCTAAAGCCTTCCCTAAGGAATGTTGCTAATTGTGGTGCTTAACAATGATCCAAGTTATCTCTTTATCATCTTGGTGGAAGAAGTTTTTTTCATCTCTTTGGTGTTCTTAATCAAATTAATTGATTCTGTTAGTGGCTGGTCTTCACCTCATAATTTTGGGATGTTTTCCATAAGACCATTGGAAATCATATCTTTTGTTGTTGATGTTCTCAACAACTCCGTTCAACCCTTCTTCGTAGGAAGGCTCCTTCATGTTCATTCATGGTGGAAGTTGTTGTTCTTTTCTCTGTTCTTTTCATTTCATTCTTTCATTTCTTCCGGAGGCATTGTGATGTTGCTCTCTTCGTCCCATCATCCCGTTTTGCCAAGATCATGTTCTTTTCCTCGCTTAACCATTTAACCAGAGTGTTGTGTCATCTCTTCAAGTTCTTTTCATCTTATCAAGTCTCGCATCTCTTTTCTACCAGAGTGCTGCCAAATTCTTCTTTCCTTGCTTCCCTTCAAACGGAGTGGTTTCAAATTCTTTCTCGCTCTTATGCCATCTGTTATCTCTTTGCATACTCCAAGGTTCGTGGTTTCACTCGTTTGTCAAAGAAGCAACTTTGTTTTACCTCTTCCTCTTCCGCTTCTCTCCGGCGCCATCCTTAGATCTCGGGACGAGATCTCTTGTAAGTGGGGGAGTGTTGTGATGACCCGAGACCGACGCTCCAGGCACCTTCCAGTTATTTCGTTGTTGCGTGTGTTTTATTTGCTTGTTGCATTCATCATGTCATCATGAGCATTGCATCCACATGTTTTCGTAAAACTTGCATCCGCTCGTAGTTGCCGCTTCTTCCTCGCCTTTGTTGATCTTTCTCAGACCAATTGTTCTTTTGTTGTCCAACCGTTTGGCCCTCTCTGCAACCGAACTCAGACCCCTCGTGCGCGTCCGAAAGCTGTCTCAAACCCGACCCGGGCAGTCGTGACCGATGGGTCCGGATCATCCCCGAACATCCCTAAAATATCTTCGGTTCTTTGTTAGACTGTCCTAGCATATTTTTTTCCCGAGCTGTCCGATTACATTCGGAGGGTCTAGGTAACCCCTACCCTAATCCCCTACCTATATAAATAGTATAAACCTAGATCCAAGGAGATGTCCCATCCTTCCATCCCTCCGCCGCCGCCGCTTGCTGTCTCCCACCTCGGGATCCTCCCAGATCCACCGAACCAACCACCTCTCCTCCCGATCCAAATCCTCTCTGACCAAGTCCCTTGTTTTCCACCGCCGCCCAACCACAGCAAGCCGCAGCCTCCTCCTTCCCGCGCACGCAGCCAACCCCGAGCGCCACCGACGGCTACCTACTGCATCACCAGGCCAGCATCCCGTCTCCTCCTTCCCCTTCCGTTCCCTCCTTCCCCCTCCGTCTCGTAACTCTCTTTACCTCCCTCCATTTTCTCTTACAGGGAGAACAAGATGAGCCGACCTCCATGGATTTTGCACCGAAGCTCCATCCGCGCCGGATCCACCTCTTCGACCTCCGCTGCCTTCGGTCCGCGCCTCCCTGTGCTCGTCGGGGCCGCAGCTCCGCACCACTGCCCATCGTCGCTTCCCGCACCAACCGCTCCCCCCGAGCTCCTCGCGCTCGAGCAGCTCCTCTGCCTCGCCGCTTCGCAGGGTGCCCCGTCGTCGATGAGCAGCCCAGCACCGCTACCCTCTTTTCCCTTGTTCCTCCCATCTCTCCGTCTCTCTCTTTCTCTCTATGAAACTCCCTGTCTCCCTTCCCTGTAGGTGTAGCCGTAGGGTACCATGGCGCCGCTACCCTTGTCGTTCGCCAGGGTGGTCCCGATCTGGTGCTCTGTCGCCGGATCCCGCCGCCTCTCCATGCCTGAGAGCCCGCCGGCCATCTTCCTCGCCGGAGTGCCCCGCCTTGGCCTGCCTCGACCCGACGCCTGCCTCCTCTGCAACCGAGACGAGCTATGCTCGTCGTGGCCATGGTCACGTTGACCGCTGCACCAGGCCGAGCCGAGCCGGCCCAGCTACCCTAGCGAGCCTCCAGATCCGCGCCAAGGCCCAGCATCGCGAGCAGCCTCCAAGCCCAGCTCCGCTGCCCCAAGCTAGCCTCCTCTACAGATGGGCCAAGGGCCAATGTGAGCAGCTTCCCAGCTATGATCCAGATTCAGCCCGTTACGTGTTTTTTTTCATCCGGTGATTTTCCTAATTATCCAGAGAATGTCAGTTTGACAGAAAAACCCTTGCATTTCATGCATATAATAACTCACAAACCGTGCATCGGATTAAATGTTTTTAACATGTAAAATGCTTAGAATTTCATCTAGTTTCATAATATCCCACTTTCATGCATGATGTAAATGTTTAAATTGCTGTTTGCATTCATTTGCATAAATAACATGCTAAAATGGTTTATTTCGCAACTAAATAGTCGTAGCTCCGAATTAAATAAACTTTATATGTAAATGGGGTAGAAAAAATGCATAGATTGACTTGGTGTACTTATTTTGCATGTTTAACAACACTAAAATATGGTTTAGGGAAGAACAGTAGCAAATTCAAAATATGCATATGGGGATTTTTCGGAATTGTTTTTTCTGTTTCCGACCTCATTTAAACTTGCCTAGATGAGTAGTTCCATTATGCTTCACCTCTTGCCATGGTTAACCAACATTTAATATTGATGAGTACCTAAACGGGAGAGAACTAAATAATTGTTGTGAAGTTCCGTCAATATGCAACTCGTTGCTTATTGAGCTCCACTTAACTTGTAGTATTATTTGTTGCACTTTGTCATGCCATGACTCACTAAACCGGACATGCATCGTACTTGATTGTGCATCATGCCATGATTATGCTTGTTGGTTTACCATGTTGTGTGCTTCTTTCCGGTTGTGCTTCTTCTCGATAGTTCCGGTTACGTTGCGATTGTGAGGATTCGTTCGACTACGTTGGTTCGTCTACTTCATGGATCCGATCTTTTTCCTAGCGGGATTTCAGGCAAGATGATCATTTCCTTGGATACCACTACTATCTTTGCTTTGCTAGTTGTCTCGATGCTATCGCTATGTCGCGCTACCTACCACTTGTTTATCAAGCCTCCCAATATGCCATGATGAGCCTCTAACCTTTTCCACCATCCTAGCAAACCGTTGTTTGGCTATGCTACCGATTTGCTCAGCCCCTCTTATAGCGTTGCTAGTTGCAGGTGCAGTTGCAGGTTGTTCCATGTTCGAACATGGATATCACGGGATATCACAATATCTCTTATTTAATTAATGCATCTATATACTTGGTAAAGGGTGGAAGGCTTAGCCTTTTGCTTGGTGTTTTGTTCCACTCTTGCCGCCCTAGTTCCCGTCATACCGGTGTTAGGTTCCTTGATTTTGCGTTCCTAACACGGTCGGGGTTTATGGGCCCCCCTTGACAGTTTGCTTTGAATAAAACTCTTCCATCAAGGCCCAACCTTGGTTTTACCATTTGCCTAATCACAACTAAAACTTGCATAGGGACTTTCTGGACCCCGAGGATAATTAATCAACAATCCTGGCCAGTGCTCCTCATGAGTGTTGGTCCAAACTAGAGCCACTTGCGGCGCCACCTGGGGCAACTCGGGTTTTTGGCTGTCATACATAGTGTACATCCGATCGTGGCCTGAGACAAGTTACGCGCGGCTACTATCAGGGTGTCGGCACGTCGGGAGGTCTTGCTGGACTTGTTTTATCATTGTCGAAATGTCTTGTGCACCGGGATTCCAAGTTTGATCGGGTTGTCCCCAAGATGGAGATTTTCCTCCGCTGATCGTGAGAGTTTGTCATGGACTAAGTTGGGACACCCCTGCAGGGTTTAAACTTTCAAGAGCCGTGCCCACGGTTATGTGGCAGATGGGAATTTTTACTATCCAATTGTAGAGAACTTGACACCAGATCCGAAATAAAATACACCAACCGCGTGCGTAACCATGACCGTCTCTTTTCGAGTGAGTTCGAGAAGAGAACACGGTGGGGTTATGTTTGAACGTAAGTAGTTCAGGATCACTTCTTGATCATTACTAGTTTGCGACCATTTGCGTAGTTTCTCATCTTATTGTTGTACTCGTAAGTTAGCCACCATACAATGCTTAGTGTTGTTGCAACCTCACCACTTATCCTTTCCATACCCATTAAGCTTGGCTAGTCTTATACCCATGGTAATGGGATTGCTGAGTCCTCGTGGCTCATCGATTACTACAACAACAGTTGCAGGTACAGGTAACACAGTGATCTGACGCGAGAGCGATGCTTGCTTCTTTTGGAGTTCTTCTACTTCTTCTTCTTCTTCGATCAAGGGATAGGTTCCGGGTCGGGAGCCTGGGATTAGCAGGGTGGATGTCGTTCTTCTTTTTCGTTGCATTTCATCCGTAGTTGGATCCTGCTCTTCTGTATGATGATTTCTATGTATTGATGTATTCATGTTGTAGATTGTGGCGAGTGTAAGCTTTATCTGGTATTCTCATCTATTCAGTACATGGTATGTTGTAATGATATCCATCTTGCTATGCGCTCGAAATGCGATTGTGCCCCAATCATGAATTCATCACATGATCGGGATAGAATCGCATCTTGGGCGCTACAGCCAGCCCCAGCGGCATCGAGGGCCCCTTGAGGGCCCAGGCCATTGCAGCCGTGGGTCTGCCCGTGCGCACACCTCGCCAAGACTCTAGCGTCCGAATCCTCGTGCGACGCTCTCGAGCGAGCCAACATGCGCGTATTGCCTTCGACCCCTGGCCTCAGGAGCGCTCATCTCCTGGCCTTGCCGAGCATCACGACCCAGCATACCAGCGACGATCGGCCCTCGCTTGGGGCTCTAGACACAAGATGGGCGCCAAGGAAGGGTGGCTTGGGAAAACACAACCACGGTCCGGCTCATCGTTGAGGAATCCTGGCGGAGGCGTCTCCGGAGGCCCCGAGCCCTTGCAAGTCCCCCAGGGGCCTCGCGAGATGCGAGCCCCTTGAGACTCAGGAGCCGTCTGGTCCGTGAAGAGGGAGCCTCCCTGACAAGCTCTCTCGGCTGCCTCGGCGCTCCAGCGGCATCGTTGCCGAAACAAGGGGTGTACATAGGATCAAGAGCCTTGGAGGAGGGCGCCCCCATGATGCAGGAACCCGCCAGGGACCGCGAGCGCACCAAGCTAAGTTACCCTAATCGCGCCGGTCAGGAATATTTCATGTTATGACAATATAATGCAAGAATATGAGCAGGAAACACTAATATAAAGGCGCAAGCGCCGCAGTTCATTACACACCCCCACGGGGCTCTTTAAGATTCTTGATGCAGAAAAAAACAGAACAAAAGAGGCGGCCTCCCGAGGGCCGCTGCTCCTGAAGCCAGACTCCGGCGCCACCCACGCTCAGTCAGAATCCTACTCCTCCTTGACAGGGGCACGGCGGCGTGGCGGCTCGTCCTCCTCCTTGACCCGGGCGTGGCGACGCTGTGGCTCATCGTAGTCGTCATCGCTCGAGCTCCCCCCGAAGGAGGTGCCGCTGCTGCTGGGGGTGTCGCGGCCATCGCCAAGGACAAGTTCACCACCGAGGACTCCGCCGTCGCGGTGGCCCTCGTCGTCGTCCGAGAGGTGGTCGCCGCCGCTGCTGTCGCCCTTTGGGCAGCACTCCAGGCGCCTGCCATCTTCCCCGAAGACCTTGATGAAGAGCACTGCTGCCCCGTCATAGTTGAAGTGGAGGGTGCGCCTCCCCTGCAAGCCATGGGCGCGGGCGAACATCTGCCACCCGCGGTTCAAGAACATGTAGCCCGCCGAGGTAACCTCGACCTCCGCCCACAAGGACCTATGGCAGCAGCCGGCGGGTTGTAGCCACAGGCCAGCGGGTCCACCGGCTGGTAGCTCTTCCGTGAAGGAGCGCAGAAGCTGAATCCAGGTGAGGGGCAGACCCTCCACCCACACCACAAACTCGCAGGCCATGTCATCCGAATGGGCCTGCGAGTGAGGTGGCTGGACGGCAGCCACACGCCTTCCCCCTTGGCCATGGCCACCGCAGCTTCCGCGGCCACCCCCACGGGAAGGGTTCTTCCCACGGCCGGTACGGACCGCTAGGAGAGGGCGCCCACGCCCCCGGGATGACGCCACCAGCATGGCCGGAGACCTGCAAGGGCGGTCGCGCCCTCTCTTGGGTGGCAGCGAACCTGGTCTCTCCTGGGGAGCCTTGCCTTTCTCCTCGGCGGTGAACCTCCTCACTGGTGCCATGGTCGTTGCGGCGAAGATTGGGGGCGAACGAGCGAGAAGACGAAGATGGGATGGAACACTGCCCCCTCGCCTTCTTATAGGCAACCGGAGGAGGCTAACCGAAGCCCTCTCGCCTTCGTGCCATGATGGCATCGCAGCGTGCGCCAGGCTTTCTGTCAGCTTGGGCAGTTGCCGAGCTGACGTGGGGAAGTGGAGGCGTTCGCGTCCCTCCATGCACCATGATAACCCACAAGTATAGGGGATTAGTTGTAGCCTTTCTTGATAAATAAGAGTGTCGAACCCAACGAGGAGCTAAAGGTAGGATTTGTATTCCCTTCAAGTTTTAACAACCACCGATACAACTCTACGCGCACTTAACCTTCACTTTACCTAGAACAAGTATGAAACTAGAAGTACTTTGTAGGTGTGATAGGATAAGTTTGCAAGATAATAAAGAACACGTAAATAAAAACTAGGGGCTATTTAGATAAAGAAATAACTAAGTTAGTTTTAGTAGAGAGCTTTTTGTCACAAGAAAGTTATTTGCCCCTAGGCAATCGATAACTAGACCGGTAATCATTATTGCAATTTTATATGAGGGAGAGGCATAAGCTAACATACTTTCTCTTCTTGGATCATATGCACTTATGATTGGGACTCTAGCAAACATTCGTAACTACTAAAGATCATTAAGTTAAAACCCAACCATAGCATTAAAGTATCAAGTCCTCTTTATTCCCATACGCCATAACCCACTTATCCGTGTTTGTGTTTCTATCACTCATGCAACGCAGACAACAAGCAAACCATGAACATATTGCAAACCCTACAGCGGGGATCCCTCATGCTTGCGCGACACGGAGAGCACCATAGGAAAGCACCAATAATAAAACATGCAACTCAAACCAATCACGATCATCAATGAACCCATAGGACAAACGGATCTACTCAAACATCATAGGATAGCCATACATCATTGGGAAATAATATATAGCGTTGAGCACCATTTTTAAGTAGAGATTACAACAGGGAGAAGAGGTGTTACATTGCTGCATAGAGGGGGAGAGAGTTGGTGTTGACGGCGGCGAAGTTGTTGGTGTAGATCGCCGTCACGATGATGGCCCCGGCGGTGTTCCGGTGCCACCGGGAGAGAGGGGGAGAGAGCCCCCCTCCTTCTTCTGCTTCCTTGACCTCCCCCTAGATGGGGGAAGGGTTTCCCCTCTGGTCCATGGCCTCCATGGTGGCGGAGGGGCGAGAGCCCCTCCGAGAATGGATCTCTCTCTCTCTGTTTACTTCTGTTTCTGCACTCCCAGATTCTGGCCTTTCACCGTTTCTTAAATTCCTGGAGATCCGTAACTCCGATTGGGCTGAAATTTTAACACGATTTTTATCCGGATATTAGCTTTCTTGCGGCCGATGAAGGGTACCAACCGATTTACGGGGAGGCCAAAAGGGCCCAGGGCACGCCCCCCTGCCTTGTCGCCGCCTCAGGCATCGTCTCGCGTCGATTCTTTTTCCCAAAAATCACATATATTCCAAAAAAAATCTCCATAAGTTTTTATCGCGTTTGGAGTCTGTTTGATATGGATTTTCTGTGAAACAAAAAACATGCAACAAACATGAACTGGCACTGGGCACTGGATCAATATGTTAGTCCCAAAAATAATATAAAAAGTTGCCAAAAGTATATGAAAGTTGTAGAATATTGGCATGAAACAATCAAAAATTATAGATACGACGGAGGCGTATCAGCATCCCCAAGCTTAATTCCTGCTTGTCCTCGAGTAGGTAAATAATAAAAAAGATAATTTTTGATGTGGAATGCTACCTAGCATAATCTTGATCATATAATCTAATCATGGCATGAATATTAAGACACGAGTGATTCAAAGCAATAGTCTATCATTTGACATTAAGAAAACAAATACTTCAAGCATACTAATACAGCAATCATGTCTTTTCAAAATAACATGGCCAAAGAAAGTTATCCCTACAAAATCATGTAGTCTGGCTATGCTCCATCTTGACCACACAAAGTATTTCATCATGCACAACGCCGATGACAAGCCAAGCAATTGTTTCATACTTTTAATGTTCTCAAGCCTTTTCAACTTTCACGCAATACATGAGCATGAGCCATGGATATAGCACTATAGGTGGAATAGAATATGATGGTGGAGGTTGTGTGGAGAAGACAAAAAGAAGGAGATAGTCTCACATCAACTAGGCGTATCAACGGGCTATGGAGATGCCCATCAATAGATATCAATGTGAGTGAGTAGAGATTGCCATGCAACGGATGCACTAGAGCTATAAGTGTATGAAAGCTCAAAAGGAAACTAAGTGGGTGTGCATCCAACTTGCTAGCTCATGAAGACCTCGGGCATTTGAGGAAGCCCATCATCGGAATATACATGCCAAGTTCTATAATGAAAATTTCCCACTAGTATATGAAAGTGATAACTCAAGAGACTCTCTATATGAAGAACATGGTGCTACTCTGAAGCACAAGTGTGGTAAAAGGATAGTAACATTGCCCCTTCTCTCTTTTTCTCTCATTTTTTTTCTTTTTTTTTGGGCTCCTTTCTTTTGGCCCCTTTTTTTATTTTTTTTATTTTTCGTCCGGAGTCTCATCCCGACTTGTGGGGGAATCATAGTCTCCATCATCCTTTCCTCACTAGGGCAATGCTCTAATAATGATGATCATCACACTTTTATTTACTTACAACTCGATATTACAACTCGATACTGGAACAAAATATGACTCTATATGAATACCTCTGGCAGTGTACCAGGATGTGCAATGATCTAGCATAGCAAAGATATCAAAAAATGGACAAGCCATGAAAATATCATGCTAGCTTTCTTACGATCATGCAAAGCAATATGACAATGAATGCTCAAGTCATGTATATGATGATGATGGATGTTGCATGGCAATATATCTCGGAATGGCTATGGAAATGCCATGATAGGTAGGTATGGTGGCTGTTTTCAGGAAGATATAGGGAGGCTTATGTGTGATAGAGCGTATCATATCATGGGGTTTGGATGCACCGGCGAAGTTTGCACCAACTCTCGAGGCGAGAAAGGGCAATGCACGGTACCGAAGAGGCTAGCAATGATGGAAGGGTGAGAGTGCGTATAATCCATGGATTCAACATTAGTCATAAAGAACTCACATACTTATTACAAAAATCTATTAGCTATCGAAACAAAGTACTACACGCATGATCCTAGGGGGATAGATTGGTAGGAAAAGACCATCGCTCGTCCCCGACCGCCACTCATAAGGAAGACAATCAAAAAACAAATCATGCTCCGACTTTGTTACATAACGGTTCACCATACGTGAATGCTACGGGAATCACAAACTTTAACACAAGTATTCTTACCAATCCACAATTACTCACTAGCATGACTCTAATATCACCATCTTTATATTGCAAAACTATTGCAAGGAATCAAACATATCATATTCAGTGATGTACTAGTTTTATGTAGGATTTTTTGACTAACCATGTGAATGACCAATTCCTGATGACTCTCTAAATATATATAAGTGAAGCAAGAGAGTTTAATTCTTTCTACAAAAGATATGCCCACGCTCTAACAAATATAAGTGAAGCAAAAGAGCATTCTACAAATGGCGGTTTTCTATGTGTAGAGAAACAGGCAATCCAAACTTCAAATGATATAAGTGAAGCACATGAAGCATTCTATAAAGCCATACTCAAAAGATATAAGTGAAGTGCAAAGAGTATTATATAAATCAACCATGGACTATCTCATACCACCATGGTGCATAAAATAAAAAGGAAAAATAAACACAAAAGACGCTCCAAGATTTACGCATATCATGTGACGAATAAAAATATAGCTCCAAGTAAAATTACCGATGACCGTTGGAAGAAAGAGGGGATGCCTTCCGGGGCATCCCCAAGCTTAGTTGCTTGGGAGTCCTTGAATATTACCTTGGGGTGTCTCGGGCATCCCCAAGCTTAGGCTCTTGCCACTCCTTATTCCTTCATCCATCGTGATCTCACCCAAAACTTGAAAACTTCAATCACACAAAACTTAACAAAACCATCATGAGATCCGTTAGTATAATAAAGCAAATCACCACTTTAAGTACTGTTGCAAATTCATTCATATTTTATTTTTGCATTGTAGCTACTGTATTATAACTTCTCTATGGCTAATACCACCGATAAAATCAATAATTTCATCAAAACTAGCAAAACAATGCATCAAAAACAGAATTTGTCTTAAACAGGACAGTCTGTAGCAATCTGAACATCTACCATACTTATGTAAATCCTAAAATTCTAAAAAATTAGGACGAAATAAACAATTTGTATATAAGTACGGCCCCAGAAAAAGGTCTTGATAATCCACAAGTATAGGGGATCAGTTGTAGCCTTTCTCGATAAATAAGAGTGTCGAACCCAACGAGGAGCTAAAGGTAGGATTTGTATTCTCTTCAAGTTCTATCGACCACCGATACAACTCTGTGCGCACTTAACGTTCGCTTTACCTAGAACAAGTATGAAACTAGATGTACTTTGTAGGTGTGATAGGATAGGTTTGCAAGATAATAAAGAACACATAAATAAAAACTAAGGGCTGTTTAGATAAATAAATAACTAAGTTAGTTTTAGTAGAGAGCTTTTTGTCACAAGAAAGTCATTTGTCCCTAGGCAATCGATAACTAGACCGGTAATAATTATTGCAATTTTATATGAGGGAGAGGCATAAGCTAACATAATTTATCTTCTTGGATCATATTCACTTATGATTGGAACTCTAGCAAACATCTGTAACTACTAAAGATCATTAAGGTAAAACCCAAATATAGCATTAAAGTATCAAGTCCTCTTTATTCCCATACGCCATAACCCACTTATCCGTGTTTGTGTTTCTATCACTCACGCAATGCAGACAATAAGCAAACCATGAACATATTGCAAACCCTATAGCGGGGATCCCTCACGCTTGCGCGACAAGGAGAGCACCATAGGACAGCACCAATAATAAAACATGCAACTCAAACCAATCACGATCATCAATGAACCCATAGGACAAAACGGATCTACTCAAACATCATAGGATAGCCATACATCATTGAGAAATAATATATAGCATTGATCACCATGTTTAAGTAGAGATTACAGTGGGGAGAAGAGGTGTTACACGGCTGCATAGAGGGGGAGAGAGTTGGTGTTGGCGGCGGCGAAGTTGTTGGTGTAGATCGCCATCACGATGATGGCCCCGACGGCGTTTCGGTGCCACTGGGAGAGAGGGGGAGAGAGCCCCCCTCCTTATTCTTCTTCCTTGACCTCCCCCCTATATGGGAGAAGGGTTTCCCCTTTGTTCCATGGCCTCCATGGCGGCGGAGGGGCGAGAGCCCCTCCGAGATTAGATCTCTCTCTCTATTTCCTTCTATTTCTGCACTCTCAGATTCTGGCCTTTCACCGTTTCTTAAATTCCCGGAGATCCGTAACTCCGATTGGGCTGAAATTTTAACACGAGTTTTATCCGGATATTTGCTTTCCTGCAACCGAAGAAGGGTACCAGCCGCCTTACAGGCTGGCCACAAGGGCACAGGGCGCGACCTACCCCCTGGGGCGCGCCCCCCTGCCTTGTCGCCGCCTTGGGCATCATCTCGCGTTGATTCTTTTTCCCAAAAATCACATATATTCCAAAAAATAATCTCCGTAAGTTTTTATCGCGTTTAGACTCCATTTGATATGGATTTTCTGCGAAACAAAAGACATGCAACAAACAGGAACTAGCACTGGGCACTAGATCAATATGTTAGTCCCAAAAATAATATAAAAAGTTTCCAAAAGTATATGAAAGTTGTGGAATATTGGCATGAAACAATCAAAAATTATAGATACGACGGAGGCGTATGACCCCACGCATCGGGCCTGGCCCGCAGGCGATTAGGGCCCGCGGCGTTTCGCCCTTTGCTCCTTGCCTTCGGTTCGAAGCCAGACCAGGCACGCCTTGGGCCCGGGGGCTACTGTCCGCGTTCTGGGATCGAGGGTACCAGACTTGCCTGCCTGCGGCCCAGCACGCGGACTCATCGATGTCCCGGCGCGGTCCAGCTGCAAGACTACGCAAGGAAGATCCTCGCGAGGCGAGCGATGCCAAGACCTCCAAGGGAGCAGATCCCCGAGCCTGCCTCCCGAGGAGCGGAGATCTCTATGCAGGTACCCCGCCTCAAGAGGCCACGATGACGTGAGCCATGACGACCAAGGCCAGGCAGGCGCCAACGGGCGCAGAGGGGACAGTTTCCTCTTCGGTGCTAAGGGAGAAAGGACAGGCGCAGGTTCCTGAAGCAGGCCCCAAAGCTTTCCATTCCGGTGCAACGAGACCAAGACCACAAGCTCGGCAGGACGAATGTCATCATCGAGCCCACCGCTACGTCATGGCCAGAAGCTTTGCAGGAGAAGACCACCTTCCGTCAGGATAAGATGTACTTCCCGTCCCCTTTCAAAATTGACCACTGTTGAATCCCATCCCGCCTATGCTATGAGGCAAGAGGACCAAGGCCACTATAAATATGGGCTGACCACTGCCATAGAAGGTGATCCGGGATCGATCCATCCTCACCACCCGAGCCCTCGCGAGGCTGCTCGTCCACTGTACTAGTTCATCCTCAACCTCCTCGTGAGGCCAGTCCACCAAAAGCAGGAGTAGGGTTTTACACCGCAAGGTGGCCCGAACCTGGGTAAATCTCTGTGTTCTTCCTTTCTCTTTGATCCCGTGCACTCGGTGAGATCAATCCGTGGGTGTGGCAAGCTAAGCATTGTTGTGAAGCGAGACCCTTTGTACGCGCCCAGAGTTCAAACCTTGTTTGGGTCTGCGGAGTCCTGATTCCGACAAGCGCAAAGAAGACTTCCAAGGGAGCAGATTGGTGTTGAAGTCGATTCGGAAGATGACAACAACACTGCCACTCCCAGGAAGAGGAACAGAAAGTGCAACAAGAAGCGTAAGGAGAAAGCAGTGATGGCCGTTGAGAGCTCCGGTGGTCTTAGCGCCGGCAAGAAGGCAAAGACTGAGGCACCCTGTCGGTGCAACAAACATCCGCGGTTGTTGACCAGACCCATGCACAGGCATGCTGGCGGTCATATATCTAGCATCCAATGGTAATGCACAACCAGACCAGAGAAGCCACTCTTCGTGAGATCAAGGAGCGTATCAACAAGAACAAGACAGCAAGATACCACCTTGGGAAGGCCTCCGTTGCCGAGCAGGAGAGCTCAGCCAGGTCGAGACTGCCCCGGAAGCAAATCGAGGCTAACCCCGGCAGGCCTACCGGGGTCGCCAGGACCAAGAATCCCGCCAATGCACCACCGCTCCACCGCACAGCGACGCAAGTCACTTATCGGTGCGGTGTCGATCCCGCAAGTGATTAAGTGGCTTCCACTAATCACGTTGTCAGATTCAAGGCTCCGCAGACCCAAGAAGGTTCGAACTCTGGGGCGTGTGCGAAGAACTCAACCTCCCAAGCCTGCCAACTCATCGCCCCACAGCCTAGCCTAGCCGAACTTGCGTGAACAAGGAAGAAGATGAACACAACAGTCACCCAGGTTCAGGCCACCTTGCGGTGTAAAACCCTACACCTGCTTTGTGGTGGATTGGCCCCACGAGGGGCTGAGGATGAACTAGTACAGAGGATGAGCAGTCTCGCGAGGGCTCGGGGGTGAGAATGAGTCGACCTCTTCTATGGTGGTGGCTAACCTATATTTATAGTGGCCTTGGTCCTCTTCCCTTGAAACTTAGGCGGGAAGGGATCCCACAATGGCCAATTTGAAAGGGGACAAGTAGTACATCTAATCCTGATGAAAGGTGGTCTTCGCTTGCAAAGCTTTTGGTCATGACGCAGTGGTGGGCTCGGTGATAACCTCCGCCTTGCCGAGCCTGTGGTCTTGGTCTTGTAGCACCTGAATGGAAACCTTTGGGAGATTCCTCGGGAACCCACGCCTGTCCTTGCCTCCTTAGCACCAAAGAGGAAACTGCCTCCTCTGCGCCCGTGATACGTCTCCAACGTATCTATAATTTGTTATTGTTCCATGCTTTTATATTATCATTCTTGGATGTTTTACAATCATTTTATATCATTTTTTGGTACTAACCTATTGACATAGTGCCCAGTGCCAGTTGCTGTTTTCTGCTTGTTTTTTACATCGCAGGAAATCAATACCAAACGGAGTCCAAACGTAGCGAAACTTTTTCTGGATTTTTTCTAGACTAGAAGACACCTGTTGGGCCAAAGAAGTATCTGAGGGGTGCTCCGAGGAGAGCACAACCCACCAGGGCACGCCTGGGGGCCCAGGCGGGCCCAGGTGGGTTGTGCCCACCTCGGTGGCCTCCCGCACCGCCTCTTTGCTCTATAAATACCCCAATATTCCAGAAACCCTAGGGGATTCGACGAAAATCAATTCCAGCCGCCGCAAGTTCCAGAAACCACAGATCCAATCTAGACACCATCACGGAGGGGTTCATCATCCTCATTGGTGCCTCTCCGATGATGCGCGAGTAGTTCATTGTAGACCTACGGGTCCGTAGGCAGTAGCTAGATGGCTTTCTCTTTCTCGTTTGATTCTCAATACAATGGTCTCTTGGAGATCCATATGATGTAACTCTTTTTGCGGTGTGTTTGTTGGGATCCGATGAACTTTGAGTTTATGATCAGATCTATGTTTTTATCCATGAAAGTTATTTGAGTCTTCTTTGATCTCTTATATGCATGATTGCTTATAGCCTCGTATTTCTTCTTCGATATTTGGGTTTTGTTTGGCCAACTTGATCTCTTTATCTTGCTATGGGAAGAGGTGCTTTGAGATGGGTTCGATCTTACGGTGCTTGATCCCAGTGATAGAAGGGGAACCGACACGTATGTATCGTTGCTATTAAGGATAACAAGATGGGGTCTATTTCTACATAAATAGATCTTGTCTACATCATGTCATTGTTCTTATTGCATTACTCCGTTTTTCCAAGAACTTAATACACTAGATGCATGTTGGATAGCGGTCGATGTGTGGAGTAATAGTAGTAGACGCAGGCAGGAGTCGGTCTACTAATCTTGGACGTGATGCCTATATAATGATCATTGCCTGGATATCGTCTTGATTATTTGAAGTTCTATCAATTGCCCAACAGTAATTTGTTTACCCACCGTATGCTATTTTTCTCGAGAGAAGCCACTAGTGAAACCTACGGCCCCGGGTCTCTTCTTTAATATATGTGCCTTCGAGATCTATTTTTATTTGCTTTTATTTTCAGATCTACTAATCCAAAAACACAAAAATACCTTGCTGCAATTTTTATTTATTTATTTTATCTCGCGTTCCCGTGAGATCTATTTATCCAATCTACTACAATTTTACCTATCCTTTTACCCGTGAGGGATTGACAACCCCTCTCTTACGTCGGGTTGCAAGTATTTGTTCTTTGTGTGTAGGAGCTGTTTACGTGGTGTTGCATGGTTCTCCTATTGGTTCAATAACCTTGGTCTCATCACTCAGGGAAATACCTACCATTGTTGTGCTGCATCATCCCTTCCTCTTTGGGGAAATACCGACGTAGTTCAAGCAAACATCAAAAGGAATTTCTGGCGCCGTTGCCGGGGAGACATCATCAACATCAACCAGGTTCATAATCACAAATCTCATCTCCTTGCAATTTACATTATTTGCCATTTGCCTCTCATTTTCCTCTCCCCCACTTCACAAAAATTTGCCGTTTTATTCACCCTCTTTTTCGTTCGCCTTTTTTCTCGTCAGATCTCATGTTTGCTTGTGTTGTCATGTGCCTTCTATTTGCTTGCATCTTCGCTTGCTAAAAATCTATTGTTATGGATCCTCATCCACTTGCTAATCTTTTCAAAAGATCCAATTATGATGAACCAATTGCTAGTGAATTGAGTTCACTAGATTATCTTTATGAAGTTTTGCTTGAGATTTATCAATCTGAAAATTGTGATGAAGTGTTAAACGAAGGAATTTATAAAGTGATTCATGATAGCTCCTTGAATGAAAAACATGATTGCAATGATGTTATTATAAATTCTATTAATGTCAGTTGTGCTAATAATATGCAAAACCCCAAGCTTGGGGATGCTAATTTTGATATGTCCACTACTTATTGCAATGGTCATGATTGGGGTGATTCTTCTTATGATCTTGAAAATTTATTTAAGCCTCATGATGAATATGTTATTGATAATAATGTTTGCAATAATATTGAAAGTGGGTTTGGAAGAGTGTCAACTTTAGGTAAAAATAATCCCACATATTTGGAGAGTGTTCAATCTTACGAATTTTTTGATAAAAGTGGGCTTGGAGAGGTCATGACTTTATTTGATGATAATCACACTCTTTTGGAAGTGTGTCAACTTTGCATGCATGTGGATCATGTAGAGAATATGTTATGTGATAGCTATATTGTTGAGTTTGAATATGATCCCACATGTAATTATTATGAGAGAGGGAAATATGGTTGTAGAAATTTTCATGTTACTAAATTACATCTCTTCATGTTGAGATTGCTATTGTTTTCTTCCATGCATATGCTAGATCTTGCTTGTCTTGATAATTTGTTTTCCTATAAAATTCCTATGCATCGGAAATACATTAGACTTAAATATGTTTGTCAATGTTTTATGATGCTCTCTTTGTGTTTTCATTATTATCTTTCATGTGAGCATCAATAAAATCTTATGCCTAGCTAGGGGCGTAAAACGATAGCGCTTGTTGGGAGGCAACCCAATGAATAAAATTTATTTTTGTCTTTTTCTTTCTGTTATTGGGTGTTTACACAATTATTCTACTGTTATGATTGTTTTTTTTGTGTGTTTTAATTAGTGTTTGTGCCAAGTAAAGCCTTTAGGATAGCTTTGGTGATAGTTGATTTGATCTTGTTGAAAAACAGAAACTTTTGCGTCCAGTATTTTTTTTTTTGATAATTCACAGAAAATCTGAAAAATTCTGAATTTTTACACAAGATTTATATACAAATTTCCTCTGTTGTCCTAATTTTTCAGAATTTTTGGAGTTACAGAAGTATGAGAACAATTCGTATCTTTGCAGACTGTTCTGTTTTTGGCAGATTCTATTTTCTTTGCATTGTGTGCTTATTTTGATGAATCTATGGTTTTCTTTGAAGAGTTTTTGCCATAGAAAAGTTGGAATACAGTAGATATAATGCAAGAACAAAATTTGAATGGGTTTTCTATAGTACTTAAAGTAAAGATTGGTTTTCTTATACTAACGGATCTCACGAAGGTTTTGTTGACTTTTGTGTGATTGAAGTTTTCATGTTTTGGGTGAGATCGCGATGGATGAAGGAATAAGGATTAGCAAAAGGCTAAGCTTGGGGATGCCCGAGGCACCCCAAGATAATATTCAAGAAGTATCAAGCAACGAAACTTGGGGATGCCCCCGAGTGGCATCCCCTCTTTCTTCTAACGACCATCGGTATTTTACTTGGAGCTATATTTTTATTCGTCACATATTATGAGTTTTGCTTGGAGCATCTTGTATGATATGAGTCTTTGCTTGTTTTTCTTTTTATTTTAAGTCTTGAATCCTTGCTGGACACACCCTTTTGGGAGAGCCAAAAATTATGATATGCTTGCTCCTATGCTTCACTTAAATTTTTAGAGCTATGGAATTGCTCTAGTGCTTCGCTTATATTTTTTTGAGCATGGTGTGCTTTGTTATTTTTGAAGAAATGCTCTCATGCTTCACTTAGATTTATTTGGGAGTTAGTAAAATTTTAAAGAAATTCTCTCTTACTTCACTTAAATTAATTTGAGAGAAAGAAATATTATGCTCATGTTCTTCACTTATATTTGTTTGAGCTTAGTAAAAGCAACATATGAAATTAGTTCCAAAGTGATAGATATCCAAGAAGGATATAATAAAAACTTTCATGAAGATCATTGGACAAAATAAACTTGATTCTTAGTAATAGTTTTGAGATATGATGATATGATATGTGAGTCATGTTGATGAGTAATTATGCTTTAGTAAGAATATTGGTGTTAAGGTTTGTGATTCCCTATGCAAGCACGAAAGTCAATAGTTATGCAATGAAATTATATCCTACTTGTGGTGCATTATTCGGTGTTAACTATGCTTAATGCTTGCTTACAAGATTTTTCATTTCTTGGTTGGACGCTTCTCAATCTTTTTGCTAGCCTTCATTTGCACTAAGTATGATCACTACTTGTGCATCCAAAACCCTTTAAACCAGTTTTGCCATATGAGTCCACTATACCTACCTATATGCGGTATTTCCATGCTGTTCTAAGCAAATTTGTATGTGCCATCTCTAATTTTCAAAATAAATTTCTCTTTTGTGTGCTCGCACTGCTCGCGAGGCGGTGAGGGGTGGCCGATATTTTTCCATGCTAGATGTGTTATTCTCTCGATGAGTGTTTACTCACTTGTCATTGCACGAGAGTACGGCAAAGGTATTAGGGATGCCCAGTCCCGAAATGTGAAATGAATTTACTTTATGTTATCAAATAATAAATTCCTTGGAAAGTGTTGGTATGGAGGGCACCCGTGGATACGGCTAGCCATGGAAAGTGAAAGTATGGTGGAAAAAGGAATAAACTTTAATTTTTGTTTGGGAACCGCCTATGATATATCTAGCATGGAAAGTATAGGGAACTCTAAGTCATTTTCGTTGGTGGGAAAAGTATGCCTCTCAAAATGTTTTTATCTCTCAATTTAAGCTTTGAGCTCTGGCACCTCTACAAATCCCTACTTCCCTCCGTGAAGGGCCTTTCTTTTACTTTATGCAATTTTTATTTTTTACTTGAGTCTCCATCTTCTCTTATAAAGCACCAACTAAGGGGCACTATGATCGTACTTGAGCATTGGGTGTAGCTAATATTCGAGTGTGTTTCATGAATGGATCAATGATTGAGCACAATGGGCTAGGGATAACTTGCTTTAGTGTTGATATGCTTGAGTATTAAAGTCCTCATGTCAAAACTAGACTATTGCTTTGAACCATATAAAAGTCCAAATGTCCATGCTACAAAGAAAAGAATATGTGATGAACATGTTAGGTAGCATTCCACATCAAAAATTCTGTTTTATCATTTACCTACTCGAGGACGAGCTGGAATTAAGCTTGGGGATGCTGATACGTCTCCAACATATCTATAATTTTTTATTGTTCCATGCTGTTATATTATCATTCTTGGATGTTTTACAATCATTTTATATCATTTTTTAGTACTCACCTATTGACATAGTGCCCAGTGCCAGTTGCTGTTTTCTGCTTGTTTTTTACATCGCAGGAAATCAATACCAAACGGAGTCCAAACGCAGTGAAACTTTTTGTGGATTTTTTCTGGACCAGAAGACACCTGTTGGGCCAAACAAGTACTAGAGGGGTGCTCTGAGGGGAGCACAACCCACTAGGGCACGCCTGGTGGCCCAGGCGCGCCCAGGTGGGTTGTGCCCACCTCGGTGGCCTCCCGCACCGCCTCTTTGCTCTATAAATACCCTAATATTCCAAAAACCCTAGGGGAGTCAACAAAAATCAATTCCAGCTGCCGCAAGTTCTAGAAACCACAGATCCAATCTAGACACCATCACGGAGAGGTTCATCATCCTCATTGGTGCCTCTCCGATGATGCGTGAGTAGTTCATTGTAGACCTACGGGTCCGTAGGCAGTAGCTAGATGGCTTTCTCTCTCTCATTTGATTCTCAATACAATGGTCTCTTGGAGATCCATATGATGTAACTCTTTTTGCAGTGTGTTTGTTGGGATCCGATGAACTTTGAGTTTATGATCAGATCTATGTTTTTATCAATGAAAGTTATTTGAGTCTTCTTTGATCTATTATATGCATGATTTCTTATAGCCTCGTATTTCTTCTCTGATATTTGGGTTTTGTTTCGCCAACTTGATCTCTTTATCTTGCAATGGGAAGAGGTGCTTTGTGATGGGCTCGATCTTACGGTACTTGATCCCAGTGACAGAAGGGCAACCGACACGTATGTATCGTTGCTATTAAGGATAACAAGATGGGGTCTATTTCTACATAAATAGATCTTGTCTACATCATGTCATTGTTCTTATTGCATTACTCCATTTTTTCATGAACTTAATACACTAGATGCATGCTGGATAGCGGTCGATGTGTGGAGTAGGTCTACTAATCTTGGACGTGATGCCTATATAATGATCATTACCTGGATATCATCATGATTATTTGAAGTTCTATCAATTGCCCAACAGTAATTTGTTTACCCACCGTATGCTATTTTTCTAGAGAGAAGCCACTAGTGAAACCTACGGCCCCCGGGTCTCTTCTTTAATATATTTGCCTTCGAGATCTATTTTTATTTGCTTTTATTTTCAGATCTATTAATCCAAAAACACAAAAATACCTTGGTGCAATTTTTATTTATTTATTTTATCTCGCGTTCCCGCGAGATCTATTTATCCAATCTACTAGAATTTTACCTATCCTTTTACCCGTGAGGGATTGACAACCCCTCCCTTACGTCGGGTTGCAAGTATTTGTTCTTTGTGTGCAGGAGCTGTTTACGTGGTGTTGCGTGGTTCTCCTACTGGTTCGATAACCTTGGTCTCATCACTGAGGGAAATACCTACCGTTGCTGTGCTGCATCATCCCTTCCTCTTTGGGGAAATACCGACGTAGTTCAAGGAAACATCAGCCCGCTGGCGCCCGCCTGGCCTTGGTCGTCATGGCTCGCATCATCGCAGCATCGTGAGGCTGGGTACCTGCATAGAAATCTTCGTTCCTCGGGAGGCCGCCTGAGGTGGCCGCTCCCTCGGGAGGCCTTGGTGTCATCCTCCTTGCAAGGCCTGGCCCCTCGCGAGTGTCTTGACTTGGTAGTCTTGGAGGTGGGCCGTACCAGGCCGTCGAGGGAGCCATGCCGTGGGCCGCAGGAAGGCAAGTCTGGGTACCTTGGTTCCTAGAACGCCGATAGTAGCCCCCAGGCCCAAGGCGCGCTCGGGCTGGCTTCGAGGCAAAGCCAAGGGGCAAGGGTGAAGCGCCGCAGGCCCTAATCGCCTGCGGGCCAGGTTGACGTGTGGCGCTTGACAGGACGCGTACGCCTCCGCTTCCCCATGTTGCCTCGGCAACTGTCCGGTCTGACAAAAGGCTGGCTTGCACCACCAGGCCATCATTACTCCTCCTCACCTTGCCTCAGATCCCCTTTCCTCCTCCAAGGACCTCTCCAGATCCGATCGAGCTCGGCCTCCCCCTTTCCTTCTCCAACTCCGGCGCCGGTGACCTCGCAGATGGCCCCCAAGAAGTCGAAGCCCGCGGCGCAAGCCGCAAGCTCTTCTTCCTCTCCTGTGTCGGCACTCAATGCGTCCTCCATCACCGAGGAGGGGCACCTCACCCTCGTGCTCCCGTACACGGCGACCGACGAGAACGAGTGGAAGGAGACCACGATCCTGGCCGGCTCCGCCGAGCAGCGGACTCTGGCTCGGACGGTTTACGCCTTCTTCCTCCACAGGATCTTCGTGGGGCTTGTCCCCCCTCTCTCTGAGTTCTTCACCGCCGTCCTCAATCACTACAAGATCCAGGCCCTGCATTTTCAGCCCAACTCCATCCTCCTCGTGTCCATCTTTGCCTTCTATTGTGAGGCATTCGTGGGCGTGAGGCCCTCCGTGCCACTCCTCTATCACTTCTTCTCCCTGCGGCTGCATGATCCGACCCAGCGCTCCGCTGCGTATCCTTTGTCGCGGTCCACAAGAACAACATCCTCATGAGGGCCGGGAAGAAGGTGGAAAGCTTCCGACGCTGCTGGGTCTTCATGGACACCAAGGGCCTCAACGAGCGGCTGGAGCTGCCGACTGCGCTGCCCGAACGGCTCGAGAGGTGGAGCCACGAGAAGTTCTCCGACCCCCAGGCGGTGCCTGTCCTGAGGAAGATGACTTCAGACATGGATGCTCGGGCGCTGACGGGGGGCATGCTAGTGAAGGAGTTCCAAACGCAGCGTCTTGCTCCGCTCCAATCGCACATGTGCCCCATGTGGGAATTCCAGGGCGCGACGGACGACATCAGGCTGCGCTCGGCGAGCTTGACGGGTGAGGAGCTGGACCAGGCCATGAACACCCTACTCGAGGGTGAGCCGGGTGACCTTCCGGAGGCCTACGCCCCACTGTACCGCCGTGCCAATAGGGAGGCGTTGGTCACCGCCATGCCCGTCTTCAATGAGCTGGGGCTCGCGTCACCTGAGCGCCCCAACTCCCCGGTGCTGGTGTCCTCTGGCGCCAGTGTCGGCGAAGAGGGCGAGGAGGACTCGGGGGTGACCGAGGACGATGTGGCGGAGATCTCCCCCCCCCTCCCGTCTCAGAGCGAGCTCCTTCGCAGCTTTGTGGACGATGACGACGCCGACGAGCCCCCGGCCGTGGAATGCCCACACTCCACCGGGGTCCTCACGAGGTCCGGAGCCACTCCCCGGACCCTGTGAAGGTCAGGCCAGGTGACCCCAAAGAAGAGCGGGGCGGCACCCCCTCCAGCCGACGGAGCGGGCGCAGTCCTGCAGGTCGTGTCCCCTCAAGGCGACGCCTCTGCCCTGCCAGGTGACAACGCCACGCTGGGGCCGGCCGAAGAGCACCCCGCCAACTCCCCAAGCCCGACCAAGGCCGCTCCAAGGAAAAGCAGGGGTGTCCCAGCCCCGGCCAAGAAGGACAAGAAGAGGACGTGGATCGCTCCCGACGAGTAAGTATCTTACCTTGCTTTTGTTTATCATCGATTGGCACCATGCCCACAGTGCTCCCCTCTTGATGACCAGGATGGGCGTCGTAATGAAGAAGAGGAAGGAGGGAGCCGGGGCTCAGGAGGCGCCACCTCTCACTGTAGCCGTAACGACTCCAGCACGGGTGGAAGAGGCCGTCTCGCATCCCCTCATGACGGAGCAGGCCCCCCAAGACCTGGTGATGCAGCCTCAGGAGGAGCCGGCTCCCATGCTCCAGCAAGCCGCAGAGCCGTCCGCCCTTGCCGTGCCCTAGGGGGGCTCAGAGCCTCCGGTGCCCCAAGCCCTCCTCGCCACCGCTTCCCTGGTGATGGCGCCAGCCAACGCACCAGTGCCGCCTCCTCCCCAAGCCCTTGCGCTGGCGGACTGCGGCCCTCTCATCAGGCCAGGCGCCCTGGACGAAGCCTATGCCGCGCTGGGTCAGCTCCGAGCCGACCTCTAGGATGCGGACAGGTGCCTCGTGAGGGAGCGCCTGAGGCTTATCTCAGGGTGGCTCCAGGCCGACATGTCTGCCAAGACGGCCTGGGGCCGGGCCGAGGCCGCCACCGCGGAAGGCATGAAGGAGGTCATCGAAGCCAAGGAGGCTCGTGACACAGCATTGGCCAATGCTGCGTCCATCGAGGAGCGACGCGCTAACGCGGAGGCCAAGCTGAAGGCCCTCCAGGAAGAGCAAGCCATGCATGCCCAATGGCTTCAGCAACGGGAAGAGGACCTGAAAGCCCGTGAAGTGGAGTCCGCCGATCGCAACGCCAAGCTAAAACAGGTGGCCGCAGACCAGGCCGCGGAGGGCAGCCACCTAGCCATGCTAAAGAAGGTGGTGGCTGATGCTCAGGCGTCCCACGCCCAACACATCTCCGAGTCGGCAGCTCAACTGGAGGCTAGGGAGAAGTCCCTTGCTGCTGCTGAGAAGAAGGCAGCCGTGGAACGCGGCGCCTTCCTCTCCCTTGAGCTCAAGGCTCACGACGCGCTGCGCTCCATCTGCACGGGAGGGTATGAGGAGCCGCTGGCGACCCCCGAGGATGGCCTCGCGGGGCTCTTCCCCAAGCTCGTGGAGGCGCTCAAGGGTGCTACCGCCAAGGTGGACTCCATCCTGGAGGAGGAGTGCCGCTCGCTCTTCTCCGCAGCCGCGACGTGCATCTTCGGCCAGCTCTTCCTTTAGGACCCTGGCTTCGACTTCAGCACAGTGATCTATTCGATTGCTCCTGAGTCCCGTGCTGCTGCCGAGGAGGCCATGAAGGGTCACGTGGACGCATTGCCGGAGAACTTCCTCTGCATCCCTGATCCCGAGGCTCTGGCAGCGGAGGTTGGCGGCGGCGATGATGGTGGTAGCGACGTCGACGACGGGCTTCCGGCGACCAGGGCGAGCGGCGGGGAGGGCCAAGGCGGTGGTTGCGCTTCTTCCTAGTTTTATTTCTGCAACATTTACCATGCCTCGTGGAGGCATAAAACTTCTGTTTGAATCTGCGGAACACTTGTGCTTGTAATAACTGTTAGGGCTCTGTGATTTCCTTTTCGTTCTTGGTTTCCCTCTTGTTTGCTTTTGTTCTCTGCGTCGGTAGGGCCCAGCCCCGCACATACCTCGACCCCCGTTGGGGCGTCCGGATCGCCGGGACGACACCAAGGGGTGAGGGGCTACATGACTAGTGAGGCCCCTGAGTCGCGGTGCTCAGGAGGTCCCCCTTGACGTGCGAGCAGCTCTCATGAAGGAAGCGTAGGCAACGGCGAGGTTAATACGGAGCCCCCATACCTTTCCTCGCCAGCTTTTGCCTGGGAGGGGCATGAGAAGACCAGGTACCTGGACATGGTAGGGTGGCGTGTGCCAAGCCTGGCCTAGGCACAACCCCCATGTCCAGCCCCCTCACACGTACCTCCTGAGGGGAAAGCTGTGGGGTGTTACCGGACGAAGAGCCGAGAGGCTGTCCTGAGGTTGGTGCGGCCACGAGGGCGCCCTCAGTTGTTTATCCACCAGCGCGGAGCATGGTGCTTCCACTTTAGCGTGGGCATAGCCGCTCCTCGGCCATGTCGTCCGCCAGCGCGGAGCATGGGGCTTCCACTGGTGCGTGGGCATAGTCGCTCCTCGACCGTGTCGTCCGCCAGCGCAGAGCATGGGGCTTCCACTGGTGCGTGGGTGGGAGTTCCCTCGGGGGGAGACATCGGGGCGTGTACATCCCCGTTCGTACGCGTGGCTAGCATGGCAGAACTGGAGGAGGTGTATCTGGGCACTCGTGAGCCAGCGCAGGACTCACGAGGCCCTACCTCAAGGTAGGTTGCGCCTGATTTTTGCGGCGTGGGGTGTGCTTATGACACCTGTGGGGCAATGGGGGGTCCTACGCCGAATGCCCCTCCGGAGGTTATCGCACGAGAAGGCCGGATACCAATGACCCCAGGAGGTGACGTGAACGGGGCCGCCCGCCAGACAGAGCTCAGCCATTGGTTTATCGACGCTGCAGGGACGAACCCGAGCACAAACGCCGTGCCAAGTCTTCTCATGCAATGATCCCATGGAAAAACACCCGGCGCACGGCTCCCGCTACAGCGAAGCGCCGAACTGCGGTCGTACGAACCGGGCCACGCGCCCTTACTCGCCCACACGCAATTAGCTCATGCGAGAACAAGGCACCAAGGACCCCGGGAGGTGACGCGCACGGGAGTTGGCCCACGGGACAGAGCTCGGTCGCTTGGATTTGACAACGCTGCAGGAATGGACCCGAGCACAGACGTCGTGCCAGTCCTTAATCATGAGGTAGTCACAGGCGGGTTTGCGAGGGCGCAACGACATCATGGTGACGAAGCACCAGACATGCAGTTGAAATACTTGGGAAATTTATAAAGGCAAGGCCAGTTCTGATACATGCGTAAAAATGATACAGCTGCAGGGCCGGGCCCTAGCAGCCTGAGGATGATGCAGCCCAGGGGGCGCCCTCAATCTGAACAAACCAAAATGTCACCTGGCACCATCGTCGCAGGAGCGTCGGGGTAGCTGAAGACGCTTGCTGCAGAAATTGCTCCTCACAAGCAGGGCGGCTCTGGAGGCCCGCCGAGCTGACAAGGCCCGTCGGGCTCGCGAGGGTCCGGCACTTCCTCTGACAAGACCGCCTGGCGCCTGGCCTCGTGAGCCGCCATGGCACTCTGCGTGAAGCACTGGTACGAGGCGGCCATGTTCAACAGGCCAAACGGCATGCGGACGTAGCTGCAGGGGTAGCCCTGACTCTGGCCGATGCGTGACGGCCAGAAGAGGTCCTGCGAAGCGGCCCTGTTGAGGCCTGGTATGTTGACGCAGACGCACAGCTTGCTGCCCATGTCAGGGGCCGCAGCTGCACTGGGAGGCCGTGCGGGGTGACGCTCGCCGCGCATGGCCCTTGCCTCCTGAAGCTCCTCGATTGCCTTGACGATGAACTCTCGCGCACCTGGCGCCTCACGCCGTGCGCCTTGCTCATGGGGGGGCATCGAAGCATGCCTCCAAGTGGTGCCCGAGCACCTCCCTCGTCGCCCTGGTCAGGTTAGAGGCTCTCCAGACAGGAGCCCCCAAGCCCGTCCTGAGGGAGGTGCCGGGCGCGCCTTCCTATGCGGGAGGAAGGGGCGCCCCAGCAGCGGGTGCGGGGCCTGAAGTACCGTCGGCAGGTGAGCCAGCCCCCTGACGACTCTTGAGGAGGAGCTGCTTCTTCTTCTTGGGTGTGATCTTAGAAAACAGGACGGTGCCCTCGTTGTTTGGGATGTCAGCCGCCGTGGCTTGGTAGGTGCGCTTGAGGGAGCACACCGCATCCTTCTCATCGCAGGTGACCGTGATGGTGCCGCCATTCCCCGGCATCTTGAGGACATTGTAGCCGTGGTGAGTTGCCGCCATGAACTTGGCAAGGGTCGGGTATCCAAGGATGGCGTTGTACGGGAGGCCGATGTGGGCGACGTCGAAGTCGATGAGCTCGGTGTGGTAGTTGTTGCGGTTGCCGAAGGTGACAGGGAGGCGTATCTGCCCCAGGGGGATGGTGGAGCCATCGGTCACCCCTGAGAAAGGCTTGGTTGGCAGAAGCTGATCATAGGGCCCTTGGAGCATCTCGAATGTCTCGACAGAGAGGATGTTGAGCCCTGCGCCACCGTCAATGAGGGTCTTGGTGATGAGGACATTGCTGATGGTGGGCGTGCAAAGCATGGGAAGCGTGCCTCCGACGGCCGAGCACTTGAGGTGATCCTTGGAGTCGAAAGTGATGGCGCATGTGACCACTTGAGGGGACGCGCGGCCTTGAGCCTCGGGAGGGCCGCGTTCACCTCATGAGCGAACTGCTTGAAGATGCGTTGTGAGGCTGGGGCCTGTGCACCACCCAGGATGCAGGCGATAGCACGAGGTTCTTGGAAGCCCCCAGCCCCGTCATCCTGCCGGTTGTTGTCGTTCCTCCTTGGCGGCGGCAGAAGCGGAGGGAGGCCAGCATTGCCCTGAGGACGGGCCTCACGAGGCTGTTCACGCCAGAACCCGTCGTGAGGCTCGTCGTGCCAGCAGCCCTCATGAGGCCGGTCGTGCTAGTCCTGACGAGGGTCGCGGTTGTCCCAGCGGCCTCCACTGTGGCCTCCTCCATGGCCGTAGCCCCGGTCACCACGCTCGGGCGGCGACCAAGGCGCCCATCGTGGAGGGCCCTGAGCTCCTGGCAGTCGTTGGTGTTGTGGTTGTGTACGTTGTGGAAGATGCAGAATGGGCGGTTGCCCTTGGAGGGTTCGCCGTGGTCATGACTGCGCTTCATCTCAGGTTCAGCCGCAAGTACGGCGGGACCCTTGCACTTCGCCTCCTTAGCCTTGGCCTTCTTGTCCTCGTGGTCTGCCTCAGGAAGCTCCAGGAGGGAGAGGCGGCCCTCCTCGGCCCTTGCGCATCTGTTCGCCAGGTTGAACATCTCTAGGGCCGAGCACAGGTCTTCGTTGATGGCGAGCTCCTCCTTCATCTTGACGTCCCGGACGCCTTCAGAGAACGCCGAGATGATGGCTTCGTCAGATGCCTTCGGGATCCTAAGATGGACATTAGTGAAGCGATGTATGTACTTGCGCAAGGTCTCGCCCGGCTGCTGCTTCACATGCCACAGGTTGCCCACTGCAGGAGCACGGCCGCGAGTACCTTGGAAGTTGACGATGAAATGCTCGCGAAGCTCATCCCGGGAGGAGATCGACCCCACCGGGAGGTTTAGGAGCCAAGAGCCATGACCTTGTCATCGTCGTTTGCCGCTTCGATGCTCAGCGCGTAGAGCTAGAGAAATTCCACGGGGTTAGGGATGCCGTCGTAACATGGAGTCAGATCCGGCTTGAACTTGCCGGGCCAGACGACGCGGCGCAGCTCCGGGGTGAAAGCACGTCAGCCTGTCGCGCTCACAGGTGCGGGACACACGGGTGGAGCTTGGTCTTGACGCCCGCGCGCCGCGACCTACAGTGGCACGCAGTCCTGGTGCTGGCGCTGCGGCGCCGGGAGCGCGTGCGCATCGTCTTGTGGGCGCTGGATCACCTGGCAGCTTGCTTCATCATGCGTCGGCGCCCCGCACGGTGGGTCGCGACGGGGCGCATCGCGCCTGGGCTCCAGGTTGGCGCCGCGCAGAGGAGGAGGAGGAGGCGCGCCATGAGCCACGTCACCCGCCTGGGATGGTGGAGGAAGGAGTGAGCGGGACGGCGTAGGGGGCTCACCGGCGGTGTTGACGAGCTCGGCGATGCGGCCAAGCCAGTCGTCGTAGAGGTCGTTGCCCGGGCGGTAACGCAGGAGCTCACGCGCCATGAGCAGTGCAGCCTGTGCGTTTGCCAGCCCATGACGAGCATGGTTTGTGGCTGGAGTAGGTGACGGAGTTGCGGTGCGGCCATCACTCCACACGGAAGGTGGCAGCAACGAATCCTGCTGCTCACGAGCAGCAGGGTCAGTGGCAGCGTTAGCCACTGGGGAGGCAGAGCGGCGAGGAGCACCGTTGCCCACGGGTACCGTCTGGGCGACACAAGCCGCCCGGCGCTCAGCATGGACACGTGAGCGTCGGCCATAGGAGCGACGGAATGGAGGCGAAGCGAATGGTGGAAGAAGGACTTCGACACGCCCCTACCTGGCGCGCCAAATGTCAGATTCAGGACTCCACAGACCCAAGAAGGTTCAAACTCTAGGGCATGTGCGAAGAACTCAACCTCTCAAGCCTGCCAACTCGTCGCCCCACAGCCTAGCCTAGCCGGACTTGCGTGAACAAGGAAGAGGATGAACACAACAGTTTACCCAGGTTCGGGCCACCTTGCAGTGTAAAACCCTACTCCTGCTTCGTGGTGGATTGGCCCCACGAGGGGCTGAGGATGAACTAGTACAAAGGATGAACAACCTCACGAGGGCTCGGGGGTGAGAATGAGTCGACCTCTTCTATGGTGGTGGCTAACCTATATTTATAGTGGCCTTGGTCCTCTTCCCTCGAAACTTAGGCGGGAAGGGATCCCACAACGGCTAATTTGAAAGGGGACAAGTAGTACATCTAATCCCGATGAAAGGTGGTCTTTGCCTGCAAAGCTTCTGGTCCTGACGCAGTGGTGGGCTCGGTGATGACCTCCGCCTTGCCGAGCCTATGGTCTTGGTCTTGTATCACCGGAATGGAAACCTTTGGGAGATTCCTCGGGAACCCACGCCTGTCCTTGCCTCCTTAGCACCAAAGAGGAAACTGCCTCCTCTGCGCCCGCTAGCATCCGCCTTGCCTTGGTCATCATGGCTCGCGACATCGCAGCCTTGTGAGGCTGGGTATCTGCATAGAAATCTCTGCTCCTCGGGAGGCCGCCTGAGGAGGCCGCTCCCTCGGGAGGTCTTGGTGTCATCCTCCTCGTGAGGCCGGCCCCTCGCGAGGGTCTTGTCTTGGTATTCTTGGAGGTGGACCATACCAGGACGTCGAGGGAGCCACGCCGTGGGCCGCAGGCAGGCAAGTCTGGGTACCCTGGTTCCCAGAACACCGACACACGTGGCAGCTCGTTGGAAGACAGATCACCCCTATTTGACACCCGTCCAGAGGCGTGTCAAGATAATAAGCAGAAGATGATAAAGCGGCACGGTAGGCTTGTCGGGTTTCACCCTCAGCATGACACCTAGCAGCGCATTTAATGCGCTTTGACCTAACTGCCAGAGTTAGGTATGATAGCACTGTTAGCTATCTAATCACAAGATAATGTCTGTTTTGCCACTTTGGTTACCCTTGAGCTATAAAGAGGCGCAACGCAACCTAGAGAGGGATTCAGACCCTTACACACTTGTACGCGCGTAGCAGCTCTCCCCGAGGCCACCTTGCCAGGCTTGAGCGCTGCGTGCTGTTGTGTTCCCTCCATCCAATCCACCAAAGTAGGAGTAGGGTTTTACGCTTCTCAGCGGCTCGAACCTGGGTAAAAACGACCAGAGTCCTCGTCATCATGCTGCCTCATGGCTTCTACTCTTTGTGCAACATGATCTCCTCCATGCCGAACCACATGGGGCTCATGGCCCCATAGGTGATCGTGTCCACCCATGACATCTTTGGCGCGGCAGGTAGGGGGAATCGCTTGCGTGAACCCGAAGTTGCTAACAGCGTCGATCTTCATCATTGTCTTCTTCATCATCACCTTCTCCATCCATGGCGCCCAAGAAGAAACTCGACACGACCGCGCATCCCTCCACTTCGAAGGCCCCCTCGCACGCAGCCGCAGACGCTGTCGGCATCGTGGCAGCGTTGGATGAGGCAGGTGCCACTGGTGACACAACCGGCGCAGGCAGCACCGCCGTTGTGTCACCCACGGCCGAAGTTGGAGCAAGGAACACCGGAGACGGGCCACCTCAGCAGCGTCCTGACGAGCTTGGCTCGGAAGCTGCGGGTGGAGGGGACGCCCAGTCTCCACCTCCCCGCCGCACTGGCGGACGCAGTCGCAACAGTGACACCCGCTCAGGTGCAAGCCACAATTCTCCAGTTCCACCCATCACGGGCGCGGCTTCGAAGCGCACGCCTTGCCCGGAGCGAGATGGGCAAGGCGGAGCGTCGAACGGGGCCGTCGATCCCCAGACACGCCCCACTCAATACCAGACTGCCTTGGCGATAAGTCCACGACGGCAAGAACACGGCGACACTCTTGTTGGTTCCACCAGGAGTCGAGCGACACCGCGGTCCGCTTCGTTGGCCATGCCGAGCACGGCCGCGGAAGCAATGACGCGAGCCCAACTCCTATTGAACTTTGCGCCGATGGCTGACAAGATGGACAAGTGGAGGGCCACCATCCAGAGTTTAATTGGCTTTGCTGGGACCGATAAATCACAGCATGCAGAGCCATCACGATGCCGGCGAACGGCGATGGCACCCCGAGGCGTTGGTCGTGTTGAGGAGGCTGCGCCAACGGCGCAATCCCCTCCGCGACAACAGGCCCAACAGCAACCCCGGTGAACTCAATGGGCCGATGAGCCCGACGAGACGTCGATGGCTTCTTCTGACCCGCGAATCCATCGTGATTAGCGGCAAGTTCTGGAAGAACGGCGGAAGGAAGATGCACGCGTCACCATAGAGCGACGCCGAGAGGCACGCCGTCAATCTGACAGGCGCAATGGCCCAGACGATGACGAGCCCACGCCCAGTGCTGGCGGGTACTTGCCTTTCAAGGTTGGGTGCCCTGCCTTCACTCATGAGTTGCGGTAGGTCCGCTCGCCATCTGCCCGCGTCTTCAAGCCTAAGCTGCCAGAAAAATACGACGGAAAGTTAAACCCGGCAGAGTTTGTCAGCATATATACGATTGCTGTTCGAGCCACCGGGGGTAGAGATGAGAAGGTGTTCGCCAACTATTTCCCTTTGGCACTTAAGCCAAACATGAGATCATGGCTAATGCACCTGCTAGAAAACTCCATTTCATCATGGGCAGACTTATGCAATGAGTTCGTTGGCGCCTTCACAGGTGGCCACCAAGAGCCTGGACAGCCCAGTGATCTGCAGGTCCTTCCGCAAAAGGACGGGGAGGATTTGTGTAAGTATATACAGAGGTTCAGTCGAGTACATCGTGACATTCCAGAGATACACCCTGCAGCCGTGATTGCCGTGTTCCATTCGAACGTGCGCAATAAAAGGATGCGGGCCAAGATGAATGTCCGGCTGCCCAAAACCATCAACGAGCTGTACACCTTGGCGGATAAGTGTTCTCAGACTGAGGAAGGGAGCCGACTCCCCGGAGAGGAGGCTGGCGTCAAAATTGACTCAGATGTCGATGATGATGCCGCCTACTCGAAGGGGAGGAACTGGAGGCGCAATAGAAAGCGCAAAGAGAAGACAGTGTTGGTCGTCGAGAGCTCAGGTGATCCTAGTGCCGGCAAGAAGACTAAGACCGAGGCCCCGGCAAGGGAGGTGCTACATGCACTGATTGCTGGGAGGCTGCGACAGCGGAAAAGACTGGGCAATCTGACGGGCCATACTGTAAAATCCACCGCACCAAGGGCCATGACCTCCAAGAATGTCATCAAGTTGAGCAGCTTGTCAAGAAGCAAAAGGCTGAATATGAGAAGCGCGACAGGGAGAGAGGCCAAGAAGGTGCTGGAGGGAAAGGTCATGGCAGCAGAGGAGGCTGCCGCAGCAAGACTCCACAGCAGAAGGAAAAGCCTACTAGAGGCCACGAAAAGAAAGAAGGAGATGACGGGAGTGATGAAGAGGATGAAGAAGAAACTAGTGAGCAAGAATTCCAGAAGGCAACCAAGGCCATGTGCATTGATGGGGTGCATCCTTGCACTCCTCTCACCGGTAGCTCAAGCAATGGGCGCGTGAAGTCAATGTCGTGGAGCCAACTACGGATTCCCGAAGGCCACTTAAGTTGTCCCGCACGCCTATCATCTTTGACGAAGAGGATCACCCTGACCGCACTACCGCGGTAGGGTGTTTGCCGTTGTTGGTCTCCCCAACGATCCACAACCTCAAAGTAACAAAGATGCTAGTTGACAGCGGGGCTGGGCTAAATCTGATCTCCCCTAAAGTGGTAGGCAAGCTGCAGATCCCTGATGAAGAACTCAAGGCCACGGGTACATTCCAAGGAATCAACCCCGACAGGAGCCGGCCCAAAGGGAAGATCACATTACCTGTGACGTTTGGCGGGGAACTGAACTACCGGACCGAGAGGGTCGTGTTTGACATTGTTGAGCTTCCTCTTCCTTACAATGGGATTCTTGGTCGTCCAGCTCCGGCAAAATTCATGGTAGCGTCCCACTATGCCTACAACACCTTGAAGATGCCCGGGCCGATGGGTGTCATTTCCATCCCGTAAGATAAGAAAGATGCGATCATATGTGTGGACCAGATGTATCGGGATGCGGTAGCAGAGGCAGCTGATGCCCCAGCTCCCTCCAAGGATACAAAGAAGGGAAAGAAGGCTAGCAGAGATGCCAGCAAGGACTCTAGGAAGCGCGCCTCTTTGGACTGCGCTGCGCCTGTTGATGACCTGCCGGAGAGTTACACTAGCAAGAGACCCAAGGTGGCTTCACCTGTCATGAAGAAGGTTCCGGCAAGGCAGGATGGCGCTGATGGTTCATTCACCATCAGCTCCATCCTTGATGACAAATAGGAAAGCACGCTCGTTGCCTTCCTGTGGGGGAATGTCGATGTGTTTGCTTGGCAACTATCTGACATCCCCGGTGTTCCCAGGGAGATAATCAAGCACCACCTTGCTGTCTGTCCTCATGCTCGGCCCGTCAAGCAGAAGGTCAGAAAGCAAGCCTTGGAGTGGCAGTAGTTTATTGCCGAGGAGATCAAGAAACTTGAAGCAGCTGGTTTGGTCAGAGGGGTACTGCATCCAACTTGGTTGGCGAATCTAGTGGTGGTGCGCAAGGCAAACGAGAAATGGAGGCTATGCATTGATTTCACGGACCTGAACAAAGCATGTCCAAAAGACCCTTTCCCCATGCCACGCATTGATCAAATCGTTGATTCCACTTCCGGATGTGATTTGCTATCTTTCTTGGATGCGTACTCTGGGTACCATCAGATATTTATGGCCAAAGAAGATGAAGAGAAGACCGTGTTCAAAACTCCATGTGGCATTTATTGCTTTGTACGAATGCCTTTCGGGTTAAAGAGCGCCGGATCCACTTTTGCAAGGGCAGTACAAGTTGGTTTTGAGCCCGAGTTGCACAAGAATGTAGAAGCTTATATGGATGATATAGTGGTTAAGACCAAGGACAGAACAACACTCATTCAAGACTTAGAAGAGACATTTGCAAACCTGCGCAGGATCAATTTGAAATTGAACCCTGAGAAATGTGTGTTTGGTGTTTCGTCCGGCAAGCTCCTTGGTTTCTTTGTGTCCCAGAGGGGGATAGTGGCCAATCCCGACAAGATCAGAGCGATCGAGCAGATACAAGCACCCAAGAATGTTAAAGATGTGAGGCGTTTGACTGGATGCATTACTGCACTAAGTAGGTTCATCTCCAAGTCTGCCGAGTGTGCCTTGCCTTTTTTCAAAATCTTTAAAAAGGCTGGCCCGATAAAGTGGACCCCAGAAGCAGAAGCAGCACTGCAAGACCTGAAAGCCTACCTTTCCTCTGCTCCCACCTTAGTCACGCCTAAACCACAAGAGCCGTTGTTGCTATATTTAGCTGCGATGAATCAAGTGGTTAGTGCAGCACTGGTGGCGCAACAAGAAGTGGATGACGAAGCAGCTGCAGCAACTGCACCCTCCGGAGATGGAACTGAACCCGTCGTGGCAGAAGCAAATCAGGAAGAGGTGGAGCAAGCCAGCGAAGGCGATCTCAAAACCGCGGCAAGGAAGAAAGTGTTGCAAAGTCCGGTCTACTTTGTTAGCTCCCTGTTACAGGGGGCTGGGTCAAGGTACTCTGGAGTGCAAAAGCTGATTCGGCCTCATCATGGCCTCGAGGAAACTGCGCCACTACTTCCAAGCCCACGAGATCACGGTTGTCACCCGTTTCCCACTGCAGCGCATACTGAGGAACCCCGAAGCCACCGGTAGGATAGTTGAATGGGCGCTAGAACTGTCAAGCTTTGGCCTGAAGTATGTAAGTACCTCAACTATTCAAAGCAGAGCATTGGCGGATTTCATTGCAGAATGGACGCCCACTCCAGAAGAAGAAATACCAGAAACAGTTATCCCCGGCAAGGAGGCGCCTCAGGAGTGGATCAAGTATTTTGATGGAGCTTTCTCGTTGCAGGGCGCTGGGGCTGGCATGCTCCTTGTTGCGCCCACCGGAGAGCTGGTAACCCACAAGTATAGGGGATCGCAACATTTTTTGAGGGTAGAGTATTCAACCCAAATTTATTTATTCGACACAAGGGGAGCCAAAGAATATTCTCAAGTATTAGCAGCTGAGTTGTCAATTCAACCACACCTGAAATACTTAATATCAGCAGCAAAATCTTTAGTAGCAAAGTAATATGGAAGTAACGGTAATGGTGGCAAAAGTAACAGTAGCAGTTTTGTAGTGATCGTAACAGTAGCAATGGAAAAGTAACTTAGCAAAGATCAATATGTGAAAAGCTCATAGGCATCGGATCAGTGATGGATAATTATGTCGGATGGCATTCATCATGCAACAGTTATAACCTAGGGTGACATAGAACTAGCTCCAATTCATCAATATAATGTAGGCATGTATTCCATATATAGCCATACGTGCTTATGGAAAAGAACTTGCATGACATCTTTTGGCCTACCCTCCTATGGCACTGGGGTCCTAATGGAAACTAAGGGATATTAAGGCCTCCTTTTAATAGAGAACCGGACCAAAGCATTAGCACTTAGTGAATACATGAACTCCTCAAACTACGGTAATCACCGGAAAGAATCCCAATTATTGTCACCTTGGGGTATGCGGACCATAGGTTGTAATAGGTATCTACAACTTGCAAGATAGGATCAAGAACACATATATATTCATGAAAACATAATAGGTTCAGATCTGAAATCATGGCACTCGGGCCCTAGTGACAAGCATTAAACATAGCAAAGTCATCGCAACATCGATCTCGGAACATAGTGGATACTAGGGATCAAACCCTAACAAAACTAACTCGATTACATGATAAATATCATCCAACCCATCACCGTCCAGCAAGCCTATGATGGAATTACTCACGCACGGTGGTGAGCATCATGAAATTGGTGATGGAGGAAGGTTGGTGATGATGATGGCGACAAATCCCCCTCTCCGAAGCCCCGAACGGACTCCAGATTAGCCCTCTCGATGAAGAACAGGAGGCGGCGGCGGCTCCGTATCGTAAAATGCGATGAATCCTTCTCTTCGGATGTGAATATATAGAGTTGGCTTTAGGGTCGTAGGAGGTCCAGGTGGGCCACAAGCCACCAGGGCGCGCCCCCCAGGCTTGTGGCCAATGGGTGGACCCCCTCTGGTAGATTCTTTTGCCAGTATTTTTTATATATTCCAAAAATATTCTTCGTAAATTTTCAGGTTAATCCGAGAACTTTTATTTCTACACAAAAATAACACCATGGCAATTCTGCTGAAAACAGCATCAGTTTGGGTTAGTTCCATTCAAATCATGCAAATTAGAGTCCAAAACAAGGGCAAAAGAGTTTGGAAAAGTAGATACGATGGAGACGTATCAAGAGCATCTCAAGTATGTGGTTCAAATGCACTTTCCCTGGGAGAAGGCCACCAACAACACTGTCGAGTATGAGGGGCTCCTTGCCGGACTCAGAATTACGGTGGAGTTGGGAATCGAGAAATTGATCATCCGTGGAGACTCGCAACTCGTGGTGAGACAAGTCAATAAGGATTACCAGAGTCTGTTGATTGAGGCATATGTAGAGGAGGTGAGAAAGCTGGAAGAATTGATGGGTTACAAGCAGAGCATGTGCCACGTGCGGAGAACAACATTGTTGATCACTTGTCAAAATGCACTGCACAAAAGCTCCTTGTGGAACGAGGAACTTTTGTCCTCCACCTAACTCAACCATCAGTGTCCCCTTCAATGATGGCCAGAAAAAGGAGAAAGTTGGACTCTGACAAGTATCTCCCGGCAGGGCTTCCCGAAGCTGCTGGTAGAGAGGCAGTCGGGAACAACCCTACTTCGGTTGGTGAGCAGCACCCTCCCGCGGAACCACAAGTTCTTGCGGTCGAGGTGAGCGCTCCCACGAACGAGGAGGTGCCTTTAGCCTTATTGTCGAACCACAGGCTCCAACTTGGGCGCAGCACATAGTCCATTTCCTTCAAATAGGAGAACTTCCCGAAGAGCACGAAGAAGTTGAAAAAGTAGCCCGGCAGTCTAGTGTGTACCAATCTGTCAATGACACTCTGTACAGAAAGAGGCCAAACGGGGTGAAATTGAAATGCATTTTCCGGGAGGATGGGCTGAATCTGTTGGCAGAAATACATAGGGGTATATGTGGCTCTCACATTGGATCAAGAGCCCTGGTTGGAAAAGCTTTCTGGCAGGGTTTCTACTGGCCCACAGCCCTCCAAGATGCAACTGAGCTCATCACCAAGTATGAAGCATGTCAGATCCATTCCAAAAACATTCATCAACCAGCTCAAGCTCTCTAGACGATCTCTTTATCCTGGCCATTCTCGGTCTGGGGGCTCGATATCTTGGGCCCCTTCCCCCGTGCCACCAGGGGCTTTGAATTCTTGTACGCTGCAATCGACAAGTTTACAAAGTGGCATGAGGTAGAACCAGTGAGGAAGTTGACTGCACAATCAGCCGTCAAGTTCTTGGAAGGACTGGTGTGCCGTTTTGGAGTACCCAACAGAGTAATCACCGATAACCGCACCCAGTTCACGAGTCGCACCTTCATGTAGTATGTCCAAAGCCTTGGGAGCAAGGTGTCTTTTGCCTCTACTGCTCATCCCCGAAGCAACGGGCAAGCTGAGAGGATGAATGCTGAAGTGCTCTGTGGACTCAAGATGATACCTATTGACAAGCTATAGAAATGCAGCAGGCGATGGATTGACGAGTTGCCGGTGGTTCTTTGGTCCCTCTGGACGTCACCAAATTGAGCCACCGGCGAGACTCCCTTTTCCCTAGTGTATGGGGCAGAAGCAATGCTCCCCACGGAACTCATATACGGGTCACCTCGAGTACTTCCCTACGATGAAGTAGAGCAAAAGCAACTCCAGCATGACGATGCCGTGCTCCTTGAGAAAGATCGTCTCCGGGCCGCTGTGCGTGCTGCACGCTACCAACAAGCCCTGCGCCGCTATCATAGCCTTAGGATCCACGCCCGGAGCGTTGAGGAAGGCGACCTTGTCCTTAGGCGTGTTCAGTCCGCCAAGGGTTCCAACAAGTTGACACCAAAGTGGGAAGGCACTTACCGGGTAGTGCAAGTCACCATACCTGGCACAGTCCGTCTGGAGACCTGATGGCATTAAATTGCAAAACTCATGGAATATTGAGCATCTTCGCAAGTTCTACCCGTAAGGCGTGGTTGCGGGCTCAGCTCCTGGCAACCACCATTTGTACAAGCCTTGCCGATGCACATGTAACCCTTTGTACAAAGCTAGGCGTAGACCCTGTGCAAAGATAATAAAACAAAGCGTTGACGCCTAAAACTTGCATGCATGATTATTTAAGTCTGACTTTGCTATAGTCCTTAAATCATATAGATGAGATCATATGCTGTTGTTTTCTCCTGTACTAACAAATAGGGCTCCTATCGCGGATAAACTCCCCGAAGGGGAGAAGTGAGGACAAATTGGTGTATCGATCTCCGACAGCGTAACGTAGATAAGTTCCCTTGACCATCCATCGCATGAACCTGTGTGAAAAACTTGTGTGTAGAAAAATCATGTCGCCCTAAAAACATTTGTGCTCCCATCCCTTGATTCGAAGGTTACTTTGGTCAGGCTGGTCGCAGTGGCATTTGCAAGAAGGGTTGACGAGGGGCCGGTTCTCTTCCACGCTCCTAACCCGCTAGGCTGGGCCCTACAGCAGCAACGGAAGGAACCGGCAAGGTGTCTTGCCAGAAAACCTTGTTTACTTGGGAGTATAGAGGAATCGTTCCTCAGCATGGACATGATACATGCATGAGTGCTCGGCAAGCATATCTTTTTTCATTAATACGTGGATAAACAAGTACAAACCATACAGGGTACAAGTACGGATGGAAGGGTACATAATTTAAGCTAAAGTTTGGCAAGTGCCTATAGCTTTTAGATTAAAAAAAGATAAGTGCCCTGTAATGCCTTTCTTGTCTCTCTCCTCCTAGGATCTACAGAGGAAGGTGAAGAGGGCAAAAGGGGTGCCTAGGCAGAAGCCAGCCTGACCCCGTCAGGGCCCGCGGGACGCAGCCTGACAAGATCGAGAGGGCGGGAGTGAAGCGAGAAGGACGGAAGGAGCGGCTAGGCGATGCCTTGGTCACCACCACCAGGACTAGAGGAATGCGGCAGGAGGGACACCGGCAGGGAAGACGAAGCCGGAGTCCACGAGGAAGCCTGTCGGGGTCCAGCTGGAGGAGGCGGAGGCATCCACACCCTGCCGGGGAGAAGGACAGGTGCAGATGATGGTGCCGCCGGCGCCTAGCTGACAGTGATGGTGCGTCCGGCGCTCAGCTGGACTCCGAGCCGCCATCCTCCCGCTCGGCGCCGTCGTCTTCATCGTTAGTGTCCTCTTCATCGCTGTCGCTCGAAGAGGAGCTTTCGTCGTCGGTCGAGCTCTCCGCGCAGCACCCTGCACCCAAACACCCGAAGACCTTGATGGAGAACAGATTTGCATCCATTTACTTTAAATGGAGTACGTGCCCCTCCGCCAAGCTATGGTCACTTTCGAAAGTTTTCCAGCCGCAACGGAGAAGCATCACGTGAGGTGCGGGGAAATCAATGTCCACCCGCATGCTGCCATTGCAGTAGCCCCTCATGTGCAACTTCAACCCGTGCGGCTGTTCCAACTCCATTACCCTTGCAAAAGGGGTAGGGTGCCGAAGGCGGCTGCACGGGGGCCAGCGCAGCCTGACGATGAACTCCAGCGGTGTGTCCCCGATATGGCCCTCCATCGGAGCAAGGGGGCTGGAGGAGGGGCGATCTGTGCACCACCACGTCCTCCCCGGCCCCGAGGGCCTCGCCGACCGCGTCCATGCCCAGCAACACCTCCTTGTGCGCTGGATTCTGTCCCCACATCTCCGGCCGGGGCAGGGGTGCGCTATCGAACAGATGTCCTCATCGCCACCGCAGGAGCACGACCGCGTCCTCTCCCTCTCACCATGGTGGAAGAGGACACAAGAAGAAGAAGGAGGTGCATGGGTGAGCCCTTTCGCCCGCCTCTGCACTCCCTTTTATAGCAGACCGTGGCAGGGGGCTGGCTCCCCACTACCCAGTGGCAACTGCCACGATCGACCAATCCGGTCCACCGGCGCCAATGGCAACGTCCGGAATCTCATACCACCCTCTTGCGCCTATCCGCGGCGCCGAGCTTTCTGCTATGACACTCATTCCCGCACCCTACGTGTCACACCCTGATTTTCATTCCACAACATTTAGGATTAATTAGGCATAAAAAATTTGATCCAACCAAATACTTTTCTGCTGATTTGGTCTCTGCTTTGATTTGGGTTTTGTTGGTTGTTTGCAAGTGCTCTAAAAATCAAATAAATCCTCCAACTTTTATACTTCTTTCCCCTGATCTGAAACTTTGCCCAATGATCATGCCATGTGTGTAGGACAAAAAGTATTTTCTTACAAAATATTTTGGCCAAAAAGTATTTTCTAAATTAGGTTTTTCAAAACCCCCTAACTTCAGGCTTGAACTACAAGTACCTAAGTTAGGATGACAAAAATCTTTCAAAAACTATATTTGAATCCTATTAGATATAGGACTCCCCAAAACCACAAAAATATTATTTTAAAGGTTATTTTGATAATTTATTTAAAGGCTTTTTCTTTAGGCCAGAAATGGTCTTTAATAGGTTTCAATTATTTTAATGTTTCAAAAATATTTGAGAAAAATTAGGGAAGCTCAGTGGACATATATGTTCCATATATATGAGTTTCAACACATGGTCATGACAAAAATATTGGTCAAATCCCTCTAAAACCCATTCTGGATATTTCAAGCTTTTGAAATATTTACAAAGGACATTTTCTCCATTAAATCCAAGAAAATTCTACCAAGTCACAAATGACATAATTGATGATCCTGCCAAGTCTCATGTCATGGAGAACAATACAGCCCCATCAAACCCTCTCAAAATCATTTCTGTCCTTTTCCAAGTTTGAACAACTTTGCACTACCAAACATGTCCAAATGATCTCAAACTTGGTAAACATGCTAAAATTGTCTAATAGTTCATCTAGACCAAGTGGAACAAGTTGGGTAACAAGTTAACTTGATCAAAGCTTGTCAAAACCATCTCTATCCAGAACCAAATTTGAGCAACTCTACATTGCCAACTGTCTCCTTTTGGTCTCATTTTTTGTGGAAATGCTCTAATCCCCAAATGATGACACTACACCCAGTGGTGCATCAAGGAGAATAGATTTGCATGACTAAATCTCGGAAAACCCATTCTTGTTGATTTCTAGGGTTTACAAAAGTTGCATTGGCCACTTTCTCCATTTGGTCCCAAATTTTGTGGGCACTACTATTATGTGATGCCACTCACTCATGTTAAATATCATGGCAAGGAGAATGCATTTGCTTGCCCAAACCAGCATCAAACACCTTCTGCCATTTTTCCAAAATCACCATTTTTGCCCCTTCCACTATTCTCCTTGAGTTCAACTTTTTGTCACAACACCAGCATCTCTCCCCCTCCCACCAGTAAGTTTCCTAGCAGCCTACTCCATGATTGAGGGGGTGAAAAGTCCTTTTTCCCTCTCTGGACAGCATCAAAACCACCCTCTCTCAACCCCTCCTCTCCTCCAGTGGCCTCCCAGGGCATCAATGCCACTTCCCTATTGTTTACTCCGCATGTACCTGCCAGATGCAAGTGGCCACGCGAGGACGAGGGAAAAAGCCGCGCATGCAGGCCGAAGACGTGCTCTGGAGCATGCTACCGTGCTCCTGACTGTTGACACCGCGTCCCCCGACTGCCTCGGGCCTCCCCCGCACACCACTCGATGCTCCTCGACGTCCTCACTGCACCAGCAGGCTGACCCCTTCCCCCCGTGCCCTCCTCTCACCTCTGTAGCCCGCGTCAGAGCGCCGCCCGCTCGGCCAATGCTCGTGCGAGCCCGTGGCTCCACCAGCAGCTCACCCGCTCGCTCTCTCTCTCTCTTCCAGTCGCCCTAGTCTACTCCCACGAGCGCCGCAGACAGCCCCTCTCCTTCTCTCGTGTTTGCCTGAGCCATTGCCATGGCCACCCGTGCGCCACGTCCACGCTGAGCTACTACTCGGCTACTTAAGGCCGTCCCAGGCCTTCCTCTCAGCCCCGTTTGCCCTCTCTCCCTCCCGTACAGCGCCCGGACCCAGCCAACCCTTTTCCCGTGCCCTCCATCCACCGCAATGGCCGGAGTGCCGCCGCCGGCCTCTGCCAAAATTTGAGCTAGCCCAAGCTCCCCTTCTCCCCCTAGCCACACCAATACCCTCACACCACCACCACAAGCCCTTCCCTCGCCGCCGTTCATCCCCGAAAATGTCATGCGCTCGAAGCCAAAGATGGCCGATGGCCTCTTTCACGGTTGTCCAAACCGTCGCCGCTACGACCCTTCCCGGCGAGCGAGCCGTACACCGATGGATGCCACTCATCCTCCTGAGCATGCCGGTGGGCGGGGCGTCGCCGGAAGACGCTCTGTAGCCCCGGCTATCACCGTCGGGAGCCACTCCTCCCTGCAGACAGAGGGCACACGGGAGGTTGAAGACGGCCTGCCGCTGGGCCCCACGCGTCAGGGACCCTGCGGGCGGGCCCGTCTATTTAAGTGGAGACGACTTCGGCGGGTTTGCTTCCCTCGTGCGAAGACGCACTACAGGTAAGCCGCCTTCGATGTCACCTCCTTCGCCCGTGCACTTGAGCCGCTGGGCCGGCCCACTGCTATCTTCCGCCCGATGCGCTGGACAAGGGTAAAGCCCTTTCCCTTTTCTTTTTCTTTTCCAGATAGCTTGTAAAATATCTAGAGGATTCAAATAACCACTGCTATCTTTGTGCAACGTGATCTCCTCCATGCCGAACCACAAGGGACTCATGGCCCCATAGGTGATCTTGTCCACCCACGACACACCCGGCAAGGAAGCTACTACTTGCGCTGATTGCCAGGCGGCTACGGCAGCTGAGAAAACCGGCAAGTATGGCAGGCCTTACTGCAAAATCCATAGGACCAAGGGCCACGATCTTCAAGACTGCAAACAAGTTGAACAGCTGGTCAAGAAGCAGAAAGCTGATTATGAAAGGCGTGACAAGGAGAGAGGCCAGAATGGTGCTGGTGGGAAAGGTCGTGGTGGCTGCAATGGTCATCGCAGCAAAGTCAATCAGCATAAGGAAAAACTTGCCAGGGGCCGTGAGAAGAAAGAAAATGAAGATGACACTGAAGAAGAGGATGATGAGACCAGCGAGCAGGAATTTCAGAAAGCTACGGAGGCAATGTGCATTGATGGGGGAGCATCCTTGCACTCCTCACACCGGCAGCTCAAGCAGTGGATATGTGAGGCCAATGCGGCAGAGCCGATGGAGAACGCTCGAGAACCACTCAAGTGGTCCTGCACGCCCGTCATTTTTTACGTTGAGGATCATCCCAATCGCACTACTGCGGTTGGATGCTTGCCGTTGTTGGTTTCACCGACAATCCTCAACCTCAAGGTCACAAAGATGTTGATAGACGGTGGAGCAGGGTTGAACTTGATTTCCCCTGATGTGCTTAAGAAACTTCAAATTTCTGATGAAGACCTGAAGAAGACTGGCACTTTCCAGGGGATCAACCAAGAAAGGAGCCAGCCAAACGGAAAATTACTTTGCCAGTGACGTTTGGCGGTGAACTAAACTTCAGGACTGAGAAGGTTGTGTTCGACGTTGTTGAGCTTCCCCTGCCGTTTAACGGAATCCTTGGTCGCCTAGCTTTGGCCAAGTTCATGGCGGCCTCCCATTACGCATATAACACTTTGAAGATGCCGGGCCCTATGGGAGTCATCTCCATTCCATCGGATAAGAGAGATGCAGTTATCTGCATCGACAAGATGTATAGAGATGTGGTAGCAGCAGAGGCCGCCAAGGCCTCAGCTCCCGCCAAAGAGGAAAAGAAAGTTAAGAAAGATAGCAAGGACATCGACAAGGACCCCGGGAAACAAGCCTCTCCGGAATGCGCTACACCCAGCAGCGACTTGCCGGAAAGTTCGGCTTGCAAAAGATCCAAGGCTGCTCCTCCTGCAACAAAGAAGGTTCTGGCGAGGCAGGATGGCACTGATAGTACCTTCACCATTAGTGCCATCCTTGATGACAAATAGGAAAGCGCGCTTGTTGCCTTCCTACGGGAAAATGTCGATGTGTTTGCATTGAAACCATCTGACATCCCTGGTGTTCCCATGGAGATAATCGAGCACCACCTTGTTGTCTGTCCTCATGCCCGTCCCGTCAAGCAAAAGGTCAAAAAGAAACCCTTGGAGCAGCAACAGTTCATTGTCAAGGAGATTAAGAAACTTGAAGCAGCTGGTTTGGTCAGAGGAGTGTTGCACCCAACTTGGTTAGCAAATCCAGTGATGGTACGCAAGGCAAATGGGAAGTGGAGACTTTGTATTGACTTCACCGACTTGAACAAAGCATGTCTAAAGGATCCCTTCCCCTTGCCGCGCATCGACCAGATTGTTGACTCCACTTCAGGATGTGATTTGCTCTCCTTCCTTGACGCATACTCCGTCTACCATCAGATCTTCATGGCTAAGGAAGATGAAGAGAAAACCGCATTTATTACCCCATGTGGCACGTACTACTTTGTATGTATGCCTTTCGGGCTAAAAAGCGCTGGTTCAATGTTTGCAAGGGCTGTGCAGATTGGTTCTGAGCCTCAGCTACACAGAAACATAGAAGCCTATATGGATGATATAGTGGTCAAAACCAAGGACAAACCTACACTTGTTGAAGATTTGGAAGAAACCTTAGCGAACCTGCGAAAGGTTAACTTGAAGCTCAACCCAGAGAAATGTGTGTTTGGCGTTACGTCTGGCAAGCTCCTTGGGTTCTTTGTGTCTCAGTGAGGGATAGAAGCCAACCCCGACAAGATCAAAGCAATAGAACAGGTTCAAGCCCTGAAAACTGTCAAGGATGTGAGGCGTTTGGCTGGCTGTGTTGCCGCGCTAAGTAGGTTCATTTCAAAATCCACTGAACATGCCCTGTCATTCTTCAAAATCTTGAAGAAGGTTGGTCCAATAAAATGGACTCCGGAGGCAGAGGCTGCACTGCGAGAGTTGAAAACCTACCTTTCCTCTACGCCAACCTTGATCGCGCCTAAACCACAAGAGCCGCTGCTGCTATATCTGGTGGCAACAAATCAAGTGGTTAGTGTTGCTTTGGTGGCATAGAGAGAAGTGGATAGTGAGGGAACCAATGTGGCAGAGCCATCCACTAATGAATCAAACTTATCCCCGGCAAGCCCAGATATAGTTGAAGGGGGACCACAGGCAGATGCTGATAATCAGAGGGCGTTAGCAAGGAAAAAGATGGTGCAGTGACCAGTTTACTTTGTCAGCTCCCTCCTGCAGGGGGCTAGATCAAGGTACTCTGGGGGTGCAAAAATTGATCTTCGGCCTTCTCATGGCCTCGAGGAAGCTATGCCATTATTTCCAAGCTCACGAGATCACAGTTGTGACTCGCCTTCCATTGTAGCGTATTCTGAGGAACGCCGAGGCTACCGGTAGGATAGTAGAGTGGGAACTAGAGTTGTCAAGCTTTGCACTGAAGTTCAAGAGCACGGGAACTATCCAAAGCAGGGCACTGGCAGAATTTATTACAGAATGGATGCCAACACCCAATGAAGAAGTACAGGAAACTAGTCTCCCCGGCAAGGAGACCCTCAAGGAGTGGGTAATGTACTTTGATGGGGCCTTCTTGCTGCAAGGCGTCGGGGCTGGTGTTGGTGTCAAAACTGGCAGACCTCAGGGTAGGGAGTCCCGAGCTATGGATCTAGGATCGATGGGTAACAAGGGACGACGAACACAGTGTTTACCCAGGTTCGGGCCCTCTCGAAGAGGTAAAACCCTACGTCCTACTTGATTGTATTGATTGTATAACGTGGTTTATAGAGTAGATCTACCTCGAGATCAGCATGAGCTAAACCCTAGGCTATGGGGGATGAAGATAGCTCTGCCCCTAATGACTAGAACCCTTGGTTTACATAGACACCGATAGGGTTAGGGTTACCGAAGATAGATTACAATTAGGAATCAAAGAGATCCTATGCCTTCTTGACTTGGAGGGCACACCACGGCTTCATAGATCTCCTGTCATAGTACGGCTCCACCAGTCTGGCCCATGTACAATGGGTCGTCGCCCCGAGGACCCCTTAGTCCATGACTCCCTCAGTAGCCCCCGAACTTGCCTCCAACGCTAAGACTTATATCCGGTATCTGTCCATCTGCCTAGTATTCGGCTTGCGGGGCGACTTCCCCAGTACGTCTCTCCCCAGTTCGGAGCCAAGTGATGTCCGTAATTTGAAACGGCTGTTTTACTTAACACCGAAGGTAATAATAAAAAATATCGCTCAAGCGCAAATAGTGCCTTTATCTGACAACTTTTTCTCCTTCAACGAAGAGTCGCTTCCGGCCATAACGCTAAGCAGTTACTATTTCTCAAAGCGTGGCTCGAGGCTGATGCCACGCTTGACACATTCCCCTCAAGGTGGAGATCGTGTCCCGCTTTTTGGGGGATATGGTTAATGATTTCGATTCCCCTCCCCGCTCATAACGTTGCAGAGATATCGGGAAGTGGAGAGGCCAATGGAGTGAAAAAAGGGGATCTTTGGCCTGTCCATAGCCTATAAAGAGGGGGGCTACTACAATCTGCATCCCACGCCTTCTCCTTCCTTCTGCACTCGCAATCCTTCATAGCTCCAGTGCCCTTTCTCCCTGCTTCCATAGCCAATCCCACTTCACCTCCCTCGACCATGGCCGGATCCGGCGCCAATGGGAAGTGGGAGGCCTCCTCCGTCACCAACGAGGATATACTGAAGCTGAAGGAGGTCAGCTACTTGCCGGCCAACGTCGCCCATCGAGCCCCCGAGGAGGGCCAGATCATCCCTACGCCCGAGCCGGGCGAAAGGGTAGTTTTTCTCCCCCATTTCCTTAGGGGGCTAGGATTTCCCCTGCACCCCTTTGTGCGGGGGTTGATGTTCTACTATGGGCTAGATTTCCATGATCTAGCCCCCAACTCCCTCCTCCACATTTCGACCTTCATCGTCATCTGTGAGGCGCTCCTCCGGGTCCAGCCGCATTTCGGCTTTTGGCTGAAGGTGTTCAATGTGAAGCCCAAGGTGGTCAGCGGCGAGCACACGGACTGCGAAGGGGCCATGATCAGCAAGCTGACACGGGTCCAGTGGCCGGACGACCACTTCGTCGACACTGTCTGGATGTGGCAGAAGGAGTGGTTCTACATCACCAAGCCGAGGGAGGTCGTATGGAGAGCGGCCCCTGCATTCCGGTCAGGACCCCCCACTAGATTGGCCTCCTGGACCACCAAAAGTCCGGACTGGGGATGTGTTGCCGACACCAACGCACTGCAGAAGCGCATTGACAACGTAATAAAGACCGGTGTGAAGTTGGTCAATGTGTTCCAGATCATGCTCCACCGCGGGCTCCTCCCCTGCCAGGAGAGGGCCAAGCCCATGTGGGAGCATGAGCCCGAGGATCCGGCCACTGTGCGGCACCTCTTCGGCATGACTCCTAACAAGATATGGGGCCAACTATTCCAGCCCCAGAAGGAGTTGCCAGCCGAGGGGAAGGACGTCGGTCTTGATGCCGCGAATCCCCCAAGGGAGGTGAGTGGCATTTCTCTTCAAAGAGTGTTCGAATATTTACATTATGTGAGATTCGATCTGAACTTGTTACGTGGATTATGCAGGGCTGGCTCGCCAAGGCCAAGAAGATTAGTGGCCCGGCGCCGCTGCCAGAGCCTCGATCAAAGCAGCTGGACAAAATGCTGCTCATGGTGCCCTACAAGCCGCCCGCTAGGAAGGGCAAAAAGCAAGAAGCACCGGAGGCCAAGGAAGGCCTCCACCGTAGGATCCATCCGGGCAACCGGTCTGGAGATGCTGCGGCCTCATCCGTACAAGATGAGGGTGAGGAGGAGGAGGACGAAGAGGAGAGTGCCTCTTCGCACTCCGAAAAGAGGCCGGCATCTGAGGACACCGAGGATGTCCAACCTTCCCCGGCCCTAAAGAGACGACACCGGCCTAAGCTGGTTATACCTGACAGCTCGGACGACGAGAAGTCCGAGGCATCCGAGGAGCCCCCAAAGAAGGGATCCAGGGTCAAGCCCCCTGCCAGCAGGTAAGGTGTCTATATTTTCAGCTGTTATGCTTTCAGTAGCTTGTGTTGGTTGAAGATTAACCCCTCCGAATTGCAGTCCCCCACATGAGCGCCCCACTGAGCAAATCTCAGAAGGGACATCTCTGCCCGCCGAGCTGGCGGATAGTGGGTCTATGGCGCACTCCACGCCTCCTTTGGTCCCCGAAGAGGCTGAGGAGGTGCAGTCCCGAACAACTCCTCCTCCTCCGAACACGGAGCAGGAGGTAGATGTCGTAATGGCCGAGGTCAACACCTCGGTCACCAAAGACCAGGAGGGAGCATCCCTCCTGGCCGGCGAGGGAAAGGAGTCCAGGCCATCCGGACCCCCTCCGTCGATCGCTCCTAAGCCTCTAAGGCCCTCGACAACACAGGTTCGTCCCAGCTAGGAGGGGGCCGGGGAGCCAACGCCGGCGCCGAACACCTCCGCACAAGCGGCGGTTCGCTGGCCGGCCACGCTGGAGGAGTTGGTGAGCAACTCTGTCATTGTTGAAGGGCACCGCACCCTTATGGGTGCGGTTATGTAGAGTGTTCGGTCCGTCCAATCTGGACTGAACGACGCTGTCCAAGGCCTTCTAACAGGCTTTGAGGTAAGTCAAGTAATGATCTTTCCTCATAATGCGGATATAATTGTTAGTTTAGGTAGGCCGCATATATAGCAGCCCCCGAGACTCTGCCAGGACCTCAAAGAGACCTGCAAAGGATCAAATTCGGTAGGTTGATTTAACAATGTCGACATTTTTTTGCTGATGCAGGCATCTTCCGTGGCCGCGGCTGCTAATGCCGCGGCATTAGAGGAGATGGATCGGAAGCTCAAGCTTTCCGATCAAGAGCTTGACCTTGTCAACAAACGGCTTGACGAGGCGCAAGGTAAGCCCTGTGAGAAGATGTGTACTTGCTTGACGCCGGATATTGACGATCCGAACTGTATGCTAATCCCCTATCTTGATGATCCTGTAGCTGCTGCCGCCGAGGTCGAGGGCTTGAAGGAGGCCCTGAAGAAGGCCGAGGCCGAGGCGACCGAGAAGAAGATGGCCACTGAGAAGGCAGTGGCCGAGCTTGAGAAGGCCAAGCTTGCTGCCGAGCAACATGAGGCTCGGGTGACTGAAGTCCAAGTGGAGCTCCAGGATGCCGCCAAGAAGCTGGAGGCCCTTGAGAAGGGGCAGAAGGAGCAATCCTCCCGGCTATCCAAGGCAGAGAAGGAGCTTCAGGAGGCGAGGAGTGACGCTCGAGGTGTCAGGGAGGAGCTCCGGCAAGCCGCGCAAATTGCTAATGGTAAGAAATATTTACTTCAGAGTGTGTTCGGAGGCAACAGATTCGCCCTGCGGACGAGGGTCTGGCGCTCCGCAGGCGTCTTTGCCGAACTCCCGAAGAATGCGGCGGCTGCGACGAGGCACTAGCCACCCGCGAGGAGGACTCCACACGGCGGCTCTTTTGGTCACAGTTTCTGGACTTCGAGCGTCCTCCCCTCCTCAGCGATCAAATGAAGCAGCTAATGGAGATGCATCAGATGTCCTAGCTGGCCTTGAAGGACCTCTGTGTCAGCCTGTGGCCGGCCAAGCCCATTCCGGACACCTACTTCGGCCTTGTGCAGAGGATGTGGGAGGCGCCGCTCCGGATTGACGCCGTGAAGCGGTCGACGTGCCTTGAGGGGACGAGGCTCGCGTTTGTGAAGACCATGGTTCATTGGCCAAGGATTAATCCAATGGAGATGGCCACCGGTCCTCTGCCCCAGGGGAAGGAGCATCGCCGCCCCGAGCAATACTTCGCGCAGGTGATGACCGGTGCGCGGGCGATAGAGGGCCAGCATTCGAAAGATGTAATGTTTGAGGAGTTGTAGCAAGTGTGTACCAAGTGGGATTTATGCTTTATTATGCGCCCGACGAACTTATTTGGTATTGTAGTGATTAAATTTTGACTCCTGTGTGGTTGTATGTTTAGTTCTGAAACCTACCAGTCGTCGGCTTCAGCCCCCAAGTGAATATCATGAAGGGTGTTTTGTTTCCGCATTGTTGCCCTTAGCCAACTTCTTGGTGCCCGGAGGTGGTAGTGCGGGAATGAAACCAGGCAATCAGACTATTCGGTTTTACTGCCTTCACTTAGCCTTAGCAGCTTGACGGTGGGGACTAGGGACTAGCCCCCAGTGTATTTGTGATGTACTTGGGGGTCGAAGCCTTCCCATTCCAATCACATGGTTTGTGTTAAGACGAACCCTTTGTGTGACACGGCAAAATCGCCAATGATTTTTAGAGTCCAACCTCGTCATCGGATCGCAGACCCGTTCGCGCTTACTATGACGATCAGTTTTCGGCTTTTTCCTTCTGAGGTACTTAACCGGGCAAACCAGTAGTACAATCGTAGGGGTTCTCCCTTTGCCCTCTTGGCCGAACAAGCGGAACATAAGGGGTAAACACAGGAGCCGAGCAACCCAACTATTGACCCAAGACATAGTTCGGAACAGATGCATATAGTGCAATATCCGAGACGCCGGACACCTAGCGGGAAGCGGTGCTGGTCTTAAAGATATTGAGCTGATATATAAATCGAACTCGTGACTGATTAATCATTTTCATGCCGGGCTGTTCGAAGAGCGAGGAGAGAATCGGAAAGGGACAGAAAAAATTGCAAGATGTGGATATCCGAACACCATAAAGGGTATTTTTATTATTTCTCGTAAGCTCAGGACGTCTAACCGTACAATTCGAACTGCGGAGGCAGTACTTGCAAGAGAGAAAGAAAAAGAAAATTTACAGAGTAAAGGTTGACACAGGGCCTTGATGCGTGAGTTGAAGCCTTCACTATGCCCTGATGCACGTCTGCGCCTTTGCTTCTGATAGGTGGGGGTTGGGACCTTCGATGAGACCTTTATGGGCGAGGACCCTGCCGATGGAGCTTTAAACTTGGGGGTATCCAGAATTGGTCCCCGGGTCGTCCGAAGACGAGGTAATTCCGAAGTTCGGTTTAACCAAACATATACTTCGGATTAATGTATGCCTCACGGCTGCCCATGGTATTTCGAGTGTGAAGTTGTGCTGACAAGGCACATGGAGCATGAAGAATGTGGGTGTGCCGTGGGGCGCGTATCCCTATTTGCGGCGAACGCATGCAGGCTCCCATGATGGGGAACGGGTTGGACCCATTTACTGTTGTCGCCGACCCATACAGCGGGTCGGCATCCGGGCCTATATGGGCCGGCGTGGTCTTCGGCCGCTCAGGCCGCAGTGTGCTCTTCACTTTGAAGTGAGCGTTCTGTGTTGCCGTTGATAGTTATGACGCCCGAAGGACCAGGCATTTTCAACTTGAGGTACACATAGTGCGGAACGACATTGAATTTAGTGAATGATGTTCGGCCGAGGAGGGCGTGATAGCCACTGCAAAAAGGTGCAATATCGAGGATCAAGTCCTCGCTTCGGAAATTATCCGAAGATCCGAACACTACTTCGAGTGTCATGGTGCCCATGCTGCGGGCCTCCACTCCCGGAATGACCCCCTTGAAGGTGGTGTTACTGGGTTTAATCCTTGATGGATAGATCCCCATTTTCTTCACTTTATCCTTGTATATCAGATTGAGGCTGCTTCCTCCGTCCATTAGGACTCTAGTGAGGTGGAATCCATCGATGATGGGGTCTAGCACTAGGGCTGCGGACCCTCCATAGCATATACTGGTAGGATGACCCCTGCGATCGAATGTGATCAGGTAGGCTGACCATGGATTGAACTTCGGCGCTACTGGCTCGACGGAGTATACATCTCGTAGTGCTCACTTCCTCTCCTTCTTCAGTATGTGGGTTGCGTAGATCATGTTTACCATCTTGACCTCGAAAGGGAAGGGTTTCTGGCCTCCACTATTCGTCCTGCGGGGCTCGTCATCGTCCTTGCTTCTTGGGCTTTTGCCCGAGTCTTTGGTTGTGAGTTTGCCGGCCTGTTTGATCAACCAACAATTTCGGTTGGAGTGGTTGGCGGGCTTCTCTGATGTGCCGTGGATCTGGCAAGGCCTGTCCAGGATTGTGTCCAGTCTAGACGGGCCATCACTGTTGCCTTTAGGGGCTTTCTTTCGGGCTCCGGACTTCTGGTTTCGGAATCCGACGTTTACTGTCGTATCCTCACCCTCGCCGTCATTGTGGCTACGTTTATTCTTGTTGCGTCGGGGCTTTCCATTTCTGTCCCGAACCTCGGAGGTACCGGGTGTGTCTGGGTTGGTGTTCTTGCGAGCAAGCCAACTATCTTCGCCCGCGCAAAAGTGGGTCATGAGGGAAGTAAGGGCTGCCATAGTTCTTGGTTTGTCCTGGCCGAGCTGCCATACAAGCCATTCGTCCTTGACACTATGCTTATAGGCAGCCAAGGCTTCGGCATCCGGACGATCAACGATATGATTTTTCTTAGTCAGGAATTGGTTCCAAAATTGTCGGGCAGAATCTCCGGGTTGTTGCGTGATGCGATTTAGGTCGTCAGCATCTGGAGGCTGGACATAGGTGCCCTGAAAGTTTGCTCGAAAAGCATCCTCAAGCTCTTCCCAGCAACCTATAGAGTCTTCGGGAAGGCTGTTCAGCCAGTGTCAAGCTGGGCCTTTAAGCTTGAGCGGTAAATATTTAATGGCGTGGAGGTCATCTCCTCGCGCCATGTGGATGTGGAGGAGGAAATCCTATGTCCATACGGCTAGATATGTGGTTCCGTCGTATGATTCGATGTTCATAGGCTTGAAGCCTTCCGGGAATTGATGTTGCATTACCCTCTCTGTGAAGCACAAGGGGTGTGCCGCGCCCCAAACTTGGGCTACGTCGCATCGGAGGTCTTCGGCCCACCTAATCTGCTATTGCTCCCGGACTCTATCGTTTCAGTTTAACCGATCATAGTATCCTTCCCGGTATGCGGGTAGGTCCTCACTAGGTCCATAGATGGACCTGGTACGGCCTCCATGAGCATCTAGGTCATGGCGGAGGTCGTACTCGTAAGTGGGCCACACTTGATCCTTGTCGTGACGGCGAGGTGGGGCGGCTGGGTGTTCGGCCTCGTTAGCTTCCCTGTCTCGCCCTCTAGGGGGTCGGTCTGGCTGTTCGGCGTTTGTATGCGTCTGGCGTGTTGGCTCTATAGCCTCATCATCGAATTGGGGCAATAGCTTTCTTTTAGGATAACTTCTGGTTGGCTGATCGCGGCCGTACCCCTCTTCGGCAGCTAGCACTTTAGTCCATCGGTCGTTGAGGGTGTCCTGTTCAGCCTTGATTTTGCGTTTTTGCTTCTTTAGGCTGCGGGCGATGGCTAAAAGCCCCCGCTTGAACCCATTCTTGCTCCAAGGGTCTTCGGGGACGATAAAGTCATCCTCCCCGAGACTGGGCTCCTCTTCAGAGAGTGGGAGATAATTGCTATCCTCGGAGTCTTCGTGGCTTTCCGGATTGAGCGGATCCTCCTGCCCCGCGGGGTCATCCTGATGATGCTCATTGGCTGCGTCTCCGATGAGGTCATCCGTATTATTTACAGTGCCGTTCTTCGCTGAGTCTATGTTGCTTGCGTGGCTTTGACGTGGTCTTGATCGACGGCGTTGTTTTCGACGTTTGGGCGGCTCATCTCTGGGCTTGCCTCGGTCCTGCTCAGGAGTACCGTTGCCGTCCTTTGGGGTGTCCACCATGTAAATGTCGTAGGTGGATGTGGCCGACCAGCGGCCCGTGACAGGGGGACCGACCTCAGCATTAGCCGTGGTTACGTCCTCCTCGTCCATGTATTCAGCATTCTCCGAATTATAATCTAACATATCGGTTAAATCATCGATATTTTCTACCAAATGGGTGGTGGGTGGGGCGCAAAATTCCCTGTCGAACGCCTCGAAGGGTCGGTGATTGAAGGCGGAGGGTAGGTTCCCCTGGATGGTCATTTTCTAAATTTGGTCTAGCGCCTCGTTCAACATATCAAGGGTTACCGGACTTGAGGGCTCTAGGCCAGACTTTGTGGTGACGAAGCGAAGGTCGGTCTGTGACTCAACCGATTCTTGGCCCCGGACGGATCTATCTTCAGGATTTGGGACTGAAACCTCGATGGGCACCGGATTGTCCTCGGAAACTAAGGGTGTGCTTTGACCCTCCCGTGCACCTACCATGCCAATGTTTGAGGTCGGGTCATTTTGGGCCGGGGGTTACCCCTGGCCGCTATTCGCCGACTCAGGGTGCGGGCTCGAGGCCAGCAGGGTGTTGTGGGGAAGGAGCTCGGCCAAGATCGAATCTTGGCTTCTGACCTCTGGTTCTGCCTCGAGGGCCGGGGATAAATCTTCCGCCGATGTGAGTTCTGTTGACAGTGGGGTAAGGTCCTCTCTCTCGGGGAGTCCTTCCTGGCTCAAAGCCGTTTGGTGGACTGGGGCCGATTTACAGATTGGATCGGAGGTGTACGTCGGAGCAGGCGCGGCAAGGCCTGCGGGGGTGGTGAATCTGGTGAAAACCAAATCCCCCCGCGCGTCAGTGACGTACTCCAGATTGCCGAATCGAATCCGGTGTTCGGGAGCGAAGTTCTCAACCTGGTCAAGACGGCCAGTCAAACCGGCGTGCAACACGATGTTGCCAAAAGCGAAGAGTTGTCCAGGGACGAAGAGATCCATGGAACTGATGCCCTCTCCAAGGACCAAGCGAGCCATCGACCCTTCCGGTGATGCAACAGCGGAACTCTCAATGAAAGCACCAATGTCGGTGTCAAAACCGGCAGACCTCGGGGTAGGGGGTCCCGAGCTGTGGATCTAGGATCGATGGGTAACAAGGGACGACGAACACAGTGTTTACCCAGGTTCGGGCCCTCTCGAAGAGGTAAAACCCTACGTCCTGCTTGATTGTATTGATTGTATAACGTGGTTTACAGAGTAGATCTACCTCGAGATCAGCATGAGCTAAACCCTAGGCTATGGGGGATGAAGATAGCTCTGCCCCTAATGACTACAACCCTCGGTTTATATAGACACCGATAGGGTTAGGGTTACCGAAGATAGATTAGAATTAGGAATCAAAGAGATCCTACGCCTTCTTGACTTGGAGGGCACACCACGGCTTCATAGATCTCCTGTCATAGTACGGCTCCACCAGTTCGGCCCATGTACAATGGGCCGTCGCCCCGAGGACCCCTTAGTCCATGACTCCCTCAGCTGGAGTGCTTCTTGTTGCACCCACCGGAGAGAACCTCAAGTACGTTATCCAAATGCAGTTTCCCAGGGAAGATGCAACCAACAACACAGCAGAGTATGAGGGGCTGCTTGCCAGCCTCAGGACTGCAATAGAACTGGGGATAAAGAAACTAATCATCCGTGGTGATTCCCAGGTTGTTGTAAAGCAAGTGAATAAGGATTATCAGAGCCCACTGATGGAAGCATATGTGGAAGAAGTAATAAGGTTGGAGGAGCACTTTGACGGGCTGCAGGCAGAGCACGTACCCCGTGCAGAGAACAACATCGCTAACCACCTGTCAAAGAGCGCTACCCAGAAGCTTCCTGTGGAACCAGGAACTTTTGTACTCCATCTGGCTCAACCATCAGTTTCCCCGTCAGCGTTGGCTAAAAAAAAGAAAACTCAACACCGGCAAACATTTCCCGGCAGAGCTCACTGGAGCCGCTGGTGAGAAGGTTGCCGGGGGAGGCCCTGTGCTAGTTGGCGAGCTGCATTCTCCAGCAGAGCCTCGAGTTCTCCCTGTTGAGGCTAGCGCTCCCATGGCAGAGGAGATGCCTTTAGTCCTTGTCGTCGAGCCTCAGGCTCTGGCATGGGCGCAACATATAGTCCAATTCTTGCAAACTGGAGAACTTCCTAATGATCCAGGAGAATCTGAAAAAGTGGCTCGCCAATCTAGTATGTACCAGTTTGTGGACAACCCTCTGTACAGAAAGAGGCCGAATGGTGTGAAGCTGAAGTGTAACAGTCGAGAAGATGGGCTAATGTTGTTAGCAGCGATACATGGAGGGGTATGTGGCTCACATCTGGGATCAAGAGCACTTGTTAGGAAAGCTTTCTGGCAAGAATTCTACTGGCCCACTGCCCTCTGGGATGCAACTGAGCTCGTCACCAAGTGTGAATCCTGTCAGTTCCATTCCAAGAACATTCACCAACCTGCTCAAGCCCTGCAAATAATCCCTTTATCCTGGTCATTCGCGGTGTGGGGGCTCGACATCTTGGTCCCCTTTCCCCGTGCCACCGGAGGCTTTGAATTCTTGTACGTGGCAATTGACAAGTTTACAAAGTGGCCCGAGATGGAGCCAGTGAGGAAAGTGACTGCACAATCAGCTATCAAGTTCTTTAAGGGATTGGTGTGCCATTTTGGAGTGCCCAACAAGGTGATCACCGATAATGACACCCAATTCACAAGTCGCGCCTTCATGCAGTACATCCAAAGCCTTGGAAGCAAGGTCTCTTTCACTTTTGTTGCCCATCCCAGGAGCAACGGACAAGCCGAAAGGATGAACGCTGAAGTGCTGCGAGTGCTCAAGAGAAGAACTTTCAATAAATTGTGGAAATGCAGCAAGCGATGGGTTGATGATTTGCCGGTAGTTCTCTGGTCAATCAGGATGACACCAAATCAAGCTACTTGCCAGACTCCCTTCTCCCTGGTATATGGTGCAGAAGCAGTGCTCCCCACGGAACTCTTATACGGGACACCTCGAGTACTTGCCTATGATGAAGTAGTGCAAGAGAAGCTATGGCATGACGATGCCATGCTCCTCGAGGAAGATCGTCTCCGGGCATCTGTACATGCTGCATGATACCAGCAAGCCCTGTGCCGCTGTCACAGCCGCAGGGTTCATGCCCAGAGCCTTGAGGAAGGTGACCTTGTCCTTATGCATGGTCAGTCCGCCAAGGGTGCAAACAAGTTGACACCAAAGTGGGAAGGCCCTTACCGGGTAGTATGTGTCACCAGACCTGGCACAGTCCATCTGGAGACAGAAGATGGCATCCCAATGCAAAACTCATGGAATATTGAGCATCTTCGTAAGTTCTACCTGTAAGGCAAGGTTGCCGGGCCCTGCCCCGGCAACCTGTTTTGTACAAGCATAGTCCCCGGGACTTGTAACCCTTTGTACAAAGCCAGGCGCAGACCCTGTGCATAGTGAATAAAACGAAGTGCTTTCATAAAAACTTGGATGCATGACTTCATATTTTCTTAAATATGATCTTATTGTGATTACAATAGTTCTTAAATAAGGCAGCTAACATGTGACAGAGGCCCATGTGCTATCCTCTTTTCTCCCTTTCCTTTGATGACAACAGAAGGATTTCATCAAGAATAGTTTCCCAAGAAAAAGGATGAATGCAAGCCCATGCACTGATCCCTGACAGCTTCTCCTTATCTGAAACAATAAGAAGAACAACAGAGATAATTGCACTTCCTGATATCCCTTCATTCCATGCTATACTTAAGTATGAAGAACTTGCACGTAAGGAAACCTAGCCACCTCTGCCATTTGCGCTCCTATCCTTCACTCGAGTCCATTCGACAAGTTTAGTTGTAGCTGCATATGGGGAGGGGGTTGGCCTTCGTTCGCACTCATTAACCTATTTTTTACCTCATTAAATGTGTATTTAGTAGCAGCAACACTGAAATCCGACAAAGATGTCTTTCCAGAGAATTTTGTTTACTAAGGAGTATTGAAGGTTCGTCCTTCAAATGTTTTATACATACACAAACATCCAGCAAGCTCTTTTTCCAAATTTACATGAACAAACAAGTACAAATCGTAGAAGTACTAACATGGACAAAGGATTACATCATTTTGATTAAAATTTGGCAAGTGCCTACATTTTTTGATATGAAAAAAGATAAGTGCCCCGTAATGCCTTTCTTGTCCTAATCCTCCTAGGAGTTACATTAAGAAGGAAAGAAGGCAAAAGGAGCGCCTGGGCAGAAGCCCAGCCTGACCCTGTCAGGACCAACAGGATGTAGCCTGACAAGATCGGGAGGGCGCCTCCCCGGCAAGGAAGAAGAGGCCAGGGATGGAGAGAGCGGCTAGGCGATGCCCTGGTCACCCTCGCCAGGACCAAAGGGAAGCGGCTCGGTAGGGACACCGGCAGGGAAGATGAAGCCGGAGTCCACGAGGAAGCCTGTCGGGGTCCAGCTGGAGGTGGCGGTGATGACCAGGCCAAGCACCCCCAGCAAATTGCTCTGGCGGGGACCATCTGTAGATGATGGTGCCACCGGCGCCTAGCTGACGGTGACACTGCATCTGATGCTCAGCCGGCGTCTGAGTCGTCGTCTTCATGCTTGACTACCGGGGGCTCACTGTCGCCGTCTTCACCGTCACTGTCCTCTTTGTCACTGTCACTCGAAGAGGAGCTTTCGTCATCACTCGAGCTCTCCGCACAGCACCCTAAGCGAGCACCTGAATGCCCAAAGACCTTGATGGAGAGAAAATCAGCCTCCACCAACTTGAAGCGGAGGACGTGCCCTTCCGCCAGATAATGGGCACGTGCAAAAGTTTTCCAACCACACCTAAGGAACATGACGCGTGATGCGGGGAACTCAACGTTTGCCCACACAACGCCGTTGCAGTAGCCACTCATGCGCAACCCCAACCAGGGCGGCTGGTCGGCCTCCATCACCCTGACAAAGGGACTGGGGAGCCACAGGAGAGTGCATGGAGGACCACGCAACTTGACGATGAACTCCAGCACTGTATCCCCCACATGACCTTCTGCTAGGTGGGGGCGGCTGGACGAGCGACGGTAGGCACGCCGCCCCGTCCACCCCGACCACGGGTGCATCGTCGACCTCAACCACGCCCCACAACTCCACCCTGTGCACTAGAGCCCGCCCCTGTAGCGGCAATGGAAGCAGAAGCAGGGTGCCGAGAAGAAGCTCTCGTCGCCACCGCCGGCACCAGAGCTCAGCCCCTTCCCTTTGTCATGATGGAAGCAAAGTCAAGGAAGGAGGAGGAGGAGATAGTGGATGAGCATCGCCACCCTGTCAGGACCCCGATCCTAAGTCACATCGATCTAGCATGTAACACATCATATCACTTTGCGGCCTCACGCACGGTATTCCCACGGCTGCAGCCTTACCTTGCCCGGGACCGTTTGGCCTTTTGGCTCACGTATATGATTGTGTTGCTAGCATCCATATGACAGAGAACCCAGGCCAACATAACTAGTCGTAAACCCAAGGTGGCATAAACTTACAGGGACAAGCATACATGACCCAGCACTGCACGTGTCGGTCAGCATAGATGGTTTATTGGAAACTAGCTTGATCACGAACTCAACATAACCGTCAGGGAACAACCTGGTAATACTTCTGAGAAGATATTCAGAAAATCATGAACCACCGATATGTTATTAAGCTTGAGAAAAATCTTGCTTTCAAGGCAAGATGATGTAATCAAATAAGCAAGGGGTTGGCACAATCCTAACTCATTGATCGAAGAGTGCACCAGGGAAAATGGACTAGGTAGCACAATCAATCTTATAATGATGATTCAGTAACCAACACACTAAGAATGAGTTTTATCGGCCATTAGCTTCCAAGCAACAAAGTTTCTAGGAGTATTGATTTCACACATCACGGTTCATTTGTCAGGATTTTCAACATCACAGGGACCAAGGAATGAATAATGATGGAGAGTAGTATAAATGCATCAAGAATTCATAGGATAGTGTGCAATTCCCATGATGTTCTTGACAAAAGAAGGTAATACTCCAAGATAGAATAGAACAAAAGCTGGATTGGCATTTGATCTGGGGAATACAACTACTTTGACCCAATCCTCGAAATGGACAAGGTACTGGAGTTTGTTTCTCCTAGTTATTCTGGTATAGAATGGCTTAACGGGCCATAGGAATAATAGGCACCGATAAACACGAGTGCACCACTACTCCTGACGATCAATCGATAGACGAAGTTCAGGATACAATTGAAGAGGGACAACTCAAAGGAACAAATGATTTTTCTGAGTTGTGGATGCATAGGTTAGCATGTCGAGCAAAGTTCAACATGTTTCTTCCGGATAACCCATGCAGAAAGGTAGGACTGGCAGGTTCACAATATAAAATCAAAAACTCATCAACAACACTCTTATTGTGATCTTTTGGTTCAAAAGAACTTCCGCCAAGGATGGTTCATGGTATTTGGAATAATGATATACTAGGAACCTCGAGGACTATCACAAAGGTTACTAACATCCTGAAGGAACGAGCAAACACTATCAACACGATGTAAGTAGAGTGAATCTTGGGTTAAAGAACCCAGAAATAGAATACCTACATACTAAATAACATCAGGAGATGCTCTCAAGAATGGTGGCCAGAATGATCACACTGGGAACACAAAACATGGCTAGATTACTGGGTGGTTATCTATGATATCCTAGTTTCCTAATAACTTCAACAATTATGTCGAGGCAATGGCGTACCTCAACTCAGCGATTAGTGTGGTTAATCTGGCCAAAAAGGACATCGGGAACAGGAAGGAAGGATTTGCAAATGCATCAGATCAATTAGAAACCTGGGATAATTCGGACAACATAACGGTTGTACGGGCATGAAAAATGAAACAACCTGCAAAACAACTGACAACATAGCAATAAATTCTTATGGAAACACCGATCCAGGAAGACAACAACTTTCCTATAAGTCTTCGGCATAGTAACTCGTCATCCTAATAGATAGATGCGAAGCCTAGTTTCTTAACCCCGTAGAAAGGATGAGGGTGACTCAGATCAGAAGGACATAGGTAAAGGAGTAAAAAGAGCCTTACGTTCCCTTCCACAATCAATTCCCTTACATAACTAAAGCATTTCTAGACTCGACATTGACCAGTTCGGCTTGGTAATCCTACAGGCAGTCAGGCTCTGATACCAAAGCTGTCAAGACCCCAATCCTAAGTCACACCGATCTAGCATGTAACACATCATATCACTTTGCGGCCTCACGCATGGTATTTCCATGGCTGCAGCCTTACCTTGGCCGGGACCGTTTGCGCCTTTTGGCTCACGTATATGATTGTGTCGCTAGCATCCATATGACAGAGAACCCGGGCCGACATAACTAGTCGTAAACCCAAGGTGTCACAAACTTATAGGGACAGGCATACATGACCCAGCAATGCACGTGTCGGTTAGCAGCGATTGTAACTGGGCTGTAGCAAGCTATCAGGACTCTAGTAAACACCGCGTGACATTTCCTCGAAGGCGACAGACACAGGAGCAAAGAAGGACACATGCCGGTAAATCCATGTGTTCCGAATGGAAGCACTAGGAGGCATGTCCCCATAAGGAAGGGTACCAAGGATAAACAACTAGTTGTCGGATCCCACACATACCAAAGCATTTCAATAACATACACACAATATGCTCGATATGTCTAGATACAACATGACATCACAACATAACTCAAAGTATTTACTTGAAAGGCTCCAAAGAGCTATACATAACATGATATTACAAATAGGGGTCACATGACCCATCATACAAGCAAACAAGCAACGGAAGCATCAACGTGTCTGAGTACAGACATCTACAAAAGAAGAAGGCTGAGAAGCCTGACTATCTACAAGACCCTCCATAGGAACCAGACCTCTGTCTGGGATTCCCAAGCTAATTGTCGAAGCCCACATGGAACTACTAGTGAGACTGAAGTCTCTCTGCAAAAACATAAATTAAGAAAACATGAGTAAAAATGTACTCAGCAAGACATACATCAGAACTAGCTACATATGCATCAGTATCAACAAGGAGGTTGTGGGGTTTAACTGTAGCAAGCCAACTTTGACCCAGTGGCTATCCTATACTACGACTACCAGTATTTTCTTTGAGGTGAGAAAGCGCACACGAGTCCACATATTCACCATATCAATACACCACTATGGATCCGCTCCCGTCTCCCTATGAGAAGGCCATCCATAACACTCATGCTTATCTTGCACATTTTAGAGTATCCACTTCCAGTTATCTATGAACCATATAAGCTTTCCAAGTAGTCCATATCTAAGGACGCGGCTATTCGAATAGATCATGTTAACCCTGCAGGGGTATACTTCTTCACACACGCTCTCGCCACTTGCCGCCATGTACACGTCATGTATCTCGGCAACCTTCAAGCGGAAGCCTAGCGAGGGTGTCGGCCATGGCCTGACTAACTACACAAGTCTCTAGTCCAGGTTTATCGCCTATTTGAGTTCCATCCGCAAGGAAGTCCGGCGAGGTTTCCACTACGGCCCCAAACGATGTGTGCAGGGTTCCCAAGTCCACTATCCGGGTGACACTTGGTACACCAGGCCACGGTGCCTAGTCTATCCCATGCCCACCTGTACCGGGTGCCACTTGCTAGACTACTAACACAACCTACAAACACCAGAAACTAGTTGCAACTCCTAGATAGAGGACAAGGCGATTAATAAGACAAGAGGGGTCAAGTTACCGGAACCCAATGTGTGGTAGTAACTGTCTTGGATCACAAACACAGAACTCAGTTCCTGAGGACGGTTTCAATGAGACAACCCACCATGTACTCCTACATGGACTCTCATCGCTACCTTTACCAAATCGTGTTCACACACTTAGCTCTCAACAGTAGGACATGTTCACCACCATCCCAATCCATCCAGATGAAATAGACCTGACACAACTCTAAGCATAGCAGGCATAACAAGCAAGCATGAATGAGTAAGCACATCATGGCTCAAACAACTCCTACTCATGCTAGTGGGTTTCAACTATTTACTGTGTCAAAGACAGGTCATGCAGAGGAATGGGTTCAACTACAGCAACATGTAACAGTTGAATCGTTGTTGTCCTAATGCAGTAAAAGAGATTAGGAGCGAGAGAGTGGGATTGTATCAGAATGCTCAAAGGGGGTTTGCTTGCCTGGCACTTCCGAAGATAGCATTGTGTCTTCATCACTGTCATCGATCACATCATCAGAACAACGTCTACTGACAGGGGACAAACACCGGCAAACAAGGGGGAACACAATCAATGCAATGCAATAATATCATGCATGATCATGACATGGCAGTAAGCTAGTGTTTGAGCTAATGCAAAATGCTACCATGTTAGTTGAAGTTTATTTGAATCAAAGATTCAAATTCAACAAAAGAAGCATTTAAAATGCCCTTTAATTGATTTGACCTTATCAGTAGGTATAAGTTGTTCAAACATGCATGAAAATGCCATAAACAGATTACTCAGATTTTTCTGATAATTTTTCATATATAATTTATTTCATTTGGAGTTACGGTTGAATTTCTATGAATTTTAGAAGTTTATAACATTTTCTGCAATTTTCCAATTATTTCTAAAATATAAATAATCCAGAAAAGGTTTATTGTGTCAGCTCTGTGTCATCACTACGTCAGCAGGTCAAATGGTGTGTGGGGTCCACACTTCAGTCGCAGAGTGACTGACAGGGTTCAGTTAAATCCTAACTAAGTAATTAGAAAGGCAGGGGCCCACCTTCAGTGAAGGCAGGGGCCCACCATCAGTGACCCTAGGGGTTTATTAGCATAGTAATTAGGCGCTAATGAGGTGCCACATCGGCGCTAACCCCGGCAGTGAACAGAGCACGGCGGAGCTGCTCGTCCGGCCAACTCCGGCAACGAGAGGCCGCGATCTTGGGCTCTATGGAACCAATGCGAGGAGGCGCTTCGGATGGTGGCTGTGGTTGGCCGTGGGGTGGGCTGTGGTGACGGCGGCGGCGAGCGAAGCGGCGGCCGGTGCTCGGGAGCTGACAGAACCGAGGGCACAGTGCGCGGGGGGATCATCAGTTAGCATATACGGGTTCTACGTGCGCTCACGAGGCCAACGGGCATATGCACGGGACCATTTGGTCACCAGAGCCTCGTCACCGATGAGCTCAAATGGCGGCGTGATTCGGTCAACATGGAATCGATGACTATGATGCGAATCCAGGCATGGCATTAGGGGGAAAAGGCTCAGGTGCTCACGGTGATCACGTAGAGGTGGTCCGCGAGCTCGAGGAGGCAGCGAGGCGAGCGCGGGGTCGCCGACGATCTTGGTGGCCGGAGCTTGAAGAAGACATCGATGGTGGCGTTGCAAGGCTCTTGTGGTCACGTTCTTCGGCGTGTAGCCCCACAGCGTCGAGGTGGTGATGATGGACACGGCGGCAGTGTGAAGGGGGCTCGGTGGCCGTGGTGGCTTTGGACGGTGGCGAGTGTGTGCTCTCGGGCGTCTCGGTGAAGAGGCCAGAGGAGGGTATGAGCTCGAGGGGTGAGAGGGGGGATCCGGACAGCTCCAGGGGGTCACGTGGCATCTCCAGAGGGTCGGGGGTGCAAGCAGGGGTGCAGAACGTGGCGCTGCGCGTGCCAGCGCGCTCTGGCCAGCGCCCCTGTCCGCCTGGCGTGAGGTAGGGGTGACTGGCACTGTGGGCCAGATGGGCTGCACAGTGCTCGGCCGGCTGGGCGCCAGGTAAGTTTTTCTCTCTCTCTCGCTCTCTTTTCTATTTCTATTTTTCTATTTCTGTAGTTTGTTTTGATTTGATCTAAATACCAAATCATTTTTTTAAATCTTCTGAAAATTTATATGTGGCTGAAAAGGATTGTCCAAACCCACATACCAAATTTCAGAATTATTGGACATGTAATTCTTTTATAGAAGAATTTAACCCAATTCAAATATATATGGATTTAATTCAAAGCCCATAATAATTCCTAAAAAAATGTTCCAAAATTTTGGTTTGATATATAACTCTTAAATTCTCAAAATTATTTTTAGGGCATCTTGGATTCACTGATTGCATTTTCAGGGTTCTTTGCCCATTATTTAAATTCTGAGGATTTGAAAATTTTTCTCATTTCAAATTCCTTGAATTTAACATGATGCATGATGCTCACTTATGCAACTAATTACAATATTATTCTAGGGCTGTGACAACTTACCCCCACTAAACAAGAATCTCGTCCCGAGATTCAAGACGTGAGGTAAGAGAAAGGAGGGGACACAAGCTAACACAATCATTATGATCCAACTGTCCTTCTTGAAGATGTTGATTCATTGCATCATATTGATCTTGACGTCTTTGCTTTCGAGATCTTTGTCCAACACGATGACGACAGAAAGAAACTCTACAGGAATCAATCTTCTCGAAGATCGAGCAACTCAAGATCAACTCACGGAATGAGATGTTGAAACACCTCTTGAGCTGAGACTCAATACACACGTCAAGAAAGAGGAAAGGAAGTAGGTGACGAAGGTTCAATTGGTAGGCAACTGTTCCACGCTTGAACAAGATGGTTCATAGGTTTCAAAGTAGCGAGAGTTTAATTGCCATGATTCCATAATGGGGCACCTTAGTGGAGGTGGCATGTTGAATTATTCCCTTAAGTGGCAAAAGAATTACTTTTGATACATAGATCATTGAAACTCTTCATACAAGGCTAAGGTAATTTACAAAATGATCGTTTGAAGGAGTTCAGAGAAGGGCATACTCGGAATGAAACGGAAACAATGGTTATTGAACAATCGGCAAATGGAAGCACTGCAAAAAAATACACTTCCGTGATGATACGTGTTTGTCACAGTAGGTCACGTTTTTTGCCATGCATGTACATCCATGATGATTTTACGACAGAATCAAGATAGTCATACCTGTGTTGTCATAAAAGTGTTCCATGACATTACCAAAATTATCATCATGGAAGTGTCCACTTCCATGACGATAAATCACGCGTCATAGAAGTGCTTTCGTCAAGGGTAACCGACACGTGGCATCCACCGTAACGGGTCGCCGTTAATCCATCGGGTTTTGGTTTGGATCCGATAACCCATTAATAGCCACGACCAATGGGGATTTTCCATTGCAGTGGGGTTTTGCCCTACTGTGTATAGTCAAAAAAAATCCATGTGTAAAATCATCATTGGCCGGAGGAAACACGTGTCGGCTCCTCGGTGGGCCAGATGTCGTCCATCCAACGGAGGAGACGTGCCTATTATATGTCGACATGTGGGAGGGCCCAACAGAGGCCCATATAGGTTAAAAAGGCCAGCCCAGTCAATGGCCCGTAGTATTTACTCGGGTACTAGTGGGCCAGCCCACTAACAGCCTGCTTAAACATTGCCCATTTACGGCCCAAAGCTAGATCTGGCCCGTTATTTGTTCGCCAACTATTTGGGCCCAATTATGGCCTAGTGACATTTCGGCCTGTTAGAGGCCCGATGTAGACATGGGCCCATTTCAGCCTAGTGTGTCTTTCGGCCTAGGAATGGCCCGTGTTGCCAATGGGCCATATATGGTCCGACGCGACATTCGGCCCACTAACGGCTCGTGATCAAGGTGGCAACAGTTCAGCCCAACGTGACTTTGGGCCTGTTAAAGGCCAGTCATATAATTTGGCCCGTTGATGCCTCTACTAAGCTTTCGGCCTCTTAAAGGCCCATGATATCAGTGGGCCAACTAAGGCCTGAGATATGTTTCGGCCTGGTAATGGCCCGTCATATAACTGGGCCAATAATGGCCCGGCATACATTTCAGCCTGCTAAAGGCCCATGGATGACTATTGAAAATTGAGGCCCAACATGCATTTTGGCCTACTAAAGGCCCATGGTATCTTCTGGGCCGTAACAGGCCAGCAGAATATTCAGCCTGTTAATGGCCTGAAGCTACATGGGCCCAACTAAGCGCTGGGTCCACTAAAGGCCCAACTAAACTTTGGGTTGAATGGAGGCCCGTGTAAGTTGTGGGCCTGGTGCAAAGTGTGAAGACCCCAATGGCCTTTCAGGCCCAAGAAAGTTGCAGGCCAGCCAAATTGTGGCCCGCTAAAATGTAGGCCCGTTAGAGGCGAATGTTTCGGCACGGTCGCCTACATCAGATTTTCGCCGTTTTTTTCAGATAACGAGTGATGGCATATACGGTAACTAGTAGGAATTAAGAACAAACCTACTCTATACAATAAACAAATTACGACATAGTAACTTAGAATAAACCTACACTATACAATAAAGGATTTATGGTATATTACATGCACTGGGCATCGAAGTTCGCCACCAGGGATCATAAAGCACAATGAAGAAGCAGATTACAAAAACTGGGCGCCATTGCAGCGTAACAAAATATTACCGAACCAAGACCACTTCCAGGACAGTTCAAGAAAGGTTAGCCTTGCACGGGAGCTGCTACGCAAGCTGCTGAGCAAGGCTGTGAGACTGGCCTAGCATGTCGGTCATAGCTTCCAGCTGTAGCTGTTTAGCAATGAGGTTCTCATTGGTGTTCTCCATGATCTTCCTTAGAGATAGGACTTCAAGTCAAAGTTGAGTTGCAGAATGCCTTTCTGCTTGAACTTGGGACTGAAGAAGTCGAACTGATTCAGACAGCAAATTTTGTGAGCTTGTCTGACCGCTAGTCTCAAGTAACTTGAACACTGCATCAAGACATGACTTTGGGGTTGTCTCGCTATCTTCAAGATGTTTTGCCTTCTTTGCTACAATATATGTTGGGTTTGTCTCACAGCCTTCAAAGACTTGTGCATGCCATCAGGCATATCACCCTGAAACAAGTAGAGAGATGACAGGTTTTGCATGTGTACAAACAAAGATGGTAACTGTGCTGTCAATTCCATCCAATTTCAAATTAGAAAATAAAGAGTCAGTTCAAAATATCAATATCATAATTTGGCATTGTTCATAATGCAGGCAGCTTCACCACACTACTGGATTACCATGTCAACAAAACAAGCATAGATGAAGGGCAAATACAATCATTGTATCTATTTTGGTTAATGTGCATGGCATGTTGTTCATATCATCAGCCACATCGGTAGGATAAAACAGGAGATGACAAGGTGCAAACGTGGGTAGCTTCACCACACACTGGACTATAGATCCACAAATACAAGCATACATATAGGGAGTATTGAGTAATGTGCATGGTATGAATAAGGAATTTGGTTTTACAACTAAAACTTGGAACTTATGCGAACATGCATTTTGATATAAACAGTAAACTAAACAGTAGTTGACGATAGGGAGTATGAGCAAATTAAACAGCAGTTGAGGATAAAGGCTTTAGAAGGACTGACTTACATTAACAGTTAACACCGGCTCTATAATGCCCTTCTCCATGTCAAGGGAAGGATAACTAAAGAATTTCAGCACAGAAACTTCTTCATAAGCATTGCCTGTACTCCGCATTTTGTAGAGAGAAATTATAGATATGATAATACAAGAAGGGATAGAGGATAATGAAGATAAGATGCAGATTGATGCTACATAATCAACTACCAATCCCTGAAAGTACAAGCGTGACAAGACAAAATGTACTGACAAGAGCAATGGGCTACACTTCTGCACTGGCATTGTCTATGTATTCAACTTTTTTGTAAGATTAAATATAGATCTGATATTTTTTAGTAAATAGTGGGCGAGGGAGATAAGATGCAGAATGCTACACAATGAACCAATCCCTCCTTCCTGTAATATAAGAGTGTTTTGTACACTGGTGTACTGTACAAAACGCTCTTATATTATGGGACGGAGGGAGTAGCTGTTAATGTAAGTACAGTGATAGACGATGTTCAGTCCTTACAAGAGGACTGCAGAGCTAAACCTCTTCAAAAGCATTGGGTTGATTCTAAATTTATGTAAGAGTCGATACGGATCTTATAATGTCCACCAAATGGAGGATAACGAGGCTAACATGTGCAGTGATGCTACATAATCAACCAGCTATGAAAGTAAGTATGGTCATACAGGGCAAGAGGTACTCACAAGAGCAATGCAGTGTGTAGCATAGTTGTGAGATTCTGTGGTCCCTTGAGAATGAATGTTCTTCTGCAAACAGTTTTCATACAAGTGAGACGGTAAGGCACATGCAGAAATGTAGTTCAAATTGTGATGTGATATCATAGACAGTACCTTACCCTGCAGACAAGACCAATGTGTAACAAGATTATTCCAGTCACTGTCTGATAAATGTAGCACCAGAGACTTTATAGAAATTTCATTTAGAGGCTTTCCATCGAAGTCCGCTTGCCTCAGGTAGGAACGATACTTCATCAACAAGTGCCTGAAAAGCGCAACCAACCCTTGCTCATCTTGACTATCCAGTTTGGTCCTCGCCTATTTAAAAGAATGAAATCTTGTGTCTTCTGTCAGCAGAAACATATGCACTAATTACCATGAATAACATTAGTACATTACTTACACGTAAGTTGCGGAGGAAGATTGGAAATTGTTCTGTGTCTGTGGTATAATCTTTCCATGAAGGAAAGATGTGCCCAAAGTTCCTGACAACAATATAAGCTTCGTCTTCTAAACTGGGAAGATGTGGAACAGGGGTCCTATTTGCTGCAATTGGGGCTCGCTCTCGTTTGAAAAGGGATTTGGCAACTGGATTTGGTGTACTCTTTGCTGGAATGGGTGTTTTGCATCATAGAGCTAGTGCTATGTCAACTGGCATCATCATACTGTTTGCTGCAGTTGGGGTCTGCTGAGTTGGGGCATCAGAGATGACCAATGTAGTAGGGCTAGAGTCTGCTAGAGTTGGGGTCATGTTTTGTGGGTCTGGTGATATTGCAACTACACCTAATGGGCTATTTGATTTATCAGGTGTCACTACCTTTCCCAAATACTTTGTTCATGCTCCTCCATGATCAGCAATCGCCCCCTTCCTTTTGAACGTCTGATACACAAGAACAGCATTTGAATGGATAAATATGGTATGATGACAGATGGAATATGTACTGAAAATGGATAGGTAGGGCGTATTCATATACACGATGTGTAAACTAAGCTAATGGTAGTGCGACAAAGTAGAAGCAACGCAAATCATCAGTTGCAAGATATGTGCGACCAATATAACCTTGGAAAGTTAGAGCAAGCACCTTGATGGGTGAATAAGATAGGGCATCTGCCTCTGACTCCTCCACTAGGGAGCTACATTGACTTAGGTCTCCCTCTAGCTCAGAATCACTGTTAGGATCATATTCTGAGCACGAATTTGTAGGTGGAGAGCGTTTGCATTGCATTGCATCCAAACTTGATTTCAGTCCCTTAATGCCAAGTTTGATAGCCATGGCAATGTTCTGCTTTATTATTTTCATGCGCGCAAGCTCATAATCATTATGATGTTGTTAATTATCTGAGATTCATGAAAACATAAAAAGTAGTCAGATTATCTATGGAATGCATTGCGGATTCAACGCGGAGAGTGTCTCCCTACAAACCCCTGCGTATACAAAGTTCATCCCCCAACTGTGCTGACCAGACCACACACAGAAATACAAACCTCTTATGTCTCTATAATAGGCGGACACACATTTCAAAACTGAAGTAGGAACATTAGAATCATATCAAATTCGTATTTGAACAAATAAACTAAGGAATTATGAGTGGCATAATGTTTAGCTTCAAGGGTGGAGTGCTGGTAGTGCGACAAAAAGCAAGTAGGCAGATTGTATTCCATGTAAAAGATTGTAGTCTATGTAGAAGGTGGATATGACACATTCTTTCTATACAATGCAGTGTTCGTTGCCCACACATGATGGAAGAGATCACACAGAGAAATACTATTCACTCATGTCTGCGGTTCCAGTATTTTGAAACAGGGTGGTCCACCCTAAAAGAATATTGATAACAAATATGACAAGGCAAGCATAGAGGTAGTGAATCAATCATTACTTGTGAGCTTCCTAGGACAAGTATGCAGAATTGTAACTGCAGTAAGAGACCGTCCAAAATCTGAATCAAAAAGTTGGTCTAGAACTTATTGTTTGCAACTAATCGATGTGAATAATTGGATATCATATCGAATGAGTAAGAAAGACAAGTAAAATTGTCAACAAACCTGGCCTGCAGTAGTAATCTGGGTCAATGTCACTATGACCAACAATCCAACATGACTAGTGTCTGTTCCTAGGGCCGGAATTTTCAAACCCTGTGAACTTTACAGGTACTAAAGATTACTGAAATATCTGAACCATTAAGTGTAGGTAGCACTCAGTACACAACAAACCCTAATGATAGTCCTGCCTAATGAGTAATGAACCAATTAGAAAATGGGTGATGAGGAGTGGCTGCTGAGTGTTGAGGATGTATATTAGGATAAATTGGGTTGGCTTAGTGGGTGCTGCACGCCGGAGCCCTGAACGGACTGGGAAGGTAGGCACGGCGGCGCGCGCGGGCAGCGGTGATGCTGTTGGGCGAGCGGCTCCTGACCTCCTGTTAGTCCGGCGTCTCCTCCTAGAGTCATGCCATCTGGGGATGGCGAGGCAGGCGGCTGGGGGTGAGTAGAGATCGGAAGCGCAGCAGAACAGAGGGGAATCGGGGTCTGGGCCGACCCAAAATCCTAGGGTGGGCCGCGGCCCACCATGGGCACCCTGTAGATCCACACCCCAGCGGTGTACATGCATTTTCGAAACTCAATTAGGAACATTTAGCTGACCAATTAAACGACTCTATTTTAATAATATCATATTTGTATTTGAACAACTAAGCTTGTTTAGCTTGATGGGTGGAGCAGTGCTATTATGACACGAAGCATGTAGGCTGATCGTACGGTGATCATAAAAGGGGGGGGGAACCCTAAGCATGATCAATTAAACACTATTATGACTGTGCCATGGCAGATTTGAAGTTGTAAACCGCAGAAATGCTATTTTGCAACCATTGTTTGCTTCAAACTAAGAACTGAATTTTAAGAGTTGAAAAGAAAGTACAGTAACCAAGTTACAATCTATTTTCTGGTTGAGATCAAAAAGTTGAGCAGATATGAAGTAGTAGCACCTCTCTTGCGGTGGTGTGTAGGCATCGGGGTGCGCTGGCTGTCGGTGGCGTTGAAGCAGATCTACGACGGTAGATGGGTGCATCGCGGGATAAGTCCCTTTACGGTGGACGAGAAGGTCGTGGGAGCGGCCCCGGCAAGGAGGACGACGGCGCCGATGAAGCGAGAGGACGCGATGCAAGGCTCCTGGTCCGTCGCCGTGGATGAGAAATGTCCATCTCTAGTAGTGGACGACGCGGTCTTGGTAGGTGCTCCGGCATGGTGGAGGACGGCGACGATGTATGGGGTTGCGGCGATGGATGGTGTGGCGGATGGAGGAGGCTGGTATGGGGATGGTATTCTAGCGCGGACGTTGTATGAATGGGAAAATGGAGGGAGAGGTATAGGGAACCATGTTTTTGGGACGTGCCTGTCTGAAATATGGGAAAGTTACAAACTTAGCCCACGTTTAATATTTGGACGTCTCGTCGGTTGGGGATAGGACGGTAATCTCGCATCTCCCCCAATATTTGCCTAGAGCGATTTCGGGCGACGAGAGGGTTTTTGGCGCCCACGGTTGGCACCCATGGTGTATGAACGGGGCTGACAGGTAGGGCGGTTGTGTCATGTCTGAGTGAAGTTACAAACCTGCCCCTATTAAAAATATTTGCCTACATCGATTTCGGCCGAGTCGAGTTTGTTTTGCCGCCCACAGTGTATGAATGGGGAAATGGAGGGAGAGACAGAGGTCTTTCGGATGAGCTTGAATCAAATGTGTTTTGCCGCCCACGTTTGGCGCCAACTATGTTTGAATGGGCTCAGAGGCGGTCGTGTCACGTCTAATTGAAGTTACTAACCTACCCCTATTGAGAGCAGTGGAAATCAGGCCGATGGATTGTCCGCGTAAGGGGTAGACAATAATTTCCATCTCGCAAACACTGGCTTCGGGCAGCCGACATGGGAGTGGATATTTTGCCGCTTCTTTCAAATTTTGGGACAATAAGCATTCACATTTACCCTGGCAACTAAATTCGAATCCATTTTGTATTCTTATACGAATCTTTATAAATCATTCTATGTTTTTTATATATCTTCAAAAGCACAACAAAGATGTATTCCACTATCATATATGAATATGATTTACAAATGCTGATACTCGAATTCAGAAGGTAGAATCCAGTTTAAGGTGAATTCGAATATTTGAAACCACTTTATGTCCAACTCAACTGTAACATGTATGACACATGCAACATATAGTGTACTCCCATTTAGATATGTACATAGGCGATGTCTCAAGATTCAAAATAATGAGTCGATCAACCAATAATGTACAAAACTAATAGACACATAAACACTTATAGAATATATGGATCAATAATATCAACTAACATACATAAGCCAGACCGCTGTACTTTTTTTGCTAGAAGAGCATCATTTTTTTTAGCAAAGCTAGTACAGCATCTTGGCCCTTTCAGATCCGTGCCACTTAAGGACCATCTATACTACTATTATTGCTACATACACATTCAGCCCGATTGGCATATTTGTAGGTCTGGCATAGCAATCAAAATGAAATGCCTCAGAGTCTTATCAATTAATACAGACTCGTGCTCAAAAAAATTACAAACCAAAAAACAAAACACAATTATTACATGATCTCTAGAACAAATGGTTTGATCGATTACATGAACAAACAACACAAAGGTTATTCAACGACGGAAAAAACATTTCACCTATGATTTACCAAGTGGGAATTTAATTTCCTTTTTTCCTTCAGGACCTTAACAATGCGGTCAGTCTCAGCTTGCTTCGTTTTGAAATCCACCAAATATTTAATGTTTGTCTTGAGTACTGCTTGTGATTGTGCTGTTTGCTTCCTCAACATGTCAACTTCATCTCTAAGTGCAGAAGCAGAATCTCTTTCTACCAATAGTTTAGCCTCTAGAGCACCAGCAGTTGGCAATTCATGATACACGATTGGGCCGGTGCCACTGATGTGGGATGATACAACGTCCATGGGCCTAACCTGTTTTGCCATTGAAGTTCCGATTGGATTCTGAAAAGTTGAATTTAGCAAAACATCTCAACTGGGAGTTAGAACAGCAAACCAGTTAAACAAACAAGGAATTATTGAGTTTCGATTGGATGCTGAAAAGTAGTTATTAACATCATTGTAACCGGTTGCAGCAGAAAGTAGTTAAACAAACAAGTTTTGCAAAAGGTACCTATTGTAGCATTGGAGTTTCTCTTGGATCCTGAAAAGTTGAGTAGCCAGTAACATGATTAGAGCAACCGGTTGCAGTAGCAAAGCAGTTAAACAAACAAGTTTCGCAAAAGGAACCTGTTGTGGCATTGGAGTTTCTCTTGGATCCTGAAAAGTTGAGTGGTCAGTAACTTGATTAGAGCAACAGGTTACAGCAGCAAACTTGTTACACAAATATTTTTTTGAAAATGTACCTGCTGTGCAATTGGACTTCCAATTGGATCCTGAAAACTTGAAGTTGGTAAGATGATTACAGCAACAAGTTACAGTAGCAAACCAGGTAAAGAAGGAAGTTTTTGAAAACATACCTATTGTGCCAACGGAGTTTCAATTGGATCCTGCAAACTTGAATGTTAGCAATCATAAATAATGTGTTGCAAGAGCCATAAGAAACTAACATCAAACTAGTAAAACTAACCAGTTTTGGCATTGTATTTAATTACACATGAACTACTAAAACTAACAAGTTCTTGGCAACGTATTAAAGTAACAAGTCGGTACCGTTTAACAGCAACACAGACATCTGTAAATATCTTTGATGTAAGCAAAATGATTCCGACACATATATATAAGTTAAAAAGATGTTGTCCCTCATGTAAACCTGACAGTTGTCTATCTATGAACATGCAAACATTACTAGTCCTACAAGTGATAACAGCAAACCATTTAAACAAACAGGGTATCAGAACATAAATTACACATGAATTTTGCTGCACCCTAGAAGTACATATGACCAGCTATCTACGTGCTTAAGTAGGTATTTACGTTCAGGCAAAAAGGTAATTCTTAACAGTAAGTATCAAACACATAGATAGGCGTAGTCTATAATAGGATTAACAGGCTATGGCATTATGTAATCAGTAGCAAACTAAATTAAGCCAAGCAACATAATTGAACAATTTTGCAATCAGTGGCTAACTAAAATCCCGAGAAGCAGGTAACTGAACTTACGCTAGCTCTTTGTACAGGCACACTGCAACTTCTTTTTCGCTTACATGGTTCTACGAAGGAGTCCATCGCATCAATTGCTTGGATACGCAGTCCCAATACTTCTTCCTTCCCACACTGCATTGGTAAGTCGAATGGTTAATCTGATAAGATGGTGTGTCCTTGATATGTTATATAAGGACGGGTTGTCAGACTAGTTGTAGCAACACACATCACACTGGCTTTTATTGTATATTTCATGCGATTACATTTGGCATATCGAGATCTAAGCAATCTACCATAGGATGAAAAGACTGGCATCCTTCACATTATTGGCGAACTCAGTTCATAGAAACAAGCAATTCAACCATTCTGTGGGTAAATCAAAAGCGCCACTAGAATATTTTTCACTACCCCAATCATACATGCAAAAAGGGGCGACGCCACCGTAGGGGCTGGTATGGGCGGCCGCCTCGGGTGGCTGGAAAGTGTGCACCTAGTTTGAGTCGTCCAGGTTGGCCCAGGCTAGTTTTGTTCGTCCCAGCGCACGAGCAGGCAATGTAAAAAATGAAGAAAACCGTTTCAATTTCGATCGGCCAATAACGTAAGTGCAAGGCAGGCCCTATAGCAGGCTCGCGGCCCAAACGAGTGCCTCCCATATCGATCGACAGCAGGAAAAATCCCTAATTCGTTCGCTCCAGCCTCCAGTCTGGTTCGCTTCTAACCTAGCCGCCGCTGGACAGACCGACACAGCACTTCCTCACACCCTCGTTGGACATCGGTCGCCGGGCTTCAAGCAAATGGAAGATCCAACCCTGGGTGTAGCCTGCGTGGGAGGCAGCGACGGCAGCAGGGGCATGGCATCGAGCTTGCGCAAACGGACAGTCGCAACTTGCAAGAGCAGCATGCGCAACAAGCAGGTACATCACATCCCTAATTATATCTAATTCAACTGTTCAATTTCTGGCCAATAGTTAAACCTGACGGTGTTGTAAAACTGCTTGTATGTAGGGAATCTATAAGAAAATGAAACCAATTTCTTCTTATTTTATAACTCCCCCAATCAATACTGAACTGACTGAACCTGATGTGTCTAATCAAGTTTCTGATGCAAACATACAAGCTCATATTGTTCTTGAGCCTGAAGTGTCTAATGAATAGACTGCTAATGAAGGATTTGATGCAAATATTTTACATGCTCATGGTGGCGAACATATAGTGTCTAATGAGGGATCTAATGCAAGCATTTTGCAAGCTCCCATTCAAGGATTTAGTGTCTAATGATGATCTGCTATGTTGAGAGAGAGAGACAGAGAGAGAGAGAGATTTGCAAGAATTGATGATAAGCAAATTATAGTACATTTTCATGGCTTGAGGAAACATCGAGGCCATCTACCAGAAAGTCCTCGTATCATGACAACCTAGCATAAATAATTTTCTAATCTGTTGTTTGAAACTATTGGCATACTTGTGATGGATAGATATATTGATATGCAGTTTGCGCACTGGTTATACTTGCAATTACACTTGGATATTTTTGGCCAGAGAACAAATAATTCAAGCAGGTACAGTCCATGTTAGAAGTCCTTGTACACCATGTTGCATTTTGTGTTTTTTGGTGCTTACATCATTTAGTGTTTTATAATCTGGAACTACTTTGGATCATTAGCTGGTTTTCAAAGTGCATGTAGCTTCACATTTCTCAAGTTATGCTGATTTCCAGAGTGCAAGTGCCTTCATATTTTTTAAGTTAAATTTTTGCCCCTGGTAACTTGAATTCGTGGATCCGCCACTACACACAAATCATACACGCAGGCCAGTATGAATTAAATGAAATGCAGGGACTTACGCTAGCTCGTTGTACAGGCTCACTGTAGCTCTACTTGCGCTTGGGATGTTCCATGTACAAGTCCATGTTACAACTTGCTTGGATGTGCAGGCCTTGTGCTCCTTGCATCCCCCTCTGCATTTTTTACACGGCGAATGGTTGATCAAATGAGATGAATCGACCTTGCTGTTGTACCGGAGGACAGGTACTTACAAGGTTATACAGGTGTGCGGGATGTGTACCAGATCCCGTAGCGCTGTCATGCTTCGCTAAAAAATGGTTTTGCTTGTTTCAGATGATATCTCCAGAAGAAATAAGAGTTAAAGTCAGAGTTGCATAGGCGTGTAAGCTGAGAGAGCAGTAAAAGGATATCCAAACATCGTCAGAACAGTGCACAAGGGGGTGATATGTGGATACCTAGTTCGGGCCGGCGTTCGGGCATGCTCGCCTAGCTAGAGTGCGAGTCACTTTAGAGCCGTTGAGGGTGATGCACTGGCGTTGGCTGGCCACGTACGGATGCAGATCTCGAGCGGCAGCGGAGCACTACGATGCAGTGGACGAGGCCATTGGTGAAGCACCAACGCTGTCGGGGGGTGGAGATGCGACGATGTTCTCGGTGAAGTGGCCCTAGTAAGGTGGGAGACGGCGTCGGTGAAGCGCATCTGATGCGGTGGAAGTCGGTGTCTGAGGCACGTCGGTTGTGGCGGCTGATGTTGTGGGTGGACCAACCGGTGCGGTGGACGAGGGGGTAGATGAGGTAGCTCCGGTGCAGTGGTGAAGCGTGACCGTCGTCTTCGTCGTCGTCGTCCGGCACAGAGGTGGGGAAAGAGACAAGACGAAGGGTGATTCGAATTTTGCTTGGGTTGGTGGTGAATTAGGGATTTGAGAGCTCTAGGCGCGGAAGGGGACGGGGGAGAAGGGAGATTTTGCAGGGTTGGAATTGGGGCCGCCAGATATTTCAATCCGAACCATGGAAGCGCCAATTTTTTTGTCGTTGTTCTTTTTTGAGAATGACACACGCGACCACCACGACACGACCCTGGTCTGCCTAGTGTGCCTACATTTGAGAATGCAAACGAATCTTCTTTCATTGGCAAACGAATCTTGTACTATGTATTACCATGCCCGTGTTTTCCTTGCAAATAATTAGTCCTTCGAAACGAGATACTATGAATTAATTAATGAGGAGTTCTTCGAATTAGAGTGTGTTTGTCACATAGCGATCTCCAATTCAAACGTGGATTTCGCATTTCAGGGTATCCACGCTACTTTTTTAATACAAAATCATATATGTATAAGATTAACACCATGGTAGTGAGAAAACTTTGGATGGATTCAATCATATGACCACACACATACAAAATACCACAACAATTGAGTCAATATCAACCTTTCCAAACCTAGTATGGCACGAATTAGAAATAAATACGGAAGCCATATGCATGGTCCCCAATTCAAATCTTACAATGTACACTAAATTAAAACGTCAATATTAAGTCTAGTACTATCTACATTCAAATGTTGTCTCAGCACACACGCTGCATACTTCTTGTATTGATCAATCTTCCTCTCCTAACCACCTTACAAAGCTATTGGTTTTCGCACGTTCATTCTTTCTCTCCATGTTTCGATCTCTAACTCTCACATACCTGCCATTGCACTCCATGTCGAGCTCTCTCTCTCTCTCCCCATCCCACCCTCTCACGGTAGCTACGTGCATTGCCTATCTAGAACCCCCTGCTTTTTGGAGTAATTCAAATGCCTTTTCTCTCATAATATGCAAGGTACACACAAAGAGGGAGAATTTCGGTAGCTGGAAATCTGGACCTGAAAAAGCTACGTCAGGCTACCTATTCTGCACAACTCCAAATGAGCTAAAACTTTACGGGGATTTTTTATGGAATAAATGAGAAATATTGGAGCCAATAAGTACCAGAGGGGGCCCACCAGGTGGGCATAACCCACCTGGGCGCGCTAGGAAGCCCAGGCGGGCCCTGGTGGGTTGTGCTCCCCTCGGCCCACCTCCGGTGCCCATCTTCTAGTATATAAGTCATTTTGACCTAAAAAAATAAGGAGAGGACTTTCGGGACAGAGCACCGCCGTCTCGAGGCGGAACTTGGGCAGGAGCACTTTTGCCCTCCGGCGGAGCGATTCCGCCGGGGGAACTTCCCTCCCGGAGGGGGAAATCATCGTCATCATCATCACCAACAATTCTCCCATCTTAGGGAGGGTAATCTCCATCAACATCTTCAATAGCACCATCTCCTCTCAAACCCTACTTCATCTCTTGCGTTCAATCTTTGTACTGGAACTATAGATTGGTGCTTGTGGGTGACTAGTAGTGTTGATTACATCTAGTAGTTGATTACTATATGGTTTATTTGGTGCAAGATTATATGTTCAGATCCAATATGCTATTTAGTAACCCTCTGATCTTGAGCATGATTATCATTTGTGAGTAGTTACTTTTGTTCTTGAGGTCACGGGAGAAATCATGTTGCAAGTAATCATGTGAACTTGATATGTGTTCTATATTTTGATAGTATGTGTGTTGTGATTCCCTTAGTGGTGTCATGTGAACGTCGACTACATGACACTTCACCATATTTGGGCCTAAGGGAATGCATTGTGGAGTAGTTATTAGATGATGGGTTGCGAGAGTGACAGAAGCTTAAACCCTAGTTTATGCGCTATTCCGTAAGGGACCGATTGGATCCAAAAGTTTAATGCTATGGTTAGAATTTATTCTTAATACTTTTCTCGTAGTTGTGGATGCTTGCGAGGGGGTTAATCATATGTAGGAGGTTTTTTCAAGTAAGAACAGCACCTAAGCACCGGTCCACCCACATATCAAATTATCAGAGTAGCGAACATGAACCAAACCAACATGATGAAAGTGACTAGATGAAATTCCCGTGTACCCTCAAGAAAGCTTTGCTTATTATAAGAGACCATTTTGGCATGTCCTTTGCCTCAAAAGGATTAGGCTACCTTGCTGCACTTTTGTTACTACTATTGTTAATTGCTCATTACAAATTATCTGGCTATCAAACTACTCTGCTACTTACAATTTCAGTACTTGCAGACATTACCTTGCTGAAAACCGCTTGTCATTCCCTTCTGCTCCTCTTTGGGTTCGACACTCTTACTTATCGAAAAGGCTGCAATTGATCCCATATACTTGTGGGTCATCAAGGCTATTTTCTGGCACCGTTGCCGAGGAGTGAAGCGCTTTTGGTAAGTGGAAATTGGTAAGGAAAAATTATTACTACGTGCTGAAATTTATTGTCACTTGTTACTATGGAAAACAATCCTTTGAGGGGTTTGTTCGGGGTATCTTCACCTCGACCGGAACCACAATTAGTTACCTCTCAACCTACTGCACCTACTGAAAATATTGAATATGAAATTCCTTTGGGTATGATAGAACAACTGCTAGCTAATCCTTATGCAGGAGATGGAACCGAACATCCTGATATGCACTTGATATATGTGGAAGAAATTTGTGGATTGTTTAAGCTTGCAGCTTTACCCGGGGATGAAGTTAAGAAGAAGGTTTTCCCTTTATCTTTGAAGGGAAAGGCATTGGCATGGTATAGGCTATGCGATGATATTGGATCTTGGAATTGGAATCGATTGAAATTGGAGTTTCACCAAAAAATTTATCCTATGCATCTAGTTCATCGTGACCGGAATTACATATATAATTTTTGGCCTCGTGAAGGAGAAAGTATCGCTCTAGCTTGGGGGAGGCTTAAGTCAATGTTATATTCATGCCCCAATCATGAGCTCTCAATAGAAATTATTATTCAGAATTTTTATGCTCGGCTTTCTCGTGATGATCAATCCATGCTTGATACTTCTTGTACTGGTTCCTTTATGAAGAAGACCATTGAATTCCGGTGGGATCTTTTACAAAGAATTAAACACAACTCTGAAGATTGGGAACTCGACGAAGGTAAAGAGTCAGGTATTAAGCTTAAGTATGATTGTGTTAAATATTTTATGAATACCGATGCTTTTCAAAAGTTTAGCAATAAATATGGACTTGACTCTGAGATAGTAGCCTCCTTTTGTGGATCATTTGCTACTCATGTTGATCTCCCCAAGGAGAAGTGGTTTAAATATCACCCACCTATTAAAAATAAAATTAAAGAACCGGTACCAGCTAAAGAGGAAACTATTATTTATAATGTTGATCCAGTTGTTCCTACTGCTTATATTGAGAAACCACCTTTCCCTGTTAGGATAAAGGAACATGCTAAAGTTTCAACTGTGGTCAATAAAAGTTATATTAGAACACCTAAACCTGATGAACAAATCAAATTAGAACCTAGTGTTGCTATGGTTAAGGATCTGTTGGAAGAAAACATAGATGGGCATGTTATTTACTTCTGTAATGAAGCTACTAGAATTGTCAAACCTGATAAGTTAGATATTCGTAGACCCGTTGTTGGCATGCCCGTTGTCGCAGTTAAAATAGGAGATCACTGTTATCATGGTTTATGCGACATAGGTGCTAGCGTGAGTGCTATTCCCTTTACCTTATATCAAGAAATTATGAATGACATAGCACCCGCTGAGATAGAAGACATAGATGTTACTATTAAACTTGCTAATAGAGACACCATATCACCAATTGGGATTGTTAGAGATGTTGAAGTCTTGTGTGGGAAAATAAATACCCTACTGATTTTCTTGTTCTTGGTTCCCCACACGATGATTTTTGTCCCATTATCTTTGGTAGACCTTTCTTGAACACCGTTAATGCTAAAATAGATTGTAAGAAACAAACTGTCGGTGTCAGTTTTGGTGATGAGTCTCATGAGTTTAACTTTTCCAGGTTTAGTAGAAAACCTCATAAAAAAGAATTGCCTAGTAAGGATAAAATAATTGTTCTTGCTTCTATTGCTGTGCCTCCTACTGATCCTTTAGAACAATATCTGCTAGACCATGAAAATGATTTACATATGCATGAAAGAAATGAAATAGATGAGATTTTTCTTTGAACAACGTCCTCTGCTTAAACACAATTTTCCTATTGAAACTCTAGGAGGTCCTCCTCCACCTAAAGGTGATCCTGTGTTTGAATTAAAACAATTGCCAGACACTTTGAAATATGCTTATCTTGATGAGAAAAAGATATATCCTGTTATTATTATTGCTAATCTTTCAGAACATGAAGAAGAAAGACTATTGAAAGTTCTAAGGAAGCACCGAGCTGCTATTGGATATACTGTTGATGATCTTAAGGGCATTAGTCGCACTCTATGTCAACACAAAATTAATATGGAACCTGATGCTAAACCCATTGTTGATCACCAACGTCGGTTAAATCCGAAGATGAAAGAAGTGGTAAGAACGGAAATATTAAAACTTCTGGAAGCAGGTATAATCTATCCTATAGCTGATAGTAGGTGGGTAAGTCCTGTTCATTGTGTCCCTAAGAAGGGGGGAATTACTGTTGTTCCTAATGATAAAAATGAACTCATCCCACAAAGAATTGTTACAGGCTATAGAATGGTAATTGATTTTAGAAAATTAAACAAAGCAACTAGAAAAGATCATTACCCTTTGCCTTTTATTGATCAAATGCTAGAAAGATTGTCAAAGCACACACATTTTTGTTTCCTTGATGGATATTCTAGTTTTTCACAAATACCTGTTTCTCAACCTGATCAAGAAAAGACCACTTTCACTTGTCCCTTTGGAACTTATGCTTATAGACGTATGCCTTTTGGTTTATGCAATGCACCTGCTACCTTTCAAAGATGTATGACTGCTATATTCTCTGACTTTTGTGAAAAGATTGTTGAGATTTTCATGGATGACTTTTCTGTTTATGGGAAGTCTTTTGATGATTGTTTAAGCAATCTTGATCGAGTTTTGCAGAGATGTGAGCAAACAAATCTTGTCTTGAATTGGGAGAAGTGCCACTTTATGGTTAATCAAGGTATTGTTTTGGGCCATAAAATTTCTGAAAGAGGTATTGAGGTGGACAAAGCTAAGGTTGATGCAATTGAGAAAATGCCATGTCCTCAAGATATCAAAGGTATTCGTAGTTTCCTTGGTCATGCTGGTTTCTATAGGAGATTTATCAAAGACTTTTCTAAAATTTCTAGGCCTCTTACAAATCTTTTGCAAAAGAACACTCCTTTCGTTTTTGATGATGATTGTTTAGAAGCCTTCGAAACACTCAAGAAAGCCTTAATTACTGCACCTATTGTTCAACCACCTGATTGGAACTTGCCTTTTGAAATTATGTGTGATGCTAGTGATTCTGTTGTTGGTGCTGTTCTAGGAAAAAGAGTTGATAAGAAACTAAATGTTATCCATTATGCTAGTAAAACTCTAGACAGTGCCCAACGAAATTATGCTACTACTGAAAAAGAATTCTTAGCAGTTGTGTTTGCTTGTGATAAATTTAGATCCTACATTGTTGATTCTAAAGTGACTGTTCACACCGATCATGCTGCTATAAAATATCTTATGGAAAAGAAAGATGCTAAACCTAGACTCATTAGGTGGGTTCTCTTGCTACAAGAATTTGATTTGCATATTACTGATAGAAAAGGAGCAGAGAATCCCGTAGCTGATAACTTGTCTAGGCTTGAAAATGTCCTTGATGACCCACTACCTATTGATGATAGCTTTCCTGATGAGCATTTAGCTACAATAAATGTTTCTAATAACACTCCTTGGTATGTTGATTATGCTAATTACATTGTTGCTAAATATTTACCACCTAGCTTTACATACCAACAAAAGAAAATATTCTTCTATGATTTAAGACATTACTTCTGGGATGACCCACATCTTTATAAATAAGGAGTAGATGGTATTATTAGACGTTGTGTACCTGAGCATGAACAAGGACAAATCCTACGGAAATGTCACTCCGAAGCTTATGGAGGACATCATGCGGGAGACAGAACTGCTCATAAGGTATTGCAATCTGGTTTTTATTGGCCTACTCTCTTCAAGGATGCTCGTAAGTTCGTCTTATCTTGTGATGAATGTCAAAGAATAGGTAATATCGGTAAGCGTCAAGAAATGCCTATGAATTATTCTCTTGCTGTTGAACCATTTGATGTTTGGGGATTTGATTTCATGGGACCTTTTCCTTCCTCTAATGGGTATACTCATATTTTGGTTGCTGTTGATTATGTTACTAAGTGGGTAGAAGCTATTCCAACCAGTAGTGCTAATCACAACACCTCTATTAAAATGCTTAAGGAATTTATTTTCCCAAGGTTTGGAGTCCCTAGATATTTAATGACTGATGGTGGTTCACACTTTATTCATGGTGCTTTCCGTAAACTGCTTGCCAAGTATGATGTTAACCATAGAATTGCATCACCCTATCATCCTCAGTCTAGTGGTCAAGTTGAACTTAGTAATAGAGAAATAAAATTAATTTTGCAAAAGACTGTCATTAGGTCCCGGAAGAATTGGTCTAAGAAATTAGATGATGCACTTTGGGCTTATAGAACAGCATATAAAAATCCTATGGGTATGTCTCCTTATAAAATGGTTTATGGAAAAGCTTGTCATTTGCCTCTTGAGTTAGAACATAAAGCATATTGGGCAATTAAAGAACTCAACTATGATTTCATACTTGCCGGTGAAAAGAGGTTATTTGATATTAGCTCATTAGATGAATGGAGAACCCAAGCTTATGAAAATGCCAAGTTATTTAAAGAAAAAGTTAAAAGATGGCATGATAAAAGAATCCAAAAGCGTGAGTTCAAAGTTGGAGAATATGTTCTTTTGTACAACTCTCGTTTCAGATTCTTTGCAGGAAAACTCCTCTCCAAATGGGAAGGACCCTATGTTATCGAGGAGGTTTATCAGTCTGGAGCTATCAAAATAAATAATGCCGAAGGTACTAACCCGAAGGTTGTTAATGGGCAACGAATAAAACACTATATCTCAGGTACGCCCATTAATGTTGAAAGTAATATTATCCAAACTATGACACCGGAAGAACACATAAAAGAGTCCTTCCAGAACACTCCAGAATCGTGAAAAAGTGAAGGTATGTGATACGGTAAGTAAACGGACTCCGAAAAATCCGCAAAAATATTTTTTGTCAGTTCTGGAATATTTAGAAAATTAGGAATATAAGAAGCAACCAGGAAGGCACACCTGGTGGGCACAAGACACCAGGGCACGCCTGGCTTACCAGGCGCGCCCAGGTGGGTTGTGCCCACCTCGGGTACCTTCTGGACTCCGTTTTTCTTCCGTTTGCTTGTTTCCCAAGATAAAAAAAATCTTTATATACCCCCCGAACCTATTGACCTCCGTATCACGGAGAAATCTCCTGTTTTCTTTTCCTTGCTGTTTTCTGACAGATCTAATCCACCATGGCCGCTTCAAGCTCCTCCAAGGACAAGTTCTTCGAGAACATCATCAACCCATATCTGCGGGAGGTGATGCAACACCCTCAAGCTATCCAGGTGCGTGAGGGGGTGCTCCACATCCGCGATGTGCAAGGCCCCAAGGGGACTAGATCCATGGAGGCTAGGCTTTAAGTTGTGGAGCAGGATGTTTTCCGGTGCAAGGGGATGGTGGAACATGGACTCAATGCCAATCACCTCATGATCGCGGACTACACCCGTGATCTCAAGGTGGAGGGCAAGTCCATGAAGGACATCGCCTTCTCCTTCAACGAGCAAATCAACTTCCTCCAGAGCCAGATCTACGACCTCCAAAACCAAGTCTTTGAATATGAGGCAAGGTTTAAAGGTATGAGTTTGGCTGCCAGTTGCAGGACCCGTGAGACTCACTCCTCCTCTTATAATGGTGAGCCCCTGCCATGGAAACCCGAGGACAGGATCGCTTCTACTTCATCATCACCACCACCTCCTTCTTCATCACCAAAAGAAAATTGAGTATCGGGTATGGGCACTCCCCTTGGCTTCCGCCAAGCTTGGGGGAGGTGCCCCGGTATTGTATCACCCCCACTATCTTTTGCCTTTACTTTTCTTAGTTCGATCCATGGTTATCTTTTGCTTTAGATGAATAAAAGTTTAGTTCGATCCTTTCTTTTTGAGAGCTTGCTTAGTAATCCATCCTTGTAATTGTGTGCGAGATATATAATAAAGTTTAGTTTGAGTTTTTGCTTTCTTTACTTTCATGTTTCAATAAAGAGAAAGGAAATAAATGAAAAGATCATATGCTAATCCTATGGTAGGTGATAACACCACATAAGGAAAAGTATAAGTAGAAAAATTTATTAGAGATTGACAAACATAGCATTAGTCAATGATGCAACTCATGAAATAATTAATAAGGGAAGAGAAGATTCACATAAAAATACACTATCAGGGAAATCTTTTGTGATTGTGAGCCCCCATAAAAATATTATATGCCAAAATTGTGGACGTTGGACAAGGAAGACAACTTAATGATTTATGTTTGTTCATATTCACATAGAAGTTATATTGTCATAGATCCTTCAACATGTGGTGCTTGCCCCCCATCTTTGCTAGCCAAAAATTCCGCACTAAGTAGAGATACTACTTGTGCATCCAAAAAATCCTTAAACCCAAATCTTATTTTCGAGAGTCCACCATATCTACCTATGGATTGAGTAAGATCCTTCAAGTAAGTTGTCATCGGTGCAATAAGGCAATAAAAATTGCTTCTAAAAGTGTGAGATCATTTAGTGTAAGAGAAAATTGAGCGTTGTACGAACTTGTGATGGTGAAGAATAAAAGTGACAGACTGCATAATAAAGGTTGCCATCACAAGGGGCAATATAACGTGATGTTCTTTTGCATTAAGGGGTTGAGCATACAAACAAATAAGTGCATGGCAACCTCTGCTTCCCTCTGCGAAGGGCCTATCTTTTAGTTTTATGTATTTACTTTTATGCAAGAGTCAAAGTTCTTCTCTTTTCCTTTTATTTTTCTCCTTTGGCAAGCATCATGTGGTGAGGAAAGATCTAGGCACATATGTCCAGTTGAATATGGGCAGCATGAGTTATTATTGTTGACATCACCCTTGAGGTGAATACCTTGGGAGGCGAAACTATAAGCCCCTATCTTTCTATGTGTCCGGTTGAAACGTTTTGCTCATGTGTATGCGGTGAGTGTTAGCAATCATAGAAGACTATATGATGGTTGAGTATCTGGACTTGCCTAAGGACTCCGATACGTGACCCTTCCTGAAAAGATGATGAATTGTAGTTGCAAAGTTGACTGAGAACATAGTTTGTTGGTTTCTAATAGAGTTTATGCTTTATACTTCGATTGTGTGATGAATTGTTACTTATTCATGAGAAGTCTATGATAAAAGTTCTATGATAAAAGTTTTATGTTAAAAGTTTGTTGCTGTTATAACAAAATTACATGATGCTTCTATGTCTGTATTTTGTTTTTATCGACACCTCTCTCTCTCTCTAAGCATGTGGACATGTTTTTCGATTTTGGTTTTCGCTTGAGGACAAGCGAGGTCTAAGCTTGGGGGAGTTGATATGTCCATTTTGCATCATGTTTTCCTACTGTTATTTATAATGTTTTTATGCATAATAATGCTTTTTGGGGTAATTCTAATGCCTTTTCTCTCATAATATGCAAGGTACACACAAAGAGGGAGAATTCCGGCAGCTGGAAATCTGGACCTGAAAAAGCTACGTCAGGCTACCTATTCTGCACAACTCCAAATGAGATGAAACTTTACGGGGATTTGTTATGGAATAAATGAGAAATATTGGAGCCAATAAGTACCAGAGGGGGCCCACGAGGTGGGCACAACCCACCTGGGCGCGCTAGGAAGCCCAGGCGCGCCCTGGTGGGTTGTGCTCCCCTCGGCCCACCTCCAGTGCCCATCTTCTGGTATATAAGTCATTTTGACCTAGAAAAAATAAGGAGAGGACTTTCGGGACGGAGCGCCGCCGTCTCGAGGCGGAACTTGGGCAGGAGCACTTTTGCCCTCCGGTGGAGCGATTCCGCCGGGGGAACTTCCCTCCCGGAGGGGGAAATCATCGTCATCATCATCACCAACAACTCTCCCATCTTGGGGAGGGTAATCTCCATCAACATCTTCAATAGCACCATCTCCTCTCAAACCCTAGTTCATCTCTTGTGTTCAATCTTTGTACCGGAACTATAGATTGGTGCTTGTGGTGACTAGTAGTGTTGATTACATCTTGTAGTTGATTACTATATGGTTTATTTGGTGGAAGATTATATGTTCAGATCCAATATGCTATTTAATACCCCTCTGATCTTGAGCATGATTATCATTTGTGAGTAGCTACTTTTGTTCTTGAGGTCACGGGAGAAATCATGTTGCAAGTAATCATGTGAACTTGATATGTGTTCGATATTTTGATAGTATGTGTGTTGTGATTCCCTTAGTGGTGTCATGTGAACGTCGACTACATGACACTTCACCATATTTGGGCCTAAGGGAATGCATTGTGGAGTAGTTATTAGATGATGGGTTGTGAGAGTGACAGAAGATTAAACCCTAGTTTATGCCGTAAGGGACCGATTGGATCCAAAAGTTTAATGCTATGGTTAGAATTTATTCTTAATACTTTTCTCGTAGTTGCGGATGCTTGCGAGGGGGTTAATCATAAGTAAGAGGTTTGTTCAAGTAAGAACAGCACCTAAGCACCGTTCCACCCACATATCAAATTATCAGAGTAGCGAACACGAATCAAACCAACATGATGAAAGTGACTAGATGAAATTCCCGTGTACCCTCAAGAACGCTTTGCTTATTATAAGAGACCGTTTTGGCATGTCCTTTGCCTCAAAAGGATTGGGCTACCTTGCTGCACTTTTGTTACTACTATTGTTACTTGCTCGTTACAAATTATCTGGCTATCAAACTACTCTGCTACTTACAATTTCAGTACTTGCAGACATTACCTTGCTGAAAACCGCTTGTCATTTCCTTCTGCTCCTCGTTGGGTTCGACACTCTTACTTATCGAAAAGGCTGTAATTGATCCCATATACTTGTGGGTCATCACCCCCTCCCTCCCTCTTGTGCGCACGCATGCACATTGTCTATCTAGGTCACTCTCGAGAGACCATCTCACTCTTTCTTCCGCAGAGCGGCCCACACTCACTTAATCTCTCTCTCTCTCTCTCTCTTTATCTAAGTCTCGATTAACCTCGCTTTCTCTCACACACAAACGATATATCTCCCTATTCGGGCCTCGATCGACACACTTTATACTCTCTCACACAGATTGTCTATCTAGATCATTTTCTCCAAGCCGTTCCACTCATTCGACCTCATGGCGGCCCACGCTCGCTCAATCTCTCTCTCTCTCTCTCTGTATATATATATGCATGTCTCTATTGACCTCGCTCTTTCTCATACACAAACGATATATCTCCATGTTTGGGCCTAATTCGACATATTGATAGTGTATACTCTCACACGCACATTGTCTATCTAGGTCACTCTCTCCAACCTGTCTCACTCTTTCAATTGCATGACGACCCACACTCGCTCAATCTATCTCTCTCTTTACCTATGTATCGATTGACCTTGCTTCCTCCCACGCACAAACGATATGTGTACCTGTCTATGACTGGATCATCTCTCAAGCTCTCTCTTACAGCCCTCACCCTTCCCAAAAGCTCAATCGGATAATATCTATCCACAGCATATATATCTTTTCAACGAATGTCGGGGCACACTCACTTTGTCTCTCTATATATGTCTCGATTGACCTTGCTTTCTCACACAGTCTCTTCCACACATTGAAGCTACCTCTCCATCCCTCGCAAAGCCGGAGCTATTTACATTGCAAGGGGGACTCCAACCTTCGATTAATTTGTGAAGGCATTTATTCCGGTGGGTTTAGATTATAGTTTTGTAGCATTCGCCCCACAACTACTCCAAACACTGTTGCAACCCCGGCCCCTCCCCCAATTGTTCTCCCTCTGGATCAGTCACCGCTCTCTCGCACGCCCTTTCTAACCTTCCACGTCGCACCATGGTATTTTTGCAAAAAAAAACTCTGGTGTTCTCTTTAATTATTACAAATAAGCTACAAACTACACACCCGGAGTCCACCTGTAATGGAACAAATTTTGACCCAGAAATTAAAGTGCTACAAACTACACACCGGGGGGCCCAACTGTCATGGAGCAAATTTGGAACCATATCTACACCCCTATATAGTGTGCGAATAACTTTGAAAGATGGTCGTTGGACGAAGCCAATCCGACGGTGCAGAGATGGCAAATCCGAGCACCACTGGCCGTTGGATATCTTCTACATTCCACCACATTCTGCCACATGTACAATCTAGAAGACTGCATGGTTGAACTTAAGCATAATGCACAAACCTCAAAACACAAGCACTTCTCCTTTGTTCTGGAATCTTCTGTATCATGGTTGCCATTATTTCTTTTTACTTTATGCTCTACAATGCACAATTCCATGAATCTTAAAATAGATTAACTTTTTTTATAAAACTTATTGATTTTGAATGAGATGAACTATAAGAATTAAACGAACATCTACATCATGCATATATGAATCAAAGCTTACATGCTATGCAGTGGTATTTATTCATAATTTGGTTGCCAAATCTCATGCGTGCAATGCACGTGTACCTTACTAGTATAAATTAAAAATGAAAAAGGACGAGGATCGAACATGCGACCAGGGCCTTCAAGCCGCATGTCAATAGGCAACATAGTAGCAATGTTTGTTGTACTCCCCTTTGTTGATATAATGTTTTTATATTACCATAGCCTATTTAATGGACAACATGTTTTTATATTAACTTTAGTACATTAGTGAGACTGCTACTTCTTGAGCTTGCATTGGTTTTTCCCTTGAAGAGGAAAGGGTGATGCAGCAAAGTAGAGATAAGTATTTCCCTCAGTTTGAGAACCAAGGTATCAATCCAGTAGGAGACAACGCACAAATCACCGAATACCTGCACAAACAATCAAACAACATGCACCCAACGTGATAAAGGGGTTGTCAATCCCTTCACGGTTATTTGCAAAAGTGAGATCTGATAGAGATAGATAAACGATAAAGTAAATATTTTTGGTATTTTTGTTTTATAGATCAGAAAGTAAAAAATTGCAAAATAGTAGATCGGAAACTTGTATGATGAAAAGTAGAAAATTACATGATGGAAAATAGACCCGGGGGCCATAGGTTTCACTAGAGGCTTCTCTCAAGATAGAAAATAATACGGTGGGTGAACAAATTACTGCCGAGCAATTGATAGAAAAGCACAAAGTTATGACGATATCTAAGGCAATGATCATGAGTATAGGCATCACGTCCGTGTCAAGTAGACCGAAATGATTCTGCATCTACTACTATTACTTCACACATCGACCGCTATCCAGCGTGCATCTAGAGTATTAAGTTCATAAAGAACGGAGTAACACATTAAGTAAGATGACATGATGTAGAGGAATTAACTCAAGCAATATGATGAAAACCCCATCTTTTTATCCTCGATGGCAACAATACAATATGTGCCTTGCTGCCCCTACTGTCACTGGGAAAGGACACCGCAAGATTGAACCCAAAGCTAAGCACTTCTCCCATTGCAAGAAAGACCAATCTAGTTGGCCAAACCAAACCGATAGTTCGAAGAGAATTACAAAGATATCAAATCATGCATATAAGAATTCAGAGAAGATTCAAATAATATTCATAGATAAGTTGATCATAAATCCACAATTCATCAGATCTCGGCAAACACACCGCAAAAAAGTATTACATCGAATAGATCTCCAAGAACCTCAAGGAGAACATGGTATTGAGAATCAAAGAGAGAGAATAAGCCATCTAGCTACTAGCTATGGACCCGTAGTCTGTGGTAAACTACTCACGCTTCATCAGAAGGGCAATGGTGTTGATGTAGAAGCCCTCCGTGATCGAATCCCCCTCTGGCAGGGTGCCGGAAAAGGTCCCTAGATGGGATCTCATGGGTACAGAAGGTTGCGGCGGTGGAAAAGTCTTTTCGTGGATGCCTCTGTTGGTTTGAGGATATATGGGTACATATAGGCGAAAGAATTAGGTCAGGAGGTGCACGAGGGGGCCACAAGGGTGGGGGGCGCGCCCTACCCCTTGGGCGTACCCTCCATCCTTGTGGCTGCCTCGTGGCTCCTCCGACTTCATCTCCAAGTCTCCTGGTTTCCTTCTGGTCCAAGAAAAATCATCGCGAAAGTTTTATTCCGTTTGGACTCCGTTTGGTATTCCTTTTCTGCGAAACTCAAAAACAAGGAAAAAACAAAAACTGGCACTTGGCTCTAGGTTAATAGGTTAGTCCCAAAAATAATATAAAATAGCATATTAATGCATATAAAACATCCAAAACAGGTAATATAATAGCATGGAACAATCAAAAATTATAGATATGTTGGAGACGTATCAAGCATCCCCAAGCTTAATTCATGCTCATCCTCGAGTAGGTAAATGATAAAAACAGAATTTTTGATGTGGAATGCTACCTAACATATTTATCCATGTAATTTTCTTTATTGTGGCATGAATGTTCAGATCCATAAGATTCAAAACAAAAGTTTAATATTAACATAAAAACAATAATACTTCAAGCATACTAACAAGGCAATTTTGTCTTCTCAAAATAATATGGCCAAAGAAAGCTTATCCCTACAAAATCATATAGTCTGGCTATGCTCCATCTTCATCACACAAAATACTCAAATCATGCATAAACCCGATGACAAGCCAAGCAATTGTTTCATACTTTTGACGTTCTCAAACCTTTTCAACTTTCACGCAATACATGAGCGTGAGCCATAGACATAGCACTATAGGTGGAATAGAATATGGTGGTTGTGGAGAAGACAAAAAGAGGGAGATAGTCTCACATCAACTAGGCGTATCAACGGGCTATGGAGATGCCCATCAATAGATATCAATGTGAGTGAGTAGGGATTGCCATGCAACGGATGCATTAGAACTATAAGTGTATGAAAGCAAAAAAAGAAAACTAAGTGGGTGTGCATCCAACTTGCTTGCTCACGAAGACCTAGGGCAATTTGAGGAAGCCCATCGTGGGAATATAAAAGCCAAGTTCTATAATGAAAAATTCCCACTAGTATATGAAAGTGACAACATAGGAGACTCTCTATCATGAAGATTATGGTGCTACTTTGAAGCACAAGTATGGAAAAAGGATAGTAACATTGCCCCTTCTCTCTTTTTCTCTCATTTTTTTCTCTTTTTTTCTTTTTTTTATTTCTTCTTTTATTTCTCTTTTTTTTCTTTCTCTTTTTTTCTTTGGCTTCTTTGGCCTCTTTTTTTTCCTCACATGGGACAATGCTCTAATAATGAAGATCATCATACTTCTATTTACTTACAACTCAAAAAATTACAACTCGATACTAGAACAAAATATGACTCTATATGAATGCCTCTGGCGGTGTACCGGGATGTGCAATGAATCAAGAGTGACATGTATGAAAAAATTATGAATGGTGGCTTTGCCACAAATACGATGTCAACTACATGATCATGCAAAGCAATATGACAATGATAATGCGTGTCATAGTAAACGGAATGGTGGAAAGTTGCATGGCAATATATCTCGGAATGGCTATGAAAATGCCATAATAGGTAGGTATGGTGGCTGTTTTGAGGAAGGTATATGGTGGGTGTATGGTACCGGCAAAAGTTGCGCGGCACAAGAGAGGCTAGCAATGGTGGAAGGATGAGAGTGCGTATAATCCATGGACTCAACATTGGTCATAAAGAACTCACATACTTATTGCAAAAATCTATTAGTCATCGAAACAAAGTACTACGCACATGCTCCTAGGGGGATAGATTGGTAGGAAAAGACCATCGCTTGTCCCCGACCGCCACTCATAAGGAAGACAATCAAAAAATATCTCATGCTCCAACTTCGTTACATAACGGTTCACCATACGTGCATGCTACGGGACTCACAAACCTTAACACAAGTATTTCTCAATTTCACAATTACTCACTAGCATGACTCTAATATCACCATCTTTATATCTCAAAACAATCATAAGGAATCAAACTTCTCATAGTATTCAATGCACTTTATATGAAAGTTTTTATTATATCCCTCTTGGATGCCTATCATATTAGGACTAAGTTTATAACCAAAGCAAATTACCATGCTGTTTAAAGACTCTCAAAATAATATAAGTGAAGCATGAGAGTTCAATAATTTCTACAAAATAAAGCCATCGCCGTGCTCTAAAAAGATATAAGTGAAGCACTAGAGCAAATCTGCCTAGCTCAAAAGATATAAGTGAAGCACAAAGAGTATTCTAATAAATCGCGATTCATGTGTGTCCCTCTCAAAAGGTGTGTACAGCAAGGATGATTTTGGTAAACTAAAAAGCAAAGACTCAAATTATACAAGATGCTCCAAGAAAAACACATATCATGTGGTGAATAAAAATATAGCCTCAAGTAAAGTTACCGATAGACGAAGACGAAAGTTATCTTGCGCCGTTGTTGGCGTACTCCTGGACGTTGGCCCTAGCTTCAAGGAAGGCCAGAATGTTCTGGACTTTGGCCTCCAGGAGCCAGTCAACTGGCGGGAGGAGGCGACTGGCATTGGTGCAAGGAAGCGTACGCCATGCCGCTGAGGGGGGCACTGGCACCGTCACGGGGACAGGCTCTGGCAACGGCGCGGCGGAGATATTCATGTGCACGGGCACCGGCAAGGGTGCGCGCATCAGTGCAAGTGCATGCGCATGCGCTGGCTGGTGCATGGGCGTGTGAAAGTCAGCGGGACCTCATGGAACCCCGTGGCTTCAAGCTCGGTGACAATGTGTGGCTCCCAGGCCATCAATGTCACGGGGATGGGCGCTGGCACAGTCGGGGCGACGGGAGCTGGAACGGGAGCGGTGACAGGCGTGGTGTCTTCCCGCAACGCCAGTTCAAGCTCGTCCCAAAGCGCCTTATGTTCTTGAGACTCAGGCTCGGTGTCTTCCTCAGGAAACTGGAAGACTAAGGGCAGACCATCATGATGCGGCATGGCGTACAGTGAGGTCAGGCTGGTTGGAGGTAGACGACAGGAGAATCTGAGAGGAAGAGAGAAGATTGTAGCGAGACCGGGGAGTGCGGGGGAGATTTAAACTGCGGCGCCGGCGCCATTAAAAGTGGGGGCAGTTGGGAGGAAGTGGGCGGCGGAGCCTGGTCAAAGGGCTCGCCTCCCGGTGAGCCTGCGCAGCGGCCTGTTCACACGCCTCCCGGTCAGCCAGCGCAGCGGTCTGCTCGCACGCCTCCCATCTTCTCACACGCTTGCTTGGACGGCACCTGCCGATGAGAAGCGAGACTCGTGCAGGCACGTCGGTCTAACGCCCACGGTTTGAATAGTGAAACCGTTCGCGTTAACGTGGCATGTCTTTGTTCCAAAATACCTTGGCTCTTCATTTGTGCAACTTTTCATAAGCAGCTTGTCTCTTGAACAAAAAAAACACGACAGACTATTTGTGCCATATCACGTGACCATGCTCAGTTTCATGAATTTCAGGTCCGTTTTGGATTTTCTGGAATTTAAAATCCAGGATTCGAAACAATATCATAACCTGCATCCTGAAATAAATTTTCATGCCATACATCTTTATTGTTGTAGATGTTAATATTTCTTAAGAAAGGATTTGGTCAAACATTTTGCTTAGTTAGACTTCAGACAAGTTATATATGGAGAGTAAAAAGATAATCCCTCCGTACTAGTGCATTGCCTGATATAGTGACTCTAGTAGGCACGAACAACGCACGAACAAAATCAACAAACGGAGCTCCATTCTGTGCTCATCCTGGTGTAGTACTATTAGTACTAGGCAATGGAGTTGACGGGTGACCTTGGGTAGTGGCGACCAAGGGAATTGAACCGTGCTCGGCACGGTAGGTAACGTGGCTAGTTACTAAAGCAGCCCACCATTGTTCATCGGTTGTCATTATGGACCGGGGACATGAGGGGAATTTCCTAGGGCTGGAATTCTGGCCGCCAGATATTTCGACTAGAAACGCGGAGGCTCGAGTGGAGGCGCGAACTTTAATATCGCGGTTCTTTTGGTTGGGGTTGGCTAATGTGCGTACCACGCACGCCATCACCAGGACACGAGCCCAGGTCTGGCTGGTACGCCGTCGGGTGCTACCATTCGAGAATGCGAAAGGAATCTTTTTTAAAATTGCCGAACGAATCTATATGTATTACAATGCCCGTATTTTCCTTGCAAATAACTGGTCATTCCAAAAGGCACGGTAATTGATTTATGACGAGTTCTTGAATTAGAGTGAGTTTGTGATATAGTGATCTCAACATGGATGTATGACCCCGACCGGACGTCCAACACAACCTGACCAGAGCCGAAACGTCGGACTTCCGACAAGTACCAGACGTCCGAGCCCCCTCAACACGCCGGCCGACCGGTAGCTGTCGGACGTCCGATGCCTGTGTGTTGACAGCGTATTGGGCCGAAGCCCATGTACCCTTTCGTGACCCTAGACTATATATATTCCTCCTCCTCCCTCTTTTTAGGGTCAGCATTGTGATAGCTCATTTGAGAGATAGATCTTTGCTCATCCATCCGGATCTACTCCACCGAGAGAGACCGCAGCCTCTACGGAGAAGATCCATCTTGGATTCAAGACCCCTAACGGGAAGACCTTCAAGACCTCCTCATGGAGAAGAACTTGCTATGTATTGTCCTTTGTTGATCGTGGATCGTATATCTCTTTATGTTTCCAGGATTTAGCACATGTGTAATCGAATCTCGTTGATTTGAGTGATTTCTCTCGTTTTCCCTTCGTGTTTCCCCTCGTGTTCCTCGTAGGATCCGCTCCAATCATGAAAGATCGGCCCTCTAGGGTTCTACCCTACATCATCTTGGTATCATGAGCCAAGGTTGATCATGATTTTGGAGCCCCTACCCTTGTTTTCTAGCCTTGTTTTGTTGTGTTCTTCCCCAAATTCAAAAATTCCCCACCAAAAATAGCCCCAATTTTTTTTGTGATTTGTTGGTTTTGATGAAGTTTTGTTGGATTTGATCCATGGATTTGCTTTGCCACGAGTGGATCTAGTTTTCCCCCATCATCTCCACCATTTCCATCCAGAAATTCGTCCATTTTTGCCCAAATTTTTCCTTTCCACCACGAACCCTAGAAGTTCATCCAGTGCCCGAAATCGCCCACGCACCGGACGTCCGACGGTCACCGGACGTCCGACGAGTACCGGTCGTCCGACAACCATCGGACGTCCGATAAAACCTGACGAAACTGAAAATTTTCAGTTCGCCACCGGCCCTTTCCCACTTTCGCATACGCACCCCCATACCACCTTCCGCACCAACACTCCGTTAACCCCATTTATCAAACCACCACCGCTTTCCGCAACCACCATTGCTTACCCGCTTCCAACTTCGACACATTTTGACACATTTGCTTTGAGAAATTGAGTTGCGGTTTCCCATTTCCTAATGCGTTTCGGCTACTTAGGGACGGTTCGACATCAACACCACTGCCGCTCATCTTCGCCATCGACTCGTCATCGACAACAACCGCTCAACAATTTTGACACCCTCAACCATAAGCAAGGACGGTAACTTTGACGACATCTTTGTCTACTCTTGCCATTACATTGTCAACCCCATAGCCCATTTTTGCGTATCTTTCCTATCGAGACTAGCCTTTGAGTATTGTCGGCCATGTTACTTGTGCACATTAGTGATCATAGCTCCCATTACATACCATATCATCTTGGTACATATCTTGGTATCATCTCTTGTGTCACAAGGTTGCCATCGCATATACACAATTGTTATCTTGGTTCGTGAAGTTTTGCATAAGTGGCCAAAGAAAGAGCTCAAAAGAGAAAGAGATAAGCAAAGAGCTTTTAAGCAAGAACCATAGCATCATACTACATTAAGATTGTCATACTCGATCATCTTGGATCATATCATAGGAACACCATACATATAGCATACTTGGGATAGAAGTCGTTGCATTTTTGCTTAGTAGGTTGTGCACAAGTCTTGTATCCGCCTATTATGCAATCGTGCTAGCGTCTCTCTTGTGTTGTGCAACACGAGCATTTTCCGTGGATTCCACATTTTCCACTCATTTTTGGTTTGCACAACCCCATTTATCTATTTGCGTGTGTGTTCCCGTGTACCATATCTTGCTATTGGTCTACTTGTTGCATTTGCAAATTTGCGAATCTTTTTCAACATTATTGAGTCTCACTAACAATTGCATAAATTTTGTGCCACCATCCTAACCGAGCTCCACCATAAGCTTTCTTTGTGTAGGTGTGAGAGATCGACGAGATACGGTACCAATTGTGCTATTTCCTTGCTACATCATTGAGTGATCTTTGATCCACCCTCACCATCGGTCAAGGTACATTTGGTATTGTTCTCCCTTTCTTCCACCCTCACATTTTCTTGGAATGATGGATAGGCCAAGTTCTTCTACCAACCCACTCTTCATCGAGCAAGACGACGACCCGAAGACCTACGTCACCAAGAACCACCTCTTCGGTGCACAACGAGCTTTGCATCAAGAACAACAAGCATTGAGTGACCGCATCGACAATCTCGCCACCGACTTGCGCCTCTCCGAGCAACATACAAGAGACTACTTCGACAACAAGCTTGACGAACACAAACAAGAGAACGATGCAAGAATGGACGAGATTCATGCATTGCTGGTCAACCGCTCTTCTACCACTTCGTCCTATTCAAGATGGAGCCGCTCGAGTCGACACTCTGATGACACCATCTCGGGCTCAAGTACACCGTCATCGAACACTCTTTGTCAAGCCGTGCGCCAAGACCGCCAAGCAAACTGCAATCCTCTACATGGCAATGGTCCACAAGAGCAACTTGAAGAGCAAGAATAACGACATCGTCAAAATCAAGTTACATTCGCGAAAGCACAAGAAAGGCAACGTCAACGCCAACTAGAGGAAGCACAAGAACAACGATGCCAACAAGAGCTAATGCAAGAATGGCAACGCCAACATCAAGATGAGCAAGACGCCATCGCACTACATCAACAACAAGAAAGGCGTGAAGCTCAAGCACTTGAGGCGCTATGTGCCCTCCGGCATACGAATCGTGTCATTGCCAACCGAAACCGCCATACACGTCAAGAAGAAGAGGCACTTCACGATGAAGTTCAAGAAAGATGATATCAAGCACAAGTGCATCGTCAAGTTCCTCAAGCTCCTACACAAGCTAGACAAGAACAACAAGCTCGACAAGAACCACAAGTTCGCCAAGAGCAACATGACATTGGGAATCCTCCACACCAAGAGCAACATGAGGTTGACAATCCTCCACATCAAGGGTGTCATCACCCTCGACCACAACACAATGAAGAGCAATGCTATGGCAAGCTCAAGTTCACCATGCCCAAGTTCAACGGAAGCAATGATTCCGAAGAGCACCTTTCATGGGCATTGAAGGTCGATAAGATCTTTCATTTGCACAACTACGAGGAAGAAAACAAGATCGCCATGGCATCCCTTGAGTTCCAAGACTACATCCTCATTTGGTGGGAACAAGTCATCGAGCGCCGTGAAGCAAGAGGTGAACCACCCATAACAACATGGGCTCAAATGAAGGATGTCATGAGAGCGCATTTTGTGCCAACCTATTACAACCGCGACCTCTTCAAGAAACTCCAACTACTCAAGCAAGGAACCAAGAGCGTTGAAGAGTACTACAAGGAAATGGAAATTGCCATGATAGGAGCCAATGTCACGGAAGATGATGAGCAAACTATGGCACGTTTCTTGAATGGACTCACCCATCCTATCAAGAAGATTGCGGATTTCCAACCGTACTCAAACCTCATCGAGCTAGTGCACCAAGGTACCAAGGCGGAACGTCAAGTACAAGATGACTTCAAGTATACCAAGTTCTCTTCCAAGACCTACGGCTCACCCAACAACCAAGCTTCAACGACTCCAATAACTTCTACCTCAACCAAACCTTCTACAACCAACGGCGACAAGTCAAGTTACAAGAAAACTTCGACATCCTCAAGTCGTCCTCCTACTACAAGCAACTTCAAGCCGAGAGCTTCATCATCTATGACTCCACCGGATGAGACCATCAAGACAAGTTCCATCAAGTGCTTCACTTGCGGCAGCCGAGGCCACAAGTCCTTCGAGTGTACCAACAAGCGCACCATGATCCTTAACGACGACGGCACCTATGACTCCATGAGTGAAGAGGAGATGGAGACCCTTGAGCAAGTGGCCATGCACCGGCGCGCGAATGAGGATGAAGATGATCAAGTCTTTTGTGATGAAGATTCGAGCCCCGCTCTCGTTGTCTCCAAAGTCTTGACACTTCAACATCAACAAGATGAAGACCAAAGATGCCATATTTTCCACACCAAGGCGGGAAGCAATGGAAGGTCCATGAAGGTCATCATCGACGGAGGAAGTTGCCATAACTTGGCAAGTGAAGAACTATGCTCCAAGCTCCAATTGGTCAAAATGAAGCATCCCCACCCCTACAAGGTCCAATGGCTAAGTGACTCCGGCACTATTCAAGTGGAACATATGGTGCAAGTTTCCTTCAAGATAGGAGCATATGAAGACACTTTGGAGTGTGATGTCGTTTCGATGTCCGTTTGCCATCTCCTAATTGGACGACCATGGCAATTTGACCGCGGCGTCATCCACAACAGACGGACCAATCACTATAGCTTCAAGATGAAGGGAAAGGAGTACGTGCTATGACCTATGTCTCCAAGTCAAGTGATCACTGACAAGCAAGCAACCACCCATCGTGGAGAGAATAATGAGAGTGAACCACCCAAAAGAGAGTGAGCGCCACAAGCCCAAATTGAGTGCCTCCACGATGAGCGACAAGAAAAACTTACTGCTATTTGCCACCAAAAGTGAGATGAGAGAAGTGTGTGAGAACCCATCAAGTGTTATGCACTATGTCCTATTGTGCAAGGACGAGGCACCAAAAACTAACACCTCTCACAATCTACCTTTAGTGTTATCTTCTCTATTGCAGGAATTCCAAGATGTATTCCCCGACGAGCTACCTCCGGATCTACCTCCTCTTCGAGGCATCGAACACCGCATCAACCTCATCCCCGGAGCACCTCTTCCTAACAAGGCTCCCTACCGCGTCAACCCCAAGTAAACCAAGGAGATCCAACGGCAAGTACAACAACTCATCGACAACGGCCATGTACGCGAAAGCTTGAGCCCTTGTGCCGTCCCGGTAATCTTTGTTCCCAAGAAACACTACAGGAATCAGCTTCTTTGCCGTCTGCCATGGCAGACGGCAAAGGCATGAATGGCGGTCGGCAAAGCTCTTTGCCGACTGCTAGCTGTCGGCAAACAGTCCGGCTCAATTCCTGCCGGTAAAGGCCTTCTTTGTCGTCTGCTTCAGAGAAGCGGACGACAAAGGTTTATGCCGTCAGCCGTTTGCGGCCAGCAGACGGCAAAGAGCGTAGACGGCAGTGAGGTGAGGTGGGAGCCGTTAGGGGTTAACGGCGTGCTTTGCCGTCAGCCGGCAGACGGCAAAGAGGCTAAGGTCTTTGCCGTCTGCTGGCGGACGGCAAAGAGCCCAAATAGGAGTCACTGGGAAGCTGCCACGTGGCCTTATTTGCCGTCAGCCGGCAAACGGCAAAGAGGCTAAGGTCTTTGCCGTCTGCTGGCGGACGGCAAAGAGCCCAAATAGGAGTCACTGGGAAGCTGCCACGTGGCCTTATTTGCCGTCTGCTAGCTGTCGGCAAAGGGATTTGAATCTTTGCCGTCTGCCAGCAGTCGGCAAAGACCTTAGCCTCTTTGCCGTCTGCCAGCTGACGGCAAAATGCCCAATTAGGCAACCCAGTGTTCCCAGGTTGCACAGGTAGCTGCCACGTGGCCTTCTTTGCCGACTGCTAGCTGTCGGCAAAGCTCTTTGCCGACTGCTAGCAGACGGCAAAGCTCTTTGCCGTCTGCTAGCAGACGGCAAAGAGCCTATATAACCCCTGTTTTTAATTGAATTCATTCAATTTGACAGAAATTCATAGATATACACAGATAATACATATATACACAACAAGCATATCCAACAATATATTTCCACAAGTCCAACATATATCCATATGACATAAGAAGTTTCCAACAACATATCCATAGTGACATACACATCCAAACAAGTTCCCAAACATGTTTTCATAAACAAAAAGGAAGCACAAGGAGAATATATGAGTCCATCAATGCAAGCTTCCTCATCTCAAGCAAATCTGCAAATTGGGAAAGATGAAAGTTAGAAGAAGAAGAAGAGGAAAAGAAGAAGAAGAAGAAAAGAAGAAGAGGAAAATAAGAAGAAGATTTTATATTCTCTTTCTTTCTCTCCTCCCCCTCTTCTTTATCTTCTTCTTTTCCAACAAATGTAGTTAAAAAAGCCAATTTAGAGCTAAGCTAGGTAAATAGGTCATTTTGGAGATAAGCTAAGTTCAATGTATCATATTGGAGCTAACCTACGTAAACTTGGTCATTTTGGAGCTAAGCTAAGTTAAATGGATCATATTGAAGCTAACCTAGGTAAACTTGGTCATTTTTGAGCTAACCTACGTAAAAATGTCATTTTTTGCTATGCTAGGTAAAAATGCTAAGTGTGTAGGTCAATTTAGAGCTAACTTAGGTAAATAGGTCATTTTGGAGCTAACGCGGGTAAAATGGATCATATTGTAGCTAACTTAGGTAAACTTGGTCTTTTTGGAGCTAACGTAGGTTAAATGGATCATATTGGAGCTAACATAGGTAAACTTGGTCATTTTGGAGCTAACCTGGCTAATTAGGCCATTTTTGACATTACTAAGCTTATTGTGTCATTTTAGAGGACAACAAGCTAAGTATATGACATTTATGAGGTTAGCAAGGTTATTATGCCATTTACGAATAAAAACAATTAAGAGGAGGAAAAGAAGAAGAAGAAGAAGAAGAATAAGAAAAGAAGAAGAATAAGAAAAGAAGAAGAAAAGAAGAAGAAGACTTGGCACGGGCTTCTTGTTGTGGTGCGACTGAGAGAGAGGAACAAAATATTAGTCAAGGGCTCAAGCTAGCATGAAGATTGAAATTGCTATGTAAATAAGGTCATTTTGGAGCTAAGTAAGGTTATTATGTCATTTTTGAGGAAAAAAAGCTAAGTTTAGGTCATTTTGGAGGTAACCAAGATTATTATGCCCATTTTGACCAAACTATGCTAATTATGTCATTATTGAGCTATCCAAGGTAGTTATGCCTTTTTTTAGCTAACTAAAGCATATTTAGGCATTTTATAGAGCTATCTTAGGTTATTATGTCATTTTAGAGCTAATTATGTCATAAATTAACAAGCTAAGATTATTTTACGTCATTATTGAGCTATCAAAGGTAGTTATGCAATTTTTTAGCTAACTAAAGCATATTATGTCATTTTAGAGCTAATTATGTCATAAATGAATGAGCTAAACTAAGTTTAGGTCATTATTGAGCTATCCAAGGTAGTTATGCCATTTTTTAACTAAGTAAGCATTATTGAGCTATCCAAGGAAAAATGCTATCATGTAGAATGAAATTGCATGAATCATGAAGCAAACCACATACCCAGTGACCCCCCGTACTCAAACAGGTCGGAGCTCCCTTGATGGTGTGGCACACCAACCATTTGGGCACGCTTATCCTTGGCCCTTTGGTGTTCGACTAGCCATTTGGGAGAGCACCACTCATCCACCAACGCCTCCCAACAGTCCATCCTATCCGCACACCATCTCGGGGGCACCTAAGTTAGTCAAGAGAAATTTCAGCGCTACGCCTACGAATCAAATCAAGAGAACTAAGTTCAAGGCCTTAAGAATAGGTAATTACCAGCATGTACTTCTCCTTAGTCAGAAACTTGCCGCGACACTTCTTCTTCGCCCTCCTAATACCCTTCGAGGCGTAGTAGTCTCGAACGGCCTGCAGCCGAGCCTCGTGCCGTAAGTTCTTAAGTAGGCGCTTGCACTCGACTTCGACAACCGAAGCCGCAGCCTCCTGCTCTCCATCTGAAATCCTGTAGAAGGTCTGCAGTCAAACAAGACAACGCTGATTAGTAAAATCACTACGTACTGTTGATCTTTAATTCTGTAAAGGAGAAATTACCCAGAACCGACGGAACACAATGTCGGCCACCGTCTCGCACTCGACACCGGCGACCATCTCCCCCGGCGGGGCCGGGGTAGCCTCGTACAGCTCCCAGCTAAGTGCTAGCTGTGGAACCTGACCCTCACCGGGCAACGTGACCCACCCAGGGAAGTGCTGCCGGCAAAGCACACCAAGGACCTGGTTTGGCCTGCGGACACCACGGGGGTGTACCCAGCCCCTGCAGTATGTCAAGGCCAATGCATTAGATATTAATTTGAAGAAACATGAAGGCAAAAGGTTAAAAAAGAGTAAATTCACTTACTTCAACCCATTAGGCTGTATCAACCACCTCTGGTCGGGGGTCGTCGGCACGGGCGGGAGCTTTGTACCGCCACGCTGGTAGACCTTCTTGCCCTTGTCAACCATCTCGCCCTCGCTATAGCTATCATCAGAGAAGGTGTCCTCGCTATCATCAGTAGGGCCACTAGCATCTGGAGTCTCGTGCGAAGAAGACTCCGGGACTGGAGTCTTCTGGGACGAAGACTCTGGGACCGGACTCACGTGGGGCGAAGGAGAGGCGCCCAGAGTCTGGTGGCGCGAAGGATCAGCGACCCCAGTCTGGTGGGGCGAAAGATCCACGACCCGAGACTGGTGGCGCGAAGGAGAGGCGACCCCAGTCTGGTGGGGCGAAGGATCCGCGACCCGAGTCTGGTGGGCCGAAGAATCGACGACCGGAGGCTCATGGACCGGAGTCCGAGATGGGTCCACGTCAGACGGAGCGGTCCTGTGGTCGGGTGAATCAGCTAGGGGTGGCGGCGAGGAAGGCATAGCAGCCTTCCTACCTCTCCCGCTGCCACGTCCACCTCTAGCAGCCTTCTTCGTCCTCCCCCGACCTCTGTCGGCCGAAGAAGAAGGGCCCGCCGGTGCTGACTGCATACTGTCTAGCAGCGCTCTCCGGAGGGGCCAGGCTGGAATAATGGAAGCACCCCTCCCAGGAGCGCTCGCACGAGGCTCGGAGCGCTCTGGACCCTTGCCCACCATCCTGTCAACACCTGCAATGACAAAAAGTAAACGACATTAGTATAACATAAAAAAATTGAATAACTGACATGAATACTATGTATATAATTTAAGAGTATCATCATCATGAACATAATAAAAAATTGAATACCTGACATTACTAATATTACTCTGAATCGTCTATATATGCTCCGGGATCATTAAATGCATCATCATCATCACTATCAGTGATGAGCTCATCATCATCATTAATAAATGCATCAACATGTGGAAGGCCTCCTTTACGTAATTGTTCAAGCATTGAAAGGTCATCTGCAGCAGTAACTTCTTCTTGTTCCGGCTCAGGGGTGAAGTCGGATTCACTATCGCTGTCTACTTCAATGTTCAGGGGTACAGTTGAGCGGTTCTTGAAATGTTTTTTGGAAAGACGTGTTTCTTGGAAGAATTCTCCTTCGTCATATGTGTCTTGGTCATAATCCTCTTCATTGGGGGGAGGTGGTCTAACACGTGGCGGCACTTCATAAACGACATCCCAACCACTGAGATTTGAATCACTTTGACAGGCCCACGGTAGATAGAAAACTTGGGTTGCCTGTTGAGCCGTAATATAGACATCGGGAACATCCAAATGGGTGCTTCACCATCCGATGTGTGCACCATCATCACATTCCCATCTGCATCACGTTCGGTTCTTTTGCCCGTTTTGTGCCATGTCATATGTCTGGCCGTCTCTTTGACCATGAAAAGACGTTGAAGTCTTGGTACGATTGGCAAATACCGAAGAACATTAACGGGTATTTTGGTCTGCGTCTTCTCACCCATACCATTGTCTACCACAACATACCTGGATGACTCGCAAATGGGACAATAGTTCAAGTCCTCATACTGGTGCCTAAATAAGACACATCCTTTCTCACAGGCATGTATCTTCTCATAGGGCATCTTAAGAGCACGGAGGATTTTGTCTGACTGGTACAGGTTTGTAGGTAGCACATGGCCTTTGGGTAGAAATCATCCGAATACTGTCATCATCGCGTCGTAGCATTCTCTACCCAAGTTGAACTGAGCCTTCAAAGCCATGATTTGTGAGATGGCATCCAGCTAACAAAGCTCAGTGTGCTCGTGGAGAGGACGTTTTGAGGACTCCAACATTTCAGTGAAGGCCTTTGCAGATTCCTCCATCTCCTCGTCCGAGTCCCGAGCATCGTCAAAGTCTTGCACCATGTCTTCCATCCCGGTACCATGCTCGTCGGTGCGACGACGAACCACCTCAGGTCTGGCACGTTGGGCAGACTCACCATGAAATGTCCAGACCGTGTAACCAGGCGTAAAACCAAACTTCTGCAGGTGTTTACTCATTTCAAGCTCGTCCCTCTTATTAAAGTTGTCGCACCGGACACAGGGGCACCGGCTTAATCTCTGGCCATTAGCAAATGCGGCTCTAACAAACTCTTTGGTTTTTGTTAACCATTCACCGGTCCAAACTTTCTGACTAGTGTAACCGGTGTACATCCACGCACGATCACTCATATTGACTTCCTACTAGACAGACAATAAATATATACATCATTAAGCAAACCATATCCATTAGTTAATGGAGTTTGTCAGTTCTCTTACGTCCATGCAACCTACATGCTAATAGGTAAAGATAGGTCCTAATCCCACCCGAGTATGTGTAGATTGAGTTCGTTTTCCCATGCTCTGCTCCGGATCCGACGCAAAATTTCGGCAGCACCTCCCCGCTGTTCTCCTGATACACGTCTCGGCAATAAGCAGAGAGGATGTGTACCCGGAGAACAACAGGGAGGCACTGACGAAATTCTGCATCGGATCCGGAGCAGAGCATATAGGAAAACGAACCCAATATACCACATACTCGGGCTGTCCATGGATAACGTTGGACAATTCGAAAGAATCACGATTATAAATATGCAAATGCATGCATATATAGATGAAAACCCTTTCGAACGGGAGACGCATAGTGGTTATGCATACTGATGACGGACACCTATAGCTAGCTAGTTTCATTGGCACGAAGACCGGAATAGAGCAATGTAGGGGGAGGAGGAGATGTCATTTGTGCTCACCAAGGAAAGCAGGGGCGGAGCTCGTCGAACGCACGGGGAGGTCGTCAAACACCACACCCTTGCAGCGACGAGAACAACTGCACATTTAAATCCACCTGATTAACAAAATATATATGATGTTTTGCATAACAAAATCGAAAAATATACGACCTAACTCTAATTCACAAATATATGACCCCGTCGGGGTCGGGTCGGGGCAGGGTCGGGGTGTGGTGTCAGGTGTGTAGGGTCGATCAGGATGTCAGGATGTCGTATGTGTGGGGTCGATCAGGTGTCGATCAGGGTGTCGGGGTCAGGGTCAGGGTGAAATTCATGAGAGAAGACATAAACATCAAGTGAAACAATTAACATTGTACAAAGTTGAAAATGCTACTACGACGAGGTAAAGTTCCTTTGCGAAATCTATAGTCTTGAAAGCGATATATAATAGCATCATCATAACCTTTGCAAATATTTCTCGCTCAGTAATTATTTGGTCAGTAGCAACAACGATAAGCAGTACTACAGTAGCAAATACTAACATTATAGCAAGCAGATCAAAAATGTTCAATCTACAAAATTTTAACAACAACAGCAAGGCAGTAGCAGTCAGTGTAGCACAATGCACATGCACATATTATCCTGTCTGTGAGTGAGTGAGTCTGTCCATTACCAATCCGGCTCTTCAGTGCGGCTGCGGCTGCGGCAGACGGCGTGGCGGACAGGCAGAGTGCGGAGACCAGGGCAAGGGAGGCCAGAGCCCGGAGCAGAGCCGGCGTGCAAGCAGCAAGTAGAGCGCAGCCCGCAGAGGAGAGCGGAGAGAGGAGGAGAGCGGGGAGAGCGGCGGGCGGCGTCAGTGGCGGAGGCGCGGAGCCGGCGAGCACCGGAGGGGGCAGCGGCAGTGGAGGAGGGAGGGGAGTGGAGATGGCCCGTTGGGGGGGGAGGGGGAGGGAGGAGCGGATGGGAGGGAGGGGGAGATGGCCCCGGAGCCGAAGAGGGCAGGGACAGGGAGGCGAGAGAGGCAGAGAGGAAAACCTGAGACGCGGGAGAGGGAGGAGGACGGGGAGGACACCCGGCTCGAGGCTCGGTGGAGGAGAGAGGAGGGGAGAGGTAGGGAGCGGAAGGCCGACGCGTGGAGGCAGGAAGGGAAGACGGAGGAGAGATGGGGAGGGGAGCGCTAGGGGAAGCGAGAGGGGGGTGCGAGGCCTGGAGGAGGCGGGGTACAGGACGGACCAGGAGGCAGGGAGGAGGGAGGGGTGAGGAGGAAAAAGGATGGCAAAAAGAATGTGATGTGGCTAGGGCGGAAATTTTCGGAGGAGGAGGAAGGACTGAGGCAGGTGGGAGGGGAGGACAGGAGGAGAGTAGGAATGTGTGAGGACGATCGGGGGGCGGCAAGGAGGCGGAATGTGAGAGGGACTGGGGGAGGAGGAGGCGGCGGCGGCCTGCGCGCGTGCGGGAGGCAGAGGGTGGGGAGGCGGGAGAAAGAGATGGAGGAGGGCGCGCACGCGGGGGGCCAAATTAAACCCCCGCATTGCCGTCTGTTTTTTTTTCTCTTTGCCGTCTGCCAGACGGCAAAGAATTCTTTGCCGTCCGCCAGCAGACGGCAAAGAGGATGACCGTTAGACGGCCACCGCCGTGAAACTGTGGGCCCCTCTTACCTCTTTGCCGTCTGCTGGCAGACGGCAAAGAAGTGGCCCGTGTGACCTACCCAGTGCAGTACCCCCATGGGGTCCACTTTGGACTTTGCCGTCTGCTGGCGGATGGCAAAGAACTCTTTGCCGTCTGCTGGCGGACGGCAAAGAGCTCGCAGATGGCAAAGACCCTGTTTGCCATCAGCTGGTTCTTTGCCGTCTGCTTTGAGAAGACAGACGGCAAAGAGCCTCTTTGCCATCAGCTGGCAGTCGGCAAAGAGCTGGCAGATGGCAAAGACCCAGATTCCAGTAGTGAAAGATGGTACATATCGCATGTGTTCCGATTGTCGTCCTATCAACGCTATCACGGTTAGATATCACTACCCCATTCCACGCTTAGACGACATGCTAGATGAGCTTAGCGGAGCCACTATTTTCTCTAAAATTGATCTTAAAGTGGCTATTACCAAATACACATACAAGAAGGTGACGAATGGAAAACTGCATTTAAGACCAAATTTGGCTTATATGAATGGCTTGTTATGCCAATGGGCTTATCCGAAGCACCCGGTACTTTCATGCGAGTTATGCATTTTGTTCTTCGTCCCTACATTGGCGTATTTGTTGTGGTCTACTTTGACGATATCCTTGTTTTTAGCAAATCCCTCAAAGCTCATGTCACACATCTTAGAACCGTTCTACAAACTCTTCGAAAAGAGCGCCTTTATGCTAATATGGACAAATGCCTTTTTGGTGTAGATAAGCTCATTTTCTTGGGTTTCGTTGTGTCTTCTAAGGGTGTTCATGTAGATGAATCTAAGATCAATGCTATTCAAACTTGGCCTCAACCAACCAACTTGCAACAAGTGCTAAGTTTCCTTGGCTTAGCCGGTTTCTATCATAGATTCGTTAAGGACTTTGGCACTATTGCGTCCCCTTTACATGCCTTGAGTAAGAAAAATGCACCCTTTGTTTGGGGAACATTACAAGATACCGCATTTAATGAACTTACAAATTTGCTTACTCATGCTCCCGTGCTTGCATTACCCAACTTTGACAAAACTTTTGAAGTTCATTGCGATGCTAGCAGTAATGGCATGGGAGGTGTGTTAACGCAAGAGAAGCGCCCCATAGCTTACTTTAGTGAAAAACTTTTCGGAGCGCAACTCAATTACCCCATATATGACAACGAGCTATATACTTTAGTGCAAGTTTTGTGTGAGTGGGAACATTATCTCTGCCCTCATGAATTTGTCATGCATACCGACCATGAAACGCTCAAGTACCTTAAGGGTCAAACTAAGTTGAACAAGCGTCATGCTAAGTGGAGTGAGTTCATTGAATCTTTTCCTTATGTCATTAAATACATCAAAGGCAAAGAAAATGTTGTGGCGGATGCTCTTTCCCGCAAATGCATGCTTGTTACCCAACTTGAATTGAATGTCATTGGTTTTTAGCACATAAAAGACTTGTATGCGCATGATCCTACTTTTGCTATTCCATATGCCAAATGTTTGACGCATACATCTTGGGAACGCTATTACATCAAAGATAATTATCTTATGAGAGCTAACAAATTGTGTATCCCCGAGTCTTCTCTTCGTTTGTTACTTTTGCAAGAGGCTCATGGAGGAGGACTAATGGGACACTTTGGACGCGACAAGACCTTTGCTACGCTCTCAAAGAACTACTTTTGGCCCAAGATGTTCCGCGACGTCTCACGCTTCACCAATCGGTGCTCTACATGTCGCAAAGCTAAGTCTAAAGCTCAATCTCATGGCCTTTATATGCCACTTCCTATTCCATATCACCCATGGGAAGATATTAGTATGGACTTTGTGCTTGGTTTGCCTAGAACTAGAAATGGCAAAGATTTCGTGTTTGTTGTTGTGGACCGATTCTCTAAAATGGCTCATTTCATACCATGCAACAAGATAGACGATGCTTCACATGTTGCAAATCTTTTTTGTAGGGAAAACTTGCGCTTACATGGAGTGCCAAAGACTATTGTCTCGGACCGCGACGTTAAGTTCTTAAGCTACTTTTGGAAGACCTTATGCGCCAAGCTCGGAATCAAGCTCTTGTTCTCTTCGGCATACCATCCCCAAACCGACGGACAAATGGAGGTCATGAACCGGACACTATCCACTCTACAACGCGTGTTGATCAAGAAGAACATCAAGGAGTGGGAGAAGTGCCTACCAATCACCGAGTACGCCTACAACCATGTAAGACATTCGACTACCGGCAAGTCCCCCTTCGAGGTCGTCTACGGTTTCAACCCGTTGTCCCCATTGGACATTCTTCCTCTACCACTACAAGAGCGCATCAACATGGACGCGAGTGCACAAGTGAGCTACCTCAAGAAGATGCATGAAGATACAAGGCACACCATCGAGTGCCAAGTACAACGACTCGCGACCAAGCTAAACATCAACAAGCAACCCATGATATTCAACACTGGAGATCTTGTGTGGCTACACCTTCGCAAGGACCGCTTCCCCAACGAACGCAAATCGAAGCTTCTACCTCGAGCCGACGGACCATTCGAGGTGCTAGCATGCTACAACAACAATGCTTACAAGATCGATCTCCCGCGCAACAAGTACAACGTGAGCGACGTCTTCAGCGTCAAGGATCTCTCTCCCTACCATGGTGATGAGGCTTTCGATCCGAGGTCAGATCTTTCCCAAGGGAGGGGAGATGATGCAGAGCATCCCACGGTCATCCCCATGGACCTACCTACGTCTCCCACGACACCGCTTGGACCAATGACAAGAGCTCAGGCAAAGGCTATCGAAGATAAGGTGAACTCGCTCCTCTCCGAACTACCACTCTCCACATATGAGACATGGCTACTACCTCAAGCGGAGACCCTATGTGTGATCAGGTACTTAGAGGAAAGCCATGGAGCAGCTACACCCAACGGACAAGATGGCGAGGACACCAAGCACATGGGACAAGAAGTGGAGAGGCCAGAAATCCCCAGCCACCGGACGACCGACACCTCTCGGACGTCCGACGCCTGGTGGCTCCAGCCGGCCAGCCGAGCCCTAACCTGCGCATGCTCCAGCGACCGGACGATCGACGCGCCTTGAACATCCGACACCTCCCAGCGCCCGAACGACCTAGCCCTTCCGGACGACCGACACCTCTAGTCCAGGACCAAAACGTCAGAAGTATGGAGACCACCGGACGACCGACGCCTCGGACGTCCGACCCCGACCGGACATCCGACACAACCTGACCAGAGCCGAAACGTCGGACTTCCGACAAGTACCGGACGTCTGAGCCCCCTCGAGACGTCGACCGACCGGTAGCTGTCGGACGTCCGACGCCTCTGTGTTGATAGCGTGTTGGGCCGAAGCCCATGTACCCTTTCGTGACCCTAGACTATATATATTCCTCATCCTCCCTATTTTTAGGGTCAGCATTGTGATAGCTCATTTGAGAGATAGAGCTTTGCTCATCCATCCGGATCTACTCCACCGAGAGAGACCGCGGCCTCTACGGAGAAGATCCATCTTGGATTCAAGACCCCTAACAGGAAGACCTTCAAGACCTCCTCACGGAGAAGAACTTGCTATGTATCGTCCTTTGTTGATCGTGGATCGTGTATCTCTTTGTGTTTCGAGGATCTAGCACATGTGTAATCGAATCTCGTTGATTAGAGTGATTTCTCTCGTTTTCCCTTCGTGTTTCCCTCATGTTCCTCGTAGGATCCGCTCCAATCATGAAAGATCGGCCCTCTAGGGTTCTACCCTACATCAGGTATGATGGTCGATGGAAGTATGTTCTATATTGCAAGGTGATGGGCTGCTGGTTTTTGTTGTCCACTTCTGTTGATTTCTATCGACTTCCACTTAATTTCATATTTGTTGTATAAGTAATGCACTAATATACAGTACATAAAAAAATGATCCTGTCTTATATGTCAAAAGTATGGTTTTGCTACAGATTTGTTGTGTATGCATGTTAGATTTTTCTAGGTTCTACTTTCTTAATATTTTAGTTCATGACATCAAATTGCAGCTGTACCAAAGTGCAGACATTAAAATAGTTTAGAACAGAACAATTAGATGCTTTTAGTTCTGATTGCATGGATGCTTTGGTCAATCTTTAGAAATGCATTGCACATATAGTTATGTTAACATGTTTGCTAGAGAGATCAGAATGGTCTCCGAGTCGTTCAAAACTGAAGGCGGCACCAATGTATCACATTTGTAAAATCATGCATATGCAGGAGCTCATCAGCCTGGCCACCTAAATTTCTCCCCAACTTATCTCTTTTTGTTCAGTCCAGAATTTCAGGTTTCCTGTGGTTTCTGTTGCCAAGGTTTGATCTTTACTTTCGTGTTGTGCTGATGATTGCAGCTGATGCCGAGCCTCTTGAGATCTGAGGGCCGTAGTATTCAGAATTACCTACAGCTTGAGTAGATACACATTATTCACTGCATATTTTATTCCAATGGTTTTACTTCCACATCACAGGTTTGTCTATATTAAATCACAAGAACTTCATGAGCTTGCTTGGTTACTGTAGAGAAGAGCATTCTTTCAAGGAGCTGTAGATTTTTTGAAGATGCTCCCTGTTGGACCCTTTTCGGTATGTACAGAATTTGTTGAGAATGGGTGTGAAAAAATTGACCATCCAGTGGATTTATACGCACGGTATGTTTAGTTTCAAGATAACTGTTGGAACTACTTTATTTATTGTTGTGCACTTTTTTTAGAACATTATTCCTTTTTTGTGTACTGATTGAATGATCTGCTCACACCATGTAGGTACTCAGACATAGTGAAAGCAGAGACCAAAAGGTTTCGATTTAGATGATTTGGAGGTGCCTTGTCTATCTTCTTACATGCAGGTCAAAATTAAGCGGATGATTTATTGCTAAAGGACATGCTCTTATTCTCTGAGATGGATGATGATGCGCGGTACAACCAAATATTCAGAGTTGGGCTTTACACACTTCAGTGGGCAAGAGAGAGGGAGAGAGATAGAGAGCAGATCACGGATGGAATGGAAGGAAACTTTTATTCAAACTTTGATTTTTACTAGGCATCCAGATTCTTAGTTTGTTCTTCTAAGATTTCTTGCTGGGTGTATGAACATTCATGCACACACTGTAAATTATTATGCTTGTTCCAAATTAGAAATACTAAGAAGAAATAAAATTATTAGTTAGCAAATATACATAGCTCATTCACATTTTAGTTTCCTAATATGTGGGTTTTCTACACATGATGTGTGCAGATCTGTGAAAGAAGAGATGAAGAACAATTTTAGCTAAAGAGTTGAAGAAGACCAAGGTGAATTTTATCCCTCTTGCGAATCCAATCCAGTTTGCGCTTGCATTTTAGTGATATGGTTGAAGGAAATATGCCCTAGAGGCAATAATAAAGTTGTTATTTTATATTTCCTTATTCATGATAAAGGTTTATTATTCATGCTAGAATTGTATTGATCGAAAACTTAAATACATGTGTGAATACATAAACATATACCGTGTCCCTAGTAAGCCTCTGCTAGACTAGCTCGTTGATCAAAGATGGTTAAGGTTTCCTAACCATAGACATGTGTTGTCATTCGATAATGGGATCACATCATTAGGAGAATGATGTGATGGACAAGACCCATCCGTTAGCTTAGCATATTGATCATTCAGTTTATAGCTATTGCTTTCTTCATGTCAAATACATATTGTCATATTCCTTTGACTATGAGATTATGCAACTCCCGGATACCGGAGGAATACCTTGTGTGCTATCAAACATCACAACATAACTGGGTGATCATAAAGATGCTCTACAGGTATCTCCGAAGGTGTTTGTTGAGTTGGCATAGATCGAGATTAGGATTTGTCACTCCGAGTATCAGAGAGGTATCTCTGGGCCCTCTCTGTAATACACATCATAAAGCTTGCAAGCAAATGACTAAGGAGTTAGTTACGAGGTGATGTATTACGGAACGAGTAAAGAGGCTTGCCAGTAACGAGATTGAACTAGGTATGAAGATACCGATGATCAAATCTCGGGCAAGTAACATACCCATGGACAAAGGGAATTACGTATGTTGTCATAACGGATCGACCGATAAAGATCTTCGTAGAATATGTAGGAGCCAATATGGGCATCCAGGTTCCGCTATTGTTTATTGACCGGAGAGGTGTCTTGGTCATGTCTACATAGTTCTCGAACCCGTAGGGTCCGCACGCTTAACATTTGTTGACGATATAGTGTTATATGAGTTATATGATTTGGTGACCGAATGTTGTTTGGAGTCCCGGATAAGATCACGGACATGACGAGGAGTCTCGAAATGGTTGAGTGGTAAAGACTGATATATATATATATATATATATATATATATATATATATATATATATATATATATATATATATATATATATATATATATATAGGAGATGGTATTCGGACATCAAAAGGGTTTCGGGATGCACCGGGTAGGCATCGGGTCACCGAAAGGGGTTCCGGACACCCCCGGTAGGTGTTATGGGCTTAATGGGCCAAGGGAGGGACAGACCAGCCCACAGGGGGCTGGTGCGCCCCTCTCCCTGGCCAGCCAGCCCTAGGGAAGGAAAGGGGGGAGGGCTAGCCCCTCCTACCTTTCCCTCTCATGGGAGAAAGGAAAGGGGGGCGCCACCCTCCCCTGCCTTTCCCCCGCACCTATACAAGGCAGGGGGCGCGGCTTGGGAGAGACCCCAAGTAGGATTCCTCCTACTTGGGTGCCCCCTTTGGCTGCTCCTCCCTCCCTCCCACCTATATATATGTGGGAGGGGGGCGCCTAGCACACAACAGACAATTGCGTAGCCATGTGCGGCGCCCCCTCCACCGTTTACACCCCCGGTCATATTTTCGTAGTGCTTAGGCGAAGCCCTGCGGAGATAGCTTCACCATCACCGTCACCATGCCATCATGCTGCCAGAACTCATCCACTACCTCACCATCTTGCTGGATCAATAAGGCGGAGGACGTCATCGAGCTGAACATGTGCTGAACGCGGAGGTGTCGTACATTCGGTGCTCGATCGGTTGGAACGCGAAGAAGTTCGACTACATCAACTGCGTTGTCAAATGCTTCTGCTTACGGTCTACGAGGGTACGTAGACACACTCTCCCCTCTTGTTGCTATGCATCTCCTTGATAGATCTTGCGTGTGTGTAGAATTTTTTTTGTTTTCCATGCAACATTTCCCAACAATGGTTTGTGTTGGACCATGTTCTCTAGCTATCAATGGACTTTCCAGAGTAGTTTTGCTGATTTGTCGTTATGGATTTCATGCTATGCAAACTATTTTGCTTAGAGATGGACATGCATGACTCCTTACATGTTTGCAGCGTCGTATAGGATAAAATGAGATTGCTATTTTGCTGCTTGGGAACACATTTTGAAATAATATCAGCTCTGCTCTCACTAGCCATTATGCCATCCTCTTTTTTTGGGGGTTGCAAATTCCTTGCCATTTTATTCTGGTCTTTGCATTCAATGTACAATGCTCTATATTTTACTTGATGATGTACAGTTGTTGGTACTTTTTGTTGAGAACAGGCTCTTGTCAGTACAAGTAAAAATAAGTATGAAATGTGATCGTTGTATGGATTGTGCACCTGTTCCATGTGACAACTAAAATTTGTTAGGTTTCCCTGTCGGTTAAGCTTTTCATTCGACTACTGTATGGGTGATTCAATCTTATTTGCTTGTTATATGGTTTGGGTATTCATGGTTTATAGGAGGGTTTTTTAAGGGAATCAAGGGAAAGTGATTCTTCATTGGCTTTCATGCTCATAAGGTGGCACTTTGTTTGTTTCCTCATGTAAATATTCTTAATCTGTTATTTGATTGCATTACAAACTTGGCTGGAAGCCAGTTAGATTTGGAGATGCAGTAGTTGCAGCGCCAATGATAATATGTAGCTTCCGGATGTGCGTAGGCCATTAGTAACAGGTCAAGGTCAGTGAACGAGATCACACATAGGAAGTCGTTTGTGTTATTTGATACCATATTGAGTCAACACTCTACCAAGCAGTATGTTTGTTCCTATATAGCATCGGCTTCTCCCTGAGCAGCAAAATGAAGGCCAATAATGTCGACTATGTTGTGTGGCAGGCCGAAGGACGCTTGCCTCTGCGCCCCTCCCCAAACGACATGGTCCACTTCAGCTTGTAGGTTAACTAAAATGCTTTGGCATGTATTGGCTAAATTAGAACGTATGAGATTGGCATATGCAGGATAACACTACGAGTTGGCACACCTAGCATGTAGTAGCTAAATTAGAACGCATGAGATTAGCATATGCTTTCTCAAAAAAAAAGATTGACATATGCAGGATAACACTACAAGTTGGCACACCTAGCAATTGATTAATGCTTTTTGTTTTGTCTCTTTGCATAGTGCCTAGGTAGTGTTTGCCCATATTATTTGTTAAATTGTGATGATGGTTGATACGTCTCCGTCGTATCTACTTTTCCTAACGCTTTTCCTCTTGTTTTGGACTCTAATTTGCATGATTTGAATGAAACTAACCCGGACTGACGCTGTTTTCAGCAGAACTACCATGGTGTTGTTTTTGTGCAGAAATAAAAGTTCTCGGAATGGAACGAAACTTTGCGAGGAATTTTTATATAATAAAAGAAAAATACTAGAGCCAAGAACCACCGGAGGGGGGCACCTGGGTGGGCACAACCCACCAGGGCGCGCCACCCCCTCCAGGCGCGCCCAGGTGGGTTGTCCCCACCTGGTGGCCCCGCAGACCCTGAAACCGACGCTAAAAAATCCTATTTTTCCAGAAAAAAATCAGGGAGAAAGAATTATGCGTTCCACGAGACGGAGCCGCTACCACCTCCTGTTCTTCATCGGGAGGCCAGATCTGGAGTCCGTTTGGGGCTCCGGAGAGGGGGATCTTCGGTATTCGTCATCACCAACCCTTCTCCATCGCCAATTCCATGATGCTCCCCAACGGGAGTGAGTAATTCCTTCGTAGGCTCGCTGGTCGGTGAGGAGTTGGATGAGATTCATCATGTAATCGAGTTAGTTTTGTTAGGGCTTGATCCCTAGTATCCATTATGTTCTGAGATTGATGTTGCTATGACTTTGCCATGCTTAATGCTTGTCACTTTGGGCCCGGGTGCCATGATTTCAGATCTGAACTGTTTATGTTATCATCATTATATCCATGTTCTAGATCCGATCTTGCAAGTTATAGTCACCTACTACGTGTTATGATCCGGCAACCCCGGAGTGACAATAGTCGGGACCACTCCCGGTGATGACTTGGACTAAACAGATGAAAGGGCAAAAGCATAAGAATTGCAAAGTGGCTTGGACTAAACAGGTGAGTTTCTGAAACTAGGGGTAAAACAGATGAGTGGGACCAAACTAGGGGCATAAAGTTAATTATCCCAAAAAAGAAAAGAGGATGAGCGAGACTACTGCAGCGAGAGACGGCGGCCACGAGAGCTATGGATGCAGGAGAGGGTTCATGTTGTTTATATATTTCCTCTAGGCCATGCGTCTTTCCATCCCCCGCTCCAGGAGAGGGTTCATGTTATTTATTTTATTAGTCAAATATAATATGAGATCACCTACCATCATCATTCTTGATTACAGTCTTATACGAAAGTAGTCCGATTAGTTGTAGTAATTCATAAATATTTTTGGTATGGTTCTTATTTGGTTTCAAGACACAGAAATTTGAAAGGCATATATAAGAGAAAAATCCATGGCATTACTTCAAAATTGTGATCTTTATTTGGTTAGTAAGGCCTTCCTTTTGTGGCTACAGTTTTTTTCAATTGTGATGTTTGAAACACTTTTTTATACTAATAATGATCTAGAATACAACAGACCAATGATATATACAAAGAGACACAATAGGAGTTGACTGGATACCTAGCTTTTGAAAGGACTGATATATACAAAATATTATTTGACTAGAACAGGAGAGATGCAATCTTATGGATAATTCAATATTTGCAAGAAACTTTCCAGCTTAGCCCTCCTATTGCTCATCTTGAGATTTATTTCCTTCGTTTCAGTGCCTGCTTTTGATGATAGGAAACTACAAGGCATAAGGTACTTCTCATGGTTGATTTATTATATTTTTGTAGAAACTGGATAAAGAAAATACCATGCACTTTCTTATAATCTTTTGGCTGGCCCTGTAGTTTTGGCTTTCTTTTAGGACAGAGGACACACAATGCTTTATCGGTTCTTACCATGTGCCTGTTATTTTATTTTGCTTTTTTTATGCATCACATGATTTCTTTTATAACAAGTGATCCTAATTCTTACTGGCCGTTGGCGGCTTTTCTGTTTCTTCATGACAAGAAAACCATATAGCGCTTGTGCACTTTAGCCTTGTCCTGATTACTAGAACTGCTTCGATGTTGCTCTAATATAAGTGTCTTGCTTGCACCAGTACTCATGGTTGTCTTTTCTTTGTTTGCACTGTAGGCAATGTGGTAGACGCTGTACTTGCAGGAGGACTTCATGCGGTCCTCATGTAATATCTTCTTATTGCTCAATACTATGATCCACAGTGTGATACTGAAAACCTTGATTAATGTTGTGTTACAGTTTATTGCAGTTCTATTTTTCCTTGAGATTGTAGTTATAAAGATAAAACCGATTGATTTAAGATACAATTTTTATACGGAAGGATATATATTCTTAGTGTGTGTGTTTGGCCAGACAGAAGATTACTAAAAAGATACACGTACTTTTAGCGGCATGACTTTGAATGAGACTTTGTGATATCAAATTAGAATGTGTATATACATTTCATTATAGACCATAAATTCTTAGCGTGTGTGCTTGGCCAGACAGAAGATTACTAAAAGGATACACGTACTTTTAGCGGCATGATTTTGAATGGGACTTTGCGCTATCAAATTAGAATGTGTATATACATTTCATTGTAGACAACAAAATACCGTTTTTCCTACTAAAGGGTATTATATTTGTTACATACATTTTGTTTCAAATAGAACTCCATGCCATCAAATTTAAATATGTATATACATCTCATTGTAGACAGCAAGCCCCCCATTTTTCTAATTAAGAGATTAAATTTGTTGTCATGTGTGCTTGCCCGTAACTAAATCAAGTAAACCATGTATTTCTTTTCATCGCTAACATGGAATCAGCAGATCTTTGCGCCATTTGGCGCAACGGATCCACTAGTTGGTATAATTCTTATTCAGATCATGGCTGAACTTATAGTTCTTATTCAGATCATGGCTGGACTTGTAGTGCAGAACTTTTTTCGTGTCACATACTACTGCGTTGACCTGAAGTTTTTGAGCTCGTCCTCATTGTCGTCGTTTCAGTTATATTGACTCATCTTGTACCCTAATGCAATGTTTCCCCCCTGAAAGTGGCAGTTTGTTGCATAGCTTGTGCTGACCGAATGATAGTTTTGTATCAAAATGAGATGAATAAGAATCCTTTTGTTTTTTCCCTAAGATATTGGTTCTGATTTCTAAAAAAAAACTGAAATTACTAAGTTGTGTTGAGGGTTCTTACTACCACCGGCTTCTGTTAGCCATGTTTTTTGTGCTGCAACTTGTACAAATTACTTGAAGGAAAAACAAATCTAACCACATTAGCTAAACTAGACGTAGGTCATTGCAATTAGGAAACTTTCTATGAGAACTTAACAGATTACATGTTAAAGGACGTATCTGGTATGGCGACAATAGGAGGTGCAATAATCTGAACATTTTGACAAGCATGCTGCACTCTTCTTAGACATTGTATGCGTAGCAGGGAATCATGGCACGACAACCAGTCCGGTCCTGGCCCCGCACCGGTCCCTGCCTCTGCACCCGCTGGCCGTGGCCTAGTTGCCATCGTCCAAGCCACCATCCCATTCCGCATCATGTCACTAGGCAGGCTAGACAGAGGCAACCTAATCATCCTCCTGCAATGGCTTAGATACAAAAGCTCCAGAATCAATTTAACAGTCGACTTGGGAGACAATCAAGGACAAAAGTGGAATCGCCACGATGAGTATTGCACATTTGCGGTGATGTCTTGCCTGGAGTAGCACTATTTAGCTGTCGGCTGGAGCTTCTGATGGTGAGTTCTTTGGCTATATGCACACTACTACTTGTACCAAAGTGAATACGTTTTGGAGTAGTTACGTTGTTTTGAAACTCTTTTTATCCTATAAGAGCATGCAGCCGGATATGTAGTTAAGAGCATGCGCCCGGTCACTTCTCAAATGCACGCGTCCATAGCTGGATGCCTCAAATTCGGTACCTAAGAGCAACTCCCACGGGACGACCCAAACGGACACCGATTTTATCTGTTTTTTGTCTGTCCGTCCGTGTCCGCTTTTTCGTTTGGGTCAGCCGATGCGCTCAACGGAAGGCAGACCCATTTTATGCATGTCCGGGTCGGCATTTCATCAAACACATAGGAGACAGGGGAGCTCGCAAACGCCGGTGCACGTTGGCCATGGCCTGGACGAGCTGGAGCCTGCTGCTTGAGGTCGGGCGCTGGGCGAGGCCGTGCAGCGGCTGGGCGCGGGGAGGCGAGGCCAGGCCGGGTTCGGCGCGGGGCGAGGCCAACGGCTGCAGTAGCGCCGCCCGGGCGCGCGGACGAGCTGGAGCCTGCCATGGCTCTGTTGCGCGGCAGAGCGAGCTCGGCGCACCGTGGCGAGTTCCGCGTATTGGAGGGGAGGTCGCGAGCGGGGCGAGCGAGGCCATGTCGAGAGGGACGAGCGAAGGCCACGGCGAGCACCGGAGCGGCTAGCTACGCACGCGGGTAGCATGCGTTGTGCATGCACGCACGCACGCAGCCACCTGCACGGCCGGAGCAGCATGCCCGCCGCGCTCGCCGCAGCTCACCGCGGCCGCTGCGCCAGCTCGCGCCCGCCGCAGCTCGTGCCTGCCGCAGCTCGTTGGGCCCCCCGCCCCCGCCCGCCTCGCGCTGCAGCTCGCCGCGCCTCCCGTGCGTTGCATCTGGCCGCGCACCGCTCGCGCTGCAGCTCGCCACCCCCGCGCCCGACGGAGCCGTCCCGCGCGCTGCCGCCCTCTGCGCGCCGCGCCCCGCTCGCGCTGCCGCTCGCCGCGCCCGCCGCCGCTCCCCGCGCTCGCCGGAGCCATCCTCGCCCCGCCTCGCACGCCTCTGCCCGTGCCCCGCTCGTGCGCGCTGCATCCCGCGAGCTCGCCTTTGCCCGTACCCCGCTCGTTGGCGGCGGCGCACCAGTCGATGGCTGGGCCGCGCGGCGAGCAGGAGGTGGTGGAGCGGGGCGGCGCGCGCGTCGGAGCAGTGCGCCTCGATGTGCACCTTGGCGTCTGCACAGTGGAGAGAGGTGGGGTGGGGTGGGCCATCGAATAAAATAAGCAGAGGGACGTGGGTGGGTGAGTGACAGGTGGGGCAGGCCCGGACACAGGCGGACGAGGTAGGCGCAGAAAATGTCCGCTTTGTGTCCGCTGTCGACCCAAACGTGACTCAAATTTAGTGTGAAAATGAGTCCGCGCGGACACAAAACAGACACGAAATGAAAATGGGTCTGCGCGTCGGACCGACGTTTTTGTCCGCGCTGACCCAAACGAACGGCGGCGGACGAAATGGGTACTCCGTTGGAGTTGCTCTAAATCCATGCTATCCCTGCAACGTGATGAACGAAACTACATAGACTAGCTAAATACCCGTACGTTGTCACAGGTAAATTAATTTAGATTAAAGTGTCATCCTAATTTAAAGATATATCTATCAAAAATGGTTTTCAATCGAGATGCAATAAAATCACTTCTTCTCTGGCTTTTTTTTCGAGAGTACGCCTAGACGTACCATAGCTTTATAGAAGGCAGAATTTCAGTTACAAGAAAGCTACCACTCGATGTGAACGAGTGTAGCACGGACAACACAACCAACCAAACCAAAGACAAACAACATCGCCGAGCAAGCTACAATGCAAAAGAGCCTATCCTAAAGTGATACAAAGCACCGCGTCTCGACCGACGCCGGACACCTCCGATGACCAACAACTTCCGCAGAGATTCTCTTGTCGACGCACCATCCATCCTTAGCGCCTTAGAGGAAGTGGCAGATGAATGGCAGGACTCGGTCCGCTCCGAGAAGGCACCGTCTTGGACACACCAACGGCGGACGTGCATAGCGCCGCTGAGGATCAAAATAGGACCGCGGCGAACACCAGAGGAGAGCAACGAGGAGTCAGCCTTGTCTCCAAACACCATGCTCCCAACAGAGGAACGACGTCGAGGACGGCGCCATCGTGCCGATCCAAAAATCGAATCGAGGTTTTCGCCCGGAGACATGCACCAACTCCAGGAGCACGAAGGACAAGGTGACCACGCTCGGCGACGCCTCCAAGGAGGGGAATGACATCCACATGTGCCACCGTCGCCGGCCCGACAGAAGCCGTGCAAGATTTTTATCCGCGCGTCGCCCGACACCCCGCCTCAAGGAATTGACAGCACTGTCCAAGAAGCCTCACACCGCCGCCACGACAGCACTTGCCGATGTAGCTGCAAAGCCGAGCACCAAGGACCAAACGCCTGGCACGGAAACCATAGCCACACTCCGCTCCCAGCCTGCACGAGGAACTGCAGCCAACCAGCATCTCTGGCCAGGTCCAAGACCGCTCGCGACGGCCGTCGCCCACTCCAAGGGACGCCCTTGCGAAAATCGAACCTGCCTCTCCACGGAAAAAGCTCAGGCCAGCACCATCAGGAGAGCACTGCCGCTCGGCACGCCGCGCAGAGATGAACGACCACTTGCTGCTCCCAAGACTCCATCTTGGCCGAACCAACGCAACGCCGCCACCAGCCTGCCCATGGGAACCCGTCGACGCCTCCAGTCGGTGCCGCCGCCACCAGAACGCGCCACTTCTCCGCTCCCATACCCCGCCAGGCCCGCCGCACCACCAACCCATCTGCCACGCGTCGGTCCTTAGCCCTCACCTCCGGATAGCACGGACAGACTGGCTTGAGCCGCCACAGCGAGGAGTACCAAGCCGCCACCGGCCTGCACGCTCTGCTGCGACCCACTACCACCAGCCGTCTGCATCGTCCCTCTCCGCCTCCACGCAGCGCTCGCCATCGAGCCCCGACGCGCCGACCACCGAGGCCCCGAGCCAGCCTCGCAGGAACGCCGCCCACCCACGACGCGACCAGCAGGGAGGCCCCCACGCGCTCGGCACCGCCGCCATACCACGCGCCAGATCCGGGCTGGGCAGCCAAGGATCCACTCCCCGACGCCGCCGAAGGGCCCTGCAGCGCCAGATCCCGCAGCGCCGCTGCGAGGAAAATCTCCGCCAGCTCGCGAGCGCCGACGCAAAGAGCCCCGCAACCGTCATCCCTGAGGCGCGCACGGCTTTGCCGGCGTCCTCTCCGGCGGCGGCGAAGCGGGAGGGGGGTATGTGAGGTCGCCCGGCGGCGGCGCGATTAGGGTTGCCTCCGAGTCGCCAGAACATGTTTCTTCCTCTCCATCCTACCCAATGGGAATACCTTTCTTCTATATTAAATGACAATGGCTCTTCAATGCATTATGTTTTTAGCTGTGAATACATATGTACCAGGGGTTTAGAAGGCAAACACATATTTTACTCATTTTTAGAAAATAGAAGTTAATTGTCTGAACATATATGTGCATTAAAAAATATTTCCACGAGATAGAAACACATTTATTCAAACATTAGCTACAATAGATGTCATTTCTTCACATTGTTTCGACTTTTGAACATGGCATGTACATTCATGTTTTCGCATAAACCATACATTTCACTGCGTCTTTTGAATTGATTATGAAATCCATCATTTTTAGTGGGTGGTTACCTCAATACCTAGCCCTAAAATTTGAGAACCACATGAAACGTGGCATTCCAACAATGGAGAGGCAAATCTAACGACACAAGGAGCTTGGCGAGGACGGCGATGGTAGAATCCGTCAGTGGGGAAGTTTGGGGATATTGTCACGGTGCTCGGGCGGACTTGATGTGGAGCACGGTGGGACGACCGTTGTCGGTGGATTGGACGGCCACGACAGATGGCGCCGAGGGGTGGCAGAATGGTGATGGAGTTCACAGTGGCTGAGCGAGTGGCGGCGGTGGTGATTAGTGATCGAAATCAGCTGGCCGGCACGAAGGCAGGGTGGGGCGGCACTATATCTATGAAGATTTACGAGGCGACATTTAGGCTTGGTGCCACCCTTTTAGGGTTTTAGGGCACCTCTAGTGGTGAGGCTGCTGTTGGAGGCGTTTTTTTAAAAGGACCAGACCGTGCCTGGTTTTTTCATTGATGCTTAGCAGAGAGAAGTGGAAAAGTGACAAGGAGATAAAAACAAGAAAGCAAAGAAAATACAGAAACATGCCAGCAGGCTCCTCCTGCCTATATCCTCACGTATTGTCCCCAAAGGGGCGCTCAATGCATTTTACTTCTGCTTGCCTCCATAGCACGAACGTGCGCTTGATTGCCTGCAGAACTTCGTCGGTGCTTGCAGTTTTGCCCCGGAAGGTGCAGTGATTCCGTTCTTGCCACAACTCCCAGAGGGTAATCAATGCTACTGTTTTGATCCCTTTTCTATCTGCTGGCTGGGTGTTAGCGATGATGGCCGCCATCATCTCCAGAGAGTTCTTCCCGTGTTCCCACAGATCATGCCTGAGAGCACCGCAGCCATGGCAGAGGGCCATCCTGTTCCAAACTGAGATTGAGAAATTGCACCTTAGGAACAGGTGATCTGAGGATTCCAAATTGCGAAAGCAGAGCTGACAGAAGTAGTTGTTCGGCCATCCCCGGCGCTGCAGCCGATCATTGCACCAGAGGCGATCCTGGTGCAGAAGCCAAGCAAGTTCTAGCTCATTGTAGTTGTTTGTAATTAGACTGAGAGGATTTTACAAGCACAAAGGCATATTCGAGAAAAAAATAGAATCTGAAATAATTATATTACAAAAATGGTCCCAAAAACATATAGGAGATGGAACGCTTTGAAGTTAAATACTCCCTCCGTCCCATAATATAAGACATATTGGATGTAATAAGATCTTATATTATGGGACGGAGGGAGTATTAGTTTGAACTATAAGTGATCATGCAGCCATTGAGGGGGGGGGGGGGGGGGGGTGGGGGGGGGGGGGGGTGGGGGGGGGGGGGGGGGGGGGGGGTGGGGGGGGGGGGGTGGGGGGGGGGGATCACTATATGTTTGAGCCAGTAGTAATTTCCATGAAAGAGGGCAAGTTTACGAACTTGATTTGTTATAAAACTGGTTTCTTAGAAAACCTAGGAGAGGAATAAATAGCACATTAAAATGGAAGGGTTTTTACCACAAAGAAACTATGTGCATTTACAGCAGTAAAAGCAAAAAACAGAAGGTATGGTGTTCTATCGATGATGAAATGTTAGCTGGTAATTGTCTACTGGGTAGTTGATTAACACAAAATATTTCTGTTAGCCACTCTTCTAGCAAATAACAATAAATAGTGAAGAAACAACTGAATTGGTTTTAATGTGTACCTTGAAACAATAAATTAAATCCAGTGCTCGGCCAGGTAGTGTGTAAAAGTCCTTAATCAAAGCAAACTCTAGTGGATATATCCATGGTATCAAATGCATATTGGTTAGGAATTAAGAGTTTAAGTGAAGTCCAACTCTTATTCTTGATGCTCATTGGGATAACATCTCCTTGCAGTCTCCTACCTCTTTGTTGTTTTCACTTACTGAGCTCCTCCCTATGAAATTTCAGCAACGAGGTACATTATGATACAAAAAAAAGGAGTATGTTGAGAAAAATTCAGTAGATATCAAATTTCAGTAGCTTCACAAAAATGTCAGCACAAGGGTAACTTGGTGTGCATGTAGAATTATCGTGTTGCAGCTACCATAAAATGTACAACAAATATATTGGCATGCCAACCAAAAATTAAAAAGGTCAATTATACAGATGCAGCAACACAAGAAGTTAGCCTGAACATTCATGTTTCCTTTGGCAGGTAGTTCATGCAATGGGTGATATACAAACTTTAAGCAAAATTTGCATCCACGCTCGGTCCATGCATCCAGTCATTGAAAACCAAGGAGCAGAGTTTATCCATGTAAAATCATACTCTAGATGCATCTTTACAGGAGCATATGCAAGCCAAGTATCCATCATCTAGATTAAAAAATGGCAAATAACGAGAATAGAAACACTAAGTACATGAAAAATGGAAAATGCTCACTCAAGAGAAATTTTCTTTTGAAACTAAATAATATAGACTAAATTACTAACATGATCAATGTTCTGACCATGAATAGTTACAATGCCATCCCTAAAAAAAAGAACTTGAATCGGAGATCGATATAAGTTTTAGCTCTTTCACCGTCGTTGAAGAAAAATATAACTGTTGCACCATGTTAAGCACTCAGATAAACCCCAAACATATTGTCTATTTACTTGCAAGAAACTTCAACAATCTACAATTAGTAAGAAAATCTAGGGATCAAAAGGGTAAATTGCTTTAGGATCTTGCAAAAAAACTAAATCAGTAAAAGTTGCAAAGACACAATTGCAGAGCCTGTCCTACTATTATGAAAATTTTAGAGATCTCGTAAACTGAAGCCATTCTGTTTAGCCTAAAGTAGAGTGTCGTGATGTTTGTTTTTTGGCGAGTTTCTTTTGGCAAACTCAGTGAAAGCAGACGACGTAGTTATACTTGCACGTGCATAGCCGCCTGGCCGGACTTTGTCCCACTATCAATTATGATTCCCTCCACCATAAGAAATACACCATAAGCTTAGCACCTTGGCTTGTTCAGAATTTCATTGAAGGAAGATTGAACAGAGATATAAATCTGGAAACAATTAGGACCATGTCTTGTGATGTTTTTGACTAAATAACTCAAGAACAAGATGAAATTGCCTCCAAAAGCCAAATCGTGCAACCTAAAAATCTTGAGAAAATGTTGTCACGAGCGAAACCAAAAGCAAGCTGCCACAGCAGAAAGCACTACCATTAGTTCTCGGTCATGTTCAATTAGTTTAATTGTGCCTCTTAGTTCTAAATTGCTGCATTTTACTACTTTCTAACTTACTGTGATCAATCATAAGTTCATAACTGAGAAATGTCCACTTTCCTGAGTTTTGATTTGGCTCTGCACCATTGTACTAATATAGTGATATATCATTACATGCTCACTTTCTCCAGCTCCACTGAATCTCCACCATGGAATGAAATTGAAAACACATCTGGCAACCCCAGGTGCGTATTAGCTTTAAGCACCAGCTAGGAAGAAAATACAAAGTACTATACTAACCCTACGTCAGTGTTTCTTGTATATCCTTGTCTATAATTTGAAAGGTTATGTACTCTGCTACTTGGAAACATGTTACTGTCACAGCCCAGCCTGTGATAGCTCGGTAGATAGTCATTTTGGTTATGCACTGGGCCGGTCAGTGTGTTAGCCTTTTGTTCCTGTAATATGTGAGCGCGAGTATGGGCCTTAGCCTGGCCTTTTGGGGCGTATGGAGGCGTGGCTTTAAGGAGTTGTACCTCAAGCGAATAGAGCAGCGAATAGTGAGATGATGAACTCCTCTATATCCCCAACTGCTACCTCTGTTCTCCCTTCCGATCAATAATATAGATCGATTCTAGATCAACTGGTGTTTGGTGTGCTGCCATCATTATAAGATCATAATAGTTACTCGAGCAATTCTTGTGAGGTAGTCCAACTATTACTGAAATGGCATTTTCCATCTTAAAACACATTCCTTCACTGTATTTATGTTTGTCCACATTTGCAGCAAGGGAATCTAAGAAGTATATGTATTCCCTATAAATGGTGGATAAAACTATATGCCAACATGCTACAACATACAATTGTTTCAACTTGACAAAAGAACTGTTTGCTCCTTGAACCTATAAATGGACAACCTAGGGATAATCTATATATCTTTTGATAAAACCATACGCAAGGCAACTGAACTTCTATGCAAAAACTGAATAAAAGAATGATAGATAGTCTATACTAATTTATAATACCCTTAGAATCAAAAACATGTATAATACACTAATATATTGTATGGACAAAACACTACCATTAGTTCTATACTTCTAGTGTGTGCTGTAGACATAGAGAAGACAGTCCTTTACATTGCAGTATTTTAATGGCTGCTAAAAGAACAAACACCTTAAACTACAGAGGGCATAGACAGCAAAGAACACCTAGTCACAGAGGCGACACTCACCAGCAAGCAAGCAGTGCACGCACAACGCAACCGTCTTAACCCTTCACTCACTTCTTCATCGTCTAGTTGAACTGCTTCCACCCCAGGCATCATCCCTGAGGCGCTCAACGCCCAGCTAGAAGAAGGTATTCTTTGAGGTCGCACCGGATGCACCAGAACACTGGATACAGTAGGCATCGGCTAGCTCGCAGGCATGCCCTGCATGCACCATCCGATCATGAGGTTACCAACGTGTCAAATCAGAAAGTATTACTCCCTCCGTCCCAAAATAAGTGTCTCAACTTTATACTAACTTTAGTACAAAGTTGTACTAAGCTTGCGACACTTATTTTGGGATGGAGGGAGTAGTTTGTAAGGGATACACTAATTGATATAAACTCAACGTTCATCGATCTGAGTCTCCAACAAATATGAAGAAGTATCTCTGAATTGCTCAAAAATAAGAACGAAACTCTTAATTGTTTGAGACAAACTGAAAAGGGTAAACTTGTGACTTTTTGACAATAAAGTTTCCATATCCTGTGAATAGATGGAGGGAGGTAGCAAAGATCGGAACTTAGTAGAAGGGGTGGAGACTGGAGAGAGCCGGATCCAGCAGCAAGGTGGGGGTGATCGGATCGGCAGAGAGGCAAGGAGGGGAGAAATCGAAGGACCTAAGGCAGCGGCGGTTTCCACGTGCATCCTTGTCCCCGCCGGCAGCGGCGGCTCCCCTGTACTCGGCAGCGACGCTGGTGGAGGCCATGGGGTGGCGGCGCAGGGAGGCAACAACGCGTGATGAGGAAGATTGAGGAGCCTACGGCAGCAAGGAGACAGAAACGTCGGGCGCACGTGAGGATGATGGTGAGGCCGTTGCTGGCGACGTACGGCTGGGAGGCGCCGGCGTGGGCAGGGCAGCTGCGACGAGAGCGGGTTAGGGATAGGGCTTTACGCGGCAGCGGCGGCGGGGTATGGGATGACTCGTGGTTTTTTTCGTGCCCGTGCGTGGAAAAGAAGGACATATAAAAACCTAACGTGGATGAAGTGGTGGGAGATGAGACGAAAAAACCAATCGAAAAAATGGTCAAAAGTGATAAGACGAAAAAAAATCGTGAATGCAATCCTACCAACTGCTCCATTAAAAGTAGAGATATAAACAAAATAAAGCAAAACAACGGACATAGACAACGAAACTGCATAGGAAAATATATACATCGCAGTTCATGCAACGTGATGAACGAAACTACATAGATAAACAAAACAAAGCAAAAAAAACATAGATAACAAAACTGCATAGGGGAATATATACATCGCAGTTCACTGGACCAAAATACACACGGTTCATCGCCGGAAAATCTAGGATCGAAGGCCAACTTCAATGCACGATCCAAAATGGATGTCCGTTTTGTCCAGATTTTGTCCGTTTGAGTATGGCAATGGGACGGCGTCCGGCCGTTTTTGTGGATGCGTCGGCCATGCGCCCTACGCATGGACGCATCTCGTCCGTCGCGGCCGGCTGGAGCCTCTATGTATATACTTTTTGAACTATATGCATTACAAATAGTTTTACAACCAAATAAATCAAACAGTGCAAATAGTTTTACAATCAAATAGTTCCACGTCCAAATAAAAACACAATCAAATAGTTTTACAACCCAATCAAAATTGTCTTCAACATATGAGAAGAAAATGAACTGATACATCTATTGTTTGCCAATGTGAGTCCACATGTGATGAACCAAGTCATCTTGGAGCTGGATATGAGTATGTCAATCACGCATTTCACAATGAAATTGGGTGAACTGTTCAAATGTTGCCGGTTCTTGGTGCTCAGGCTTAATATTTTCACCCTGAAAATCAAATCCTTGGTCGTAGATGTTGTCAGCATGCTCATCCTCCACGATCATGTTATGCATGATCACACAAGCAGTCATCACCTTCCAAAGTTTCCTGGTGCTCCATGTCAATGCAGGGTTTCGAACGATACCCCATCGATATTGAAGCACGCCAAAAGCACGCTCCACATCCTTCCTAGCACTCTCTTGCTCTTGGGCAAATATCTGTCTCTTCTCTCCTTGCGGATTGGATATTGTCTTTACAAGAGTTGACCACTGAGGATAGATACCATTAGCTAGGTAGTATCCCTTGTTATAATGGTGGCCATTGATCTCAATGTTGGCCTCTGGGGAGTGGCCTTCTGCAAGCTTTGCGAACATTGGAGAACGCTGAAGCAAGTTAGTATCATTGTGAAAACCAATCATGCCGAAGAAAGAATGCCATATCCAAAGATCTTGTGAAGCCACCGCTTCTAGTATGACAGTGGCACCTTTCACATGCCCCTTGTACTGCCCCTGCCAAGCAAATGGACAGTTCTTCCACTTCCAGTGCACACAATTTGTGCCACCAAGCATGCCTGGAAAGCCCCTATCGACATTGATCGCCAACAACCTTTCTGCATCAGCAACAGTTGGCTCTCTCAGATACTTAGGGCCAAACACTGCTACCACGGCCATGCAAAAACTGTACATTGGTAGAAGACATGTGGACTCACGCATATGTACGTACTCATCCAGAAGATCGCTCGGAATTCTATATGCAAGCATGCGAATAGCCATGGTGCATTTCTGGTAAGAGGAGAAGCCAAGCCTGCCAAAGGCATCCTCTTTGCACTCAAAGTATGGGTCATATGCTACCACTCCCTCCCGAATACGACTGAACACATGTCTTGCCATATGGAAGCGGCGACGGAATTGATGTGGTTTGAAGAGCGCGGTATTTGATACGTCCATTTTGCATCATGTTTTTCTATTGTTATTTATAATGTTTTTATCCATTATAACACTTTGTGGAGTAATTCTAATGCATTTTCTCTCATAATATGCAAGGTTTACACAAAGAGGGAGAATACCGACAGCTGGAATTCTGGACCTAAAAAAGCTATGTCAGAGATACCTATTCTACACATCTCCAAATGAGCTGAAATTTTACGGAGAATTATTTTGGAATATATAAAAAATGCCGGAGAAAATAAATACCGGAGGGGACCACCCAGGTGCCCACTAGGCACCAGGGCACGCCACCCCCTCCAGGCGCGCCCTGGTGGGTAGTGGGCTCCCTGGTCCACCTCCGGTGCCCATCTTCTGGTACATAAGGTCTTTTGACCTAGAAAAAATAAGGAGAGGACTTTTGGGACGGAGCCCCGCCGTCTCGAGGCGGAACTTGGGTAGGAGCACTTTTGCTCTCCGGCGGAGTGATTTCGCCGGGGATACTTCCCTCTGGAAGGGGGAAAGCAAAGCCATCGTCATCACCAACAACCCTCTCACCTTGGAAGGATCAATCTTCATCAACATCTTCACCAGCACCATCTCATCTCAAAACCCTAGTTCATCTCTTGAGTTTAATCTTATGTCAAAACTTCAGATTGGTACCTGCGGGTGACTAGTAGTGTTGATTACATCTTGTAGTTGATGCTAGTTTGTTTATTTGGTGGAAGATTATATGTTCAGATCCATTATGATATTTATTACTCCTCTGATCATGAGCATGAATGTTATTTGTGAGTAGTTACTTTTGTTCTTGAGGACACGGGAGAAGTCATGTTGCAAATAATCATGTGAATTTGATATTCGGTCGATATTTTGATGATATGTATGTTGTGATTCCCTTAGTGGTGTTATGTGAACGTCGACTACATGACACTTCACCATATTTGGGCCTAAGGGAATGCATTGTGGAGTAGTTATTAGATGATGGGTTGCTTGAGTGACAGAAACTTAAACCCTAGTTTTTGCACTATTTCGTAAGGGGTTGATTTGGATCCACATGTTTAATGCTATGGTTAGATTTTATCTTAATTCTTCTTTCATAGTTGCGGATGCTTGCGAGAGAGGTTAATCATAAGTGGGAGGCTTGTTCAAGTAAGAACAACACCCAAGCACCAGTCCACCCACATATCAAATTATCAAAGTAGCGAACGCAAATCAAACCAACATGATGAAAGTAACTAGATAAAATTCCCGTGTGTCCTCAAGAACGCTTTGCTTACTATAAGAGATTGTTTTGGCCTGTCCTTTGCTACAAAAAGGATTGGGCTACCTTGCTGCACCTATTGTTACTATTGCTACTTGTTTCTTGTTGCAAATTATTTTTCTATCAAACTACCTGTTACCGACAATTTCAGTGCTTGCAGAAATTACCTTGCTGAAAACCGCTTGTCATTTCCTTCTGCTCCTCGTTGGGTTCGACACTCTTACTTATCGAAAGGATTAAGATTGATCCCCTATACTTGCGGGTCATCAAGACTCTTTTCTGGCGCCGTTGCCGGGGAGTGAAGTGCTCTTGGTAAGTGGAAATTGGTAAGGAGAAATTTATATTACGTGCTGAAATTTACTGTCACTTGTTACTATGGAAAACAATCCATTGAGGGGTTTGTTCGGGGTATCTTCACCTCGACCGGAAGCACAAAGAGTTGCCCCTCAACCCACTGCACCTACTGAAAGTATTGGTTATGAAATTCCTTTGGGTATGATAGAGCAACTGCTAGCTAATCCTTATGCAGGAGATGGAACGAAGCATCCTGATATGCATTTGATACACGTGGATGAAGTTTGTGGATTATTTAAGCTTGCAGGTGTTAGAATAAATCTGAGGCCACCATTGATCTACCGAGGACCAAGCAATCACATAAGCACGACAGCGAGATTTGTTAACGAGGTTCACCGATATGGCTACATCCCCAGGGCCTGACTACGGGCGCTCCTCCCCATGACACCGCTACAATACCGCACCCCGGCCGCCCGGGCACAGGCACATGCCGCCAGTTTCCCCTGCGTTCCTGTGCTATTATGTTGGCATAGGTTACATCGTGTGTCTAGCCTTGCTATATATGAGAGGCCTAGGATACAAGTGTCCTACTAGGACACGACTCCATATCCTATCTAAACACAATACTACTCAGAGTCCAACTGTAACCTACCTTGTACACTATATTCGACACAACTCTAACAAACTCCACCTTGGCGAATATTCTCCACCACCTTGAATTTGTCCATGCGTCAAACTTCCATGTACATTGGACTTGAGCTTATCCCATGAGTACCGCTGCTACTCCAAAGACTCCATGTGACTTCACCTGCAACTTGTAGTCCCTCCTTTTCTTGACCACGGGCAATGCTTGAGCGAAATTAAGTTCCTTGTTACTCTAGTTTGTGCTCCCAACTTCTAGAGTATCCGTTCAACGCCATCACACACTGATCACTGACCTGCGTGAAAGTGAACAACTCACATATTGGGTGTCACATATAAGAGTTACCTGAACTCAACATCACCGCTCTTCCTTGACCGCATGTCTGAAACTTGAAGGAATTTCACCGTTGCTTGTAATCATCCCGAGTCAAATTCGCAATTGTCTCACCACATGTATGACCACCAAAGCCCTGGCCCGTCTCCATGTCCCGTGCATACCGAACGCCTCGCCGCTATTATCGCGTCGAGCCTCCGCTGTCTCGGTCGAGTCTCAAGGGTCACGAACCCACACCACTCAACCCCCACTGCAGAGTACCATTGATCATCACAGACCGATGACAAGTTTCACGCTTCCATCAGACCACTGGGCTCCAGTCTGAACTACATGTCTCTCGCTTTCTTCTCCCACTGACTAGGCTTCGACTCTTTGTCGACTTGCGCCGTAGCCCCTCAATCAACACCGAGTGAAGTCTTCCAGACTCCAGCCCCACCTTCAACATGACTCCATGGTAGATGATCAATCCACCCACGCGCCCCGTCGACTTCAAGCTCTCATGTTCGCACCATCTTGAATCAACCCCGCGCCATAGTCTTGTCGAAGTCGCACAAGCCCTCGGGCCTGTGCCACGTGTTTCCATGCCCAGAAGTCGGTCACCATCAGCATCACGCTCCTATGTCGCTGTCGCCGATCTCATCACCGTCTTCTGTACCAACCGACTTGCGTCGATCTGTCAGACTGCCTAGTCCGACCCAGTCGAACTCGTTCGACTGTATGACACGCTTGAGGCTTCCAAATCATCTTCCGTGTATTTCCATCCATCACATGATAGTTCCATCTCAGCTGACATGACTTCCTGCAATGCCTTCAAGCATCCCTGTTGCACCAACAAATTTTTCATCCTTGTCTGCCATAACCCAAGGTTTCCAATCCCGTCGAAATTCTCCACCTCAAATCTAGTACCCGTTGGCGCCATGATTCTTCGTATAGCTGACCGTGCGAAAAATATCCTTAGCTCAATTCCCGATGCTAGCTATTTCTTTGCCTGTGCCCATGCTCTCCTGGTGTATTACCACGTGATTCTTCTTCATCAATTTGATCTGATTCTACCTCTCTGTGTCACGTGAGGACTCGGTCCTCTTTTTCTCCAAACAAATCTCACGTGCCTTCCAATCAGCCAAAACACTAGCTTGGATCCAACGTGCCTCCACATACCATTTGTTAGAATAAATCCGAGGCCACCATTGATCTACCGAGGACCAAGCAATCACATAAGCACGACATCAAGATTTGTTAACGAGGTTCACCGATATGGCTACATCCCCGGGGCCTGACTACGGGCGCTCCTCCCCATGACACCGCTACAATACCGCACCCCGGCCGCCCGGGCACAGGCACATGCCGCCAGTTTCCCATGCGTTCCTGTGCTATTATGTTGGCATAGGTTACATCGTGTGTCTAGCCTCGCTATATATCAGAGGCCTAGGATACAAGTGTCCTACTAGGACACGACTCCATATCCTATCTAAACACAATACTACTCAGAGTCTAATTATATCCTACCTTGTACACTATATTCGACACAACTCTAACAGCAGGTTTACCCGGAGATGAGGTTAAGAAGAAGGTTTTCCCTTTATCTTTGGGGGGAAAGCATTGACATGGGTATAGGCTATGTGATGATATTGGAGCTTGGAACTGGAATCGGTTGAAATTGGAATTTTACCAAAAGTTCTATCCTATGCATCTAGTTCATAGTGATCGGAATTATATATATAATTTTTGGCCTCGTGAAGGAGAAAGTATCGCTGTAGCTTGGGGGAGGCTTAAGTCAATGTTATATTCATGCCCCAATCATGAGCTCTCAAGAGAAATTATTATACAGAATTTTTATGCTCGGCTTTCTCATAATGATCGATCCATGCTCGATACTTCTTGTACTTGTTATTTTATAAAGAAGACTATTGAATTCAGGTGGGATCTTTTGGAAAGAATTAAACGCAACTCTGAAGATTGGGAACTCGATGAAGGTAAAGAGTCAGGTATTAAGCTTGAGTTTGATTGTGTTAAATCTTTTATGAATACCGATGCTTTTGACAAGTTTAGCACTAAATATGGACTTGACTCTGAGATAGTAGCTTCTTTTTGTGAATAATTTGCTACTCATGTTGATATCCCTAAATAGAAGTGGTTTAAATGTCATCCCCCATTAAAGAAAAGATTGAGGAACCAGTTATAGTTAAGGATGAAACTATCATTTATAATGTTGATCCAGTTGTGCCTACTGCTTATATTAAAAAACCACCTTTCCCTGTTAGGATAAAGGAACATGCTAAGGCTTCAACCGTGGTTAACAAAAGTAATATTAAAGTACCTAGACCCTATGAACAAATTAAAGTAGAACCTATTATTGCTATGGTTAAAGATCTCGTGGTCAATAATATTGATGGCATGTTTTTTTTTTTGTGATGAAGCTGCTAGAATTGCCAAACCTGATACTAAAGATAAGAATAAGCTTGTTGTTGGCATGCCTGTTGTCTCAGTTAAAATAGGAGATTATTGTCATCATGGTTTATGTGATTTGGGTGCTACTGTGAGTGCTATTCCTTTTACCTTATATCAAGAAATTATGAATGATATAGCACCTGCTGAAATAGAGGATATTGATGTTACTATTAAACTTGCAAATAAGGGATGTTGAAGTCTTGTGTGGGTAAATAAAATACCCCACTAATTTTCTAGTTCTTGGTTCTCCACAAGATGATTTTTGTCCCATAATATTTGGTAGACATTTCTTGAACACTGTTAATGTTAAGATAGATTGTCATAAAGAAACGGTGAGTGTCAATTTTGGTGATGTGTCTCATGAGTTTAATATCTCTAAGTTTTGTAGACAACATCATGATAAAGAATTACCTAGTAAGGATTTAATAATTGGTCTTGCTTCTATTGCCGCACCTCCTACTGATCCACTAGAACAATATTTGCTAGACCATGAAAATGATATGCACTTGCATGAAAGAAATGAAATAGATAAAATATTCTTTGAACAACAACCTATCCTTAAACACAATTTTCTTGTTGAAACTCTAGGAGGTCCTCCTCCACTTAAAGGTGATCCTGTGTTTGAATTGAAGCAATTGCCCGACACTTTGAAATATGCTTATCTTGATGAGAAAATGATATATCATGTTATTATTAGTGCTAACCATACAGAACATGAAGAAAAGAGATTACTAAAAAGTCTGAGGAAGCACCGTGCTGTTATTGGATATATTCTTGATGATCTTAAGGGCATTAGTCCCACTCTTTGTCAGCACAAGATTAATATGGAACCTGATGCTAAACCCGTCGTAATCATCAACGACGTTTGAATCCTAAGATGAAAGAAGTGGTAAGAATTGAAATATTAAAGCTTCTGGAAGCAGGTATAATCTATCCCATAGCTGATAGTATATGGGTAAGTCCTGTTCATTGTGTCCCTAAGAAAGGAGGTATTACTGTTGTTCCTAATGATAAAAATGAACTCATTCCACAAAGAATAGTGAGTGGCTATAGAATGGAAATTGATTTTAGAAAATTAAATAAAGCCACTAGAAAAGATCATTACCCTCAACCTTTTATTGATCAAATGCTAGAAAGATTGTCTAAGCACACACACTTTTGCTTTTTTGATGGATATTCTGGTTTCTCTCAAATACCTGTATCACAACCCGATCAAGAGAAAACCACCTTTACTTGTCCTTTTGGAACTTATGCTTATAGACATTTGCCTTTTGGTTTATGTAATGCACCTGCTACCACTGGTACGCGTCGGTGCTATACAAACGGTTTTTAACCCCTTTCCGCGACGGCATTTGGAACCGTCGCCAAGTGAGTGTGGGCGATAGGGGGTCCTTCCCACATGACCTAGAAACCGTCGGGGATATGGAGCAATGATCCAGAGGCCTTCCAAAATGTAATCTTGTGCGATGCAGCACACACTAAATTCTTTCGCACGTGTGGGATCGGTGATTAAACGTTTCTAATGACGCAGTGAAACCAAACGGTGTGTCATAATGAACCGTTTGGGAAACAGTATGTAAGGCACACGGGCCAACATATGAACTGTGTGTGATTTGTGCCCCATCGCACATGAGTTTTCTGCGTAACCGATCTGCCATGCAAGACTCCATCGCACACGTTTCCCAATAATTACCATCTACGATAATGTTCTATCACAAACGGTTCAGGAGCCCCTTCGCACACATACAAGTGCTGCAGACCGTTTGTGATTTGTTGTGTATCACCGACGATTGCGGCAAGAGTGACATGTGCTTTTCGTTTGGGATCCCACACGTTTCCTGAAAAAATTACGACTGGGATTGTATTTTACATTGGGCACGGTTTACTCCGAGTTCTCGTGTGCGATAATGCGATATCACAAACGGTTCCGGAGACCCTACGCACACGTAGTAGCGCTGCAAATCATTTGCGATCTGCTGTGTATCACCGACGGTTCCGCTACGATTGACGTATGCTTTCTGATGTGGATCGCACACACTCATTTAGTTGAACCGTGTGCGGAGCAATTGCCAGGTTAAAACAAAAATATCCGATTTTGAATCGGCATGCAAAAAAGCAAATTCGCCATAATATTCAATTGAACAAATAAACAAAAACATCCCATTTTGAATCGGCACGCAAAAAGCAAATTTGCCACAATATTCAATTAAACAAATAAACAAAAATATCCCATTTTGAATTGGCACGCAAAAAGCAAATTCACCACAATATTCAGTTGAACAAATAGTGTCCAGTGGAAGAACATTCATCAGATTTCGCAACAATTGCAATTGAACATATGGTAGCTAAATTCCAATGATTTGTCCACACATATATGCATTACATAATTAATCATAGTGTATGAAATACGAAGACATCATCAGATGGAAAACAATGGATCCATGCGTATATGTTTAGCGGCTAACTCTTACTCAATGTTTCAGGAGAACGCATGCTAAAATCTTCATTATCACCAGTGGGATTGATGTAGTGATTCAGGAAGAAGTCGCTGATAAATCTCTGAACCATCAGTAATTCACCAGTCGGGAGCAGTTCAGGGGTCCTCGGTTCTAAGATGAGCTGCAGTATTTTTAAGATCAGAATATGCCATATGAGTGGAGTAGTAGATATTAATTAAGATAGACTTACTGGTACTAATTCGCGAGGATCGTCACAACTATCAGCAGATTTGCAGATGGAGATCATGTGTCTGCAAACATAGTATCCACAAAGGTTGGTCCCTGCTTCTTGCTGAGGACACTGAAATTTTTTGTACAGAATTAGTCATGTATTTGTCCTGTTAGGAACAACCTAACCGGTATTAGATGTATTATTTTTTCTTTGGACAAAATAGAAAGAGGTTTATTTAGAAGCTTGAACATTTGACTAGCGTAAGAAAAGGTATTTGCAGACTGTTGGATAAATTTTCCGAAAATAACGGATTTTGGTGTGTTACCGGAGAAACGATCTCGTGCTGCAGAGGTAGTTCCCTCTTGAACAAGTTCTCTGGTTTAGTTTTCCACAATGCGAGCACACTGCAAATGAAGATGAATTTTGACAACATCAATTATTGAACCAGATATGAATGCAAATTAATTTCAATATCATAGAATTCAATACCTATCCATGAATTGCTGAAGATGCGTCAGATCCTGAGCGTTTGTTAACTCTCTAAGAGAATCGATGTAGTAAACTGTGTTCTTGTTTGGAACAATGAATACCAATATCCAGTGATTGCTGCATATTAAGAAAGCCATGAACTTATGAATTATGTCGAAATCTGAAAGACAATCAGTGTATGTGTGGTTGTTTACTTGACTTACCGTTCATGATATGGCTAGAGAAATGATTCTGCATGGGACGTGTTTTCGAAGAGACAGACGACCGTGTTAATGGCCCAGTCCCGTAGGTCCTTACGATGTATTGTTGTGCCATTTGCTAATTCAGGATCTATGAAATACACACTCTCCCTTTTTCTTCTCTGCGCGTTCAATCCCCTGAGAGGAATAAAATGCAGTTAGTTGTTTATCATTTACAGCCTTGTATGGAGAAGTTGATCAGAGTTTGTTAAGTACTTACAAAATCAGGCATCTAACAAGAGTGGCATCGAGCTCGTTGAAGTTGAAGAAGAGATGTAAGTCCTCGAAACTCGCATTGATGGAACCAGCATCGTGTCGGAAATGATCTCTGTTGTAGTGGACTAGCAAACCATGATGACCTACTGACATTTGATCCATGCAATATTCATGTAACTCACGGCAACTGGAGCTGCACTCATCAAAGTATTCGCCAACAAGAAATGGCTGGCCATGGACGTAATTGTGTGCTTCAAGTACGTCTACTTTAGTTTTAGCAAGCAACAAATCTACTTCTTCTTCATCCATGCCGTCAGAAATAATATTACTCCCCGATTCGAATGACCTGCTGTTAATTTGGTTCTGGGCGATGAGTGCTTTAAGTAAGAGGCAATCGTTCTCTTTCCTCTTCACTCTCCTTCCACGCTTCCTTGTGGGTGTAGCCTTTTTGGCCACTTCCTTCTTGGTACTTGAAGCATTTCTGGCAGAACATCTGGTTGGCTGCAAGGTAGACTGTCGAGCAGACGGTGAAGCTTCGACGGACTGCTTAGCAGACGGTTTATGTATGGCGGACCGCTAAGCTGGCGGTGCTACTGTGACGGACTGCTGGGCTGTAGGAGTAGAGGCATCGGACTGCTGACCATGCGTTGAAGCTATGTCGGGTTTCTGCGCAGGTGGTGCCAACTTGTCGGTGTGCTGAGGAGGCCGTGCCAACGCGTTGGTTTGCTGAGCAGGAAGTGCTGACACATTGGTATGCTGATCACGCGACTGCAGACCGATGGACTGATGAGCAGTCGGTTCTGGACCTACAGACTGCTTAGCAGGCGGTTCCGAAGCATCAGACTGCTTAGCAGTCCATTCCACCAGGTTGGTCTGCTAAGCATGTGCTGCAGCTGGGTCTCCTCCCGCTGCTTCAGCGGCTGGCATCTGAACCGGTGGTGCGTTTTTAGCAGTTGTAGGCCTTGCCACTGGCTGCTTTGGGGTGGAGGATGACATGGCTTGTACGCCACAAAGTCGGGCCGGCTGATCACAGGTTGATGCATCAGCCGTCGGATTACGAGTATTAGGTTCTTTGGGGGAAGCACACGAGAGCTGCTGTGGCAAGGAGAGCGTCACCGATTGAGGGGCGACATTGGTTGCTCTTGGCGGGGCTTCAGGGATCTCATCGATGAACTCTATTTCCTTTCGTGGCCATTGGATGTGATGTAACAGTGTTTCTCCCAAGGTCCTTTGCTCATCGAAGTCTCCTAGGACATTCTTCAGGGCAAATTCATTGAATCCAGGCTTTACTTCAGTCACGTAGCACTTCACACAGCCCGGCTTCAATGGCACATTGTCCAACAAGAGGCCATCTTCCAAGAAGGGTGGGCAAACCTAGGCTGTTGCACATTTTAAGGTACCTTCATAATGTGTAAGCACGCCCTTTAGTCTGTCTTTCATTCCAGATAGATCAGATATAGCATCATCACGAGCAGCTGCAGTCTCAGTGTCGCTGGGGTCAGCTGATGCACAACTACTCTTGTGCAGTGTTGTCGCGCAATAAGCAGCATCCCCCATGCCCGCCTCCCCTCCCATCTACTGGCTATCTGTCAGTGTTAGAGTCTTCTGCATCATCATTGACTCCTCAATCTCCTTTCAAACAGCCGGATACATGTCCTTCCTCAACCTTTCATACAATGCATTCTGCTTCATTTCACTCCTCGCTTTTTTCATGCTGAGCCACTCTTCTTTGCTGAGTGTGAAAGCCCTCTTGTGCGGGATATTAACACCTATACCCCTTGCACGGCCAGGGGGCTCTCTTGTTTCCAGAGCAACGGACAGAATGTCACATGGCCCTGAGTTCCTGTAGAACCTTCCAGGGATCTTGGAAGCCTCTAACATCACTTGATACAGTTCTTCGTCATGTGAGTTTTTAAAGTAATAAGTTCCGTCATCACGCCTCCTTGCACGTGCCCTCAAGTAGTCTCTGGCGCGTTGGCCCCTGATTTCACTAAAGGCCAGATTCCCACCCGCCGCTACTGCTTTTTTGTCCTCCTGGTCCCATATCGGTTTCGTGCCGTAGTATCCAGCCACACCCATACGGTGGGGGTGTATGTTCTTCTTCTGAAGTTCCAATTGCTTGAAACTCTTCTCAGCAAACTCTTTAGTTGCACTGACCCTTTTGAATTCTGCCCAGTCTGCCTTTGTAATTTGGGGGTATGCGGGGATTGGGTCCTTGCCTTCACTCAAGTACTTCTTGTACAGCACGTGCTTCCAGTTTCTCCAAGCATCCCTAGCCTTCTTCAGTGCAGCATGTTCCACCTGCATTCTCCACTGCTCTGGAATGTTGAAGTGATCCATGATCTTCCGGACTATCCGTCGCCGTGTTTCTGTGTCAGCCTTCCGAAACCCCGGCAGATTAATGTTGAGCCTTACCCTGCCAACAAATCCACACACACTCCTGAACCTCATGCGTGCTTTATCTGGTTTAGTTGGAGCCCAAGACTTTAAATCGATCTCGGTTACTTCATATACACCTTTAGGCTGGTGTGTGGGCTTCCTTGGAGCGTTCCTCTGTGTCTTGACCAGAAGGGTAATTGCTGCAGCTCTATCCCGTTCAAGATTACTAGATTCCTCACCATCTGCTGAAGACCTAGGGTTGTCGGAATCAGATGAAAATACATCGCCTGAAGCATGAGTGTTGTCGCTGCTAATCGGCATCTACAGAGAACACATGCGAAACTCAGGAAAGGAGGATAAGCATAAAACTAACAACTTGGTATCAAGCTTTCTAAACATGTCATGCAATAATTTAGAAAATGTACGGCTAATTTGTTAAGTTTGTGTGACTCAGGCGCCCGCGATCTGTAAATAGGCAGTAACTTATTGGAACAAATACAGCTTATATGTACTAGTTAGGAAGGTAGATAATGAACATATATACGCTCTCCGTTATTTTTATAGCCAATTTGGGAACATACGGAACGAAATAGGAAGAGGGATTGCGAGGAAATATGCCTCACCGCGATGGAGAGCAGTAACTAACAGGCTTCTTAATGCAAACCCGGCCGGACCACAGGAGAGGCGAGGGTTACAGCATCGATATGCTCGAGGGTGGCTGGCGAGCAAACGAAGACGGCGAGGCGCGGGCAGCCGCGTGTTGGGAACGGCAGTGGAGGTAGGCTTGACGCCGAAGAGCGGGCACACGGCCGAGGTGAGCACGCTGCGCCGGAGATGGTTCTGCTGTGGATCTGGGGGAGGGGGGAGCTGGCGATGGAGATTGGGTGGACTAGTTGAGTGAAACACGGGCGGGCGGTGGGGGGGTATTGGCGGCCTAGGTGAAAAGGGTGAAAATATCCCCAGTCGCCGCGCGGAAAGGCCTATGCAAACGGTTGCCTCTAAGCGCTCGTGTGCACAAAGAGAATAATTTCATTTGAAATGAAGATGTACTAATTTTGAAATGAAGACGTGAGTTCATCGTTTCGCCTCTAAATTTTTTCCACGTTAAGCAATCACCATTATACCACGGGTTTGATTTGCTGGCGCATTTCAGGTCTCGTGTGCTATATGTAAGACATTTTTTGGCATTTTACCGTGCATTTTGGCATATAAATCAATTCCTAGCCATACTGCATTTTCTGTCGAAAGGGATGAGGATTGCCGTTCGATCTGGGAGCATCCAACGGTGCAGACGTACGATCCGTGGGGTTTGGGTTCTGGCCAATCAGAACGCACGACTCAGATCGCGCGCGCAGCAAAGGGGGGCATCGGCCATGGTTTGGTAGGCACACGGCTTTCGTGAGTGAACCATGTGCTATTTCAAAACATTTACATGAACTAACAGCACATTTTCGTTTGAATGAAAACAAGAGTTCATCGTTTCGCCTCCAAATTGTTTTCCACGGTAAGAAATCACCATTGTACCCTATGGTTCGATTTTCTCGTGCATTTGAGGTATCGTTTGCTATATTTGAGTAGTTTGCTATAGTCGCAACTACACGTGGGTGCTAGCTAGCTAGCAATATCATTTGTGTGTCGCTTTGGGAGTTTCCATTCATTGTTCGAGAAACGGGAAAAATTCAAACAGTTCGGCCGCAGGGTGCGGCCAGAGGCGTATGCCTTGTTGGTATTCTAATTACAGGAAATGCATATAGAGTCCGGAAATAATGAAAATCGGTGTGTCACCGTGCCGTGTTCTCAGGATCACATGGATTTTTTTGGTAAAGATGGCGCGAGTTTTGATGCTCACACCTTCCAAATCGAAGCATCTCACAAGAAGGATCATAGTTTCCAAAAGGAGACGCGACACTTCGGATTCCAATCGTCAGTGACTACATCGTTCCGCTTTGAATTATTTTCATGATAAACAATCACGTATATACCCTAGGTTTGATTTTCTGGCCCATTTCAGGTCTCGTTGCTATATTCAAGTCATTTTTTTGCACTTACCTTGCATTTAGTGCATATAATTAAATTCAAAACTGTTCTACAACTACATCTGGGGTGTTTGTTAGCAAAGAAGGTGTACAAATCATTTGTGTGTTGCTTTGCGAGTTTTCATCCATTGTCTGAGAAACGGGAAGAAGTTTTAAACATTTCGGCCGCGAGGTGCGGCCACCGGCGTAGGCCTAGTTGGTATTTTAATTACTGGGAATTCAGATGGAGTCCAGACTTCATCAAAATCGGTGTGTGCCCGTGGCGTGCTCTCACGACCCCGGGGAAATTTTTTGGTAAAGTTTGCCATAGGTTTTGATGACCGCTCCTTCCATACCGGAGAATCTCACATGAAGGACCATGGTTTCCAAAAGGAGACATGTCAATTCAAACTCCAATGGTCGGTGACTTCATCGTTTGGCCTCATAAAAATTTCCATGGTACGCATTCACCATTATACCATGGGTTTGATTTTCTAACGCATTTCAGGTATCGTTTGCTATATTTAAGACATTTTTTGAATTTAACGTGCAATTTGTGGATATAAATAAAATCACAACCGGAACTACATGTGCTGTCGAAAGGGATGAGGATCGCTGTTCGATCAAGGAGAATCCAAAGGTGTAGACGTACAATCCATGGGGTTTGGGTTCTGGCCAATTAGAATGCACGACTCAGATCGCGCGCGTGGCAGGGGGGGGCATCGGCCACAGTTTAGTGGACACACGGCTTTCGTGAGTGAACCATGTGCTATTTGAAAACATTTACATTAACTAACATCATTTTTTTGTTTGAATGAAAACATGAGTTCATCGTTTCGCCTCCATTTTTTTCCACGGTAAGAAATCACGATTGTACCCTATGGTTCGATTTTCTGGTACATTTTACCAGGCGGCAGGCCTCGCTAGCAATCTCAAACTTTGAATATGCAAAAAAAGAGATCTCGTTTGTATGTATATATATAGTCGCAACTACACGTGTGTGTTAGCATGATCATTTGTGTGTCGCTTTGCGAGTTTTCATTCATTGTGAGAGAAACGGGAAAAAACTTCAAACAGTTCAGCCGCAGGGTGCGGCCAGAGGCGTAGGCCTTGTTGGTATTTTAATTTCAGGAAATGCATATAGAGTCTGGAAAATAACGAAAATCATTGTGTCACTGTGGCGTGCTCTCACGATCGCATGGAAAAGTTTGGTAAAGTTTGGCACAAGTTTTGGTGCTCGCACCTTCCATACCGGAGCATCTCACAAGAAGGATCATAGTTTCCAAAAGAAGACGCGGCACTTCGGACTACAAATCGTCAGTTACTAGCTACATCGTTTCAGCCCATTTCAGCTCGTCTACTATGTTTAAGTCATTCTTTGCACTTACCTTGCATTTTAGTGCATATAATTAAAGTCAAAAACCCTACTACAACTACATGTGGGTGTTTTAGTTAGGCTATACTTAGGCTACCCATAGTGGAGAGTGTCATATACTAGTATCATGCATATATATATATGATACTAGCTAGTGTATGATACTACCTTTAATTATAGCCCATAGTATAATACATAGAGTATAGTATCATAGATCATATTTATTGCCATGCATGACACAAATTAGCATCGCATTTAACATGATACGGTATCTACCTATATGTTACTCTAACCCTCTCTATATTTAATTCTTTGCCACATCAGCATACTTGCTATTTCCGAGTGCATGATATCGTCGGCTATGATACCACCACTATGGCCAGCCTTATATAGTGGGGAGTATCATATACTATAGTATCATGCATATGATACTAGTGTATGATAGTACGTACGTACCTTCATAGTGCATATATAGTATCATAGAGTAGTATATATCATAGATGACCGTATTTATAGCCATGCATGACACAAAGTAGTATAGCATTTATTATATATGTTACGGTATCTACCTATGTTACTGCTTCTTTGCCACATCATCATATTTGCTATTCCTGAGTGCATGATACCGGCTATGATACCCCCACTATGGCCACCCTAAGGCTGGTCATAATGGGAGTATCAAGCGGTATCATGCATGCCAACTAGACTTTTTGGATGATGTGGCACACAGCTAAATGAGGAAAGAGAGGGTGTGGTATCATATCATGATACCATATCATATTAAATGTTGTACTACTTTGTGTCATGCATGGCAATTAATAAGGCAACCTAAGATACTAACTTATGATACTATGCGCGCATTACGGAGGTAGTATCGATCATATACTAGTATCATGCATATATATGATACTGGCTAGTCTATGATATACTAGCTACCTCACTAAGAGCATGTTTAATAATACAGCCAACGGTCGGCTATAAGAAGTTGCCATGTCATATACAGCCAACCTCTTAGCCGGCATGTACAATAATAAGTTTTAAATATGTACTAGTTTATCAATAGTTGGCCCACCTTACATCCTCACAAAGTGTCTTGGGTCCCGTGTTGCAGCTGGCTACTAACCAAGAGCCCGCTTCTCTTCTCTCTCCTCTTCTCTTTCCTCCAACTAAGCACATATATATTATTCTATTCCTTATAGCCTGCTTATGTCATGCTATTGTACTTGCTCTAATGCATAGTATCATAGAGTAGTATCATGTAGTACTTTATTTATTGTCATGCATGACACATAGTAGCATAGCATTTATTATGATACGGTTTCATGATATGATACTTAACCCTCTCTTTCTTCATTTAATTCTATCACAGCTCATCAAAATTGCCTAGTTGGCATGCATGATACTAGCTACGATATCCCCTTACTATCAGCCTAGCAAAGAAGGTGTACAGATCATTTGTGCGTCGCTTTGTGAGTTTTCATCCGTTTGTTCGAGAAGCGGGGAGAAGTTTCAAACATTTCGGCCATGAGGTGCGGCCACTGGCGTAGGCCTAGTTGGTATTTTAATTACAGGAAATTTAGATGGAGTCCGGACATCATCAAAATCGATGTGTGCCCGTGGCATGCTCTCACGACCCTGTGGAAAAAAATTGGTAAAGTTTGGCACAAGTTTTGATGACCGCTCCTTCCAAACCGGAGCATCTCACATGAAGGATCATGGTTTCCAAAAGGAGACGTGCCAATTCAAACTCCTATGGCTGGTGACTTCATCATTTGGCCTCATAAAAATTTCCACGGTACGCAATCACCATTATACCACGGGTTTGATTTTCTGGCGCATTTCAGGTATCGTTAGCTATATTTATGACATTTTTTGAGTTTAACATGCATTTTGTGCATGAAAATAAAATTACAACCAGAACTGCATGTGCTGTCGAAAGGGATGAGGATCGCCATTCGATCTGGGAGCATCCAACAGTGCAGACGTACAATCCGTGGGGTTTGGATTCTGGCCAATCAGAAAGCACGACTCAGATCGTGGGCGGGGTTTGGTCGGCACACGGCTTTCATTAACGAACCGTGTGATATTCGCAAACCAGATTGCATATTTTTGTTCACACATACTGTAGTGAGATCAATTGAGTGTGCTACCTCTATGATATAATAATAATAACAAAAAACAGTTCATATCCATTGCCTGAGCTGACAGCATATCAAGGTCAACATATTAACGGTTCTTACATCAACAGAAAACCGGGCATAACTCACAAATTCAGTACATGCGACAGTTCTAAATTGAACAAATTAAATTGCAGGGTAGGCATAAAAACTAGTCTTACGGCTTAATTACCATGTAAATGGGGGAACTGGGATCATTACGTTGACCCCGAATGAACTTGGGTTTTCTGATGATTTTACGCTTCTCTGTTTGAGGGGTGCGTGATCCCTTGGCTGGCAACTCAGCAAATTCATCGTACTCGTCCTCATCGGCAACATCCTCGACACCCAGTACCCTCCTCTTCCCATGCATCACTACATGGCAGTTCTTATGCAAGGGGTCTTCCACATAGAAAATCTGGGTAGCATCGCTGGCAAGAATGAATGGGTCTGCGTGATATGCCATCATTGTCCTATTAACACAGGTCTTCCTGTAATCATCAACCTTTACCTGACTAAGAGGGATCTATGTGCACCTAAATAATGCCACCTTAACTTTCACATAGTTAAGCTCCCAAATCTCTTTGATGGTTCCATAGTATACCCTTTTATCAGCTTCATCTACAGTCATGCATTCTATTCAAACAGAGCTGTTCTGATATGAGGTCTTCTCATCACGTTCCTCAGTGTAGAACGTGTATCCATTTATGTCATATGCTTGGTACGTCAACACCGTAGGTGATGGCTTTTGTGCCAACCACGTAGCAATGTCATCGATGGATCCTTGTGCCAAACGATTCTTCAGCCATTCGGTGTAGTTCTTAGTGTGCTCCTTCATCTCCACATCTGATGAAGGCACCATTGGTAAGAAGCTTTGGCGTATCTCCGCCAAGTGTTCTTCGGCATAAGCGCTAAGAACTGAGCTGTTAAGCAGTACCGTCAAATGGGCTTTCTCTGCCAATTCTCCGGGTGCAGCCATTTCCGTGCCAGCAAGGACCGGCTTACCTTTTAGCCTTCCCTCATGGCGAGAGAGGGGCAAACCTATAGGTCTTTGTTTCACGTATTCGGTGCAAAACTCAACCACCTCCTCCACGGTATAACCTTGTAGGATGCTTGCCTCTGGATGGTTTCGGTTCTGACAAAAGCGCTTCAGTATTCCCATGAACCGCTCGAAGGGATACATGTTGCGAAGAAACACAGGACCACAATACTTTATCTCGTCGACCTCGTCGACAAGGACCATGACATCAAAGAATGACGGTGGGAAAAACATCTCTAGGTTGGACAATATTCTTGCAATATCATCTTACATATGATCCAACTCTTCAGGATCTACAACTTTCTACCATAGTTGGTTAAAGAAATCACAGAGCTCAATGAGTGTGTTTCTTATATCTTTGTTCATCAGATTCCTGATGGCCACCGGGAGGATTTGTGTCAACATTACGTGGCAATCATGTGACTTCATGTGTCCCAACTTCATTTTACCTGAGCTCACATCCACAAGACTTCTGATGTTTGCGCAGTAGGAAGAGGGTGTCTTAACTGACAACAAATAGGTGAAGAACTGTGTTGCTTCTTTTGTACTGAAATTGTAACTCCGACGAGCTTTGATGAATTTGTCATCATCTTCTGCTTCACTTTTGCGTTTTGATTGATCAGCAAGCATATTGAGCCATGAACCGTCACCATCCTTTCTTTTACCTTTAATCTTGAGCAGAGTACCAAGGATGCTTTCACATATGTTCTTCTCTACGTGCATGACATCGATGCAGTGACGTACACGTAGAATCTCCCAGTAAGGTAATTTCCAGAACATCGATTTCTTCTTAAACACTTGACCCTTGGGTGTTTGTTTCACCGTCAAAGCGTGCTTCTTGCCAAGCACAACATTAATTTGTTTAGCCATGTTGTGGACCACCTCCCCATCATAGGGTCTTGGGCCCACACCTACCTCTGCCGTACCATCAAATTCAGCTTTCATCTTTCGGTATGGGTGATTTTTCCGTAAGAACCTACGATGACGCAAATACACGGTTTTGCGTGAGTTGGGAAGAAATCTGCTAGCTGTCCTATCCATGCATGTGACACACCCTACATCTCCCTTTGTTTTCTGCCCCGATGTGTTGCCTAATGCCAGCATATCTTGAATGGTGTGCACCAGCATCGCATGTAGATCAAAAATCTCCTTTCTGTAAGCATCATAACATTTTACAGCAGGCGCATCTATCCACACTGTCAGTAGTTCTTCTACCAGTAGCTGAAAGTAAATGTCGATGTCATTTCCAGGTTGCTTCGAGCCTTGGATAATCATTGACATCATAATGTATTTTTTCTTCATACACAACCAAGGAGCTAGGTTATATATGCACAGAAGCACCGGCCATGTGTTGTGATTGGTGCTCATATCGCCAAAAGGATTCATCCCGTCAGTACACTCCCCGAGCCTTATACTTCTAGGATCCTTGGCAAAGTCTTGAAACTTGTTGTCGATTAATTCCCACTGAGCCCCATCTTTTGGGTGCCTCATATACTTATCCGCAATTCGCTCATCATGATGCCACCGCAACCTCTTTGCCTCTCTAGGGTTTGCAAACAAACGCCTCAACCTTGGAATTAAAGGCAAGTACCAAACAACCTTGAACGGGATTCCTATCTTGATCTCGTCGTCCAATTTGTACTTATCCTTTGCTCTCCTGCGCTTGTATCGTGCATGCTTGCATGTGGGACATGCACGCAAATCTTTGTACTCACCACGGTACAATATACAATCATTCACACAAGCGTGTATCTTCTGTACTTCAAGTTCCAATGGGCAAACAGTTTTCTTCGCTTCATTCGTGCTTCTGGGGAGCACATTATCTTCTGGAAGAATTTCTTTGAAAAGACCTAACATCTCTGTGAAGCCCTTGTTTGATAGATCGTTTGCTGCTTTAAATCTGAGAAGCGCCAGGGTGGCACTCAACTTGGAATATTTCTTTTTGCAACCTGGATACAATTCTTTCTTGGAGTCCGCATCAATGGTTGGCAGATCCTTGTATCCAATCATATCCTTTTTTGGGCCCTCGAAATCTACAATCATAGCAGCAAAATCTGGCATATCAAGATCATCGTCATCTGCATCGACGTCTTGGTTTTCCAGTGGGCGTTTCGGCTTTCCGGTGTTCCATTGGTAGCTTGACGCCTCTGCCCCGATGTTAGATTCAACATCCATGTGACACTGATCGGGGTTTGGCATCTCGCAGCCCTGGGTATCTTCATCCATGACCTCCTCTTCACCGTGTCTGGTCCAACGTGTATATCCATCCATGAATCCCCTAGAGACTAAGTGCCACTGGACATCTGCAAATTCATGTGATTCTGTATTGGCACAATCAGTACATGGACACAGGATGTAATCCGCATCACCAATTCTCCCCTTTGTACTTTCAGCCAAATTCATGAACTCTGTCACGCCACTGATAAAATCTGCGGTTTTTTGATTCTTCATCCATCGAGATCGTTCCATCTGCACCACACGAATGGTAATTAAAAACAAAATGACAACATTAATACACGGATTAACTGCTGCCCAAAGATGCGTGCATAAATCACAAGGTTTTATTTTCATAATTACTGAGGGCACTCCATATTGTTATCTAGACGTGCAATGACAAAAATTAATGGCCAGTCAATTTACACGCAGAGTACTAGTACAACACTACCCTTAGGAATTGAATACCTTAATTATGCCACTCACGAAAAGAATACCTTAATTAATTAGCTGTGCAGCGACCTCCACCCAGCAGACAGAGAAGCGCGATGCGGCGGCACGCCGAGACAGCAGGGTCGAGGAGCAAAGCTTAGTGCGGCTGCCGCCTGAAGTTCGACCTCCACTATCCCGCCATCGACCATGATGGATGTGCTCGAATCACGCCGCTGCCGACCTCGATGGTTGAGCTCCTCCTATCTCCCGCCGCAGACCGAGGATTGACCTCCTATGACGCCGCCACCGCCCACCGATCGAGGATTGACCTCTTCTCCGGTAGCCGTTGCCTAGGCCGCCGCCACCATCTCTATATGCAGAGCGGCTGTTTTTTTTACGGATATCCGCAGAGCGGCTGTTTACACGGTATCACTGTAACTCAATTATATGGATAGGGTAGTACATCACATACGGTTAACGGCAACCGTGTCTAACCTACGTTGTCTTCTCACACGGTTTGGTGTGGAAATCGTGTGTGACGTTGTAATACCTAACACAAACGACATGTATAAACAGTGTGCCGTATACAACATATAGTGCCATAAGTAGTTCCCGACCGTTGGCTTATCCCCACAATTTCCCCATTTCCCCCAAATCCCTACATAGCCTCCAAATTCCCTCGCGTGGCGCTGGCATTGGGGGAATGCAGACGAGTGGTGCTGATGGTTTCGGTGCGGCTGCTCCTGCTCGTATCGCCGCCACGACGGCGGTCGCCGCCAAGCACTTGCCTAAGGTCATCAGAAGGCAGATGTACTATGGATCCGAATCGTCCTGTCAGGTTCCAATCTATCCCGATCTTTTTTAGCATGTCCAAAGTATAGCTCCTTGCTAAATCCGTCCTGAATGACCCCCCCTCCCCAGGAAAGCGATCTGCCGCCGGATCCGGAACATGACTCCAGACTCCCACAACACGAGTTTGACTCCGAGTTTTGCGCCACCGAGAAGTACCAAAAGCTGAGTTGTGTGCACGGGCACACTCCCGCTCGACGTGTATGCACAGAGGGATTCAACATTGGTAGGCGGTTTCTCAGTTGCCTCTTAGAGGTTAGTGCTAAGTTCATCATTTTACTTCAGTTAATGCCACCGCTCATCCTGAATACTATTTAACATTGGCAGGGATATGAGGCTTGTGCCTTTGTTAACTGGCTGGATGAAGAATGGCATGGCAGGGCTCGGAGTGTTATCACCAAGATCGCAGAAGATAACGTAAAGCTGAAGAAGAAACTAGCTGATCTGGAATGTACAATCAGTACGATGAAGCAAGAAAGAATCAATCACAGGCAACAGATGAAAGCAAGAGACAAGAAGGAACTAGTATGTGTAGTTGTGGTTGTCGCATTAGCCATGTTCTATGCGCTGTTTGCAATGATGATTAGGGGTTTTGTTTGACAGTATTGCTAAAGCACATCTAGATGTGCTCTAAGTAATGCACATCTAGGTCCTATGCCATTGATGTTACGCGAAGAGTCGTGCAGATATTTTCCTTTGTCTTTTTTTCTTTTCCTTTGTAGTTTGATTATTACTGGCTTTATCAATAAGAAGAGCTCAATGTATTGCTTGCCAACTGTCCTACTCCGTTCGTACCGGTACCAGTGCATAATCCCAAAACTCGTTCCTTGTTTTTATCCTTAAAAAAGAAACCAGCCAAATAGCCAATAGGAGTCCTGCGCAACCCCAAGAATTTGGAGCGACTGGGTATAAATAATTGCGGTTGATTATATCAGCGGTTAGATAATACGTCAACTCCCGCTTCAATTGGCATTTCCTCTTCTCTGCATACCCCACTTAAGTGTCCACCATCTTCATCGTCCCCGGCAGGCCGCGCTACACACTGGCACACACTCTGCAGCCATGTCGAGCGACAACGAGGACAACAGTTCGGGCAGCAGTCTGGCGCCCGATGATAGGTCAACATCGGAATCATCCTGCTCGTCTTCCATGAGTCCGGCATCGAGCCCAGACCTTGATTATATCCGGATCATGGAAGGGACGCCGCCTCCGGAGTCGTCAGACGACAACCAGACGGACGAGGAGCCGTCAGAGGACGGAGAAGAGGATGACAATGATGATTAGGAGGAATGGTCAAACAAGGAGGAGGAGGACGACGACAGCAACGATGATGACGACGGCGGCGGTGATGAAAAGCCAACCGTCAGCGACAAGAAGCGTCCTCGCCAAGACAATGTCGCGGGGCCATCCAACAGCAACAACAACAAGAAGAAGGACTAAATTAAGCAGACTGTACATATCTCTGTTTCCGTTCGCTCATATTAATTTGTTATCTCTGTTTATCCTGTCAATCTCATCGCAGACGGTTAGTAATACGTATTCGATAGAGATCTTCTACATTATCGCCCACAGGTTGGTTTGTTGAACTGTGTGCCCTGATGAGTACCCAATTCATAAAAAAAGACCGTATGGGCTGTCTATAATGATCGCACACAATTCTGATTACCGACCTATTTGCCGGGTATCAGACACATCTTGTTACGCCGAATCATTTGTGTTCACCTCGATCATCGCAAACAGTTCATCGGAGCGAACTGTATGCCGTATATCGCACACACATTGATATGGCTGCCCGTTTCTGTTGTTCTGTCTAATCACAAACAGTTCGTATGGATCAACCGTATGCCCAGCATCGCACACGCAACTAAAATCTGAAACGTGTTTGACGCATCCGTCATCGCAAATGTTTTGCACCTTTTTTGATGGTTTTTTTACATCACCGTTTGTGATTATTGCATCGCACACAGTTTCATTGAAGGGTCTCTGATCGTAGTGTCGCGTTAGCAGCATCCTGCAGTAGTGTACCTTTCAAAGATGTATGACTGCTATATTCTCTGACTTTTGTGAAAAGATTGTTGAGGTTTTCGTGGATAATTTCTCCGTTTACGGAACTTCTTTTGATGATTGCTTGAGCAACCTTGATCGATTTTTGCAGAGATGTGAACAAACTAATCTTGTCTTGAATTAGGAGAAGTGCCACTTTAAGGTGAACGAGGCATTGTCTTGGGGTATAAAATTTCTGAGCGAGGTATTGAGGTGGATAAAGCTAAAGTTGATGCAATTGAGAAAATGCCATGTCCTAAAGACATTAAAGGTATTCGTAGTTTCCTTGGTCATGCTGGTTTCTATAGGGGATTTACTAAAGACTTCTCTAAAATTTCTAGGCCTCTTACTAATCTCTTGCAAAAGGATGTTCCATTTGTTTTTGGTGATGATTGTGTAAAAGCCTTCGAAACACTTAAGAAAGCCTTAACTTCTGCACCTATTGTTCAACCACCTGATTGGAACTTGCCTTTTGAAATCATGTGTGATGCTAGTGATTATGTTGTTGGTTCTGTTCTAGGACAAAGAGTTGATAAAAAATTTAAATGTTATCCATTATACTAGTAAAACTCTAGATAGTGCCCAAAGAAATTATGATACTACTGAAAAAGAATTTCTAGCGGTTGTGTTTGCTTGTGATAAATTCAGATCTTACATTGTTGATTCTAGAGTAATTGTTCACACTGATCATGCTGCTATTAAATATCTTATGGAAAATAAAGATGCTAAACCTAGACTCATTAGGTGGGTTCTTTTGTTACAAGAGTTTGACTTGCATATTACTAATAGGAAGGGAGCTGAGAACCCCGTAGTTGATAACTTCTCTAGGTTAGAAAATATTTTTGATGACCCACTACCTATTGATGATAGCTTTCCAGATGAACAACTAGCTGTCATAAATGCTTCTCATAATACTCCTTGGTATGCTAACTATGCTAATTATATTGTTGCTAAATTTATACCACCTAGTTTCACTTATCAACAAAAGAAAAAAATTCTTCTATGACTTAAGACATTACTTTTGGATGACCCACATCTTTATAAAGGAGTAGATGATATATTAGATGTTGTATACATGAGCATGAACAAGAACAAATCCTATGGAAATGTCACTCCGAAGCCTATGGAGGGCATCATGCGGGAGATAGAACTACGCACAAGGTATTACAATCTGGTTTTTATTGGCCTACTCTTTTCAAAGATGCTTGTAAGTTTGTCCTTTCTTGTGATGAATGTCAAAGAATTTGTAATATTGGTAAACGTCAGGAAATGCCTATGAATTATTCACTTGTTATTGAACCATTTGATGTTTGGGGCTTTGATTATATGGGACCTTTTCCTTCCTCTAATGGGTATACACATATTTTGGTTGATGTTGATTATGTCACTAAGTGGGTAGAAGCTATTCCAACTAGTAGTGTTGATCATAACACCTCCATTAAAATGCTTAAAGACATTATATTCCCGAGGTTTGGAGTCCCTAGATATTTAATGACTGATGGTGATTCACATTTTATTCATGGTGCTTTCGGTAAATTGCTTGCTAAATATGATGTCAACCATAGAATTGCATCTCTTTATCATCCTCAATCTAGTGGTCAAGTTGAGTTGAGCAATAGAGAAATAAAATTAATATTACAAAAAACTGTCAATAGGTCCCGAAAGAATTGGTCTAAGAAACTTTATGATGCACTATGGGCCTATAGAACAGCTTATAAGAATCCTATGGGTATGTCTCCATACAAAATGGTTTATGGAAAAGCTTGTCATTTGCCTCTTGAGTTAGAACATAAAGCATATTGGGCAATTAAAGAACTCAATTATGATTTTAAACTTGCCGGTGAAAAGAGGTTGTTTGATATTAGCTCTTTAGATGAATGAAGAACCCAAGCCTATGAAAATGTCAAATTGTTTAAAGAGAAAGTTAAAAGATGGCATGATAAAAGAATCCAAAGACTGGAATTCAAAGTAGGTGAGCATGTTCTATTATACAATTCTTGTTTTAGATTTTTTTGCAGGAAAACTTCTCTCCAAGTGGGAAGGACCATATATCATCAAAGAAGTTTACCGCTCTGGAGTTATCAAGATCAATAATGCCGAAGGCACTAATCTGATGGTGATCAATGGACAAAGAATTAAGCACTATATTTCAGGTACACCTATTAATGTTGAAACTAACATTATGCAAACCATGACACCGGAGGAATACATAAAAGAAACCTTCCAGGACACTCCATAACCCTGAAAAGGAAGAGGTACGTGGTACGGTAAGTAAACGGACTCCAAAAATTCCGCAAAAATATTTTATGTTAGTTTTGGAATATTAGAAAAAATAAAAAAATAAGAAACAGCGGGGAAGGCAACCCAGGTGCCCACTAGGCACCAGGGCGCGCCTGCTCCTCTTGGCGCGCCCTGGTGGGTAGTGGGCCCCTCGAGCACCTTCTCGACTCTGTTTTCCTATCGTATACTTGTTTCCCAAGATAAAAATTCTTTATATATACCCCTGGACGATTTGGCCACCATATCACGGAGAAATCCTCTGTTCTTGTTTCGTGTTGTTTTTCTGATAGATCTAGATCGCCATGGCTGCACCAAGCTCTTCCAAGGACAAGTTCTTCAAGAAGGTCATCAACCCCTACCTATCGGAGGTGTTGAAGCACCCTCAAGACATTGAGATGCGTGAGGGGGTGCTCCACATCTGGGATGTTCAAGGGCCCAAGAAGATGGGAAGCGTGGAGGCCAGGCTCGAGGCGGTGGAGCAGGAGATCTTCAAGTGCAAAGGGATGGTGGAGCATGGACTCAGTGCCAATCACTCCATGATCACGGAATTCACCCGTGATCACATAGTGGATGACCGGTCTATGAAGGACATCGTCTTCACCTTCAACGAGCAAAACAATTTTCTGCAAAGCCAAATCTATGATCTTCAAAATCAAATTTTCGAGTATGAAGCAAGGTTTAAAGGTATGAGTTTAGCTGCAAGTTTCAGGACTCAGGAGACTCGTGCATCCTCTTATGATGGTGAACCCCTGCCATGGAAGCCGAAGGACAAACCTGCTACATCACCATCACCATCTTCATCATCAAAGAAGGAGACTTGAGTACACGGGTATGGGCACTCCCCTTGGCTTTCGCCAAGCTTGGGGGAGATGCCCCGGTATCGTATCACCATCACTTTTATTACTTTCACCAGTTTTAGTTCGATCCTTAGTTATTTCATGATTTAGTTGAATAAAAAGTTTAGTATGATCTATTTTTGAGTGCTAGTTTCGTGATCTATCCTTCTATGTAATTGAGTTGAGAGTCATATAATAAAGTTTAGTTTGAGTTTTGCTTCTTTACCTTTCTTGTTTCAATCAAAATAAAAGAAATAATGACAAAAGATCATATGCTAATCTTATGGTAAGTAATGACATCACATAAGGAAAAGTATAAGTGGTAAAATTTATTGAAAGTTGACAAACATAGCATTGGTCAATGATGCAATTCATGAAAGAATTAATAAGGGAAGAGAAGATTCACATGAAAATATACCATCTTGGACATCTTTTATGATTGTGAGCCCCCATTAAATATTTTATGTCAAATTGTTGACATTGGACAAGGAAGACAACATAATGATTTATGTTTGTTCATATTCACATAGAAGTTATATTGTCATAGATCCTCCAACATGTGGTGCTTGCTCAATATCTTTGCTAGCCAAAAATCCGCACTAAGTAGAGATACTACCTGTGCATCCAAAACCCTTGAACCCAAATCCATGTTTTGAGAGTCCACCATACCTACCTATGGATTGCGTAAGATCCTTCAAGTAAGTTGCCATTGGTGCATAAGGCAATGACAATTGCTTCTAGATGTGTTTGATCATTTAGTGTAAGGGAAAATAAGCGTTGTACGAACTTGTGATGGCAAAGTAATAAAAGCAACATACTGCTTGATAAAGGTTGCTATCATAAGGGGCAATATAACGTGACCTTCTTTTGCATTAAGAAATTGTGCATACAAAACCAATAAGCGCATGACAACCTCTGCTTCCCTCTGCGAAGGGCCTATCTTTACTTTTATGTATTTACTTTTTATGCAAGAGTCAAAGTGTTCTCCTCTATTCCTTTTTATTTTTTCTTTTGCAAGCATCATGTGGTGGGGAAAGATCTAGGCACATATATCCAGTTGGATATGAGTGATCATGAGTTATTATTGTTGACATCACCCTTGAGGTGAATAAGTTGGGAGGGGAAACTATAAGCCCCTATCTTTCTATATGTCCGGTTGAAACTTTTTGATCCATATATATGTTGTGAGTGTTAGCAATCATAGAAGACTAAATGATGGTTGAGTATGTGCACTTGCCAAAAGGCTCCGATACGAGACCCTTCCTGAAAATATGATGAATTACAATTGCAAAGTTGACCGAGAACATAGTTTGTTAGTTTTCAAGAAAGTTTATGCTTTATACTTTGATGATTGTGATGAATTGTAACTTGCTCATAAGAAGTTTTATGATAAAGTTTATTGTTGTTATAATAATAAGCATGGGGCTACTATGTCCGTATTTTATTTTTATCGACACCTCTCTCTCGCTAAACATGTGGACTTGATTTTTGATATCGGCTTTCGCTTGAGGACAAGTGAGGTCTAAGCTTGGGGGAGTTGATACATCCATTTTGCATCATGTTTTCCTACTGTTATTTATAGTGTTTTTATCCATTATAACACTTTGTGGAGTAATTCTAATGCCTTTTCTCTCATAATATGCAAGGTTTACACAAAGAGGGAGAATACCGGCAGCTAGAATACTGGACCTGAAAAAGCTATGTCAGAGATACCTATTCTGCAGATCTCCAAATGAGCTGAAATTTTACGGAGAATTATTTTGGAATATATGAAAAATACTGGAGAAAAGAAATACCAGAGGGGGCCACCCAGGTGCCCACTAGGCACTAGGGCGCGCCACCCCCTCCAGGCGTGCCCTGGTGGGTAGTGGGCTCCCTAGCCCACCTCTAGTGCCCATATTCTGGTACATAAGGTCTTTTGACCTAGAAAAAATAAGGAGAGGACTTTTGGGATGGAGCACCGCCGTCTCGAGGTGGAACTTGGGCAGGAGCACTTTTGCGCTCCGGTGGAGCGATTCCGCCGGTGATACTTCCCTCCGGAAGGGGGAAAGCAAAGCCATCGTCATCACCAACAACCCTCTCACCTTGGGAGGATCAATCTTCATCAACATCTTCACCAGCACCATCTCATCTCAAAACCCTAGTTCATCTCTTGTGTTCAATCTTGTGTCAAAACTTGAGATTGGTACCTGCAGGTGACTAGTAGTGTTGATTACATCTTGTAGTTGATGCTAGTTGGTTTATTTGGTGGAAGATTATATGTTCAAATCCATTATGATATTTATTACTCCTTTGATCATGAGCATGAATATTATTTGTGAGTAATTACTTTTGTTCTTGAGGACACGGGAGAAGTCATGTTGCAAGTAATCATGTGAATTTGATATCCGTTTGATATTTTGATGATATGTATGTTGTGATTCCCTTAGTGGTGTTTTGTGAACGTCGACTACATGACACCTCAGCAGCTTTGGGACTAAGGGAATGCATTGTGGAGTAGTTATTAGATGATGGGTTGCTAGAGTGACAAAAACTTAAACCCTAGTTTATGCGCTATTTCGTAAGGGGTTGATTTGGATCCACATGTTTAATGCTATGGTTAGATTTTATCTTAATTCTTCTTTCATAGTTGTGGATTGCTTGCGAGAGGGGTTAATCATAAGTGAGAGGGTTGTTCAAGTAAGAACAACACCCAAGCACCGGTCCACCCACATATCAAATTATCAAAGTAGCGAACGCAAATCAAACCAACATGATGAAAGTGACTAGATAAAACTCCTGTGTGTCCTTAAGAACGCTTTGCTTACTATAAGAGATTGTTTTGGACTGTCCTTTGCTTCAAAAAGGATTGGGCTACCTTCCTGCACCTATTGTTACTATTGCTACTTGTTACTTGTTACAAATTATCTTGCTATCAAACCTGTTACCGACAATTTCAGTGCTTGCAGAAATTACCTTGCTGCAAACCGCTTGTCATTTCCTTATGCTCCTCGTTGGGTTCGACAATCTTACTTATCCAAAGGACTGTGATTGATCCCCTATACTTGTGGGTCATGAGTATTCTCAAAGTATTCGGCGTAGAGCAGGGCATGGCCGCTCTCCCTATTGCGGTTCAAGGCCGAAGCATATGCCCCGGGATTGATCCCCTGAACCTAGTCCGCTACCTAGCAAGGTGGTCATTGATGACCAATGCAGCTACCACAAGCTCCTCGTCATCTGAGGACGAACCATCCGATGAACAAATGAAGTTGTGGAAAAACTACTCATCCCCATGGTCCATGGTACCTTATGAGCAAAGTGTCGAACACCTTGCGGTTGTGGTGAAGATGTGGCTGTGAAGATCACCTCGGGCTCCCCTCGTAGGCAGCAGGCAAAGTTGGCGTTAACGGCCTGTGGCTGGCAGCTATCCCGCACCTTCCAAAAGGTGTTGGGGGCTGATTGGCTTCGCCGGCGGCTGTATCTTCTCTGGTACCGGATGCAGTGACAAAGAGCCACAAAATGCCGGCAAAAAATTCTCCGAAACGCGGGCGTGGGGCGGCTATGGCGATGGGAGTGGTCATGGTTTTCGACGGCTAGGCTGGAAAGAGTGCAGGCGACCAGAGAGATAGGTGGCGGCGGTGTGCGCATGGGATGGCGGATCGGCAGAGGCACAGAGCGCATAGGGCTGTGCAGACGCAACGACAGTGTGCCTCCAGAGCTTCCGCTGCCACCCCGGTCCAACCGCGACCGGGGCAGCATGATGCGGAGAGCAATCTGCTCCACACCATTGTCGATGTGGGATCCGCCATCGGATGCTTCCATGCAGTCATCGCTCAGAATAGATCGGAAGGGGAGGGGACGATGAGAGGAGAAGACTAAGTGTGGAGTGGAGAGACAAGGAGTGTGGTTTGACCACAGTCTAGGGTTCGTCGGGAGTGGTGATATATGTGGGGCCAGGATGGGCTAGGGTAGGCAAGGCCTAAGGTGCTGCTTGGATTGAAGCCATGGACTTCTATAACGACCAAACATTCGGATTTTAGCAATAGGCAAGAACAATCCTTACTTCACTCTAATTATATACATGCATGCATTAGAATGACTAAATTTTTTTCAAGTGCACTTCTCCCTTTAATTACATGCATACATGCACTAAAGGATGAAAAGCTGATGCCATCCTACATTCTTTATTTTTTCAAACTTGATGTAGGGTAGAACCCTAGGGCCCGATCTTTCACGATTGGAGGGATCCTACGAAGAACAGGAGGGGAAACAAGGGGAAAACGAGGGAAATCACTCAAACCAACAAGATTCGATTACACATGTGCTAGATCCTCGAAACACAAATAGATACACAATCCACGATCAACAAGGGACGATACAAACAGTAACTAGTTCTTCTCCGTGAGGAGGTCTTGAGGTCTTCCCCTTAGGGGTATTGAATCCGCTTGGGGGATCTTCTCCGTAGAGGTCGTGAACTCCGATGGAGAAGTAACCAAGTGGATGAGCAAAGCTCTCTCTCTAAATTGAGCTAATCCTTTGCTAACCTTCAAAAGAGGGAGGAGGAGGAGTATATATAGTCTAGGTGGGCGAAAGGGTAAGTGGGCTTCGGCCCAACACACGGTGCACGCACAGGCGTCGGACGTCCGACCATCATCGGTCGTCCGGTGGCTCGCGGAGGATCGGACGTCCGGTCGTGGTCGGTCGTCCGATGTTTTGGCTCTGTTGGGGCTTTGTCAGTTGTCCGGTCGGGGTCAGACGTCCGAGGCGTCGGTCGTCCGGAGGCTTCCATACTTCCGACATTTTGGCTCGGTGATGGTGGTGTCGGTCATCCGGTGGATGGAGGGCGTCGGCCGTCCGGCAGCTGTCGGACGTCCGGGTTCTGGTGTCTTCGCTGGGAGGTACTTGGGCTGACCTGTGGATGCTCCAGGCGTCGGTCGTCCAACGGGGACCGGTCGTCCGGTGGCTGTCAACTTCAGGGAGCTTCCTCTCTTGGTCCTTGTACTTGGTGCCCTCGTCGTCTTGTCCGTTGGGTGTAGCTGCTCCATGGCCTTCCTCCAAGTACCTGATCACGCATAGGGTCTCCGTTTGAGGTAGTAGCCATGTCTCGTATGTAGAAAGCGGTAGTTCCGAGAGGAGCGAGTTCACCTTATCTTCGATAGCCTTTGCTCGAGCTCTTGTCATTGGTCCAAGTGGTGTCGTGGGAGATGTAGGTAGGTCCATGGGGGTGACCTTGGGATGCTCCGCATCATCTCCCCCCCTTGGGAAAGATCCGACCTCGGATCGAATTCTTCATCACCATGGTAGGGCGAGAGATCTGTGACATTGAAGACATCGCTCACGTTGTACTTGTCGCGCGGGTGGTTGATCTTGTAAGCGTTGTTGTTGTAGCGTGCTAGCACCTTGAAGGGTCCGTTGGCTCGAGGAAGAAGCTTTGACTTGCGTTCATTAGGGAAGCGGTCCTTGCGAAGGTGTAGCCACATGAGATCTCCAATGTTGAATATCATGGGTTGCTTGTTGAAGTTGAGCTTGGTCACAAGTCGTTGTACTTGGCGCTCGATGGTGTGCCTTGTATCTTCATGCATCTTCTTGAGGTAGTTGACTCGTGCACTCGCGTCCATGTTGATGCGCTCTTGTAGTGGTAGAGGAAGAATGTCCAATCGTGACAACGGGTTGAAACCATAGACGACCTCGAAGGGGGACTTGCCGGTAGTCGAATGTCTTGCGCGGTTGTAGGCGTACTCGGCGATGGGTAGGCATTCCTCCCACTCCTTGATGTTCTTCTTGATCAACACATGGAGGAGAGTAGATAGCGTCCGGTTCGTGACCTCCGTTTGGCCGTCGGTTTGTGGGTGGTATGCCGAAGAGAATAGGAGCTTGATTCCGAGCCTTGCGCATAATGTCTTCCAAAAGTAGCTAAGGAACTTGACGTCGCGGTCCGAGACAATAGTCTTTGGCACTCCATGTAGGCGCAAGATTTCCCTACAAAAAAGATTTGCAACATGTGAAGCATCATCTATCTTGTTGCATGGTATGAAATGTGCCATTTTAGAGAATCGGTCCACAACAACAAACACGGAATCCTTTCCATTTCTAGTTCTAGGAAAACCAAGCACAAAATCCATGCTTATATCCTCCCATGGGTGACATGGAATTGGAAGGGGCATATAAAGACCATGGGATTGAGCTTTTGACTTAGCTTTGCGACATGTAGAGCATCGGTTGGTGAAGCGTGAGACGTTGCGGAACATCTTGGGCCAAAAATAGTTCTTGGAGAGCATAGCGAATGTCTTGTCGCGTACAAAGTGTCCCATTAGTCCTCCTCCATGAGATTCTTGCAAAAGTAACAAACGAAGAGAAGACTCGGGGATGCAAAGTTTGTTAGCTCTCATAAGATAATCATCCTTGATGTAATATCATTCCCAAGACGTATGCGTCAAACATTTGGCATAAGGAATAGCAAAAGTAGGATCATGCGCATACAAGTCTTTTATGTGCTCAAGACCAATGACATTCAATTCAATTTTAGTAACAAGCATGCATTTACGGGAAAGCGCATCCGCCACAACATTCTCCTTGCCCTTAATGTACTTGATGACATACGGAAATGACTCAATGAATTCACTCCACTTAGCATGACGCTTGTTCAACTTAGTTTGACCCTTAAGGTACTTAAGCGTTTCATGGTCGGTATGAATGACAAATTCATGAGGGCGAAGATAATGTTCCCACTCACGCAAAACTCGTACTAAAGCATATAGCTCTTTGTCATAGATGAGGTAATTGAGTTGCGCTCCAGAAAGTTTCTCACTAAAGTAAGCAATTGGGCGCTTCTCTTGCATTAACACACCTCCTATGCCATTACCGCTAGCATCGCAATGAACTTCAAAAGTTTTGTCAAAGTTGGGTAATGCAAGCACGGGAGCATGAGTAAGCAAATTCTTAAGTTCATTAAATGCGGCATCTTGAGATGGTCCCCAAACAAAGGGTGCATTCTTCTTACTCAAAGCATGTAAAGGGGATGCAATGGTGCTAAAATCCTTAACAAATCTACGATAGAAACCGGCTAAACCAAGAAAACTACGCACTTGTTGCAAGTTGGTTGGTTGAGGGCAAGTTTTGATAGCATTGATCTTAGATTCATCTACATGCACACCCTTAGAAGACACAACGAAACCTAAGAAAACAAGCTTATCAACACCAAAAAGGCATTTGTCCTTATTAGCATAAAGGCACTCTTTCCTAAGGGTTTGTAACACGGTTCTAAGATAGGTGACATGATCTTTGAGCGATTTACTAAACACAAGAATGTCGTCAAAATAAACCACAACAAATACGCCAATATAGGGTCGAAGAACAAAATGCATGACTCTCATGAAAGTACCGGGTGCTTCGGATAAACCCATTGGCATAACAAGCCATTCATATAAGCCAAATTTGGTCTTAAATGCGGTTTTCCATTCATCACCTTCTTGTATTCGTATTTGATAGTAGCCACTTTTAAGATCAATTTCAGAGAAAATAGTGGCTCCGCTAAGCTCATCTAGCATATCATCTTGGCGTGGAATGGGGTAACGATATCGCACGGTAATAGCATTGATAGGATGACAATTGGAACACATGCAAAATGTACCATCTTTCTTGGGAACAAGGATTACCGGGACGGCACATGGGCTCAAGCTTTCACGTACATGGCCGTTGTCGATGAGTTGTTGTACTTGCCGTTGGATCTCCTTGGTTTCCTCAGGGTTGACGCGGTAGGGAGCCTTGTTAGGAAGAGGTGCTCCGGGGATGAGGTCGATGCGGTGTTCGATGCCTCGAAGAGGAGGTAGACCCGGAGGTAGCTCGTCGGGGAATACATCTTGGAATTCCTGCAATAGTGAAGATAACACTAAAGGTAGATTGTGAGAGGTGTTAGTTTTTGGTGCCTCATCCTTGCACAAAAGGACATAGTGCATAACACTTGATGGGTTCTCACACACTTCTGTCATCTCACTTTTGGTGGCAAATAGCACCAAGTTTTTCTTGTCGCTCATCGTGGAGGCACTCAATTTGGGCTTGTGGCGCTCACTCTCTTTTGGGTGGTTCGCTCTCTCACTATTCTCTCCACGATGGGTGGCTTGCTTGTCGGCGATCACTTGACTTGGAGACATAGGTCGTAGCACGTACTCCTTTCCTTTCATCTTGAAGCTATAGTGATTTGTCCACCCGTTGTGGATGATGCCTCGGTCAAATTGCCATGGTCATCCAAGAAGGAGGTGGCAAACGGACATCGGAACGACATCACACTCCAAAGTGTCTTCGTATGCTCCGATCTTGAAGGAAACTTGCACCATATGCTCGATTTGGATAGTGCCGAAGTCACTTAGCCATTGAACTTTGTAAGGATGCGGGTGCTTCAACTTGACCAATTGGAGCTTGGAGCATAGTTCTTCACTTGCCAAGTTATGACAACTACCTCCATCGATGATGACCTTCACGGACCTTCCATTGATGCCGGCCTTAGTGTGGAAGATATGGCATCTTTGGTCTTCGTCTTGTTGATGTTGAAGTGTCAAGACCTTGGATACAACAAGAGCGGGGCTTGAATCTTCGTCACAAAAGACTGGATCATCTTCGTCTTTGTTCACTTGTCGGTGCATAGCCACATTCGCAAGGGCTTCCATTTCTCCTTCACTCATGGAGTCGTATGTACCATCCTCGTTGAAGATCATGGTGCGCTTGTTGGTACACTCGAAGGACTTATGGCCTCGGCCGCCGCATGTGAAACATTTGATTGAACTTGTCTTGATGGTCTCATCGGTTGGAGTAGATGATGATGAAGCTCTCGGCTTGAAGTTGCTTGTAGAAGGAGGACGACTTGAGGTTGTCGAAGTTTTCTTGTAACTTGACTTGTCGCCGTTGCTTGTAGAAGGCTTGGTTGAGGTAGAAGTTGTTGGAGTCGTTGAAGCTTGGGTGTTGGAGAAACCGTAGCTCTTGGAAGAGTACTTGGCGTACTTGAAGTCATCTTGCACTTGATGTTCCGCCTTGGTAGCTTGATGCACTAGTTCAATGAGGTTTGAGTATGGTTGGAAGTCGGCGATCTTCTTGATAGGATGATTGAGGCCATTCAAGAAACGTGCCATAGTTTGCTCATCATCTTCCGTGACATTGGCTCGTATCATGGCAATCTCCATTTCCTTGTAGTACTCTTCAACGCTCTTGGTTCCTTGCTTGAGGAGTTGGAGTTTCTTGAAGAGGTCGCGGTTGTAGTAGGTTGGCACAAAACATGCTCTCATGACATCCTTCATTTGAGCCCAAGTGGTGATTGGTGGTTCACCTCGTGCCTCACGATGCTCAATGACTTGTTCCCACCATATGAGGACGTAGTCTTGGAACTCAAGGGATGCCATAGCGATCTTCTTCTCTTCCTCATAGTTGTGCAAACAAAAGATCTTGTCGACCTTCAATGCCCATGATAGGTACTCTTCGGGATCATTGCTTCCGGTGAACTTGGGCATGGTGAACTTTAGCTTGCCGTAGCGTTGCTCTTCATTGTGTTGGGGTCGAAGGTGATGACGTCCTTGCCGAGGAGGATTGTCTCCCTCAACTTGCTCTTGTCGTGGAGGATTTCCATTGTCTTGTTGCTCTTGTTGAACTTGAGGTTCTTGTCGAGCTTGTGGAGGAGCTTGTCGAGCTTGTGGAGGAACTTGAGGAACTTGTCGGTGCAACCGTGATTGATAAACCCTCTCTTGAACTTCTTCGCAAAGTGCTTCTTCTTGTTCGCGCCTATGGCGGTTGCGTGCGGCAACGACGCGACTTGTGTCATGGAGGGCACGTTGCGCCTCAAGTGCTTGAGCTTCTCGCCGTAGTTGTTCTTGACGTTGTGCCTCGGCATCTTGATCGTCTTGGTGTGGGCGTGCTCGTTCTTCCTCTTGTTGGCGTAGACGTTGCCATTCTTGTGCTTGCGCAAAGGTAGCTTGGTTTTGGCGATGCCGATGTGCTTGCTCGTCGAATTGCTCTTGTGTAAGATTTTTGTGTAGAGGATTGCAGTTTGCTTGACGGTCTTGGCGCACGGCTTGGTGAAGAGTGTTCGATGTCGGTGTACTTGAGTTGTCGGAGGAGTATCGACTAGAGTGGCTCCGTCTTGAGTAGGACGAAGTGGTAGAAGAGCGGTTGACCAACAAGGCATGAATCTCGTCCATTCTTGCATTGCTCTCTTGTTTTTGTTCGTCGAGCTTGTTGTCGAAGTAGTCTCTTGTACGTTGCTCGGAGAGGCGTAAGTCGGTGGCGAGATTGTCGATGCGGTTGCTCATTGCTTGTTATTCTTGATGCAAAGCTCGTTGTGCACCGAAGAGGTGGCTCTTGGTGACGTAGGTGTTCGGGTCGTCGTCTTGCTCGATGAAGAGTGGGTTGGTAGAAGAACTTGGCCTATCCATCCTTCCAAGCAAATATGTGAGTGGGAGAAAGAGAAGAACTTATACCAAATGTACCTTGACCAATGTTGAAGATGGATCAATGATCACTCAAATGTGGAACAAGGAAATAGCACAATTGGTACCGATTCTTGTCGGTTTCTCACACCTACACAAATAAAAGCTTATGGTGGAGCTCGGTTAGGATAGTGGCACAAAGTTTGATGCAATTGTTAGTGAGACTCAATAATGTTGGAAAAGATTCACAAATTTGCAAATGCAACAAGTAGACCAATAGCAAGATAGTGGTACACGGAAACACACACGCAAATAGATAAATGGGGTCGTGCAAACCAAAAATGAGCGTAAAATGTGGAATCCACGGAAAATGCTCTTGTTGCACAACACTAGAGAGACGCTAGCACGATTGCACAATAGGCGGATACGAAACTTGTGCACAACCTACTAAGCAAAAATGCAACGACTTCTATCCCAAGTATGATATATGTATGGTATTCCGATGATATGATCCAAGATGATCGAGTATGACAATCTTAATGTTGTATGATGCTATGGTTTTGGCTTAAAAGCTCTTTTCTTATCTTTCCCTTTTTGCTTAAAAGCTTGTTTGGCTCTTTCTCTTTTGAGCTCTTTTCTCATGCAAAACTTCACGAACCAAGATAGCAATTGTGTATGCTATGACAACCTTGTGACACAAGAGATGATACCAAGATATGCACCACGATGATATGGTATGTATGCTATGGGAAGTATGATCACTAATGTGCACAAGTAACATTGCCGGCAATACTCAAAGGCTAGTCTCGATGGGTAAGTTATGCAAAATGTGCTATGGGGTTATCAATGCAATGGCAAGAATGTACAATGATGAGATACCCCAATATCAAGATGATATAGAGGTTACCGTTGTTGCTTACGGTGAAGGTGTCAAAATGGTGAAGTGGTCGATGTCGAGTCCTTGGCGAAGATGAGCGGCGGTGATGTCGATGTCGAACCGTTCCTAGTTAGCCGAAACACCCTAGGAAACGATGAACCACAACTCAAATTCTCAAAACCAAATGTGTCAAAATTGTGTCGGAGTGCGGAGCGTGTAAGCGATGGTGGTTGCGGAAAGTGAAAGGCATATCGGAGTGCATATGCGGAAGTGTAAGTGGAAAAGTGGTGGCAATGCGGAAATGTGGACGGTGGCTGAAAATTTTCGGGCGAAAAATTTCAGTTTCGTCAGGAAACGTCGGACGTCCGGTGATGGTCGGACGACCGGTACTTGTCGGACGTCCGGAGACGGTCGGACGTCCGGTGCCTGGGCAATTTCGGGCACGGGATGAACTCGGGTTGTCGAGGTGGAGGTGGCAAAATTGGTCGAATTTGGGCGATTTTGTGGGTGGAAATGGTGGAGATGATGGGGGAAAGCTAGATCTACTTGAGGCAAAGCAAATCCACGGATCAAATCCAACAAAACTTCATCACACCAACAAATCACAAAAAAAAATTGGGGCTATTTTTGGTGGGGATTTTCGAAATTTAGGACGAAAAACAACAAAATCAAGCTAGAAAACGGGGGTAGGGGCTCCAAATTCATGATCAACGTGGCTCATGATACCAAGATGATGTAGGGTAGAACCCTAGGGCCCGATCTTTCATGATTGGAGGGATCCTACGAAGAACACGAGGGAAAACACGAGGGGAAAATGAGGGAAATCACTCAAACCAACAAGATTCGATTACACATGTGCTAGATCCTCGAAACACAAAGAGATACATGATCCATGATCAACAAGGGATGATACAAATGGTAACTAGTTCTTCTCCATGAGGAGGTCTTGAGGTCTTCCCGTTAGGGGTCTTGAATCCGCTTGGGGGATCTTCTCCGTAGAGGTCGTGAACTCCGATGGAGAAGTAACCAAGTGGATGAGCAAAGCTCTCTCTCTAAATTGAGCTAATCCTTTGCTAACCTTCAAAAGAGGGAGAGGAGGAGTATATATAGTCTAGGTGGGCGAAAGGGTAAGTGGGCTTCGGCCCAACACACGGTGCACGCACAGGCGTCGGACGTCCGACCATCATCGGTCGTCCGGTGGCTCGCGGAGGATCGGACGTCCGGTCGTGGTCGGTCGTCTGATGTTTTGGCTCTATTGGGGCTTTGTCGGTCGTCCGGTCGGGGTCGGACGTCCGAGGCGTCGGTCGTCCGAAGGCTTCCATACTTCCGACGTTTTGGCTCGGTGATGGTGGTGTCGGTCGTCCGGAGGGTGTCGGTCGTCCGGTGGCTGGAGGGCGTCGGCCGTCCGGTAGCTGTCGGACGTCCGGGCGCTGGTGTCTTCGCTGGGAGGTACTTGGGATGACCTGTGGATGCTCCAGGCGTCGGTCATCCGACGGGGACCGGTCATCCGGTGGCTGTCAACTTCAGGGAGCTTCCTCTCTTGGTCCTTGTACTTGGTGCCCTCGCCGTCTTGTCCGTTGGGTGTAGCTGCTCCATGGCCTTCCTCCAAGTACCTGATCACGCATAGGGTCTCCGCTTGAGGTAGTAGCCATGTCTCGTATGTAGAAAGCGGTAGTTCGGAGAGGAGCGAGTTCACCTTATCTTCGATAGCCTTTGCTCGAGCTCTTGTCATTGGTCCAAGTGGTGTCGTGGGAGACGTAGGTAGGTCCATGGGGGTGACCTTGGGATGCTCTGCATCAAAACTTCAAAATGTTTTGTAGCTCAAACCGTCGCACCGATTGAAAAACCGTCTTCACAAAAAAATTGTCTCGATGAGATATTCAAAACTAGATCCGATGTTGATATGTTCTGATGAATTTTTTTTGGACCAAAACTTGCCACATCTGGGCTACGTAAGTTATCATGTCTGTCATACATAAGTTACCGTGCCATTTACACAAAAGTTTTTCGGGGGTATGTTTTCAACAAACTTTTATCCTAGGGTCAAAAAGTGATTATGATGTTTGCAGTGAGTTATCAGCTTTGTTGTGTATATTACAATGTTGCACAAAAGTTATCGTCGATATGTTTTTCAACAATTTTCATTCCCTCGGTCAAAAAATTACCGCGATATTTGTATATGAGTTATCAGCTCTCATGTGCATGTATTATCATGTTGTTTACACGTGAGTTGTTGGGAGATATTTTTTAACAACATTTTTCCTCGGTCAAAAAGTTACCACGTCTGGATTAAGTAAGCTATCAGCCCTGTTATATGTATATTACCATGTTATTTACACACAAGTTATCAGGGTTATGTTTTCAACAAACTTTTATCCTGGGGTCAAAAGTTACCGTGGGGTTTGTAGCGAGTTATCAACTTCATTGTGTGTATAATACCATGTTATTTGCACACAAAGTACCGGAAATATGTTTTTCAACAAATCCCTCCCCCCCCCTCTACGGTTCACCTAAGTATCAGGTATGCACTGCTTCTATTACCATGATATTCACACTAACATTATCGAGCTTATATTTTTCAACATTTTTTTCTCGGGGTCCAAGTTATCATGGTGTTTGTACCTAAATTATCATGTATATGATGCGTTATTATCATGATGTTTATACAAAAGTTACCATGGTACATTTTTGACAACTTTTTCCTTCAGGTCAAAGTTGCCGTGGTGTTTGTGCCTAAGTTATTAGTGTTTCCATGCAGAAAATACCTTGTTGTTTACACATAAATTACCAAGGAGATGCTTCAATAATTTTTTCACCCCCGGTCGAAGTTACCATGACATTTATACGTAAGTTATCGAGCCCTGGTGCACAAATTACCATGTCATTTGCACAGAAGTTACCGGAATATGTTTTCAACAACATTTTTATGGATCAGAAGTTATCGCGGTGTTTGTACATAAGTAATCTAGTGTAAGGTGCGTATATTACCATACTTTTTTCATAGAAAGCACCGGGGTATGTTTCAACAATTTTTTTCCCTCTGGGTCAAAGTTACCACGATGTTTGCACGTAAGTTATTAGGTCTGTGGTGACTAAATTACCGTGATATTTATACATAACTTACCAAGGGTATATTTCAATAACTTTTTTTTGTCAAAAGATCATGTAGATACTACTACTACATTTAAGCTTAGTCGTAGTATATGTAAGTTCCGACTTTAAGTGCGGTATACCCCCAATCTAGTCCTCACTATTGATGTTGTGAGTTAGACACTCATCTCTATCAATTTTGTAAGAAATTTTTTGGCCAAAAATAAAAGCAATAGAAGACTACTAGTGTTCTGATCTGAATAGATAACGACAACTAAAAGTTTGCGTGATAGAAAAAACAGACGAAAAATCTAGAGAAAGTAAAATTAGGCAACGCTTTCAAAAATAATCCTAATAAAAAAATCACACTAATACAATACAATAGTAAAAAAGAGTCAAATGGCTTAGTTTGCGTTTGGTTTACAACAAGTATAGTGTGTGGAGTAGAGACCATAGTTCGCACTCAACATAGGAACTATTATTCTCTCTCCCGCAAGAATTGAATTCAAGTGTTACTATTTTTCTAAAAAAAATCGAGTGTTACTATTATTTTTAGACAAAATTCGAGTGTTACCAGCACCTAACAGAAAAAAAAATTGATGGCTGCATCATAGCAGTGGCCTATTCACCGGGGTAAAGTATTTAAAGTAATTAGCCTCCAGCTAACCAGATCGTAAGGTTGGCCTTGATGGTTATCAAGAATAGCGAAGACGACCCCTGATCCCCGCAGTCCAGCGCCCCGCCCCTAGCCCCCCGCCGCCGGTGGCCACTCCGGCCCCGGCGTCCACCATCCCGCCGGCCTCGGCGGCCCCCGCCATGATCCTTACTGTTTCCCTACTCGCTGGATCCGTCTCCACACCACCATGTCGCTTGCAGATCTGAACTTCGACAAAGGCCAAGACTTTGCGGCCGAAGTTTGGAGGAAATGGGGTGTTACCATTAACTTTGAGGAAGGCAAGGATATGGAGGAATTCATCCTTGTTGCTGAGTTCACCAGATCACGTATCAGATTGACAGAGGAATCAGTAAGTACTATCCTACTGTCTTGCTTCGGGGGGCGTGCGTCACTCTTTAAGGTTTCTCGTCTTCAAAACTGGTCTTTTAAGTTCTCTGTATCCTCTAAAGAAGTTGGTTTCTCTATCATCAAAGATGGAAATGTTTCCCTCCCGCTGCTCAATATCAATTTCCTTCTTTGGGGTAATGGAGGACCTAATTCTAGTTGGGAGTTGGATCAATATTTACAAGAAAAAGAAGATGAGTGGACTCATATCTTCAGAAATCATCCCAGAAAATCTTATCTTCAAGCTCTTAGATCCCCAGCTACTTTCACTGATTCAGGCAACCAGAATCTATCGGCGGTTCGTTCTTCCCTGGATCATCCGCGATCAGCGCCTTCACCGCTTGCTGCCCATTCTCAGGGAGTTAATGCCCTTCAATCCTCTATTACTAACCAGGAGGCGGGATCATCGCGTTTTCAAAAAAGCCCACAGCGTGATTACTGCGTGCGTTGTCTTCTCCCGGGCCATAGCAGGCCTAGCTGCATGAACCGGATCAAATGTCATCGGTGCAAGGGATGGGGCCATATTGGGCGTGATTGCTACTCCCCGGCCCACGGTGGCCCAGTCAACAGGCCCATCTCCCTGAGTCGCCCGACGATCGAGTTTCCGAGGCAAGTGACCACTGTTCCCGCGATTGTGACTAATCAGGATGTCACTCCGCCGACCAACCAGGCTAATCAAGTTAATGTCCTGCCTCTACGCCGGCCTAGTAGCCTCCCTCTCAGCTCCTTCCAAACTTCGATATCGCAGCGCCTCCTTGCAGCCACCATTGCACCCAATTCTTCCGCCTTTCCTATCTCTCCACCATTGCTGCAGAATAGCAGAGTTGGAGCGATGGCCTCCTACCCCTTCGATCCCACACCTTTCCTTCCTCCCAACCACCAGAGCATCGAGGCGGAGGGGAGACCTGCAAGACTCAAGATCATCAATGGTGCAGCACCGGCGACCCACGAGGAGTGGGCAATTGCAACTATTGTGCCAATGCCAAATCTACCTGTGTCCTTCAACACGATCAGAGAGGTACTCTCAGATTTCCTCAATGATAAGCAGATAGGGTTTTCTGAGATTGAGCCTTGTCCGTTCGGGCAAGCATACATCAAGATGGCTAGTGTTTTTGATCGAGACGCTCTGGTTACGGATAGCCCACATCAGTTTACTGATGTTCATGTGGTCTTCCAACCACACAACAAGGGCCTGAATTGGAGGAGATTGGTTATGAACAGAGACATTTGGATTTTACTGTGTGGGTATCCGTTTGATAGGAGGGACATTCAGGAATTGAATAATGCGGTTAGCAAGTTTGGTAAATTCCTCAGCTGGGATAGGAATAGGAGCACGCGAGCTAATCTCATGGTAAAAGTTAGAGTGGAGCAACTGAGTGATATTCCTGCAAGCTTAGTATTTGGTGAAGGTTATGATTTTCAGACTGCCTCCCTCACTGTCCCTGTGGTCAACTTAAAGCATCAGATTTTGGGAGTTGAGGCACCTGATGAGGACCCAATTGAGCCGTTTGGTAATCCTCATCCTATTCCCGCCCAGCAGAATTTTCATCCCAATCAACATAATCATTTCCTGGGGCCACTCCAACAGCATGAGCATGATGATTTACATGGCCTCAATCAGCAACATGATCCCCAACTTAACCTTCAGCTTGCACTCCACCCAGTACAAGAGCAGCTTGTTGAGCAGAATCTAGAGGAAGCAGAGGATGAAGAGGAGGAATTGCCAGGCTGGGGACATTGGGCTCTGCCACCTGAAGCTGATGTTGAACTTCATCCCGGGGAATTTATGGCTCTGCATGATATTATGGAACCTCTTGAGGAAGAGGTGAATGTGGAGCTGGCAGCTCACAGTAGTCTTTCTATATCCATGCCCCCAGACAACAGTGCTAGCACTGATGCTTCAGCTAATGGTCCTTTGGCGCCAATGCTTGCCATCATTCCTGATTTAAACGAGATTCTGCAGCCCAATGGGCCTGCGATGGCCATACAAGAGATGCCAGTGCATGAGGCCCAGCATGAGATGGAAGTGTCTGAAGCACAGCAAGGGATTCAAGTGCCAGAGGCCCAACCAATTCCAGCTTTTTTGCCAGTTGTACCTCTGGCACCTATGATTGACCCAACTCTTGAAGCCCTTATCAGCACCACAGCTAATGATTTCAGAGATACACAAGATGACCCTATGCTATCAGAAATCCTTGCCAATGCTAGCAGTCAGATTACTAATTCTCAGAAAGATCTGCTTCTGCCACTCAGGATCAATGAAGAAATTGAGAAAGCAGAAAAGGTAGTGGAAGGGGACAGCATGCTTAAGGAACTGGATCATCAACCCAATATCAAAGAGCTGCAGATGGATCATACTATTACAGGTACCGATAACATCTCAGACTTATCTGCTCCTCCTGGTTTCCCTATCCCAGCCTATGCTAATCATGCTCACACCAATTGCCCAGAACCTCCAACTCTGGGGCAAGAACTAGAGGTGGTACAACCCATTAATGAAGAAGTTCTTCTTGGGAAGGAAGGTGCAAAGATCTGGCAGAAACATTTTGCCCCAAGAACTGAAAGTGGCAATGTTATTCAGGTACCTTCTGATTGGGTTAACTTCCTTTCAGTAAACTTCCTAGATCCAGACAAATTTTCATGGGCCAAAAAATTCATATCTTCTCAAGTGTGGGAAGTCATTATACAAGCTTCTTCTTGCAATACAACCCTTCCTTTCTTTGTTCCTGAGACATGCCATGACTGTTCTATGTTGACATGTTTGGTCACCACTCCATCCCAGGATTCACATGAAGAATTAGCTGAGGCTTCAGAGGAGAAGTGTCCATCTGAATCAAGATCTGCTTCATCCACTTCTGCTCTTCACAAAACCAAGAAAAGAAAGGACAACATTCCTCTGGTGGAAACTGAGGTAAGGAGGAGCTGCAGATTGCAAAAGTTGTCCAAAGGTTTTAAGAAAATAGTTTGTAGAGATAAATCTTGTCTGGCTTGTCATGCTGCCCCACCTACTTTACCAGCTAAAGTAGTTAAGAGTCTGAACTCCTCTTTCTGTAAGGTACCTAACAAAGTCAACTCTGAAGTCCTCCATACAAAGAGAGCCAAGAAGAACAAAGGAGAAGGACTTTTGTTGGATGAAGGCAAGGGCAGCAAGGAGAAAAACAAGAAATGGCTCTAAGATTCCTGGGAGGACACATGAATTTCTTCTTCTGTATCAGTTCCCACTATGTATGCAATGTGTCTCATGTATCTCCGGTTACTGTTTGGAGTGAACACTAGTTGGTCCTTTCTTTATCTGGATATCTCTGCACTTTTGAATGTGATTCTCTGGCATATCCTGCCTCAAGATCTATCTTTCCCCCTTGCTCTGGTCATAAGTTGGTTTCTCTCGTATCTTGCTTGCACAGTTGTTGTTCTATTATGCTCTTCTCACCATAAATGAACAGAAATTGGAATATTCTAAATTGGAACATTCGTGGACTCAATGATCCTAAAAAGTGGACTGCTATTTCAAACAAAGTAGAGGAATCCAAATGTGCAATCCTATGTTTACAGGAAACAAAGAGAGAAACAATTGATTCTGCATATCTCAAGAACTTCTGCCCTAGAAGAATCTCAAAATATGCTTTCTTGCCATCTGTTGGTGCTTCAGGAGGGCTTCTAACTGCTTGGAATGAGAGTATCTTTTCTGGGCAGTTACATCACACCAATAAGTTCTCTTTGACCTTGCAATTTACATCCAAACATGATGGTGATGTATGGTACCTCACAAATGTTTATGGGCCCTGTGAACCCAATGAGAGAGTTGAGTTCATTATCTGGTTTTAGAATTTCCATATGGCAGATGAGGCACAATGGATAATCATGGGCGATTTCAATTACATCAGATACCCACACAACAGAAGCAGAGAAGGTGGGAGTGTAAATGATATGCTCTCTTTCAATGAAGCTATTAATAGGCAAGCTTTGATAGAAATTCCACTTAAGGGTAGGAGGTTTACTTGGAGTAATATGCAAGATGCTCCACTTCTGGAAAAGTTGGATTGGTGTTTCACTTCAGAAGCTTGGACACTCAAATATCCTATCACTCTTGCTCACCCTCTTGCAAAAACTACCTCTGATCACATCCCTATTATGATCTCCATTGGTACCAACATTCCTAAATCAAAGGTGTTCAGATTTGAGAACTATTGGTTGCAACATCATCAGTTCAGAGATATTGTACAAGGCATTTGGGAGCAGCCAGTGGATGTTCAAGACAGTGCTAAGGTGATTGCTACCAAATTCAAAAGATTAAGGAAAGGTTTGAAGAACTGGGCTAGAGACCTCTCTGATCTAAAGAAGATCCTTGAAAACTCCAATTTCCTCATTCTATGCTATGATCATTTTGAAGAATATAGAAACTTATCTGCTGCAGAAACAAGTGGGAGAGATGCTATCAAAGAACATCTACAAGTTATCTTGGAGCATCAGAGATTATATTGGAAACAAAGGGCCACAATTAGACAGATTAAGGTGGGAGAAGCAAACACTAAATATTTCCAAGCTAAGGCTACCATCAAATTGAGGAACAATAGCATTGCTGTATTAAGAGATGAAGATGGGTTTGAGCACCATGACCACCAGGCCAAAGCTGCTATTTTATTCAGGGCTTTCAAAACTAGGATGGGCACCAAGACTACAACTAGCAATCCATTACAACTTCATCAGCTTCTGAACCCCATGGAGGATCTTTCTGCTCTTGAAAGCCCATTCACAAAAGAGGAAATTGACAAAGTCATCCATAACATGCCAGCAGACAAATCTCCTGGACCAGATGGGTTCAATGCTGCATTTCTGAAACACTGTTGGGATATTATTGCTGAAGATTTTTATAAGTTAATTGAGGACTTCCACTCTGGCAAAGTGAATCTCCAAAGTATTAACTACTCCTTCATCACTCTCATCCCCAAGAAGGACTCTGCAGTTTGCCCATCTGATTTTAGACCCATCTCCCTCCTTAACTGTACTCTTAAGATAATCACAAAGCTGCTGGCAAACAGGTTGCAAGGTTATATCCTCAAGATGGTCCATAGGAATCAGTATGGTTTTCTTAATAACAGATGCATCCAGGACTGCCTAGCATGGGCCTATGAATTTATTCATCAGTGTTATCAAAGTAAGCAAGAACTCATTATGCTCAAACTGGACTTTGAGAAGGCATTTGATATGCTTAGTCATGATACAATCATTCAGACACTCAAGGCTAAGGGTTTTGGAGATAGGTGGATTAACTGGATCAAGATGATTTATGGCTCTGGCTACTCTTCTATCCTCCTCAATGGTGTTCCTGGGAAACAATTCTTATGCATGAAGGGTGTCAGACAAGGAGATCCTTTATCTCCATTGATTTTTGTGATTGCAGCTGATATCCTCCAAAGTATGATGAATGAGGCCATGAGGAATGCTTTAGTTCATCCACCTCTGTAGCACAACTCTTGCTCTGATTTTCCCATTATCCAGTATGCTGATGATACTATGCTGATTGCTCAGGCTGACCCCACTCAAGTCCAACATATCAAGAATTTGCTCTTGCACTTTGCTGAATACTCAGGGTTGCAGATCAACTATTCCAAATCCACCATGATCTCAATTAATACTTCTCAGGTTAAAATGCTAGAATTATCTGCTCTGCTTGGGTGCAAGATTGGATGTTGGCCCCACACTTACTTGGGTCTTCCACTGAGCTCCACCAAACTAAGAGTTGAAGACTTTCTTCCAATGCTGAAGAGAATTGAAAACAGATTGCTTAGCTGCTCAACAATGTTATCTACTGGAGATAAGCTCACTTTGCTTAAGTCAGTCTTCACTAGCATGCCTACCTTTTTCATGTGTACTCTTCTGATCCCTAAGACTGTGCTTAAGCAAATCAATTCATACCTGATGAACTGCTTTTGGAGAAGATATGGGTCCCAAGACAGAGGCATGGTGCTAATCTCATGGGATAAAGTCTGTCAACCAAAATCACATGGAGGATTAGGTGTACTTGATCTGCAAGTCCATAACCAAGCTCTGCTCATGAAATTCCTTCACAAATTTTTCAATAAAGATGACATTCCATGGGTTAATATTATTTGGGAAACCTATTACCAAGAGAGATTACCAGGAGAAAGAATGATTAGATCATTTTGGTGGAAATCAGTGTTAAAACTGTTGCACACTTTCAAGGAACATACAAGGTGCCAAGCTGGGAGAGGAGATACTATTTTGCTTTGGACAGACAAATGGATGAACAATACCTTGATCTCTCAGTACCCTGAACTACACTCTTTTGCTATCAATCAAGACATCTCTCTGTTACAAGCACAACAGCAAGAGGACCTTAGCCACCTTTTTCATAGGCCATTGTCTCTCCAGGCATTTAATCAATTCAATGAGCTCCAAGAGATTCTCACAAACAGAGAGAATTCAATAGACAGAGACTCTTGGAAGATGGAGGGGACCAGGAGAAATTTCTCTTCTATGACCATGTACAAAGCTATTTCTGGCCCAAGTCAAGCACATTGCATCTTTCTGATGGTCTGGAATTCTACATGCAGATTAAGACACAAAATTTTCTTCTGGCTCTTGCTTCATGATCGTTTAAGCACAAGGAACATGATCAAGCGCAAAAACATGTATCTGGAGGATTACAACTGCGCCCTTTGTGCTGAGCAGAGTGAGGAAACATGTCTTCATCTGTTCTGGGACTGCCAATTTGCTGGTTTCTGTTGGGACCGGATTATTCCCAATAAACAAAGAGGTATTTCCACGTATGATGAGATCATGTTCATTCTTCGTGAAATTCCTAAGAATATTGCTATGGAAGTAGTGATTATGGGATGTTGGAGCATCTGGATGACCAGGAATGACAAAATCTTCAGACATGCCCCGATTCGCTATTGATCTTGGAAGCATTATCTCAGAGAAGGACTTGAAGCTTCTAGCCTTAGAGCTAAACAAAAGAAAGCAGAGGAGATTACTAGTTGGATAGTGCAGCACCTTTAATTTTTCATATGTTTCCCAAAACTGGTGTAGGTTGAAACCCTTGGGCTACATGTATCCATGTATTGTACTTTATTTAATTTAATATAGAAAATACCGTAGAACGATTGTTCTACGGTTTTGGCTAAAAAAAAGAATAGCGAAGACCTCGTGTGACTCTTCATGTATGGAGTTTGAATCCTGCCGTCGCTACGCCGTGCCAACTTTTTGGCGTTGATTGAGCCTCTCCTACACGTTTGGATGGACGCAAAGAATTGCTGCGCCCTACCCCCTTCCGCTCTTCTAGTTGTACTCGACGCCAAATTTTTGGCCAGCCGTTGGCTGCGAAATCGGCCGCCAATATTGGCAGGGCCAGGATAGGCCAAATCCAAACAACGCCTAAATATGCTATGGCACACACACAGCCATCTATATGACTGTAGATCCCCTCAAGAAAAATATGACTGTAGATGGCAAAATAATGCATTCAACATTCAGCACTACATTTTAGTCGTGGCAAAACAATACATTAATCCTCAGTTTACCATGTAGTTTGTCTAGAGCTAATCATGCATTACGTTTGGCAAGCAGATCAAGGCCATCAAACCAGGCCTTACAACCACACCCAAATTCAATTGGTCTATGCCTCGTTTGTCTTTGCATGGCCAAGCCCAGTGGACAAAATGCATGCATGTTTCCTCAATAAGCATACACGCATGCCTGGTACAATGGAAAGGGAGCTATGGGATTTGCTTGAGTTCCTCTGAGCCCTCACAAGCGATCAAGACATTTTAGTTGTTGTCACGGACCGTCTGCCAGCGCCGCCCTGTGAGTCTCCCCTCGGTTCACGCAACAACAATTGTACACACGATATAGCATATTGGACTCTAGGATTTAATATTTCCCAATATATAGTGGCCAAGTGTCGCGGAAAACCACGGCCACCTCTGGGGCCAAGGGGCCCCTTGCTGGTTCGGCAGGGGGATGTCACGTTGCACAAAGAGCAGAAGAATGTGGGGCAGCACGGCAGAGATCACACGGGCAATTTTACCCAGGTTCGGGCCGCCGCGAGGCGTAAAACCCTACTCCTGCTTTGGTGGATTGATGGTGGAAAAGTGGTGGTGGAGCATAGTACACTTGCCCGGCAGGCTCGCCCTGGGGAGGCAGTGACTACGCGCGTACGAGCGTGGGGGTGTTCAACTTTCCAACCCTTGCTACGGTTGCCATGGGCCTCCTTTTATAGGTTAAGGGGTCACCACAGTGGCAAAACAGTCATTATACACTGATAAGATAGCAAACAGTGCTATCATACCTAATTCTGCAGGCTGACAAAGTGCATTAAATGCACCGCTCAACGTCACATCGTTGCTTGCCCGGCAAGCCTTGCCGGGCTCATCTTGCCAGCTCCATGGCTGCTTGCTTGACACATCACAGGACGGGTGTCATTTGTAGGTATTTTCTATAGAAAGAGGCCGCCGTGTGGCGAATGGCTGCCACTTAGTCACTTTGCGGCTTGACACCGCATTGATCAATGACGTGGGTCGTGGTGAGATGGCTTGGTGAGGTGTCTTTGCCCTCGTGAGTCCCGGCAGGCCCTGCCGGGATGTCTTGAATGCTTTCTTCCGGGGGAGCCCTTGTCCTTGCCAGGTCCGCCTGCCCGGCAAGGGAGGCTTTTCTCCTGTTGGTGTCTCGCTTCTCTGTCTTGGTCTTGGCCTTCTTAATTAGCATGCTGGTTCTTTGAAGATCTTGGTCTCTTGTATCTTGACACGGCCTTGGTGTTGTAATCTTGTTCTCGTGCCTGTGCACAGTCAGGGCAACAGACCCAGGGTCTGTTGCACCGACAGAAGCCCCCGGGCCTGCCCTGATCGCGCTGCCGGGCATCGTCAGGGTAGGTCCTAATAAGTGCACAGGCAGGGGCGCTGGAGAGGCTGGTCTCTTGGAGTCTTCTTTGCTTCTTCATTAATCTCGACTCTGGGTCAGTTTCTGGTTTTCCCGCTCGTCGTGCATAATGCTGCGGGAAACTTGGACTGTGGCCCATGGATTGCCCACGCCCCATGTTCACGGGGCGGAAACTGCCATCCCACTTGCTCCCTGCCTCGCACGCACCTGCCACGTGTTCCGCATGCATTGGTCGTGGTAGGTGGTGGATTCGAAGAGCGCGGGGATGAGTGCCACGGTTGAGAACCAGGCGTCGATGGTTGGGGCAGAGGGTCGGCCTTGATTCTTTGGGCCGCAGAAGGTGCAGGGAGGCTGCATTGGGGGGAACGGGGCGGCCGTTTCCTGCGCAAAAGGCTAGCCCCCCGCTCCGTCCTTCTATAAAAAAGGGGGAAGAGCAGTGCATTTTCACTCACACCTCTTCTACCTTCTTGCAATCTTCCTCCACTCGCCATGGTGAGAGGACAAGGGCGCGGCGGCACTCCAGCAGTGGCGACGAGGGCTTCTACTCGACAGCGCATCCCTCCTCCTCCTGATCCCGTGATAGAGGAGCCCACCGCGAGAGGAGGAGGGAGGGGCGAGGCCGAGGTCGCCGCAGTGCTCGAGGAAGAGGCGGACGGGGTGATGCCTTAGCCGCACCGCCGCCGGCGGTCCTCCCTCCAATGGACGGCCATGTCGGGGATTAGCCTCGAGAGTTCATCATCTGGCTGTACAAACCCCCATGTGGCCATTTTCGCCTCCCTACTCCATTTGCACGGGAAATGGAGCTCGAACAGCCACACGCTCTGAGGTTGCACATGAGGGGCTGTGGGAACGGCGGCATGTGGGTTGATGTCGACTTCCCTGCTCTTCATGTGATGTACCTCCGTCGTCATTGGAAGACCTTTGCTCGTGCCCACGGTTTCTCGAAAGGGCACGTTCTCCAGTTCAAATTAATGGAGAGCGGCCTGCTCTCCGTCAAGACCTTCGGGCACTCAGGAGCTCGCTTAGGGTGCTGCACGGAGAGCTCAACCGATGTCGAAAGCTCCTCCTCGAGCGAAAACGACAAGGAGGACAGTGACGGCGATGACGACAGCAGCGCGCAGGAGGGCGACGACTCTGGCTCCGGCTGAGCGTCGCCTGCACCATCTTCATCAGGCGGCAGCACCATCATCTGCATCTGCCTCTACTTCCCGGCAAGGTGATTTGCCGGGGAGTTGGATGCAGGGGTGGGGATGGTGCCGCCTAGCTTCCTCCAGCAGTCTTCCAGCTGGACCCCGGTAGGCTTCCTCTTGGACTGCAGCTCTGTTAGCCCTGCCGTGTCCTGCTGGCCTTGGTGGTGGTGGTTGGCGGGTCGCCTCCGTCGTTCTCTCCATCGATGCGTTCCCCGGTGCTCCCCCGTCCCTGTCAGGCTACCTCTCCTGGAGCCCGATGGGAACGGGCCGGGCTTCTGCTCAGGCACTCCTTTTACCCTTCTCGCCTTCAAATGCTGCGCCTAGGAGGAGATGGAGGGCATCATGGGGCACTTATCTTTTTTCAATCTTAAACTCATAGGCACTTGCCAAATTTTAGTTCGAATAATGTAATCTCTTGAGTCCATATCTGTGTTCTATAAGATTTGTACTTGTATGACCAGCATATTAATGAAAAAGATGAACCTTGCCGGGAACTCTTGCATGTATATGTCCATGCAGAGGTGAAATGCCTCTTTATTTTAAATAAATGAGTTTTCCCCGGCAGGCTATCCTGCCGGTACCCTTTCTTCATTGCCGGGGAACTGAGCCTACCGGTAAGAAATAGAGGGACCAGCCCCCCGCCAACTTCTTTTCATCAAAGGCTACTACGACCATCCAGGCCGAAGCAACGTTTGCGCCAGGGATGGGAGCACCTAAGTTTCGAAGAGTGGCGGGGTTTTCTTATGCACAAGTTTTAGCTTACAGAACACTTATGGACAAGAGGTAGAACTTATCTGTTTGGTTCGCCGGGGATCGCAGCGTTGGTTCATTTCCCCATCTTCTTGCAGAAACCGAGTTCTCGGCAGGAACTTGCAGCTTTATGCAGATGAGAATGATGCAGGATGCGATCCTATCTATATGCATATGCAAATGCTCATGAAATGCTTATGCAAATGCTCTTGGATTGCTTATGCATGCATCCAACTTGGTCGGGGGCCCCCCAGTGCTTCGTTAATTTCTCTGGTGCTCAGGGTCATCACCTGGCTTTGTACAAGGGGTTACATGCAGCTGAGGCAAGGCATGTACAAAAGGGTGGCCGCCGGGTAGGGCCCGACAGCCGCGCCTTACGGGTAGAACTTGCGAAGATGCTCAATATTCCATGAGTTTTGCAATTGAATGCCATCTCTAGTCTCCAGACGGATTGCGCCAGGTCTGGTGACTCGTACTACCCGGTAAGGGCCTTCCCACTTCGGCGTCAACTTGTTTGTACCATTGGCGGACTAAATGCGCCTAAGGACAAGGTCGCCTTCCTCAAAACACTGGGCATGAACCCTGCAGCTATGATAGCAATGCAGGGCTTGCTGATAGCATGCAGCACGCGTAGCAGCCCGGAGACGGTTCTCCTCGAGTAGCACAGCGTCATCACACCGGTGCTGATCTTGCGCTACTTGGTCGTAGGCAAGCACTCGAGGCGACCCGTAAATGAGTTCCGTGGGGATAACTGCTTCTGCCCCATAGACCAGGGAAAAAGGAGTCTGCCCGGTAGCTCGATTTGGTGTCGTTCTGAGGGACCATAGAACTACCGGTAGCTCATCGATCCACCGCCTGCCGTGCTTCTGCAGTGTATCAAAGGTTCTTGTTTTGAGTCCCCGCAGCACTTCAGCGTTCGCCCTCTCAGCTTGCCCGTTGCTTCTGGGATGTGCGACAGAAGCAAACGAGATCTTGCTTCCGAGGGCATGAACATATTGCATGAAGGCGCGGCTCGTGAATTGGGTGCCATTGTCGGTAATGATCCTTACCGGGATTCCAAAACAACACACCAAATCTTTCAAGAACTTGATAGCTGATTGAGCAGTCACCTTTCTCACGGGAGCAACTTCCGGCCACTTTGTAAACTTGTCGATAGCAACGAACAAGAATTCAAAGCCCCCGATCGCTCGGGGGAAAGGGCCGAGGATATCGAGCCCCCTTGTCTGAAGACCTTGGGCAGGCAGGTGGATTTTCTTGGAATGGAACTGACAGGCTTCACATTTGGTGACTAGCTCAACCGCATCTTGGAGGGCTGTGGGCCAATAGAATCCTTGCCGGAATGCTTTCCCAACTAGCGCCCTTGATCCAATGTGGGAGCCGCACATGCCTTTGTGTATCTCAGCCAGCAGTTCCTTCCCTTCTTCCCGGCAGATGCACTTCAATTTCACACCATTGGGCCTCCTTCTGTACAGAGTGTCATCGACAAACTGGTACATACTGGACCTCCGGGCTACTCTTTCAGCCTCATCTTGGTCATTGGGGAGTTCTTCGGTTTGGAGAAAGTGGACTATGTGCCTTGCCCAAGTTGGAGCCTGGGGCTCGGCAACAAGGACTACCGGCACCTCCTCAACTGCGGGGGCACATTCCTCATTCGCAGGGACCATGGGTCCGGCTGGAGGGTGCGGTCCGGCAGGTTGTGAGGAGTTGTTTCCGGCAGGGTCCCTGCTAGGAGCAGATGGCTCTACCGGGAGAGGCTTACCGGAGTCCAGCTTTCTCCTTTTCCGGGCCATTGTTGCTGGGGATATGGAGGGTTGAGTAAGATGGAGAACAAAAGTTCCTGGTTCCACAGGAAGCTTTTGGGCAGCACACTTTGACAGGTGACCAGCTATGCTGTTTTCCGCATGAGGTATGTGCTCTGTTTGCAACCCGTCAAAGTGCTCCTCCAATCTTCTCACTTCCTCAACGTATGCCTCCATCAATGGACTTTGGTAATCCTTGTTGACTTTTCTCACCACAAGCTGTGAGTCTCCTCGAATGATCAGCTTCTTGATTCCCAATTCTGCGGCAATCCTGAGCCCAGCAAGGAGCCCTTCATACTCTGCTGTATTGTTGGTTGCCTCTTCCCGGACAAAATGCATCTGGACAACGTACTTCAAGTGTTCCCCGGAGGGAGTGACGAGAAGCATGCCAGCCCCTGCACCTTGTAGGGAAAAAGCACCATCAAAATACATGATCCATTCTTGGGACGCCTCCTTGCCGGGGATAACTGTTTCTGGCACTTCCTCGTCAGGGGTTGGCGTCCATCCTGCAATAAACTCTGCCAATGCCCTGCTCTGGATTGTTGATGTGCTCTCAAACTTCAAACCAAAACTGGATAACTCCAAAGCCCACTCCACTATTCTGCCAGTAGCCTCAGGGTTCCGGAGTATCCTTTGCAACGGGAAGCGAGTGACAACCATGATCTCATGGGCTTGGAAGTAGTGGCGCAGTTTCCTTGAGGCCATGATGAGGCCAAAGATCAACTTTTGCACGCCAGAGTACCTCGATCTAGCCCCCTGTAGCAGGGAACTGACAAAGTACACTGGGCGCTGCACCAATTTCTTCCTTGCCATGTCCTTGGGGTTGTCTTCGCTGCCGTGCTTATCTCTGTCCTGATCCCTATCTAACTTTGCCGGTCTTTGCTCACTCTCTGTTTCATCCACTTCCCGCTGTGCCACCAAGGCTGCACTAACCACTTGATTGGTTACCGCCAAGTATAACAGCAATGGCTCTTGCGGTTTGGGAGCAACCAAGGTGGGCACAGAAGATAGGTAGGCCTTCAACTCTTGCAAAGCCGCATCTGCTTCTGGAGTCCACTTCATGGGCCCTGCCTTCTTCAAGATTTTGAAGAACGGCAAGGCGCGCTCGACAGACTTGGAAATGAATCTACTTAACACGGCAACGCACCCTGTCAGATGCCTTACATCTTTGACCGTCTTTGGTGCTTGGATCTGTTCGATGGCTTGGATCTTATCAGGGTTGGCTTCGATCCCCCGATGGGATACAAAGTACCCGAGCAGCTTGCCGGAGGGAACACCAAATACACACTTTTCCGGGTTGAGCTTCAAGTTGATCTTGTGGAAATTGGCAAATGTCTCCTCCAAATCCTGGATAAGGGTTGATCTATCCTTAGTTTTGACCACAATATCATCCATATAAGCCTCAATGTTTCTGTGCAGCTGTGGCCCAAAACCATTCTGGACTGCCCTTGCAAAAGTAGACCCGGCACTCTTTAATCCGAAAGGCATGCGGATAAAATAGTACGTACCACACGGGGTGATGAACGAGGTCTTCTCTTCGTCTTCCTTGGACATGAAGATTTGATGATACCCAGAATATGCATCCAAAAAGGAGAGCAAATCGCAGCTAGAAGTGGAGTCCATGATCTGGTCGATGCGCGGCAAGGGAAATGGGTCTTTCAGGCAAGCCTTGTTGAGATCTGTGAAGTCTATGCAAAGTCTCCATTTCCCATTGGCCTTCCGGACAAGCACTGGATTTGCTAACCACGTTGGATGCAGCACTCCTCTGACCAAACTAGCTGCCTCAAGTTTCTTGATCTCCTCTGTAATGAACTGCTGCCTCTCCAAGGCCTGCTTCCGGACTTTCTGCTTGACAGGTCGGGCATGTGGGCAGACAGCAAGGTGGTGCTCGATTACCTCCCTGGGAACACCAGGGATATCAGATGGTTGCCAGGCAAACACATCGATATTCGCCCGCAGGAAGGCAACGAGCGCGCTTTCCTATTTGTCATCGAGGGTGGCGCTGATGGTGAAAGTACCATCAACGCCAGCCAGCCCTGCCGGGACCTTCTTCACTTGTGGAGCAGCAACCTTGAATCTCTTGATGTTGGAACTCTCCGGCAAGTCATCAATAGGCGCAGCGCACTCCGAAGAGGCGCGCTTCCCGAATTCCTTGCTGGAGCCCTTACTATCCTTCTTCTTCCCTCTGTTCTCCTTGGCGGGAACTGCCGCTGCTGCTGCCTCTGCCACGACTGCGTCCCGGTACATATTGTCCACACAAATGATTGCGTCTTTCTCATCTGATGGACGGAAATGACTCCAACTAGCCCTGGCATCTTCAAGACATTGTAGGCATAGTGGGATGCCACCATGAACTTAGCCAGGGCTGGGCGTCCAAGGATTCCATTGTACGGCAAGGGGAGGTCAACCACATCAAACACAATCTTTTCAGTCTGGTAGTTCAGCTCTCCCCCAAATGTCACAGGCAACGTGATCTTTCCCTTAGGATGACTCCTGCCGGGATTAACTCCTTGAAATGTGCCGGTGACTTTTAACTCATCCCCTGCTATCTGAAGCTTGCTGATAACCTTTGGGGAATTCAGATTCAACCCGGCCCCGCCGTCCACCAACATCTTCGTGACCTTGAGGTTGCGGATTGTTGGAGAGACCAACAACGGCAAACATCCTACCGCGGTGGTGCGGTCAGGATGATCCTCTTCGTAAAAAATGATGGGCGTGCGTGACCATTTGAGTGGTTCCGGGCCCCTAGCGCTGGTTCCACGGCATTAACCTCACGGGCCCACCGCTTGAGTTGGCGGTGAGAGGCGTGTAGGGACGCACCCCCCTCAATGCACAGGGCGTCAGTGGCCTTCTGGAACTCCTGCTCACTGGTTTCCTCTTCATCCCCTTCATCACTCTCATCACCGCAGGCTTCCTTCTCTCGATCCCTGGCGGGTTTCCCTTTGTTCCGAAGAGGTCTGCCGGGGCGATTTACTTCACCGCCACAACCCTTACCGCCTGCAACATCCTGTCCCTTTTCCTTGTCATGCTTCTCATATTCTGCTTTCTGTCTCGTGACAAGCTGCTCAACCTGATAACACTCTTGAAGGTCGTGGCCCTTGGTCCGATGGATCTTGTAGTACGGTCCATCACCTTTCCCGGCCTTTTCGGCGGCCGCGGCCTCCCGGCAGTCAGAGCACACGGCAGCTTCCTTGCCGAGGGTTTCGGCCTTAACCTTCTTGTCGGTACTAGGGATACCCGACCCTTCAACAGACATTACTGTCTTATCCTTGCGCTTCTTATTGCGCTTCTTGCTCTTCTTCTGATTGGTGGACTCGTCATCATCCTCTGAATCAACATTAATGCAGTCCTCCTCTCCGGCCAGTTTTCTTCCCTCCTCCATCCGAGCACACTTATCCACCAAGGTGTAAAGTTCCTTCACAGTCTTGGGCAACCGTACATTCATCTTGGAACGAATCTTCCGGTTGCGCACATTGGACTGGAAGGTGGCTATCACAGCTGCTGGATGGATATTTGGGATGTTTCTGTGGACTCCGCTAAATCTCTGCAAATACTTCCGGAGAGTCTCTCCTTCTTTCTGCTGAAGAAGCTGCAGATCACTGGGCCGACCTGGTTCTTGATGGCCGCCAGTGAAGGCGCCAATGAACTCATGGCACAAATCAGCCCATGATGAAAAGGAGTTCTCTGGCAGGTACATCAGCCAAGACCTCACATTGGACTTGAGAGCCAAAGGGAAGTAGTTGGCGAATACCTTCTCATCTCTTCCCCCGGCAGCTTGAACAGTGATGGTGTAGATGCTCAGAAACTCTGCCGGGTTCAGCCTCCCATCGTACTTCTCGGGTATCTCTGGCTTGAACGTGCGGACGGACGGCCAACGGACTTGCCGCAGCTCACGAGTAAAGGCAGGGTACCCAACCTCGAAAGGTAGGTACCCGCCAGTATCGAGTGCAGGCTCTTCGACGTCGGGACCGTCACACCCTTTAGCCCGACGGTGGGCGTCGCGGCGTTGCTCAATGACAACGTGCGCGTCTCCCCTCCGCCTGTCCTCCGGGGCACGCTGCCGGCCTGGACGCGCTCGAGGGTCAAAAGAGGCCGTCGAGACCCCATCAGGTTCTTGATTCCGCTGCGCCCGCGCTAGCTGCCATGGCGGGGATTGTACCGTGGGGGTGGCCCCTTCCGTACGACCAACAGCGCGGGCTGTTGTCGTCGCTTGGGGAGGCTGTGGCGGGCCAGCTTGCTGCGAGCCCCCAGCCTCGGCGAAGCTGAGCAGGCTCTGTATGATGGCACGCCATTCATCCATCTGCTCGGCCGCTGGCAGAAACCTCAGTAGCAGTTGAGCCTGCGCCATGGCCTGCGTAGCAATACTTGGTATGGGCGATGATGACGCAGATCGCGCCGTCGCTTGGCTCCTGACGGGGCCAGCAGCGACCATATCACGTCCCTGCTGTTGCGGGGCGGCCACCTGGATGGCATGGTGGCGCGGTGATGGCGCTTGAGGGTCAGCAGCTCCACTAGGCGCAGCAGCCTGGTCGACTCGTCCTGGGGGAGGTGCACGCGCTGCGGCCGCCCCTGTGGTGGGGGCGGCCGGAGGGCGGCGATTCGCCCCGGACCAAGCGCCATTGCTGTGGCTGTGCCCGTTGGCGAGGGGAAGGAGTGTGGATGGAGTAGCCCCTTCACCCGTACCTCGCGGAGCGTGGCTATCGGGGTGTTGCTGATGTTGTTCTCCTCCGGCGTCTCCTGCTCCTGCTTCGACCGCAGGGGAAGTGGTGACGGTGCCGCCTGCCCCGACCACAGCCCCAGCGGCGTCCACACTCTCGCGCGCCTCCGCGTCCCCCGCAGCATTGGTGGCTGCGGGCGGCGGCGCCTTCGAGGTGGATGGGTGAGCAGCAGCATTGGGCTTCTTCTTGGGTGCCATTGCCGACGGCACCGTCGAAGACGAAGATGGTGATGAAGATGATGCGCTGCACACGCTTTCTAGTTCGCGCAAGCGATCCCCCTACCTGGTGCGCCAAAGATGTCATGGGAAACCACAGCCACCTATGGGGCCAAGGGGCCCCTTGCTGGTTCGGCAGGGGGGATGTCGCGTTGCACAAAGAGCAGAAGAACGTGGGGCAGCACGGCAGAGATCACACGGGCAATTTTACCCAGGTTCGGGCCGCCGCGAGGCGTAAAACCCTATTCCTGCTTTGGTGGATTGATGGTGGAAAAGCGGTGGTGGAGCGTAGTACACTTGCCCGGCAGGCTCGCCCTGGGGAGGCAGTGACTACGCGCGTACGAGCTTGGGGGTGTTCAACTTTCCAACCCTTGCTACAGTTGCCATGGGCCTCCTTTTATAGGTTAAGGGGTCACCACAGCGGCAAAACAGTCATTATGCACTGATAAGATAGCAAACAGTGCTATCATACCTAATTCTGCAGGCTGACAGAGTGCATTAAATGCACCGCTCAATGTCACATCGTTGCTTGCCCGGCAAGCCTTGCCGGGCTCATCTTGCTAGCTCCATGCCTGCTTGCTTGACACATCGCAGGACGGGTGTCATCTGTAGGTATTTCCTGTAGAAAGAGGCTGCCATATGGTGAATGGCTGCCACTTAGTCACTTTGCGGCTTGACACCGCATTGATCAACGACGTGGGTCGTGGTGAGATGGCTTGGTGAGGTGTCTTTGCCCTCGTGAGTCCCGGCAGGCCCTGCCGGGACGTCTTGAATGCTTTCTTCCGGGGGAGCTCTTGTCCTTGCCAGGTTCGCCTGCCCGGCAAGGGAGGCTTTTCTCCTGGTGGTGTCTCGCTTCTCTGTCTTGGTCTTGGCCTTCTTAATTAGCATGCTGGTTCTTCGAAGATCTTGGTCTCTTGTATCTTGACACGGCCTTGGTGTTGTAATCTTGTTCTCGTGCCTGTGCACAGTCAGGGCAACAGACCCAGGGTTTGTTGCACCGACATCAAGGCCTTGTGATAAGAACTTGCATCCTTTGATTCTGCATGGCTGGGGCATCTTTTCCCAGTACTAAGAAAATTTCAAAGTAAATATTAATGTATGTTTTGTTTTCTACCAATCAGCAGTATGTTGCTTTCTGATAGTATTATACTAGTCCATGGATGCCGGGCCAATTGTATTATTAAGTTTCTTGCTTGAATTAAAATAATTAAAATAACTTCCATTATTCTCATTTCTGATAAGTACGCAACACGAAACAGTTCAAAATATATGTATGCACTGGCACACATAGCATTTTCACTTCTTTGCACATAATTTAGTTGTGGTGCTTCTAGTTTGACCAACGCAAAGTTAATAGGATTAGGCAGGGACGCCTTGTAGCGAGAGATACTCGGCAAAGGTAATATTTTTTTGAAACCTGTACCGTAAAACAATTGTTCTACGGTTAATTATATTAAATTAAAGTAAATATGTACATACAATAAAGGTCCCAGGATCAACCAATTCCTGCTCTAGGCAACATAAATAAAATTACAACTGGGTATCAATCCAGGATTGTATCTTTTGTGCCTTGACTGGTTTAGCTCTGTAAGCTGTTGTCTACAGTGTTTCTTTCATGTAGTGTGACCAACTCATGGCATGGGGTGCAGCATTACGAAAGATCTTGTCGTTTCTTACCAACCAAATACTCCAGCTGCCTGCCATGATGATGTCAAGGGCAAAATCATGTGATAATGCACTGATCCTTAAGTAGATCTCACCATAGCTTGAGATACCCCTGACTCTGTTGGGGAGTATCATATTCCAACAGTCAATAGCAAAGTTGCAATCCCAGAATAGGTGCAAAAGTGTTTTTTCAGATTGTTCATTGCAGATGGCACAATTGTAATTCTCTGGGTACATGGATCTTCTGCGTAAGAGATTTCTGGTGTTGATTCTATCATAGAGCAGCAACCAGAAGAATAATTTATATCTCAATCGAGCTGCACACGTCCAGAGTAATTGGAAGATTTTATAGGCTGAGCTGGGTCCGACGAGTGCTTTGTACATCTTGATGGCAGAATAGTTGCTATTTTTTCACTTGTATGACCATTTATCTTTCCCTGTCAGTTGGCTTCTATTTTGTAGTTGTGTCTGAAGTTGTAAAAGCTGTTGGTATGCTTGGGCTGAAAGTGGAAGTTGAAACAGATCTTTAATGTTGGGTTGTGCCAATGCACACTGAAGAGTGATCTCTGTATCACGGCAGTAAGAGAAGAGGTGTGGGTAGCTTACAGAGAGTTCTTGACCCTGCCATTTATCTCTCCAGAAAGCAACTGTGTTTCCAGTGCTTGGTTCACATAGGGCTTGCCCTTTATAGTGTGGGGGTAGCTTGAGAACAGCTCTATACCAGAATGATCCAACATACCTGACATGGGGGAGGTGCTTGATGGGGAACGTTGCATGAAAATCAAAAAAATCCTACGAACTCCCAAGATCTATCTAGGAGAAGCATAACAACGAGAGGGGAGAGTGTGTCTACATACCCTCATAGACTATTAAGCGGAAGGGTATATCACGCGATTGATGCAGTCGTACTCGTCACGATCCAATCGCGATCCAAACCGAGGAAGTACCGAACGAACGGCACCTCCTCGTTCAGCACATGTACGACTCGATGATGTCTCCTCCTCCTTGATACAGCAAGCGAGGGAGGAGAAGTAGATGGGATTGCCAGCAGCACGACGGCGTGACGGTGATGGTGGTGGAGTGATTCAGGTAGGGCTACGCCGAGCGCTATCGAAACAACAAAGACGGAGGAGTTACGAAGTAATGGGAGAGGGGGCCAAGGGCTTGTGTGTCCTATTGGGGGCTCCCCCTCCCCTCTATATATAGGTGGAGGGGCGCGGTGGCCAGCCCTCGAAGCCCTAGGGGCGCACCAAGGGGGAGGAGTTGGACTCCTAGTCCAATTTCGTCCTTTTTACATACACAGGTGGACTTTCCACCTCTCCCAAGCCACATGGGCCTTGAGGGACTTGTGCTCCTGGCCCAAGAAGGCCAGGGTGCCTCCCCTCAGCCCATGTTGACCCTTGGGACATGGTGGAACCCTTGATGGACTTCCAGACTCCTTCGTAAGTTTCCGGAACCTTATGGAAGCTTCCCGATACAATACCGAAAAAACTGAAACTTTTTCCGGAACCCTGAAAAAACCTTTCCATATATAAATCTTTACCTCCGGACCATCCCAGAGATCCTAGTGACGTCCCGGACCCCATCCGGGACTCCAAACAACATTCAGTCACCAACATGCATATCCCAATATTACTCTAGCATCACCGAACGTTAAGCGTGCGGAACCTGCGGGTTCGAGAATCATGTAGACATGGCCGAGACACCTCTCCGGTCAATAACCAATAGCGAAAACTGGATGTCCATATTGGTTCCTACAAATTTCACGAAGATCTTTTATCGGTTGAACCACGATGTCAAGGATTCTGTTAATCCCGTATGCAATTCCCTTTGTCCGGCGATATGTTACTTGCCCGAGATTCGATCGTCGGTATCTCCATACCTAGTTCAATCTCGTTACCGATAGTCTCTTTACTCGTTCTGCAATACAAGATCTCGTGACTAACTCATTAGCCACATTGCTTGCAAGCTCTTTACGATGGTGTATTACCGAGAGGGCCCAGAGATATCTCTCCGTCACACGGAGTGACAAATCCCAGTCTTGATCCATGCCAACCCAACAGACACCTTCGGAGATACCTGTAGAGCATCTTTATGATCACCCAGTTACGAAGTGACATTTTATAGCACACAAGGTATTCCTCTGGTATCTGGGAGTTGCATGATCTCATGGTCTTAGGAATAGATACTTGACATGAAGAAAGCTGTAGCAATAAACTCAAGTGATACGATCAAATGCTAAGCTTACGGTTGGGTCTTGTCCATCACATCATTCTCCTAATGATGTGATCCTGTTATCAAATGAAAACTCATGTCTATGGTTAGGAAACCTTAACCATCTTTGATCAACGAGCTAGTCTAGTAGAGGCTCACTAGGGACATAGTATGTATTCTCACATGTATTTAAGTTTCTGGTCAATACAATTCTAGCATGAATAATAAAACTTTATCAGGAACAAGGAAATATGGTAATAACCAATTTATGGTTGCACTTAAAAAAACAATTTATTATTGCCTCTAGGGCATATTTCCAATAGTGCTGTGTGTAGTATGTTTCCCAGATGATCCTGACCCAAGGAGTGTCTTCTTTATTCAAGAATTTATGCAAGAATTTCATTAAGAGTGCCTGCTTGTAGACACCAACATTAATCACACCAAGCCCACCATGTAACTTGGGCATACATGCTTTCTCCCAAGCAATCATGGCCATCCCTTTTTCCTTAGAGCCATATTTTCTCCATAGACAGTGTTTCAGATAAGAATTGATATGGTTGAGTACTGATTTGGGGATCATCAAGGTGGACATGAAGAAGATAGGCATGCTGGTGAATACTGATTACACCAATGTGAGCTTATCTCCAGTGGAAAGAAGGGTATTGCAGTTAGATAGTCTGGATGAAATTCTTTGAGCATTGGAAAGAAGTCCTCCACTTTGGGTTTTGAATAACTTAGAGGTAAGCCCAGGTATTTGATGGGCCAATTCCCAATCTGACAGCCTAGTAGATTAGATAAAGTGTGCATCATATCCTCTAGAGTGTTGATGGAGAGCAGAGTGGATTTGGCATAGTTCACCTTGAGCCTAGTGTAGGCAGCATAATGGAGCAGCAAGTTCTTCATGTGCAGCAGTTGTGAGTGGGCAGCAGGTAGTACCAGTAAGGTATCATCAGCATATTGTATAACTAGGAATTCAGGGCATGATTGGTGCTGCGGTGGTGCCTCAATCAGGTGATTGGCCATAGCTTCATTAAGCATAGTTTGTAGGAGATCAGCTGCAAGCACAAGAATCAGTGGTGACAATTGATCTCCCTGTCTAACACCCTGTTTGCATAGGAATTGTTTACCACGCACCCCATTAAGCAGAACTGAGGAGTAACCAGTACTGTAGATTTTATTAATCCAGTTGAACCATCTGCTACCAAATCCTCCGGCTGTCATTATTTCAAGGATGTGTCATGGCTCACAAGATCAAATGCCTTCTCAAAATCAAGTTTCAGCAGAACAATTTCCTTTTTGGATTGAAAACACTGGTGGATGTATTCATAGGACCAAGCCAAACAATCTTGAATACACCTATTGTTTAAGAAACCATATTGATTCACATGGACCAGCTGAAGCATCAATTTCTGTAGCCTATTAGCAAGGAGCTTGGTTATAATTTTCAGAGTGCAGTTGAGTAATGAGATTGGTCTGAAATCTCCAGGAGCTAAGGCAGCCTCTTTTTTGGGGATCAAGGTGATGAAGGAATAATTTATGCTCTGTATATTAGCTTTCCCTTCATAGAAGTCATCTATCAATTTGTAGAAGTCAGGGGCAAGGACATCCCAGTAATGTTTTAAAAAGGCAGCATTAAATCCATCATGACCTGGTGACTTATCAGCAGGCATGTATTTAACCACTTCATCAATCTCAGAATGTGTAAACGGTTCATCAAGGGCCTGCAGGTTGTTTATGGTCAATTTGGTTTTTCAGCTACTAGTACACTCGCCATGAAATCCTAGATCTTCTTGTGAGCTGTTTCCACACCGTTGAGAAATATTTGGATCAATGATAGTAGAGGCAGGCAAGAAAAGCTGCTCAAAGGGGACGACATGATGATCGAGTTGAAAGTGGTAGAGGTTGTGGAGTAGTAAAGGGTTTTCAGTGGTTGTAGTTTGTCCCAGTCTCTGCTTGAATGCTCTATATAAGATGGCTGCTTTTGCTGTGTGATCTTGAACTTCCCCACCTGCTTCTCTTGAAGTACTCTATAAAGTTATTCATGTGTTTAATTGTAGCCTTGGCCTGAAAGAATTTGGTATTAGCTTCACCAAATTTAACGTTCCTTATGGTAGCTCTCTGCTTCCAGTAGATTTTCTGAAATTTCAGAGTGTTTTCCAGATGAACTTTCAGTGTATTTCCGCCCCAATTTTCCTCTGGTGTAAGCCCTCTATATTCCTCCAAATGGTCCAGGAATAAGATCACTGCATTAGTGTTGTTGATAGTGGTTTTAAGATCTAACAAATTCTTAGACCATATCTTCAGGCCTTTTCTCAATCTCTTGAATTTAGCAGATATAGCTTTGGCACTATCAGGCTCTTCAACTGATTGTCCCCATATGTTCCTCACCACATCTTTGAAATCAGAGTGTTCCAACCAATAGTTTTCAAATATGAAAATCTTGGATTTGGGAATGGAAGTCCCAATCCTAATAACACATGGAGTGTGGTCTGAGGTTGTTTTAGCTAGAGATGTAGCCATTGTATTAGGGTAGGATAGTGCCCAGGATTCAGAAGAGAAGAACCAATCAATCTTTTCAGGCAATGGTGCCTCTTGCATGTTGGTCCAGGTGTAGTCCCTGCCTTTGAGGGGGATCTCTACCAATGCCAACTTGTTGATGGCCTCATTGAAAAGTAACATATCTTGAAAATTTCGTCCATCTCTATTTCTGTTGTTGGGATATCTCATGTAATTAAAATCTCCCACCACTAGCCAATCCATGTCATCATCTATCTGAATATCTTGGAACCAGTTGAGGAATATAATTATGTTATCTAGTTGACTGGGTCCATATATGTTGGTGAGAATTCATTTGTTCCCATTGAGTTTAGAGGTAAATTCAATGGAGAGAGAGAATTCAGTTTTACAAATAGTCCTGCCAGTGAAAAATTGTTCATTCCATATAGTGATCAGTCCACCAGATGCTCCTATAGAGGGTAGGTAATCAAATTTGCTCAGCTTTCTATGACAGAAGTTCTTGATGTATGCACTATCAAAGGTTTCTCTTTTGGTTTCTTGCAAAGCAACAATGGCACAATCAGATTCAGCAATCTTATTAGATATAGCCAGCCATTTCTTATCATCATTGATCCCCTAATGTTCTAGTTTAGTGCACTCCAATTCCTACTCAGGAATGAGGTAACAGAAGTAAGAGGTAGTCATAGTACATGACTAACAACCAAACAGGATAAAGCTGACAACAACATTGCAGTCAGTCTGACATAATGTTTAAGTGAGAGCAGTAAAAGATAACAGGTTTTCCGTAATTCAGGCAGCCCACATTGAGTACAACCCCATACATAAACCCAAATAGTCTGTTTCTGATGGTCAGATAGTAAACAGGGAAGTACAAACTACAAAAAGTGACTAAGACCATCTATGTGATAGTTCTTGGAGTTTCGATTCCCCTGTTTCTCCTTGAGCCTGCTTTTTGCTGAAGTAGTTTGATTTGAGATCTTAAGCTTCTTATTCCCTCCCTTCAGTGGACCACCTTTGTCTTCCTGAACATTACCCTTGCAAAATGAAGTGACAAGACTTTTAACCACTTTGCTAGGTACAAGTGGAGGAATAGCATGACAGGGTAAACAATTCTTATCCATACATGTTTTATTTTTGAACCCTTGATGTAGAGAAAGTAATCGATTACTTCTCCTTACCTCTGTTTCCACTAGAGGCAGCTTTTCCTTTCTCTTCTTGTTGTTGTGAGCAGTAGAGGTGGATGATGCAGATTTTCCCACACAAGAGGAAGCACTTGGAGGAGTGAGCTCAAGATTCTGCTGTGGATCATCTGTGGCTCCTAGATTCTGTAGAGCACAAAGAGGAGCAGGTTGAGAGCAAATTTTATTTGGAATAGCAAAAGGTTTAAAAACTTTTGCTTCAGAGCCCTGAGTAATGAATTCCATACTTTAGAATTAACAAATTGCTTAGCCCAATCAAATTTATCCGTTGAAAGTAGTGCCACAGATAGAAAGTTAACCCATTCTATGGGAACTTTAATTACCTTTTTGCTGTCAGCCTTAGGAGCAAAATGTTCCTTCCATATTCTGGCTCCTTCATCGCCCTACATCTACTCATCTGACATTGCCCCTTGTGTCTCTAGCTTATTTTTCAGAACTGGATCTGCAGCAAATTCAGGTATAAGAGCCATACCAACTTGCACATCAGTAAATGTTTGATTGTATATTGGGTTAGGGAACCCTGGAGGTGCAAAATACTTAGAAATCTATGTGCTCACCTTCATGCAGATTGACTTGTTCCATAGCAGTCTCAACTCTTTTAGTGTGTGCTTGGAGAATATCCTACTGTTGGTCCATCTCTGCTTGCTGTGGTGTGGCAACTGTGGAATGCATCAAGCTCTGGCCAGTAGGGCTCATCTCAAACAGCATGGGATTAGCAAGAGTATCAGTATTTTCCCTCAGATTCTGAGATAGGATGGTCTCTAGATTAGGATCAATAGTTGCAGTTAAGGGGAATGGTGACTTGACCAGCATGGGTATCTGTAAAATGGGCTGTAGTAGTGGTTCTTCGATATGAACCTGCAGTGGTGGTTGGGCTGTTGGGCCATCCAACAAGTTTAAATCTAGCAATCCATTTAGGATGGGATGTGGAGGCCCATTAGCAGATTCTTCTGAAGGTATTGACTAATGGGACACTGCCAATGAAAGGGTGATATTGCTATGTTCCTCGGCAGGGTGAACATTCTGTTGGATGATCAAAGCTTCTTGTTCTTGCAATGGGGCCATGAGATCATTAGGTTCCAAGAATTCACCTGGGTGCAGTTCTTGATCTACCATATCAGCTTGTGGTAGGGCCCAATGTCCCCATCCAGGCATTTCTTCATCATTGTCCTCCTCCTCAAACTGTTCTACATTGTGGGGCAGTGCAATCTGTAGATGTAGTTCTGGCTGACCAATGTTTAAATCAGGCAGATGCTGATCCATGTCCTGACCATGATGTGGCAGAGGGCCTAAAAAGTGGTTAAGTTGGTTGGGGTGGAAGTTTTCCTGCTGTGGGTTGGGGTGGGGGTTACCAAGGTGAGGAATGGGGTCCTCATCTGGGGCCTCCACACCAAGAGCTTGCTGCTGTAAGATAACAATAGGTACCGTTTCAGAGTCAAATTGAAAATCATTGCCTTCTCCAACAACAATACTTGCAGGAATATCCCTCAAAGCCACAACTCTGACTTTTATCATAATGTTGGCTCTATTACTTCTAACTCTGTCCCATTGTAAAAGTATGCCAAAACTGCTCACTACTTTAGTGATCTCATGCATGCATCTTCTATCAAAAGGGAAACCACACAAAAGCAGCCATACTTCTCGGTTGAGAACAAATCTGTGCCAGTTCATGCCCTCATTGTGTTTCTAGAAGATAAATGGACATCGGTGTAGGGATATGGTCCATTCTGGACAAGATCGTCTCTATCAAAGGTACTGTTGAGCTTACCATAGGCTTGGCGGAACGGACAAGGTGCGATTTTAGAAAAACCCATTTGTTTGACCTCTGTCAGGAATTCAGATAGTACCTCACGGATGTTGTTGAAGTGTACCAGTAGCACTACAAAAAAAAGACACATCCGTGACATTTTGGCCCGAACGAATTTTTTTCCTGTCATGCTTATGACACTTCTATGACGATAATTGTGACAAAACCCGGTATCATCATAGATGTGGTGGGCTACTACTCCTATGACAAAAAATCATGACAAAAAATGGGCTTTTCATCCTGGGCGGGCCGGGGACGCACCTGCATGACATTCTTTGGGCCGTCCATGACGGAAAAAATCATGGTAGAAGCGAGGGCGAGGAAAATTTCGGGGAGTTCCCGGTTACGGTGGGTGGTCGGGGCCGAGCGATGCGCGTTTCTCTCGTATACGTACGCACGTGTGTGCAAGGCGTTGGGCTCTAACTGAACCTGAGCGAGGCATTCGCTTACTAAACCCGAGCGATTGCACTAGCTACGTTACTGAACCCGAGCGATCGATCCCTTGGCTATTAACTGAACCTGAGCGATACCTTCAATACTGCTGCTAACTGAACCCAATCGATCGATCGATCGATCACTGCTGCTGCTGCTTATTGAAGCCGATCAAACCTGCTGCCTCTTGATGAACAGTGAACGTGGGGGTTGGTTGAATGAGTCGAGACATACGTGGTTGGGGTTGGATGAACAGTTCCCAGTGGGGGTTGGATGAACAGGACCCCGTGGTAGTAGGCCGTTGCCGCTGGATGAACAGGACCCCGAGAGGAGGCCGCCACAGCCGAGCTGGTTGGGGGTGGATGAACAGGACCCCATGGAGGGTTGGTTGAACAGTAGCCGGTGGAGGGCTGGATGAACAGTAGCCCATTGATGAACAGTAGCCGGTGGAGGCAGGAGGAAGGCGTGATGGATGAACAGTGTAGGTGGAGGCTGAAGGAAGTCGCCAGTGGGTGAACAGTAGCCCGTGGAGTCCCGTTTTGCGGTACGCCACACCCCTCCCAATGAACAGGAGCCCCGTTTCGACCGTAGCGCTCCAACACAAGTCTGTTTCCTCCGTTTACGGTACGCCACACCCCTCCTGATGAACAGGATGCCGTCTCGATCGTTGCCGGTCGAACAGAAGGCCGTTTCCTCCGTACTGCAGTACGCCAGACCCTGTTTCGGCTGTTCCGTCCAACCCAGTTGGCTCCCTTTGAGCAGGACGCATTCCGACCCAATCTGTTGCCTCCCGATGAACATGACGCTATTTCTCCGTTCCGACCCATCCGGTTGGCTGCCCGATGAATAGGACATCGTTGCTGCCGTCCATTGCCTCTCCATGTACACGAGCCCTGGCCGTATGTATGCGCGAGTAGGTGTTCGAGAACCAGCCCGTATGTACGTACGTGGCCATATTTTTTGGCATCTGGCTGTACGTACGTGTACACGGTTTAAAAGGGACTGCCTGAACTACTACGTCGGGGGCTCTACTACTACATGTGCCGCTGCTTGCTCGGCCTCGGTTCATCATTGCAGAAAGACCGATCGACCAGTACGTACATACACGTTCGCGACTAGAATGACAACGCTACGTACGCTTTGACCGGGTGGGTCCCGGCTATCAGGGAGGATAAGGAGGCACTTCCTTGCATGCGAAGTTATTGATGGTGGGTCCGAGCTATCAGGGGGAGGATTCATTTTTTTTCGCGCCTAATATGGAGGCACTTCCTTGCGTCCGAAGATATAGCTGGTGGGTCCCAGCCGTCAGGGGGAAACATTTTTTTCGCAAAATACAGAGGGCCTTCTGGTAGGTCCCTACTGTCAGGTGGAGGAATCATTATTTTGTGCGTAATAAGGAGGCACTTACTTGCTGCGGCCGTGGACCCAGCTGTCAGCCTCTCCACATACAGTCCTCTTCGGATGTAAGTCGCTCGTTGACCACGTTGACCACGCTGCGGCGAGAGCACCAAGGCGGTGGACGACGGCGAGGCCTAGGAAGGGAATGACCCGGAGCCAGGGAAGACTCGGCAGTTGTTTCCCACACGGAGGGGAGTACGAGGGTTTACTGGTTGGGTTACAGTGTGAGTCTACCGTCACCAGAGAATAACAGGAGGTTTGGGTGAGTACAGGGATGTCCAAGCCAGCGATGGGAGTAGGGTGGGACGGTGAGGCCTGTGCGGCAACAGAGCCGGCCGTGGGAGGCAGGAGCAGGCGGCACGACCGGCGCTAGTTTGGGAGGTTGGAGCAAGAAGACCAGAGGTTGAATAAGCACTACGACCGTTGGATGGATATCGTACGGTCACTGGAGCTAGAATCGTTCATATTGACTAAGTTGACAAAGCCCTCCGTCTGCGTCAACTTAGTAGGCCCACAAGTCAGCCTCCAACTATGGTGGATCCTAGCTAGCAAGGGGAGTATTCATTTTTTTGTGCATAATAAGGAGGCACTTCCTTGCGTGCGAAGATATAGCTGGTGGGTCCGAGCTATCAGCGGGAGGAACATTTTTTTCGCGAAATACAGAGGCCCTTCCGGTGGGTCCCTGCTGTCAGGTGGAGGAATCATTATTTTGCGCGTAATAAGGAGGCACTTCCTTGCGTGCAGCCATGGACCCAGCTGTCAGCCTCTCCACGTACAGTCCTCTTCTGATGGATCTCGTTCGTTGACCATGTTGACCGCGCTGCGCCGAGAGCACCAGGGCGATGGACGACGGCGAGGCCTAGGAAGGGAATGACGCGGAGCCAGGGAAGACGAGGCAGGTGGATGCCCACGCGGAGGGGAGTACGAGGGTTCACTGGTTCGGCTGCGGTGTGAGGCTGCCGTCGCCGAAGAATAACAGGAGGTGTTGGTGAGTAGATGAATGGCCTGGACGGAGATGGGAGTAGGGTGGGCCGGTGAGTCCTGCGCGGCAGCACAGCCGGCCACGGGAGGCGGTAGCAGGCGGTACCATCGGTGGTGGTTTGGGCGGCTGAAGCAAGAATATCCGAGATTGAAGAAGAAGCACGACATCCGTTGGATGGACATCCAATGGCCACTGCTACTAGAATCGTGTGTTGACTATAAGTTGACAAAGCCTTGCGTACGCGTTAACTTAGTAGGCCCACTGTGGCAGAGAACCTATAGCCCATTTGCGATTTGTTATAATGTACAACCCATTTTTTAATTCTAATGGAATTTACTCAGCCCATTTACTGTTTGTTAAAATTACAGCCCATTTTTAGCCAGGACAACGGTTAATCAACAAAATTTCCCACATTTTGATGGGATCCGAAATATTTTTTAGTCCGAAATTTCGAGTCAGATTAAATATAATTTCAAAATAAATTTGTATTAGGTAAAAATCCAACGAAATTTTGCGCGCGCAACAAGTAATGAAATTAAAAAATTTACCTGTTCGGTGCATTTTTTATATTTACAGCCAATTTTTTTAATTACAGCCCATTTATTATTTCTTAAAGCCCATTTTCTTGGCAAGTCTAATGCGGGGTGGAGAATAACAAGTTGACCTGGGTTGGGTATTGCGCAAAAAAATTATAGCTTGGCTAGCCATTTTCACATTGTAAAAATAATATCTGGGTTGGATATTTGGTCGACATAAAATAATAGCCTGGGCCAGACGGGCCACAGCCCACCCAGTTGATACCCTACTCCTCTGAACAACAACAAAAACATCCCTCAAGAAAAACTCTGCTCACACCTCAAAAAACAAATACTGCTCGAGCTGCTGGGTCCCAGTTATCGGCCGCTCCTTGTGAAATTCTCTCGTTTATTGGCTATATTGGTTGACAATGGTGTGGGACCGTGATGTCAGGAAACCAGGAGTAATAAGGAGGCACTTGCGTACGTACGGCTATGGCCCTGGTGGGTCCCTACTGTCATCCTCTCCAAGTAAAGTCATCTCCTGATTCCTCATGTTTGTTGACCATGTTGACAACACGAGACGGCGGCACCACAGCGAGCGCAACAACTCGAAGGACGACAAAGAGGGCCTCGCGGGCCCTATGGATGGTCTGATATAGTGCCTACTGGTCGTTCAGGAAGCCAGGATCATCGGACCCCTATGAGCACCTTCGAGAGACTGAGCCGGCATGAAATGGTAAGGCCGTGCTTGGGAGCTCTTGATTGTTTCACACCTGTATTGAGGACACAAGTGTAATTTACTCGTCACCAGAAACAACACGTAAAATATAGGTGTAATGAAACCGACGGCCTGAGGTTTGTAATGAAAACCGGCGAGTTTTGCGTGTAATATGAGAAACCAGTGTATATTTTACCAATCGAAAACGACCAACCAAGTGCTTCGCCCGAGACCATCTGCTTTTATTTACAAGTGGTTTTGGTTGGAAAAAGATGATCCAATCATGGCCTAATATGATGAATTGGTTGGAAGATCATATCGTTTCACCTCTAACCTACCCGAGTTGTCTTATAGGCTATGAATGAAAGTATGAAACATAAGACGATGAACTTCTTAAGCACAAAAACAACAGAAGAGGATGATCTTCTTAACATGCAAATCACTGGCATTAGATCAACGTGCAAAACAATACGAAGCATTATTCTCAGGAGGCACGGTGAACAGCTCGTGATGCCGCATGCCACAACATTCCAAGCTCAATTTTGCAATCAAACTCACAAGGCCTGGCATTTCATAGACAACATTCAGAACAAACTCTTAAAATACCTTACATAAGTCAACATTCATGACTATGCATCTCATCAGAGTAAATATTTACTTCTGAACTGAACACACGAATAGGAAAAAATGATCGATGTTGCTCACAGCAAAGGGCGTCCCATTCCAAAATATCAAATGCATGTCTTCTGGCTATCATCAATAAGCACAATTTGAGAAGGTTTTCCAATTCCAAAATATTAAACGAATGTCTTCTTGCTAACATCAATGATTAAACTTTGACAAGCTTTTCCCATTCAAAATATGTAATGCCTATGATTATCATCAGTTTGCACATTGAAATGGCACATGGAGCCGGATTAACCAGCGTATCTTTTTGTGTAGTTCCACTGAAATCAAACAATGTCTTGCGTAGCATGGTGGATTTTGTATTTATATGTTGCAAGGCGTTGAACACATTGGCAGCTCCATTCAAGTAGATAGTCCGGTGGCTCAAGGTGACGACAAATGATTGGAGAACCATTCGATGTATTGTGCATGATGAAGTATTATGGAGGACACGAACCATCTGAACATTTTGTGCAGTTCCACTGAAATCAAGCTGAGCATCCTTGTCTGCATAAATACAGAAAAAGTGTGATGAATATAATAGTGGTACGAGTTGATTAAACATACGCTCACAACTATAATCATCTTCATTGTGTTAACAGGAAAAGATAGTAATACAATAGCTTCAATTAAACATTTATTCAAAACAATACAACAATATAATTAGCACAACATAACAAAGCACGATCATGTGGATTAATGCCGATACTAACCTCGTTTGTTACAGCTGCGTAGGCCACTGACTTGGTCATACCTTTCCTTGTGGAGTGAATTTTGCACTCCACGTGCTGTTGAGTTGAGTTTTCCTTGGTTTGCAGACTAGTCATGTCACCAGCGTCTACTAATACTCTAAAGCTTCTCGATCATTCCTTCTGTAATGTAGCGCAAACAGTGACTGCTTCTTTCTGCAAAGTGGAAAGACCAACTGGGCCCAATAATGAAACAGTTTGCCTTAAACACATTGGCTCCTTTTGTGTAGTTCAACTAAAATCAAAGTCAAAATAGAACCGAGCAGAAGTTTTGATATCCCTATATGCACAAATAGGTATAAAGGAAACAATTACTGAGAAATAACGATTGATGACTTATACTCCCAGAAGAAAAAACATCTACCTTATCTTAATGGGAAACAAAGCAGGATAGTAGCAATTCTCAAACAGTGTGATTCATTCATATTAACTGAGACATTATCTTAACAATACCTTGTTTCAACATGTATAAAGAACGACAAAGCAGAAAAGTACCATTCCTAAAACAGTGCAACTGATTCATATTAACAGATACATTATCTTAACAATACCTTGGTTAAACATGTAGAAAGAACTACAAAGCAGGATAGTACCATTTGTAAAATACTGTAACTGATATATAATAACATAGACATTATCTCAACAATACATTTTTTAAACATGTACTCCCGCCGATCCCTAATAGAAATGGTACTCCCGCCGATCCCTAACAAGTGTTGCAGTTTGAACTAAGATTCAGTAGTTAATTCTAAGAGTGGCATTGCTTAATTTTACCAGTGGCATTAGATTAACAAAAAGCATAAACAGTTCCAGGGGAGAGTGGGCACAACAACACCATGTGCTTCCATCTACTTATAAAGGGGGTGATGCAGAGTTTGTTGTAAGAAAGCAACAAGTATCATGTCTGGGTTGGTCCCATTTTTATTCAGTTAATGGGAAAAGACAGCAATACAATAGCTTCAATTCAACATTTATTTAAAACAGTACCACTACAAGTAGCACAACATCTCAAAGCACACTGCACAATCATGTGGATGAAGGCTGGTACTGACCTTTCATGAGGCACACAAGACCAAATATGAATCTGCCAACACAAATAGGAAATCCAATCTCCTTTTTTGTAGTTCAACTAAATAAAGCAAACTTGCCGGTGTGACATTTAAGTTGAACTGCACAAAACACTCTTAAAACAGAAGCGTTTTGCGTAGTGAAGCAAAAGGTCGCAATAGCAACGAGTTGAATAGATATCCCTGTTTTCAGAGGTAAAAAAAGAAACAATTACTGGCCAATAAAGGAGGATGAATCATATGGCCACAAAAAGAAGCATCTACCTTATCTTGATGGAAAACAAAGTAGGATAGTAGCATTTCTAAAACGGTTGCATTGATTCATATTAACAGAGACATTCTCTTAAAATAACATTTGTTAAAAATGTAATTTACTTTTAACAGTGGCATTGCTTCAATTTTCCACCAGCATTCTTAGATTAACAACAGCAAAATAGTTGTATGGGACATGGGACATGCCAGCACCATGTGCGTCCATACGTATAAATGGGTGATGCAAAGTATATAGCCAAGTAGCATATCTGTGTTGGTCCCATATTGTCGGCATTCTGGGAACCAGGGTACCATACTTGCCTGCCTGCGGCCCATGGCGTGGCTCCGTCGATGGCTTGGTATGGCCCATCTACAAGACCGCCAAGACAAGACCCTCGCGGGGGCCCCTGACCTCGCGAGGCGGACGACACCAAGACCTCCGGAGGGAGCGGCCTCCCCAGTCTGCCTCCCGAGGAGCGGAGATTTCTATGCAGGTACCAGCCACGTGAGGCTGCGATGACGCGAGCCATGACGACCAAGGCCAGGCGGGCACCAGCGGGCGCAGAGAAGGCAGTTTCCTCTTTGGTGCTAAGGAGGCAAGGACAGGCGTGGGTTCCCGAGGAATCTACCTAAGGTTTCCATTCCGGTGCTACAAGACCAAGGCCACCAGCACGGCACGACAGATGTCATCACCGAGCCCACCGTTGCGTCACGACGAGAAGCTTTGCAGGCGAAGACCACCTTTTGTCAGGATAAGATGTACTACTTGTCCCCTTTCAAATGGGCCACTGTGGGATCCCTTCCCGCCTACATTTTGGGGGAAGAGGACTGATGCCACTATAAAGATAGGTTAGCCACCACCATAGAAGGGGTCGACTCATTCTCACCCCCGAGCCCTCGCGAGGTTGTTCATCCTCAGCCCCTCGTGAGGCCAATCCACCACAAAGCAGGAGTAGGGTTTTACACCTCAAGGTGGCCCGAACCTGGGTAAACTGCCGTGTTCATCTTCTTCCTTGCTCACACGAGTTCAGCTAGGCTAGGCTGTGGGGCGACGAGTTAATAGGCTGGACAGGTTGAGTTCTTCGCACACGCCCCAGAGTTCGAACCTCCTTGGGTCTGCGGAGCCCTGAATCCGACATTTGGCACACTAGGTAGGGGCGTGGAAAAGCCCTGCCCCCTACTCATCAACCGCGTTCCATCCTCGCTTGGCCATGACGAGGTCTGGCCGGGCTCGCACCGAGCGATGGGCCGCGCACTCCGACCTGGCGCTGCCCCCACGCCGCGGTGCTCCTCGTCGCGCCCCGCCTTCCTCGGGGCACCGTCACCAACGACAAGGTTCACTGCCGCCACCCCTCGTGCGACGCAACAGGCGAGCCGCCACGCGCTTGGTCAGCGCCAGCCAGGGGCTAACGGGCGCACAAGCTGCGCTCCTTATGGCACGCGAGTTGCTGCGCTATTGGCCGGCCGGTGACGATTATGATGCTTGGTGCGACCTGGTGGCCGAGCTCCTCGATGCCGCCTGCGGGGGCATAGAGCTTCTCCGTCACCCACCAGTGCCGTGGCACTTGCACAGGGCCCACCCGTGCACGTGCTGCGTCTGCTCGTCCTTCCGTAGGAGCCCTAGGGGCCTCCGCAGCGGAGAAGGGGCGAGCGGGGTTTCCCGTCCAGCCCCGGGGGCGTTGCCTCGGGCCCCGCGTGGAGGATATGGCCCTTTCGGAGGGGTGCCATGACGGGCCGCCTCGTGGCCATCGTGACCCGTCAGCAGGAGTAGCGATGGCGAGGCCAAAGGGCAAGCAGGTCGACAGAAGGCAGGCCCTCGTCGACCGAGCCCTCAAGGTCGACAAGGTCTCATGGTGCCTGAGGGCTGCAAGCAGGCCTGCGCCAGGGCCTTTGCTGCCCCGAAGGGTGATTCCCCCCGCCGCGGCGAATATTTTTCGGGACATGTATGTTAATATTGGTGTGCAGGTGAACCGTGCAGCCGCGGCACACTAGAGAGGCGGTAGCCGGGCCAAGCGCGTCGAGGCGCGCTATGCGCGTAGCGGGGCCCACAGCAAAGATGGGGCCCTCAACAGGACCCGAGGAGCCCGTGAGGCCAGGGAGTCTCATGAGGGCCTGAGGTCTCCCGAGCCTCGACCGCTCACCGACGGGGGCGCGAACGCCCAAAGGCTCGGGAGGGGCCCAACGCCGCCCCATGAGCCGGGTAGGCGACTTGCGGCCGTCGTGGTAGTGCGCCGCACCGCTCATCGTCGGTTTCCAGGCTGGAGACCCCGCCCAGGGCCGCCGCCACGTCAGGCTCGCCGGCACGCAGCCGGGGGCAAGGGGCGGGGTCCCCGGCCAGAAGGCAGGCGACCGCCTTATGTCTCCTCAAGTCTCCACCCGTGACACTCTCACGTAATAATGAGTGGGGCTGTACACGCCCTGGAGTCTCCTGAGTGCTGCCCCTGAGCCTCACGGGGGCTCCCACCCATGTCTCAGTGGAAGCCCCATGCTCCACGCTGGCGGACGACACGGTCCCCCAATGACTATGCCCACGCCTAGTGGAAGCCCCATGCTCCGCGCTGGTGGGAAGACTAGAAGACTAGCATATGTACCGGACGCGGCTGTTCTTGTCTTTTTCTTGTAACCAAACTTGCTGCTTATTGGAATGAACTTGCAGTTCTTGCGTTTTTGTTTGAAAGGGGGGGGGGGGAGTTCCTGGTTTTTCTTCCTCTAGCCGTTTTTCCCTTCGCTTAATTTTCATCTTTGCGAAAGATGGCACCCATGGCTCCCCCCGTCTGCAGGGAGCCCAGCGGGTTCTTCCATGGTCAGGAGACGAAGCATTGTGCGCAGTGTGCTAGAAGGAAGGGAGGGCTGCTGAAGCCTCATGTCGTCTGCGGGGCCGGTGAAAGCCCACATCGGGCGAGAATGGCGTTGGAGCGGGGCGATGCGCCGCCGGGTGAACTCCCTCACCACCATCGCCATCGTCACCCCTACCTTCCTCAGGTTAGCCAACCTGGTCATGACTCGCGCGAGCCGTGGGTCGACCAGGCTCGTGTGCCCCCACCCGGAGCTCGGCTTCACGGGGGCAAACGGGATCAGTAGCAGGGGGCTGTATACGGTGGCGTCTACATACACCCACTGCCTCCGGAACCCCCTTGCGTCCGGGCAAAGCGTGGAGTCGATGCCGGAGCCTGCGATCGTCGCCACCGCCTGGAATGACACGCACCCCGAGCATTGCTCGCCATCGACCAGCCGGAGCGAGAAGAAGTGGCGAAGCAGGGCCACGGACGGAGCAATGCCCATGAAGGCCTCGCACAAGAACGTGAAGGCGGAGAGGAGGACGACGGATCCGGGATCCAGATGCAGCACGTGGATTTGGTAGTGCGAGAGCACGGTGTTGAAGAAATCGAAGAATGGTGGCAACAACCCGGCGAAAAGGGCGTGGAGATGAAGGGGGATCTCGGTGGCCTCCATGTTGGCCAAGGTCCGGGAGGTGGGCCAGATCTTCGTTGCCTTCCACTCATTGGAATCGGTGGCAATGGCGTGCCGGACCTTATCCAACCCCTCGCGGTTGATCACCGTGGACCGGCCAAGCACTGGTTCCGGCCCCGGCGAGGGCTCCGCAGCCGCAGGGATCTTCCCCCTTTTCTTCCTGGGAGCCATGGCAGCAAGATGAATTGGAGCTATTGCAGAATCTGGCCAAGAGGACGTGAGTTCGCGGGGAGGAGAAGAAGCAGAAGGCAAGCACACAACATGGCAATGATGGCTCGGGTGCGTGCACCAGGCAGTTGTCAAGTCGAGCGGTTGTCGAGGCGGCACGGGGAAGCGGAGACGCCCATGCCTCGTCAGGCGCCACGTGTCAGCTTGGCCCACAGGAGGTTGGGCCCCGCGGCCCTTCGATCTTACCCTTTGGCTTCGCCTCGAAGCCAAGTTCGAGCGCGCCTTGGGCCCGGGGGACACTGTCGGCGTTCTGGGAACCAGGGTACCCAGACTTGCCTGCCTGCGGCCCATGGCGTGGCTCCGTCGACGGCCTGGTACGGCCCATCTACAAGACCGCCAAGACAAGACCCTCGCGGGGGCCCCTGGCCTCGCGAGGCGGACGACACCAAGACCTCCGGAGGGAGCGACCTCCCCAGGCTGCCTCCCGAGGAGCGGAGATTTCTATGCAGGTTCCAGCCTCGTGAGGCTGTGATGACGCGAGCCATGACAACCAAGGCTAGGCGAGCGCCAGTGGGCGCAAAGAAGGCAATTTCCTCTTTGGTGCTAAGGAGGCAATGACAGGCGTGGGTTCCCGAGGAATCTACCAAAGGTTTCCATTCCGGTGCTACAAGACCAAGACCACCAGCACGGCAGGACGGATGTCATCGCCGAGCCCACCGTTGCATCATGACCAGAAGCTTTGCAGGTGAAGACCACCTTTCGTCAGGATAAGATGTACTACCTTGTCCCCTTTCAAATGGGCCACTGTGGGATCCCTTCCCACCTATGTTTTGGGGGAAGAGGACGGAGGCCACTATAAAGATAGGTTAACCACCACCATAGAAGGGGTCGACTCGTTCTCACCCCCCGAGCCCTCGCGAGGTTGTTCATCCTCTGTACTTGTTTATCCTCAGCTCCTCGTGAGGCCAATCCACCACAAAGCAGGAGTAGGGTTTTACACCGCAAGGTGGCCCGAACCTGGGTAAACTGTCGTGTTCATCTTCTTCCTTGCTCATGAGAGTTCAGCTAGGCTAGGCTATGGGGCGACAAGTTGGTAGGCTGGACAGGTTGAGTTCTTCGCACACGCCCCAGAGTTCGAACCTCCTTGGGTCTGTGGAGCCCTAAATCTGACACATATTTGTTCTCTTTGAACTTTTTTCCTATGTGAGAGCAGCAAATCTAGTCCTGCACAAACTACCCGACCCCCAGTTTCTTTCCTTTTTCAACAAAGAGATCGGTTCCTTACAGATGTGTGTACTGGGTTACCCCCTTTTTCCCTTTTCGACCAACAAAGCGGTTGGATAGCCAGTCTATACTACTTTCCCTCCCTCCTTTCCTCATTGAACCACGTCCTAGATTCATGCTCCACCCAACCCTCCCTTCTTTCCTCTTTGAACCAATACCTAGATTCGACTACAGAATCGAAACAGATCCGCATGCTAGAGCAATAATGGTTTCAAAGAAAGTTATACCTTAGGGTTGTCGGGATGTGGCTAAGCGTGCGACTGGAGGCCGGATCTGCCCACACTACGTACGGCAGCGAGGAAGAAGGGGTCGGAGGACCTCCCGCACAGGTGCTGGGTGAAAGAGAATAGCACAGCCAGGAGTGGATTGCCTCCCTCGCCGAAGGCGACAGAGTGAACACTGCACCTCCTCCCCTTCCTGGTGCAACGGGATCCGGATGGCTCCTTCACCAGCTGTGAGGGGGGAGAGAGAGAGGCCAATGCAGTCTTGTTTAGATCTAATGAAGAGGGTGAGAGATTATGAATAGAGCAAACCCTAGCAAAGGAACGCTGAGCCTCCAGCGTGTATATATACTAGCAAGATGCTCGTGCGTTGCACGGAACATCAAGATGCATTTGTATGAGTAGTTTATCTTGTGGGAGAAAAGGATGAACGAGGGAAGGCCTTATATGCAAATATGGAGAGGAGTGCGCGGTTATTGTCATAGTTTCCTTCCTATCTGTCAGATATAGATCGGATGGCCTATATTGTAGGATGGCAGGCACACCATCATCACCAACTCTGCTTTTTATAAGAGTAGAGAGTAGAGAAGAGATATGTAGTGCAGCGAGAGTGTGAAGAGTGCAAACCCTAGCGAACAAGCGTTGAGGCTCCAGCTTATATAGTACTAATATAGTGGAGTGGTTTTCTTTTTCTCTCCATAACAATCATTTTAAATTGAGTACGAAACGAAACTCTTTATTTAACGTACCAGTGAAGAAAACTACGATCAAGTAATGATCCACGCGTCCTGGTCGCACTTCCTGTCATTCACGTGCGGTACACTACCCTCCGTTAAGTGAACAACCACACACGCGCCAAATTATCGGAAAGGTGTGAGAGTGTGTACAAATTAAGAAATTTAATTTCAATTATTTTGTATGCACAATTTGCCTCGCTCAATAATTATGGTTTGTTGTGTTAAAGTTTGACTTCAGTCAAATCTAATATGCAGAGTAAATAAAAACGGAGGGGTACTACCTCCATCCGGGTTTTTAGTCCACACCATATTTTTAATCAAAGTCTGACCACATATTTAGTTAAAAGCTGGTCAAATAAAATTACAGGGTAGCTGAAGACAAAGTTGTGAGAAGGCTTAGAAATCAATACAAAACTTTTGCTCTTAGTACCAACATCGATGCTTCCTCGAGGAAACATTTGGTTCATATCCAATTGTGTGATAAAATTGCACCAACGTAAACTACTGCTCCAAGATGAAATGGTGAAGGATATCGTCTTTGTGGTAACAAGCAAAGAGCACTGATGGAAGACAGCCCATTCTTCATTGAACGTCGATCAGCTTCACCAGCCGATGCAACCATGAGACGCAACCATGAGCATCGATAGCTCATCGTGGTGTGATGCATCATCAGTTTTGGCATCATGTTTGGGTCGGGCACTAATGAAGTTTCATAATCCTCACTGTGGTTTGTTTCTTCTCGGTAATCAAGCTCGAGAAAGGAAGAACTCAGCAATAGTGGCCATCCAATTTTGTGCAGTTCCACTAAAAATTGAGGAAGACATGCCCGAGTATGGAGATACGCATCCCTGTTTGCAAAAATATAAAAAAATGATATTTAAGTAGTGTCATTACTTTGTTTTAGCAGTGGAACAAGATTAACAGCGGCATTTAATTATCAATAAGAATTAATGAAACGTACACCAAAAAATAGAAGCATCATGATTATCTTGTTGGGAACTAAAGCAGGATACCCGAAAAAAACTAAAGCAGGATAGAACCATTTATTGACGCCTCTACATGGGCATAGATTCATTTTACCAGTGATAGTTTTAGATTAGCTGCAGCAATACGAGCATATGGACAATGACCGCACAACCACCATGTACTTTTTGTTGAAAAAAAACATGTATACCTCCACCGATGCATAAATGATAAACCAGGACAACTTTTGGAGTGGCCTTTCCTCTATAATAATAAAAAATAGGTGATGTTGGACCAGCCGACGAACCCTAGCTACTGTACATGGGGAGCTGGGGAGTAGTGGTATAGAAGAAAACCCGCATGCAGAGTACAATGAAGCATGAAATCCAAAAGAAGTTATACCTCAGGTGGGCAAGATGTGGATTAGGCGGGCGGGCGGGATCTGCCCACACGACGGCAGCGAACAAGGGCACGGGGGACCTTCATCCGTGCCGGCGCCGGCTCATAGAGGACGATGCGCATCGGCTTCCTCCATCGCCGATGGCGACAACGTCAACGCTGGACCTCCTCACCTCCCGAGGTGGACGGGATCCGGCCGGATCTGTGACCACCGGTGAGGAGAGAGATAGAGTGGACACTGTCATCTTGTTTAGATATGGAGAGGGTGAGAGAGCGAGAAGCGAGAAACCCTATCAAACAAGAGGCTATATATACAAATGGAGTAAAAAAATCTCTCCATAGCAGTGGTTTTAAATAGAATACGCGCGTTCCCAGAAAAAAAGAAACGATAACTGGCGGACAAAACTTTTTTTAACGTACCAAGAAAGAAAACTCGATCAACATGCCCCCTCTTCCAGGTCGGAGTTTCTATCGCTCACGTGTGGTCCCCGACCCTCCATTATTAAGTGAACAAATTAAAGGGTCAAATTATTACATACGTAAGCTGCCTCTTCGTGTACAAATGCGCTCCATCATGTACTCGCGGGCATCTCGGAGGCAGAGTGAGTGTGTGTACATTTCTTCTTGTACGTCATACTCCATTTATCTCACTTCATATTGTTTCCCACTCCTATGATATTCCTATCCTAGGAACAAAATGGGGCGGTACTAAGTTTGTGTGTGTGTAGGGAGAACGAGACATCGATGATGTGTACGAGTAGTCGCGAGAGTCGTCGCGCACACACACATAGACATAGGCATGCATATCCGTGTTTACGTAAAATTCCATCTCCATCTCCAATCATATTTGTCCAACTGGCACATTATTTACGTTATTAATTACGTAGTAATATTTACGTACATCATCTCTTGTTTGCGGGCGTCCGGACCACTACCACGCCCGCTCCTGACCGCCCTGGCCAACCCGAACCCTCTTCATCACCCGCGTGCGCTTCCCGCCCGAAACGGTCAGTGCCGCATTCATGCCCGGCTAGAGCGGACACGACCTCTCACTGGCGCCGGTATTGAAGCGATGCGCCGGCCGAGAGAGCGCCGCCTGCGCTGCTTCCCGGTGCACGCGACTACTCCGCGTTCAAACATCGCCACGGCCGGCCACAACATGCATGTAAAAAAGTTCTTGGGAGTCCGTGCTACAGCTAGCTGTCCTCCCCCTCCTCGTCAATCTCTTCCAGTAGTGCTAGTACTCCATGGTGCGATCCATCGACAAGCAGGTGGGAAAGTTATCGTATACTCGGTTTGCGGTGAGTGGCATGCCGAGCGACCGTGTGGGGTGGAGGAGGGTGAGACACGAACGCGACAGACGTGATTTAAATGTTGGTTTTGCTCGATGGCGCGATCCAACGAAACAAAACGTTGGTTTCCAAAAGAATATTGTACTGCATGAGAGAGATAGAGTGATGTTTTGCTTCTTCCGTCCAATAACTATACCGGGTCTATGTGATTTGGCGGCTCATTGGTCACTATTACTGTGGCGGTAGAGCGTCGTAGAGCGCCTGCACTCTTATTTATTTATTTATTTATTCTGTGATAAAACTAACTCTCTCCACTCTTACACCGGAGGAGTACGAAACATGGCAGCCCAGTGACTACATGGCCCACCTCCCACTATCACCATATTCCTTGGACATCGTGTGACACCTCCGGTCCTTTTTTCTTTGCGTAGTAGTACATTTTACCACATGACCCACCATACACTCTCACATACTACCTCCGTCCTGGTTTATTAGTCCCCTATGTAATTTATGCATGATACTAGTATATGATACTCCCCACTATGAGTAACCTTATACACATACAAAAAAAGGATCGGAGGGAGTACAAAGCTTTATGATTTAGTTTCATGTATGTATCCTGACTCCAAGGTTGGCCCATTACAACATTCCATCAAATACAAAGGAAAACTAACACGCGTGCTGATGCATCTCAATGATTCATAGATCATAGCCAATATTTACTTCACAACTAAAGACAAAAGTTGTGAGAGTGTGTACAAAAAAAACTACTGATGGGGTCTCTACGCCGTAAACCCTAAACCCTAAACAGGTTTTAATTTCCTGGCTAGGTAGAACCTGTCGAAGGAAAGAAGCCTGGCACCCTCGGATCATACGATGCTTTTGTGCAGTTCCACTAAAATCGAGCTGAGCATCCCTGTTGGCAAAGATATTGAAGAAGTGTGATTAGAATAATAGTAGTGGCACTAGTTCATGAGACATAAACTCATCACAAATAGAAGCCGGTAGAAGTAGAGAAAGATCCACATGGAGATGGAGCTACGTGGGGAGCTGCGGCAGTGGAGCAAGCCATCTCCAAAAGGAAGTTGTACCAAGGACGTCGGGGTGTAGCTAGAAGGGTGGTGCGAGGCGGTATCAGCCCATACCACGGGGACCCCCGATCGGGACGCACCAACAGTGGGTTTTCTCCCTTGCCGCTGTCGACCGCGTCGACGCTGAACATCGTCCCCTTCCCCCAGCAGCGGGATCAGGCCGGATCTGTGACCAGCGGTGTGGCCACCGTCGTTCTATGCTTGTGAAGAGAGCAACCCAAGCAAGCAGGCTTGTAGCTTAGGCTCCTGCTAGTGTATATATAGTGGAGCGGTTTTCTTTTTCTCCACATATCAACCATTTTATATTGCGTACATGTCATTGAAGAGTGAAATGATGGTTGCTTCGTCCGACTAACTTACTGTGTGATTTGACTAGTCCTGAGTGGCCCCTACACGTACTCCCCTACGTGTATGACCGTTCCCGAGTCTCACTTGTACTTATCTCTATTTTCTTGCATGACACGTAATGCGCATAGAGGAATTTTGTTACTGCACGTTGTTACGTACTACTAGTACCTACTCCCTCCTTCCGGTTCACTACTAGTACTCCCTCCGTCCTAGCTTATTGGTCCCCTTTGTACTCAATTCATGGGCTCATTTTCCTCAAGAAATTGTCTTTACCAATGTATTAATATCGGGAATGCATGCGTGAACAACGAATGATTAAACCTTGCATGCAACGTTCTGACAAAGCATTGACTTATGAACATGTGAAGGTGAGGGACTACAACCTTGTGCATGCATGCAACAGTCACACGTACACATGGACGCAAAAACGCGCGCGACGCCCTAATGCATGCATGTCCGAGCACACGATGGAACACACACGGTCACGCTCAAATGCTCAACCTACACGTGCATGCACACACATACTCAGCCAGGATGAGCTAGTGACCGTATAAACACCGGAAAATGTATATATTGACCGCAATGAGCATATTATGAAGTCCACTGGCCGTATTTTTACAAATATACAGTGACAGACAGTGTATTTATCTCATTTCAAATTAAGCCATATTAACCAAAAAGGAGGCAGTATGGACTAGCATTACTTTGTTGTGTCCCGTCAACTTGCAGAACGAGGAGAAGCTAGCAGGACGGGAGAAGCTTGCGCGCGGTGGCTCGCAGGACAAGGAGAAACTTTTGACTAATGCAAGCTCTCCCTCGCTCAGGCGCTGGACGTGCAACAGTTAATTCGGTGTCAGATTGCCAGAAGCATACACTATACTAGTACCATTATTGTTAGACTTCCCGAAGAGGCGAACAACCAAGCGCAAAGTTTACTACAGTAGTACTCCGAGTACTAGTATTACATAGTAGTACTTACTACTAGTACTACTATACAAGTAGTACTACTAGGAACCGCATGGTGGTGCGTTTGCACTCTTATTTTATTTTAATCTGTGATAAAGCAATCTTCAACACATTTGCTTCTCTTCGAGGGTTCTCGCATGTGATAATGGAAGTTGATTGCATGGAACACTCGCCAAAATTCTCACTTAATTCTGGCTCCTATCCTGTTAGAAATAGGAGCGCTCAGTAATATTTTCACTTTTTCTTATTCAGCATGTAAACAGGTCAGCAAACCTTGCGATGCATCTTTGTGCAAACCGTGCTTGCTGCACTTTGAATGTGACCGAGAGCTAGCTTGATGAAACACCTCGCTTCCTTTTTTTGCGAGGTACCTCGCTTCCTAGTGACCAGTCTCTTGGCTGATTGTCCTAAGAATGCCTATATATGAATAAAGCTCTCTCATTTACCCGCAAAAAAGATTAAGCCATATTAACCGGAAAGGAGGGAGTATGGACTAGCACTGCTTTTTGGTGTGTCCCATCAACTCACAGAATGAGGAGAAGCTTGCAGGACAAGGTGAAGCTCGCTTACGCCCTCTCCGTCTACCTCAAGCTCGGTGGCTCCCAAGATGAGGAGAAGCTTTTGACTGATGCAACCTACCCTCGCCCAGGCGGTGGACATGCAACAGTTCATTCAGTCTCAGATTGCCAGAGGCATACACTATAGTACCATCATTGTTCGACTTCCCGAAGAGGCGAAGAGCCAAGCGCAAGGTTTAGTAGTACGAGTACTACTTACTAGTATACAGGTACTAGGAACCGCATGGTGGAGCATCTGTACTCTTATTTTATTTTAATCTCTGATAAAGTACACATTTATTTGGGAGAAGTGCGGAAAACGGCAGCCCAATAGTACTGGAGTATTAAAAAACATCGAACATGTAATGATGATATCAATCAACCATGCTCGAATATATCTTGACCTTCGTGCGAGCCCGTCTGTGTGTTCTTGCTCCTCGTCTCTCTCAAGGAGCAGCGGGTTGGCCATTTTGCCGTCAATTGAGATTGGTTTGTTCACACTCTGGTCCCACATGTCAGTGATATGACAAGCGGAAGCGCATTGACCGACAGGCCATACGCGTACTTGGTTTTGCACCTTCATACTACTCCCTCCGTCACAGTTTACAGGGCGCGCTTCATTCTCATGCATTTCCACCACCAGAGAGATTTTAGACGCGTTTGGTTTAATGGTCAATTAATTAGGGTGTGGTAACCGCAATCAAGTCCACAATTTTCTCTCAATGTAGGTGTGTACGCGGAGTGGAGTAAGTGCATGCATGTGTGTACTCAGGGTGGAAGCACTGCATGCATGTGTGTATGCATTATTTCCTCTATAATAGACGCTGTGCTATAACTACCAATGCTATTTTTTAGGCTGATCGCTAGTCGCCTTGGTCCCAGAGATTGTTGAAGCGTGCTCTATAAACTGTGACGGAGGGAGTAGTATGAGCGGATTCAAAGAAGAGCGTATTGATGGTTGCTTCTTCCGAGCAACTTATAGTGGGAAAGGTGGGGCTTATGATTTGACTGCTCATTACTCACTATTAGTGCGGCGCAACGACCGGGCTGAGTCTCCCATGAGGTTGTGCACTAGAATTTGGTGCATGGCACATGGACCCGGATGCTGAAGAGGCTTCTGGCAATGCCATCAAGCTTCCAACATTTGTTTACATAATTGACGTACTATACAAATAATTTTCCAGCGACACGAAATTGTACAATGCTCTGAAGCTTTCAGCTTTTGTTTCGTGTGTCTTTCCATCCATGCTCTTTCAGAAAAAAAATAAAAAACTAACTTCCTTGCTAATGCATCTCAATGATTAGCAGATCAGAGCTAATATTTACATCACAACTGAAGACAAAGTTGTGAGAAGGTGTTAAATTAAAATTGATCCATGCTTTCATTGGCAGGAACTTCCCCCCAGCTCTGTCTAAATCAACAAGGCATGTTGGGAAAAAGTAGCTGTCAGGAGCATGCAACATTCTGATCATTTTGTGCAGTTCCACTAAAATAGAGCTGAGCGTCCCTGTTCCAAAGATATTAAGTGTGATTACAATAATAGAGGGTTGTTGATGAAACAATAAACACACAAATAGAAGCCGATCACCTTTGTAGTCTCTCTTAAGACTAACTAGTTGGAGAAGATTAAGCAAATAGTTGGAGAAGATTAGGCTCGGAGTTGGATGAGGAGGATAGAGCAAAACCAATCTCCCTTTGTGCAGTCGCACTGAAATGTAGAGACGTTGCCCGTGTGACATTTTAGTAGAACTGCACAAAACACTCTTAAGAAAAAAGTGATTTGTGCAGTTCACCAAAAGGTCGCAATAGCAACGAGGTGAAATGGATAGCCCTATTTGCAAAAAAGAGGTAGAAAGGAAACAATTACTGGCCAATAACAGTTGATGACACATACGACGACAAAAAAGAAGCATATTCCTTGTCCTAAGGGAAGATAACAGCACAGTTGTTTATCTAAAATAGTGTGAGGACGAGATTGCAATATGGAAAGTACGCCGGACGAGCTACGTTTTGGGCAAAGAACTAGGGAAGATACACATGCAAGTTTTTCCACATGCAGCAACATGGGAAGATGGACAGGAGCAAGGCCGGAGGAAGCTGTACCTGAGGGTCGTCGGGATGTAACTAGGAGGGCGCCGGCGGCCGAGATCTGCCCATACTGCGGCAGCGAGAAAGTGGTGAAGGCCCTGCCGCGCCGGAGCTTGGTCAGAGAGAATGGCGGGTACCGCAGATCGGGACGTGCTGCCTCGACACCGTCAAACGGAGAAATGATGCACATCCTCCCTTTCCGCCGACGGACGGGATGCGGTCGGATCAGTGACCAACGGTGAGAGAGAGAGGCCACCACGGCCTTGTGTGAGATAGTGTGATGAGAGACAAACCCCGGCAGGCAGGCTCCATTGTATATAGTGGGGCGAATTTCTTTTTTCTCGATGGCAATCATTTTATATTCTGTACGTGCCAATGAGGAATATAACTTTATTTAATACTAACGCGTCAAGTCGAACTTTGTTCCGTGTATGCATGGTACACGACCCTCCTTCGAGTAAACAACCGCTACACGCGTTAAATTATCACGTGGGCTGCCTTTTCGTACAGAAATGAACTCCATCGTGTACCCGCGCGGGTGTGGCTGGGAATGAGACGTGAGTATGTGAGTCGTGCGTGCACCTCTTCTTTACATGCAGGTACGTACTGGGTGGGTGTGAGAGAGATGGTTTGTGCGAAACAGAGGCAATGTGTCGATGATATCTCAAACAAAAAAATGTAACATATGCAATGTGTGGGAAACAGAGTCATGGATAAATCATATATAGAGGGAGCGATCCACGAGAAGAGAGTGGAGGGATCATCGGCGTGAGATATCGATAGAATCGAAAATAGGGATGAAATGTGTGGGTGCGCGATCGATAAAGAGTGCCATCGAATTTGTGTGTGCCCACGTCAAAGATACAGGGCGGCTGGCTTACTGGAATGTGAGAGGGCAGAGGTGTAGTTTGTCTCTGTGGAATGGATACCTACCTACAACGTTCGACTATCGGTGTGGGGGGGGGGCAAGGGGGCAGAGACCTAACTATAGAGAGGTAGATCGACTAGTATATGTGTGGAGAAGGAGAGAGACCTAGCTATGTATTGAGGGAGATCGATCAGCATCCATGCATATGTCTAGCAGAGGAATAAGGTTGGGAGAGAGACAAAGGTAGAGTGTCGGAGGGTTGGTGGTGGAGTTGCTTCTCACAAATGGTGGGAGAGGCCTTCTAGACAAACGGAGGGTACGACGGCAATATCAATAAGAGAGGGGATGTCTGCTTGTCTATGCACATGCGTGTGAGAGACGGGTCGGGAGGTATGCAAGGATGATGAGGGGGGGACGATATGGTTGTGGTAAGTAGACATAACTACATAGGAAGATCGATCGTCGTGTGTCGGAGAAAGGGAGAGACATAACTAGTGAGGTACGTCGATTGGTGCATGGGGAAAAAGACTTATAGTCGACCTAGCTATATGTAGGGAGATCGGTAGGTATACATGCATGCATGTGTTAGAAGCAAATAAGGTCCGGAGAGACGGATAGGGGGAGAGGAATGCGGCTAGGAGGTGGTGCGAGAGGCCTACTATATTGAGGGGGGAGGAGTGTGTGAGTATGGGATCGATTAAAAGAGGGGCGGGAGTGTGCACGTGCGTGGAACCATATTGGACATAGGAGGGTATGGACGGTGAGAAGAGAAGAGGGAGAGTGTGTGTTTGTGGTAGGCACACTTGGCTAGAGAGGTATATCGACTGGTGTGTGCCGGAAAGAAGGAGCCGAGGGGCCTACACACACGTTGGGTGAACGACCTAAAGAGAAATAACGAATGTGCGTGATGGAGGGGATGCTGAGGTAGGGTGAGAGGGGGGCGGGCGTGTGCATGCACGAGAGAAAGTTAGCGCTAGCTACAAAGAGAAGAGGATTGTGTGGGTGTAAAAGACAAACAGAGATCATAATTCATTATAGAAAGTGGATTCGGATATTTGAAGAAGATATTATAGTGTTTTAAACCGACGCATGCATGAATATATATAATGGTGATACGCATGGTGTGGTTATGAACATGTTATACTATATATAATATATAGAACATTTATTTGAATTTGTGATAATGTGTGGCTTTTGCAGCTCAGGGCTAAATACTTGTCATAATGTAGGGGGCGGGGCACTATACTTTGTGTGATAAACACAGTGTACATATGAAACATGGTTTAGATTATGAAGATCTAGTTAGTACATCAAATGTACTATTATTTGGAATCAACATCAAGTGTATTCAAAATTTTGAATTCGAGTTCATATAGTACACATAGTTCATATCTATCTCTATAGTAATCATGTGGTGTGCTGTTAAGATAATATACGAATGATGGTTTAAGTTGGCTACAATCATGATTGTAGATTCTTATTCAAATAGAGAAATGAAGTCAAATTTAGTTAAAATGCAGCGGTAGTATAGAAATTTGGAATGTACTAAAATGTTCGTATGAGTAGGTTACATGCATTATACAGCCAACAAAAAATTTTAATTGGACATAACATGGATTCATAGCTTTGAATAGCATTTGTACAGTAAAACGGGACAAGACTCTCTCTTTGTGTGGTGCGAATAGTTTTATTTTTTTTGTTTTTTTCGTTGGGGAAGTGCGAATTGATTTGGTACATACATTATTACACGTTAGGCTTGTCCCTAAAATTCAACCCGCGCCTTGTTATCCCAAAAATTCAAATATCGTGCTCCCAAAACTCGCGCCTTCTCAACCCGCGCCTTGTTATCCCGAAATTACAACGCGCACGAAAACTCCCTCCAGCTGCCAAATCCTGACATGCGAAATCCCCCTTCTAACCCTGAGCTGAAAGGGCCGCTAGTTCAAATCGGTGGGGGTACTTTTGTAAAACACCCTACATTTTGGACAAGCACGTCCTGAATTCATGGTTCCCCCCTCTCATCACCTCCTTTTCGCCATTCGAAATCCCAGGCCGCCACAACCTCTCTGCTCTAGCCGCGAAACCCCACCCTCCGCCGTCCGCCACCCCACCGCTGCCCAGCCGGAGCCTCTTCCCCGACGACGTCGTCCACCGCAACAGCTCGACGTCCCTTATCCACTGCCCTGGATGAGGATCCGTCGTCGATCTCGTCGTCCCCCCGGTTCAGCCGCCCCGTCCTCCACCTCCAAGGAGCTGCTCCGACGATCGCCTCGTCTATCACGGCTGCTCCATCCCCATAGCACCGCCTTAACCTACTCCATCGGAACCACAACATCCTCACCGACTCCTTGGACGAAGCCGAGGCCTACTCGACGCCACCAAAGAGGTTGTACACTCATCGCATCGCACCTTCTCCTTAACTTGACCTCCCGGCGCTGCCAGTGCTCGATCCCACTCCCCCATGGCGCGGCTACCTCGTAGTCGGTGCTGCCGGCGACATCTCCACGGCGGCTCTCCCCCAGTGCGAGGCTCCCTCGGTGGCGGCATCCATACTAGCCGGAGCTGCTGCTGCTCCGGCTCTCGCTCGCTCGCGTTGCTGCTCTGCTGCTGCTACTACGGCTCTTGCTGCTGCTGCTCCGGCTCTCGCTCGCACTACTGCTCTGCTCTTCCCCTCACTCGTGCTGCTGCTCTGCTCTTGTTCTCGCTCGCGCTGCTGATGTTGCTACACGGGCTGCTGCAGCTACACGAGTTATTGCTCTGGCTCTAGTTCACGCTGCTGCTCCAGGCGCTGCTGCTATCTGCTACTATGCTCCCTGTCGGTCGTCTGCTGATTTAGATCACTGTTTCTCTACTACTAGTACTCGAGCGGCCTAAACTACATGTGAAGTGCATCTCTGCTACCAGTGCGTTCTGTTTTGACAGTAACATTCAGATTCCACAGTAAATTTCAGTTTCGACAGTTAAGTTCAGAGTCAACAGTTTTTACCTCATCTGTTGTAGTCAGGTGTTTTTTGGTGATGTACATTTTACATCTACCACTTTTTGGTAATCTATTTTACATCATCTATTGGAGATGCTCTTAGAATCCCACTTGAGATTAATGATGTCTATCTTGTGCTGCTCCAGCCTCGACGTCTTACGGCTCACAAGAGCTGCTCCAACGATGGAACCATCCATCACAACAGAGCAGTACCCTGGACGCCGTCTACAGACGCCTCAGATCTTCCACCACACCTCCGACAGCCACCTCTGCCGCAACTTCTTCAGTGACCAACCCAATGATGCTGAGGTCGACACGGCTACGCCAAAGAGGTTGTACACTTGTCGCATCACTTATTACTCTACATTCATGTCGATCCATTAGGGCTATTTTGGTTCAAAGGAAAAAGTGAAGGAAAAGCATAGCAATAGGAAATTTTCCTATGGTACTCTACTATTCAATTATTCATGCATTTGGTTGAAAGGAATGGAGCAAAACATCCACCTATGAAAACAAGACTAAGTGCATTAGTGGCAGAATAACATTCTAACTGTACACACTTTCATATTGTTTCACTTTAATTTGGCCATGTTTCTTTGCATTCCTCTGCTCTTCCAATTCCTGTGAACCAAACACCCAAGTTGACAGAAATCCTGTGTTTACAAATGCTCTGTTTCCCACGTGCATTCCTATCCTATTCTGGTGTTTTTCCTATCCCTGCGTTTTTAGAATCCTGCAAGCCAAAGGAGCCCTTACAGAATTACTTCAGTTACAGATAGGTGTCAAAGAAAACTTTGTGTGGTTTGTCCTGCTCCTGCCGCGACGTCGTCCACCTCACCTGAGCTGCTCCATCGACAAGCATCCACCATACCATACATCATGACTCCCGACCGTCTTTCGCCGCCTCAGATCTCCTTCCCTGCCGCCGGCACCCACCGCAACTACATCACCATCATCGACTCAGTAGATGAACCTGAGGAGTACATGGGTCCACAAGAGAGGTCGCACTCTTTTGTTTCTGCTCATGTTATGCATTGCTTAATATTACCTGCTACTTTATCGTCCTGTTCACCACTTCGACTCCAAGTCAGGTCAGAATTAATGTTCAAACTTGAGTTTTAAAATGTTTGTGGGGCATATATCAAGGCAATAATGAATAGTATCTCTATCTATTATCTGGTTCACCTAGGGTATGTCTATGTTGTTCATCTTGGGTGGGAAACAAACAGTAAAGCAATCATCATCTGTCTTTTTTATTAAAGTAAAGCTATCATTAGCCTGCTATCATTATTTTTGGATCTATCCACTGGTTGTTACCATCACTCTAGATTTCTGCATGCTCTCCTTACATAATCTCACTATATTTTTTCGTATGCATGTCAGATATTGTACACAGTCATGCTGAACATGTAGAGAAAAAGAGAAGAGTTTTGCGCGGCAATACAATGTCATGCAGACATCGCTCCATGGTGGGTGCAATGGCAAACCCTCCCCCCCTCCAAATTGTAATCCAGAGGAAGATATCTGTTCTGAGGCGGATTCAGACGGAGCTAACCACTCCTATTTACCCCTCGAGGTGTTTGCTCTAACTTGGCATGATGATTTTGGTCATATCATGTATATGTTGCCTTGCAGTGCCTACTTTCGACATCATATATGTCATCTGCTTAGTTTAGACATGTTCTGTAATGCCACCTGTTTAGTTTCTAAATCATATATGTGAATTATGCAATCTAATCTCTTTTAGCCAGCCATAATATATGTGAAATATGTAATGCCATCCTGTTTAACCAGGCATCATATATTTGAAATATATCTTGCCAATCTTTTTCTTCATTACATTTTGATTTGATGACAATGTTTGTACATTCAACTACTCTTCCTGTGAATCAGCTATTTGAGTGGGTGATGGAAAAATCTAGAGTGAAAACAAGGTCTTCAGAGCGGACAGTACTACCTGTCGAAGCAGATCTCTTGCTGGGCCCCGATAGCTCCTCAGAGATGGATTCAGAGACAGATGACCAGTCCTATTCCCTCACCGAGGTGTATGCTCTAACTTGGCACGGTTATACTAATCATATCATGCATATGGTGTGTTGCATTGCATAATTTAGACATCATATACACAATATTCAACACCATGTTCTTAGTTCAGACATCATATATGTGAATGCCCTCTGCTTAGTATATAAATCACACGTGTGAATTATATCATGCGATTCTGATTACTTAGATAACATGTATGTGAATTATGTCATGCCAACCTGTTTACTAAAGACATGATATAATTATTGCATGCCATCCTGTTTAGTTAGTCATCATATCTTTGAATTATGTCATGCTATGCTATCCAGTTTAGATAGACATCATATATGTGAGATTATGTCATTCTATCTTTTTTAGTTAAACTATATACATTTGAACTATTTCATGCCCTCTTTTTTCCACACTATCTATTGCATCTGTCTCTCATACAAGGTCTGTACATTCAACACCTTTTCTTGTTTATCAGCCAGTTGAATTGGAGGGGGTGACAGTATCTAGCGAAGTAAAAACACAATCTTCAAATAAAATAGTGCTACCTCTTGGTGGAGATAGCACCCCGGTTGTACATGCACGAGAACCAGCCCTACCACACATAACCCAGACTCTCACAGATTGTACCCCTACTCCGATGGATAGAGAACTAGCTTCATACAATCTAACCCCAACCACAGCAGATAGTAATCCAGTTCCAGTTGACACAACACCATCTCCAGCACAGAGCTCCCAAACAAGAGTAGTTAGTATGGCAGCTTCAGTGCCCAAAGTGCCAGTACTACCACGGCGAACCCCAACTTCACCAGTTAGTACACCTATTCTTGTGGACGAAGCACAACCAGCCGTTCGTAGTTTAGCATCTATCGCATTTGATGTTGTTAAATCCTATGTGCGTATCTTCCCATCATGGAAATATTATACTGAAGATGAAGGAAAAAGCCAGTTGCAGGTGTTCGTCCAGGAGTTATGTGTAAGTAATGTTATTTATGGCAAATACTTTGCTTTGTCCCATACATTCTACCTCCATGCTGGTTTTAATACAGCAAATGTTCCCATTTTTCTCTATAGAGAAGGACCGATTTGGAAACTCAGGATGAGGTAACCTGTGCTAATACCTCTGCTATCTTCAAGAATGCTTTGTGGCAGTATCGAAATTACCTGAAGAAAACGTACTTCACTGGCAAAGAAACTCATCAAATTCCCTTACTTTCCCCTGAGACACATTTACGGCACGATGACTGGGAACGCCTTGTTCTGTACTGGTCCCGAACCAAGAATGTGGTAAGGTCTATGAGCTCATTTTTTATTTTGAAGTACTATATGCCTGTGTCTTACTGTACTATGTTCGTGTAGAACAAGTGCTTAAACCAGAAGAAGAACTATTCTCATTTAAGATTCCATTGCTATGGTGCATACTGCTTTGCTCTTGTATCACTGTATTTACTCATACATATTTTTTTTTAAATTGAAGGATCCAATCGAAACTCCAATGGCACAACAGGTATGTTTAAACATGTTTCTTTAACAGGTTTGCTCTTCTAAATTGCTCTGTTGATTTCAATTTCAATTGTGTATACAGTTGACTTCTCATATCATGCACATTACTAGCATCACAACAGAGCCAATAGTGTTGTTGTACATGTATAACCGTGTTACCCATCTGAAATCTTGTTATGCCGTGTAGTTTCCCACACTTGTATTCTTTCAATGCTGCTTTGTCTTGAACTGATATGATTTGAACCGTGTCTCTATTTTGATTTGGCAAGACAATGCAATGACCATAGGACATAGATATATGTTTGTTTGATGCTTTTATTATGTACTTACTACTTGGCAATAGAAGACTTGGTAGTTTAATCATGTCCACCTTACTACTGAACTGTTCACCGAAATGAGTTTCATATACTACATGCTAAACCTATTATGTGTCTGCTTGTTTCTTCTTTTAGAATGCTGACAAAATATTTGGGAAGAGTACCTTATTAAGCAATGGTAAAGGAAGTAATGCATATAAGGTTCAGGATAGTGAGACATCCTTGTTGGTCTCCAACAAAGCTGATAAAATAGCTAAGGAAAACTATCTTGAAGATGGTGAGACAACCCCAAAGTCCTGTCTTGATGTAGTGTTCGAGTTACTGGCCACTACCCGCTGGCACAAGCTCTTCGAACTCACTGTCTGAATCAGTTCAGTTTCTTGAGTCTCAACTACAAGCTGAAAGACATCGATCAGCTGTACTGCGACAAGAAGCCAAAGGACTGAGGAAGTCCCTGGAGAATTCAGATGCATACTTTCTGGTGCAACAGCAAGAGTTTGAGGATTTTAGCGCCAAACAGAAGAAAGCTAATAAGCTTGCTAAGCTTATTGCCGGCATGGTGGATACCCAGGATAACGTTTCTTGAGATCTTGTGAAGTTGTTTCAGTTCTGGACTTGTTTTGCTGCCGCTCGTTTATTTGCACTAGTGGCCAATTAAGACGCCTAGTCTATGAAATATGCTGCCTTTTTCCCCTATATTTGCACTGGTGGCGAACTTTGATGCCCAGTGGATGTAATATGTGTAATAGCCGTAATAGCCTAGCATAAGTTGCTGGCTTATTTATTTCCTTATTGTCTTGTTTATTTGTTTGGTTGCGGTCACTGCAATTCTTTTTCCACGGTTTGCTAGTGGCAACAATAAAATATATTTTTAAAGTAGGTCGTAATAACCATGGACCGTTATGTAGTGACCATGGGCCTCCTATGGGCCATAGGATCTATGGCCCTCCTACGGGCCGTAGGATCAATGGGCCTTGTGTGGGGGCGTTAGAATCAATGGGCCTTCTACGGGCCATACTATTCATGGGCCAATAAAGGACCGCAATATGGGCCGTAAACGGGCTAGAGTGGAAATTGTCTGTTTATGGTCCGATCATAACGGGCCGTTAATAGCCGATATGTATAACGGGCTTAAACGGGCCGTATTTGATGACGCTAAGAAAACAGCCCAACAGATTAACGGGTGTGACGCCCCCGACTCAATCGTGCACTAATCATACATGCAAACATGCACGATCAAACACAGGGACTCACGGGAAGATATCACAACACAACTCTAACACAAATAAACGGAGATCCACAATATTACAGACTAGGGATCCGAAGATCCGAATACATAAGTCAGTCATACAAATATTATCTGAGTACAGACATAGTTAGACAAGTTTTGCCTTAAGAAGGCTAGCACAAACAACGACTCTAGATCGAAAGGCGTAGGCCTCCTGCCTGGGAGCCTCCGATCCTACTCCTGGTCGGCTGGCTCGATCCAGTAGTAAGTGTCGTCTGGACCGTCCTGGTAGTAAGCTCATGTGGTGGCATCTGGCTCTGGGGTTCCATCGTCTGATGTATCATCAAGGTGGGGAATATGGGGGAAAAAGAAGTAATAAAGCAACCGTGAGTACTCACCCGAAGTACTCAGCAAGCAAGGATCTACACTACATATGCAACATTACCAATGGAGAAAGGCTGTATATGTGGACTGGGCTGCAGAAATGCCAGAACAGAAAGAAGGCCTAGTCCTATCGAAGACTAGCGTCTTCACGAAGCCACCATCTTGCAGCAATAGAAGAGAGTAGAATAGCATTTTATTAAGCAAACATGTTGAAGTAAGCCTAGAGATCCTTCCTCAACTCCCTGCGAGAAAGCGATCCCGAAGCTTCAATTAATTAAACAAGTATCCAGTTCAAGTAAAAGACCGGGATACACAAACTGAGCATCCTTTACCATAGGACCGGCTATCGATAGATTATTCATCCCTGCAGGGGTGCACTACTGTTACCCAACACGCTCGATCAACTCTGGCCGGACACACTTGCTGGGTAATGCCCGTCCTCGGGAGATCGACACGAAGCAACGCCCAACCTAGGCTCAACAGAGAGGTCAGCATGCCGGACTAACCTATGCACCCAGAGGTCTTGGGCCATCGCCCTGGGCACCCTGCGTGTTGCGAGACTAGCCGGGGTGCAGGCGCGATACTGAACTCGTCAGTGAAGTATCCAGCCCAATCCAGACAATCAGCCCGCACGATGAATCGTGACGTCTGACGAGCTTTCGGGAGAAACGTACATCGCAGAGGGCCCCATAACCATTATCCCGCGTGGTGGTAGTGCGTATAGGGCACGTTGACCCACGCAAATCACACACCCAAATCCAATAGGCTCATTTAGTATCACGCGGAGACAATCAGAGTTTCTGAAGCTCCGCCTCAATATCACACTCGAGTGCCCTTCTGGCACACCCGCCATCATAGATCCCCAGCGGGTACCCATCAGGGTCGACCCGCCTGTAACAAAGGTCAAGGTAACCGTGTGGTCGTAACATCAAGGGGGAAACCCCGAGGAATCACCCTCGGTGGATTCCACTCGATGAAAACATCAGGGTGAATGTATGAGGCATCACCCTCGAGGTTCACACTGAGGGGTTGCACGACAGAGTCGTATCGGAAGTGGAGAAGGAGGAATCACCCTCGATGACCACGACCGAAGAGCTACATTGCAGAGTATTCATCAGGAGTGCGTTACGAGGTATCACCCTCGGCACTTGATAGTAACTATGCAGAGTCGTACAACTAAGGGGGTGAAGTGATGTGTCGGTCTCTGGTCGACGATCACATTGATCGAGTCATCGATGATCAAGCAGGGGCAACAAGGGTAAGGTGGTGGGGGTCACTGATGGTTCACTACCAACCTATACTAAGCAGTTTAACATAGGCAGGTAAGGTAACAATAAACAGGTTACAAAAGCAGGCTATGCATCAGAATAGGAGCAAAACATCAACAGTAGCAAAATCTAATGCAAGTAGGAGAAATGGAATGGGCGATATCTGGATGCTCAAGGGGGGGGGGGCTTGCCTGGTTGCTCTGTTACACGGGAAGAAGGGTCGTCTGTGACGTAGTCGCACTCAGTGGCATGAGCGCCGGTCTCGGGGTCTACCGGAGAAGAAGAGGGGGAGAGAAACGATAAATATGGAGCAAACAAAGCATCACAAAATATAACAAGGCCATACGCGGTGCTACGTGTGTCCTAACGCAGTGCTACACGATATAGGTGAAGAGGGAAAACATCCGGGAATGTTTTCCCGAAGTTTGCCATTTTCGGACAGATGAAACGGAGGGGGACGGTTGCATGTTCGCTATGCTAGGGACGTGTGGCGGACGAACGGACCACGTATTCAGATTCGTCTCGTCGTTCTGAGCAACTCTCATGTACAAAGTATTTTCATCCGAGTTACGGTTTATTTTATATGATTTATTGAAGTTTATTGCATTTTCTGAAATTACTGGTTTTATTATATATTCGAAATTAAATAGCAATAGCTAAGTGTACCCACATCTGTACCCACTAGTGGGCACAGAGAGGCTGTCAGGTGGGTCCAGCGGACCCAGTCAACAGCTGACTGTTGACTTGGTCAAAAGATGAACAGTGAATGTGGGACCCGCATGTCATTGTCTCACTTTTATTTTTATTTTATTTTTATTCTCTTCTTCTTTTTCTTTTTCTTTTTCTTTTTTTTGGCCGGTCCAACCTGGCAGTGGGCCAACAGGCCACAGGGGTTGTGCCCAGGCACGGGCGTCCATGGCCGGCCGAGGGGCGCGGCAAGCAGCGGGAGGGACGGCCCCTGCGCAGCCCCGGTGCGGCCTCCGGCGCGGCCAGGCGCAGGCAGGGATGGCGGGGACGGTGAGCTATAGGCGGCGAGCGGCGCGTGCGCGGGGGGGGGGGGGGGGGGGGGGGTTTGCGTGGGGGCTGCGGGCGAGCCACGGTCGCGGGGGAGCGGGGCGGTGCTGGGCAGCAGCATCAGCCGCGCAGCAGCAGCAAGCACGGGAGCAGGCGGGCGGGAGCCGCGGGAAAGCAGCGGTGGCGCAAGCAGCGGGCCGAAGCGGTGAGCTCTCGTGCGGGAGGCCCGAGCAGCGAGCGCGGCAGTGGGAAGCACAGGCGGCGATGGTCAGCGGCAGCGGGAGGCATGGCCAGGCCAGGCCACCGCGGGGAGCAAGGCCGGGGCGCGACGAGGCAGCATCCAGGGGCGAGAGCTCGCGCGCGGGAGCACCGGGCGCGGCCTCGGAAATACGCGGGCGGCGGCGACGAACGAAGCGGCGGCTACACGATGGGTACGAGGGGGAAAGCAGGGGATCGAGGGAGGAGCTCACGGGGAGGCGATTGGCACGCTCGAGGAGGTCGGGGATAGTCGGAGCAGCGCGGATCGACGCCGGGAAGTGGTGGTCGTCGTCGAGGAAGAAGGTTGCGGTCGACGTCTTGGCGGCTCCTCGATCCAAATCAACAGGCGTAGATGACGTGGTCGACATCAGGGATCCTCCTGGACGTATCCTTGCGGCGCGGGTGGCTTCGGAGCGTGTTGGGGAAGGTGGTGCGGTGATGCAGCGCTCGGCTATGCGCGAGGAAGAAGAAAGCGGCGCGACGAGGGGGAGGAAAGGGGATGCCAGGGTTCGGGAGGTGGCGCGGGGCGGCTCATGTAGGCGGCCAGGGGGGGTTGGATGGCCGACGCGTGGACATCGGCGGCGTCGACGCACGCGCTCTGTCCACGTCGTCTATATGAACAGAAGAAAGAACAAGAGTGCTAAGTGGGCTGGGCCGTGCTGCTGTAGCCATTGGGCTAGAGTGAACAGTGAGGTTTTGGCCTTTTCTCTTTCTCCTTTTCTGATTTCTTTAATCTTTTCTGATTTGCAAAAATGTTAAGCCACAAAAAGACTTTTGTAAAATATGAAATTGTACCACATAAATACTTTGCAATATTTGGCACTGCCATAAAAAGGTTTTGCGGCAAGATAATTTCATTTAAATTTTATATAAATGAAAATAGATTAATGGGGCTTTTTTGGGCACTATTTTAAATCCTAACGGCATTTTGGGAATATAGATGATGTTGTCTTCCCCAACATAATTACTTAGGAATTATTTGCAAAGTTATGAACTATTTTGTTTGCATTTTTGAAGATGTAAATTTTGACTTGAATTTGAGTTTGGTTTGAAACAAAGTGAGGATTAGACTCTTAATTGTGATGACATGGCATCATTAGGCATGAGCTTACTGTAGCATGTTTCACGGAGTGTTACAAATCTCCTCCACTACAAGAAATCTTGTCCCGAGATTTAAGAGGTGCAGTAAGGGAAAAGAGTTGGTTACGAAATTCTAACGAGTCTTCTTGTTCTTGGCTGCTCTTCTCGAAGAAAGTGATCCCTTTCATTGATGTCTTCATTTCTCTGCTTCACGTCATCATGATGAAGTCGTCATCCTTTCTTTGGAAACTCCATCGTACTTACAAAAATGATAAGGGGTAACTTTGGAAGAACGGACCTCTACAAGGTTGATTAACTGATAGATAACTCAGAGAATGTGGTAGAAAGTAACTCTCGAATTGATCTTAAGAAAACATTGAGAGCAAAATAAGAAGGTACCATAAGAAGTTTCGAGCGGGCAGGCAATCGCTTGATGCCTGAAACAGGGCATGAAAGGGGTTCAGAGCAGCGGGAATAGGTATTGTGTCTGATACCAGAATAGATTACTAGGAAGGTGGCTCGCAAATTACATACGAAACCAAGTGGGTGGAATAACTTTGGAAACAGGGATGCATAGGTGAGTCAGGTTTCGATCCTGTGGAACTGTGGGTTATGGGCCCACCATGTGGGTTAAAAGTAGGAGGAGCGGTGACACCTTGCACGATCATGTAATCAAGACATGTCAGAGGATAACCTGTCAGCTATGTCGGCGACAACATCGGTACCAAGGGCGAGGGACGAAGAGAACCATTTTCCTGCTCGTTGAACGAGGCGGACCAATAGGCAAAGTTCTCGTCCATCGGTGGTTACCGGAATGTCATCAACAATAGTCACATGGTCTTACTAACAGAGTGGTACAACAAGGTGCTTACCTAAGCAGGGAGTTATTACTGCTCAGTTAAGTCAGATTACAAGAAAGGTTAAACAAAACAATGGAAAGGAAAATATGTTTAAACACATATTTCAGGGGTATATCCTTCCCAAGGACAAGCAGAGCATGATAACCATGATAGGATATAAGGTAGAAACCCCTTTAAGGTGAGGGGAGAGAAATTTCATGACATTACCCATACAACGGTGTTTGGATAATTGATAAGGAAAATTTAGCATGGTGCTTCAAATGTTTTTAGTGAAAATCAGAGTACCACAGACATGCTTCGAGATAGCATTGGCATGGTTTTCAAGCAAAGGTCAGACTTTAGATACACAAAGGATCCATTAGGAACAACTTGTAGAATAAGTCTTACCATTTCCTCATGGAAGAATGGCTAACCTTGCTGGAAAGGAAACTATAACAATATGTCCTCTGGCCAGGTATGCTAGGCATGACGTCACCTTACCGGGTCATATAAAGACCAACATTATAACTCTTGGAAATATGTCCCAACCATCATATTTGACTGAGGTTCAGTTTTGATTGGTGTCAGGATACCTCAGACTCAGGATGCCTGAAAAGAAAAGGGGTACAACGCAAATTTCGATATGACACTGTAAGATTCTCGGGCAATGAACTATGGAAGCGAGTTCCAAAACAAGAGTTCATCATTAAACCAAGGAGAGGATGAGGAGGTGGCTGATGGACTCAGCATCAATTCATCGAGATTTCCAAAAAGGTGGATTTCCACAATTATGTGAACAAGGTAATAGCATTGGGCATACCAAGGTGTGAAGTGGAGTATGTTTGGGGAGAACATCCACAATTAAACATTGATAAAAAAATGCAACTGGAAATACGGACTAAGTAGCACGGTCAACGTTAGAACGGCGATTCAAAACCAATAGACTAAGAATGAAATTATCGCCCGTTGGCTCCAAAGCAATTGGGTTGCTAGAAGTTTTGAATGTCACACATCATAGTTTATTTGTCGGTATTCCTGTTAGAATAACACGGGGACCAAGACAGAATGGTGATGGTGAGAAGTATCACTATACCAAGAAAATTCTTAAGAGGTGGACCAATCCTCACAACATCCTTGACATAAAAGTCAGTAATACTTCAAGGTAGAACATAACATAAGATGGATAGCAAGGAACTCAAGGTACAAAACAAACCATGAACAAGTTTGCATTGGAGGGAAAGCAAGAATATTGTCGATGGTAACACGAATCATCGAGGGGCAAGGATGATATTTCTCATCATGAATTCAATAGATATCTTGGAAGAGCTGAGAATGTTGATGATGATCATGACACATTTGTCGAGAGATTTCATGAAGATGTAATCGATCGACGAAGACATCAAGCCAAAGGAATGATGAAGCAAAAGGTTATTGAAACCACGGGTACGACGCAAACTCGGAATCTAGCTTGCTGTTCAAGGCAAAAAGATATGACGATGAAGATCGACGTAAGATTAACTCATCGTCAAAATTGTGCTCCGAGTAGCAGTACTAGGTAGCATAGTTAAGATAACGATGTAGCCGATTAGGCTAAGAATGGCATGAGTTGAAAGTTAAATTTCCTAGCAGTACATTACTAGGAGTATTGGATCACAGGGTGGATTCGCCTCACTTATCGATGTTCTTAGTTGACAAACAACCCAAAACCCGCGGAATACTGAATCAGTGAGAAGGAATACTTGATGAAGTCTCATAAGAAGTATTGCAGTTCCATGATATTATCGAGATACCAGGGGGTAATATTCGAAGGTAGATCAAAATAGAGATTGGGCAGACTTATAGGTCTGCAGAAGATAAGTGCTTTAACTTGTCCGAGAAATGGAATCGAAGGGGAACAATATGGTCGAAACCACAGTTGTAAATGATCAAACCACAGATGCAAGATGAACTTATAACAAAGAGGGGTAATTATCTTTACAAGAAGCTTTCATGATAAGATCTACATCGTTTCCATGGGCATGAACACAAGGTTCAAGGTTGACTCCCACTTCTTCAATACATAACCTTTCATTCACTTCTCGCTTTCGATGAAGTTGTAGTGTTTGAAATTTTACCTGGCAAGACACCAGAAGGGTATGACTTGTGAAAATTCTCGATTCCACACGGATTAGTGAAGGTATAGGTTCAACCCATCAGGGCATCTTAGGAACATATACCACAACTTCAGGAGTAAATAACACAAGCTCGAGAGCAGAGCAAGGTTGACAAAGCAGAGATTACAATTTACCAAAGGCAATATGTATCAGGGGAAGAGCGCACAATATTTTTGACTATGAAGGACACTGTCAGATATTAATCCAACAAAAGATCAGGTAGACGACAAAGGATCTGATGTGAGCAGCGGTACTCAACCAGAAGAAGAAAGAATGTAATGGCATTGGGTTATAGAAACATCGAAATAATTTGACGCTTAAGCACCAAGGAGTTATGATTCCAAAAAAAAAAGGATCAGAAGCAGAGGCTCTGATCAACAGATGAGTAAGTTGAATAGAAATAGATGGATAATCAATTCCAACTTGAGTGGTCAGGAATCAACTCATGTCCAAAATGACGTCTGAGCAGGAAGGTCAAATTTCAGGGTTCGACTGATGGTTGCGAGCATTCGCAACATAATGAATCAATAGGCTCAGGATGACAATGACAAAGGATGTTAATGAATATTGCCGGACATAAGGATTTAACCATAATGCAGGCAGACAAGACTTTTGGGAGCACTAGGCTGCAGAGGATCTTCGAGAGATCGAATTGCATTTCAAAGTATTTTGGAAAGTATATGAACAACTGGGGATGAACGGACCCCGGGTAAGTGCGAGGAATTGTTCGTGGGGGTATTAATGCGGAAAAGAGCTGCGAAGCAATAAGCTCAAACAATTCTCGCGATATCAGAGAATTTTTCAGGGTATCAAGTAATAACAAGGCAACTGAGAATGAAGGTATGAACATCAAGTGTAAGTAGTTATCCATAAGGGTTTACCGGTGGTCGGGAATAGCAAAAGCGGTGGGCACAAAGTCTCGAGAGAACATCAGAGGGTATCTTCGGAATCTTCTGGTGCACCAAGTAATCATCTGGAGTAAGGGGCTCTCCGGGAGGAAGTAGTTACGAGAACCTAGAGTCGGCGTTAGTAAAATCATTTAACCCGAATAGAATAGAGATCAGAGTCCCAGAGTATAGGTCGAGGAATAAAAGATCCTAATATCACCCAGTTGGCGACGTGGGCCCGTAAGCCACACAGCCAAGTTAGTAAAATAGTTTTTAAATTTCTAGACTCAACTTCGGCCAAGGAATTGGAAAGGGGACTTCCTACAGGCAGTCGGCTCTGATACCAACTTGTGACACCCCCGACTCAATCGTGCACTAATCATACACGCAAACATGCATGATCAAACATAGGGACTCACGGGAAGATATCACAACACAACTCTAACACAAATAAATGGAGATCCACAATATTACAGACCAGGGATCCGAAGATCCAAATACATAAGTCAGTCATACAAATATTATCTGAGTACAGACATAGTTAGACAAGTTTTACCTTAAGAAGGCTAGCACAAACAACGACTCAAGATCGGAAGGCGTAGGCCTCCTGCCTGGGAGCCTCCGATCCTACTCCTGGTCGGCTGGCTCGATCCAGTAGTAAGTGCCGTCTGGACCCTCCTGGTAGTAAGCTCCTGTGGTGGCATCTGGCACCGGGGCTCCATCGTTTGATGTATCATCAAGGTGGGGAATATGGGGGAAAAAGAAGTAATAAAGCAACCGTGAGTACTCATCCGAAGTACTCAGCAAGCAAGGATCTACACTACATATGCAACATTACCAATGGAGAAAGGCTGTGTATGTGGACTGGGCTGCAGAAATGCCAGAACAGGAAGAAGGCCTAGTCCTATCGAAGACTAGCATCTTCACAAAGCCACCATCTTGTAGCAATAGAAGAGAGTAGAATAGCATTTTATTAAGCAAACATGTTGAAGTAAGCCTAGAGATCCTTCCTCAACTCCCTGTGAGAAAGCGATCCCGAAGCTTCAATTAATTAAACAAGTATCCAGTTCAAGTAAAAGATCGGGATACACAAACTGAGCGTCCTTTACCGTAGGACCGGCTATCGATAGATTATTCATCCCTGCAGGGGTGCACTACTGTTACCCAACACGCTCGATCAACTCTGGCCGGACACACTTGCTGGGTAATGCCCGTCCTTGGGAGATCGACACGAAGCAGCGCCCAACCTAGGCTCAACAGAGAGGTCAGCACGCCGGACTAACCTATGCACCCAGAGGTCTTGGGCCATCGCCCTGGGCACCCTGCGCGTTGCGAGACTGGCCGGGGTGCAAGCGCGACACTGAACTCATCAGTGAAGTATCCAGCCCAATCCCGACAATCAGCCCGCACGGTGAATCGTGATGTCTGACAAGCTTTCAGGAGAAATGTACATCGCAGAGGGCCCCATAACCGTTATCCCGCGTGGTGGTAGCGCGTATAGGGCACGTTGACCCACTCAGATCACACACCCAAATCCAACAGGCTCATTTAGTATCACACGGAGACAATCAGAGTTTCTGAAGCTCCGCCTCAATATCACACTCGAGTGCCCTTCCGGCACACCTGACATCATAGATCCCCAGCGGGTACCCATCAGGGTCGACCCGCCTGTAACAAAGGTCAAGGTAACCGTGTGGTCGTAACATCAAGGGGGAAACCCCGAGGAATCACCCTCGGTGGATTCCACTCAATGAAAACATCAGGGTGAACGTATGAGGCATCACCCTCGAGGTTCACACTGAGGGGTTGCACGACAGAGTCGTATCGGAAGTGGAGAAGGAGGAATCACCCTCGATGACCACGACTGAACAGCTACACTGCAGAGTATTCATCAGGAGTGCGTTACGAGGTATCACCCTCGGCACTTGATAGTAACTATGCAGAGTCGTACAACTAAGGGGGTGAAGTGATGTGTCGGTCTCTGGTCGATGATCACATTGATCGAGTCATCGATGATCAAGCAGGGGCAACAAGGGTAAGGTGGTGGGGGTCACTGATGGTTCACTACCAACCTATACTAAGCAGTTTAACATAGGCAGGTAAGGTAACAATAAACAGGTTACAAAAGCAGGCTATGCAGCAGAATAGGAGCAAAACATTAACAGTAGCAAAATCTAATGCAAGCAGGATAAATGGAATGGGCGATATCTGGATGCTCAAGGGGGGGGGCTTGCCTGGTTGCTCTGTTACACGGGAATAAGGGTCGTCGGTGATGTAGTCGCACTCAGTGGCATGAGCGCCGGTCTCGGGGTCTACCGGAGAAGAAGATGGGGAGAGAAACGATAAATATGGAGCAAACAAAGCATCACAAAATATAACAAGGCCATACGCGGTGCTACGTGTGTCCTAACGCAGTGCTACACGATATAGGTGAAGAGGGAAAACATCCGGGAATGTTTTCCCGAAGTTTGGCATTTTCGGACAAATGAAACGAAGGGGGACGGTTGCATGTTCGCTATGCTAGGGACGTGTGGCGGACGAACGGACCGCGTATTCAGATTCGTCTCGTCGTTCTGAGCAACTCTCATGTACAAAGTATTTTCATCCGAGTTACGGTTTATTTTATATGATTTATTGAAGTTTATTGCATTTTCTGAAATTACTGGTTTTATTATATATTCGAAATTAAATAGCAATAGCTAAGTGTACCCACATCTGTACCCACTAGTGGGCACAGAGAGGCTGTCAGGTGGGTCCAACGGACCCAGCAACAGCTGACTGTTGACTTGGTCAAAAGATGAACAGTGAATGTGGGACCCGCATGTCATTGTCTCACTTTTATTTTTATTTTTATTCTCTTCTTCTTTTTCTTTTTCTTTTTTTTGGCCGGTCCCACCTGGCAGTGGGCCAACAGGCCACAGGGGCTGTGCCCAGGCACGGGCGTCCATGGCCGGCCGAGGGGCGCGACAAGCAGCGGGAGGGGCGGCCCCTGCGCAGCCCCGGTGCGGCCTCCGGCGTGGCCAGGCGCAGGCAGGGGTGGCGGGGACGGCGAGCTATAGTCGGCGAGCGACGCGTGCGGGGGGGGGGGGGGGGTTGCGTGGGGGCTGTGGGCGAGCCACGGTCGCGGGGGAGCGGGGCGGCGCTGGGCAGCAGCATCAGCCGCGCAGCAGCAGCAAGCACGGGAGCAGGCGGGCGGGAGCCGCGGGAAAGCAGCGGTGGCGCAAGCAGCGGGCCGCAGCGGTGAGCTCACGTGCGGGAGGCCCGAGCAGCAAGGGCGGCAGTGGGAAGTGCGGGCGGCGATGGTCAGCGGCAGTGGGAGGCACGGCCAGGCTAGGCCACTGCGAGGAGCAAGGCCGGGGCGCGACGAGGCAGCATCCAGGGGCGAGTGCTCGCGCGCGGGAGCACCGGGCGCGGCCTCGGAAAGACGCGGGCGCGGCGACGAACGAAGCGGCGGCTACGCGATGGGTACGAGGGGGAAAGCAGGGGATCGAGGGAGGAGCTCACGGGGAGGCAATTGGCACGCTCGAGGAGGTCGGGGATAGTCGGAGCAGCGCGGATCAACGCCGGGAAGCGGTGGTCGTCGTCGAGGAAGAAGGTTGCGGTCGACGTCTTGGCGGCTCCTCGATCCAAATCAACAGGCGTAGACGACGTGGTTGACATCGGGGATCCTCCTGGACGTATCCTTGCGGCGCGGGTGGCTTCAGAGCGTGTTGGGGAATGTGGCGCGGCGATGCAGCGCTCGGCTATGCACGAGGAAGAAGAAAGCGGCGTGACGAGGGGTAGGAAAGGGAATGCTAGGGTTCAGGAGGTGGCGCGGGGCGGCTCATGTAGGCGGCCAGGGGGGTTGGATGGCCGACGCGTGGACATCGGCGGTGTCGACGCACGCGCTCTGTCCACGGCGTCTATATGAACAGAAGAAAGAAGAAGAGAGCTAAGTGGGCCGGGCCGTGCTGCTGTAGCCATTGGGCTAGAGTGAACAGTGAGGTTTTGGCCTTTTCTCTTTCTCCTTTTCTGATTTCTTTAATCTTTTCTGATTTGCAAAAATGTTAAGCCACAAAAAGACTTTTGTAAAATATGAAATTGTACCACATAAATACTTTGCAATATTTGGCACTGCCATAAAAAGGTTTTGCGGCAAGATAATTTCATTTAAATTTTATATAAATGAAAATAGATTAATGGGGCTGTTTTGGGCACTATTTTAAATCCTAACGGCATTTTGGGAATATAGATGTTGTTGTCTTCCCCAACATAATTACTTAGGAATTATTTGCAAAATTATGAACTATTTTGTTTGCATTTTTGAAGATGTAAATTTTGACTTAAATTTTAACTTGAATCTGAGTTTGGTTTGAAACAAAGTGAGGATTAGACTCTTAATTGTGATGACATGGCATCATTAGGCATGAGCTTACTGTAGAATGTTTCACGAAGTGTAACAACGGGCCACAAACGGGCCGACTGTAACCACGGGCTGAATTTGGCCCGCAAGCGGAACAGGCCAGTAACGGACCAGAAGTAATCGAATGCTGGAAGTGAGCTCAAGAATAAATGGGCCCTTAGACGGCCGAAAGATCACACAGGCTGGAAAGGGCCCAATGGAATAATGGGTCGTTAATGGGTATAAATCGATACATTGTTCATTATGGGCTAGTTTCACCATGGGCCGTTAATGGGCCAAGAGTTACATAGGGCCTCATACGGGCCGAAAGACGTCATGGGCCATAAATGGGCCGAAAGTTACAACGGGCTGGAATCATATTGTACGGCCCAGATGCCGGTACTGGGCCTAATTCGGATAGGCCATAACGGGCCGTGAGTTAGCGGGCTGTAAATGGGCTATATGCGAACATGCCGTTAACAGGCTTTCCGTGGGCCGGCCATTTCACCTGAATGGGCCACTATTGGTCCGTGCCACGTGTTGACATATCATAGGCGCCTCCCGTCCAATGAGTGGATGACATCTGTCCCAACGCTGAGTTGACACGTGGATACTCCGGCGAATCAGAATTTTACACGTGGAAAATCCCATAGGTCCGGGCTATTAACGGGTTATCGGATCCAAACCGGAACCCAATAGCTTAATGGCAACCCATTACGATGGATGCCACGTGTCGGTTACCCTTGACGAAAGGACTTCCATGACACGCGATTTATCATCATGGAACTGGACAATTCCGTGATGTTAATTTTGGTATTGTCATGGAACACTTCTATGACAGCACAGGTATGACTATCTTGATTCTGTCATGAAATCGTCATGCATGTACATGCATGACAGAAAATGTGACCTACCACTACTGCAGGATGCTGCTAACGTGACACTACGATCAGAGACCCTTTGACGAAACTGTGTGCGATGCATTAATCGCAAACGGTGATATAAAAAACCCGTCAAAAAAGATACAAAACGTTTGCGATGAATGATACATCAAACACGGTTCAGATTTTAGTTGCGTGTGCGATGCGGGGCATACGGTTGATCCATATGAACTGTTTGCAATGAGATAGAACAACAGAAACGGGCAGCCAGATCAAGGTGTGTGCGATATACGGCATACAGTTCACTCCGATGAACCGTTTGCGATGATTGAGGTGAACACAAATGATTCGGCGTAACAAGATGTGTGTGATACCTGGCAAATAGGTCGGTAATCAGAATTGTGTGCGATCATTATAGACAGCCCATACGGTCTTTTTTTGTGAATTGTGTGCTCGTCAGGGCACACAGTTCAACAAACCAACCTGTGGGCGATAATGTAGAAGATCTCTGTCGAATACGTATTACTAACCGTCTGCGATGAGATTGACAGGATAAACAGAGATAACAAATTAATATGAGCGAACGAAAACAAATATATACAGTCTGCTTAATTTAGTCCTTCTTCTTCTTCTTCTTCTTCTTCTTCTTCTTCTTCTTCTTCTTCTTCTTCTTCTTCTTCTTGTTGGATAGCCCCGTGACATCGTCTTGGCGAGGACGCTTCTTTCCGCTAACCATTGGCTTTTCATCGCCGCCGCCGTCATCATCGTCGCTGCTGTCATCGTCGTCCTCCTCCTCGTTCGACCATTCCTCATCATCATCGTCGTCCTCTTCTTCATCCTCCGACGGCTCCTCGTCCATCTGGTTGTCGTCTGATGACTTCGGAGGCGGTGTCCCTTCCATGATTCGGATATAATCAAGGTCTGGGCTCGACGCCAGACTCATGGAAGACGAGTGGGATGATTCCGATGTTGACCTATCATCGGGCGCCAGACTGCTGGCCGAACTGTCGTCCTCGCTGTCGCTCGACATTGCTGTGGTCGTATATAAACCACGAGAAAGCGAGATTGCAGAGTGTGTGCAAGTGTGTAGCGCGGCCTGCCGGGGACGATGAGGATGGTGGACACTTAAGCGGGGTAGGCAGCGAAGAGGAAATCCAATTGAAGCGGGGGTTGACGTATTATCTAATCGCTGATATAATCAACCACAATTATTTGTACCCAGTCGCTCCGAATTTCCGGGGTTGCGCAAGACTCCTATTAGCTGATTTCTTTTTTCAGGACAAAAACAAGGAACGAGTTTTGGGATTATGCACCGGTACCGGTACGAATGGAGTAGAACAGTTGGCAAGCAATACATTGAGCTTTTTTTATTGATGAAGCCAGTAATAATCAAACTACAAAGGAAAAGAAAAAAAGACAAAGGAAAATATCTGCATGAATCTTCGCGTAACATCAATGGCATAGGACCTAGATGTGCATTACTTAGAGCACATCTAGATGTGCTTTAGCAATACTGTCAAACAAAGCCCCTCATCATTGCAAACAGCACATAGAACATGGCTAATGCGACAACCACAACTACACATGCTAGTTCCTTCTTGTCTCTTGCTTTCATCTGTTGCCTGTGATTGATTCTTTCTTGCTTCATCGTACTGATTGTACATTCCAGATTAGCCAGTTTCTTCTTCAGCTTTACGTTATCTTCTGCGAGCTTGGTGATAACACTCCGAGCCCTGCCATGCCATTCTTCATCCAGCCAGTTAACAAAGGCACAAGCCTCATATCCCTGCCAATGTTAAATAGTATTCAGGATGAGCGGTGGCATAACTCAAGTAAAATGATGAACTTAGCACTAACCTCTAAGGGGCAACTGAGAAACCGCCTGCCAATGCCGAATCCCTCTGTGCATACACGTCGAGCGGGAGTGTGCCCATGCACACAACTCAGATTTTGGTACTTCTCGGTGGCGCAAAACTCAGAGTCAAACTCGTGTTGCGGGAGTCTGGAGTCATGCTCCGGATCCGATGGTAGACCGCTTTCCTGGTGGGTGGGTGGGGGGGTCATTCAGGACGGATTCAGTAAGGAGCTACTTTGGACATGCTAAAAAAGATCAGGATAGATTGGAACCTGACAGGACGATTCGGATCCGTAGTACACTTGCCTTCTGATGACCTTAGTCAAGTGCTCGGCGGCGACTGCCGTCGTGGCGGTGATACGAGCAGGAGCAGCCGCACCGAGACCATCAGCACCACTCATCTGCATTCTCCCAATGTCAGCGCCACGCAAGGGAATTTGGAGGCTATCTAGGGATTTGGGGGAAATGGGGAAACTGTGGGGATAAGCTAACGGTCGGGAACTACTTATGGCACTATAAGTTGTATACGGCACACTGTTTATACATGTCGTTTGTGTTAGGTATTACAACTTCACACACGATTTCCGCACCAAACCATGTGAGAAGACAACGTAGGTGAGACACGGTTGCCGTTACATAACCGTATGTGATGTACTACCCTGTACATATAATTGAGTTACAGTGATACCGTGTAAACAGCCGCTCTGCGGATATCCATCAAAAAATAAAACAGCCGCTCTACATATAGAGATGGCGGCGGCGGCCTAGGCAGTGGCTACTAGAGAAGAGGTCAATCCTCGGTCGGTGGGCGGTGGCGGCGTCATAGGAGGTCAATCCTCAGTCTGTGGCGGGAGATAGGAGGAGCTCAACCATCGAGGTCGGCGGCAGCGTGATTCGAGCACATCCATCGCGGTCGATGGCGGGATAGTGGAGGTCGAACTTCAGGCGGCAGCCGCACTAAGCTTTGCTCCTCGACCCTGCTGTCTCGGCGTGCCGCCACATCGCGCTTCTCTATCTGCTGGGTGGAGGTCATCGCGCGGCTAATTAATTAAGGTATTCTTTTCGTTAGTGGCTTAATTAAGGTATTCAATTCCTAAGGGTAGTGTTGTACTAGTACTCTGCGTGTAAATTGACTGGCCATTAATTTTTGTCATTGCACGTCTGGATAACAATGTGGATCGCACTCAGTAATTATGAAAATAAAACCTTGTGATTTATGCACGCATCTTTGGGCAGCAGTTAATCCGTGTATTAATGTTGTTGTTTTGTTTTTAATTACCATTTCTGTGGTGCAGATGGAACGATCTGTATGGATGAAGAATCGGAGAACCACAGATTTTATCAGTGGCATGACAGAGTTCATGAGTTTGGCTAAAAGTACAAAGAGGAGAATTGGTGATGCGGATTACATCATGTGTCCATGTACAGATTGTGCCAATACAGAGTCACGTGAAGTTCCAGATGTCCAGTGGCACTTAGTCTCTCGGGGATTCATGGATGGATATACACGTTGGACCAGACACGGTGAAGAGCAGGTCATGGATGAATATACCCAGGGCTGCGAGATGCCAAACCCCGATGAGTGTCACATGGATGTTGAATCTAACATCGGGGCAGAGGCGTCAAGCTACCAATGGAACACCGGAAAGCCGAAACGCCCACTGGAAAACCAAGACGTCGACACAGATGACGACGAACTTGATATACCAGATTTTGCTGCTATGATTGCAGATTTCAAGGGCCCAAAAAAGGATATGATTGGGTACAAGGATCTACCAACCATTGATGCGGACTCCAAGAAAGAATTGTATCCAGGTTGCAAAAAGAAATATTCCAAGTTGAGTGCCACCCTTGTGCTTCTCAGATTTAAAGCAGCAAACGGTCTATCAAACAAGGGCTTCACAGAGATGTTAGGTCTTTTCAAAGAAATTCTTCCAGAAGATAATGTGCTCCCCAGAAGCATGAATGAAGCGAAGAAAATTGTTTGCCCATTGGAACTTGAAGTACAGAAGATACACGCTTGTGTGAATGATTGTATATTGTATCGTGGTGAGTACAAAGATTTGCGTGCATGTCCCACATGCAAGCATGCATGATACAAGCGTAGGAGAGAAAAGGACAAGTACAAATTGGACGACGAGATCAAGACAAGAATCCCGTTCAAGGTTGTTTGGTACTTGCCTTTAATTCCAAGGTTGAGGCGTTTGTTTGCAAACCCTAGAGAGGCAAAGAGGTTGCGGTGGCATCATGATGAGCAAACTGCGGATAAGTATATGAGGCACCCGAAAGATGGGGCTCAGTGGGAATTAATCGACAACAAGTTTGAAGACTTTGCCAAGGATCCTAGAAGTATAAGGCTCGGGGAGTGTACTAACGGGACGAATCCTTTTGGCGATATGAGCACCAATCACAGCACATGGCCGGTGCTTCTGTGCATATATAACCTAGCTCCTTGGTTGTGTATGAAGAAAAAATACATTATGATGTCAATGATTATTCAAGGCCCGAAGCAACCTGGAAATGACATCGACATTTACTTTCAGCTACTGGTAGAAGAACTGCTGACAGTGTGGATAGATGCGCCTGCTGTAAAATGTTATGATGCTTACAAAAAGGAGATTTTTGATCTACATGCGATGCTGGTGCACACCATTCAAGATATGCTGGCATTAGGCAACACATCGGGGCAGAAAACAAAGGGAGATGTAGGGTGTGTCACATGCATGGATAGGACAGCTAGTAGATTTCTTCCCAACTCGCACAAAACCGTGTATTTGCGTCATCGTAGGTTCTTACGGAGAAATCACCCATACCGAAAGATGAAAGCTGAATTTGATGGTACGGCAGAGGTAGATGTGGGCCCAAGACCCTATGATGGGGAGGTGGTCCAGAACATGGCTAAACAAATTAATGTTGTGCTTGGCAAGAAGCACGCTTTGATGGTGAAACAAACACCCAGGGGTCAAGTGTTTAACAAGAAATCGGCGTTCTGGAAATTACCTTACTGGGAGATTCTATGTGTACGTCACTGCATCGATGTCATGCACGTAGAGAAGAACGTACGTGAAAGCATCCATGGTACTCTGCTCAAGATTAAAGGTAAAAGAAAGGATGGTGACGGTTCACGGCTCGATATGCTTGCTGATCAATCAAAACGCAAGAGTGAAGCAGAAGATGATGACAAATTCATCAAAGCTCGCCAGAGTTACAATTTCAGTACAAGAGAAGAAACACAGTTCTTCACCTATTTGTTATCAGTTAAGACACCCTCTTCCTACTGCGCAAACATCAGAAGTCTCATGGATGTGAGCTCAGGTAAAATGAAGTTGGGACACATGAAGTCACATGATTGCCATGTAATGTTGACACAAATCCTCCCGGTGGCCATCAGGAATCTGATGGACAAAGATATAAGAAACACACTCATTGAGCTCTGTGATTTCTTCAACCAACTATGGCAGAAAGTTGTAGATCCTGAAGAGTTGAATCATATGCAAGATGATATTGCAAGAATATTGTCCAACCTAGAGATGTTTTTCCCACCGTCATTCTTTGATGTCATGGTCCATCTCACTGTGCACCTTGTCGACGAGATAAAGTATTGTGGTCCTGTGTTTCTTTGCAACATGTATCCCTTCGAGCGGTTCATGGGAATACTGAAGCGCTATTGTCGGAACCGAAACCATCCAGAGGCAAGCATCCTACAAGGTTATACCGCGGAGGAGGTGGTTGAGTTTTGCACCGAATACATGAAACAAAGACCTATAGGTTTGCCCCTCTCTCGCCACGAGGGAAGGCTGAAAGGTAAGCCGGTCCTTGCTGGCATGCAAATGGCTGCACCCGGAGAATTGGCAGAGAAAGACCATTTGACGGTACTGCTTAACAACCCAGTTCTCAGCGCTTATGCTGCAGAACACTTGGCGAAGATACGCCAAAGCTTCTTACCAATGGTGCCTTCATCAGATGTGGAGATGAAGGAGCACACTAAGAACTACGCCGAATGGCTGAAGAATCATTTGGCACAAGGATCCATCGATGACATTGCTACGTGGTTGGCACAAAAGCCATCACCTATGGTGTTGACGTACCAAGCATATGACACAAATGGATACACGTTCTACACTGAGGACCTTGATGAGAAGACCTCATATCAGAACAGCTCTGTTCGAATAGATTGCATGACTGTAGATTGATACGTCTCCAACGTATCTATAATTTTTTGATTGTTCCATGCTATTATATTATCTGTTTTGGATGTTTTATATGCATTAATATGCTATTTTATATTATTTTTGGGACTAACCTATTAACCTAGAGCCCAGTGCCAGTTCCTATTTTTTCCCTGTTTTTGAGTTTCGCAGAAAAGGAATACCAAACGGAGTTCAAACGGAATAAAACTTTCACGATGATCTTTCTTGGACCAAAAGGAAACCAGGAGACTTGGAGATGAAGTCGGAGGAGCCACGAGGCGGCCACAAGGGCGGAGGGCGCGCCCAGGGGGGTAGGGCGTGCCCCCCACCCTTATGGGCCCCTCGTGCACCCCCTGACCTAATTCTTTCACCTATATATACTCTTATATGCCCAAACCACCAGAGGCATCCACGAAAATACTTTTCCACCGCCGCAACCTTCTGTACCCGTGAGATCCCATCTAGGGGCCTTTTCCGGCGTCCTGCCGGAGGGGGATTCGATCACGAAGGGCTTCTACATCAACACCATTGCCCTTCCGATGAAGCGTGAGTAGTTTACCTCAGACCTACGGGTCCATAGCTAGTAGCTAGATGGCTTTTTCTCTCTCTTTGATTCTCAATACCAAGTTCTCCTCGATGTTCTTGGAGATCTATTCGATGTAATACTTTTTTACGATGTTTTTACCGAGATCCGATGAATTGTGGATTTATGATCAGCTTATCTATGAATATTATTTGAATCTTCTCTGAATTCTTTTATGCATGATTTGATATCTTTGTAATTCTCTTCGAACTATCGGTTTGGTTTGGCCAACTAGATTGGTTTTTCTTGCAATGGGAGAAGTGCTTAGCTTTGGGTTCAATCTTGTGGTGTCCTTTCCCAGTGACAGTAGGGGCAGCAAGGCACATATTGTATTGTTGCCATCGAGGATAAAAAGATGGGGTTTTCATCATATTGCTTGAGTTAATTCCTCTACATCATGTCATCTTGCTTAATGCGTTACTCCGTTCTTTATTATCTTAATACTCTAGATGCATGCTGGATAGCGGTCAATGTGTGGAGTAATAGTAGTAGATGCAGAATCGTTTCGGTCTAGTTGACACGGACGTGATGCCTATATTCATGATCATTGCCTTAGATATAGTCATAACTTTGCGCTTTTCTATCAATTGCTCGGCAGTAATTTGTTCACCCACCATAATATTTTCTATCTTGAGAGAAGCCTCTAGTGAAACCTATGGCCCCCGGGTCTATTTTCCATCATACAATCTTCTACTTTCCAATCTACGAGCTTCCGATCTACTATTTTGTAATCTTTTACTTTCCGATCTATAAACCAATAATACCAAAAATATTTACTTTACCTTTTATTTATCTCTATCAGATCTCACTTTGCAAATAACCATGAAGGGATTTACAACCCCTTTATCGCGTTGGGTGCAAGTTTGTTGATTGTTTGTGCAGGTATTCGGTGACTTGTTCATTGTCTCCTACTGGATTGATACCTTGGTTCTCAAACTGAGGGAAATACTTATATCTACTTTGCTGCATCACCCTTTCCTCTTCAAGGGAAAAACCAACGCAAGCTCAAGAAGTAGCAGGAAGAATTTCTGGCGCCGTTGCCGGGGAGGATCAAGTCAAGATAGTCTCCCGGCCACTAGCCATTTCTGGCGCCGTTGCCGGGGAGATCTACGCCAAGTCAAGCCATACCAAGTACCCATCATAAACTCTCAGCTCTTGCATTACATTATTCGCCATTCGCCTCTCGTTTTCCTCTCCCTCACTTCTAAAATGATTTTTCAAAAATATTTGCCTTTTTCTTCGCCCCTCTCTTTGCCTTTTCTTCGCCCCTCTTCCGTTCGTCCTCTTCGTTTGCCCTTCGGTTTGTTCGTTTGCTAGACTTGTTGCTGCCACCATGTCTGAAACTGGGGAGGTTATCATTGAAAATCTTGAGGAAAAGCTTGAATCTTGTTCGTTGGATCATGAAACTGAAACTTCTCCTAATTACAAAACAAAAATCTTTCATGTGGGGGACGGTAATATTATCAGGAAAAGTGTTATTCAAGAATTCTTTAATTGTATGGGATCTATGCCCATTAATAAAAGATCTATACTCCTCGATACAAACTGTTATGCGGATGCCATTGTTATGCTCGTGGAAAAATTAGAAAGGAAATTTGTGCATATTCATCCGGCTTTGCAAAAGGTGTTTTATGAACTTCCCAATATTAATCATCCTATAGCTAAAAAGGTTGCCACCATTATCCTTATGCGTGAATTTGATTTTATGATACAAGAAGCTAGGGATATTTTTGCTTTCTATAAAAAGGATGTTGAACACCCTCCAATAGAAGATATCCTCCATGATAAAGAAACTATGCGTAGTTTGGAATCTAGGGACTATCAATCTTACAGTGAAAATCTTAGGAGAAGAGTTCCTTATTCAGAAATCTCTCAATCTTTATACCTTGAGGTTTTTGAGGAGTTTGATTGGATTACAAGGGGAATTTATGTAGGCTTTGATAGGTATTGGTTGAATAAAATGTTGAAGGAACCCGTTAGAAACGAGTTACGTGTTTTATATGATGATATATATGGTGACGATCCCGATTATGGGTTTATGAATGTTAAAATTACCAACCAAAGTCCTTTTCATGATTTAAGTTCTTCTAGTAGGAGGGAAATAAAGGAAAGGATAGATTTGTTAAGATGAGTTTTGGAGGATTTGATGAGAAAAGAATTGCATACCAAAGATGACAATACCTAGATCTATTTGTGTTTTTATGCCTAGCTAAGGGCGTTAAATAATAACGCTTGTTGGGAGGCAACCCAATTTTATTTTTGTTCTTTGCTTTTTGGTTCTTTTTTGCAATAAATAATTCATCTAGTCTCTGGTTAGATGTGGTTTTATGTTTTAATTAGTGTTTGTGCCAAGTAAGACCTTTGGGATGGCTTACGGTGATAGTTGATTTGATCCTGTTGAAAAACAGAAATTTTTTCGCCCAGTCACAGAATTGTTTACATTCATTGGACCGTGGAAAACCCCTGAATTTTTTTACACAAGATTTACCTACGAATTTCCTATGTTTTCCTAATTTTTCAGAATTTTTGGAGTTACATAAGTATTAGAACAATTCAGATCTTCGCAGACTGTTCTGTTTTTGACATATTCTGTTTTTTATGTGTTGTTTGCTTATTTTGATGAATCTATGAGTAGTATCGGGGAGTATGAACCATGGAAAAGTTGGAATACAGTAGATATTACACCAATATAAATAAAGAATGAGTTCACAACAGTACCTGAGTGGTGATTTATTTTCTTATACTAACGGAGCTTATGAGATTTTCTGTTAAGTTTTGTGTTGTGAAGTTTTCAAGTTTTGGGTAAGGATTTGATGGACTATGGAATAAGAAGTGGCAAGAGCCTAAGCTTGGGGATTCCCAAGGCACCCCAAGGTAATATTCAAGGATAACCAAGAGCCTAAGCTTGGGGATGCCCCGGAAGGCATCCCCTCTTTCGTCTTCGTCTATCGGTAACTTTACTTGAGGCTATATTTTTATTCACCACATGATATGTGTTTTGCTTGGAGCGTCTTGTATGATTTGAGTCTTTGCTTTTTAGTTTGCCACAATCATCCTTGCTGTACACACCTTTTGAGAGACACACGCATTAATCATGATTTATTAGAATACTCTTTGTGCTTCACTTATATCTTTTGAGCTAGGCAATTTTGCTCTAGTGCTTCACTTATATCTTTTTAGAGCCCGGCGGTGGTTTTATTTTATAGAAATTGATGAACTCTCATGCTTCACTTATATTATTTTGAGAGTCTTTAAACAGCATGGTAATTTGCTTTGGTTATAAATTTAGTCCTAATATGAGAGGCATCCAAGAGGGATATAATAAAAACTTTCATATAAAGTGCATTGAATATTATGAGAAGTTTGATTCCTTATGATTGTTTCGAGATATAAATATGGTGATATTAAAGTCATGCTAGTGCGTAATTGTGAATTTGAGAGATGCTTGTGTTAAAGTTTGTGATTCCCGTAGCATGCACGTATGGTGAACCGTTATGTGATGAAGTCGGAGCATGATTTATTTATTGATTGTCTTCCTTATGAGTGGCGGTCGGGGACGAGCGATGGTCTTTTCCTACCAATCTATCCCCCAAGGAGCATGCACATAGTACTTCGTTTCGATAACTAATAGACTTTTTCAATAAGTATGTGAGTTCTTTATGACTAATGCTGAGTCCATGGATTATACACACTCTCACCCTTCCACCATTGCTAGCCTCTCTTGTACCGCGCAACTTTCGCCGGTACCATACACCATCATATACCTTCCTCAAAACAGCCACCATACCTACCTATTATGGCATTTCCATAGCCATTCCGAGATATATTTCCATGCAACTTTCCACCGTTCCGTTTACTATGACACTTTCCATCATTGTCATATTGCTTTGCATGATCATGTAGTTGACATCGTATTTGTGGCAAAGCCACCGTTCATAATTCTTTCATACATGTCACTCTTGAATCATTGCACATCCCGGTACACCACCGGAGGCATTCATATAGGGTCATATTTTGTTTTAAGTATTGAGTTGTAATTCTTGAGTTGTAAGTAAATAAAACTGTGATGATCTTCATTATTAGAGCATTGTCCCATGTGAGGAGAAGGATGATGGAGACTATGATTCCCCCACAAGTCGGGATGAGACTCCGGACGAAAAATAAATAAATAAAAGAGGCCAAAAAATGAGAGAAGGCCCAAATAAAAAAAAGAGAGAAAAAAAAGAAAAAAAACTGAGAGAAAAGAGAGAAGGGGCAATGTTACTATCCTTTTACCACACTTGTGCTTCAAAGTAGCACCATGATCTTCATGATAGAGAGTCTCCTATGTTGTCACTTTCATATACTAGTGGGAATTTTCATTATAGAACTTGGCTTGTATATTCCAATGATGGGCTTCCTCAAAATTGCCCTAGGTCTTCGTGAGCAAGCGAGTTGGATGCATACCCACTTAGTTTCTTTTTTTGAGCTTTCATAAACTTATAGCTCTAGTGCATCCGTTGCATAGCAATCCCTACTCACTTACATTGATATCTATTGATGGGCATCTCCATAGCCCGTTGACACGCCTAGTTGATGTGAGACTATCTCCCTCTTTTTGTCTTCTCCACAACCACCTTCTATTCCACCTATAGTGCTATGTCCATGGCTCACGCTCATGTATTGCGTGAAAGTTGAAAAAGTTTGAGAACATCAAAAGTATGAAACAATTTCTTGGCTTGTCATCGGGGTTGTGCATGATTTAAATATTTTGTGTGATGAAGATGGAGCATAGCTAGACTATATGATTTTGTAGGGATAAGCTTTCTTTGGCCATGTTATTTTGAGAAGACATAATTATCTTGTTAGTACGCTTGAAGTATTATTGTTTTTATGTCAATATTAAACTTTTGTTTTGAATCATACGGATCTGAACATTCATGCCACAATAAAGAAATTACATGGATAAATATGTTAGGTAGCATTCCACATCAAAAATTCTGTTTTTATCATTTACCTACTCGAGGACGAGCAAGAATTAAGCTTGGGGATGCTTGATATGTCTCCAACGTATCTATAATTTTTGATTGTTCCATGCTATTATATTATCTATTTTGGATGTTTTATATGCATTAATATGCTATTTTATATTATTTTTGGGACTAACCTATTAACCTAGAGCCCAGTGCCAGTTCCTGTTTTTTCCCTTTTTTTGAGTTTCGTAGAAAAGGAATACCAAACGGAGTTCAAACAGAATAAAACTTTCGTGTTGATCTTTCTTGGACCAAAAGGAAACCAAGAGACTTGGAGATGAAGTCGGAGGAGCCGCGAGGCGGCCACAAGGACGGAGGACGCGCCCACGGGGTAGGGCGCGCCCCCCACCCTTGTGGGCCCCTCGTGCACCCCCTGACCTAATTCTTTCGCCTATATATACTCTTATATGCCCAAACCACCAGAGGCATCCACGAAAATACTTTTCCACCGCCGCAACCTTCTATACCCGTGAGATCCCATCTAGGGGCCTTTTCCGGCGTCCTGCCGGAGGGGGATTCGATCACGGAGGGCTTCTACATCAACACCATTGCCCTTCCGATGAAGCGTGAGTAGTTTGCCTCAGACCTACGGGTCCATAGCTAGTAGCTAGATGGCTTTTTCTCTCTCTTTGATTCTCAATACCAAGTTCTCCTCGATGTTCCTGGAGATCTATTCGATGTAATACTTTTTTGCGGTGTGTTTGCCGAGATCCGATGAATTGTGGATTTATGATCAGCTTATCTATGAATATTATTTGAATCCTCTCTGAATTCTTTTATGCATGATTTGATATCTTTGTAATTCTCTTCGAACTATCGGTTTGGTTTGGCCAACTAGATTTGTTTTTCTTGCAATGGGAGAAGTGCTTAGCTTTGGGTTCAATCTTGCGGTGTCCTTTCCCAGTGACAATAGGGGCAGCAAGGCACGTATTGTATTGTTGCCATCGAGGATAAAAAGATGGGGTTTTCATCATATTGCTTGAGTTAATTCCTCTACATCATGTCATCTTGCTTAATGCGTTACTCCATTCTTTATGAACTTAATACTCTATATGCATGCTGGATAGCGATCGATGTGTGGAGTAATAGTAGTAGATGCAGAATCGTTTCGGTCTACTTGACACGGACGTGATGCCTATATTCATGATCATTGCCTTAGATATAATCATAACTTTGCGCTTTTCTATCAATTGCTCGGCAGTAATTTGTTCACCCACCGTAATATTTTCTGTCTTGAGAGAAGCCTCTAGTGAAACCTATGGCCCCCAGGTCTATTTTCCATCATACAATCTTCTACTTTCCAATCTACGAGCTTCCGATCTACTATTTTGTAATCTTTTACTTTCCGATCTATAAACCAAAAATACCAAAAATATTTACTTTACCTTTTATTTATCTCTATCAGATCTCACTTTGCAAATAATTATGAAGGGATTGACAACCCCTTTATCGTGTTGGGTGCAAGTTTGTTGATTGTTTGTGCAGGTTTTCGGTGACTTGTTCGTTGTCTCCTACTGGATTGATACCTTGGTTCTCAAACTGAGGGAAATACTTATCTCTACTTTGCTGCATCACCCTTTCCTCTTCAAGGGAAAAACCAACGCAAGCTCAAGAAGTAGCATAGATGAAGCTGATAAAAGGTTATACTATGGAACCATCAAAGAGATTTGGGAGCTTGACTATGTGAAAGTTAAGGTGGCATTATTCAGGTGCGCATGGATCCCTCTTGGTCATGTATAGGTTGATGATTACAGGAAGACCTGTGTTAACAAGACAACGATGGCATATCACGCGGACCCGTTCATTCTTGCCAGCGATGCTACCTAGATTTTCATTGCGGAAGACCCCTTGCATAAGAACTGCCATGTAGTCATGCATGGGAAGAGGAGTTTACTGGGTGTCGAGGATGTTGCCGATGAGGACGAGTACGATGAATTTGCTGAGTTGCCAGCCAAGGCATCACGCACCCGTGTAACAGAGAAGCATAAAATCATCAGAAAACCCAAGTTCATTCGGGGTCAACGTAATGATCCTAGTTCCTCCATGTACATGGGAATTAAGCTGTAAGACTAGTCTTTATGCCTACCCTACAACTTAATTCGTTCAATTTAGAACTGTCGCGTGTACTGAATTTGTGAGTTATACCCGGTTTTCTGTTGATGTAAGAACTGTTAATATGTTGAACTTGATATGCTGTCAGCTCAGGCAATGAATATGAACTGTTTATTATTATTATTATATCCTAGAGGTAGCACACTCAATTGATTTCACTACAGTATGTGTCAACAAAAATATGCAATCTGGTTTGCGAATAGCACACGGTTCGTTCATGAAAGCCGTGTGCCGACCAAACCCCGCGCGTGATCTGAGTCATGCTTTCTGATTGGCCAGAACCCAAACCCCACGGATCATACGTCTGCACCGTTGGATGCTCCCAGATCGAACGGCGATCCTCATCCCTTTCGACAGCAAATGCAGTTCCGGTTGTAATTTTATTTTTATGCACAAAATGCATGTTAAACTCAAAAAATGTCTTAAATATAGCTAATGATACCTGAAATGCGCCAGAAAATCAAACCCGTGGTATAATGGTGATTGCGTACCGTGGGGAATTTTATGAGGCCAAACGATGAAGTCACCGGCCACTGGAGTTTGAATTGACATGTCTCCTTTTGGGAACCATGATCCTTCATGTGAGATCCTACGGTTTGGAAGGAGCGATCATCAAAACTTGTGCCAAACTTTACCAAATTTTTTCCACGGGGTCGTGAGAGCACGCCACGAGCACACATCGATTTTGATGATGTCCGGACTCCATCTGAATTTCCTGTAATTAAAATACCAACTAGGCCTATGCCAGTGGCCGCACCTCACGACCGAAATGTTTGAAACTTCTCCCCGCTTCTCGGACAAATGGATGAACACTCGCAAATCGACGCACAAATGATTTGTACACCTTCTTTGCTAAGGGTGGCCATAGTGGGGGTATCATAGCCGGTATCATGCACTCGGGAATAGCAAATATGATGATGTGGCAAGGTGTCAGGGTACGACACCTATGGGATCCCGAGAGACCCCTTTACGATTCGGCGGGGGGAGAGGTATGCGCAAAGAGCAGAACCAGTGATCGACGCGGGAAGTTTTTACGCAGGTTCGGGCCGCTGATCAGCGTAAAACCCTACTCCTGCTTTGTGTTCTTATTGATGTTCTTGAGCCCAGCCCTCAGGAGCGCTCGCAATGAATAGTACGTTCAAAGAGCAGCTACGCATGCAGAATGGGCCAGAAGTTCTCCTCCTCTGTAGCAGTTGCCTTGGGCCTCCTTTTATATGCTCAAAGGGGTCTCCACAGTGGCAAAATGTACATACATTGAGGTGTAAAGTAGCTACAGGGTATCATACCTAACCCCTGACGGATTAGGACAAGCGCATTTAATGCACCGTGAGGTGTCCGTTTAGGTGTCCTCACTTTCTTGGGGATGGAAAAAGGGGCCATCCCATCAGCACCGCTCAAGCTCTCCTCCACTGGCATGCCGCCACGCACCCAGGGAAGGAGCCAGAATGTCAGACTTGTTACTGTGCCGAAGCGGTGGCACAGTGGCGGAATCTCGCCAGGCGCCGATCCTTGCCGGGCACCAAACCTTGCCGAGAACCAAATCTTGCCGGGCGCCGAGCCTTGCCGGGCTCCACGGCCATCCCGGCAAGGATCTTGCCGAGGAAGCTGGACTTCGATTTCCAGCTTTGCTTATCTGTTGATTCTTAGATCTCTGACTTGATGATTTCCTTGATGACTTGAATCGACCTCGAGCTGATCCCGGCAAGCCTTGCCGCGAGGACGGCTACAACTGCCCGTGCACAAGTAAGGGGTACTAGTGGCCCACTACTTAGTACACCGACAGGAGCCCCCGGGCCTGGGCCATACACGAGTGCGAGGCGTTGTTGGGCTAGGCCCAAACAGTGCACGGGCACGCGTGGCAGGGAATTAACTGCTCGTAAAGATCTTGTTTTACTGTGCCTCCACTACGCGCACGGAGCGCGCGATGTGGGAAGTGTGCCAAAAAGGCTGCAAACTGTTTCGCGCCCATAGAGGCGCATTCATATTGGGGGATAAACAAGGTGGCCCCGCTCCTTCCCCATAAAAAGGAGAAGTCGTGGAGGCGCAAACCTATTCACCCCCTCTTCTTCCCAATCTGGCCATCGCCATCGCCTTCCTCTGCTCGAGCTCAGAGCAAAACCTTTCTTCTCTTCTGCTCGCTGCTCCCGCGCTCGTTCAGTCCTCCGGCTTCCATTTCCACAGTCGCCATGCCGCCCAAGGCCAACAAAGGCAAGGGCACGAACAAGGAGGCGAAGGCTGAAGTTCCGGAGAGCGAACTGTGAAGATGCGGAAGAGGCTCGTCGTCTTCCCTCCGACGCTCGACGCTGAAACTTTGAAGGGACGATACCAATGCATGTGGGTGAAGGGAACGCAAGCTCACCCCGCCACACGCGTAATCCCAGGTGCTAGTTCCAAAGGCGGATCGGACAGATACCCCTTCTTCACTGCGTACTTTTATTGCGGGCTCTGTCCACCTTTTTTTGATTTCTTCAACGACATCATGTATACATACGGCTTCCGCCTTCTTGATTTCACGCCGAATGCCGTATTTTGCATGTCGATCTTTGCCCACCTTTGTGAAAATTTCGCTGGCGTGATCCCCAATTCTGCTCTTTTCCGCCACTATTTCTATCCTCGAATCCAAAAAGGAGAGGCTCTCTCTGGATCTATTGCTTGGATTCCAAGGGCCTGGAACAAAGAGATATACCCAGATGGAGTTTACCGCAAAAAGTGGGACGAGTGGCGGGCCGAATGGTGCTGGATCCAGGAAGCAGACCCTCATCCTTTTTGTCATCCCCGACGACAGAAGGTGGTCCGCGGCAAGGATTGGGGTGATCTCGCCGCAGAAGACGAGAAGCTCACAATCGCCACTACCAGGATCCTCCGCTTGAAGGCTGCCGGGCTGACAATGGAGATGATCGGCTTCGACTTCCTCCGCTGCCGCATCGCCCCTTTGCAGAATAGGGGGAGGCCAGCCTGGGAGTATAAGAACGCAGCGGATGTCATGAGGCTGCGCCCCGGGCTGAACAATAACCTGACTGCTATGCAGCTTGGCGCTCTCCGCCAAAAGTTATTCCAGCGCGAAGACAAGCACCGGCTGCCGGCAAGGATCGTCCCCTTGTGCAACAACTCTGCATTGGGGTCGATCATTGCCTTCTTGCCGATGTTCAATGCCCACGGCCTTGACCCGACCTGGGTCGAGCCAAGCGAGGAAGAAGCGCAGAAATTCTTCGACAATCTGACGGAGAAGCCTGTCCGGCAAGAGTCAGATCTTATTCGCGCCACCACAGATCAGGAGGTAGCATACATCGCTACCAGAGTGGAGGAAGCGAATCTTGCCGCGGAGGCCGGCAGCGTTGGCTTCACAGAGTGGGAAGCCAGCGATGCAGAGGTGGTAGTGGAGGCAAAACCTGCCGAGGAGAGCAAGGTTGCCGGGGAAGAAAGCGGCGCAGTCGCTGAAAACTCATCCGGCGAAGACACGGCCGAAGAGGAGACATGAGAAGAGCCCTCGCCCCCGAAGAAGACAAAGCGTGTCCTTCGGAAAGCCGCATCAGGCGTCCCGGCAAGCCAGCCTACATCGAGCGGCGAATCCCCCGGCAAGAAAGTGGCCGGCAAGACCGGACCGCGGCAGGGGGCCCGTCAACAGCCCGCTCGACGCGCGAGACCCACACCAGCGACCACCGCCGGAGCGGCAGGAGGGTCTCGTACAACCGTGCCAGAGGCTGCCCTGGCGCCTGCCACAGCCAAGCGGCCCAGGACGCCTCCTCCGCCTCCCCACTCAGACATCGCAACTTCGGTCGACTTCGACATCTCCGGCTTCAGTCCGGAGCGAGAGGAAGAAGAGTGAGTACCTGTCACAACTTCCACCTTCCAATCTGCATCAGTCTTACTGACTTACTTGTATTGTTTCTGCAGTGACACAGAAACCTCGCTGGAGAGGATGGCGAAGAGGTCAAGGACTTCTACGGGTGACGAGCCCTCGGCAGGCTCCACTAGCGTGCTAGAGACCGTCATTGTGAGCCCGGAGCCTAGTCCTCAACGCAGCCCCCAGCGTAAGTTCATTGTCCCTTTTTCTGTTGGCTGGTGCCGAGGCTTTCATTCTTGTCGCTGATATCTTTGGGTTTGCAGGAGAAGAACGGCAACAAGGAGAAGATTGCCCCATTGTGCCTCCTTCATCGACCGCTCCGCCCACAAGCACATCCCCGGCAAGAGATCCTGCCGACGAGCCCGTCCGGATTGAGGAGGAGCCGACAAGCACGGACTCCGGCAACCCACCCCCGGCAACCGGAGTTGCCGGGAGAGGCGAAGCCACCTCTTGACAGCCCGACGCAGGTACTCGATCGCCTCAGAGTGCTAGTTATTCTTTTCCCCCTACTTCTTTATCTTTGGTCACTTCAAAATCTAAAAACTCGATCTTATTCTGACCTCCTCCTTCACCCTTCAGAGTTCTCTGCGATGGAACATATGGACGTCGACGCCATCATCGAGGAGACCGCCAGGGATGCTGCTGCCGAAGCGGACAGGATCACTGCCAGCGAGGCCACCAAGGATGATGTTGCCGGGGCTGGTGATGCTCTTGACGGGGAGGCCGCCAAGACAACACAAAAGGAAATCGCGGAAGAACCTGCTGAAGAGGGCGACAGGGAGGCAGGGGACCATACTGACGGCATTCCTGCCGCAGGAGCGCCAGGCGCTGCATCGGCCACGGAGCCCCCTGTCACTTGTGAGGCGGCCACTGAAGACCAGCCATCAACATCTGACGAGCCCTCATCCAGCAAGTATCTCAAGGTTGGCGAAAACCTATTCATCAACTTGCCAGGGACGGCAAGCACCGAGGCACCAGCCGAAGGAGAAATTTTCGAGGAAATTATTGCCGCTGCCGAGCTCAAAGTTGTTGACGATCCCAGCGCTAGCAGTGGCAAGTCTGAAGAGGATCAGCTCCTTCAGGCCATGGGCGAGAACTTCCGCAAACTCCAGGCTCTCCATCGTGCCCGAAAAGAGAAAGCGGACTCCAGAATGGCAGTTGTCGAGGCAGCCGAAGCGGATTTTCAAAGGCACGTCGCACAAATGCAAATCTAGCACGCCGAGGCCCTTCAAGAGCTGGTTGCCGGTCGAGAACAAGTGAGCCAGCAATGGAATGAGGTCCTCCTGAAGCAATAAGACATGGAGAAGGCACATGATGAAGCTGTTCAAAGGATCGCTGCCGAAGACGCTCTCCTGACGGGGCGCCGCGTTGCTCTTGACGCTTTCGAAGAAGATCTCACCGCACGTGAGCAGGCGCTCGCCGCCAAGCTTCGTAGCAAGGATGAAGACATTGAAAATCTTGTCGCGCGGCGGACCCAGGAGCTGGAGCAGAAGCACAAGGAGGCGCTCGAAGCTCTAACTGCAAGTCACGCCGGCAAGCTCAAGGAGGCCGTCGATGCTGCCGAAGTTGCAGAGGCCGCCAAGAACGAGCTGAGCGACAAAGTGAAGAGGCTGGAGACAGATCTCGACGAGCACGACAAGGAGCTCTCGACGCTCAAGGGGGACAGGGAAAAAACCCTCCACTCCTTGGCGGAGATGCAAGTCGCCCTGTCCGACAAGACCAAGCAGCTCTCCTCTGTGGTTGATGATATTGCGGTTCTGGAGCTGAAGCTGACCACGCTGCAGAAATCTCTCGAGGCCGGCAGGGCCCGTGAGAAGGCTCTACTCAAGGATCTCCAAGGAGATAGGAACCTGCTCAAGAGCGCCGCCGCTGCCCAAAACGAGTACGAGAAGGGAGTGGAGATCTGGACTGGTCGTCTCATTGCTGCCGCGGAGAAGCTTACCGCAGAACTGTCAACCATGGGCTTGTCGAACTTCAGATATTCTTCCGAGGAAAGAATATCCCCAAGCGCCAGATTGACGATGTTCTTTGAAAGCATCATCAACGCGTTGAGGGCGCTCCAGCCTAGTCGGGCGACCCAACTGGCGAACGAGACTCGCCGGCTTTGCCGGGCCATCCTTCGCAAGGTGCTCCTCAAGGTGGTGCACAGCAATCCCGGAATCGACCTCTCCAGCGCACTCGGCCACCTGCCAAAGGACGCAAATGTTGAGGCGCTTGAGAAGTGCATCGCGCCAATCCTTGAGAAGGTAGACTCCATCAAAAGGATCGAAGGCCAGCGCAGGGATTGAGTGCTCCTCTTTTATTCTTGCCGCCATCATCTCATGTAAAAGACAGTTAAGTCTCAAGTTAGGACTGCGGCAACTCATGGATGTAATATAATTTAACTATGTTTAGGCTCATGCTAGTTACTTTCCTTGTCTGATTCCTTTATGTATGGAGTTCATCCTACGCTTACTGAAAAACTTGCCGGCGCGCAACCTGCCGCGAGCGCTGGGTGCAGGACTTCAGCAGCCTGCCAGAGGCGCAGCGGCCGGCAAGACTCCTTGGCGTTCTCAGTGCAGCCGCTTAAATCGTTGAGCGGACTCGAAACAAAATAAGGGCACAACTGATTACGACAAGGGTTCCTTTGCGTGCAGATTTTCCATACAAGGGTCGGAATCGTCCAAGGAACTTGGTACTAAAAGAAAAAACTTGCTCTAAGCTTTTAGGACTTAGCTTTCTGGCTTTGTTCTTCCTCCGGCAAGCATACGATTCCGAACGTCACCAACTGGTATTGATGTCTCCCTTCCCCCCCGGCAAATGTGCACGCGAGGAATCCTTCTGTCTTTAAGAAAAAGAAAGAAGAGAAAATAAAGAGATGAAACCTTGGCGGTTCGTTAGAACTTACCGGGATCAGGTGTCATACAACATCTTAGACAAACATGCATATATGAATGTGAACATGAGAATCAATAAGGAAATGTACAACACTTAAATTTATTCATCTGTGCTCAGGGTCTGCGCCTGGCTTTGTACAAAGGATCACATGCCTTGCCGGCAAGACTTGTACAAAAAGGTGGTTGCCGGGAGCCCCCAGCAACTGCGCCTTATGGATAGAACTTGCGAAGATGTTCGATATTCCAGGAATTACTCACTGGAACGCCATCTTCGGTCTCCAGGCGGACAGCGCCAGGCCTGGTGACTCGTACTACCCGATAAGGGCCTTCCCACTTTGGTGTCAACTTGTTTGAATTCTTGGCGGACTGAATCCGTCGAAGAACAAGGTCGCCTTCCTCAAGGCTTCGGGCATGAACTTTGCGGCTATGATAGCGGCGCAAAGCTTGCTGGTAGCGTGCAGCTCGCGCAGCAGCCTGAAGACGATTCTCCTCAAGGAGCACAGCATCATCTTGCCGCAGTTGCTCTTGCTCGAGCTCATCATAAGCGAGCACTCGAGGAGATCCGTATATGAGTTCCGTGGGGAGAACTGCTTCCGCTCCATACACCAGAGCGAAGGGCGTCTGGCCGGTGGCTCGATTTGATGTCGTTCTGATTGACCAAAGAACCGCCGGCAACTCATCAATCCAGCGTCTTCCGCACTTTTTCAGCCTGTCAAAAGTTCTGGTCCTGAGACCGCGCAGCACTTCAGCATTGGCCCTCTCCGCTTGGCCGTTGCTTCTCGGGTGAGCAACAGAGGCAAAACAAATCTTGCCGCCAAGGTCTTGGACGTACTGCATGAAGGTGCGACTTGTGAACTGCGTGCCGTTGTCGGTGATGATCCTGTTAGGCACACCGAAACGGCAAACAATTCCTTTGAAGAACTTGACAGCCGACTGCGCTGTCACCTTCCTCACTGCTTCCACCTCCGGCCACTTTGTGAACTTGTCGATAGCAACGTACAAGTACTCAAAGCCCCCGGTAGCACGGGGAAAGGGGCCCAGTATGTCGAGCCCCCAGACCAAAAATGGCCAGGAGAAAGGGATTGTTTGAAGAGCTTGCGCTGGCTGATGTAATTTCTTCGAATGAAACTGGCACGCTTCACACCTGGTTACTAGTGCAGTCGCATCCTGGAGGGCGGTAGGCCAAAAGAAACCTTGCCGGAATGCTTTCCCGGCAAGCGCTCTTGACCCTATGTGAGAGCCACACATGCCCCCATGTATCTCTGCCAACAGCTCTAGTCCATCCTCCCGAGGAATGCACTTCAATTTCACACCGTTTGGTCTCTTTCTGTACAGGACGTCATCGACGAACTTGTACATAACAGACCGACGGGCTACTCTCTCCGCTTCTTCTTGTTCCTCAGGGAGTTCACCTGTCTGAAGGAAGTGGACAATGTGCTGCGCCCATGCTGGAGCCTGAGGCTCGACAACTAGGACTAAAGGCATCTCATCCGCCGGGGAAACATTTGTCTCGACAGCAAGGGCCTGAGGCCCTGCCGGAGCCTGTTGTTCCCCGGCAAGCGTGTCGATCCCGGCAACTTCCTTGCCGGCGGCTCCGGGGAGCTCTGCCGGGAAGTACTGGCCAGAGTTCAACTTTCTTCTCTTTTCTTGCCGCATTGATGGTGCCACGGATGGTTGAGTCAATTGGAGCACAAAAGTTCCTGGTTCCACAGGCAACTTGAGGGCAGCACGCTTTGACAGGTCGTCAGCAACGCTGTTCTCGGCACGAGGGACATGCTCCATTTCGAGACCGTCAAAGCGCTCTTCCAATTTCCTCACTTCATCTACGTAGGCTTGCATCAACGGACTTTGATAGTTCTTGTTGACCTGCCTGACGACAAGCTGTGAATCACCTTTGATAATGAGCTTTTTGATACCAAGGTCTGTCGCGATCCTAAGACCGGCAAGCAAACCTTCGTACTCTGCAGTGTTGTTGGTTGAACTCTCCCGGGGAAAATGCATTTGGACTACATACTTGAGGTGCTCTCCGGTGGGTGCGACAAGCAGCACACCAGCACCGGCGCCTTGCAGCAAAAAAGCCCCGTCAAAGTACATAACCCATTGCTGATCGGTTTCCTTGCCGGGGAGACTTGTTTCTTGAACTTCTTCGTCTGGCGTCGGGGTCCATTCTGCAATGAACTCCGCCAAGGCCCTGCTCTGAATTGTGGAAGTGCTTTCAAACTTAAGACCAAAGCTGGACAGCTCCAACGCCCACTCCACGATCCTGCCGGTTGCCTCCGGATTTTGCAAAATCCGTTGCAACGGAAAGCGAGTGACGACGGTGATCTCATGTGCTTGAAAATAATGGCGCAGCTTTCTTGAGGCCATAAGGAGACCGAAAAGCAACTTCTGCACACCAGAATATCTTGATCTAGCTCCCTGCAAGAGGGAGCTAACAAAATAAACTGGGCGCTGCACCACCTTTTTCTTCTGCACAAGTTCTTCTGTTTGCGCAGATCCTGTCTTGCCGGGATCAACCCTTGCCGGGGAAGATCTTGCCGCGTCATCTGGCGGTCCTGCCGCTGATGTTGCCTCCTCATCAGCATCCCTCTGCGCCACCAGCGCAGCACTAACCACTTGATTTGTCGCCGCTAGATACAGCAGCAACGGTTCTTGTGGTTTAGGTGCGACTAGCGTCGGCGGAGAAGAAAGGTATTTCTTCAAATCTTGCAGCGCCGCCTCCGCTTCCGGAGTCCATTTCATCGGACCTGCCTTCTTCAAAATTTTGAAGAAGGGCAGGGCGCGCTCAGCAGATTTGGAAATAAACCTGCTTAGAGCAGCAACACAGCCGGCAAGACGACGCACATCCTTGACGCGTCTCGGCGCTTCAATTTGCTCAATGGCTTTGATCTTGTGGGGGTTAGCTTCGATTCCCCGGCAAGATACAAAGAATCCGAGGAGCTTGCCGGAAGGAACACCGAACACGCACTTCTCAGGATTGAGCTTCAAGTTGATCTTGCGCAAGTTTGCAAATGTTTCTTCTAAGTCTTGAATGAGCGTTGCTTTATCCTTAGTTTTGACCACTATGTCGTCCATATATGCCTCCATATTTCTATGGAGTTGTGGCTCAAAACCAATCTGGATTGCTCTGGCGAATGTTGAACCAGCACTTTTCAACCCGAAAGGCATCCGTATAAAACAATACGTACCACATGGGGTGATAAAGGCGGTCTTCTCTTCATCTTCCTTTGCCATAAAAATCTGATGATACCCTGAATAGGCATCAAGGAAGGACAGGAGATCACAACCAGCGGTGGCATCCACAATCTGGTCGATGCGCGGCAAGGGAAAAGGATCTTTTGGACAAGCTTTATTGATATCTGTATAATCGATACAAAGCCTCCATTTCCCGTTCGCTTTCCGCACTACAACCGGATTGGCCAACCAGGTTGGAGGAAGCACTCCTTTGACCAGTCCTGCCGCCTCCAGCTTCTTAATTTCTTCGGCAATGAATTCTTGCCGCTCCAAAGCCTGTTTCCTCACCCTTTGCTTGACGGGCCACGCATGAGGACAGACAGCAAGGTGGTGCTCAATTACTTTCCTGGGAACGCCGGGGATGTCAGACGGATGCCATGCGAACACGTCGACATTCGCCCGCAGGAAAGCAACGAGCGCGCTTTCCTATTTGTCATCTAGGGTGGAACTTATGGTGAAAGTTCCCCCCGTCCCGTCCTCCCTGGCAGGCACCTTCTTGGTTTCCGGCGGGGCAGCCTTGGACTTCTTGTTCTTGCCGGTGGAACTCTTTGGCACGTCCTCGACGGAAGCGCAGCACTCCGAAGAGGCGCGCTTGCCGGAGTTGGCGCCAAGGTTCCTGCCGGTCTTCTTCTTCCCCCCGGGAGTTCCAGCGGCAGGAGCAGATGCCTTGATGGCAGGTGCTGCAACTGCTTCCCGGTAAAGTTGGTCGGCACAGATGAGCGCATCCTTCTTATCGGAATGGATAGTGATGACGCTCAATGGCCCAGGCATCTTCAAGACGTTGTACGCATAGTGTGATGCCGCCATAAACTTAGCCAGCGCTGGCCGACCAAGGATCCCATTGTATGACATGGGGATCTTGGCGACATCAAACACCACCTTTTCGGTCCTGAAGTTAAGCTCGCTGCCAAATGTTACCGGCAGCGTGATCTTGCCCTTAGGCTGGGTTCTTCCCGGGTTGACCCCTTGAAATGTACCCGTTTCCTCGAGGTCTTCGTCGGGAATCTGAAGCTTTGTGAGCACATCTGGTGAGATTAAGTTTAGGCCGGTCCCGCCGTCAACTAACATCTTCGTCACCTTGAGGTTGCGAATTGTCGGGGAAACCAACAATGGCAAACACCCGACCGTAGTTGTGCGATCAGGGTGATCCTCGGCGTCAAAGATGATAGGCGTGCTGGACCACTTCAGAGGCCTACATGCATCGGGGGATGGCTCTGCCACATTAACCTCCCGCACCCACTGTTTAAGTTGGCGGTGGGAAGAATGCAGCGAGGCACCCCCATCAACGCACATAGCCTCCGTAGCCTTCTGGAATTCCTGCTCACTGGATTCGTCATCTTCTTCATCATCATCTCCTTCTTTATCTCGGCCCCGAGCGGGCCGATCCTTCTGCTGCTTGGCCTTGCCGCGGCGACCTCCTCGGCCACCGCGTTTCTTGTCGGACCCCTCAGCACCATCTTGGGCCTTCTCCTTATCTCGCCTCTCGTATTCGGCCTTCTGCTTCTCGGCAAGCTGCTCAACTTGCCGGCAGTTCTGGAGATCGTGGGCCTTAGTGCGATGGATCTTGCAGTACTGCTTGCCGGAGTTCTCTGACTTGTCGGCAGCCGCCAAGGCCTGACAGGAAGGGCACCCGGCAAGATCCTTGCCAGGGTCGCCAACCTTGGCCTTCTTGGCGGCGCCAGGGTTGCCGGATTCCTCGACGGCAAGCACGGCCTTGCCTCCGCGCTTCCTGTTCCGCCGCCGGCCTTTCCTTGATGGAGCCGCGGCATCTTCTTCTTCTGAGTCGCCTGTCGCACCAACAGCTTCACCGGGGAGTTTCCTCCCCTCTTCAGCTCGAGCACACTTGTCGGCCAAAGTGTAAAGCTCGGCAATACTCCTGACTTTGTTCATTGCCAGCTCTTCCCGCATCCTGCGGTTACGCACGTTCTGATGGAACGCGCTAATGACAGCAGCAGGATGAACGTCAGGAATATTGTATTGCACCCGGCTGAATCTCTGCATAAACTTGTGCAGGGACTCGCCCTCCCTCTGAGGGATGATGTGCAAATCACTTTCTTGGCCAGGAGCTTGGTGGCCTCCAACAAAGGCGCCAACAAACTGATGGCACAGATCTGACCAGCAAGAAATAGAATCCTCCGGCAGATGCATCAACCACGACCTGACGTTGGGTTTGAGCACCAACGGGAAGTAGTTGGCAAGTATCTTGTCATCTCGGCCCCTGGCAGCCTGCACCGCAATGGTGTAGATGCTCAGGAACTCCGAGGGATGAGTCTTGCCGTCGTATTTCTCCAGGACCTCTGGCTTGAAGGTTCGGAGATTGGGCCATTGGACTTGCCGCAGCTCACGGGTAAACGCCGGAGGTCCTACCTCGTAAGGCAAGTCTCCTACGTTCCCTGGCGCAGGCTCGTCGACAACCGGCCCCGTGCGCTTATCAGACTGATAGCGCGCTTCCCGCCGCCGCTCGATGGTTGTTCGAGCGTCTTCCTTGCCTCTTTCCTGGAGAACCAGACGCTGATCACGGCGCATCCGTGGATCGGACGACGCCGTGGAAACTTCCTCATGGCGGTCGACTTGCTGAGTCGTCGGCCGCCGCTGATGTCGCGGAGGAGAGTGCACTGTAGTTGCACCACCTCCAGTTTTCTCTGCACCAGCTCGCATCGGATTGATGGGCCTCCGCTAAGAAGGCCCTGCCTCTTGTGGTCCATCCTTGTTAGCGAAGCCGATAAGGCTCTGGATAGTAGCTCGCCACTCCTCCATCTTCTCCGGGGCGGGAGGAAAATCGAGGAGCAGCTGTGCACGTGCCAAGGCTTCCGCTGGCGTAGGTGGTGGCGACAGGTGCAAGGTGCGTGAGGTGCTCTGACTCCTAACCAAGTTAGAAGGAGCACCACCACGGTCACGCGACCGCGCACCACCTTTGCCGGCAGCTCGGTGTGCATGCTGGTCCCGCGCATCTTGGGATCTATGCGCAGAAACCTTTTCGTGGGGACGCCCCGAACCACCAGCGTCATGATGTCGCTCATCTCGAACGACCTGGGCAGGTTGCGAGGCTCGCGCCGGTGCGGGAGCTCCAGCAGGCGCTCTTCGATCCCTAGAGTTTGTTGTGCCACCCGTAGGCAACACAACACCATCTCTAGATCCAGCGGCGCGCAAGTTACCACTGCCACTGCGAACGATACCGCTCGCTTGGCTTGGGTCACCAGAACGCCACGGGGGTTCTAGTCCTGTTCCTTCTGCACCCACACCATCGCCTGTCTGCGAAGGCACGGGCAAAACGGACCCGGACGGTTGTGCTGTCGCAGCGTTCTTCTTCTTGGGCGGCATGATGATGAAGATGATGAAGGAACTAGGGCGTCGACCACCAGATCAGGTTCACGCAAACTTCAATCCCCCTACCTGGCGCGCCAAAGATGTCGGGGTACGACACCTATGGGATCCCGAGAGACCCCTTTACGATTCGGCGGGGGGGAGAGGTATGCGCAAAGAGCAGAACCAGTGATCGACGTGGGAAGTTTTTACCCAGGTTTGGGCCGCTGATCAGCGTAAAACCCTACTCCTGCTTTGTGTTCTTATTGATGTTCTTGAGCCCAGCCCTCAGGAGCGCTCGCAATGAACAGTACGTTCAAAGAGCAGCTACGCATGCAGAATGGGCCAGAAGTTCTCCTCCTCTGTAGCAGTTGCCTTGGGCCTCCTTTTATATGCTCAAAGGGGTCTCCACAGTGGCAAAATGTACATACATTGAGGTGTAAAGTAGCTACAGGGTATCATACCTAACCCCTGACGGATTAGGACAAGCGCATTTAATGCACCGTGAGGTGTCCATTTAGGTGTCCTCACTTTCTTGGGGATGGAAAAAGGGGCCATCCCATCAGCACCGCTCAAGCTCTCCTCCATTGGCATGCCGCCACGCACCCAAGGAAGGAGTCAGAATGTCAGACTTGTTACTGTGCCGAAGCGGTGGCACAGTGGCGGAATCTCGCCAGGCGCCGATCCTTGCCGGGCACCAAACCTTGCCAGGCGCCAGGCCTTGCCGAGAACCAAATCTTGCCGGGCGTCGAGCCTTGTCGGGCTCCACGGCCATCCCGGCAAGGATCTTGCCGGGGAAGCTGGCCTTCGATTTCCAGCTTTGCTTATCTGCTGATTCTTAGATCTCTGACTTGATGATTTCCTTGATGACTTGAATCGACCTCGAGCTGATCCCGGCAAGCCTTGCCGCGAGGATGGCTACAACTGCCCGTGCACAAGTAAGGGGTACTAGTGGCCCAATACTTAGTACACCGACACAAGGAATTAAAGAAGGGAGAGTGGGTTAGAGAAACATAGGTAGATACCGTAACATAATAAATGCTATACTACTTTGTCTCATACCTGGCCATAAATACAGTCATCTATGATACTATGCACTATGAAGGTACGTAGTATCATACACTAGTATCATATGCATGATACTAGTATATGATACTCCCCACTATAAGGCTGGCTATAGTGGTGGTATGATAGCCGGTATCATGCACTCGGAAATAGCAAGTATGCTGATGTGGCAAGGAATTAAAGAAGATAGAGAGGGTTAGAGTAACATATAGGTAGATACCGTATCATGTTAAATGCGATGCTAATTTGTGTCATGCATGGCAATAAATATGATCATCTATGATACTACTCTATTATACTATGCATTATAATTAAAGGTAGTATCATACACTAGTATCATATATATGCATGATACTCTCCACTATGAGTAGCCTAAGTATAGCCTAACTAAAACACCCACATGTAGTTGTAGTAGGGTTTTTGACTTTATATGCACTAAATGCAAGGTAAGTGCAAAAAATGACTTAAACATAGCAGACGAGACTTGAAATGGGCAAGAAAATCAAACCAAGGGTATATCCGCGATTGTTTAACATGATTTTTTTTAGGCAGAACGATGTAGTAACTGACGATTTGGAGTCCGAAGTGTCGCGTCTCCTTTTGGAAACTATGATCCTTCTTGTGAGATGCTCCGGTATGGAAGGTGCGAGCACCAAAACTTGTGCAAACTTTACCAAATTTTTTCCATGCGATCGTGAGAGCACGCCACACAGTGACACAATGATTTTCGTTATTTTCCGGACTCTATATGCATTTCCTGAAGTTAAAATACCAACAAGGCCTATGCCTCTGGCCGCACCCTGCGGCCGAACTGTTTGAAGTTTTTTCCCGTTTCTCGGATAATGAATGAAAACTCGCAAAGCGACACACAAATGATCTTGCTAACACCCACGTGTAGTTGCGACTATATATATATATATATGTGTGTGTGTGTGTGCAAAAAATGACTCAAATATAGCAAACGAGATCTCTTTTTTTTGCATATTCGAAGTTTGAGATTGCTAGCCAGGCATGCCGCTTGGTAAAATGCATCAGAAAATCGAACCATAGGGTACAATCGTGATCTCTTACCGTGGAAAAAAATTGTAGGCGAAACGATGAACTCATGTTTTCATTCAAACAAAAATATGCTGTTAGTTAATGTAAATGTTTTCAAATAGCACACGGTTCACTCACGAAAGCCATGTGCCCACTAAACCGTGGCCGATGCCCCCCTGCCACGCGCGCAATCTGAGTCATGCGTTCTGATTGGCCAGAACCCGAACCCCACGGATCATACGTCTGCACCGTTGGATTCTCCTTGATCAAACGGCAATCCTCACCCCTTTCGACAGCACATGCAATTCCGGTTGTGATTTTATTTATATCCACAAATTGCACGTTAAATTCAAAAAATTTCTTAAATATAGAAAACGATACCTGAAATGCGTTAGAAAATCAAACCCGTGGTATAATGGTGATTGCGCACCGTGGAAATTTTTATGAGGCCAAACGATGAAGTCACCGGCCACTGGAGTTTGAATTGACATGTCTCCTTTTGGAAACCATGGTCCTTCAAGTGAGATGCTCCGGCTTGGAAGGAGCGATCATCAAAACTTGTGCCAAACTTTACGAAATTTTTTCCCCCGGGGTCGTGAGAGCACGCCACGGGCACACACCGATTTTGATGATGTCTGGACTCCATCTGAATTCCCTGTAATTAAAATACCAACTAGGCCTATGCCGGTGGCCGCACCTCGTGGCCGAAATGTTTGAAACTTCTCTCCGTTTCTCGGACAATGGATGAAAACTCGCTAAGTGACACACAAATGATTTGTAAACCTTCTTTGCTAACTAACACCCAGATGTAGTTGTAGAACGGGTTTGAATTTATATGCACTAAATGCAAGGTAAGTGCAAAAAAATGACTTAAATATAGCAAACGAGACCTGAAATGGGCCAGAAAATCAAACCCAGGGTATATACGTGATTGTTTACGGTGAAAAAAATTCGAGGCAGAACGATGTAGTCACTGACGATTGGAGTCCGAAGTGCCGCGTTTCCTTTTGGAAACTATGATCCTTCTTGTGAGATGCTCCGATTTGGAAGGTGTGAGCATCAAAACTTGTGCCATCTTTACCAAAAAATTTCCATGGGATCCTGAGAGCACGCCATGGTGACACACCGATTTTAGTTATTTCTGGACTCTATATGCATTTCCTGTAATTAGAATACCAACAAGGCTTACGCCTCTAGCCGCACCCCGTGGCCGAACTGGTTGAATTTTTTTTTCCCATTTATCGAACAATGAATGAAAACTCCCAAAGTGACACACAAATGATCTTGCTAGCTAGCACCCACGTGTAGTTGCGACTACAGCAAATGACTCAAATATAGCAAATGATACCTCAAATGCACGAGAAAATCAAACCATAGGGTACAATGGTGATTTCTTACCGTGGAAAACAATTTGGAGGCAAAACGATGAACTCTTGTTTTCATTCAAATGAAAATATGCTGTTAGTTCATGTATATGTTTTCAAATAGCACACAGTTCATTCACGAAAGCTGTGTGCCTACCAAACCATGGCCGATGCCCCCCTCTTGCTGTGCGCATGATCTGAGTCGTGCATTCTGATTGGCCAGAACCCAAACCCCACGAATCATACATCTGCACCGTTGGATGCTCCCAGATCGAACGGCAATCCTCATCCCTTTCGACAGCAAATGCAGTCCCGCTAGGATTTGATTTATATGCCAAAATGCATGGTAAATGCCAAAAAATGTCTTAAATATAGCACACGAGACCTGAAATGCGCCAGCAAATCAAACCCGTGGTATAATGGTGATTGCTTAACGTGGGAAAAATTTAGAGGCGAAACGATGAACTCACGTCTTCATTTCAAAATTAGTACGTCTTCATTTCAAACGAAATTATTCTCCGTGTGCACACGAGCGCTTAGAGGCAACCGTTTGCATAGGCCTTTCCGCGCGACGACCGGGGATATTTTTCACCCTTTTCACCTAGGCCGCCAACACCCCCCCACCGCCCGCCCGCATTTCACTCAGCTAGTCCACCCAATCTCCATCGCCAGCTCCCCCCCTCCCCTAGATCCACTGCAGAACCCTCTCCGGCGCCGGCGTGCTCACCCCGGCCGTGTGCCCGCTCTTCAGCGTCAAGCCTACCTCCACTACCGTTCCCAACATGCGGCTGTCCGTGCCTCGCCGTCTTCGTTTGCTTGCCAGCCACCCTCGAGCATATCGATCATGTAACCCTCGCCTCTCCTGTGGTCCGGCCGGGTTTGCATTAAGAAACCTGTTAGTTACTACTCTCCATCGCGGTGAGGCATATTTCCTCGCAATCCCTCTTCCTATTTCGTTCCATATGTTCCCAAATTGGCTATAAAATAACGGAGAGCGTATATATGTTCATTATCTACCTTCCTAACTAGTGCATATAAGCTGTATTTGTTCCAAAAAGTTACTGCCGATTTACAGATCGCAGGCGCCCGAGTCACACAAACTTAACAAATAAGCCGTACATTTTCTAAATTATTGCATGACATGTTTAGACAACTTGATACCAAGTTGTTAGTTTTATGCTTATCCTCCTTTCCTGAGTTTCGCATGTGTTCTCTGTAGATGCCGAGTAGCAGCGACAGCACTCATGCTTCAGGCGATGTATCTTCATCTGATTCCGACAACCCGAGGTCTTCAGCAGATGGTGAGGGATCAAGTAATCTTGAACGGGATAGAGCTACAACAATTACCCTTCCGGTCAGGACACGAAGGAACGCTCCAAGGAAGCCCACACACCAGCCTAAAGGTGTATATGAAGTAACCGAGATCGATTTAAAGTCTTGGGCTCCAACTAAACCAGATAAAGCACGCACGAGGTTCAGGAGTGTGTGTGGATTTGTTGGCAGGGCAAGGATCAACACTAATCTGCCAGGGTTTCGGAAGGCTGACACAGAAACACGGCAAAGGATAGTCCGGGAGATCATGGATCACTTCAACGTTCCAGAGCAGTGGAGAATGCAGGTGGAACACGCTGCACTGAAGAAAGCTAGGGATGCTTGGAGAAACTGGCAGCACGTGCTGTACAAGAAGTACTTAAGTGAAGGCAAGGACCCAATCCCCACATACCCCCAAATTACAAAGGCAAACTGGGCAGAATTCAAAAGGGTCAGGGCAACTATAGAGTTTGCTGAGAAGAGTGCCAAGCAATCGGAACTTCAGAAGAGGAACACACACCCCCACCGTATGGGTGTGGCAGGATACTACGTCATGAAACCGATATGGGACCAAGAGGACAAAGAAGCAGTAGCGGCGGGTGGGAAACCGACCTTTAGTGAAATCAGGGGCGAACGCGCTAGAGACTACTTGCGGGCACATGCAAGGAGGCGTGATGACGGAACTTATTACTTTGAAAACTCACATGACGAAGAACTGTATAATGTGATGTTAAAGGCTTCCAAGATCCCTGGAAGGTTCTACAGGAACTCAGGCCCATGTGACATTCTGTCCAATGCTCTGGAAACAAGAGAGCTCCCTGGCCGTGCAAGGGGTATAGGTGTTAATGTCCCGCACAAGAGGGATTTCACACTCAGCAAAGAAGAGAGGCTCAGCATGAAAAAAGCGAGGAGTGAAATGAAGCAGAATGAATTGTATGAAAGGTTGAGGAAGGACATGTATCCGGCTGTTCAAAAGGATATTGAGGAGTTAATGATGATGCAGAAGACTCTAACACTGATAGATAGCCAGCATATGGGAGGGGAGGGGGGCATGGAGGATGTTGCTTATTGTGCGACAACACCGCACAAGAGTAGCTGTGCATCAGCTGACTCTTGTGACACTGAGACTGCAGCTGCTCATTGCTACTTCTTGAGCTTGCGTTGTTTTTTCCCTTGAAGAGGAAAGGGTGATGCAGCAAAGTAGAGATAAGTATTTCCCTCAGTTTGAGAACCAAGGTATCAATCCAGTAGGAGACAACGAACAAGTCACCGAATACCTGCACAAACAATCAACAAACTTGCACCCAACGCAATAAAGGGGTTGTCAATCCCTTCACAGTTATTTGCAAAGTGAGATCTGATAGAGATAAATAAAAGGTAAAGTAAATATTTTTGGTATTTTTGGTTTATAGATAGGAAAGTAAAAGATTGCAAAATAGTAGATCAGAAACTCGTAGATTGGAAAGTAGAAGATTGTATGATGGAAAATAGACCCGGGGGCCATAGGTTTCACTAGAGGCTTCTCTCAATATAGAAAATATTACGGTGGGTGAACAAATTACTGCCGAGCAATTGATAGAAAAGCACAAAGTTATCACTATATCTAAGGCAATGATCATGAATATAGGCATCACGTCCATGTCAAGTAGACTGAAATGATTCTGCATCTACTACTATTACTCCACACATCGACCGCTATCCAGCATGCATCTAGAGTATTAAGTTCATAAAGAACGGAGTAACGCATTACGCAAGATGACATGATGTAGAGGAATTAACTCAAGCAATATGATGAAAACCCCATCTTTTTATCCTCGATGGCAACAATACAATACGTGCCTTGCTGCCCCTACTGTCACTGGGAAAGGACACCGCAAGATTGAACCCAAAGCTAAGCACTTCTCCCATTGCAAGAAAAACCAATCTAGTTGGCCAAACCAAACTGATAGTTCGAAGAGAATTACAAAGATATCAAATCATGCATAAAAGAATTCAGAGAAGATTCAAATAATATTCATAGATATGCTGATCATAAATCCACAATTCATCGGATCTCGGCAAAACACCGCAAAAAAGTATTACATCGAATAGATCTCCAAGAACATTGAGGAGAACTTGGTATTGAGAACCAAAGAGAGAGAAAAAGCCATCTAGCTACTAGCTATGGACCCGTAGGTCTAAGGTAAACTACTCACGCTTCATCGGAAGGGCAATGGTGTTGATGTAGAAGCCCTCCATGATCGAATCCCCCTCCGGCAGGACGCCGGAAAAGGCCCCTAGATGGGATCTCATGGGTACAGAAGGTTGCGACGGTGGAAAAGTATTTTCGTGGATGCCTTTGGTTGTTTGGGCATATAAGAGTATATATAGGTGAAAGAGTTAGGTCAGGGGGTGCACGAGGGGCCCATAAGGGTGGGGGCGCGCCCTACCCCCCTGGGCGCGCCCTCCGTCCTTGTGGCCGCCTCGCGGCTCCTCCGACTTCATCTCCAAGTCTCCTGGTTTCCTTTTGGTCCAAGAAAGATCATCGCGAAAGTTTTATTCCGTTTGGACTCCGTTTGGTATTCCTTTTCTGTGAAACTCAAAACAGGGAAAAAATAGGAACTGGCACTGGGCTCTAGGTTAATACGTTAGTCCCAAAAATAATATAAAATAGCATATTAATGCATATAAAACATCCAAAACAGATAATATAATAGCATGGAACAATCAAAAATTATAGATACGTTGGAGACGTATCAAGCATCCCCAAGCTTAATTCCTGCTCGTCCTCGAGTAGGTAAATGATAAAAACAGAATTTTTGATGTGGAATGCTACCTAACATATTTATCCATGTAATTTCTTTATTGTGGCATGAATGTTTAGATCCGTATGATTCAAAACAAAAGTTTAATATTGACATAAAAACAATAATTCTTCAAGCATACTAACAAGATAATTATGTCTTCTCAAAATAACATGGCCAAAAAAGCTTATCCCTACAAAATCATATAGTCTGGCTATGCTCCATCTTCATCACACAAAATATTTAAATCATGAACAACCCCGATGACAAGCCAAGCAATTGTTTCATACTTTTGTTGTTCTCAAACTTTTTCAACTTTCACGCAATACATGAGCGTGAGCCATGGACATAGCACTATAGGTGGAATAGAAGGTGGTTGTGGAGAAGACAAAAAGAGGGAGATAGTCTCACATCAACTAGGCGTATCAATGGGCTATGGAGATGCCCATCAATAGATATCAATGTGAGTGAGTAGGGATTGCCATGCAACAGATACACTAGAGCTATAAGTTTATGAAAGCTCAAAAAAGAAACTAAGTGGGTGTGCATCCAACTCGCTTGCTCACGAAGACCTAGGGCAATTTTGAGGAAGCCCATCATTGGAATATACAAGCCAAGTTCTATAATGAAAATTCCCACTAGTATATGAAAGTGACAACATAGGAGACTCTCTATCATGAAGATCATGGTGCTACTTTGAAGCACAAGTGTGGTAAAAGGATAGTAACATTGCCCCTTCTCTCTTTTCTCTCATTTTTTTTCTTTTTCCCTTTTTTTCTCTTTTTTTCTCTTCTCTTTTTTTTTGGGCCTTCTCTCATTTTTTTGCCTGTTTTATTTTTTTATTTTATTTTTATTTTTCGTCCGGAGTCTCATCCTGACTTGTGGGGGAATCATAGTCTCTATCATCCTTCTCCTCACATGGGACAGTGCTCTAATAATGAAGATCATTACACTTTTATTTACTTACAACTCAAGAATTACAACTCAATACTTAGAACAAAATATGACTCTATATGAATGCCTCCGGCGGTGTACTGGGATGTGCAATGAATCAAGAGTGACATGTATGAAGGAATTATGAACGGTGGCTTTGCCACAAATACGATGTCAACTACATGATCATGCAAAGCAATATGACAATGATGAAACATGTCATAGTACACAGAACGGTGGAAAGTTGCATGGCAATATATCTCGGAATGGCTATGGAAATGCCATAATAGGTAGGTATGGTGGCTGTTTTGAGGAAGGTATATGGTGGGTGTATGGTACCGGCGAAAGTTGCGCGGTACAAGATAGGCTAGCAATGGTGGAAGGGTGAGAGTGCGTATAATCCATGGACTCAACATTAGTCATAAAGAACTCACATACTTATTGCAAAAGTCTATTAGTTATCAAAACGACGTACTACGCGCATGCTCCTAGGGGGATAGATTGGTAGGACCATCGCTCGTCCCCGACCGCCACTTATAAGGAAGACAATCAATAAATAAATCATGCTCCGACTTCATCACATAACGGTTCACCATACGTGCATGCTACGGGAATCACAAACTTTAACACAAGCATCTCTCAAATTCACAATTACTCAATAGCATGACTTTAATATCACCATCTTTATATCTCAAAACAATCATAAGGAATCAAACTTCTCATAATATTCAATGCACTTTATATGAATTTTTTTATTATATCCCTCTTGGACGCCTATCATATTAGGACTAAATTTATAACCAAAGAAAATTACCATGATGTTTATAGACTCTCAAAATAATATAAGTGAAGCATGAGAGTTCATCAATTTCTATAAAATAAAACCACCGCCGTGCTCTAAAAAGATATAAGTGAACCACTAGAGCAAAATTGCCTAGCTCAAAAGATATAAGTGAAACACAAAGAGTATTCTAATAAATCACAATTAATGCATGTCTCTATCAAAAGGTGTGTACAGCAAGGATGATTGTGGAAAAATAAAAAGCAAAGACTCAAATCATACAAGACGCTCCAAGAAAAACACATATCATGTGGAGAATAAAAATATAGCCTCAAGTAAATTTACCGATAGACGAAGACGAAAGAGGGGATGCCTTCCGGGGCATCCCCAAGCTTAGGCTCTTGGTTGTCCTTGAATATTACCTTGGGTTGCCTTGGGCATCCCCAAGCTTAGGCTCTTGCCACTCCTTATTCCGTAGTCCATCAAATCCGTACCCAAAACTTGAAAACTTCACAACACAAAACTTAACAGAAAATATCATAAGCTCCGTTAGTATAAGAAAATAAATCACCACTTGGGTACTGTTGTGAACTCATTCTTTATTTATATTGGTGTAATATCTACTGTATTCCAACTTTTCCATGGTTCATACCCCCCGATACTACCCATAGATTCATCAAAATAAGAAAACAACACATAAAAAACATAATCTGTCAAAAACAGAACTGTCTGCGAAGATCTGAATTGTTCTAATACTTCTGTAACTCCAAAAATTCTTAAGAATTAGGACAACATAGGAAATTCATATATAAATCTTTTGTAAAAAAATTCATGGGTGTTGCACACTCCAGTGAATCTAAAAAATTCTGTGACTGAGCTCAAAAGTTTCTGTTTTTCAACAGGATCAAATCAACTATCACCGTAAGCCATCCCAAAGGTCTTACTTGGCACAAACACTAATTAAAAGATAAAACCACATCTAACCAGAGGCTCGATGAATTATTTATTGCAAAACAGAACCAAAAAGCAAAGAACAAAAATAAAATTGGGTTGCCTCCCATCAAGCGCTATTGTTTAACGCCCTATGCTAGGCGTAAAAACACGAATAGATCTAGGTATTGTCATATTTGGTATGAAATTCTTAAATTGCACACTTATAATTCTTAGGAGATTCTTTGGTTTTATCAATGATCAAACTCCTAGGCAAGAAATCAAGAAATACACTCATGGCACTTGGTTCCTTAATAATATCGAAAAAATTGGGGTGAACACTTATTGTTTTGAGATCTTCATTTTTTTTACTAGAAGATTCACCCTTATTCTTAGGAACGTAAATAAACTTGGCAGTCTTAGTAGGAGGAAGATTTTGAGTAGTTTTAACGGAGGAAAAAGCGGAACCCAGGTTGGTAATAATATCCTCTAGTTTGCCAATTCTACTAGAATCTTGATCTATCTTTTCATTAACTATGGGTTCCTTTTCTCTAAAATTCTTTAGAGTAACTCCTACTTTAGATCCATATTGAGTAATCTGATTATGAATCTTTTTAACCAAATTTTCAATTAACTCAACAGTAGCAATTTTATTCTCAATAATATCAAGCCTTTGCATCACATGTTCCAAAGTTAAAACAATTCCATAGATCAAAAGAGGTGGCGGGCCTAACAGATCTATCATGGCATTGTAAGAATCAAAAGTATGGCTCCCCAAGAAATTTCCCCCGGTAATGGTATCCAAAACATATCTATTCCAAGGAGTAACGCCCACGTAAAAATTGCGAATAAGAACGGCAGTAGATTGCTTTCGAGTAGATCTATTTTGAGCATTGCAAATTCTATACCAAGCATCTTTTAAATTTTCTACTTCCCTTTGTTTAAAATTGAGGACTTCATTATCAGGAGTGCTCACAATAATGGGAGGACTAGCCATAAGAGCGAAACAAGCGATCAAATGTGTGAGCACCCAGAAAGCAAAGGAAGAAGATGAACGGAAGAGGGGCGAAGAAGAGGCAAAGAGAGGGGCGAAGAAAAAGGCAAATATTTTTGAAAATCGTTTTAGAAGTGGGGGAGAGGAAAACGAGAGGCGAATGGCAAATAATGTAATGCAAGAGATGAGATTTTATGATGGGTACTTGGTATGGCTTGACTTGGCATAGATCTCCCTGGCAACGGCGCTAGAAATGGCTAGTGGCCGGGAGACTATCTTGACTTGATCCTCCCCGGCAACGGCGCCAGAAATTCTTCCTGCTACTTCTTGAGCTTGCGTTGGATTTTCCCTTGAAGAGGAAATGGTGATGCAGCAAAGTAAAGATAAGTATTTCCCTCAGTTTGAGAACCAAGGTATCAATCCAGTAGGAGATAACGAACAAGTCACCGAATACCTGCACAAACAATCAACAAACTTGCACCCAACGCGATAAAGGGGTTGTCAATCCCTTCACTGTTATTTGCAAAGTGAGATATGATAGAGATAAATAAAAGGTAAAGTAAATATTTTTGGTATTTTTGGTTTATAGATAGGAAAGTAAAAGATTGCAAAATAGTAGATCGGAAACTCGTAGATTGGAAAGTAGAAGATTGTATGATGGAAAATAGACCCGGGGGCCATAGGTTTCACTAGAGGCTTCTCTCAAGATAGAAAATATTACGGTGGGTGAACAAATTACTGCCGAGCAATTGATAGAAAAGCGCAAAGTTATGACTATATCTAAGGCAATGATCATGAATATAGGCATCACGTCCGTGTCAAGTAGACCGAAACGATTCTGCATCTACTACTATTACTCCACACATTGACCGCTATCCAGCATGCATCTAGAGTAGTAAGTTCATAAAGAACGAAGTGACACATTAAGCAAGATGACATGATGTAGAGGAATTAACTCAAGCAATATGATGAAAACCCCATCTTTTTATCCTCGATGGCAACAATACAATACGTGCCTTGCTGCCCCTACTGTCACTGGGAAAGGACACCGCAAGATTGAACCCAAAGCTAAGCACTTCTCCCATTGCAAGAAAAACCAATCTAGTTGGCCAAACCAAACCGATAGTTCGAAGAGAATTACAAAGATATCAAATCATGCATAAAAGAATTCAGAGAAGATTCAAATAATATTCATAGATATGCTGATCATAAATCCACAATTCATCGGATCTCGGCAAACACACCGCAAAAAAGTATTACATCGAATAGATCTCCAAGAACATCGAGGAGAACTTGGTATTGAGAACCAAAGAGAGAGAAAAAGCCATCTAGCTACTAGCTATGGACCCGTAGGTCTGAGGTAAACTACTCACGCTTCATCGTAAGGGCAATGGTGTTGATGTAGAAGCCCTCTGTGATCGAATCCCCCTCTGGCAGGATGCCGGAAAAGGCCCTAGATGGGATCTCACGGGTACAGAAGGTTGCGGCGGTGGAAAAGTATTTTCGTGGATGCCTCTGGTGGTTTGGGCATATAAGAGTATATATAGGCGAAAGAATTAGGTCAGGGGGTGCACGAGGGGCCCACAAGGGTGGGGGCGCGCCCTACCCCCCTGGACGCGCCCTCCGTCCTTGTGGCCGCCTCGCGGCTCCTCCGACTTCATCTCCAAGTCTCCTGGTTTTCTTTTGGTCCTAGAAAGATCATCGCGAAAGTTTTATTCCGTTTGGACTTCGTTTGGTATTCCTTTTCTGCGAAACTCAAAAACAGGGAAAAACAGGAACTAGCACTAGGCTCTAGGTTAATAGGTTAGTCCCAAAAATAATATAAAATAGCATATTAATGCATATAAAACATCCAAAACAGATAATATAATAGCAAGGAACAATCAAAAATTATAGATACGTTGGAGACGTATCACTCATGATGATGCTATATCTGATCTATCTGGAATGAAAGACAGACTAAAGGGCGTGCTTACACATTATGAAGGTACATTAAATTGTGCAACAGCCTGGGTTTGCCCACCCTTCTTGGAAGAGGGCCTCTTGTTGGACAATGTGCCATTGAAGCCGGGCTGTGTGAAATGCTACGTGACTGAAGTAAATCCTGGATTCAATGAATTTGCCCTGAAGAATGTCCTAGGAGACTTTGATGAGCAAAGGACCTTGGGAGAAACACTGTTACATCACATCCAGTGGCCATGAAAGGATATAGAGTTCATCGATGAGATCCCTGAAGCCCCGCCAAGAGCAACCAATGTCGCCCCTCAACCGGTGATGCTCTCCTTGCCACAACAGTTCTCGCGTGCTTCCCCCAAAGAACCTAATAATCGTAATCCGATGGCTGATGCATCAACCTGTGATCAGCCGGCCCGACTTTGTGCCGTACAGGCCATGTCATCATCAGCCCCAGAGCAGCTAGTGGCAAGGCCTACAACTGCTAAAGATGCACCACCGGTTCAGATGCCGGCCGCTGAAGCAGCGGGGGGAGACCCAGCTGCAGCACATGCTCAGCAGACCAACCTGGTGGAACGGACTACTAAGCACTTTGATGCTTCGGAACTGCCTGCTAAGCAGTCTGTAGGTCTAGAACCAACTGCTCATCAGTCCGTCGGTCCGCAGCCGCGTGATCAGCATACCAATGCGTCAGCACTTCCTGCTCAGCAAACCAACGCGTTGGCACGGCCTCCTCAGCACACCGACAAGTTGGCACCACCTGCGCAGAAACCTGACATAGCTTCAACGCATGGTCAGCAGTCCAATGCCTCTGCTCCTACAACCCAGCAGTATGTCATAGCAGCACCGCCAGCTCAGCAGTCCGGCATAGCTAAACTATTTGCTAAGCAGTCCATCGAAGCTTCAACGTCTGCTCAGCAGTCTACCTTTCAGCCAACCAGATGTTCTGCCAGAAATGCTTCAAGTACCAAGAAGGAAGCGGCCAAAAAGGCTGCACCCGCGAGGAAGCGTGGCGGGAGCGCGAAGAGGAAAGAGAATGATTGCCTCTTACTTAAAGCACTCATCGCCCAGAACCAAATTAACAGTAGGTTGTTCGAATAGGGGAGTAATATTATTTTTGACGGCATGGATGATGCAGAAATAGATTTGGTGCTTGCTAAAAATGAAGCAGACGTACTTGAAGCACGCAATTACGTCCATGGCTAGCCATTTCTTGTTGGCGAATACTTTGATGAGTGCAGCTCCAGTTGCCGCGAGTTACATGAATATTGCATGGATCAAATGTTAGCAGGTCATCAGGGCCTGCTAGTCCACTACAACAGAGATCATTTCTGACACGATGCTGGTTCCATCAATGTGAGTTTCGAGGACTTACATCTCTTCTTCAACTTCAACGAGCTCGATGCCACTCTTGTTAGATGCCTGATTTTGTAAGTACTTAACAAACTCTGATCAACTTCTCCATACAAGGCTGTAAATGATAAACAGCTAACTACATTTTATTCCTCTCAGGGGATTGAACGCGCAGAGAAGAAAAAAGGAGAGTGTGTATTTCATAGATCCTGCATTAGCAAATGGCACAACATTAGATGGTAAGGACCTACGGGACTGGGCCATTAACTCGGTCATCCGTATCTTCGAAAACACGTCCAATGCAGAATCATTTCTCTGGCCATATCATGAACGGTAAGTCAAGTAAACAACCACGCATACACTGATTGTCTTTCAGATTTCGACATAATTTGTAAGTTCATGGCATTCTTAATATGTAGCAATCACTGGATATTGGTATTCATTGTTCCAAACAAGAACACAGTTTACTACATGGATTCTCTTAGAGAGTCAACAAACGATCAGGATCTGACGCATCTTCAGCAATTCATGGATAGGTATTGAATTCTATGATGTTGAAATTAATTTGCATTCATATCTGATTCAATAATTGATGTTGTCAAAATTCATCTTCATTTGCAGTGTGCATGCATTGTGGAAAACTAAACCAGGGAACCTGTTCAAGAGGGAACTACCTCTGCAGCACGAGATCGTTTCTCCGGTAACACATCGAAATCCGTTATTTTCGGAAAATTTATCCAATAGTCTGCAAATACCTTTTCTTACGCTAGTCAAATGTTCAAGCTTCTAAATAAACCTCTTTCTATTTCTGTCCAAAGAAAAAAATACATCTAACACCGGTTAGGTTGTTCCTAACAGGACAAATACATGACTAATTCTGTACAAAAAAATTTAGTGTCCTCAGTAACAAGCAGGGACCAACCTTTGTGGATACTATGTTTGCAGACACATGATCTCCATCTGCAAATTCGCTGATAGTTGTAAAGATTCTCGCGAATTAGTACCAGTAAGTCTATCTTAATTAATATCTTCTACTCCACTCATTTGGCACATTCTGATCTTAAAAATACTGCAGCTCATCTTAGAACCGAGGACCCCTGAACCGCTCCCCGCTGGTGAATTGCTGATGGTTCGGAGATTTGTCAGCGACTTCTTCCTAAATCACTACATCAATCCCACTGGTGATAATGAAGATTTCAGCATGCGTTCTCCTGAAACATTGAGTAAGAGTTAGCCGCTAAACATATACGCATGGATCCATTGTTTTCCATCTGATGAGGTCTTCGTATTTCGTACACTATGATTAATTATGTAATGCATATATGTCTCGACAAATAATTGGAATTTAGCTACCATATGTTCAATTGCAATTGTTGCGAAATCTGATGAATGTTCTTCCTTTGGACACTATTTGTTCAATAGAATATTATGGCAAATTTGCCTTTTGCATGCCGATTCAAAATGGGATATTTTTGTTTTAACCTGGCAATTGCTCCACACACGGTTCAACTAAATGAGTGTGTGCGATCCGCATCGGAAAGCATACAGCAATCGTAGCAGAACCGTCGGTGATACACAGCAGATCGCAAACGATTTGCAGCGCTACTACATGTGCGTACGGTCTCCGGAACCGTTTGTGATATCATGTTATCGCACATGAGGGCTCGGAGTAAACCGTGCCCAATGTAAAATACAATCCCAGTCGTAATTTTTTCAGGAAACGTGTGGGATCCCAAACGAAAAGCACACGTCACTCTTGCCGCAACCGTCGGTGATACACAACAAATCACAAACGGTCTGCAACACTTGTATGTGTGCGAAGGGGCTCCTGAACCGTTTGTGATAGAACATTATCGCACACGGTAATTGTTGGGAAACGCGTGTGATGGGGTCTTGCATGGCAGACGGGTTCCGCAGAAAACTCGTGTGCGATGGGGCACATATCGCACACAGTTCATATGTTTGCCCGTGTGCCTTACATACTGTTTCCCAAACGGTTCATTACGACACACCGTTTGGTTTCACTGCGTCATTAGAAATGTTTAATCACCGATCCCACACGTGCGAAAGAATTTTGTGTGTGCTGCATCGCACACGATTACATTTTGCAAGGCCTCTGGATCATGGCTCCATATCCCCGACGGTTTCTGGGTCGTGTGGGAAGGACCCCCCTATCGCCCACACTCACTTGGCGACGGTTCCAAATGCCATCGCGGAAAGGGATTAAAAACCATTTGTATAGCACCTCGTTGTACCAGTGTACTGTGACAAACACGTATCATCACGGAAGTGTATTTTTTGTAGTGTAGGTTAGGCATCGGGACAATTGTGGCGATTTTCCACTCCCCATGCATCGGCTGTACAGCACCCACTGCAATGCGAACCCTAGCAGGGCACCCTTCAACTGCCAAAGCTTGGTGTCCTGCCAGGATGAACGGGGACGAGTCGAAAGGAAAGGTTGCCATCACAACGCGGGGAGGGTGTGCGATAGCGAAAGGGGAGGTTGCAAGTGGTAACTCGATATGCAGGGGAGTTGTTCTTAAGGAGGAAGAAGTGGAATGCAGAGCGACACCATGAAGACGAGCACCTACCGAGAGGCGAGGATTACTAGAGAGGGCAGCCGTGCTATTAGTGGCAAGAATGATGACTGAGGTCTGATTGATTTGACTCGCAGGAACAGTGGCAGCTTGCCTTGGAATGGCAGGGGTCGGCATGGGCCTATGCAAGATATGGGGAGTCTATGTTTTGTGGGCCTATAAATTGTCCAAAGGTTGGGCCGAATTGGGCTGCTCCGAGTAGAGACAATATTTGGCAATGTGCCCCCAGTGTTTGCAAGAGTGACATTTGATGCGGTTGGTGCAACTAGGCCGTAAGTGGCCCGAGAGGAGACAACGGACGCGGAAAGTGCTCTCCTGTCCTGTGGGCCTATGGTCCAAAATTTGAATAGGATTTCTACCCTCGTGGTTAATGCAATCCCTGGATTGCTCCGGGCGCAAACTGCGTTGGCCGTTTGAGCCATCAGCGGTGATAGCGCAATTCATGCCGATTGCATGTGGATTAGATCTGATGGGATATTGAAAGATGTTGGGAGATCTAAGAATTTGGGCGTAAGATTTTCTAGGATGGGAATAGAAAACATGAGTCCAAACATCTGCTTTCTCTTGCAAGTAAAGATCTAGCTCCGCCTCTGAATTAGGCCCTCCCTCACCAAAAACGAGAAAATTGATATTAAATTCAGGCAGCGATATGTTACCTCCTTTGATAATGGTGAGACCTACTTCTTTTGAGGAAACCATGAACTTGAAAGACCAGTTTTGCAACTTCTCAACCTGGTAATAGGATGCGAATCCACCAAAACATGAGAGAAGGATGGTTGAGACTGATTGAGTGCTGAGTTTGATCTTGGTGAATTCCACCACCAATAGAAAGCCTGATGCATCATCTGTAGCCTCAATATTTGTGTGAACTCCCCATAATCTCCAAACTTCCTCCTCAAATTTCTGCCCCTTCTTGAAATCTAAATCAGCCAGTGCCATGGTCGTGGAAAAACTCGGTTGGTGTCCACAGCGACCGACGTGATCAACAGCGTGGGACGGGGCGCTGGTGGGCGCCGCGGTCGGAGTGGCCAGCGGAGGAGCTAGGAAGCTGGACTCGATCACAATGCGTGGGGCTATGGTGGCCACCACGGCCAGAGTTGTTGGAAATATGCCCTAGAGGCAATGATAAATTGGTTATTATTATATTTCCTTAATCATGATAAATGTTTATTATTCATGCTAGAATTGTATTGACCGGAAACTTAAATACATGTGTGAATACATAAACAAATATCGTGTCCCTAGTGAGCCTCTACTAGACTAGCTCGTTGATCAAAAGATGGTTCAGGTTTCCAAACCATAGACATGTGTTGTCACTTGATAACAGGATCACATCACTAAGAGAATGATGCAACCAGAAGGTTTTGTCGATCCTAAAGGTGCTAACAAAGTGTGCAAGCTCCAGCGATCCATCTATGGACTGGCGCAAGCATCTCGGAGTTGGAATATACGCTTTGATGAGGTGATTAAAGCATTTGGTTTTATACAGACTTATGGTGAAGCCTGTATTTACAAGAAAGTGAGTGGGAGCTCTGTTGCATTTCTGATATTATATGTGGATGACATATTGCTGACTGGAAATGATATAGAATTTCTGGATAGCATAAAAGGATACTTGAATAAGAATTTTTTCAATGAAAGACCTCGGTGAAGCTTCTTACATATTGGGCATCAAGATCTATAGGGATAGATCGAGACACCTAATAGGACTTTCACAAAGCACACACCTTGACAAAGTTTTGAAGAAGTTCAAAATGGATCAGTAAAAGAAAGGGTTCTTGCCTGTATTGCAAGGTGTGAAGTTGAGTAAGACTCAAAGCCCAACCACGACAGAAGATAGAGAGAGAATGAAAGTCATTCCCTATGCCTCGTCCATAGGTTATATTATGTATGACATGCTGTGTACCAGACCTGATGTGTGCCTTGCCATAAGTTTGGCAGGGAGGTACCAAAGTAATCCAGGAGTGGATCACTAGACAGCGGTCAAGAATATCCTGAAGTACCTGAAAAGGACAAAGGATATGTTTCTCATTTATGGAGCTGACAAAGAGCTCGTCGTAAAGGGTTACGTCGATGCTAGCTTCGACACAGATCCGGATGACTCTAAGTCACAAATCGGATACGTATTTATATTAAATGGTGGAGCTAACAGTTGGTGCAGTTCCAAGCAGAGCGTCGTGGCAGGATCTACGTGGGAAGCGGAGTACATAACTGCTTCAGAAGCAGCACATGAAGGAGTCTGGATGAAGGAGTTAATATCCGATCTGGGTATAATACCCAGTGCATCGGGTCCAATGACAATCTTTTGTGACAACACTGGAGCAATTGCCTTAGCCAAGGAATCCAGGTTTCACAAGAGAACCAAACACATCAAGTGACACTTCAACTCCATTCGTGAAAAGGTCAAGGATGGAGACATAGAAATTTGCAAAGTACATACGGATCTGAATGTGGCAGACCCATTGACTAAACCTCTTCCGCGGGAAAAACATGATCAACACCAAGACTCCATGCGTGTTAGATTCATTACTATGTAATCTAGATTATTGACTCTAGTGCAAGTGGGAGACTGTTGGAAATATGCCCTAGAGGCAATGATAAAGTGGTTATTATTATATTTCCTTAATCATGATAAATGTTCATTATTCATGCTAGAATTGTATTGACCGGAAACTTAAATAAATGTGTGGATACATAAACAAATATCGTGTCCCTAGTGAGCCTCTACTAGACTAGCTCGTTGATCAAAAGATGGTTAAGGTTTCCTAACCATAGACATGTGTTGTCACTTGATAACTGGATCACATCATTAGGAGAATGATGTGATGGACAAGACCCATCCGTTAGCATAGCATATGATCATTCAGTTTATTGCTACTGCTTTCTTAATGTTAAATACATATTTCTTCGACCATGAGATCATGCAACTCTCGGATACCGGAGGAATACCTTGTGTGCTATCAAACATCACAACGTAACTGGGTGATCATAAATGTGCTCTACAGGTATCTCCAAAGGTGTCTGTTGAGTTGGCATGAATCAAGATTGGGATTTGTCACTCCGTATGACGGAGAGGTATCTCTGGGCCCTCTCGGCAATACAGCATCACAAGAAGCTTGCAAGCAAAGTGACTAAGGAGTTAGTTACGAGATGATGTATTACGGAACGAGTAAAGAGACTATCCGGTAACGAGATTGAACTAGGAATGGAGATACCGACGATCGAATCTCGGGCAAGTAACATATTGACAGACAAAGGGAACTATGTATGTTGTCATAAAGGTTTGACCGATAAAGATCTTTGTAGAATATGTAGGAACCAATATGGGCATCCAAGTCCTGCTATTGGTTATTGATCGAAGAATCATCTCGGCCATGTCTACATCATTCCCGGACCCGTAGGGTCCACACGCTTAATGTTTGTTGACGATATAGTATTATATGAGTGATGTATGTTGGTGACCGAATGTTGTTTGGAGTCCCGAATGAATTCACAGACATGATGAGGAGCTTCGGAATGGTCCGGAGGTAAAGATTGATATATAGGATGATAGTATTTGGTCTCCGGAAGGGTTTTTGAATGCCCCGGATAATTATCGGATCACCGGAAGGGGTTCCGGGAGGCCACGGGAGCATATTGGGCCAAACGGGCCAACGAGGGAGAGCACACCAGCCCACATGGGGCTGGCGCATCCCACCTCATGCCAGCCGGCCGTAGGGAAGGAAGGGAGAGGGCTAGCCCCCTCTTTCCTTCTCTTCCACATGCTGGGAAAGGAAAGGGGGGCGCCTCCCCTCCTGCCTCCCCCCACACGCCAAAGAAGGAAGGGGGCGGGGGGCGACTAGGGCAGGCCCCTAGGGCGGCTGCCGTCCCCTTAGGGCGTGCCCTAGGGTAGCTCCTCAACCCCCTCCACCTATATATATGTGAGGAGGGGAGGGGGCAACACTCACCATGAATCCCCAAGCCGTGTGCGGCGCCCCCTCTCCCTCTAGTTCTAGTTCCTCCTCCGTCCACGTCCGTTGTGCTTGGCGAAGCCCTACGGAATAGTTTCACCACCACCGTCACCACACCGCCGTGCTGTCAGAACTCATCTACTACTTCGCCTCTCTTTCTGGATCGAGAAGGCGAGGACGTCATCGAGCTGAATGTGTGCTGAACGCGGAGGTGCCGTACGTTCGGTACTTGATCGGGACGGATCGTGAAGGTGTATGACTACATCAACCGCGTTGATAAATGCTTCCGCTTAGCGATCTACAAGGGTATGTAGATGCTCTCCCACTCTCGTAGCTATGCATCTCCATGGATAGATCTTGCGTGTGCGTAGATTTTTTTTGTTTTCCATGCAACGTTACCCTACAGTGGCATCATGAGCCAGGTCTATGCGTAGATGATATGCACGAGTAGAACACAAAGGAGTTCTGGGCGGTGATGTTCATATTGCTTCCCACCAATGTCTTATTTTGATTTGGCGGCATTGTGGGATGAAGCGGCTCAGACCAACCTTACATGTCCACGAACATGAGACCGGTTCCACCGACTAACATGCAACTTGTTTTGCATAAATATGGTTGGCGGGTGTCTGTTTCTCCTACTTTAGCTGAATCAGATTTGACTACGACAGTCCTTGCAGAAGGTTAAATAGCAACTTGATAATCACCGTTGTGGTTTTGCGTAGGTAAGAACGGTTCTTGCTAGTTGCCCGTAGCAGCCACGTAAAATTTGCAACTACAAAGTAGAGGACGTCTAACTTGTTTTTGCAGGACATGTTGTGCTGTGATATGGTCAAGATGTGATGTGATATATGTTGATGTATGAGATGATCATGTTTTGTAATAAGTTCACGACTTGCATGTCGATGAGTACGACAACCGGCAGGAGCCTTAGGGTTGTCTTTAATTATTGTATGACCTGCGTGTCAATCACTTAAGCGGCATGTAATTGCTTTACTTTATCGCTTTGCGTTAGCAATAGTTGTAGAAGCAATAGTTGGCGAGACAACCCTGACACAATGATGGAGATCAAAGTGTCATGCCGGTGATGATGGAGATCATGCCGATGCTTTGGAGATGGAGATTAAAAGCACAAGATGATGATGGCCATATCATGTCACATATTTTGATTGCATGTGATGTTTATCCTTTATGCATCTTATTTTGCTTAGAACGATGATAGCATTATAAGATGATCCCTTCACTTAATTTCAAGATAAAAGTGTTCTCCCTGAGTATGCACCATTGCTAAAGTTTGTCATTTTGAAGCACCTCATGATGATCGGGTGTGATAGACTCTATGTTCACATACAACGGGTGTAAGCCAGTTTTGCACATGCAGAATACTTGGGTTAAACTTGACGAACCTAGCATGTATAGACATGGTCTCAGAACACTAGAGACCGAGAGATCGAACGTGAATCATATAGTAGATATGATCAACATAGAGATGTTCACCATTGAAGACTACCCCATCTCACGTGATGATCGGACATGGGTTAGTTGATTTGGATCATGTATCACTTAGACAACATGAGGGATGTTGATTTAAGTGGGAGTTAATTAGTAATTTGATTATTTGAACTAAAATTTATCATGAACTTAGTCTTAATAGTTTTTGCATATCTATGTTGTAGATCAATGGCATGTGTTATCGTTCCCTTGAATTTTAATGCGTTCCTAGAGAAATCTAAGTTGAAAGATGATGGTAGCAACTACACGGACTGGGTCTGTAACTTGAGGATTATCCTCATTGCTGCACAAAAGAATTATGTCCTTGATGCACCACTAGGTGACAGACCTGCTGCAGGAGCTGATGCAGATGTTATGAACGACTGGCAGGCTCGATCCGATGACTACTCGATAGTTCAGTGTGCCATGCTTTACGGCTTGGAACCGGGACTTCAAAAACATTTTGAACGCCACGGAGCACATGAGATGTTCCAAGAGCTGAAGTTAATATTTCAAGCAAATGCCCGGGTTGAGAGATATGAAGTCGCCAAGGAGTTCTTTAGCTGTAAGATGAAGGAGAACAGTTCTATCAGTGAACATATACTCAAAATGTCTGGGTATCATAACCACTTGACTCAACTGGGAATTGATCTTCTAGTTGAGAGTGTTATTGACAGAGTTCTTTAGTCACTACCACCAAGCTACAAAGGCTTCATGATGAACTATAATATGCAAGGGATGACGAAAATCATTCCCGAGCTCATCGCGATGCTGAAATCGGCGGAGGTAGAAATCAAGAAGGAGCATCAAGTTTTGATGGTTAACTAGACCACTAGTTTCAAGAAAAAGGGCAAGGGAAAGAAAGGGAACTTCAAGAAGAATGGCAAGCAAGTTTCAGCTCCCATGAAGAAGCCCAAAGCTGGACCCAAGCCTGAAACTGAGTGCTTCTACTGCAAAGGAAATGGTCACTGGAAGCGGAACTACCTCAAGTACTTGGCAGATAAGAAGGATGGCAAAGGGAACAAAGGTATATTTGATATACATGTTATTGATGTGTTCCTTACTAATGCTCGTAGTAGCGCCTAGGTATTTGATACTGGTTCGGTTGCTCACATTTGTAAGTCGAAATAGGAGCTGCGGAATAAATGAAGATTGGCTAAGGACAAGGTGACGATGCGCGTCGGGAATGGTTCCAAGGTTGATGTGATTGCCTTCGGCATGCTACCTCTACGTCTACCTTCGGGATTAGTTTTAGACCTCAATAATTGTTATTTGGTGCCCGCGTTGAGCATGAACTTTATATCTGGATCTTGTTTATTGCGAGACGGTTATTCATTTAAGTCAGAGAATAATGGTTGGTCTATTTATATGAGTAACATCTTTTATGGTCATGCGCCTTTAATGAATGGTCTATTCTTGTTGAATCTCAATCGTATTGATACACATATTCATAATATTGATGCCAAAAGATGCAAAGTTGATAATGATAGTGCAACATACATGTGGCATGCCGTTTAGGTCATATTGGTGTAAAGCGCATGAAGAAACTCCCTGCGGATGGACCTTTGGAATCACTTGATTATGAATCATTTGATACTTGCGAACCATGCCTCATGGGTAAGATGACTAAAACTCCGTTCTCCGGAACAATGGAGAGAGCTAATGACTTATTGGAAATAATACATACAGATGTATGTGATCCGATGAGTGTTGAGGCACGTGACGGGTATCGTTATTTTCTAACCTTCACAGATGATTTGAGAGGTATGGGTATATCTACTTGATGAAACACAAGTCTGAAACATTTGAAAAGTTCAAAGAATTTCAGAGTGAAGTGTAGAATCATCGTAACAAGAAAATAAAGTTTGTACGATCTAATCGCGGAGGCGAATATTTGAGTTATGAGTTTTTCCTTCATTTAAGACAATGTGGAATTGTTTCAGAACTCACGCCACCTGGAACACCACAGCGTAATGGTGTGTCCGAATGTCATAACCATACTTTATTAGATATGGTGCGTTCCATGATGTCTCTTACCGATTTGCCTTTATCGTTTTGGGGTTATGCATTAGAGACATCTGCATTCACGTTAAATAGGGCACCGTCTAAATCCGTTGAGATGACACCGTATGAACTATGGTTTGGCAAGAAACCTAAGCTGTCGTTTCTTAAAGTTTGGAGATGTGACGCTTATGTCAAAAGGCTTCAGCCTGATAAGCTCGAACCCAAAGCGAAGAAGTGTGTCTTCATAGGATACCATGAAGAAACTATTGGGTATACCTTCTACCACAGATCCGAAGGCAAGATCTTTGTTGCTAAGAATGGGTCATTTCTAGAGAAGGAGTTTCTCTCGAAAGAAGTGAGTGGGAGGAAAGTAGAACTTGATGAGGTAATTGTACCTTCTCTCGAATTGGAAAGTAGCACATCATAGAAAACCGTTCCCGTGATGCCTACACCAACTAGAGAAGAAGCTAATGATGATGATCATGAAACTTCGGATCAAGTTACTACTAAACCTCATAGGTCAATCAGAACACGTACCACACCAGAGTGGTACAGTAATCCTGTACTAGAAGTCATGTTGTTAGACAACGACGAACCTGCAAACTATGAAGAAGCTATGATGAGCCCAGATAATGATAAATGGCTTGAGGCCATGAAATCTGAGATAGGATCCATGTATGAGAACAAAGTGTGGACTTTGGTGGACTTGCCCGATGATCGGCAAGCCATTGGGAATAAAAGGATCTTTAAGAGGAAGACATACGCTGATGGTAATATCACTGTCTACAAAGCTCGACTTGTCGCAAAAGGTTTTCGACAAGTTCAAGGGGTTGACTACGATGAGACTTTCTCACCCGAGCGATGCTTAAGTTTGTCCGAATCATGTTAGCAATTGCCGCATTTTATGATTATGAAATCTGGCAAATGGACATCAAAACTGCATTCCTTAACAGGTTTCTTAAAGAAGAGTTGTATATGATCCAACCAGAAGGTTTTGTCGATCCTAAAGGTGCTAACAAAGTGTGCAAGCTCCAGCGATCCATCTATGGACTGGCGCAAGCATCTCGGAGTTGGAATATACGCTTTGATGAGGTGATTAAAGCATTTGGATACAGACTTATGGTGAAGCCTGTATTTACAAGAAAGTGAGTGGGAGCTCTGTTGCATTTCTGATATTATATGTGGATGACATATTGCTGATTGGAAATGATATAGAATTTCTGGATAGCATAAAAGGATACTTGAATAAGAATTTTTCAATGAAAGACCTCGGTCAAGCTGCTTACATATTGGGCATCAAGATCTATAGGGATAGATCGAGACACCTAATAGGACTTTCACAAAGCACACACCTTGACAAAGTTTTGAAGAAGTTCAAAATGGATAAGTAAAAGAAAGGGTTCTTGCCTGTATTGCAAGGTGTGAAGTTGAGTAAGACTCAAAGCCCAACCACGGCAGAAGATAGAGAGAGAATGAAAGTCATTCCCTATGCCTCGTCCATAGGTTCTATTATGTATGACATGCTGTGTACCAGACCTGATGTGTGCCTTGCCATAAGTTTGGCAGGGAGGTACCAAAGTAATCCAGGAGTGGATCACTAGACAGCGGTCAAGAATATCCTGAAGTACCTGAAAAGGACCAAGGATATGTTTCTCATTTATGGAGCTGACGAAGAGCTCATCGTAAAGGGTTACGTCAATGCTAGCTTCGACACAGATCCGGATGACTCTAAGTCACAAATCGGATACGTATTTATATTGAATGGTGGAGCTGACAGTTGGTGCAGTTCCAAGCAGAGCATCGTGGCAGGATCTACGTGTGAAGCGGAGTACATAACTGCTTTGGAAGCAGCACATGAAGGAGTCTGGATGAAGGAGTTAATATCCGATCTGGGTATAATACCCAGTGCATCGGGTCCAATGACAATCTTTTGTGACAACACTGGAGCAATTGCCTTAGCCAAGGAATCCAGGTTTCACAAGAGAACCAAACACATCAAGTGACACTTCAACTCCATTCGTGAAAAGGTCAAGGATGGAGACATAGAAATTTGCAAAGTACATACGGATCTGAATGTGGCAGACCCGTTGACTAAAGCTCTTCCGCGAGCAAAACATGATCAGCACCAAGACTCCATGCGTGTTAGATTCATTACTATGTAATCTAGATTATTGACTCTAGTGCAAGTGGGAGGCTGTTGGAAATATGCCCTAGAGGCAATGATAAAGTGGTTATTATTATATTTCCTTAATCATGATAAATGTTCATTATTCATGCTAGAATTGTATTGACCGGAAACTTAAATAAATGTGCGGATACATAAACAAATATCATGTCCCTAGTGAGCATCTACTAGACTAGCTCGTTGATCAAAAGATGGTTAAGGTTTCCTAACCATAGACATGTGTTGTCACTTGATAACTGGATCACATCATTAGGAGAATGATGTGATGGACAAGACCCATCTGTTATCATAGCATATGATCGATCAGTTTATTTCTACTGCTTTCTTAATGTCAAATACATATTTCTTCGACCATGAGATCATGCAACTCCCGCATACCGGAGGAATACCTTGTGTGCTATCAAACATCACAACGTAACTGGGTGATCATAAAGGTGCTCTACAGGTATCTCCAAAGGTGTTTGTTGAGTTGGCATGAATCAAGGTTGGGATTTGTCACTCTGTATGATGGAGAGTTATCTCTGGGCCCTCACGGTAATACAGCATCACAAGAAGCTTGCAAGCAAAGTGAGTAAGGAGTTAGTTACGAGATGATGTATTACGGAACGAGTAAAGAGACTAGCTGGTAACGAGATTGAACTAGGAATGGAGATACCGACGATCGAATCTCGGGCAAGTAACATATTGACAGACAAAGGGAACTACATATGTTGCCATAAAGGTTCGACCAATTAAGATCTTCGTAGAATACATAGGAACCAATATGGGCATCCAGGTCCCGCTATTGTTTATTGACGAAGAAGCATCTCGGTCATGTCTACATCATTCTCGAACCCGTAGGGTCCGCACGCTTAACGTTCATTGACGATATAGTATTACATGAGTTATGTATGTTGGCGACTGAATGTGTTCGGAGTCCTGGATGAGATCATGGACATGACGAGGAGCTCCGGAATGGTCCGGAGGTAAAGATTGATATATAGGAAGATAGTATTTGGTCTCCGGAAGGGTTTCAGAATGCACCGAATAATTATCGGATCGCCGGAAGGGGTTCCGGGAGGCCACGGGAGCATATTGGGACAAATGGGCCAACGAGGGAGAGCACACCAGCCCACATGGGTTGTTGCCTAGATTAAACTATAATTCGTCTATCCATATGACAAAACACACACACACACACACACAAGCAGAGAGAAAGGGAGAGAGAGGTCGAGAGTATATGGATTGTCGAGAGTGGTGACGTGTCTTCCAAGGGAGTGACTCACACAGGGTGTTGCCCCGATGGGTATAATGTGAATGGTAAAATGTGTCCGGTCCAATGAAAACAGTGCACACATACGATTGTGGAAGGTTTGGGCAGTGGAAAATGTTCGCATGTCATTATGACGATACGGCGACACAAGACCACCCTGATGGGTGTAACTTGCATGTTTCAATTACGATTGTTCATTCATTATTTGTTGTCTCCTCTTAAGTGAGAATAACCACGTCATGTGTTGGTGCCTAGACACACACAAAGAAGAGAGAGAGAGATAGATATATAGATAGATAGATAGAGAGAGAGAGAGTGAGTGAGAGAAAGAGGTGGGGAGTATGGATTGCCGGAAGCGTCGCTAGACCTTCAAAGGGACCTTCTTTATCAGGGTGTTGCTTTGATGGGTACAACACTCATGGTATAAAAGGTCCCAATCCAATAAAAAGAGTGCACACATACAATTGTGTAAGGTTTGGACAATGGAGAATGAAGGTTCCCGTGTCATTATGATGATACGGGGATAATAGATAAACATGAAGGTAGAAGTTTCATGTTTCACTCACAATTGACCGTTCATAATTGTTGTTTCCTCCTATGCCAACTCTATGACCATATGTTTCGAGTTTAACCACGTCCGGGTGGTGCCTAGATTAAATTATAATCCGTTTATCCCTAGGACAACACACACACACACAGACACACACACACAAACACAAGTATATATATAGAGAGAGGTCGGGAGTACATGGACTGCCGGGAGCGGCAGCAGACATTCAAAGGGAGCAGATCGACCATGGTGGTTCCCCAATGGGTATAATGTTCATTGTATAAAAGATCCCGTTCAATAAAAAGAGTGCACACATACGATTGTGCAAGGTTCGGGCAACAAAAAATGAAGGTTCTCAAGTCATTATGACGTTACGGGGATACAAGACAACCATGAGGGGTATAGTTGCATGTTTCACTCACATTGGAGGAAAAACTGTTATGAATGCATGTTATCATTGGGTATCAAGATAACTCCCTTTGGGTTGAAGTTGCATGTCTCACTCACAATTAACCGTTCATAACTATTGTTTCCTCCTATGCCATCTCTATAAACATATATTTCAAGTGAGTTTTAGTACATCAAGTATTGGTGCCTAGATTAATTTACCGTCTATCCCTATAATAACACACACACAGGGAGAGAGAGAGGTTGGGAGTATGGATTGTCGGGAGTGCCGGCGGACCGTCAAAGGGACATTCTATACCAGGGCGGTGCTCCGATGGGTACAATGCTCATGGTATAAATGGTGCCCGATCCAATAAAAACAGTGCACACATACAATTTTGCAAGATTTGGGCAATGGAAAATGAAGGTTCCCATGTCATTATGACGATACAGGAATAGTAGACTAATGTGAGTGGTATAAGTTGCATGTTTCACTCATAATTGCCTGTTCATAATTTGTCTTTCCTCCTATGCCAACTCTATAAACTTATGTTTTGAATGAGTTTTCGCACGTCAAGGGTTGGTGCCTAGATTGAATTATAGTCTGTCTATCCCTATGACAAAACAGACACACACACACACACACATAAGAAGAGAGAGAGAGAGGGGGGCAGAGAGAGGCAGGGATTATATGGATTGTCGGGAGCGGCGACAGGTCTTCCAAGGGAGCAACTCACATAGGGTGGTGCCCCGATGGGTATTATGTTCATGGTAAAAGGTGTCTGGCCCAATGAAAATAGTGTACACATGCGATTGTGCAAGGTTTGGGCAGTGGAAAATGTCCCCATGTCATTATGACGATACGGCGACACAAGACCACCATGGTGGGTGTAACTTGCATGTTTAAATTATGATTGTTCGTTCATTATTTTTTGTCTCCTCTTAAGTGAGAATAACCACGTCATGTGTTGGCGCTTAGACACACACAAAGAAGAGAGAGAGATTGATAGATAGATACATAGAGAGAAAGAGAGAGAGTGAGTGAGTGAGAGAAAGAGGACGGGAGTATGGATTGTCGGAAGCGTCGGCAGACCTCCAAAGGGACCTTCTTTATCAGGGTGGTGCTTCGATTGCTACAATGCTCATGGTATAAAAGGTGCCCAGTCCAATAAAAAGAGTGCACACATACGATTGTGTAAGGTTTGGACAATGGAAAATGAAGGTCCCTGTGTCATTATGATCATACGAGAATACTAGAAAATGTGAGGGTAGAAGTTGCATGTTTCACTCACAATTGACCGTTCATAACTGTTGTTTCCTCCTATGCCAACTCTATGACCATATGTTTCGAGTTTAACCATGTCAGGGTGGTGCATAGATTAAATTATAATCCGTTTATCCCTAGGACAACACCGACACACACACAAAAGTATAGATAGAGATAGGTCAGGAGTACATGGATTGTCGGGAGCGGCAACTGGTATTCAAAGGGAGCAGATCGACCATGGTGATGCCCCAATGGGTATAATGTTCATTGTATAAAAGATCCCCGGTTCAATAAAGAGATTTCACACATACAATTGTGTAAGGTTCGGGCAACAAAAAATGAAGGTTCTCAAGTCATTATGACAATACGGGGAAACAAGACAACCATAAGGGGTATAGTTGCATGTTTCACTCACATTGGAGGAAACAACAGTTATGAATGCATGTTATCATTGGGTATCGAGATAGTTCCGTTTGGGTAGAAGTTGAATGTCTCACTCACAATTAACCGTCCATAACTATTGTTTCCTCCTATGCCATCTGTATAAACATATATTTCGGGTGAGTTTTACTATGTCAAGTATTGGTGCCTAGATTAATTTACATTCCGTCTATCCCTATAATAACACACACACACACACACACACACACAGATAGGCAGGACGGGAATATACGAATTGTCGGGAGCAGCGATGGACCTTCAAAGGAGCAGCTCAAAAAGGGTGGTGCCCCGATGGGTATAATGTTCATGGTAAAAGGTTTTTGGTCCAATGAAAGGAGTGCACATATATTATTGTGCAAGGTTTATGCAGTGGAAAATGAAGGTTCCTATGTCATTATGACGATACAAGACCACCATGAGGGGTGTAACTTGCATGTTTCAATTATGATTATCCGTTCATTATTGTTGTTTCCTCTTAAGCGAGCTTAACTACGTCAAGTGTTGGCTCCTAGACACATACAAAGAACACACACAGAGAGAGGTTGGGAGTATGGATTGTCGGGAGTGCCGACCGACCGTCATAGGGACCTTCTATACCAGGGTGGTGCTCCAATGGGTACACCGCTTAAAAGGTGCCTGATCCAATAAAAAGAGTGCACACATACGATTGTGTAAGGTTTGGGCTATGGAAAATGAAGGTTCCCGTGTCATGACGATACGGGGATACTAGACTAACATGACGGGTATAAGTTGCATGTTTCACTCATAATTGTCTGTTCATAATTTGTGTTTGCTCCTATGCCAACTCTATAAACTTATATTTTGAGTCAGTTTTAGCACGTCAAGGGTTGGTGCCTAGATTGAATGATAGCCTGTCTATCCCTATGACAAAACACACACACACACACACACAAGAAGAGAGAGAGGAAGAGAGAGAGGGAGGGAGAGAGAGAGAGGTCAGGAGTATATGGATTGTCGGGAGTGGCGATGGGACTTCCAAGGGAGCGACTCACATAGGGTGGTGCCCCGATGGGTATAATATTCATGGTAAAAGGTGTCCGGTCCAATGAAAATAGTGCACACAAACGATTGTGCAAGATTTGGGCAGTGGAAAAGGTTCCCATGTCATTATGACAATACGACTACACAAGACCACCCTGATGGGTTTAACTTGCATGTTTCAATGACGATTGTTCGTCCATTATTGTTGTCTCCTCTTAAATGACAATAACCACGTCAAGTGTTGGCGCCTAGACACACACAAAGAAGAGATAGATAGATGGTGTAGTGACCCGACCCGAAAATGGTCAAGTCTCTGTGTATCTGTACCATCCCAAGATCATGCTGGCACACACAGTACATTGATGAAAATATCAAAGTTCAATCACACCTGATTTATTACACGATTCTCATAGAGTCTTTATTACATCAGAATAAATTTGGCCGAAGGCCAACTCATGAGAAAAACTAATGAGGAAGCGTAGATGATTAGCGTGTCCATCCGACTCCAAAGGGCAATCACCGAGTGTGGATCGTAGCCTCACTCCTGGTCGGAATAATCCTCTGCAACATAAGACGTTGCAGCCATGTAGGCCAGCATTTTGCATATATGCCGGCAAGTCATAGAGAGAGAACAATAATAAAATACTAACACTATATGCAATTTGGCTGTGGGGCTCTAAGTTTAAGTTTTTGTGAAAAGCAAATTTTTTCCTACAACAAAAGGACTTGCTTGCAATTACTACTAAATATTTGTTGTTATTGAGATGGTTCCGCCAACCAGTGTCTAATACCCGAAATCATTAATAACCCATTGATTAATTAATTATGTTTGGTGTTGAGAGTTACAAATAAGTCCAATTCCAGAGGCTCAGTTGTCTGTAACCGGGGACACGACTAATCAATTAGTTTTCCACTCTGCAGAGTCTTGTGCACTTTACCCGCAAGAATCGTTCCCTCCTTTATGTCCTTGCACTGCATGGTGTTTGAGGATGGGACGAACGAAACAAGGTCTTTCGTAGAGTTCCTCTGGTGGTGCGTCCTTCAGTGGAGCTCTCCTCGTAATCCTTATCATTACTCACTAAGGGTCCATCATCACCACTCGGAAAGAGGTCTTCTCCCAGGTCCATCTTCTCCTCCATCGCGGCAATATAAGTCTTCAAGTTCTGGATCCTCTCCGGAAAGTCCTTGACTTCTTCTTCATGTTCATTGAAGTCCTCGCGCGCTTTCTCCTCCAATTCCTGTTCATGGAATAACAGCCTCCTGAACATCTTTGAGCTTCTGCGCGTCTGAACCTCCAGATTCCTGATGTGAGTCTCCAGGTCTTGGACATATGAGAGGATGGAGTCGTCATCCACGGTGCGCACGATTTCTCCATTTGCAGTTCCGCGGGAGATCATGGCGAAGTATGATCCGTCGAGCTCGACCTTGTACACCTCCCGATGGTGTCCAAATGCATGATGAATAACCATGTCCCTCCCGAGGATCTAAGTAGGGGCGGTAAACTGAAAGTCAATGGGCTCTAAGAAGCCTCCGAAAGTCCTTCCTGGAATGTGAACCACAATCCTATAGCGAGTGTCTGTCGGAAGTGCACTGGTAGGAGTCCCGGTGATAGAGGGAAGAGCAATCTTCAACTTCCTGATGATCTGAACCAACTGCTTGCCAAAAGGCATCATCTCATCCTGCTGGCAAAACTCCGGCAGCAGGACTTGGATGTACTCGGTGGCCATCTAGAAGGTTGAAATCGGAGGGAAGTCATAAATGAACAGGGGAGAATTATAGTAAAATAAATACATAAAATAAAATAATTTCTTCCTATGGCTTTCCGATCCTAGGGTTACGTCCTATGGTCAAACCTGGCTTTGATACCATCTTTGTAGCGACCCGACCAGAAAATGGTCAAGTCTCTGTGTATATGTACCATCCCAAGATCATGCTGGCACACATAGTACATTGATGAAAATATCAAAGTTCAATCACACCTGATTTATTACACGATTCTCATATAGAGTCTTTATTACATCAGAATAAATTCGGCCGAAGGTCAACTCATGAGAAAAACTAATGCGGAAGCATAGACGATAAGCGAGTCCATCCGAATCCAAAGGGCAGTCACTGAGTGTGGATCGTAGCCTCACTCCTGGTCGGAATAATCCTCTACAACATAAGACATTGCAGATGTGTAGGTCAGCATTTTGAATATGCTGGCAAGTCATAGAGAGAGAATAATAATAAAATACTAACACTATATGCAATTTGGCTGTGGGGCTCTAAGTTTAAGTTTTTGCGAAAAGCAATTTTTTTCCTACAACAAAAGGACTTGCTTGCAATTACTACAAAATATTTGTTGTTATTGAGATGGTTCCGCCAACCTGTGTCTCATACCCGAAATCATTAATAACCCATCAAACATACCCGAAATCATTAATAACCCATCAATTAATTAATTATGTTTGGTGTTGAGAGTGCCGAATAAGTCCAATTCCAGAGGCTCAGTTGTCCGTAACGGGGGATACGGCTAATCGATTTGTTTTCCACTCTGCAGAGTCTTGTGCACTTTACCCACAAGAATTGTTCCCTCCTTTATGTCCTCGCACTGCATGGTGTTCAAGGATGGGATGAACGAAACAAGGTCTTCCGCAAAGTTCCTCTGGGAAACTCCCGGTGCCCATCCATTTCCTACCGTTCTTCTACATCTGCTGGCACCGTCCGTCCAAAGTCACGCCTAGGGTCGACCAAGCCAGAGCCCATAGTGACTTGCGGATACACAGGTAAGCTACTGGTTAAGGTGTAAACATCCGTCTCTTCGTGGCTGGGTGAAGCTTTCCGCAAGATGTCATGGTGCTTCTCCATGCATCCCTGGGTCAACCACTGGGTACTCCAGGGTGCCTGTCCATTCGTCATCCACCCAGTAGTGAATTGAAGCCCGTCTTGAGCATCTTGAAGTCTTGGGGTTGTCATCATATTAACTCCCACAACTCCCGTGTAATTGTCTCAACCAACCCCATCTACGAAGCATAGCAATATTAACTACAACATCCCGGACATTGGTAACATGGGGATTTTGGGTTCATCTATCGCAAGATAGAGATAAAGATAGAGATAGATAGATAGAGAGAGAGAGTGAGTGAGTGAGTGAGAGAACGAGGTCGGTAGTATGGATTGTTAGAAGCGTCGGCAGACCTTCAAAGGGACCTTCTTTATCAGGGTGGTGGTGCGATGGATACAAAGCTCATGGTATAAAAGGATCCCAATAAAAAGAGTGCACACATACGATTGTGTAAGGTTTGGACAATGGAAAATGAAGGTTCCTGTGTCATTATGATGATACGGGGACACTAGACAAACATGAGGGTAGAAGTTGCATGTTTCACTCACAATTGACCGTTCGTAACTGCTGTTTCCACCTAAGCCAACTCTATGACCATATGTTTCGAGTTTAACCACGTCAGGGTGGTGCCTAGATTAAATTATAATCCGTTTATCCCTAGGGAAACACACACACACACAAGTATAGAGAGAGAGGGGTCAGGAGTACATGGATTCTCGGGAGGGGTAACGGACATTCAAAGGGAGTAGATCGACCATGGTGGTGCCCCAATAGGTATAATGTCCATTCGATAAAAGATCCTTGGTTCAATAAAAAGAGTGCACACATACGATTGGGCAAGGTTCGGGCAATAAAAATGAAGGTTCTCAAGTCATTATGATGATACGTGGATACAAGACAACCATGAGGGGTATAGTTGCATGTTTCACTCACATTGGAGGAAACAACAGTTATGAATGCATGTTATCATTGGGTATCGAGATAGTTCCGTTTGGGTAGAAGTTGCATGTCCCATTCACAATTAACCGTTCATAACTATTGTTTCCTCCTATAAACATATATTTCAAGTGAGTTTTAATACGTCAAGTATTGGTGCCTAGATTAATTTATATTATGTCTATCCCTATAATAACACACACACACACACACACAAACACAGAGAGAGAGAGAGGCAGGACCGGAATATATGAATTGTCGGGAGCAGCGGCGAACCTTCAAAGGAGCAGCTCAAAAAGGGTGGTGCCCCGATGGGTATAATGTTCATGCTAAAAGGTGTTTAGTCCAATGAAAGGAGTGCACACATATTATTGTGCAAGGTTTATGCAGTGGAAAATGAAGGTGCTTAGTAATTATGATGATACGAGACCACCATGAGGGGTGTAACGTGCATGTTTCAATTACGATTGTCTGTTCATTATTGTTGTTTCCTCTTAAGCGAGCTTAACTACGTCAACTGTTGGCACCTAGACACATACAAAGAATAGAGAGAGAGAGAGAGAGAGAGAGAGGTTGCAAGTACGGATTTTCGGGAGTGCCAGCCGACCATCAAAAGAACCTTCTATACCAAGGTGGTACTTCGATGGGTACAACACTCATGGTATAAAAGATGCCCGATCCAATAAAAAGAGTGCAGACATTCGATTAAGTAAGGTTTGGGCAATGGAAAATGAAGGTTCCTGTGTCATTATGACGATACAGGGATACTAGACTAACGTGAGGGGTATAAGTTGCATGTTTCACTCATAATTGTATGTTCATAATTTGTGTTTCCTCCTATGCCAACTCTATAAACTTATGTTTTGAGTGACTTTTAGCACGTCAAGAGTTGGTACCTAGATTGAATTATAGTCTGTATATCCCTACGACAAAACAGACACACACACAAGAAGAGAGAGAGAGAGAGAGAGAGAGAGAGAGAGAGAGAGAGAGAGGGAGAGACAGAGAGAGAGGTCGGGAGTATATGGATTGTGGGGAGTGGCAACGGGTCTTCCAAGGGAGCGACTCACACAGGGCGGTACCCCGATGGGTATAATGTTCATGGTAAAAGGTGTCCGGTCCAATGAAAATAGTGCACACATACGATTGTGCAAGGTTTTGGCATTGGAAAAGGTTCCCATGTCATTATGATGATAAGGCGACATAAGACCACCCTGATGGGTGTAACTTGCATGTTTCAATTACGATTGTTCGTTCATTATTGTTGTCTCCTCTTAAGTGAGAATAACCACGTCATGTGTTGGCGCCTAGGCACACAGAAAGAAGATATATATATATATATATATATATAGAGAGAGAGAGAGAGAGAGTATGGATTGTCAGAAGCGTCGGCGGACTTTCAAAGGGACCTTCTTTATCGGTGTGGTGCTCCGATGGGTACAACGCTCATGGTATAAAAGGTGCTCGATCCAATAAAAAGAGTGCACACATACAATTGTGTAAGGATTGGACAATGGAAAATGAAGGTTCCCGTGTCATTATGATGATACGGGGATACTAGACAAACGTGAGGGTAGAAGTTGCTTGCTTCACTTACATTTGTCTGTTCATAATTGTTGTTTCCTCCAATGCCAACTCTATGACCATATGTTTCATGTTTAACCACGTCAGGGTGGTTCCTAGATTAAATTATAATCCATTTATTGCTAGGATAATACACACACATACAAGTATAGAGAGAGAAAGGTCGGGAGTACATGGATTGTCGAGAGCGACAGTAGACATTCAAAGGGAGCAGATCAACCACGGTAGTGCCCCAATGGGTATAATATTCATTGTCTAAAAGATCCCCGGTTTAATAAAAAGAGTGCACACATACGATTGTGCAAGGTTTGGGAACAAAAAATGAAGGTTCTCAAGTCATTATGATGATACGGGGTTACAAGACAACCATGAGGGGTATAGTTGCATGTTTCACTCACATTGGAGGAAACAACCGTTATGAATGCATGATATCATTGGGTATCTAGATACTTCCGTTTAGGTAGAAGATGCATGTCTCACTCACAATTAACTGTTCATAACTATGGTTTCCTCCTATCTATACCTACTAATAAAGAAAGGTGTATTTCTCAGATTTTTTTCATCCGTTCACCGCCGAAAAGATTTTTTTTATTCGAGGTTGTACTAAAATTTTATCCGTTCGTCTGTTAGAAAAGAATAATGGTTTGTCCAGAATTTCGTATATGGGCCACACGCGCTCTGGCCCAGCGAAGCCAGCCCACTTAATTTACTGCCCACGTGGTGGGGAAAATCCTATTTGCTGCACAGTGCAACATATAGTCAAGGCTTCGCACCTGACAGTCAAGACTGGGCTGACACATTTTCTTTTTTTTGTAGTTTTTATTTTCCTGTTTATTTTATTTTTTTGCTTTGGAAAATTATTTTACTTTTTCGCTTTTTCATAAATTCAAAATTTCCAGAATTTCAATTTTGGTCAAATTTTTTAAACAAATATAGTTTTAAATTATTTTTTTGGCATTTTATGTTCTTTTTATCGTTCCAAAGGTTGTTCAAAATTCATTAAATGATAGTATTTTCCAAATTTGTTTGTTCAAAAAAAGTTACATTTTAAAAATGTTCAAGATTCAAAAAATATTCTTATTTTACTGAAATATTCATGAATTGAAAATAATGTTCGCATTTCAAAAGCACATTTTCTGAAGTTGTTCCGAATATTGAAAACAAGTTCCTGTTTAAAAAAAACAATCCCAAAGTCAATTTTTTTTATTTTATAAAAGGTTCATGTTTTCAAAAAAAAAAACCGGTTTCAAATTATCTCTCCCGTTGCAACGCACGGGCATATGTGCTAGTAAACATATATTTCAAGTGAGTTTTACTACGTCAAGTATTGGTGCCTAGATTAATTTATATTCTGTCTATCCCTATAATATAACACACACACACACATAGATGTGATGACCCACAAGTATAGGGGATCAATCATAGTCCTTTTGATAAGTAAGAGTGTCGAACCCAACGAGGAGCAGAAGGAAATGACAAGCGGTTTTCAGCAAGGTATTTTCTGCAAGCACTGAAATTATCGGTAACAGTTAGTTTGATAGCAAGATAATTTGTAACAAGCAACAAGTAACAATAGTAACAATAGGTGTAGCAAGGTAGCCCAATTCTTTTTGTAGCAAAGGATAGGACGAAACAATCTCTTATAATAAGTAAAACGTTCTCGAGGACACATGGGAATTTCATCTAGTCACTTTCATCATGTTGGTTTGATTCGCGTTCGCTACTTTGATAATTTGATATGTGGGTGGACCGGTGCTTGGGGTGTTCTTCTTACTTGAACAAGCCTCCCACTTATGATTAACCCCTCTCGCAAGCATCAGCAACTACGAAAGAAGAGTTAAGATAAAATCTAACTATAGCATTAAACATATGGATCCAAATCAGTCCCTTACGGAATAGCGCATAAACTAGGGTTCAAGTTTCTGTCACTCTAGCAACCCATCATCTAATAACTACTCCACAATGCATTTCCTTAGGCCAAGATAGTGAAGCGTCATGTATTCGATGTTCACATAACACCACTAAGGGAATCACAACATACATATCATCAGAATATCAAACGAATACCAAATTCGCATGATTACTTATGACAAGACTTCTCCCATGTCCTCAAGAACAAAAGCAACTACTCACAAATAATATTCATGCTCAAGATCAGAGGGATATTAAATAGCATAATAGATCTGAACATATGATCTTCCACCAAATAAACCAACTAGCATCAACTACGAGATGTAATCAACACTACTAGCAACCCACAGGTACCAATATGATGTTTTGATAAAAAGATTGAATACAAGAGATGAACTAGGGTTTGAGATGAGATGGTGCTAGTGAAGATGTTGATGAAGATTGGTCCTCCCATGATGAGAGGGTTCTTGGTGATGACGATGGCTTTGATTTCCCCCTCCCGAAGGAAGTTTCCCCGGCGAAATCGCTTCGCCGGAGAGCAAAAGTGCTCCTGCCCCAGTTCCGCCTCGAGGCGGTGGCGCTCCGTCTCGAAAGTCCTCTCCTTATTTTTTTCTAGGACAAATGGCCTCATATACCAAAAGATGGGCACCGGGGGCTGTCCAGGGGCCCCACCACCCACCAGAGCGCGCCTGGGGGGTAGGCGCACCCTGGTGCCTTGTGGGCACCTAGGTGGCCCCCTCTGGTACTTCTTTGCTCCAGTATTTTTATTTATTCCAAAATAAATCTCCGTAATATTTTAGCTCATTTGAAGATGTGTAGAATATGTATCTCTGACATAGCTTTTTCAGGTCCAGAATTCCAGCCGGCGGCAATGTCCCTCTTTGTGTAAACCTTGCATATTATGAGAGAAAAGGCATTAAAATTGCTCCACCAAGTGTTATTTTTCTTGAAAACACTATAAATAATAGTAGGGAAACATGATGCAAAATGGACGTATCAACTCCCCCAAGCTTAGACCTCGCTTGCTGTCGGGGTACGACACCTATGGGATCCTAAAGGACCCCTTTACGATTCGGCGGGGGGAGAGGTATGCGCAAAGAGCAGAACCAACGATCGACGCGTGAAGATTTTACCCAGGTTCGGGCCGCTGATCAGCGTAAAACCCTACTCCTGCCTTGTTTTATTATTGATGTTCTTGAGCCCAGCCTCCAGGAGCGCTCGCAGTGAACAGTTCGTTCAAAGAGCAGCTACGCATGCAGAATGGGCCAGAAGATCTCCACCCCTGTAGCAGTTGCCGTGGGCCTCCTTTTATACCATTAAGGGGTCACCACAGTGGCAAAATGTACATACATTGAGGTGTAAAGTAGCTACAGGGTTACCATACCTAACCCCTAACGGACTAGGACGAACGCATTTAATGCACCATGAGGTGTCCGTTTAGGTGTCCTTACTTTCTTGGGGATGGAAAAAGGGGCCATCCCATCAGCACCGCTTAAGCTCTCATCCACTGGCGTGTCGCCATGCATCCAAAGAAGGACCCAGAATGTCAGGTTTGTTGCTGTGCTAGAGCGGTAGCATAGTAACAAAACCTTGCCGGGCGCCGAAACTTGCCGGGCGCCAAGCCTTGCCGGGCGCCGATCCTTGCCGGGTTCCGCAGGCCACCCCGGCAAGATCTTGCCGGGGAAGCTGGCCTTCGGATTCCAGCTCTTCTTATCTGCTGATCCTCAGATCTCTGACTTGAAGATTTCTTTGGTGGCCTGAGCCAACCTTGAACTGTTCCCCGACAAGCCTTGCCGCGAGTATGGCTACAACTGCCCGTGCACAAGTACGGGGTACTAATGGCCCAATACTTAGTACACCGATAGGAGCCCCCGGGCCTAGGTCATACACCAGTGCGAGGCGTTGTTGGGCTAGGCCCAAACAGTGCACAGGCATGCGTGGCAGGGGATTAACTGCTCGTAAATATCCCGTTTACTGTGCCCCCCACTACGCGCGCCGAACGCGTGATGTGGGAAGCGTGCCTCAAAAGCTGCAACTGCAACGCGCCTGTAGAGGCGCATTCACATTGGGGAGTAAAAGAGGCGGCCCCGCTCCTCCCCCATAAAAAGGAGAAGCCGCAGAGGCACAAGCCTATTTACCCCCCTTTTCTACTCAATATGGCCGTCGCCATCGCCTTCCTCCTCTCGAGCTCAGAGCGAAGCTTTCCCTCTTCCGCCCGCCGCTTCCACGCTCGCTTCATCCCCGGCTTCCACCCTCACAGTCGCCATGCTGCCCAGGGCTAGAAAAGGCAAGAGCAAGGAGGCGAAAGCCAATGTCCCGGAGAGCGAACTGGTGAAGATGCGGAAGAAGTATGTCGTCTTCGCCCCGTCGCTCGATGCAGAAGCTCTGAAGAGGCGGTACCAATGCATGTGGGCGAAGGAGACGCAGGCTCACCCTGCCACACGCGTGATTCCAGGTTCTTGCTCCAAAAGTGGGTCGGACAGATACCCCTTTTTCGCTGCGTATTTCTATTGCGGGCTCTGCCCCCCATTTTCTGACTTCTTCAATGACATCATGTACACATACGGCTTTCATCTTCTCGATTTCACGCCGAATGTGGTATTATGCATGTCCATCTTTGCCCACCTTTGTGAAAACTTTGCCGGAGTGATTCCCAACACTACCCTTTTCCACCATTACTTCTTCCCCCGCATCCAAAAAGGAGAGGCCCTCTCTGGTTCTATCGCCTGGATTCCAAGGGCTTGGAATAAGGAAATATACCCAGAAGGAGTTTACCGCGAAAAGTGGGATGAATGGCGGGCTGAATGGTGCTGGATCAAGGAAGCAGATCCCCATCCGTTTTGTCTGCCCCGGCAATAGAAGGCGGTTCGCGGCAGTGGCTGGAGCAGTCTTGCCGCTGACGACGAAAAGCTCATAATCGCCACCACCAGGATTCTTCGCCTGAAAGCTGCCGGGCTGACAATGGAGATGATTGGCTTCGACTTTCTCCGCCGCCGCATCGCCACCTTGCAGAACAGGGGAAGGCCAGCTTGGGAATACCGAAACGCGACAGACATCATGAGATTGTGCCCCGGGTTGAATAATAATCTGACTACTATGCAGCTTGGCGCTCTTCGTCAAAAGCTGTTTCAGCGCGATGACAAGCATCAACTCCAAAGAAGGACAAGCATCGACTCCAAAGAAGGACCCAGAATGTCAGGTTTGTTGCTGTGCTAGAGTGGTAGCATAGCAACAAAACCTTGCCGGGCGCCGAAACTTGCCGGGCGCCAAGCCTTGCCGGGCGCCGATCCTTGCCAGGTTCCGCAGGCCACCCCGACAAGATCTTGCCGGGGAAGCTGGCCTTCGGATTCCAGCTCTTCTTATCTGCTGATCCTTAGGTCTCTGACTTGAAGATTTCTTTGGTGGCCTGAGCCAACCTTGAACTGTTCCCCGACAAGCCTTGCCGCGAGTATGGCTACAACTGCCCGTGCACAAGTACGGGTACTAATGGCCCAATACTTAGTACACCGACACTTGCCCTCAAGCGAAAACCGATATCGATAATCATGTCCACATGTTTAGAGAGAGAGAGAGGTGTCGATAAAAACAGAATACAAACATAGTAGCATCATGATGATTATTATAGTAGCAATGGGCATTATCATAAAATTTCTCATGAGCAAGTAACAATTCATCACAATATCAAAGTATAAAGAATAAACTTTCTTGAAAACTAACAAACTATGTTCTCAGTCAACAATGCAATCGCAATTCATCATTTTTCAGGAAGGGTCTCATGTCGGAGCTTTGTTTAGCAAGTCCACATACTCAACCATCATTTAATCTTCTATGATTGCTAACACTCACACCATATATATGGAGCAAAAGGTTTCAGCCATACACAAAGAAAGATAGGGGCTTATAATTTCACCTCCCAACCTATTCACCTCAAGGGTGATGTCAACAATAATAACTCAGGATCACTCATATCCAACTGGGTATATGTGCCTAGACCTTTCCCCACCACATGATGCTTGCAAAAGAGAAAAATAAAAGGAATAGGGGAGAATACTATTGACTCTTGCATTAAAGGTAAATACATAAAAGTAAAAGATAGGCCCTTCGCAGAGGGAAGCAGAGGTTGTCATGCGCTTTTCATTTTTGGATGCACAAGCTCTTAACGCAAAAGAACGTCACGTTATATTGCCCCTTATGATAGCAACCTTTATTATGTAGTCCGTCACTTTTATTTCTTTGCCATCAGAAGTTCGTACAACGTTTATTTTCCCTTACAGTAAAAGATCATACATATTTAGAAGCAATTTTTATTGCCTTATGCACCCATGACAACTTACTTGAAGGATCTTATTCAATCCATAGGTAGGTATGGTGGACTTTTATAACATGAAACTGGTTTTAGGGGTTTTGGATGCACAAGTAGTATCTCTACTTAGTGCGGATTTTTGGCTAGCAAAGATATTGGGCAAGCACCACATGTTAGAGGATCTATGAAAATATAACTTCTATGTCAATATAAACAATCATTACGTTATCTTCCTTGTCCAACGTCAACAATTTGACATAAAATACTTAATGGGGGTTCACAATCATAAAAGATGTCCAAGATAGTGTATTTGCATGTGAATCTTCTCTTCCCTTATTAATTCTTTCATGAATTGCATCATTGACCAATACTATGTTTGTCAACTTTCAATAAATTTTACCACTTATACTTTTCTTTATGTAATGTCATTACTCTCCATAAGATTAGCATATGATCTTTTTCATTATTTTCATTGTTATGATTGAAACATAAAAGTAAAATAGAAGAAACTCAAACAAATCTTTATTATATAACTCTCAAGTCGATTACATAGATAGATAGATCACCAAACTAGTACTCGAAAATAGATCATACTAAACTTTTATTCAACTAAATCATGAAATAGCTAAGGATCAAACTAAAACTAGTAAAGATAATAAAAGTGATGCTGATACGATACCTGGGCATCTCCCCCAAGCTTGGCGTAAGCCAAGGGGAGTGCCATACCCGTGTACTCAAGTTTACCTTGTCAGTGATGATGGTGATGATGTAGCATTCTTCTTCTCCAGCCTACGCTTGAGGATGAAATTTTCCTCCCTCAAATCATCATTTTCTTGCTCAAGCTTTAATATCTTTTTACATAATGCTTGTTTGCTTACCTGCAGAAAACGGGACGGGATAAATTGGATCTTAGATTTGTTTGTTGTGTTCGGAAGGCTCGACTTCTTGAATTCCACATGCATATCCCCTGGTAGAGGTAGTGGGGCATCATCTTCATCTGTGCTTGCATCTTTCGTCTCCTCATCTGTGGACCATAGATAGGGATATATATCCCCAAAGATCCTTGGATCTGCAACATAGTGGGAAACAAAGCTCTCTCCATCTGAATCTTGTGACGACATACTTTCAGATCTGCGAGAAAAATAGCACGAAACAAGAACACATGATATTTCCGTGATACGGTGGTCAAAACATCCAGGTGTATATATATAGAATTTTTATCTTGCGAAACAAGTAACCCAAAAGAAAAAGGAATTGAGAAGGCTCACAAGGGGTCCACCACCCACCAGGGCGCGCCTGGGAGGGGGGGTAGGCGCGTCCTGGTGCCTTGTGGACACCTGGGTGGCCTTCCCGGATGTTTCTTATTTTTGTATTTTTCTAATATTCCAAAACTGACAAAAAATATTTTTATGGAATTTTTGAAGTTGGTTTACTTCCCGTATCACATACCTCTTCCTTTTCAGGGTTCTAGAGTATTCTGGAAGGTCTCTTTAATATATTCCTCCGGTGTCATGGTGTGAATAATATTGGTCTCAACATTAATGGGCGTACCTGAAATATAATGCTTAATTCTTGAAGGAAATATGCCCTAGAGGCAATAATAAAGTTGTTATTTTATATTTCCTTATTCATGATAAAGGTTTATTATTCATGCTAGAATTGTATTGATCGGAAACTTAAATACATGTGTGAATACATAAACAAATACTGTGTCCCTAGTAAGCCTCTACTAGAATAGCTCGTTGATCAAAGATTGTTCAGGTTTCCTAACCATAGACATGTGTTGTCATTTGATAACGGGATCACAACATTAGGAGAATGATGTGATGGACAAGACCCATCCGTTAGCTTAGCATATGATCGTTCAGTTTATTGCTACTGCTTTCTTAATGTCAAATACATGTTCCTTCAACCATGAGATCATGCAACTCCCGGATACCGGAGGAATGCCTTGTGTGCTATCAAACGTCAGAACGTAATTGGGTGATTATAAAGATGCTCTACAGGTATCTCCGAAGGTATCTGTTGAGTTGGCATGGATCGAGATTGGGATTTGTCACTCCGAGTATCGGAGAGGTATATCTGGGCCCTCTCGGTAATACACATCATAAGAAGCTTGGAAGCAAAGTGACTAAAGAGTTAGTTACGAGATGATGTATTACGGAACGAGTAAAGAGACTTGCCAGTAACGAGATTGAACTAGGTATGAAGATACCGATGATCGAATCTCGGGCAAGTAACGTACCGATAGACAAAGGGAATTACGTAAGTTGTCATAAGGTTCGACCGATAAAGATCTTCGTAGAATATGTTGGAGCCAATATGGGCATCCAGGTTCCGCTATTGGTTATTGACCAGAGAGGTGTCTCGATCATGTCTACATAGTTCTCGAACCCTAGGGTGTGACGCCCCCGGCTCAATTGTGCACTAATCATACACGCAAATGCACACGATCAAGCCTAAGGACTCACGGGAAGATATCACAACACAACTCTAAAACATAAATAAAGTCATACAAGCTTTATAGTACAAGCTAGGGGCCTCGAGGGCTCTAATACATAAACTTGCGTACAAGCGTCAGCGGAAGCATCAGATATCTGAGTACAGATATTAAAAGAGAAACAGAAAGGCCTTTAGAAAGGCGGGGCAAAAGAAAACACTACGATCGAAAGGCGCAGGCCTCCTGCCTGGGACCCTCCGATCCTACTCCTGGTCATCAGCCAACTCGTAGTAGTATCCACCGTCAGGGTAGTAGTAGTAGTCGATCGACGGGGCAGCTGTCTCAGGGGGCTCCCTCCTCTGGTCACGGCAAACTGATATGGGGAGAAAAAGAAAGCAAAGCAACCGTGAGTACTCAGAAGTACTCAGCAAGCAAGGATCTACACTACATATGCAACATTATCAAAGGAAGGCTGTATATGTGGACTGGGTTGCAGAAATGCCAGAATAGAGGGGAAAACCTAGTCCTATCGAAGACTAGCATCTTCATCGGTCTTGCAGCAATAGAAGAGAGCAGAACATATCAATATATTGTAGCAGTATCATTAAGTCTCAACCTCACCCAGAGATTCTTTCTCGACTCCCTGCGAGAAAGCAATCCTAGAGCCATACAGTCATCAACCTCGTCCTGAGATCCCTTCTCGACTCCCTGCGAGAAGCAATCCCAGAGCCTCATATCCAGGTCTCATCTCAAGTTCTAGCTGTATCGATCGGGATACAACTCCGAGTGTCCTTTACCGTAGGACCGGCTATCGATAGAAGTTTTCTTCCCTGCAGGGGTGCACCAACTTACCCAACACGCTCGATTAACTCCAGCTGGACACACTTTCCTGGGTCATGCCCGGCCTCGGCCAAACGATACACCGCAGCCCTACCTAGAGCTCAGCAGAGAGGTCCCCACCGGTCTACATCCTAAGCGCTCAGGAGTCTTGGGCCGTCGCCCTGTGCACTCCGGGTCATTGCGAGCAGGGTGGATACCAGCGCCAACGGCACGATCCGACCCGGCCATAATGCTGAACTGGACGTCTGACAGAACTGTCGGCTGATGCTACGATGCAGAACGCCCATACTATGCCCACGTGATGGTTAGTGCTATCAGGCCAGAGGCCTGCTCGGATCAAATATCCAAATCATTAGTGGACTAGGGTTTGCGGTAATGAGCAGAGACTCACGAAAGATGTGACCCCGTCGCCCCGTCTCGAGGACTTGCTGCAAGGGTTAAGAATGCCCGGCCGCGCCTCGTATTCATCACTCGGGCACCATACAGGCAACCCGTCTTCACAACACTCGCCACTTAGGCGCACGTGGGTACCCCTCAGGGTCGACCCGCCTATCCAAGTAACAGTGTAAAGTCCAAGTATCCGTGTGTCCATAACATCAGAGGAATCCGAGGTATCACCCTCGTTGAATTCCCACTCGATGTATCCGTCAAGGTGAACTCAGAGGAATCACCCTCGATGGGTTCACACTTGATGTGTTGCACGACAACGTCGTTACCGAAAGTGGTGAAGGAGGAATCACCCTCAATGACCACGACCAAATAGCTACTCTACAGAGTTAACATCAGAAGTGCTACACGAGGTATCACCCTCGGCACTCGATAGTAACGCTACAGTGTCGTTACAACTAAGGGGGTGATGTGCGGTGCCGGGGCCTGGTCTTCAATCCTGTTGATCGGGTCTTCTGATAATCCAGCGGGGCGGTCGGGACTAGTGGGGTCACTGATAGGTCTCTACCCAGCCTATACTAAGCAGTTTAGGATATGCATGTAATTATCAACAGCAGGTTACAATAAACAGGCTATGCATCAGAATAGGTAAAGCAGCAGCAGCAGCAATTCTAATGCAAGCATGAGAAATTAGAATGGGCTTTATCGGGATGATCAAAGGGGGGGCTTGCCTAGTTGCTCGGCGGCAAGGGCAAGGTCGTCAATGGTGTCTTCGGTCTCCGAAGCTGCGGTGGTCTTGAGGACGACATCGGGGTCTAACGAGAGAGAAGAGGGGGAGGAAACAGTATAAATACACAGCGAACAAGTGCAGCACAAAGCATAACATGGCAATACGCGGTGACAGAGGTGATCTGACGCAGTGCCGGGTGATACTGGCGAAGGGGGGATTCACCAGGAAAGTATTCCCGGTTCCGGACAAATGTCGGACAGATGACCGAAGGGGAACGGTTCCATGTTCAGGTAGTTAGGGATGTGTGACGGACGAACGGACCGCGTATTCGGATCCGTCTCGAAATTCTGAGCATTTTTCATATATAAATTATTTTCATCGGAGTTACGGTTTAAAAGATACGATTTTCTAAAGTTTTTATTAATTTATGGAATTTCTGGTTTTAATTAAATTCGAATTATCCAGAATAGTAAAGGGAAAAATGCTAAGTGCACCCAGTTTTGTACCCAACTGAACAACACAGGGGCTGACCAGTGGGCCCATTGACTTGGTCAAAGGCCCAGTCAAATAGAGGCTGACAGGTGGGGCCCCTGCCCAGTCAGCAGGCTGACTAGACCAGGCTTATCCACTGGAACAGTGGACCGGGCCCACCTGTCATGCTCAGCGGGGCTGACAGCGTTTACTTTCTAATTAATCAGAGTTTAGTAGGGGTGGACCCCAGGTGTCAGTGTCTGTTAGGGATAGTTTATTAGCGGTTTAATCTAATCCGTAGTTAGTTAAGCGCTGGGGCCCGCCCATCAGCCACACAGGGCGTCATTAGCGACCCCATTTGACCGACCACGTCAGCGCGCCGGCGGCTTAATGCCGATGACCTTCGAGACGGCGGCGCGGCTCGGAATCGGCCGGAAAATGGCTGCGGTGGCCCGTTTCGGCCGCGGTTTGAACCTACGGTACAGCAGGGCCCATGCGCATTCGACTGCGGTGGTGGCTTGGCCGGAGCGCGCCTGCAGCGATGGTGGCGAGCGGCGAGGGCGGCGGCTGGAGTACGGGTTCAGCGGGGACGGCGACAGGGGGCACGAGCGGAGGCGCAGGCGGTCGCGTTGGACTCCTGGGAGACCCTGGAGCACGCCGTGGTGCTCGGACGCGAGCGCGAGCATCGGTGGCCGCTGCGGTGATGCGGACTGCGGCGGCGAGCTACTGCTACGGGGGGGAGGCTAGGGGGGCACGGGGATTGAAGCCAAAGGGACGAGGGGGAGCGGGAGCTCACTGTGGTCCGGTAGGGGAGGGCAGCGGGCTCGGGGAGGCTTGCTGGTGCCGGATTCGTTGTCGAACGGAGGCGAGGATTTGAGGAGGAAGACGACGCTGGCGCCGGCGCTGGGGCTCCTCAGCTCGAACGGCTCGGCGTAGTCGATGTGGGCGACCGTAGCGGAGCTCTCGGACACGGCGGTGAGGCTCGGGGTCAACGGTTGCCGTGGCGGTGCGAGAAGAACAGCGACGACATGCGTCGGTAGAAGGGGAAGGAAGCGGGGAGATAGAGAGAGTGGCGAGAGGAGAGCCAGGGGGTGCAGGGAGGGGCCCTTATCCCTCCACAGCGGGCGCGGGGCTCGCTGTCGAGCGGGGCGAGGGGGGCCAGGGCGGCGTGTGCGCGCGAGCTGACAGCGAGAGGGGGATGAGCAGGAGGTCTGGGACGAGCGAGGGGGAAGTGGGCTGGGTCTCCCTGTAGACTAGAGCCCAGGTGGTGGTGGGCTCTTTTCTATTTCTGTTTGTTTTCCTTTTCGGTTTTCCTTTTGTTTCTGTGTTGTTTGCCTTTTGTCTTTTGTTTTTAACTCAAACAACTTTTGTGAAATATGAGACTAGCCCAAATAAATATGGTGCATTATATGTCACTGCAATAAAATGGTTTTGAGTCCAAAGGTTTTCATTTGGGATTTTATTTAATTAAAAGGTATGAAATAATGCTGTTTTACTGTTGTTTGAGTCCGTTAATTAATTTAGTGAATGTTGGTTATGATTTTAGAATTGTCTGTGGAATATTTGCCATTTAATGAACATTTTTGTTTCTGGGTTTGGACAACTTTTATTTTTACTTTAAGTTTGAATTTCCATTTGAATTTGAATTTGAAAAGAGATATGATACTAATGATGATTAAGCGCTGTTGATCATGATGACATGGCATAATCAAAAGGGGATTACTGTAGTTAACCACTGGGGGTGTTACAAGTCTCCTCTACTAACAAGAATTCTCGTCCCGAAAATTAAGAGGTAGAAGGAAAAAGTTCGGGGTATTCCGCACGAAGATTATCCTCGCGTTCCCAAGTGGCTTCATCTTCAGTATGATTCAACCACTGCACTTTGAGGAACTTGGTAACTTTCTGACGGGTCCGACATTCAGCTTCATCGAGAATGCGGATCGGATGCTCCTTATAAGATAGATCATCTTGCAATTCGAGCATCTCATGATCCACAACTCGGTGCGGAGATTCCTTGAAGCATTTACGAAGTTGCGACACATGGAAGACGTCGTCGATATGAGAGAATTGCGGCGGCAACTCCAATTTATATGCCACCTGACCATGTTTAGCAATAATGCGGAAAGGACCAATGTAGCGCGGAGCTAGCTTGCCCTTGATTCCAAAATGGTGAGTGCCCTTCATAGGAGTGACTCGCAAATAAGCTTGATCACCAGGTTGATAAGTCAAACCCCATCGTTTGCGATCATAGTTGCTCTTCTGGCGGTCCTGAGCCGCCTTGAGATTTTCCTGGACAATACGAACTTGTTCTTCGGCGTGTTGAATAATATCCGAACCCACGAGCGGTCGTTCCCCAGTTTCTGACCAATTCAGAGGGGTTCGACACTTACGTCCATATAGAACTTCAAAAGGGGCCATTTTCAAGCTGGCTTGATAGCTGTTGTTATATGAGAATTCCGCATAAGGAAGAGATTCTTCCCACTTCTTACCGAACGATATAACACAAGCCCGAACAACTGGAACGTTCTCGATGCCTTCAAGAGGTGAAGCATTCAATGCATTCAGAACATATATCTGAGTCTCGGCATTCTGAACCATTCGGGCTGAGTATTTGACTGTCTGGCCAGAAGAATGGGTAAGTTGGACTTTCTTAGCGGCACAGTCAATCAAAGCATTGTGGGCGGTCAACCAGTCCATACCGAGAATGATGTCTATGTCGGAAGGTCCAAGAGCAATAAGGGAAGCAGAGAACATCAACCCTTCAATTCTGATCTGATTGTTGTGACTTATCATTTTAGTTTGCCACCTGGAACGGGGAGTGATGATTTCTAAAGGAGTGGGTAATGAGCTCATAGCTAACCCATGCAGTTGTGCAAATTGCTGGGACACGAAGGAATGTGATGCACCTGAATCAAACAAAACAGAAGCTGGCACTGAATTCACAGAGAGTGTTCCCAGCACGATAGTCGGTTCCTTCTGAGCCTTTTCAGCATTGACGTGATTGGCATGGCCAAGTACACCAGTAGATGGTATGACATTACGGTTTCTGAGTCGGCAGTTTCGACAATTCTTCTTACGACCATTAGGAGGACGTGGCGCCACCTGATGAGAAGCCATAGCATCAGGCGGTCCATCATGAACCGTAAGCTGTCTCGGTGGTGAAGGCAGACGAGATGCAACATATGACGGCCTTGGTGTTGGAGCAGGTCGGTGGTAAACATTGTGGGGAATCCAGACTCGACGCTTCTCAACAGGCTGACCCGAGGATAAGCCAGCTTCATGAGTGCGCTTGAGCGACTCCTGGTACTCAGTCAGAGCTGTTTCAACTTGGAAAGATTTGCTGACAAGCATTGCGAAGTCTACAAAATCAAGGACAACAAGTGCGAGGTTTATATCCGTACGCAGTCCATCACGGAATTTCTCCTGCTTGCGGGCGTCAGTGCAGACGTCATCTTCAGCATAGCGGGATAATTCGAGAAATTTCCTCTGATATTCATCCACAGCCATTGTGCCCTGTGAGAGTTTGCGGAACTCCTGCTTCTTCTGGTCCATCAGACCTTGAGGAATGTACCGTGCACAAAAAACTGACTGAAATTCATGCCAAGTGGTTACAGTTTCAGCAGGCAACATACCCTTGTGGCTTTCCCAAGAAGATCCTGCGAACAGAACCTGGCCCGCAATCTCGAAGGAAGGGGGGAAATTTTTAGAACACCGGGTGGATGTGATCACGAGAACCTAATGTTGGAGTTAGTAAAATTTTAACCCGAATAGAAGAGAGGTCAGAGTCCCAGAGTATAGACAAGGAATAAAAGATCCTAATACCACCCATTTGGCGATGTGGGCCCGTAAGCCACACAGCCAAGTTAGCAAAACAGTTTTGGTCCACTAGACTCAACTTCGACCAAGGAGTAGGAAAGGGGGGGTTCCTACAGGCAGTCGGCTCTGATACCAACTTGTGACGCCCCCGGCTCAATCGTGCACTAATCATACACGCAAATGCACACGATCAAGCCTAAGGACTCACGGGAAGATATCACAACACAACTCTAAAACATAAATAAAGTCATACAAGCTTTATATTACAAGCCAGGGGCCTCGAGGGCTCGAATACATAAACTTGCGTACAAGCGTCAGCGGAAGCATCAGATATCTGATTACATATATTAAAAGAGAAACAGAAAGGCCTTTAGAAAGGCGGGGCAAAAGAAAACACTATGATCGAAAGGCGCAGGCCTCCTGCCTGGGACCCTCCGATCCTACTCCTGGTCATCAGCCAACTCGTAGTAGTATCCACCCTCGGGGTAGTAGTAGTAGTCGATCGACGGGGCAGCTGTCTCAGGGGGCTCCCTCCTCTGGTCACGGCAAACTGATATGGGGAGAAAAAGAAAGCAAAGCAACCGTGAGTACTCAGAAGTACTAAGCAAGCAAGGATCTACACTACATATGCAACATTATCAAAGGAAGGTTGTATATGTGGACTGGGCTGCAGAAATGCCAGAATAGAGGGGAAAACCTAGTCCTATCGAAGACTAGCATCTTCATCGGTCTTGCAGCAATAGAAGAGAGCAGAACAGATCAATATATTGTAGCAGTATCATTAAGTCTCAACCTCACCCAGAGATTCTTTCCCGACTCCCTGTGAGAAAGCAATCCCAGAGCCATACAGTCATCAACCTAGTCCGGAGATCCCTTCTCGACTCCCTACGAGAAGCAATCCCAGAGCCTCATATCCAGGTCTCATCTCAACTTCTAGCTGTGTCAATCGGGATACAACTCCGAGTGTCCTTTACCGTAGGACCGGCTATCGATAGAAGTTTTCTTCCCTGCAGGGGTGCACCAACTTACCCAACACGCTCGATTAACTCTGGCCGGACACACTTTCCTGGGTCATGCCCGGCCTCGGCCAAACGATAAACCGCAGCCCTACCTAGAGCTCAGCAGAGAGGTCCCCGTCGGTCTACATCCTAAGCGCTCAGGGGTCTTGGGCCATCGCCCTGTGCACTCCGGGTCGTTGCGAGCAGGGTGGATACTAGCGCCAACGGCACGATCCGACCCGGCCACAATGCTGAACTGGACGTCTGACAGAACTGTCGGCTGATGCTACGATGCAGAACGCCCATACTATGCCCACGTGATGGTTAGTGCTATCAGGCCAGAGGCCTGCTCGGATCAAATATCCAAATCGTTAGTGGACTAGGGTTTGCGGTAACGAGCAGAGACTGATGAAAGATGTGACCCCGTCGCCCCGTCTCGAGGACTTGCTGCAAGGGTTAAGAATGCCCGGCCGCGCCTCGTATTCATCACTCGGGCACCATACAGGCAACCCGTCTTCACAACACTCGCCACTTAGGCGCACGCGGGTACCCCTCAGGGTCGACCCGCCTATCCAAGTAACAGTGTAAAGTCCAAGTATCCGTGTGTCCATAACATCAAAGGAATCCGAGGTATCACCCTCGTTGAATTCCCACTCGATATATCCGTCAAGGTGAACTCGGAGGAATCACCCTCGATGGGTTCACACTTGATGTGTTGCACGACAGCGTCGTTACCGGAAGTGATGAAGGAGGAATCACCCTCGATGACCATGACCAAATAGCTACTCTACATAGTTAACATCAGAAGTGCTACACGAGGTATCACCCTCGGCACTCGATAGTAACGCTGCAGTGTCGTTACAACTAAGGGGGTGATGTGCGGTGCCGGGGCCTGGTCTTCAATCCCATTGATCGGGTCTTCTGATAATCCAGCGGGGCGGTCGGGACTAGTGGGGTCACTGATAGGTCTCTACCCAGCCTATACTAAGCAGTTTAGGATATGCATGTAATTATCAACAGCAGGTTACAATAAACAGGCTATGCATCAGAATAGGTAAAGCAGCAGCAGCAGCAATTCTAATGCAAGCATGAGAAATTAGAATGGGCGATATCGGGATGATCAAAGGTGGGGCTTGCCTGGTTGCTCGGCGGCAAGGGCAAGGTCGTCAATGGTGTCTTCGGTCTCCGGAGCTACGGTGGTCTCGGGGACGACGTCGGGGTCTAACGAGAGAGAAGAGTGTCAGGACCGGTTTTCCAATAAAACATTTATTGAAAAATTGCCCCTTTCGTCAGACCAGTATAGAAAAATCTTACTGGTAGACAAATCCTTGATACAGAAATCCAGTAGTACTAAATATTATACATGGTTGAGCTGAGGCTGCTCAACAATTTTTATTACAAGCACGCCAATATTACCCATAAAGGCGGATATGACACAAAGGGTATGGTGGCATAACTACTGACTCGCAATAAAAGTGGTGGTGGATATGTCACAGAGAAGTGGGTGACATGACTCCAAAATCTTGCAATTCATCAAGCGTCGGAGTGAGGCTCGATGATTTTATTAAGGTAGCGGAAGCGTATATAATGCAGGTGACCAACTCCAGGATCGCAAGGGACTGACTGGGACTCCTCTAGGCGTCGGACTCGCTATCGTACTCTTCATCCATAAGATCGCCTTCGTCAACATCTGGCCAAATCAACAAGCCAGGTGAGTACTTTGAATGTACTCGCAAGACAGTTTGGACATAAGATATAACAAATGCAAACATGATGCACATGAGCAGATTAGCAATGCACACTCAGGTAATAAATTTGCACTGCAAGATAAATAAAAAGGAAGTCAGGCGGTAGTCCTCCCGAAATCCCAATAAAATAGCTGAAGACCGATCGGGTGTCCGAAGTGACGCCTCAAAAGGTAAAAATAAAATTAACATGCCGCAGTCGGGCGTCAGGGCGACACCACATAAAGGGCTTATACTGAAAAGTAAATGACAGTACGTACCACAGTCGGACATCTAAGCGACATCTCAAAAAGGGCTTATAATGAGAGTAAATAACAAGGATGCCACAGTCGGACGTCTGAGCGACATCACATAAAGGGCTTATATCCAAAAGTAAATATCAAGAATGCCACAGTCGGACGTCTGAGCGACATCTCATAAAGGGCTTATATCAAAAGTAAATAATAAGAATGCCATAGTCGGACGTCTGAGCGACATCACATAAAGGGCTTATATCCAAAAGTAAATATCAAGAATGCCACAGTCGGATGTCTGAGTGACATCTCATAAAGGGCTTATATCAAAAGTAAATAATAAGAATGCCACAGTCGGACGTCTGAGCGACATCTCATAAAGGGCTTATATCAAAAGTAAATAATAAGAATGCCACAGTCGGACGTCTGAGCGACATCTCATAAAGGGCTTATATCAAAAGTAAATAATAAGAATGCCACAGTCGGACGTCTGAGCGACATCTCATAAAGGGCTTATAATTCATCATTCGAATTCGAGTAGTCCGTGGAGGTAGCACCATCCCACGGAATACTCGGTACATAATCATAAACAGGTTAGTCCATCCACAGGAATAACATTCAGCCGCGTTTACCACTGTCAGTTAACAAGTTTGTTCTTCAGAGACTGATACTGGGACTGACACTGAGACTGACACTGATAGGTCAACCAACGTCCTTGACCGAGGACTTGGTTACTCGAATGGTTTTGACTCTGCAGAGTTTGTACTTTTAACCCACAGCCAACGGATTTCAGTAGTCACAAAGGACTAGTTCCGTTTACGGTATTTTAGAAGAAAACACATCTAACCAGTACACACCCATTCCACATCCCGCTGCCAGGAATCACCCTAGGCAACGTTCAAGAAAAACTCTAAGGCGGGGAGGCCAACACCTCGAGTAGCATGGGATCAAATTTATATCGCGCGCTCTAAGGGGTGCCCCCCTCTCGGTCCCAACCGGAAACACCCATGCCCCCTGACCAGATGACGGGCTTTAATCCAGGGCCATGGAACCCTCATTCCGGCCCCTCTATTTGGTGTGTACCTGGAAAGAGGTTTGCAACTTACTAAACCGCATTCTTTGCAGAAACATGTGGCAGCACGAAAAAGGGGATGAACGGGAACAAGACTCAATCCACGTCAATACTGGAGTTAAACAGTTGATATAGAACTGGCATGCTTCAACAATACCAGCTTGCAACCTATCATGCCACCACATGATCAGGTTGTCTCACCATCTTATGAACACATCAAGTTTCGAAGCTCACTTGCATCTTGCTTTGCATGGAATATAACATTCAACAAATGTTTATATAAACATGCCATGAGAAAACCACTCAAGCAAACATGAAAAACACTCATCATATCAAAGGTTCAAACATGCTTGCCTGGTTCGGAGTAGTCGGAGTCTAGCTCGGCAAAGTTGGCGGCACCGTCACCTCCTTCGGTATCTACGTTATAAAGAAAAATCGGGTACTAACGTAAATACCGTGCGTGCATAAAAATTGTACCAAATTTTTTTCAAATAAATATGATAAAAAACTAGACAGAAAAATAAAGATGACAGAAAAAGAATCAACTCAAAATCATCTTTTGTTTAAAAGTTATTGAGGATTTAGTCTAGGGACTAATCTGTTATAAACAGAAAATTATCCAGGGGCTATTTTAAAAAAACAGAAAACGCTTCGGTTGGAATACGCCTTCCAGAGAAGAAAACGCACCCGACCCGAAGGCGCCAACAGAAAACGATTTCGAAGAAGAAGAGGAGAGGCTGACGAGGGGGTCCCACCCATCAGGTTTAAAAAGAGCTCGCCGGCGCCAGAAGCAAACGGGAACGCCGGCGATGATCGACGGCGAACTAGAGGAGGTCAAGGGTATGGTTGCACTCATGGGTCAGTTCCGCATCGATGGGTGGTGGAAGTAGGCGTCGGGGAGCACCACATCGATGGCGGCTTCCACTCTGGCGGACGGCGGTTCGGGCGAGCTCGGATTCGTCGGAGGAGAGCTGCCAACACCGAATTGAAGCTCGGGTTAGAAGAGGTGGTGGACTAGGAGGTTGCTGGCAAAGTTGGGAAGCGGGGGCGCACTCACCAGAGAGGATTTTGCCGGAGCCCAAAGCGGATCGGGGCGGCCGGAGCTGGGGAAGAAGACCCTCCCGAAGCCCTCTGATGAGTGGGGCGTGGTTCTGAGGAGAGGTGGAGAGGTGCTGGGTCGATGGGTGGCTCGGGGCCTCTATTTATAGCCGGCCCGAGGCGGTTGCCGAAAGCAGGATTACTCCGGCGAGCGATTACGGCGAGGCAGGGGTTGGACGGAAGGATTAGGTGACTGGGTGTCTTTGGATTGGTCCACTGGCACCATTCAAAGGTTAAACCTGGTTGGATTTGGCCTGCTCCCGTGGTCTCGGCGGGACGGAGCTCATGGGCTCGTCGGCGGCAGAGAGCGTGCTCTGCGCTTCTCAGGCCACGGCAACGGTTCTGCAGCGTGCTCAGAGCAGGAGGTGAACACGCGTAGGCCACCAGTGGCTCGGGCGGTGCGGAGGACGGCGTTCTGCAACGCTGGCTTCTGCCATCCGCCACAGGAGGTCCTGCCACTACGGAAGGTGCCGGCGTTGACGCGACAAGTCGCCACCGACGCTCGCAACCGGCCAAGCAACCGTGCGGCGCACTGGATAAGAAGGGGAAACAGGGAGCAAGGCGCCAACGCGTGCACTGGCGAGATCGACGACGTGCTCTGACGAAAAATGACACTGAACTCTCTGAACTTTCTGAATTTTGACAGGAATAGTGCATGTCAGCTGTTCGACGAAATGTTTGACGCACGTGGAAAATTTTTCTTGAGCTGAAACTTGGAGGGGTGGTCTCTTGATGCATCCAGAGACTACCTAAATTTTCTCAGAATTATTGGAAAAGGAAAAGAATGAATTTCACCAAAAATGGCAAATCTGGTCCAAACTTGCAGCAAGCAAATTTTGAAAAATTTGAACTGTGGACCAGCAGCTCTTGATGGATCTAGGTTGAGGGCACTAAGGAGTAGCTGGGGTAATTTATTTGGAACCAAAGCTCAAAGAAATCTGACACTTCCTTTGTAAACTTGAGGGGTCCAAAATAAATTACAGAAAAAGGTTTGAGGATAAAATCAATAGAAATAAAATCTAAAAGAGGTTGAAACTTGCTGGAATTGGATGCTTGGCTTGACACAAAGTAGGGAGAAGGGTTTTGGAAGAAAGTTTTCTACATAGGTCATGGCAAGAGAGTATTTTTTTGAATAGGGAAGTAGAAATCCAAAAATTATAGGAATTCTTTTTTGATAAAAGAATTAGTAAAACAAACCCAGAGTATTTGTGTTGAACCAACACATGTTGAAAACCCTCAAGACCAAAATCAAGATTGGGAAGAACTCATAAAAGATTTGTCATAAAAGATTTGAGAAGGAGAGTCTTTTAGACAAATTGAAATAACCTCCTTCCAGTCAAATAAAGAATTTGATAAAAATCAAGACCAGAATTTTGGGGTGTTACAAAGAGGGGGAGGAAACAGTATAAATACACAGCGAACAAGTGCAGCACAAAGCATAACATGGCAATACGCGGTGACAGAGGTGATCTGACGCAGTGCCGGGTGATACTGGCGAAGGGGGGATTCATCCAGGAAAGTATTCCCGGTTCCGGAAAAATGTCGGACAGATGACCGAAGGGGAACGGTTCCATGTTCAGGTAGTTAGGGACGCGTGACGGACGAACAGACCGCGTATTCGGATCCGTCTCGAAATTCCGAGCATTTTTCATATATAAATTATTTTCATCGGAGTTACGGTTTAAAAGATACGATTTTCTAAAGTTTTTATTAATTTCTGGAATTTCTGGTTTTAATTAAATTTGAATTATCCAGAATAGTAAAAGGAAAAATGCTAAGTGCACCCAGTTTTGTACCCAACTGAACAGCACAGGGGCTGACCAGTGGGCCCATTGACTGGGTCAAAGGCCCAGTCAAATAGAGGCTGACAGGTGGGTCCCCTGCCCAGTCAGCAGGCTGACTGGACCAGGCTTATCCACTGGAACAGTGGACCGGGCCCACCTGTCATGCTCAGCGGGGCTGACAGCGTTTACTTTCTAATTAATCAGAGTTTAGTAGGGGTGGACCCCAGGTGTCAGTGTCTGTTAGGGATAGTTTATTAGCGGTTTAATCTAATCCGTAGTTAGTTAAGCGCTGGGGCCCGCCCGTCAGCCACACAGGGCGTCATTAGCGACCCCGTTTGACCGACCACGTCAGCGCGCCGGCGGCTTAACGCCGGTGACCTTCGAGACGGCGGCGCGGCTTGGAATCGGCCGGAAAACGGCTGCGGTGGCCCGTTTCGGCCGCGGTTTGAACCTACGGTACCGCAGGGCCCGTGCGCATTCGACTGCGGTGGTGGCTTGGCCGGAGCGCGCCTGCAGCGATGCTGGCAAGCGGCGAGGGCGGCGGCTGGAGTACGGGTTCAGCGGGGACGGCGACAGGGGGCACGAGCGGAGGCGCAGGCGGTCGCGTTGGACTCCTGGGAGACCCTGGAGCACGCCGTGGTGCTCGGACACGAGCACGAGCATCGGTGGCCACGGCGGTGATGCGGACGGCGGTGGCGAGCTACTGCTATGGGGGGGAGGCTAGGGGGGCACGGGGATTGAAGCCAAAGGGACGAGGGGGAGCGGGAGCTCACTGTGGTCCGGTAGGGGAGGGCAGCGGGCTCGGGGAGGCTTGCTGGTGCCGGATTCGTCGTCGAACGGCAGCGAGGATTTGAGGAGGAAGACGACGCTGGCGCCGGCGCTGGGGCTCCTCAGCTCGAACGGCTCGGCGTAGTCGATGTGGGCGACCGTAGCGGAGCTCTCGGACACGGCGGTGAGGCTCGGGGTCAACGGTTGCCGTGGCGGTACGAGAAGAACAGCGACGACATGCATCGGCAGAAGGGGAAGGAAGAGGGGAGATAGAGAGAGTGGCGAGAGGTGAGCCAGGGGGTGCAGGGAGGGGCCCTTATCCCTCCACAGCGGGCGCGGGGCTCGCTGTCGAGCGGGGCGAGGGGGGGCCAGGGCGGCGTGTGCGCGCGAGCTGACAGCGAGAGGGGGATGAGCAGGAGGTCAGGGACGAGCGAGGGGGAAGTGGGCTGGGTCTCCCTGTAGACTAGAGCCCAGGTGGTGGTGGGCTCTTTTCTATTTCTGTTTGTTTTCCTTTTCTGTTTTTCTTTAGTTTCTGTTTTGTTTGCCTTTTGTCTTTTGTTTTTAACTCAAACAACTTTTGTGAAATATGAGACTAGCCCAAATAAATATGGTGCATTATATGTCACTGCAATAAAATGGTTTTGAGTCCAAAGGTTTTCATTTGGGATTTTATTTAATTAAAAAGGTATGAAATAGTGTTGTTTTACTGTTGTTTGAGTCAGTTAATTAATTTATTGAATGTTGGTTATGATTTTAGAATTGTCTGTGGAATATTTGCCATTTAATGAACATTTTTGTTTCTGGGTTTGGACAACTTTTATTTTTACTTTAAGTTTGAATTTCCATTTGAATTTGAATTTGAAAAGAGATATGATACTAATGATGATTAAGCACTATTGATCATGATGACATGGCATAATCAAAAGGGGATTACTGTAGTTAACCACTGGGGGTGTTACATAGGGTCCGCACGCTTAACGTTCGTTGATGATATAGTACTATCTGAGTTATGTATGTTGGTGACCGAATGTTGTTCGGAGTCCCGGATGAGTTCATGGACATGACAAGGAGCTCCGGAATGGTCCGGAGGTAAAGATTGATACATAGGATGATATGGTCGGTGCAAAAGGAGTTTTGCGGAGGCCAGGGGGCCAAACGCCGGAGACCCTGGCGTCTGGCCTTAGGGCCAGACGCCGAGGCCAACGGCGTCTGGGCCAGACGCCAAGGACTGTGGCGTATGGTCCTGGAAGTCCGAGAAGGACTCTTCCTTGCGGGCAAAACCGACTTTGAGGAGGCTTTTACTCCAAGTTTCGACCCCAAGGCTCAACATATAAATAGAGGGGCAGGGCTAGCACCCAAGACACATAAAGATACACCAAGCCGTGTGCCGGCAACCCCGTCCCTCTAGTTTATCCTCCGTCATAGTTTCCATTGTGCTTAGCGAAGCCCTGCGGAGATTGTTCTTCACCAACACCGTCACCACGCTGTCGTGCTGCCGGAACTCATCTACTACTTCACCCCTCTTGCTGGATCAAGAAGGCAAGGACGTCATCGAGCTGAACGTGTGCTGAACACACAGGTGCCATACGTTCGGTACTTGATCGGGACGGATCGTGAAGGTGTACGACTACATCAACCGCATTGATAAACGCTTCTGCTTAGCGATCTTCAACGGTATGAAGATGCTCTCCCCTCTCGTAGCTATGCTTCTCCATGGATAGATCTTGCGTGTGCGTAGAATTTTTTTTGTTTTCCATGCAATGTTTCCCAACAGTGGCATCCGAGCCAGGTCTATGCGTAGATGATATGCACGAGTAGAACACAAAGAGTTGTGGGCGGTGATAGTCATACTGCTTAGCACCAATGTCTTATTTTGATTCGGCGGTATTGTAAGATGAAGCGGCCCGGACCAACCTTACATGTCCACGTACATGATACCGGTTCCACCGACAGACATGCAACTAGTTTTGCATAAAGGTGGCTGGCAGGTGTCTGTTTCTCCTACTTTAGTTGAATCGAATTTGACTGTGGCCGGTCCTTGAAGAAGGTTAAAACAGCAAACTTGGCAAATCACCGTTGTGGTTTTGGCCGTAGGTAAGAACGGTTCTTGCTAGAAACCCGTAGCAGCCCCATAAAATTTGCAACAACAAAATAGAGGACGTCTAACTTGTTTTTGTAGGGTATGTTGTGATGTGATATGGTCAAGATATGATGTGATATACGTTATTGTATGAGATGATCATGTTTTGTAAGTTATCGGTAACCGGCAGGAGCCTTATGGTTGTCTCTTTATTGTATGAAATGCAAACGCCATGTAATTGCTTTACTTTATCACTATGCGTTAGCGATAGTTGTAGAAACAATAGTTGGCGAGACGACCACGACGCAACGATGGAGATCAAGGTGTCAAGCCGGTGACGATGGAGATCATGACGATGCTTTGGAGATGGGGATCAAAAGCACAAGATGATGATGGCCATATCATGTCACATATTTTGATTTCATGTGATGTTTATCATTTATGCATCTTATTTTGCTTAGTATGGCGGTAGCATTATAAGATGATCCCTTCACCAAATTTCAAGGTAAAAGTGTTCTCCCTGAGTATGCACCGTTGCTACAGTTCGTCGTGTTGAGATACCACATGATGATCGGGTGTGATAGACTCTACGTTCACATACAACGGGTGCAAGAAAGTTTTGCACATGCGGAATACTTGGGTTAAACTTGACGAGCCTAGCATGTACATACATGGTGTCGGAACACTGGAGACCGAAAAGTCGAACATGAGTCATATAGTAGATATGATCAACATAGAGATGTTCACCATTGATGACTACCCCATCTCACGTGATGATCGGACATGGGTTAGTTGATTTGGATCATGTATCACTTAAATAACTTGAGGGATGTTAATTTAAGTGGGAGTTCATTAGTAATTTGATTAATTGAACTTAAATTTATCATGAACTTAGTCTTAATAGTTTTTGCATATCTATGTTGTAGACCAATAGCTCGCGATATAGCTCCCCTATATTTTTGATATGTTCCTAGAGAAAAATAAGTTGAAAGTTGATAGTAGCAATTATGCGGACTGGGTCCGTGATCTGAGGATTATCCTCATTACTGCACAGAAGAATTATGTCCTTAATGCACCGCTAGGTGACAGACCTATTACGGCAGCAAATGCAGTCGTTATGAACATTTGGCAAGCTTGATATGATGACTACTTAATAGTTTAGCGCGCCATGCATTACGGCTTTGAACCGGGACTTCAAAAACATTTTGAATGCCACGGAGCATATGAGATGTTCCAAGAGCTGAAATTGGTATTTCAGGCTCATGCCCGTGTTGAGAGGTATGAGACCTCTGACAAGTACTTTGCCTACAAGATGGAGGAGAATAGCTCAACCAGTGAGCATGTGCTCAGAATGTCTGGGTACTACAATCGCTTGAATCAAGTGGGAGTTAATCTTCTAGATAAGATAGTGATTGACAAAGTTCTCTAGTCACTATCACCAAGCTACTAGAACTTTGTGATGAACTATAATATGCAAGGGATGACGAAAATGATTCCCAATCTCTTCGCGATGCTAAAATCGGTGAAGGTAGAAATCAAGAAAGAGCATCAAGTTATGATGGTTAACAAGACCACTAGTTTTAAGAAAAAGGGCAAAGGAAAGAAAGGGAACTTCAAAAAGAATGGCAAGCAAGTTACCACTCCCATGAAGAAGCCCAAAGTTGGACCCAAGCCTGAAACTGAGTGCCTCTACTGCAAAAGGAAATGGTCACTGGAAGTGGAACTGCCCCCGAATACTTGGCGGATAAGAAGGATGGCAAAGTGAACAAAGGTATATTTGATATACATGTTATTGATGTGTACCTTACTAGTGTTTGTAGTAGCCCCTGGGTATTTTATACCGATTCAGTTGCTAAGATTAGTAACTCAAAACAGGAGTTGCAGAATAAATAGAGACTAGTTAAGGGCGAGGTGACGATGTGTGTTGGAAGTGATTCCAAGGTTGATACGATCACCATCGCACACTCCCTCTACCTTCGGGATTAGTGTTGAACCTAAATAAATGTTATTTTGTGTTTGCGTTGAGCATGAATATGATTTGATCATGTTTATTGCAATACGGTTATTCATTTAAGTCAGAGCATAATTGTTGTTCTGTTTACATGAATAAAACCTTCTATGGTCATACACCCAATGTGAATGGTTTATTGAATCTCCATCATAGTGATACACATATTCATAATATTGATGCCAAAAGATGCAAAGTTGATAATGATAGTGCAACATACTTGTGGCACTGCCGTTTAGGTCATATTGGTGTAAAGCGCATGAAGAAACTCCATGCGGATGGACTTTTGGAATCACTTGATCATGAGTCATTTGATACTTGCGAACCATACCTCATGGGCAAGATGACTAAAACTCCGTTCTCCGGAACAATGGAGTGAGCTAATGACTTATTGGAAATAATACATACCGATGTATGCGGTCCAATGAGTATTGAAGCATGCGGTGGGTATCGTTATTTTCTGACCTTCACAGATGATTTGAGTAGATATGGGTATATCTACTTAATGAAACACAATTCTGAGACATTTGAAAAGTTCAAAGAATTTCAGAGTGGAGTGGAGAATCATCGTAACAAGAAAATAAAGTTTCTACGATCTGATTTTGGAGGCGAATATTTGAGTTACGAGTTTGGCCTTCATTTAAAACAATGTGGAATAGTTTCACAACTCATGCCACCTGGAACACCACAGCATAATGGTGTGTCCGAACGTCGTAACCGTACTTTATTAGATATGGTGCGTTCTATGATGTCTCTTACCGATTTACCACTATCGTTTTGGGGTTATGCATTAGAGACAATTGCATTCATGTTAAATAGGGCACCGTCTAAATCCATTGAGACGACACCGTATGAACTATGGTTTGGCAAGAAACCTAAGCTGCCATTTCTTAAAGTTTGGGGTTGCGACACTTATGTCAAAAGGCTTCAGCCTAATAAGCTCAAACCCAAATCGGAGAAGTGCGTCTTCATAGGATACCCTAAGGAAACAATAGGGTACACCTTCTACCACAGATCCGAAGGCAAGATCTTTGTTGCCAAGAATGGAACCTTTCAAGAGAAGGAGTTTCTCTCGAAAGAAGTGAGTGGGAGGAAAGTAGAACTTGATGAGGTAATTGTACCTTCTCTCAATTTGGAAAGTAGCACATCAGAGAAATTCATTCCCGTGATGCCTACACCAACCAGAGAGGAAGTTAAAGATGATCATGAAACTTCGGATCAAGTTACTACTGGACCTCGTAGGTCGAACAGAACATGTTCCGCACCAGAGTGGTATGATAATCCTATCCTGGAAGTCATGTTACTAGACCATGACGAACCTACGAACTATGAAGAAGCTATGATGAGCCCAGATTCTAATAAATGGCTTGAGGCCATGAAATCTGAGATAGGATCCATGTATGAGAACAAAGTGTGGACTTTGGTGGACTTTCCCAATGATTGGCAAGCCATTGAGAATAAATGGATCTTCAAGAAGAAGACTGACAATGATGGTAATGTTACTGTCTACAAAGCTCGACTTGTTGCGAAATGTTTTCGACAAGTTCAAGGAGTTGACTACGACGAGACTTTCTTACCCGTAGTGATGCTTAAGTCCATCCGAATCATGTTAGCAATTGCCGCATTTTATAATTATAAAATCTGGAAATGGACGTCAAAACTGCATTCCTTAATGGATTTCTTAAAGAAGAGTTGTATATGATGCAACCAGAAGGTTTTGTCGATCCTAAAGGTGCTAACAAAGTGTGCAAGCTCCAGCGATCCATCTATGGACTGGTGCAAGCATCTCGGAGTTGGAATATACGCTTTGATGAGGTGATCAAAGCATATGGTTTTATACAGACTTTCGATGAAGCCTGTATTTACAAGAAAGTGAGTGAGAGCTCTGTAGCATTTCTGATATTATATGTAGATGACATATTGATGATTGGAAATGATATAGAATTTCTGGATAGTATAAAAGGATACTTGAATAAGAATTTTTCAATGAAAGACATCGGTGAAGGTACTTATATATTGGGCATCAAGATCTATAGAGATAGATCGAGACGATTAATAGGACTTTCACAAAGCGCATACCTTGATAAAGTTTTGAAGAAGTTCAAAATGGATCAGTCAAAGAAAGGGTTCTTGCCTGTGTTACAAGGTGGGAAGTTGAGTAAGACTCAAAGCCTGACCACGGCAGAAGATGGAGAGAGAATGAAAGTCATTCCTATGGCTCAACCATAGGTTCTATAAAGTATGCCATGTTGTGTACCAGACCTGTTGTGTACCTTGCCATGAGTTTGACAAGGGGGTACAATAGTGATCAAGGAGTAGATCACTGGACAGCGGTCAAAATTATCCTTAGTTACCTAAGAAGACTAAGGAGATGTTTTCTCAGTTATGGAGGTGATAAAGAGTTCGTCGTAAAGGGTTACGTCGATGCAAGCTTTGACACCGATTCAGATGACCCTGAGTCTCAATCTAGATACATATTGAAAGTGGGAGCAATTAGCTAGAGTAGCTCCATGCAGAGCATTGTAGACATAGAAATTTGCAAAATACATACGAATCTGAATGTGGCAGACCCATTGACTAAACTTCTCTCACAAGCAAAACATGATCACACCTTAGTACTCTTTGGATGTTAATCACATGGCGATGTGAACTAGATTATTGACTCTAGTAAACCCTTTGGGTATTAGTCACATGGCGATGTGAACTATGGGTGTTAATCACATGATGATGTGAACTATTGGTGTTAATCACATGGCGATGTGAACTAGATTATTGACTCTAGTGCAAGTGGGAGACTGAAGGAAATATGACCTAGAGGCAATAATAAAGTTGTTATTTTATATTTCCTTATTCATGATAAAGGTTTATTATTCATGCTAGAATTGTATTGATCAGAAACTTAAATACATGTGTGAATACATAAACAAATACTGTGTCCCTAGTAAGCCTCTACTAGACTAGCTCGTTGATCAAAGATGGTTAAGGTTTCCTAACCATAGACATGTGTTGTCATTTGATAACGGGATCACATCATTAGGAGAATGATGTGATGGACAAGACCTATCCGTTAGCTTAGCATATGATCATTCAGCTTATTGCTACTGCTTTCTTAATGTCAAATACATGTTCCTTCGACCATGAGATCATGCAACTCCCGGATACCAGAGGAATGCCTTGTGTGCTATCAAACGTCACAACGTAACTGGGTGACTATAAAGATGCTCTACAGGTATCTGTTGAGTTGGCATGGATCGAGATTGGGATTTGTCACTCCGAGTATCGGAGAGGTATCTCTGTGCCCTCTTGGTAATACACATCATAAGAAGCTTGCAAGAAAAGTGACTAAAGAGTTAGTTACGAGATGATGTATTACAGAACGAGTAACGAGACTTGCCGGTAATGATATTGAACTAGGTATGAAGATACCGACGATCGAATCTCGGGCAAGTAACTTACCGATAGACAAAGGGAATTACGTATGTTGTCATAAGGTTCGACCGATAAAGATCTTTGTAGAATATGTAGGAGCCAATATGGGCATCCAGGTTCCGCTATTGGTTATTGACCAGAGAGGTGTCTCGGTCATGTCTACATAGTTCTCGAACCCGTAGGGTCCGCACGCTTAACGTTCGTTGACGATATAGTACTATATGAATTATGTATGTTGGTGACCGAATGCTGTTCGGAGTCTCGGATGAGATCACGGACATGACGAGGAGCTCTGGAATGGTCCGGAGGTAAAGATTGATATATAGGATGATATGGTTCGGCCAAGGGGTAAAGCCCACGGGGCTTTAGGTCGGTGCAAAAGGAGTTTTGCGGAGGCCAGGGGGCCAAACGCCAGAGACCCTGGCGTCTGGCCCTGGGCCAGATGCCGAGACCCATGGCGTCTGGGCCAGACACCAAGGACTGTGGCGCCTAGTCCTGGAAGTCCGAGAAGGACTCTTCCTTGCGGGCAAAACTAACTTTGAGGAGGCTTTTACTCCAAATTTCGACCGCAAGGCTCAACATATAAAAAGAGGGGCAGGGCTAGCACCCAAGACACATCAAGATACACCAAGCCGTGTGCCGGCAACCCCGTCCCTCTAGTTTATCCTCCGTCATAGTTTCCGTTGTGCTTAGCGAAGCCCTGCGGAGATTGCTCTTCACCAACACCATCACCACGCTGTCATGCTGCCGGAACTCATCTACTACTTCGCCCCTCTTGCTGGATCAAGAAGGCGAGGACGTCATCGAGCTGAACGTGTGCTGAACGCGGAGGTGCCGTACGTTCGGTACTTGATCTGGACGGATCGTGAAGGTGTACGACTACATCAACCGCGTTGATAAACGCTTTCGCTTAGCGATCTTCAAGGGTATGAAGATGCTCTCCCCTCTCGTAGCTATGCTTCTCCATGGATAGATCTTGCGTGTGCGTAGAATATTTTTTGTTTTCCATGCAACGTTTCCCAACAATTCTTTGTCCATTGACCACCTTTGGATTAGTGCCTTCGGAATTATTGATCTTAATAGCTCTAGAGCGATAAACTTCTTCGATGATATATGGTCCTTCCCATTTAGAGAGAAGTTTTCCTGCAAAAAAATCTAAAATGAGAATTGTATAATAAAACATAATCACCTACTTTGAATTCCTGCTTTTGGATTCTTTTGTCATGCCATCTTTTAACTTTTTGTTTTAATAATTTGGCATTTTCATAAGCTTGGGTTCTCCATTCATCTAACGAGTTAATATCAAATAACCTCTTTTCACCGGCAAGTTTGAAATCATAATTGAGTTCTTTTATTGCCCAATATGCTTTATGTTCTAACTCAAGAGGTAAATGACATGCTTTTCCATAAACCATTTTATAGGGAGACATGCCCATAGGATTTTTATAAGCAGTTCTATAGGCCCATAAAGCGTCATCTAATTTCTTGGACCAATTTTTTTAGACCTATTGACAGTCTTTTGCAAAATTAACTTTATTTCTCTATTGCTTAGTTCTACTTAACCACTAGACTAAGGGTGATATGGAGATGCAATTCTATGGTTGACATCATATTTAGCAAGAAATTTACGGAAAGCACCATGAATAAAGTTTGAACCACCATCAGTCATTAAATATCTTGGGACTCCAAACCTCGGGAAAATAACTTCCTGAAGCATTTTAATAGAAGTGTTGTAATCATCACTACTAGTTGGAATAGCTTCTACCCACTTAGTGACATAATCAATAGCAACTAAGATATGTGTATACCCATTAGATGAAGGAAAAGATCCCATATAATCAAATCCCCAAACATAAAAAAAGGTTCAATAACAAGTGAATAATTCATAGGCATTTCCTAACGTCTACCAATATTACCAATTCTTTGACGTTCAACACAAGATAAGACAAACTTACGAGAATCCTTGAAAAGAGTACCAATAAAACCCAGATTGTAATACCTTGTGTGCAGTTCTGTCTCCCGCATGGTGTTCTCCGTAAGCCTTGGAGTGACACTTCCATAGGATCCATTCATGTTCATGCTCAGGTATACAACATCTAATAATACCATCTACTCCTTTATAAAGGTGTGGTTCATCCCAGAAGTAATGTCTTAAATCATAGAAGAACTTTTTTCTTTTGTTGGTATGTGAAACTAGGTGGTATAAATTTAGCAACAATGTAATTAGCATAGTCTGCATACCAAGGACTATCACGAGAAGAATTTATGACAGCTAGTTGTTCATCAGGAAAGCTATCATCAATAGGTAGTGGGTCATCAAGGATATTTTCTAACCTAGACAAGTTATCAGCTACGGGGTTCTCAGCTCCCTTTCTATCTGTAATATGTAAGTCAAATTCTTGTATCAAGAGAACCCACCTGATGAGTCTAGGTTTAGCATCTTTCTTTTCCATAAGGTATTTAATAGCAGCATGATCAGTGTGAACAATTACTTTAGAATCAACTATGTAAGATCTGAATTTATCACAAGCAAATACAACTGCTAGGAATTCTTTCTCAGTAGTAGCATAATTTCTTTGAGAATTGTCTAGAGTTTTACTAGCATACTGGATGACATTTAATTTCCTATCAACTCTTTGTCCTAGAACAACACCAACAGCATAATCACTAGCATCACACATAATTTCAAAAGGCAAGTTCCAATCAGGTGGTTGAACAATAGGTGTAGAAGTTAAGGCTTTCTTAAGTGTTTCAAAGGCTTTACAAAATCATCATAAAAACAAAAGGAACATCTTTTTGCAAAAGATTAGTAAGAGGCCTAGAAATTTTACAGAAGTCTTTAATAAACCTCCTATAGAAACCAGCATGACTAAGGAAACTTCTTATACCTTTAATATCTTTAGGACATGGCATTTTCTCAATTGCGTCAATGTCACGCCCAATATGCGATCCTATCCTAGAGGAACTCGAAGGTCCCACCAAGGATAGAGGCACATATTGAAGATGCTTTGCAAGGTGGATATCATTACATCGTACCATGTACATAATAGATGGGGATACATACAAAGGCATACAATTGGCAAATGAATACATCAAACATCATATAGAAGAGCAACATCCGACTACGGATGAAATCAAATAAAAAACACAACGACATCCACCCTGCTAGCCCAGGCTACCGACCAGGAACCTATCCCTCGATCGAAGAAGAAGAAGCAGAAGAAGAACTCCAAAACAGGCAAGCATCGCTCTCACGTCATGTCATCGCATTACCTGTACCTGCATATGTTGTTGTAGTAATCTGTGAGCCATGAGGACTCAGGAATCCCATTACCATGGGTATCAAGACTAGCAAAGCTTAATGGGTATGGAATGGATAAGTGGTGAGGTTGCAGCAAGCACTAAGCATTGTATGGTGGCTAACTTACGAGTACAAGAATAAGAAGAGTAACTTTGTGTAACAGTCGCAACTAGTAATGATCAATAAGTGATCCTAAACTACTTACGAGTCTTACATAACCCCACCGTGTTCTTTTCCCGAACTTCCTCGAAAAGAGACAGTCACGGTTACGCACGCGGTTGGTGTATTTTATTTTGGATTTAGTGTCAAGTTCTCTACAACCGGATATTATAAATTTTTGAGTCGCCACATAACTGTGGGCACGGCTTCCGAAAAGATTTAACCCTGCAGGGGTGCTCCAAGTGGTCCATTATAAATTACCACGCGCGTCCGATGGAACATCCTCACACCATGAAGAACACGATGCTTACGATAAGGAATCCCAGTGGACCTGCCTCTCGTCAAAGGTAAAAACTAAACCAGCAAGTCCGCCCGATGTGCTGACAAATCCCGATAGGAGCCGCGTATCTCGTTCTCAGGGCATGACCGGATGAGCACAGCGTACAACAACTGAGACCCGAGTTGCCCTGGGGGAAGCCGCACACGACTCTATTTTGGACCAACACCATCAGCACTGGCCCACCTGTATTATGTTGAATTAAGAATCCTCAGGTAGCACTAACTCCCTATGCTAATTAATTATTATCAGTATTATTATGTTGGCAAATTTTAAAACCAAAGTTGGGCCATGCTGGAAGAGTTCTTTCCTAAGCGATTGGTCAGGGAGTTCCCATACACCCACATCTGTTAGGAGAGCTCGTCAAGGAACATAACACCGGTATGATGGAAACTATTGCGGCAAGAGTGGAACAAAACACCAATCAAAAGGCCAAGCCTTCGACCCTTTACCAAGTATATATGTGCATTAGTTAAATAAGAGATATTGTGATATCCCATGATATCCATGTCCCAACATGGAACAACCTGCACTGCACCTGCAACTAGCAACACTATAAGAGGGGCTGAGCAAAGCGGTAACATAGCCAAACAACGGTTTGCTGGGATGGTGAAATGGTTAGAGGCTTATCATGGCATATTGGGAGGCTTGACAAACAAGTGGTAGGTAGCATGACATAACGATAGCATCGAGACAACTAGCAACACAAAGATAGTAGTGATATCCAAGGTAATGATTATCTTGCCTGAAATCCCGGTCGGAAGAAGATCGAGTCCATGAAGTAGATGAACCAACATAGTCGAACGAATCCTCAACATCACAACGAAACCGGGACTATCAAGAAGAAGCACAATCGGAAAGCAAACAAGCGTAAACATGGCATGATGCACGACAAGATTAAATGTTGTTACTCATGGCAAGAGATGATGCATGAAAGAACCCCACATGAAAGCAAGTTTAAATGAGGCCGAAAACAACACATAACAATTCTGGAAACTCCCCATATACAAATTTAGAATTTGGTATTGTTCTAAACAGCAACATAAAGTGCACCATGTTAATCTATACACTAGAGGCTGGGGCGCCACCCGGTGGCGCCTCTTAAGGCGGGCCTGTGCGCTCCCAGCTTGGTTATGCACATGGTTCTACCACTTACGTTATATATGTAAACATTAGCTCATGAGCAGACTAAATGCCTCACAATTTCTTTATGCAATCACCAGCAAATAGATTAGGCAAAGAAATGCCACAAAAGCGCCACCCGGTGGCGCCTCTTAAGGCGGGCATGTGCGCTCCCAGCTTGGTTATGCACATGGTTCTACAACTTACGCTATATATGTGAACATTAGCTCATGAGCAGACTAAATGCCTCACAATTTCTTTATGCAATCACCAGCAAATAGATTAGGCAAAGAAATGCCACAAAAGTATTTGCTTAATTATTAATACACAGCCAGGTTTAGAGATTTACACTCACAATTTGAAGAACCTAGATACAAATCATATATATGTAGAAACCCTTGCTTGGTCTCCTTCAACATCGTGGCAAGCAATCAACGCTTCCTCGGCATTCATAAAAAACATGTATTAATGCACCCACGTTGCTCCAAAATATTATCATACTTCTCTACAAAACAATATTTGACTGATGGGGATCAACTTGACGTATTACAGTATCAACTAGCAATTGAGAACATTTATATTAAAAAACTGACAAGAACTCTCAAGGCGACATGCACCCAAACAGTTCGTAGAACTCAACCGAGATGGGTGAGGACGTTGAACAACCACCCGACCCCTACAACCAGGTCGCTATCATGTTCCTAGTTTGTGAATATATTACATTCTAATCATCAGAGCATATGCTCGTATAATATTATTATTTTTGCATGGATTTAATTAATATGTAGAATCAATTAAGGTGTACAAATTACCTCGATAGCTTGGTTTTTCTTAAGAAAATCATGCGCCAACTATTCAAAATCAATAGACTCCAGCTGTCCATTAAAACTGAGAAGTCAAAAAACAGCTACACATTTTCAGGAATTAATATACCTCATAGCGATGGATGATATCATGTTGATAGCAAATGAAAACACAAAAGTTGCACAGGTTACAGGGTGATCAATGCTCACTCTCCATGGATCCAAAGCGGATGGCGAATATCTCCTTCTTGAACTCGTAGTTGGCAAAATCCAGAGTGTGTCAATGGCACGACCTATCACTCCTAGTGTGTTCCTGCATCTTCGTTGTGGGCACAACTACACACCAAATATAAGATATAAGAAAAACCCAACTATCTAATCTGCAAATCAAAATCACATGCACACCATTGTAACAACTAAATGTCGTGATAGTTTGAATTTTCATTTTTAGCAGGGAATGGTAGTTCTGAATGCTTTGTTTATTCTTGAGTAGGAGGGTAACAAACTCTTTATTCATCCAACAGGGACTGAATCTAGGTCAGCTGGGAGTGCACAATGTGACGCCCCCGGCTCAATCGTGCACTAATCATACACGCAAATGCACACGATCAAGCCTAAGGACTCACGGGAAGATATCACAACACAACTCTAAAACATAAACAAAGTCATACAAGCTTTATATTACAAGCCAGGGGCCTCGAGGGCTCGAATACATAAGCTTGCGAACAAGCGTCAGCGGAAGCATCAGATATCTGGGTACAGATATTAAAAGAGAAACAGAAAGGCCTTTAGAAAGGCGGGGCAAAATAAAACACTACGATCGAAAGGCGCAGGCCTCCTGCCTGGGACCCTCCGAACCTACTCCTGGTCGTCATCCAACTCGTCGTAGTATCCATCCTCGGGGTGGTAGTAGTAGTCGATCGACGGGGCATCTGTCTCAGGGGGCTCCGTCCTCTGGTCACGACAAACTGATATGGGGAGAGAAGGAAAACAAAGCAACCGTGAGTACTCAGAAGTACTCAGCAAGCAAGGATCTACACTACATATGCAACATTTTCAAGGGGAGGCTGTATATGTGGACTGGGCTGCAGAAATGCCAGAATAGAGAGAAGGCCTAGTCCTATCGAAGACTAGCATCTTCAGAGGTCTTGCAGCAATAGAAGAGAGTAGAACAGTACCATATAAGGTAGCAGTATCATTAAGTCTCAACCTCACCCAGAGATCCTTTCTCGACTCCCTGCGAGAAAGCAATCCCAGAGCCATACAGTCATCAACCTCGTCCTGAGATCCCTTCTCGACTCCCGGCGAGAAGCAATCCCAGAGCCTCATATCCAGGTCTCATCTCAAGTTCCAGCTGTATCGATCGGGATACAACTCCGAGTGTTCTTTACCGTAGGACCGGCTATCGATAGAAGTTTTCTTCCCTGCAGGGGTGCACCAACTTACCCAACACGCTCGATTAACTCTGGCTGGACACACTTTCCTGGGTCATGCCCGGCCTCGGCCAAACGATACACCGCAACCCTACCTAAAGCTCAGCAGAGAGGTCCCCGTCGGTCTATATCCTAAGCGCTCAGGGGTCTTGGGTCATCGCCCTGTGCACTCCGGGTCGGTGTGTGCAGGGTCGGGACGAGCACCACCTCAGTCCTGGATGGTACTGGCCCGGCCTGGCCACGAGGCTGAACTGGACGTCTGACAAAGCTTTCGGCTGATGCATACGATGCAGAGTGCCCATAACTCTTCCCACGTGATGGTTAGTGCTATCAGGCCAGAGGCCTGCTCGGATCAAATATCCAAATCGTTAGTGGATTAGGGCTTGCGGTAACGAGCAGAGACTCACGAAAGATGTGACCCCATCGCCCCGTCTCGAGGACTTGCGGCAAGGGCCAAGAATGCCTGGCCACGCCTCGTATTCATCACTCAGGCACCATCCAGGCAACCCATCTTCACATCACACGCGGGTACCCCTCAGGGTCGACCCGCCTATCCAAGTAACAGTGTAAAGTCCAAGTATCCGTGTGTCCATAACATCAGAGGAATCCGAGGTATCACCCTCGTTGAATTCCCACTCGATGTATCTGTCAAGGTGAACTCGGAGGAATCACCCTCGATGGGTTCACACTTGATGTGTTGCACGACAGCGTCGTTACCGGAAGTGGTGAAGGAGGAATCACCCTCGATGACCACGACCAAATAGCTACTCTACAGAGTTAACATCAGAAGTGCTACAAGAGGTTTCACCCTCGGCACTCGATAGTAACGCTGCAGTGTCGTTACAACTAAGGGGGTGATGTGCGGTGTCGGGGCCTGGTCTTCAATCCCGTTGATCGGGTCTTCGGATAATCCAACGGGGCAGTCGGGATAAGTGGGGTCACTGATAGGTCTCTACCTAGCCTATACTAAGCAGTTTAGGATATGTATGTAATTATTAACAGCAGGTTACAATAAACAGGCTATGCATCAGAATAGGTAAAGCAGCAGCAGCAGCAATTCTAATGCAAGCATGAGAAAATAGAATGGGCGATATCGAGATGATCAAAAGAGGGGCTTGCCTGGTTGCTCGGTGGCAAAGGCAAAGGTCGTCAACAGTGGCGTCGGGCTCCGGAGCTGCGTCGGTCTCGGGGACGACGTCGGGGTCTAACGAGAGAGAAGAGGGGGAGAAAACAGTATAAATACACATCAAACATGAGCAACACAATGTACGACATGACAATATGCAGTGCCGGGTGTGTCCTAACGTATGGTTGCACGTCACCGAGGAAGGGGGAATCCATCCGGGAATGTTTTCCCGGTCCCGGACATTTGTCAGACAGATGACCGGAGGGGAACGGTTCCATGTTCGAATAATTAGGGGCGTGTGACGGACGAACGGACCACGTATTCGGATTCGTCTCGAAATTCTGAGCAACTTTCATGTATAAATTATTTTCATCTGACTTACCGTTGAATTTCTACGAATTTACAAAGTTTTAAACAATTTTTGGAATTTCTCTTATTTCGAAAATAAAAGAAAAAGAGCTATGGGTACACAGGGAATGTACCCAGAATGTTGCTTATCAGGCTGGCAGGTGGGGTCATTGACTGAATTGACCCGGTCAAAAGTTGACTGGTCAAAGGGTGAATAGCATTGTGGTCCCACTCGTCATTGTCACTGGCTTTAATAGATTAAACATGTTTGTTTAATTGACGGTGGGGCCCTTCTGTCATGGAATCATTAGACTACCTAGGCCCTAATTAACCTAACAAAATCCTGATTAGTTCTAAACTAATTTGATCGGCCCCACATGTCATGGGCACCATGGCCACTACAGTGTGCCCGTGCACACGCGCACGCACACGGCAGGGGGGGCTCCATGGCCGGACTTGGCCAGAGGAGGCGCGGCTGGGCGAGCGCCTGGGCGGGGTCAGCAGCAGCGGTAGCGGGCGGCGCGGCTGGAGGCGGGCGCTGCGGCAGCGGCGAGCGCCGGCGCAGGAGGCGGCGGCGGTGGCTAGCAGCAGCAGCCGGCAGCAAAGCAGAGCAGCGGTGGCTCGCGGCGGCTGCAAGGCAGCGGGTCAGTAGCAGCAGGCACAGCAGCTCGGAGCAACAGCGGGCAGTAGCGGCTGCAGCCGAGTGCAGGCAAGGCGGCTGCGGGCGCGCCGCGGTACGCGGAGGCGAGGCCAGGGCGGGGCACGCGCGACGGGGCGCAGGCGATAGCAGCAGCAGCGCGGGCACGCACGGGAGCTCGAGCTCTGGCCATGGCGTAGGACGGCGGCATACGGCGTGAATCGAGGTCGAGACAAGGGGGAATTGGTAGAGCAGCTCACCACGGCTGCAGAGTAGGGGACGACGAGGCCGGGGATGGTCGGAGCAGTAAGGATCGAGCGACGATGACCGGAGGATGCAGTCGGGGAAGGAGGCTGATGTCGACGGCTCGAGGGTGCTCCGGCTCACGCGAGTTGGTGTAGATGAAGAGGACGAGGCAGTGGTGCTCCCGGACCTTCTCCTTTTCAACGGGGAACCTGGTGGCCGTGGGATCGACGACGTGCGCTACACGGTGGCTTCGGGCTTCGAAGAAAAAGAAGGGGGCGAGGCGAGGGAGAAGGATTGGCGATCTAGGGTTGACAGAGGGGGCGCGGGGAATTCTTATCCAACGCAGGGAGACGGCGGGGAGGCGCGGGATGGCCGCCCCGTGGCTATCCGGCCATGGACGACGCTCCTGCGTCCACGGGGTGCGTGGTGAACAGAGAGCAAGGGGATGACCGGGGATGGGCTGGGCTTGCACTCTGTGCGCTAAAGGCCGAGGTGAACAGATATGTGTAGCTTCTTTTCTTTAGCCCTTTTTTTTGTCTTTTAAATTTAGCTGCTGTTTTGTATAATATTTAGCGCACCTAAAGATTTTAGTTCTACAGCAAACCTCACATATAATTCATATTCGATATTTTGGTGTTGCACACAAAGCTTCACAAGGTTTGGAAAAGTATAAATTCCGGTTTGAATTTAAATGGCCATGATAGGTGATGGCTCACTAAAATATTGCTACAGTCGAATGGGCTAACCAAACGATGATGGTTTCACACTGACTAATACTTAGGGATTTTATGGAATAATAACAACATTTTTGTTTTACGATTTGAAGAAATAATATCTTTACTTTATTTTAATTTTAATTCGGTTTGGATCAAAGTGAGGTTTAGAAAAATAAATGTGATGACACGGCACCACTAGGGGAGATTACTGTAGCTCGGCACTGGGGGTGTTACACACAATACACACATATCCTTGAGCTAAAGCTTGATTCTCGGTAGAACTGTATCTTCTGAATTCAGCAAAAAAGAGTTGATGCGAACTTAGAATGCATACCTCATTTGTTTCTGACCCAGTAGCAATGTACCCATCAAAAATAGAAAGTCCAACAAAATTCTAGTAAAAAAGAATACATAAATTAGTCACTAATTAGCCCCGGGCACACCTCCTCGGCGTGATTGTGTGCACTGAACTTGTTGCAGTATATGTTAACGTCTTTGAATGACAGGTTGGTTGGCTTATCGAGGAGATGAGCAAGAGAGATATTTTTGTGATTAAAAAAAGAACACATAGTAATAGACCTGCAGTAGAGGAATGTTCATTCATAAAGCAATAAAGTTTAGTAGTTTCATATGAAACAGATGAAGCGTAGTAGTTTCATGGATGCTAACAGGTTCATATTAACAGAGAAGTGTCGGTCTTGCAAGGTGAATGACCCATCACCGAGACACAACCAACGGTTGAGATCTAGGCTTAGCAGTCTCCAAAAGGTCGACGATCTCCAAAAGCAGAGGCAGAGTTCATCTAATAGTGTTATGGTGTGTGGACAAGAGGTCAAAGATCACAACTCAAATATCCAGGAGCATGGGCCCGAGAGGAGAAGCTTGAGCCAGCCGTCTAAATCTTGATGTACTGACAATTCACAACTACGCACTGATTCCAGCTGAATGAGTTTCCTTTCTGCAGAGACTGAAGGAAATAAAGAAGACATACATTAGAGAATGTAAGAGAGAACAATTTGCAAACTAAGAACAACTCAAACCCCGAAACTTTAGTTAGGTAAGTAATAAGGTATAACATCATAGATTGCTTATCCCCCGATTATGCCCTTACTGAACATTTCTTACAGGACAATGCTTATCGACAGAAGATAAATGAAATCAATGTTCTATGATGTACTTACTCACACAGTGTAACTTTCATATGTCAAAGAACAAATATATAAATCTAAAATCTTGCACAATAATCATTCATGACGAATTACACAAACATAAGTATGAAGTTCTTTATATGGGTCTGGTCATTGCCTCCTATTTTCCCTATGTCCCAAGGTTGTCCATTTTCACATTTGTTTGCTGACAGGAGAAATAAGGAAGCTATGTGACCACCTACAAGATAAGAAAAAGAGTCAAGAGTACAACAAATATGATATCACAGGGAAGGTATTGCCTAAGAGTAACCTAGCTAGATTCTCTTGTTGCTATGTCAGAGCTCAAAAGGAGCCACCAGGGAAAATGAGATTAAGGAATGGAAGGGAAAAGGTAATCAATATAGAGTACTATCTAAGCCAACATATAAACCAGTTCAGAAATCAGATAGATATCAGAATAAAATCATCAGTAAAATTGGGGAACAAATTAGCTACGTCAACAAAACAGATTTATATTATCATTGCCATTCCATCTCGACAAGGGTACAGAAACATAACTAAACCTAATAAACTTGCAAGATCTACCTCTACGAACCATACTGTGAGAATGATAGTCCCTAATTTGAACTTACTTGCACAACCTACCACTAAACCACGACAGCCTCCAATTTCGTACTCTGTTGTGCCACCGCCACGGCTCTCTCTGTGTACAACAGAGAGAGAGGGTCAGGGAAGAGAGAGAAAGAATACACCAGCACAAGCTGGAAATATTATTCCACCATGAAAGGTAATACAAAGCCCGAGAGACTAATCTTCGGTTTTGCTGTTTTGCCTTAGCTCCGCATATTTTCTTAGTTGTTATACAACTTCCTATTCTTTCAGAGCCACCAATCTATTTACTTTCCTTTCTTTGCTTCAGCAACACACCTATTACTCCATCAGTCATAAAATTAATGGCATGCTATGCTGCAATTATTCAACACAACACATGGCATGGCATGGCATCTATCACAGAGTATCAACACGTGGTAGTTTGTGACAGAAAGAACATGCCGAAACGGATTTTTTTTTTTAAAACAATTGATGAAACTGAAGGAATGAGGTCAGTTTGAGAAATAAAACATAGTAGGAATTAAGGTGAAAAATTGTCCGTGCCGTAAAGTCAGAATTGGCCACATACACGCACATGTAGTCTTTTCCTTTCAAAGTCCAATTGCACCAAATAAACACACACCAAAAGAAAATAATGAGTAGTCAATTTCTTGGTTCAGACATTTAAAAGAAAACAAATGGAGCTTGATCCTCGTCATGATGCAGCAAAGAGGCGCCTAGGGGAGCAGGGGAGAATACCTACGCGTGGAGGGAAGGCCGGCCTCACCGGTGTCCATCCATGGTGGCGAGGAGGAACTTTAGGAGGAGCACGTGGATGATGTCTACCTCGAGCGGAAGAACAATGACGACGGCATATCTGATGGCCTCTCGCTGCAATTATCAATGCCAAACTTGCCGTCCTCATGAGGCAGCTCTGTTGCGGTTCACCAGCGTCGGGTGGTTGCGCAACGCGGTGGACGACATCATCCTCCCCCCTCCTGCTCGCAGTGCCGGGAGATCAAGATAGCGAGATCTCTCGTTATGGGGAGGTGGCACGGGAGTCGTCGCCCATATCCGACCCACCTTCACGCTTCTTCTTGATCAACACCCATGGCACATCCAGCCATTATCCATGTCATTTCTACATGCTGCAATGTTTACAGTTTGAGTGCAAATGGGAATTAGGATTGTAGATGAATATTGTCTGATATGAACACATTTCAAAGCCCAAGAATTCTAATACGATTATAGAAATGAAAATAAAAGCGCCGTATGATGTCAATGGCATCAGACATTGTGTATCTCTCAGAAAAAGAAATATGAACAATTCCATTGTTTCGGTATGGAGGTATTTCAATCGGAAATTACTGCTCATCTATGACATGCTAATGGAGAACATTCTGCTTGACGATAGAGTAAGAGTGCCCTGTGTCATAATGAAAACTGATGTAAAGGAAACATAAACTCGACTATATTTTGAATTCTAGTGTAACTTATGAGTCATGCTGCTAGTATTGAATGGTCATAAGACCTACCAATTTTGATTGCTCGACCATTGTTCCAAACAGTTGGCCAAACATCAGGGAAACGTGTCCACCAAAGCAATTAAACGAGAAACCCAATTTTCAGACTAAATTAGGGGCATTTTAACAAACATATGATGGGCATGAGTGCACTGCAAACATGCTACGACCATAGTTTGATGCATCGATGATGGCCTGGCGAGCACCGCATCAACCCGCGCCTCGACACCGCTGCACAAGCTTGAGGACGTGGGAGAGCTGATGGCGAGTGCCCGCGGTGAGCTATCCAGGGAAGACAGACGAAGTGTGCAAGGGCGGTCGCCACTGAGGTATTTGCCTCCCGTCCGTGCCGGCTCAGCACGTCCGTCACACGCCTCCAGATCCGCGAGTGGCGCCGTGCCATCCTGCTGTGCTTGCCCGTCCTGTGTAGTCCGCTCCGGGCCTTGCTATGAGGGTGCCACCAAGAGGACAAGACCCTGGGGAGAAGAGGGCCTTCCCTCGATGGGCAGCGCCGGAGGAGCCATGGCCGGCGGCGGCGGCGGCAGCCCTAGCTGGGTAGACAAGAGGAGGAGGCGCTTCGGCTAGCAGCTTACGTGTGGGGGAGAGAGGTGGAGAGGAAGACGTGCGGAGCTGCCTTCGTTTGGAAGGAAACGAACCAATCAATCAACTCAATGCAAGCTTCTACCGGAAGGAAAGGATACCTTTTTTTGCGGGAAGGAAGGAAAGAATACGTAGCAGATATTTTTCTATGGCCACAGTAAGTCACCACGTGGACATGCTTAGCTAGCGCCCTTGCAGCGTAGGTTAATGTGTTTGATTTTTTCACACCATTTATATATGAAGTTTATTTAATTTGGAGCTACGGTTATTTAGTTACAAAATAAACCATTTTAACATGGCATTTATGCAAATTAATGCAAACAACAAGTTTAAACATTTTTGACATGGATGAAAGTTGGTTATTGTGAAACTATACAAAATTCTAAGCATTTTACATATGTGGCATGTTTTATTTGGATTAACCATTTAAAAGATATTATCATCTCAATATGCATATGCAAATCTGGTCAAAACAGAAAAACAACATAATATAAAGGAAAAAAACTACATGAGGGAAAGCTCTGGCCGAATCCACCGCTTCAGTGGCGGCCCAGCAGAATTGGCCCAAGTGACAGTGTGTGTGCAGAGAAAATAAACAGAGAAAGCAAAACAATGGGGCTGCTGGGACTTGATCCCAGGACCTCTCTGGGTCGAAATTCATGGGTGGTAGTCACTGCGCTAATCTGGTGTTCATGATACAACGGAGGATCGGCTGCAAATGAACACTGCTCTTGTGCGGCTGGGAAAACAACAGCAGTCAAAACCAAAATAAAGAAAAGGGAGATGGGATTTGAACCCCAGATCCCCTGGATATATTCGTCGTGCGCTAACCACTGCGCTGCTACAGTACTGGTGTACATGGAGGGATTCAGTTTGACATGAACTGAAGAAGGCTGAGCCTTTCTTCTACATGGCAGACGACTGTTTTCTCGCCGGCGACGGGAACAAGCAGCGGCGACTGCTGCGGCTACCAAGCGCCGGCGGGGGTGCGGAAAATGCTTGCGGTGGCCGTGATGGGATGTGCGCATGATGTGTGTGCTATGCAGGCAAGGCGTGAGGCCAAGCCTTGATGCCCATGGCTACGGCCATGGATGACGACTGGAACAGAGACACATGCGCGTGGATGCGCAATCGTGCAGGAGCATAACGTGCACGTAACGCGCCGACGTGTGGTGTTCCGCGAGGCAGGGTGAGCATGTGGTGAGCAGGCAAAATAAAACGAAGTGAGGCGAGGTGCAGAAGCTCGAACACGGGTCGTCCATGGTGGACGAACTCGGGCAGTGTGGATCAGTGACTACGAAGATGGAAACTACTCGGAAAGAAGGTGGGGAGGTGCGGATCGTCACCGTGGGGCTGCTGCTGGAGTCGTATGAGGTCGGCAGAGATCGGAGACGGCGAGAAGACGCGCTGATCGGGGCGGTGCTTGGCTCCCTGAAGAAGAGGAAGCAGGGGAAGACGACGACAACGTAGTGGAGGCGACCTAGTGCGGGGAAGACGCCTGAACAGACATAGTCGACGTCGAGGAAGAAGATGGACATGTCGGAGACGAGCTTGACGCCCTCCGGCTGCGAGAACGATGACAGACGCCAGCGGGGTTCTCTCTCGGGTGCTCTGTTCTTGAAGAAGAAGAACAAACAGAGGAAGTAAAGAGCTTGTGGCGGCGGAGAGAGGGGGAAGAGGGAAACACTAGGGCGCGGGGCTGAGGCTTTTTAGATGCATTGGTGTTGACATCAAATTTTGGCACGGTCAAGAACTTAGCTAAGATGATCTCAAATGGAGAAGTGATCTACATTAAAAAGTTTTGTATTGTCGACATGAACGTCTTTGAAGTTTGGTCCATTTCCATCCGATCTCATCTCGAAGGCCAAAATTATGTTCGAAATACTGAGATTTTGTATCCAGAGCACTGCTCGGCCGATTATGCCTCAAGTACTTCCTTAAATGAGAAAACTTTCTACAATAATTGTCTTCGTCTCATCAAAACGGTCGATTTTGATATAAAAATCGTCTGAATCCGATGTCGTATGTAAAAGTTAGAGCCATTCGAGTGCAGCCCAACTACCAGGCAAAAAGTCGCCCGCCCAATCAGACATGTGTCTGATAGGTAGCGCCACCAATTGTTTATATTGCATGATCATTTTGGCCTACAAGATGACCTTGACTCAGAAAACAATCAACCACGAAAGTTGTTCGTCTCGTCGAAACGGTCAAATTTGCTTTTGGGCTCATCTTCATCCGAGGTTATTTGTGGCCTGTGGAACCTAAAAATCGAACTGTTGTCCCAAACTTATCTAAACCCGAGTTCGGTTAATTTTGGAAAGATTTGGACGTGATTTGGAGTCCTTTTCTTGTATGGGAAGTCCATCTGCCTCTTATATTGACTAGAGGTGACGACCGATTGAACAACACATAATCGATCAATTCATCTACCACTTTTTATCTTTTATCTTTTATCCTCTCCTTTGTTTTTCTATTCCTCGTTCTTCGTTCGTTCTTCTTGTTGCAGTGCGGTGAACCTCGAGGCCTTGGGGGCGATCAGGTCGACCTAGTGCAGCCCATAGCCACCGCGCGCCCTGACGGGGTCCCTCCCGGGTGTGTGGGGTTTTGGGTCTACAAAAGCGCCGCCGAATTGCTTGCGTACCGCGCTTCCGCACGGATCTCCTTCGACGTGAGCTATGGTGCATCACCGCCGGCGTCGAGGGTACACGGTGACATGTTCGTGTGCGAACACACTTTTTGGTGACTCCGCTGGGGACGAAGCTTTGAACGGTCTCCAGCTCGTTCTTACTATGAGGAGATCGTCATCTAGGGTTTGCAATCTACAAAGGTAATATGAATACCCAATTCCCTGTTGTAGATGCAAATAATTCATATGGTGTTACTAGATCGTTCAATGAGTATACTCTATCAGTCAGCCCTAGTTTTTTCAATAATGTATCTAATTACATGCAAAGGCCGATTCAAAGTAATTTACATGCTTCAACTTCTTATGATACTAGTAACATGCACCATATGTACTCCAACTCTCATGCATCGGCAACCCCACAAATCGTTATGCCGATGAACGACATGATGAGTTTGATCGATCAAGTTGAAACACCTCGTGTAGGAACTTCCAATAGCATGCGGCAAAGTGTTTCACCTTTTTATTCATCGGCAGCTAATTTGCAATATGTGAATCCAACCTTGCCGATGGATGGGAGAATTGCTCAATGTACTACTAGCTATTCGGCCAGTTACTCTCAACCATCATATGCTACACCTCTTGTTAGTAATTTTACAGCACCGTACACAACTGTAGATGTTCATAATTCGGTCCCGTACCTTCATGGTCATAGCTGAATAAGTGAAAATTTTGTAGGAACACACGTGTCATCATCTAATACTGTAGCACATAATGCATGCTCTGCGCAATTCGAGAATTTCAGCAACACTCAGGAATCGTTGCAAAAAAATCTGAAAGTATTATGGAGCAATCCCTTCCAGAAGCGGTTGTAGCTGCATTAAAAAAGAGCTTGGCACAAAACAAGAGGATTAGTGCTCTTTGCCTTAAACAATATGAAAAGGGGTTGTTTCCTAATTATGCAACAATAAAGGCTAGAGTTCTGCAAAAAGATGAAACTTCATCAATTGATAGAATTGGCGAAAGAACATATGGTTATACAGCAGTGCATACACCTCCAGCTTGTACCGCAACATATTATACACTCCTACACAATTGCAAAATTTCGCCAACACTAACAATTCATTGCCGAAAGATCCTAAAAGCATTGGGGGGGGGGGGGCAAACTGATCTAGAGCGGGCTGAAATTGAGAGGGGAGTTAAAGCTTTGCGCAATAGGGTGCAAGTACTTCGCCAAGAGAGAATTAATAGGGAATTGGCTCAAAGAAAACAAGCCTTGCCAATTTGTAGAATCAATGAAAAGAAGGATGATTCGGAACATGAAAGTGCTTCAGTTGAAAAAACTGAATCAAGTAGTAGATATTCTGAGTCCATCAAATCCAAAGATTCAAGCATTATTGAGAAAGGGCATGGCAAGCATAGCAAAACGACCATGCTTGATTTTTCTGAAGTTAATGGAACCTACTTCCTGCCCTATGAGTTCCGTGCAGTAGAAATTGACAAGCCTCAAGGACAAGAGCAAGTAGCCGAACAAAGTTCGGCTGACAAGGATCTTCAAAGTAATGACACATGGAATCATGAAAAAGATGATGACAAGGCATTGGGGAGCCATCCAAAGATGGAGAAAGATATTGTTCAAGTCACACCACCATCATGCTTTCCCAACATATTTGAAGAGGTATGCCTCGCAAGTAATTTACCAATTTCCAAATTTGGTCACAACTTCATAGTTGATGCATCTATTAGAAAAATTCTCAAAAGTAATTTTAAAAGACCAATGAAGAGGGGCAATTTACTTGTTAGCAACAAAGTTATTCTAGAGCATATCGGTCAACCCATTGCGCCATTTATAAAGACCGATAGTGACATATTATTTCAGCTTTTCTTATTTCTTACTTGGGTTACACTTGATCTCAATTGAGGCATGTATATTCTAAATATTTTTTTAGAAACATAAAGTCAAGTTTGGATTATTCTGAGAAAACCGATGCTAGTATAGTTTCTTATTTAAAGACATCGGAGATAGAGTGCAAAACACGATGCATGGTTGAATGGGGGATTCTAATTCTAAACCATTAGTTTGCTTACTTCCAAAGCCGTTCTCACAGCAAGATCGGCTAGAAGATAAAAAGTATACCTTCAATTCAAACATGTGTGATCAAATCTTTGATTTGTTGTTGAGAAATAATTATATTAGAATTCTTGATCACCATGTCGAGCCATCTATCCAAAGACGAATGTATTGTAGGTTGCATCATTCGTTCAAACATAATTTTGAGGATTGCAATATGTTTTGTCAAATAGTTAAATCGTCCATTGATAAAGGATGATTGAGATTTGTTGAAACACCAAAGGATGACCAGTCTATTCTGATTGTCCTGATGGCAAAAAGTTTTTGCATCGGCTTCTTCAAACTGATTCATTAAATGATGAGAAGTTAAAAACAGTGGATGATGGGATCAAGTTTTCAAATAAAAAAGTTGTTCAAGAGCATAATGAAGATATTCTTGAAGGCGGGAATTCCATCAAGGTTGCACAGAAGATGCCAAGTACTGGGGGGCAACAAGAAAATTTAGAGATTGGTGCAAGCACATCCAAAGAAAATAAAGGCCGAAATAAGCACAAGGGTAAGAGATCGAAAATCACTTTCGCGGAGTTATTAGCTAAATATCAAAAAGCAAGTGAAGAAAAAAGTGCTTATCGACCAAGCAGTGCAAAAGCATCAAGATCACCCCCTAGGCGCAAATATGAGGATCAGTATTGGCAAAGTGAGAATTTCAATGCAACATATTCATATCCTTATTTTGGGCCGCCAATGCTAATGTTGTGGATGCCTCCCCATGCTCATGTAAATCCATATCCTTTATGGGATAGGTATGATACAAGAGTGCATTCTCAAACTTATTTTAGACCATTTCACCAACATTGTGTAGCTCCAAAAAGGTCAAAGTTTGATGAACAATCATATGTCAAAGACCATTTCAATAATAAAGAATCGGTCCAGAGCTCAAGGAAGAAGAAAGAGGTGATCAAGCAAGTATACTGGGTCAAGACAGATGGTCGTAAGTGTGCTACTACATATTTAATCTCAAATAACAAGGAGCCAATTAAAGTGTTGACATTGGCTAGAAAGGAAAAGAAGTGAAGCAATCAATTGTTAAAAATCAAAGTGCCAAATCTGAAGAAAAGAAGTTGAGGGTGCATAAGGCCAAAAAAGAGTTGCCATTGGTTGCAACAGAATCACAGCCGAGGTGCCCACTCATCTTATCGTATTGGCAAAAGAAGGAATTACAAAAGCTCACTTCACAAGAGCTGAAAAAGAAGGACATGGCATGGGTTCCAAGAGGAGCAGTCAAAATAAAAATGATGTGAAACCTTCTATTGCAACAAGTGTTACAAAAGTGAAGAAAGAGAAGGATGGAAGCCTAAAACAATTAAGCCGAAGGTTTGCGTCACCCCATCAAAATATTTGGTTAGCACATCATCCATATTCGCCAAACATGCCATTGATGTCTTTGCCATGGAATTCATCCCCAGGTACGATCGGTCACCCTCCATGGGTTTTTATTTAGATCCATGGATGCAATATAATTTCTTATATCATGAAAAGGTATTACCAAATCACTAAAAGTTTACTACTGATCCAAACGGCCGAAATATTTGATTTGTCATTTCATTTGTTTATTTCAGCTATACTTGCTTTGGTGGATAAAGTTTACATGGACCTTATGTTAATGGCCGATATTTATCTATCGTCCTAAGAATATGTCAAAGCATGGCCGGTGTAGTATCCGAACATCGTCCTTAGTTTGATTGGAAAGCGAGACAAGCCTTTGGTTTCCATAGGTGCTACACATATTGAGGCGTTCGGTGATTCGTTATGAGAAGTGCAACAAATATCCAAGGGTTATCAATGTTTTGACGAATCACTTATAATTTATTTTGAGCTATGTCTAAATGTAAAATTTACCTTGTGTTGCTTTAATACTGCTCAAATATCTGGACATGACAATTGAAGAGAAATGAGTTGGCACAGCAAGCATCCAGCTACTATGTTGATCATGGTGTATTGCATATATCTATCAATAGCCGATGCTTATTCTCGCCAACGTAGGTAAGGCCGATTTGGAGTTCATCGCTTCGGCCACTAATGAAACTTTTATGCAGGCGAAGCAAGGATTGGAAGAAGTTCGTTCATGATTATCTACAAAATCCTAGCAAAAGGTGAACAATATGGTTCGGAGGATGATTTTGAGATACATATCTATGGAACTTTATCACCGGATTGTTATAGAAGTTGAGAAGTTTTCACCCAAGTTTGCATCAAGAGGTTCAAACAAGCAATGGCCAATATATACTTGTCATCCTAAAAACATGCAAATGGCGGATGGAGTGTTGACATCGTCGTTAGAACAAACTCCGTGCAAGTTATTTTTCGCCATACAATTTTTGCCGAAAAACAGGGGGGCATGTGTTGACACCAGATTTTGGCACGGTCAAGAACTTAACTAAGATGGCCTCAAATGAAGAAGTGATCTACATGAAAAAGTTCTGTATTGTCGACATGAACATCTTCTAAGTTTGGTCCACCGCCGTCCGATCTCTTCTCGAAGGCTGAAGTTGTGTTCGAAATACTGAGATTTTGTATCCAGAGCACTGTTCGGCCGATTACGCCTCATGGACGGCCTCAAATGAGAAAACTTTCTACATGCATTGTCTTCATCTCGTCGAAACGGTCAATTTTATATAATAATCGTCTCAATTCGAGGTCGTATGTAAAAGTTACAGCCATTCGAGTGCAGCTCTACCACTAGGAAAAAAGTCGTCTGCCCAATGAGACATGTGTCTGATAGGTAGCGCCGCCAATTGTTTATATTGCGCGAGCTTTACGGCCCACAAGACCACCTCAAATCAGAAAACGTTCAGCACGAAAGTTGTTCGTCTCGTCGAAATGGTCAAATATGCTTTTGGGATCATCTACATTCAAGGTCGTTTGTGGCCTGTGGGACCTAAAAACCGAACTGTTGTCCCAGACTTACCTAAATCCGAGTTCGGTTAATTTTGGAAAGATTTGGACGTGATTTGAACTCGATTTGGGGTCCTTCTCTTGTACGGGAAGTCCATTCGCCTCTTATATTGACAAGAGGTGACGGCCGATTGAACAACACACAATCGATCAATTCATCTACCACTTTTTATCTTTTATCTTTTATCCTCTCCTTTGTTCTTCTTCTTCCCCGTTCTTCGTTCGTTCTTCTTGTTTCAGGGCGGCGAACCTCCAGGCCCTAGGGGCGATCAGGTCAACCTAGGGCAGCCCATAGCCACCGCGTGCCCTGACGGGGTCCCTCCCAGGCGTGTGGGTTCTCGGGTCTACAAAAGCACCCGTCGGATTGCTTGCGTACCGCGCTTCCGGACGGGTCCCCTTCGACGTGAGCTGTGATGCATCACCCCGATGTCGAGGGTACACGGTGACGTGTTCGTGTGCGAACACACTTTTTGGCGACTCCGCTGGAGACGAAGCTTTGAACGGTCTCCAGCCCGTTCTTGCTACGAAGAGATCGTCATCTAGGGTTTGCAATCTACAAAGGTAATATGAATACCCAATTCCCTACTGTAGATGCAAATAATTCATATGGTGTTACTAGATTGTTCAATGAGTATACTCTATCGGCCAACCCTAGGTTTTTCAATAATGTATCTAATTACGTGCAAAGGCTGATTCAAAGTAATTTACATGCTTCAACTTTTTATGATACTAGTAACAAGCACCATATGTACTCCAACTCTCATGCATCGGCAACCCCACAAATCGTTATGCCGATGAAACACATGATGAGTTAGGTCGACCAAGTTGAAACACCTCATGTAGGAACTTCCAATAGCATGCGGCAAAGTGTTTCACCTTTTTATTCATCGGCAACTAATTTGCTATATGTGAATCCAATCTTGCCGATGGTTGCGAGAATTGGCCAATGTACTACTAGCTATTCGGCCAGTTACTCTCAACCATCATATGCTACACCTCTTGTTAGTAATTTTTTAGCACCGTACGCAACTGTAGATGTTCATAATTCGGCCCCGCACCTTCATGGTCATAGCCGAATAAGTGAATTTTTTGCAGGAACACACTTGCCATCATCTAATATTGTAGCACATAATGCATGCTCTACGCAATTCGAGAATTTTGGCAACACTCACGAATCGTTGCCGAAAGAATCTGAAAGTATTTGTTGAAAATATGCCCTAGAGACAATAATAAAGTGGTTATTATCATATTTCCTTGTTCGTGATAAAGGTTTATTACTCATGCTAGAATTGTATTGACCGGAAACTTAAATACATGTGTGGATACATAAACAAATACCGTGTCCCTAGTGAGCCTCTACTAGACTAGCTCGTTGATTAAAAGATGGTTAAGGTTTTCTAACCATAGACATGAGTTGTCATTTGATAACGGGATCACATCATTAGGAGAATGATGTGATGGAAAAGACCCATCCGTTAGCTTAGCATATGATCGTTCAGTTTATTGCTACCACTTTCTTAAATGTCTAATACATATTCCTTCGACCATGAGATCATGCAACTCCCCGATACCGAAGGAATACCTTGTGTGCTATCAAACGTCACAACGTAACTAGGTGATCATAAAGATGCTCTACAGGTATCTCCGAAGGTGTCTGTTGAGTTGGCGTGAATCAAGATTGGGATTTGTCACTCCGTATGACGAAGAGGTATCTCTGGGCCCTCTCGGTAATACAGCGTCACAAGAACCTTGCAAGCAAAGTTACTAAGGAGTTAGTTACGGGATGATGTATTACGGAATGAGTAAAGAGACTTACCGGTAACGAGATTGAACTAGGTATGAAGATACCGACGATCGAATCTCGGGCAAGTAACATACCGACGGACAAAGGGAACTATGTATGTTGTCATAAAGGTTCGACCGATAAAGATCTTCGTAGAATATGTAGGAACCAATATGGACATACAGGTCCCGCTATTGGTTATTGACCGGAGAAGCGTCTCGGTCATGTCTACATCATTCTCGAACCCATAGGGTCTGCACACTTAACATTCGTTGACAATATAGTATTATATGAGTTATGTATGTTGGTGACCGAATGTTGTTCAGAGTCCTGGATGAGCTCACGTACATGACGAGGAGCTCCGGAATAGTCCGAAGGTAAAGATTAATATATGCGATAATAGGGTTTGGTCTCCGGAAGGGTTCCGGAATTCACCGGAAGGGGTTTCGGATGTTTCCCGAAATGTTCTGGTGCGAGAACACTTTATTTGGGCCAAGGGGTAAAGCCCGTGAGGCTTTAGGGAGGTGCAAAAGGATGTTTTGCAAAGGCCAGGGGCCAGACGCCAGGGACCCTGGCGTCTGGTCCTGGAGTCCGAGAAGGACTCTTGCCTTGCGGGCTAAACCGACTTTGAGGAGGCTCTTTCTCCAGGAATCGACCCCCCTCTCCCTCTAGTTTATCCTCCGTCATAGTTTCCATTGTGCTTGGCGAAGCCCTACGGAGATTGTTCTTCACCACCACCGTCACCATGCCGTCATGCTGCCGTAACTCATCTACTCCTTCGCCTCTCTTGCTGGATCGAGAAGGCGAGGACGTCATCGAGCTGAACGTGTGCTGAACATGGAGGTGCCGTATGTTCGGTACTTGATCGGGATGGATCGTGAAGGTGTTCAACTGCATCAACCGTGTTGATAAACGCTTCCGCTTAGCGATCTTCAAGGGTATGAAGATGCTCTCCCCCTCTCGTAGCTATGCATCTCCATGGATAGATCTTGCGTGTGCGTAGAATTTTTTTTGTTTTCCATGCAACGTTCCCCAACAGTGGCATCAGAGCCAGGTCTATGCGTAGATGATATGCACGAGTAGAACACAAAGGAGTTGTGGGCGGTGATGTTCATACTGCTTACCACCAACGTCTTATTTTGATTCGGCGGTATTGTGCGATGAAGCGGCCCGAACCAACCTTACATGTCCACGTACATGAGACCGGTTCCACCGACTAACATGCAACTTGTTTTGCATAAAGGTGGCTGGTGGGTGTCTGTTTCTCCTACTTTAGTTGAATCAAATTTGACTACGGCCGGTCCTTGTAGAAGGTTAAAACAACAAACTTGATAATCACCGTTGTGATTTTGTGTAGGTAAGAACGGTTCTTGCTAGTTGTCCATAGCAGCCATGTAAAACTTGCAACAACAAAGTAGAGGACGTCTAACTTGTTTTTGTACGGCATGTTTTGATGTGATATGGTCAAGACGTGATGTGATATACGTTGTTGCATGAGATGATCATGTTTTGTAATATCAACAACCGGCAGGAACCTTAGGGTTGTCTTTTAATTATTGTATGACCTGCGTGTCAATCATTAAGCACCATGTAATTGCTTTACTTTATTGCTATGTGTTAGCAATAGTTGTAGAAGCAATAGTTGGCGAGACAACCCCGACACAACAATGGAGATCAAGGTGTCGCGCTGGTGACGATGGAGATCATGACGTTTCTTTGGAGATGAAGATCAAAAGCACAAGATGATGATGGCCATATCATGTCACATATTTTGATTGCATGTGATGTTTATCCTTTATGCATCTTCTTTTGCTTAGAACGATGGTAGCATTATAAGATGATCCCTTCACTTAATTTCAAGATAAAAGTGTTCTCCCTGAGTATGCACCGTTGCTAAAGTTCGTCATTTCGAAGCACCTCGTGATGATCAGGTGTGATAGACTCTACGTTCACATACAACGAGTGTAAGCCAATTTTGCACAAGCAGAATACTTGGGTTAAACTTGACGAGCCTAGCATGTACAGACATGGTCTCGGAACACTGGAGATCGAAAGGTCAAACGTGAGTCATATAGTAGATATGATCAACATAGAGATGTTCACCATTGAAGACTACCCCATCTCACGTGATGAACGGACATGGGTTAGTTGATTTGGATCATGTATCACTTAGATAACTTGAGGGATGTTGATTTAAGTGGGAGTTCATTAGTAATTTAATTATTTGAACTAAAATTTATCTTGAACATAGTCAAAATGTCTTTGCAAATTATGTTGTAGATCAATAGCTCGTTATGTAGCTCCCGTATTTTTGATACGTTCCTAGAGAAAACTAAGTTGAAAGATGATGGTAGCAATAATACGGACTGGGTCCGTGATCTGAGGATTATCCTCATTGTTGCACGGAAGAATTATGTCCTTGGTGCACCGCTAGGTGACAGACTTGCTGTAGGAGCTGATGCAGACGTTATGAGCGTTTGGCAAGATCGATCTGATGACTACTTGATAGTTTAGTGTGCCATGCTTTACCGCTTAGAATCAGGGCTCCAAAGACATTTTGAACGCCATGGAACATATGAGATGTTCCAAGAACTGAAATTGGTATTTTAGGCTCATGCCCGTGTTGAGTGGTATGAGACCTTTGACAAGTACTTTGCCTACAATATGGAGGAGAATAGCTTAGCCAGTGAGCATGTGCTCAGAATGTCTAGGTACTACAATCACTTGAATCAAGTGGGAGTTAATCTTCGAGATAAGATAGTGGGTGACAGAGTTCTCCAGTCACTATCGCCAAGCTACTAGAGCTTCATGATGAACTATAATATGCAAGGGATGACAAAAACGATTCCCAAGCTCTTCGCGATGCTGAAATCGGCGGAGGTAGAAATCAAGAAAGAGCATCAAGTGTTGATGGTTAACAAGACCACTAGTTTCAAGAAAAAGGGCAAGGGAAAGAAAGGGAACTTCAAGAAGAATGGCAAGCAAGTTGCCACTCCCGTGAAGAAGCCCAAAGCTAGACCCAAGCCTAAAACTGAGTGCTTCTACTGCAAAGGAAATGGTCACTGGAAGTGGAAATGCCCCAAGTTCTAGGCAGATAAGAAGGATGGGAAAGTGAACAAAGGTATATTTGATATACATGTTATTGATGTGTTCCTTACTAGTGCTCGTAGTAGCGCCTGGGTATTTGATACCGGTTCAGTTGCTAAGATTAGTAACTCGAAACAAGAGTTGCAGAATAAACGGAGACTAGTTAAGGGCGAGGTGACGATGTGTGTTGGAAGTGTTTCCAAGATTGATATGATCACCATCGCACACTCCCTCTACCTTCGGGATTAGTGTTTAGCCTAAATAAATGTTATTTGGTGTTTGCGTTGAGCATGAACATGATTAGATCGTGTTTATTGCAATACAGTTATTCATCTAAGTCAGAGAATAATTGTTGTTCTGTTTACATGAATAAAACCTTCTATGGTCATACACCCAATGTGAATGGTTTATTGAATCTCGATCATAGTGATACACATATTCATAATATTGATGCCAAAAGATGCAAAGTTGATAATGATAATGCAACATACTTGTGGCACTGCCGTTTAGGTCATATTGGTGTAGAGCACATGAAGAAACTCCATGCAGATGGACTTTTGGAATCACTTGATTATGAATCATTTGATACTTGCGAACCATGCCTCATGGGTAAGATGACTGAAACTCCGTTCTCCGGAACAATGGAGGGAGCTAATGACTTATTGGAAATAATACATACCGATGTATGCGGTCTAATGAGTGTTGAGGCACGTGGCGGAGATCGTTATTTTATGACCTTCACAGATGATTTGAGTAGGTATGGATATATCTACTTAATGAAACACAAGTCTAAAAAGTTCAAAGAATTTCAGAGTGAAGTGGAGAATCATCGTAAAAAGAAAATAAAGTTGCTACGATCTAATCGCGGAGGCGAATATTTGAGTTACGAGTTTGGCCTTCATTTAAGAAAATGTGGAATTGTTTCACAACTCACGCCGCCTGGAACACCACAGCGTAATGGTGTGTCCGAACGTCGTAACCGTACTTTATTAGATATTGTGCATTCTATGATGTCTCTTACCGATTTGCCTTTATCATTTTGGGGTTATGCATTAGAGACAGCCGCATTCATGTTAAATAGGGCACCGTCTAAATCCGTTGAGATGACACCATATGAACTATGGTTTGGCAAGAAACCTAAGCTGTCGTTTCTTAAAGTTTGGGGGATGCGATGCTTATGTCAAAAGGCTTCAGCCTGATAAGCTCAAACCCAAAGCGGAGAAGTGCGTCTTCATAGGATACCCTAAAGAAACTATTGGGTATACCTTCTACCACAGATCCGAAGGCAAGGTCTTTGTTGCTAAGAATGGGTCATTTCTAGAGAAGGAGTTTCTCTCGAAAGAAGTGAGTGGGAGGAAAGTAGAACTTGATGAGGTAGTTGTACCTTCTCTCGAATTGTAAAGTAGCACATCAGAGAAAACCGTCCCGTGATGCCTACACGAACTAGAGAGGAAGCTAATGATGATGATCATGAAACTTCAAATCAAGTTACTACTAAACCTCGTAGGTCGACCAGAACATGTACCACACCAGAGTGGTACGGTAATCCTGTCCTGGAAGTCATGTTGTTAGACAACGGCAAACCTACGAACTATGAAGAAGCTATGATGAGGCCAGATTCCGATAAATGGCTTGAGGCCATGAAATCTGAGATAGGATTCATGTATGAGAACAAAGTGTAGACTTTGGTGGACTTGCTTGATGATCGGCAAGCCATTGAGAATAAATGGATCTTCAAGAGGAAGACAGACACTGATGGTAATATCACTGTCTACAAAGCTCGACTTGTCGCGAAAGGTTTTCGACAAGTTCAAGGGGTTGACTACGATGAGATTTCTCACCCGTAGAGATGCTTGAGTCTGTCAGAATCATGTTAGCAATTGCGCATTTCATGATTATGAAATCTGGCAAATGGATGTCAAAACTGCATTCCTTAACGGGTTTCTTAAAGAAGAATTGTATATGATGCAACCAGAAGGTTTTGTCGATCCTAAGGGTACTAACAAAGTGTGCAAGCTCCAGCGATCCATCTATGGACTGGTGCAAGCATCTCGGAGTTGGAATATACGCTTTGATGAGGTGATCAAAGCATATGGTTTTATACAGACTTATGGTGAAGCCTGTATTTACAAGAAAGTGAGTGGGAGCTCTGTAGCATTTCTGATATTATATGTGGATGACATATTGCTGATTGGAAATGATATAGAATTTCTAGATAGCATAAAAGGATACTTGAATAAGAATTTTTCAATAAAAGACCTCAGTGAAGCTGCTTATATATTGGGCATCAAGATCTATACGGATAGATCGAGACACTTAATAGGACTTTCACAAAGCACATACCTTGACAAAGTTCTGAAGAAGTTCAAAATGGACCAGTCAAAGAAAGGGTTCTTGCCTGTGTTGCAAGGTGTGAAGTTGAGTAAGACTCAAAGCACGACCACGACAGAAGAAAGAGAAAGGATGAAAGTCATTCACCTTGACAAAGTTCTGAAGAAGTTCAAAATGGGCCAGTCAAAGAAAGGGTTCTTGCCTGTGTTGCAAGGTGTGAAGTTGAGTAAGACTCAAAGCACGACCACGACAGAAGAAAGAGAAAGGATGAAAGTCATTCAATATGCCTCAGCCATAGGCTCTATAAAGTATGCCATGCTATGTACCAGACCTGTTGTGTGCCTTGCCATGAATCTGGCTAGGGGGTACAATAGTGATCCACGAGTGGATCACTGGACAGCGGTCAAAATTATCCTTAGCTACCTAAAGAGGACTAAGGAAATGTTTCTCGGTTATGGAGGTGATAAAGACTTCGTCGTAAAGGGTTAGATCGATGCAAGCTTTGACACCGATCCGGATGACTCTGAGTCTCAACCTGGATACGTATTGAATGTGGGAGTAATTAGCTAGATTAACTCCATGCAGAGCATTGTAGACATAGAAATTTGCAAAGTACGCACAGATCTAAATATTGCAAACCTGTTGACTAAAACCTCTCTCACAAGCAAAACATGATCACACCTTAGAACTCATTGGGTGTTAATCACATGGCGATGTGAACTAGATTATTGACTCTAGTGCAAGTGGGAGACTGTTGGAAATATGCCCTAGAGGCAATAATAAAGTGGTTATTATCATATTTCCTTGTTCATGATAAAGGTTTATTATTCATGCTAGAATTGTATTGACCGGAAACTTAAATACATGTGTGGATACATAAACAAACACTGTGTCCCTAGTGAGCCTCTACTAGACTAGCTCGTTGATCAAAAGATGGTTAAGGTTTCCTAACCATAGACATGAGTAGTCATTTGATTATGGGATCACATCATTAGGAGAATGTTGTGATGGACAAGACCCATTCGTTAGCTTAGCATATGATCGTTCAGTTCATTGCTACTACTTTCTTAAATGTCAAATATATATTCCTTCGACCATGAGATCATGCAACTCCCGGATACCGGAGGAATACCTTGTGTGCTATCAAACATCACAACGTAACTGGGTGATCATAAAGATGCTCTACAGGTATCTCCGAAGGTGTCTATTGAGTTGCCGTGAATCGAGATTGGAATTTGTCACTCCGTATGATGGAGAGGTATCTCTGGGCCCTCTCGGTAATACAACATCACAAGAAGCTTGCAAGCAAAGTGACTAAGGAGTTAGTTACGGGATGATGTATTACGGAACAAGTAAAGCAACTTACCGGTAATGAGATTGAACTAGGTATGAAGATACCGACGATCAAATCTCGGGCAAGTAACATACCGACGGACAAAGGGAACTACGTATGTTGTCATAAAGGTTCGACCGATAAAGATCTTCGTAGAATATGTAGGAACCAATATGGACATCCAGGTCCCGCTATTGGTTATTGACTGGAGAAGCGTCTCGGTCATGTCTACATCATTCTCAAACCCGTAGGGTCCGCACGCTTAACGTTCGTTGATGATATAGTTTTATATGAGTTATGTATGTTGGTGACCGAATGTTGTTCGGAGTCCTGGATGAGATCACAGACATGACGATGAGCTCCGGAATAGTCCGGAGGTAAAGACTAATATATGGGATAATAGTGTTTGGTCTCCGTAAGGGTTCCGGAATTCACCGAAAGGGGTTTCAGATGTTTCCCGAAATGTTCTGGTGCGAGAACACGTTATTTGGGCCAAGGGGTAAAGCCCATGAGGCTTTAGGAAGGTGCAAAAGGAAGTTTTGCGAAGGCCAGGGGCCAGATGCCAGGGACCCTGGGGCCGGATGCCAAGGACCCTGGTGTCTGGTCCTGGAGTCTAAGAAGGACTCTAGCCTTGCGGGCTAAACCAACTTTGAGGAGGCTCTTTCTCCAAGAAACGACCCAAGTGCTCAACATATAAATAGAGGGGTAGGGCTAGCACCCAAGACACATCGTGATTCACCAAGCCGTGTGCTGGCGCCCCCTCTCCCTTAGTGGTGTTATGTGAACGTCGACTACATGACACTTCACCATCTTTGGCCCTAAGGGAATGCATTGTGGAGTAGTTATTAGGCGCTTCATCGGAAGGGCAATAGGGTTGATGTAGAAGCCCTCCGTGATCGAATCCCCCTCCGACAGGATGCCGGAAAAGGCCCCAATAAGGGATCTCACCGGAACAGAAGGTTACAGCGGCGGAAAAGTATTTTGGTGGACGCTTCTGGTCGTTTGGGAATATTTGGGAATTTATAGTGCTGGATTTAGGGTTAGGGGGCTCCCGAGGGGCCCACAAGCCCTTAGGGCGCGCCCCTGAGGCTTGTGGCCTCCTCGGGGATTTTCTGGCCCTCTCTCCAAGTTTCGTGGTGTGTCTTCTGGTCCAAGAAAAATCATCGCGAAAGTTTTATTCCGTTTGGACTCCGTTTGATATTCCTTTTCTGTAAAACTCAAAAACAAGGAAAAAAACAGAACTGGCACTGGGCTCTAGGTTAATAAGTTAGTCCCAAAAATAATATAAAATAGCATACTAATGCATATAAAACATCCAAAATAGATAATATAATAGCATGGAACAATCAAAACTATAGATACGTTGGAGACGTATCAAACATCCCCAAACTTAATTCCTACTCGTCCTCAAATAGGTAAATGATAAAAACAGAATTTTTGATGTGGAATGCTACCTAACATATTTATCCATGTAATTTTCTTTATTGTGGCATGAATATTCAGATCCATAAGATTCAAAACAAAAGTTTAATATTGACATAAAAACAATAATACTTCAAGCATACTAATAAAGCAATCATGTCTTCTCAAAATAACATGGCCAAAGAAAGTTATCCCTACAAAATCATATAGTCTGGCTATGCTCCATCTTCATCACACAAAGTATTAAATCATGCACAACCCCGATGACAAGCCAAGAAATTGTTTCATACTTTTGATGTTCTCAAACCTTTTCAACTTTCATGCAATACATGAGCGTGAGCCATGGATATAGCACTATAGGTGGAATAGAATATGGTGGTTGTGGAGAAGACAAAAAGAAGGAGATAGTCTCACATCAACTAGGCATATCAATGGGCTATGGAGATGCCCATCATTAGATGTCAATGTGAGTGAGTAGGGATTGCCATGCAACAGATGCACTAGAGCTATAAGTTTATGAAAGCTCAAAAAGAAACTAAGTGGGTGTGCATCGAACTCGCTTGCTCACGAAGACCTAGGGCAATTTGAGGAAGCCCATCATTGGAATATACAAGCCAAGTTCTATAATGAAAAATTCCCACTAGTATATGAAAGTGACAACATAGGAGACTCTCTATCATGAAGATCATGGTGCTACTTTGAAGCACAAGTGTGGTAAAAGGATAGTAGCATTGTCCCTTCTCTCTTTTCTCTCATTTTTTTGTTTGGGCTTCTTTTGGCCTCTTTTATTTTTGTAAAGTCCGTAGAGTCATCCCAACTTGTGAGGGAATCATAGCTTCCATCATCCTTTCCTCACATGGGACAATGCTCTAATAATGATGATCATCACAATTTTATCTACTTACAACTCAAGAATTACAACTCGATACTCAGAACAAAAATATGACTCTATATGAATGCCTCCGGCGGTGTACCGGGATGTGCAATGATCAAGAGAGACATGTATAAAAAATATGAGCAGTGGCCTTGCCACAAATACTATGTCAACTACATGATCATGCAAAGCAATATGACAATGATGAAGCGTGTCATAATAAATGGAACGGTGGAAGTTGCATGGTAATATATCTCGGAATGGCTATGGAAATGCCATAATAGGTAGGTATGGTGGATGTTTTGAGGAAGGGTATATGGTGGGTGTAGTGCACCGGCGAAAGTTGCGCGGTACTAGAGAGGCTAGCAATGGTGGAAGGGTGAGAGTGCGTATAATCCATGGACTCAACATTAGTCATAAAGAACTCACATACTTATTGCAAAAGTTTATTAGCTATCGAAACAAAGTACTGCACGCATGCTCCTAGGGGGATAGATTGGTAGGAAAATACCATCGCTCGTCCCCGACCGCCACTCATAAGGAAGACAATCAATAAATAAATCATGCTCCGACTTCATCACATAACAGTTCACCATACGTGCATGCTACGGGAATCACAAACTTTAACACAAGTATTTCTACCAATCCACAATTACTCACTAGCATGACTCTAATATCACCATCTTTATATCTCAAAACAATCATAAGGAATCAAACTTCTCATAGTATTCAATGCTCTTTATATGAAAGTTTTTATTATATCCCTCTTGGATGCCCATCATATTAGGACTAAATTCATAACCTATGCAAATTACCATGCTGTTTAGAGAGACTCTCAAAATAATATAAGTGAAGCATGCGAGTTCAACAATTTCTATAAAATAAAGCCACCGCCATGCTCTAAAAAGATATAAGTGAAGCACTAGAGCAAAATTGCCTAGCTCAAAAGATATAAGTGAAGCACATAGAGTATTCTAATAAATTCACGATTCATGCGTGTCCCTCTCAAAAGGTGTGTACAGCAAGGATGATTGTGGCAAACTAAAAAGCAAAGACTCATATCATACAAGACGCTACAAGCAAAACATATATCATGTGGTGAATAAAAATATAGCCTCAAGTAAATTTACCGATAGACGAAGACGAAAGAGGGGATGCCATCCGGGGCATCCCAAGCTTAGATGCTTGGTTGTCCTTGAATATTACCTTCGGTTGCCTTGGGCATCCCCAAGCTTAGGCTCTTTCCACTCCTTATTCCATAGTCCATCAAATCTTTACCCAAAACTTGAAACTTCACAACATAAAACACAACAGAAAACTCATGAGATCCGTTAGTATAAGAAAATAAATCACCACTTTTTGGTACTGTTGTGAACTCATTCTTTATTTATATTGGTGTAATATCTACTGTATTCCAACCTCTCCAAGGTTCATACCCCCCGATACTACCCATAGATTCATCAAAATAAGCAAACAACACATAGAAAACAGAATCTGTCAAAAAACAGAACAGTCTGCGAAGATCTGAATTGTTCTCATACTTCTGTAACTCCAAAAATTCTGAAACATTAGTAGAACAGAGGAAATTTGTATATAAATCTTTTGTAAAAAATTCAGGGTTTTTACATGCTCCAGTGAATTAAAAAAATTCTGTTACTCGACGCAGAAGTTTCTGTTTTTCAGCAAGATCAAATCAACTATCACCGTAAGCCATCCCAAAGGTCTTACTTGGCTCAAACACTAATTAAAACACGAAAACACAATTACTACAGAGGTAATAATGTGTATTTATTTAAAAACAGAACCAAAAACAAAAACATAAAAATAAAATTGGCTTGCCTCCCAACAAGCGCTATTGTTTAATGCCCCTAGCTAGGCATAAAACATAGATCTAGGTATTGTCATCTTTGGTATGCAATCCATAAGTAGCTCTCATAATGGATTCATATGGAAACTTAATTTTCTTTCTTGGAAAGTGTTCCATGCCCTTCCTTAACGGAAATTGAAATCTAATGTTTCCTTCTTTCATATCAATAATTGCACCAATCGTTCTAAGGAAAGGTCTACCAAGAATAATAGGACATGTAGGATTGCAATCTATATCAAGCACAATGAAATCTACGGGCACATAATTCCTATTTGCAACAATAAGAACATCATTAATTCTTCCCATAGGTTTCTTAATAGTGGAATCCGCGAGATGCAAATTTAAAGAACAATCATCAAATTCACGAAAACCTAGCACATCACATAAAGTTTTTGGAATCGTGGAAACTCTAGCACCCAAATCACACAACTCATGGCACTCATAATCTTTAATTTTAATCTTAATATTAGGTTCCCACTCATCATAAAGCTTTCTAGGGATAGAAACTTCCAACTCAAGTTTTTCTTCAAAAGATTTCATCATAGCATCAACGATATGTTTAGTAAAAGCTTTATTTTGATTATAAGCATGAGGAGAATTCAACATGGATTGCAACAAGGAAATACAATCTATCAAAGAACAATTATCATAATTAAAATCCTTGAAATCCAAAAGAGTGGGTTCATCGCTACTTAAAGTTTTGACCTCTCCAATCCCACTTTTATCAATTTTTGCATTAAGATCTAAAAACTCCGATTCATTGGGACACCTTCTAGCTAAAGTTGACTCATCTCCAGTCCCATCTTTATCAAGTTTTATATTAGAAAACAAAGATTCAATAGGAGTCATGCCAATCACTTTAAGATCTTCATCATTATTTTCAGACGAAATCGTAGAACACGCTTTAACAAACCAATCTCGCTTAGCACGCATCCTAGCGGTTCTTTCTTTGCACTCATCAATAGAAATTTTAATAGATTTAAGAGATTCATTAATATCATGCTTGGGTGGCATAGATCTAATTTTCAAAGAATCAATCTCAAGAGAAATTCTATCAACGTTCCTAGCCAAATCATCAATCTTGAGCAATTTTTCTTCAACCATAGCATTGAAAACTTTTTGCGAATTAATAAATTCTTTAATATTGTCCTCAAGACCAAAGGGCATCTTATTATAATTTCCATAAGAATTGTTGTAGGAATTACCATAATTGTTAGTGGAATTACTAGGAAATGGCCTAGGGTTGAAATTACCTCTATACTCGTTATTACCAAAATTGTTCCTACAAACAAAATTCACATCCATAGATTCATTATTGTTCTCAATCAAAGTAGACAAAGGCATATCATTAGGATCAATAGGAGCACTCTTACTAGCAAAAAATTTCATAAGTTCATCCATCTTTCCACTCAAAGTATTAATTTCTTCAATCGCATGCACTTTTTTACTAGTGGAAGATCTTTCAGTATGCCATTGAGAGTAATTAGCCATAATATTATCTAAGATTTAGCAAAGCGGCATTACTAGCAAATACTTATCTCTACTTTGCTGCATCTTCACTAACAAGATTCCGCACTAGTGGCGGGAGCAATCGGAGTACTAATAAAATCATTATTATTAGTATTGGAAAAGTCAGAGAACTTGGTGTTTTCTTGAGACATCGCGCCAAAGCAATCAATCTAACACACGAGCAAACGAAAAAGACAAACAGAAAAAGGGCAAATAAAAAGGCAAAACTTTTTGTGTTTTTTTGAAATCGTTTTAGAAGTGGGGGATAGGAAAATGAGAGGCAAATGGCAAATAATGTAATGCAAGAGATGAGAGTTTATGGTGGGTACTTGGTAGGCTTGATGTAGATCTCCTCGGCAACGGCGCCAGAAATTCTTCCTGCTACTTCTTGAGCTTGCATTGGTTTTTCCCTTGAAGAGGAAAGGGTGATGCAGCAAAGTAGGGATAAGTATTTTCCTCAGTTAAGAACCAAGGTATCAATCCAGTAGGAGATACACGCAAGTCTCCAATCTATGCACCTGCACAAACAATCAAACACTTGCACCCAACGCGATAAAGGGGTTGTCAATCCCTTCACGGTCACTTGCAAAGGTGAGATCTGATAGAGATAGATATAAAAGCTTACTAAAACGTAAAACAAAATAAAAGTAAATAAATTGCAGCAAGGTATTTTTGGGGTTTTTGGTTTATAGATCTGAAAATATATGATGGAAAATAGACCCGTGGGCCATAGGTTTCACTAGAGGCTTCTCTCTTGAAGGCAAATACTACGATGGGTGAACAAATTACTGTCGAGCAATTGATAGAAAAGCGCAAAGTTATGATGATATCCAAGGCAATGATTATGAATATAGGCATCACGTCCGTGTCAAGTAGACCGAAATGATTCTGCATCTACTACTATTACTCCACACATCGACCGCTATCCAGCATGCATCTAGAGTATTAAGTTCATAAGAACGGAGTAATGCCTTAAGTAAGATGACACGATGTAGAGGGATAAACTCAAGCAATATGATGAAAACCACATCTTTTTACCCTTGATGGAAACAATACAATACGTGCCTTGCTACCCCTACTTTGTCACTGGGTGAGGACACCGCAAGATTGAACCCAAAACTAAGCACCTCTCCCATTGCAAGAAGAACCAATCTAGTTGGCCAAACCAAACCGATAATTCGAAAAGAAATACAAAGATATCAAATCATGCATATAAGAATTCAGAGAATATTTAAATAATATTCGTAGATAAACTGATCATAAATCCACAGTTCATCAGATCTCGACAAACACACCGCAAAAGAATATTACATCGGATAGATCTCCAAGAACAACGAGGAGAACATGGTATTGAGGATCAAAGAGAGAGAAGAAGCCATCTAGCTACTAGCTATGGACCCGTAGGTCTGTGGTAAACTACTCACGCTTCATCGGAAGGGCAATAGAGTTGATGTAGAAGCCCTCTGTGATCGAATCCCCCTCCGGTAGGATGCCGGAAAAGGCCCCAAGATGGGATCTCACGGGTACAGAAGGTTACGGTGGCGGAAAAGTATTTTGGTGGACGCCTCTGGTGGTTTGGGAATATTTTTGAATTTATAGGCCAAAGATTAGGGTTGGAGGACTCCCGTGGGGTCCACAAGCCGGGGGGGCACCCCCTAGGGCGCACCCTAAGGGCTTGTGGAGCGCTCGGGACTCTTCTGCCTTCCTCTCCAAGTCCTACGTGTGTCTTCTGGTCCAAGAAAAATCACCACGATAGTTTTATTCCGTTTGGACTCCGTTTAGTATTCCTTTTCTGTAAAACTCAAAAACAAGGAAAAAACAGAAACTGGCACTGGGCTCTAGGTTAATAAGTTAGTCCTGAAAATAATATAAAATAGCATATTAATGCATATAGAACATCCAAAACAGAAAATATAATAGCTTGGAACAATCAAAAATTATAGATACATTGGAGACGTATCAAAATTAAACTCATGAGACACATCACCAAAGCTGACACTGACGGTTTCTTTATTGCAGTCTATCTTAGCATTAACAATGTTCAAGAAAGGTCTACCAAATATAATGGGAAAATCATCTTGTGGAGAACCAAGAACTAGAAAATTAGTAGGATATTTTGATTTCCCACACAAGACTTCAACATCTCTAACAATCCCAAGTGGTGTAATGGTGTCTCTGTTTGCCAGTTTAATAGTAACATCAATATCTTCTATTTCAGCAGGTGCAATATCATTCATAATTTCTTGATATAAAGTAAAAGGGACAGCACTCACACTAGCATCCAAATCACATAAACCATGATAGCAATGATCTCCTATTTTAACTGAAACAACAGGCATGCCAACAACGGGCTTATTCTTATCTTTAGTATCGGGTTTGGAAATTCTAGCAGCTTCATCACATAAATAAATAACATGCCCATCTATATTATCAACCAAGAGATCTTTAACCATAGCAATACTAAGTTCTACTTTAATTTGTTCAGAGGGTCTAGGTTGTCGGCGTCCTGGGACAGGGGGTGCCCAGACTTGCCTGCCTGCGGCCCATGGCGTGGCTCCATCGACGGCCTAGTACGGCCCAGCTTCAGCAACGACAACTCAAGACCCTCGCGAGGGGCCAGGCCTCGCGAGGAGGACGACACCAAGACCTCCACAAGGGGCAGCCTCCCCAGGCTGGCTCCCGAGGAGCGGAGATGTCAATGTAAGCTGCACCTCGCGAGGTTCGCCTGACGTGAGCCATGACGACCAGGACCAGGCGGGCGCCAGTGGGCGCAGTGTACCAGTTTCCTCTTTGGTGCAAAGGAGGCAAGCGCAGGCGCAGAGTCACGAGGAACCAAGCAAAGGTTTCCATATCAGTGCAACAAGACCAGGACCACCAGGACGGCAGGACGGAGGTCATCGAGGAGCCCACTGCAGCGTCACCACCAGAGGCTTTTGCAGGCGAAGACTACTTTTGTCAGGATAACTTGTACTAGTTGTCTCCCTTCAAATTTGGCCGTCGTGGGATCCCTTCCCGCCTACATTTGGGAAGAGGACCAAGGCCACTATAAATAGGACTTAGCCACCACCTTGGGAGAGGGACCGAAAACCAGGAACCGAGAACAACCGAAGCTGGATCAGATCCATTCCACCCACACCACCTCACCAGCTCATCGAGCTCAAGAACACCTCACCTCCTGAGGTTGTTCCATCTATGTACTAGTTCGTCCTTAGCCCCCCGAGGCAATCCACCACAAAGCTGGAGTAGGGTATTACACCGCAAGGTGGCCCGAACCAGGATAAACTGCTGTGTCTCTTGTTCCTTGGGTACGTCGAGCTAGGCCGTGGAATCGTTGAGCAGGCAGATTGGGGAGAGAGAGTTCTTCGCACGCACCCCAGAGTTTGAACCTCTCAAGGGTCTGCGGAACCCTGAATCCGACATTTGGCGCGCCAGGTAGGGGTGCTTCGGAGCCTTTTTCCCGTTGGTCGACCCGCCGCTGCTCCACCGCTTCCATGGCCGACGCCCGCCGAGCCCGTGCTGAGCGTCGGGCCGCCCTCGCTGCTCGCATCGCCCAGACGGCGCCCGCAAGCGGGCTTCCCGCCGTTCTCCATCGCCTACTGCTAACGCCGCCCCCGGCCCGGCGGGACACAAGCAGCAGGCTTCATCGCCGCACCCCTCCGTGCGGCGTGATGGGCGCACGGCCACTCCGTCGCTGACCCTGGCGGGTTCGTCGTCTCACGCTCGTCGCGGGACGGCGGACGCGCAAGCTGCATTGCTCATGGTGCGCGAGCTCTTGCGCTACCGCCCTGTCGACGACTTCTATGAGGACTGGCTCGAGCGCATTGCCGAGCTCATCAGCGCCGCAGGAGGCTCGCCCGCGCCCTCTCTCTCGCTGCCTCGCCCGCCACCTCCCGCGGGCGACGTAGCCCACGTAGCGCCTCCGCCTCCTCCCCGTCAAGACGTCGCCCTCGCACCAAGGCGCGCGGCCCCACGGCGTGACCCGCCGCGCTAGGTGCCCGCGCGCGAAGAAGCAAGCTGCCAGGAGGTCCATCGGCCGCAGGAAGATGCTCCTGCACTCCCAGCACCCCCACACCAAGACCGCGCACCGCGTGTGGTGGTGGCGCGCGGGCGCCAAGATCAAGCTCCACCTCCACGTCGGACTCCCGTAACCACCGCGAGCTGCCGAGCCTTCACTCCCGAGCTACGCAGCGTCGTCTGGCCGGGGAAGTTCAAGCCTGACCTGCCTCCACGCTACGACGGCACCCCCGACCCAGCTGAGTTCCTGCAACTCTACGAGCTGAGCATCAAGGCGGCCAACGGCGACGAGAAGGTCATGGCGAACTAGTTCCCCATGGCTCTCAAGGATGGCGCGCGCTCATGGCTCCTGAACCTGCCCGCAGGATCGATCTCCTCCTAGGACGAGATGCGCGAGTGTTTCGTCGCCAACTTCCAAGGCACCCGTGACCGCCCGCCTGCCGCGGGTGACCTGCGACGCATCAAGCAGCAGCCAGGGGAAACCCTGCAGAAGTACATCCAGCGCTTCAACAGCGTCCGTCTCAAGATCCCTAAGGTGTCGGATGAGGCCATCATCTCAGCATTCTCTGATGGCGTCCGTGATGTCAAGATGAAGGAGGAGCTCACCATACACAAGGACCTGTGCACGGCTCTGGAGATGTTCAACATGGCGACCAAGTGTGCGAGAACTGAGGAGGGACGCCTCTCCCTCCTCGAGCTTCCGGCGGCTGACCCAGAAGACAAGAAGGCCAAGGCCAAGGACGTGAAACACAAGGGGACAGCCGTGCTTGCGGCTGAACCAGAGATGAAGCGCGGCTGTGACCACCCAGAGTCATCCAAGGGCAGCCGTCTGTTCTGCGTCTTCCACAACATACACAGTCACACCACCAACGACTGCCATGAGCTCAGGGCCATCCACGACGGGCGCCTCGGTCGACGCCCCGAGCGCAACGATCGAGGCTACGGCCACGGAGGAGGCCGAGGTGGAGGACGCTGGGACGACCGCGGGCCTCGCCAGGAGTGGCGTGACCAGCCTCGTGAGGACCGCTGGTAGGGCCAGCCTCGCGAGGGCGCCTGGAGAGATCAGCCTCGTGAGGACCGTCCTCAGGGCAATGCCGGCCTCCCTCTGCTGCCACCGCCACCAAGGAGGAACGACGACCACCACCAGGATGAGGGGGCTGGGGGCTTCCAGGAGCCTCGTGCCGTCGCTTGCATCCTGGGCGGTGCTCAGGCCCGAGCCTCCCAGCGTATCTTCAAGCAGTTCGCCCGTGAGGTGAACGCGGCTCTCCCCAGGCTCGAGGCCACACACCCGCTCAGGTGGTCCAAGTGCATCATCACCTTCAGCTCGGCAGACCAGCTCAAGTGCGCGGCAATCGACGGTGCCCTCCCGATGCTCTGCTCTCCCGTCATCAGCAACGTCCTCATCACCAAGACCCTCATCGATGGCGGTGTGGGGCTCAATGTCCTTTCCATCGAAACGTTCGATCGCCTCCGAGTGCCCTATGATCAGCTGCAGCCCACCAAGCCCTTCTCAGGAGTGACCGACGGCTCCACCACCCCGATAGGGCAGATCCGCCTCCCTGTCACTTTCGGCCAGCGCGACAACTACCGCACCGAGCTCATCGACTTCGACGTCGCCCACATTCGTCTTCCGTACAATGCCATCCTTGGGTACCCAGCCCTAGCCAAGGTCATGGCGGTGACTCATCATGGCTACAATATCCTCAATATACCAGGGAGCCGCGACATCATTACGATCGCCTGCGAGGAAAAGGACGCGGTGTGCTCTCTCGAGCGCGCCTACCAGGCCGCGGCGGTTGAGGACCCAAACAACGAAAGCACCATCTACCCTCGTGAGGTTATCCCCAAGAAGAAGGAACAGCTGTTCCGCCAAGGGCCTCAGGAGAACGGCGTCTCCACCAGCACCACCTCACGACCAGCGCCCTCGGATGGGGCGCCACCCTTTCTCACGTAGGAAGGCGTGCCCGGCGCCCCTCTCAGGCTGGGCTCGGGGGCTCCCCTCTGGAGGGCCTCTGAACTAGCCAACGTCACGAGGGAGGCGCTCGGGCACCACGTGGAGGCATGCTTCAGCGCGCATTTCCGCCAAGAGGGCACAAGGCACGAGGTGCCCGGTGCTCAGGAGTTCGTCATCAAGGCAATCGAAGAGCTTCAAGAGGCAAGAGCCATGCGCGGCGACCACCGCCCGCCACCTGGCTCGGCTCCTTGTCCTGGCGAGGACGGTGAGCTGCGCGTCTGCATCAGCTACCCCGGGCTAAACAGGGTTGCGTCTCAGGAGCGCTTCTGGCCATCGCGTGTTGGTCGGTGCGAGGGCCCCCCTCACAGCTACGTTCGCATGCCGTACAGCCTGCCGAACGCGGCTGTCACCTTCCAATGCCACCTGCGGCGCGTCCTGGCGGCTCAGGAGACCAGGCGCCAGGCGGTCCTGGTGGAGATGGAGACGGTTCTCCGCGAGCCCCCTGAGCCTTCAGAGCCTCCCGAGGTTCAGGGCCCAGGTGACTCGTGAGGAGCGAGTTCTTCAGCACACATGTTCAGCTACTCCAACATCTCTTCAGCAACGATACCAGGTGACATTTTCTAGTTTATTCAGTTGGGGGCGCCCCTCGGGCAGCATTATCCCCAGATCGCGTGGGCCTGTCCCTGCGACATGTATCCTTTTGCATCTTGATTCACTCCATTGGGGGTGCCCTTCGGGCTGCATCATCCCCAAGCCGCGTGGGTCCGTCCCTGTGGCATGTATCGCTTTGCATCTATCAGAACTAGCCTTATTCTTGCCATCGGTCACTTTATGATTATCACCTGCTTGCTCGTTGAGTTTCGCGGCCTCCCGCGTTGCCGACCTGCCTCCTGCTCATCCCGCAACGGGGGCTACACATGCTGGCACGGCGCTTGTGCTTGGGTCTGTCCCTGCAATGCTGACAAATCTGAGGGATCGAGCTCTGGCTCGCGGCCCACCCCGCGTACGTCACCTCACCAGATCCTCAGTGCCTTCATCTTCTTGCGGAAAGACCAGCGGCAGGACAGCAAACGCGACTATAAGTTATATCCTCTCCTTGGACTAACCCGCAAGAATCTCCAGAGCTTAACTACAGGCGGTCCCGCCGGCCGCCCCTTTTTACAAGATTCGCTTGCGCGTTAAAGGGGGCGCTCCTGAGCACTGCGCCTCAGGAGCTCGTACTTACTCTCCAGCCCTCACCCCCTGGCCTTGACCACGGCATCGCGACCTGGCATACCAGCGGCGGCTGAGCCTCGCTCGAGGGTCGGGACCTGAGGACACAGAGCATTCAGATAAGCGAGGAAAGGGGAGGCCGGCGCGAGCCCTACCTGATAGCACCACCGCCAAAGCGCAAATCAGGCGCCGCGCGAAGGAATCACCTCAAGTTCATCAAGATAAGTTACCCATGCGAATCAGCGCGAACCCGTTGCCTGGAATTTTTTAACTTTCGTAACCTCGCTCTAGCAATGCCACTTCTCTTTTCGGCCTTTAGGGAGCTGCTTGCACGCCAAAGGGGACCTCTTGAGCATCACGCCTCAGGAGCTCTTACCGGACCTCGGGCCGCTCACCTCCTGGCCTTGACCACGGCATCGCGACCTGGCATACCAGCGACGGCTGAAGCCTGCCTGGGGACTGGGACCTGCCGACGTAGAGCGCAAGGCTACTGCGAGAACAAAAAGGGGGACAATGCCGAAGCGAGAACGCGCAGCTATAACCTCACACCAGGAATAACAAACATTGAAGCAAAAGCATTACAATTCCCATACATACCCCCACGGGGTTCGCCTTGGCTCTTCACAGGGAACAAAAGAAGAAAAATCTTGAGAAACCCTGGTAGCGGCCATCGCCGTCGACGCCATCATCAACAGTGGGCCGCATGAGGCCGACGCCAACCCCATCCTGGTCATCGTCGACGTCGAGCGGACGCTGCCGCCTTGCTCCGGGTACGGCGGGAGTTTGGCGGCACGTAGCTGTCGTCGCTCGACTCCGGAGACTCGCTAGGCTCGGGAGAGTGGCTGGACTCCCAGGAGCCGTCGCTGCTACTGGAGGAGCTGTCGGCAGGCCCGGAGGCGGGCTCAGCGCCTGCAGCTGTGCCACGAGGGCCGCTTCCTCTGGGGCAGCACTCCAGGCGGTGGCCCTCCTCGTCGAAGACCTTGAAGAACAGCGTGGAGGCACCGTCATACTCAAAGTGGATGACGAGGGCTCCCTCCGCGCGGCAGGCGCGGGCGACCTCGCCCCATCCTCGGGTCATGAAGATCTTGCCTGGGGGGACGACCTCGACCTCCGCCCCCATGGCCGGACTACAGCACCCGGCGCGCTGCAACCGCAGCTTAAGTGGCCCCCTTGGCAGCATCTCCTCGGCGAAGAACCATGGGAGCTGGATCCATGAGCGCCCTGGCATCACCGCCCACACCACGAACTCGCGCGAAGAACTTTCGGTGTGGGTTCGCGGGCCTGTCGCCCGTGCGACCTCAGCCAGGCCACCACGGCCGTGGCTCGCATGGCGCGGGGCGTCGCCACCTTCTCCAGAGTCTTGAGCTCGGGCGTACAGAGGGAGCGGGAAGCCCGGTGGAGGAGCTCGAGCCAGGGTCACGTCACCTCCAGCCTCTCGCCAACATCGCGGGGACAGCTGAGCCTCTTCTTCGGTGGGAGTGGTCCCTGCTCCTCGCGAGGGGTTTTCCCTTTCTCCATGGGGGAGAACCTCCTAATCGGCGCCATGAGCACCACGGCAAGACGGCAAGGCAAGAAGGAAGAAGGAGCGGGTGGCGAGAAGACGAAGACGAGCAAAGGGGGCTTCGCCCCTCTCCTCATTTATAGCCAAGGGAAGGCCGATCGCCGGCCTCCACGATCACGCGTAATAATGATTTTTCTCTGCATGCAGCAGGGTCTCGTCAAGTCGAAGCAGTTGCCAAGGCAGCATGGGGAAGCGGAGGCGCACATGTCCCATCAATCGCCACGCGGCAACCAAGGCCGCAGGCGGTTAGGGCCCGCGGCGCTCCGCACTTGCCCTTTGGCTTCGCCTCGAAGCCAAGTTCGAGCGTGCCTTGGGCCCGGGGGCTACTGTTGGCGTCCTGGGACCGGGGGTGCCCAGACTTGCCTGCCTGCGGCCCGTGGCGTGGCTCCACGACGGCCTGGTACGGCCCAGCTTCAGCAACGACAACTCAAGACCCTCGCGAGGGGCCAGGCCTCGCAAGGAGAACGACACCAAGACCTCCACGAGGGGCGGCCTCCCCAGGCTGGCTCCCGAGGAGCGGAGATGTCAATGTAAGCTGCACCTCGCGAGGTTCGCCTGACATGAGCCATGACGACAAGGACCAGGCGGGCACCAGCGGGCGCAGTGTACCAGTATCCTCTTTGGTGCAAAGGAGGCAAGCGCAGGCGCGGAGTCCCGAGGAATCAAGCAAAGGTTTCCATATTTGTGCAACAAGACCAGGACCGCCAGGATGGCAGGACGGAGGTCATCGAGGAGCCCACTGCAGTGTCACCACCAGAGGCTTTTGCAAGCGAAGACTACTTTTGTCAGGATAACTTGTACTAGTTGTCTCCCTTCGAATTTGGCCGTTGTGGGATCCCTTCCCGCCTACATTTGGGAAGAGGACCAAGGCCACTATAAATAGGACTTAGCCACCACCTTAGGAGAGGGACCGAAAACTAGGAACCGAGAACAACCGGAGCTGGATCAGATCCATTCCACCCACACCACCTCACCAGCTCATCGAGCTCAAGAACACCTCACCTCCTGAGGTCATTCCACCTCTGTACTAGTTCATCCTCAGCCCCCCGAGGCAATCCACCACAAAGCTGGAGTAGGGTATTACACCGCAAGGTGGCCCGAACCAGGATAAACTGCTGTGTCTCTTGTTCCTTGGGTACGTCGAGCTAGGTCGTGGAATCGTTGAGCAGGCAGACTGGGGAGAGAGAGTTCTTCGCACGCACCCCAGAGTTCGAACCTCTCAAGGGTCTGCGGAACCCTGAATCCGACATAGGTGTTTTGATATTACTTTTGTTAACCACATTTGAAACCTTAGCATGTTCCTTTATCCTAACAGGGAAAGGTGGTTTCTCAATGTAAGCAGTAGGCACAACTGGGTCAACATTATAAATGATAGTTTCATTTCTGATTATAACTGGCTCCTCAATCTGTTCTTTAATAAGAGGATGATATTTAAACCACCTATCCTTAGGGATATCAACATGAGTAGCAAATGATTCACAAAAAGAGGCTACTATCTTAGAGTCAAGTCCATATTTAGTGCTAAACTTGTAAAAAGCATCGGTATCCATAAAAGATTTAACACAATCAAACCTAAGTGTTATACCTAACTCATTACATTTGTCGAGTTCCAAATCTTCAGAGTTGCATTTAATTCTTTCAAGAAGGTCCCACCTGAATTCAGTAGTTTTCTTCATAAAAGAGCCAGTCGAAGAAGAGTCGAGCATGGTTTGATTATCATGAGAAAACCGAGCATAAAATTTTTGTAAGATAATTTCCCTTGAGAGCTCATGATTGGGGCATGTATACATCATATACTTAAGCCTCCCCCAACCTTGAGAGATACTTTCTCCTTCACGAGGCCAAAAATTATATATATAATTCCGATCATGATGAACTAGATGCATAGGATAAAACTTTTGATGAAATTCCAATTTCAATCGATTCCAATCCCAAGCTCCAATACCATCACATAGCCTATACCATGTCAATGCTTCCCCCCCCCCCCAAAGATAAAGGGAAAACCTTCTTCTTAACTTCATCTCCGGGTAAACCTGCAAGCTTAAATAATCGACAAACTTCATCCACATAGATTAGGTGCATATCAGGATGTAATGTTCCATCTCCTGCATAAGGATTAGCCAGCAGTTTCTCTATCATACCCGAAGGAAATATCATAACCAATATTTTAAGTAGGTGCAGTAGGTTGAGTTGAAACTCTTTGTGTTTCCGGTCGAGGTGAAGATACCCCTAACAAACCCCTCAAAGGATTGTTTTCCTTAGTAGCAAGTAACAGTAAATTTCAGCACGTAATATATATTTTTCCTTACCAAATTGCACTCACCAAAAGCGCTTCACTCCCCGACAACTGCGCCAGAAAAGAGCCTTGATGACCCACAAGTATAGGGGATCAATCGTAGTCCTTTAGATAAGTAAGAGTGTCGAACCCAACGAGGAGCAAAAGGAAATTACAAGTGGTTTTCAGCAAGGTATTTTCTGCAAGCACTGAAATTATCGGTAACAGGTGGTTTGGTAGCAAGATAATCTGTAAAAAGTAACAAGTAACCATAGTAACAATAGGTGCAGCAAGGTAGCCCAATCCTTTTTGTAGCAAAGGATAGGCCGGAACAATCTCTTATAATAAGTAAAACATTCTCGAGGACACCTGGGAATTTCATCTAGCCACTTTCATCATGTTGGTTTGATTCGCGTTCGCTACTTTGATAATTTGATATGTGGGTGGACCGGTGCTTGGGTGTTGTTCTTACTTGAACAAGCCTCCCACTTATGATTAACCCCTCTCACAAGCATCCGCAACTACGAAAGAAGAATTAAGATAAAATCTAACCATAGCATTAAACATATGGATCCAAATCAGCCCCTTACGGAATAGCGCATAAACTAGGGTTCAAGTTTCTGTCACTCTAGCAACCCATCATCTAATAACTACTCCACAATGCATTCCCTTAGGACCAAAGATGGTGAAGTGTCATGTAGTCGACGTTCACATAACACCACTAAGGGAATCACAACATACATATCACCAAAATATCGAACGAATACCAAATTCACATGATTACTTATGACAAGAATTCTCCCATGTCCTCAAGAACAAAAGCAACTACTCACAAATAATATTCATGCTCAAGATCAGAGGGATATTAAATAGCATAATAGATCCGAACATATAATCTTCCACCAAATAAACCAACTAGCATCAACTACAAGATGTAATCAACACTACTAGCAACCCACAGGTACCAATCTAAGGTTTTGATACAAAGATTGAATACAAGAGATGAACTATGGTTTTGAGATGAGATGGTGCTGGTGAAAATATTGATGAAGATTGGTCTTCCCACAATGAGAGGGTTGTTGGTGATGACGATGGCTTCGATTTCCCCTTCCCGGAGGGAAGTTTCCTCAGCGAAATCGCTCTGCCGGAGAGCAAAAGTGCTCCTGCCCCAGTTCTGCATCAAGGCGGTGGCTCTCCATCCCGAAAGTCCTCTCCTTATTTTTTTTCTAGGGCAAATGGCCTCACATACCAAAATATGGGCACCGGGGGCTGGCCAGGGGCCCCACGACCCACCAGGGCACACCTGGGGAGTAGGCGTGCCCTGGTGCCTTGTGGGCACCTGGGTGGCCCCCCTATGGTACTTCTTTGCTCCAGTATTTTTTATTTATTCCAAAATAAATCTCCGTAAAATTTCAGCTCATTTGGAGATGTGCAGAATAGGTATCTCTGACATAGCTTTTTCGGGTCCAGAATTCCAGTTGCCGGCAATCTCCCTCTTTGTGTAAACCTTGCATATTATGAGAGAAAAGGCATTAGAATTGCTCCACCAAGTGTTATTTTGCTTGAAAACACTATAAATAACAGTAGGAAAACATGATGCAAAATGGACGTATCAAGAGGCAGGACGGGAATATATGAATTGTCAGGAGCAGCGGTAGACCTTCAAAGGAGCGGCTCAAAAAGGGTGGTGCCCCAATGGGTATAATGTTCATGGTAAAAGGTGTCTGGTTCAATGAAAGGTGTGCACACATATTATTGTGCAAGGTTTATGCAGTGGAAAATGAAGGTTCCTATGTCATTATGATGATACAAGACCAGCATGAGGGGTGTAACTTGCTTGTTTCAATTACGATTGTCCGTTCATTATTGTTGTTTCCTCTTAAGCTAGCTTAAGTACATCAAGTGTTGGCACCTAGACACATACAAAGAACAGAGAGAGAGAGAGAGAGGTTGGTCGTATGGATTATCAGGAGTGTCGGCGGACCATCAAAGGGACCTTCTATACCAAGGTGGTGCCCCAATGGGTACAATGCTTAAGGTATAAAGGGTGTCCGATCCAATAAAAAGTTGCACACATACGATTGTGTAAGGTTTGGGCAATGGAAAATGAAGGTTCCCATGTCATTATGATGATATGGGGAGACTAGACTAACGTGAGGGGTATAAGTTTCATGTTTCAATCATAATTGTCTATTCATAATTTGTGTTTCCTCCTATGCAAACTCTATAAACTTATGTTTTGAGTGACTTTTAGCACGTCGAGGGTCGGTGCCTAGATTGAATTATAGTCTGTCTATTCCCACGACAAAACACACACACAAGAAGAGAGGGAGAGAGAGGTGTCAGGACTATATGGATTGTCGGGAGCGGCGACGAACATTCAAAGGTAGCACCTCGACCATGGTGGTGCCCGATGGGTATAATGATCTTGGTTCCTAGATTAAATTATAATCCATACAATAAGAGAGAGAGTCGGTGTGAAACCGGAGGACCTCGGGGTAGGGGGTCCCGAGCTGTGAATCTCGGAAAGATGGTAACAGGAACAAGGAGACGATGTTTACCCAGGTTTGGGCCCTCTTGATGGAGGTAAAACCCTACGTCATACTCTTGTTTATATTGATGAAGATGTATCAAATACATAGTTGATCTACCTCGAGATCGTCAAATGTGTTCTAACTCTAGGGCTAGGTGAATGAGATTGCGTTGATGTCCCCTCTATGGGCTAAACCGCGTGGTTTATATACACGCCAGGTAGGCTATCTAGGGTTACAAGGTCGGTATCTTGGCGTGGAGGTGGTAGGAGAAGTCTTGGAGTGTACGTCAAGCCTTTGGTAGATGCAGTCCTGATCCCGCCTCATCGTGCAACTTCCGGAATCCATCTTGAGAAGAATGAAGGCCTGTCGGCCCTTCCCGAGGAGCATGGGCCGGCTAGGTTAGTACCCCCTAGTCTGAGACACCGTCAGTAGCCCCTGAACTAGTCTTCGATGCCGAGGATGATGTTCTTGGGCTTCGGTCCTGGAGTCTTTGGCTTGATAGGCGAGTTCCTATGAATGATAACTTTAGCTCGGCTTCACAAAGTCTTCGGCTAGGTTAGTAACCCTACCGGGCGGGGCCGGCCCCTTCGCACGTGGCGTCTAATCTCTGATCTTGGTAACCACGTCTTATGGGGAATCGACTGCTTTATGGCGAACCATCGAAGCGTTGACCCTTCCCCCTTTTATTTACAAGCCAGACATGCGGATTTGTGATACGCCCCATCCCCTTCTTTCGAGAAAACTGCACATGTCCTCCCCTCATCCCAAGTCCAACCTTGATAGCTTCCCATGGCAAGCGATGGAGGCTCTTTGAGGCGCCCTCACGGCCCTATTAGATGTGACTGGGGCAGTTGCTCCGTCTCACGCATCCATTTGGAGCACCTGGCTCCAAGGATACCTGCCAGATTCAGATCTGACAGCGACCCGCGCAGGATTAACATCCATCAACAGGCAGGTACATGCGGAGAGTCATCCTTCCCCTCGAGAGGATGAAAGGGTATGCTTCATGTCTTTCTTATTGCGCGGCCTAGGGTTTCCAATTCACCCCTCCCTCTGGGGGCCTGTTAGAGTTCTACAGGCTGCAACTTCACCACCTCACCCCCAACTCTATTTTACATATCGCGGGGTACGTCGCCCTTTGTGAGATGCACCTTGGATGCGGGGCACACTTCGGGCTGTGAAGGAAGTATTTCTACATAGTGCCCTGCTCTTCTATCGAGAAGTTGCATGAAGTCGGGGCCGCTGAAGTTTGCCAGATCAATGGGACCGAATACCCATCAGGCACACCTCGGGAGGATACCGACGTCTGGCCATCCAAGTGGTTTTACATAGACAAAGTCCCCCTCCTTGAACCAGTTCGGCCCGAACTCCCGTCATTCTCCTCGGAGCCTCCGAAGAGGCGCTATAGTTGGAGGCCAAAGGGCCCTGCCCAAGAGGAAGGCGTCGAGGTAGTCAAGCTGGCGGATCAGGTGAAGCAATTAACAAGGACCAGCCTGACTATAATTGATGTAATGGCTATGATGATAAACCGAAGAGTCCAACCACTTCTGCAGCGCTCCCATCTATTGTGTGAGTACAACGGGACCGAGGACTCTTCACGAACAATTCAACAGAGCTTCTTCGACCAAGCAGCCTTCGGGACAGTGTTGGCCGACATCTATCAGGGAGCGGTGGAGGACTTTGCCCGGCGTCAATTCCGAGATGGACTGTCCTACTACAATCCCGCCGACATAGTAAGTTTTCCCTCAGTTTCTCGTCCATCCGAGTTGTTTAATATCTGATTGCCTGTTTACTGGTTCTGAACAAAGATGGAGGCATTGGGTTGAGGCCATAAGCAGCCCAGCACCTCAGCCGAAGTCGCACCATCGAGCAGAGTACCCCCTCCTTAACGAGGATGAGGATTTGACCCCTATCTATGAATGGAGAAAATTTTATCTGGACAGCCTTGATGGCTCAAGGGTGGCCATTGCCCCCAATGTACCGGGGACAAGGCCAGCTTCATTGGTAACACACCCTTCCTCTAATCGAAAGCGAGCTCCTCGCCCTCCAGCCCCTAGTCACCTGACTTCTCCTCTAAAGGGACGGCATTCCAAACATCCACGCGAAGAAACAACTCTACGAGGGAGGTCCCCGCGGGAGGCGCAAGATGCACAGGGCGAGGTCATGGGGGCAAGCGAAAGTGCCCCCTCGATTACCAGGTAACTTCTTGATCGCTGCATTTGTGTAGGTGCCATCTCTGGCCCTGACTCCTTTGATCCTTCGCAGGAAGCCCTCGTCTTCCTCCGTGGCAGTGAGTATGGGGGCCGAGGGGATGGCGGCTTCACGCAGGGAAGCAAAAGCACGTCCTACATCAGGAATCACTCCCGAGGTTCCCCAGCTCGGGGACTCCAAGACCATCTCGGCTAGTTGTTCTGAGATCCAATGTGTCGCGAATTACCGGCGGCGAAAGGCTTCCCTAAGGAATTCGTCCTTCTCGGATCGGGAGTTCAACGCCCTCAACACAGTGGATGCATACCTTGGGCAGCCCGTGGTGCTTTTGATCAGTCGTTAGATGTCTTGTCGCAAGGTTTACGGGTGAGGCTCTACCCGAGTTCATATTGCTTTGGGTTTTCGTGCATTTCTTTATTTGTTTGAAGGCAAACAAGACTGCCAAATACGGTAGTAGCCCCTAAGGTTTGATATGGGCGAATGCGATCATAGCAAGGCTTGGATACTAACAGTGCACATCGTCCTTGATAGGAAGCCCGGGCAAAGAATGATCAACTGATCGAGGCGCTTGCCCAAATGAAGGGGAAGCTAGATGCCGCCTTGGCCGAGGTGGAGCAGGTGAAAAAGTTACCATGGAGGCGCACGGTAAGTGCTTTTCTTGCATATATCATCATCCCTAAGGAGATTATGAGATGGCCTGACAACATAATCTAATGTAGCAACGGAAGCCCTAGTTCATCTTGAGAGAGATCTTAAGCAGGCCTGCGAGGATTTGATGTATACAGAATCATAGCGCCAGGCCAACCAACATGTACTAACCCAAAGAAGGGATGGTACCAATGCACTAAGGGTGGAAAATGCCCGACAGGCTCAAGATATTGAGAGTTTAAAAGCTCAACTGGTTGCTGCCAAGGCAAAGAATCGGCAAACGGATGAGATGATTTTTGGTAAGTATTGATTTCGAGAATCATTCCTGAGTACATGAATTATCTGAGGTGATTTAGCAGGCTAACTCACATGTCTTTGCCAGCTTCTTTGTCTGGCAAACCCCTTGACACCCGAGGTACAGTGTCTGAAGATATGGTGACTCATCTATCCGTGGTGCATGAGAGTGCACGGAAATTGATGAAGGACGTCTTGAAGGCTTTATGGCCCGAAGTGGAGCACGTGCCCGAAGACATGGCCATCCTAGCTGAACATCTGAAAAGAGCTCAGCGCTGGGTTCAGGCTTGGAAGTTGTCCGCCTACCGGGAAGGGGCGAGGGGGGCCTGGGCCATGGTTAAGACCCAGTATACAGGTGTTGATATAACGTCCTTCGCCGTGGTAGGACCCATGGGGCCGGACGGGGAAGAGATACCCACTAGGCTTTCATATGAGTGTGTCATGCCTGCTGCTCCGTTTTCCTAGACACCTTAATAGATGGACTAGACCAGGTGTAATTAATTTTTCATGTATGACTCTATGTATCAAAGTACTTTATGTCAATATTTAGACCGCGCTTCCGAACTTTGTCAACCAGCCATCGGCTTCCACCTCCTCGGCCAGTGGCCGAGGAGTGTCCCATACTACTAGTCGAAGTAATCAAACCAGATGTTTCAGGTGAAAAGGCAATCCAGCTATATGGTTCGAGCGACAAGAGGGAGGCGGAGAGTTATGTTATATTACTTTTTAATGTAAGAAACATCTTCCGAGGAAAATAGTTCTGCCAGCAGTTCCTTTCTTCGGGTGGTCGTGTCGAGCACATTGGTCTTAAGATGGGTGACATTGGGGTTAAAGCCCCTGGTTGGGGTTTAAAAGACCCCCTCCACCTTATTCCTATGTCATGGACGATCGATTTGTATGTTAAGAGTGCTAGCTTTTGGCTTTATCCGTCCGAGGTACTGCACCGGCTAACCCGGAGTAACAATCACAATGGTGCTCCATTTTTCCCTTAGCCGAATGATCGGGAATGTAAGGGGTAAGCACAGGAGCCGGACAACCTAGATTGGCCAAATCTTAAGTCAAATCGATGCACATCTTGGCTTGAAAGACAATAGTATGTAAGAGGTGGAACGACACATGTTCTGAAAAGAACAGGCTATATTATCTCCCTAGATCATTCAAAAGATGCTCCTAGGTGTAGACAACGTAAAAAGGGTAAGTTATATACACGAGCTGCATTTGGGGAGTCAACCATAGAAACGTCAGAGCAGTGCCGCGTTCCAGGGGTTGGGCTCTAGACGGTCATCCTCTAGATCCCGAATTTGGTAGGCGCCTCCGATTATTACCTAGTCAATGATGAATGGCCCATCCCATTTAGGGGAGAGTTTGTGTTTCTGCTTCTCTGGATGGAGCCTCGTGACTAGGTCTCCGATGTTGAAGTCCTTTGCATGGACCTCCCTGATGTGGTAGCGCCGAGCCTGTTGTTGATAGATAGCCGACCATGCCCGAGCAACGTTGTGCTCCTCTTCTAGAGTGTCCAGGGAGTCTTGCCGATTGAGCTCGGCCTCCCACTCTTCATACCTATGTACCCGAGGTGCGTCATGTATGATGTTGCAAGGGAGTACTGCCTCGGCGCCGTATACCATGAAAAATGGGGTGTACCCGGTGGATCTGTTTGGTGTGGTGCGCAAGACCCATAAGACGGAATCAAGTTCCTCTACCCATTTGCAATCGGGTTTTTTAAGGGAGCATACTAGCCTAGGCTTGATGCCACTGAAGATTAGTCTGTATACCCGCTCCACTTGCCCGTTTGACTGCAGGTGGTATACGGAAGCATAGTTGAGCTTGATGCCCATTTTTGTGCACCATGCTTTGACCTCTTTGGCCATGAAATTTGTCCCATTGTCTGTGATCAGACTGTATGTGATACCATAATGGTGTACTACCCCAGAGATGAACTCAATTACTTGGATAGCTTCGGCTGAGGTGACTAGTTTTACTTCGATCCACTTAGTGAATTTGTCAACCATGACAAGTAGATATTTATTTTTTCTTGATCCGCCCTTGAGCAGGCCGACCATATCTAGCCCCCAGACCATGAAAGGCCAAGTGATAGGGATAGTGCAGAGGACTGCATGGGGCATGTGGCTTTGTTTGGTGAATACTTGACATCCTGGGCAACACTGTACAAACGCCGAGGCGTCGGCGCCAGCGGTCGGCCAATAAAAACCAGCTCGGAAGGCCTTGTTGTCCAAGGTCCGAGTAGCGGCGTGATGTCCGCTCATGCTAGGGTGTATCTCCTGAAGTAAGAGTCTTCCTTCCTCCTCGGATATGCATCACTGGAAGATGCCTGTAGTGCTTATCTTATAGAGTTCTCCTTCATGAACCTTATAGGCTTTAGATTGCCTTACTATCCGACGTGCGTTGATTTGGTCATCGGGGAGCTCTTTATGGAGCAGGTATGCGAGGAGCAGCTTGGTCCATGGTGCAATGACTGCCATGACTTCGTGTGTGGAAGCTATTTCCTGAATAGCGGAGCCGCCCATTTATACCTTGTTCTTCTCCATCTTCCGACGGGGTAGGTTGCCCGATGTCGCTTGACTCTGACATTCCTTTGTCATCTTGCCAGACTACGGATGGCTTGAAGAGCCGTTCGAGGAAGGTATTGTACGGGACTTTATCTTGCTTTGCACCCGGGTGAGTATATCTGCGCCTGGTTACTATCTCGGGGTATGTGATGAAATTCCAGCCCCTCGAACCTGGCCGAGATTTTTAAGACAGCATTTCGATAAGCTGTCATCTTTGGGTCCTTTGCATCGAATCCACTGTTGACTTGTGAGATGGCGAGGTTGGAATCACTTCGGACCTCCAGGCGTTTGACACCCATGGAGACTGCTATCCCGAGTCCGTGTAACAGGGCTTCATATTTGGCCACCTTGTTAGAGGCCGTGTACATAATTTGTAACACATATCGAATATTGTCTCCCGTGGGTGACGTGAGCACGACGCCTGCCCCTAGGCCAGCAAGAATTTTGGAGCCGTCAAAATACATTGTCCGATGTGAATAGGTGTTGTATTCTCGAGGTAGTTCGGCCACCGTCCACTCGGCCATGAAGTCGGCCAGCACCTGATATTTAATAGCTCGGCGTGGTTGATAACCCACAAGTATAGGGTATCGCAAAAGTTTTCGAGGGTAGAGTATTCAACCCAAATTTATTGATTCGACACAAGGGGAGCCAAAGAATATTTGCAAGTATTAGCAGCTGAGTTGTCAATTCAACCACAACTGGAGATTAATTATCTGCAGCAAAGTGATCAGTAGCAAAGTAGTATGATAGTTTTGATAGTAGTAGCAACGGTAATAGTAACGGTAACAGTGATAGCAATGATTTTGTAGCAAGTGCAACAGTAACAGTAGCAGGAACAATATAAGAGAAAAACGTAGGCATTGGATCGGTGAATTCGTTGGATGATATTCATCATATAATAGTCATAACCTAGGGCGATACGACACAAGCTCCAGTTCATAAATATATTGTAGGCATGTATTCCGTAAATAGTCATACGTCCTTATGGAAAGAACTTGCATGACATCTTTTGTCCTACCCTCCCATGGCAGCGGGGTCCATAAGGAAACTAAGGGATATTAAGGCCTCCTATTAATAGAGAACCGGAACAAAGCATTAACACATAGTGAATACATGAACTCCTCAAACTACGGTTATCACCGGAAAGTATCCCGAATACTGTCACTCCGGGGTTTGCGGATCATAATACGTAGTAGGTGACTACAACATGCAAGATCGGATCTAGAACATAGATATAATGGTGATAACATAAACGGCTCAGATCTGAAATCATGGCACCCGGGCCCAAAGTGACAAGCATTAAGCATGGAAAAGTCATAGCAACATCAATCTCAGAACATAATGGACACTAGGGATCAAGCCCTAACAAAACTAACTCGATTACATGATGAATCTCATCCAACTCCTCACCGACTAGCGAGCCTACGAAGGGATTACTCACTCCTGGTGGGGAGCATCATGGAATTGGCAATGGAGAAGGGTTGGTGATGACGAAGATAAAAGTTCCCCCCTCCAGAGCGCCAAACGGACTCCAGATCTGGCCTCCCGATGAAGAACATGAGGTGGCGGCGGCTCCGTCTTGTGAAACATGATAATTCTTCCTCTCCTATTTTTTCTCCAAAAATGTGAATTTATAGCATCGGAGATAGGGTCAGCAGGGCCACCAGGTGGGGATAACCCACCTGGGCGCGCCAGGAGGGGGCGCGCCCTGGTGGGTTGTGCTCACCCAGGGGCCCCCCTCCGGTGGTTCTTGGCTCTAGTATTTTTCTTTTATTCCATAAAAAATCTCCAAAAAGTTTTGTTCCATTCCGAGAACTTTTATTTCTGCACAAAAACAACACCATGGTAGTTCTGTTGAAAACAGCGTCAGTCTGTGTTAGTTTCATTCAAATCATGCAAATTAGAGTCCAAAACAAGAGGAAAAGCGTTAGGAAAAGTAGATACAACGGGGACGTATCAATTCCCCTAAGCTTAAACCTTTGCTTGTCCTCAAGCAATTCAGTTGATAAACTGAAAGTGGAAAAGAAAAACTTTTATGAACTCTTTTGCTCTTGTTTACATAAATAAGCTTAAGTAGCACCCAGGTTTTCAGCAAAGATCATGACTAACCATGCCAACAATAACTCTTAAAAATTATATTAACTTATATCAATGACATAAACAACTAGCGAGCAATAATAAAGCATCTCAAATGACAACACTTTGTCAAAACAATCATGATATAATTGACAACAGTGGTATCTCGCTAGCCCTTTCTGAGATCGCAAAACATAAATGCAGAGCACCTCTAAAGTTCAAGCAGTGACTAGACATTGTAATTCATGGAAGAAAAGATCCAGTCATGATGCATCCAACATTAGCTATACACAATGCATGAGGATGACAATAGTGCTCTCAGATCTGGCGCTTATTTGAGGAGGTGATGGCACAACATAAAAGTAAATAGATAATCCCTTTGCAGAGGGAAGCGGTGATTTGCAGCGGTGATTTGCACCCTTCCTGTTCACTTCGCGACCATTAGTTATTTGTATCTTCCATGCTAAACACATTAGTAGCGGTTCCCAAGCGATAAAAGTAAAGGTTTACTCCCCCTCCACCAACAAACACACTCCACGGCTAGCCGAATCGACGGGTACCGTCCATACCAACATCAGTCCTGGGGGAGTTTTGTTTAATTATTTGCAATTTTGAATTCGGGACTGGGAATCCCTATTACCGCCCTTCTTGTGCAAGGATGAGTGAATAAACACTCATCATGAGAATAAACCGCTTAGCATGGAAGATACTGACTACCTTCTATCACTCTATGAACAATCCAGGCACACAAAAACAGATGTTTATTTGAAGTTTTTAGAGGTGGCACATGCAAATTTACTTGGAACGGCAGGGTAATACCGCATATAGGTAGATATATGGTGGACTCATCTGGAATAACATGGGTTTCAGGATTTTGATGCACAAGCAGTATTCCCGCTTAGTACAGGCGAAGGCTAGCAAATAGGTTGAGAAGCGGCCAGCTAGAGAGCGAAAACTGTCATGAACATGCATTATGTATAAGTAACATTGGATACTAGCATGAGTAGGATATGAACACCATGAACATAAATATCATAGAGGCTATGTTGGTTTTGATTCAACTACATGCATGAACATGTGCCAAGTCAAGCCACTCGAACATTCGGAGGTGGATACCATATCATCATACCACATCACAATAATTTTAATGCATGTTGACATCCAAGATAAATCATTATCCACTCCTAGCTACTTAAGCATGGCATGAGAAACTATAATCTCTAATTGTCATTGCAAACATGTTTAATCATAATAGGCTGAATCATGGATACTAGGCTAAACATATTTACAAAAATAGAACAAGTTGAGTTCATACCCGTTTCTCTCTGCCACAGCCAGTTCATCAAATATCGTCATTATTGACTTTCACTTACGCGACCGAATGATATGGAAATAATAATAGTGCAAGAGTGCCGTGGACAAAGCTGGAATCTGTAAACATTTTATTCAAAGGAGAAGACAAGGTAATTTGGGCTCTTCGTTAGATCAGTAATAATGCATATGAGAGCCACTCAACATTTTCATCGTGGTCTTCTCCTTGGTATGACTCAATAAAAAGAAAAGAAATTCAGAGAAACACACGGAAATATTTTTGGAGTTTTTAGTTTTTCTAGAAGAAAGCAAATTAAAGAGGGAAAAACAAAAACAAGAAAAACTATTTACACAGGAAAGCTCCCAACAAGCAAAAGAAGAACAGGGAAATCTTTTTGGGTTTTCTTTTTAATACTACAACCAACTATACTAGAAAGAAAAACCGAAAAGAAGCAAGCAACATTTTTTTTTGGATTTTTTGAAGTTTTTCAAACACACAAGAAGAAAACAAGAAAATAAATCTAGCATGGATGATACAATGAAAAAGTGTGAACACCGACAACTGGAATGAGATGTGTGAACATGAATGTAATGTCGGTGGAAATACGTACTCCCCCAAGCTTAGGCTTTTGGCCTAGCTTGGTAATCACCACTCGTAGTAGCCATCGGGACCCATGTTGAAGTGCTGCGGTGCGGGAACCTCAGCATCCCACTCCTGAGGTTCCTCCTCAGCTGCTGCCTGAGCGTTCCGATAGGCAATAATGTCCTCAGGCATGATCCTGTATCCTCTCCTGGCAATAGAATCAAACAAAGCAGGTGCAGGCAAAGGGATAATATCACGGGTGTTCTCACTAAAAACCAGGTTGTAAGGAATAGGATTAATAGAATCATTAGTATCAGTAAAATGGTGATCCCTCATTGCCTGGTGGTCTAGATAAACTTTGGTTAAACGATAATCATCCTGGCGAATCTGAATGTTAAAGTGACTCGCTAAATGAGTCACATAAATACCGCCATGAATTTTACCCTTAGATCTGTTAAGGTGCAGGCGACGTGCAATGATAGCCCCAAGGCTATAGCTAGTATCGGCGTAGAGTGCACGATGTAAGATGGCGAAGTCCGGAGCACAGAGTGCGCCGACCTTCTCTCTAGGGATCAAGCACTTAGCAATAAACAGAGCAAAATAATGCACATCAGGAAACTACAAACTAGTAGCGGTGACACTTGATACGCCTCTCTCATCCCCCACTGACAGAGTACGATAAAAGCCCTTGAACTTTGCCGGCCTAGGCTCTCCTATTTCCCCGTCAGAAGGGATCAAGCATATGTCACAAAATTCAGTGAGTGGTATCTGACGGGTTTTGGTATATAAATTAAATTGCACCTCAGGGGGGTTATTCCTACTCATAAAATGAAAACTTTACACAAAGAAATTTGTAAGGAGATGGTATTGTTCACACTCGGCTGCGATGAAGTCGGTGAGACCAGCATTAGCAGCAAATTGTGCAAACACTTGACGAATTCCGGCCCCATCCATGAAAGGGTTGTGCGGCCATTCACACGGGCGCACCTCCGCCATTCTCCGAGTGCAGAGATCATTGTTTGTTGACTCCCCAATAACTCCCTTGGAGTTCTTCTTGGAAGCAAACTTCCTAAAGAAACTCATCTTATTCCTACACAAAAAATTCTGAAAATTTTAGTCCACAAAAATTTTGTCAACAAAACTTTGCAAGATTGATAGCAACTACTCATAGGGATGTATAGAGGCCATATTGAGCATTCAAACTACTTAGAACTCTAAGAATTCAACATGCAAGCTCATCTATAGCAGCACCAAGAGTAGCAAATTATTCAAAATATAATCCACTAAAGCAAAAACTAATTGGACAAATGGGGGAGTCACATACCAAGTAGCAATTCCCGGAAACAGTTTCGGAAACAGAGCTTCGAGCAAAGAGATCGAAATACGCGGGTTTGAGAGTAAGAACACGAGAGAGAGAGAGAGCAATGGTGAATTTTTTCTGGAGGTAGGTGATGACATGGGCTAAAGAGATAAGTGAGGGGGCCCACGTGGGGACCACAACCCACCAGGGCGCGCCTAGGTGTGTTGAGCCCACCTGGTGCACCCTCCTCTGATGTTATTTGCATAAAAAATTCTTAAATATTCAGAAAAAAATCGTATTAAATTTTCAGGGCATTCTGAGAACTTTTATTTTTGGGTCATTTCTTTATTGCACGGGAAAATCAGAAAACAGACAAAACAAGGCAATTTATTTTATTTAACTAAGAAAAACAGAGAATAAAAGTTGGGAGCAGAAGGTAGTGCCTACTAAATTCATCAACTTCATACCTCTAAAAAAATGATCCATTAATAAGGTTGATCAAGTCTTATTAACAACCACTTTCGATTAGCATGGAACCGAAGAACTTTCGTAAAACACTAGGTTACCTCAACAGGGATATGCATGTCCCCCACAATAAGCATTTCATATTTATTTTTGGTAGAAGGTAGAGGTAGTTGAAAACTTCCAATAGTGAGTGTCGGAGATTTTTCAATAACATTAATACCATTCACTTGGAATTGTTTCTTCGGAAAGTGCACCGTATGCTCATTACCATTGATATGAAAAGTGACCTTACTTTTATTGCAATCAATAACAGCCTTTGTAGTATTCAAGAAGGGTCTACCAAGGATAATCGACATATTGTCGTCCTCGGGCATCTCAAGTATAACAAAGTCAGTCAAGATAGTAACATTAGAAACAACAACGGGCACATCCTCACAAATACCGATAGGTATGGCAGTTGATTGATCAGCCATTTGCAAAGATATTTCAGTAGGTGTGAGTTTATTCAAATCAAATCTTTTATATAAAGAGAAAGGCATAACACTAACACCAGCTCCTAAATCACATAAAGTAGTTTTCACATAGTTTCTTTTTATGGAGCAAGGTATAGTTGGTATTCCAGGATCTCCAAGTTTTTTGGGTACTCCATCCTTAAAAGAATAATTAGCAAGCATGGTGGAGATTTCAGCCTTCGGTATTTTTCTTTTATTAGAGATTATGTCTTTCATGTACTTTGCATAAGGGGCCATCTTTAATATATCGGTCAAACGAGTGCGCAAAAAGACTGGCCTAAGCATTTCAGCAAAGTGTTCAAATTCTTCATCATCTTTCTTCTTAGTTGATTTAGGTGAAAAGGGCATGGGTTTTTGAACCCATGGTTCTCTTTCTTTACCATGTTTTCTAGCAACAAAGTCTCTGTTATCATATCTTTTATTTTTGGGTTGTGGGTTATCAAGATCAACAGCTGGTTCTATCTCAACATCATTATCTGGTTGTTTATCATTGTCTGGTTGAGTATCTTCATGAACATCATCATTATCTTTTTCATTATCACTAAGTGAATGTTCATTACCAGATTGCGTTTCAGCATCAGAGATAGAAACATCATTATCATTATCAGGAGGTTTTTCTATTTCAGGTTCACTAGAGGCATGCAAAGTCCTATCATTTTTCTTTTTCTTCTTCCTTTTAGAAGGACTAGGTGCATCCGCATTAACTCTTTGAGAATCTTGTTCAATTCTTTTAAGGTGTCCTACAGGATAAAGTGGTTACTGAGTCATTTTACCTCCTCTAGTTGCTACTCTAATGGCAAAGTCTTTTATATTATTATCCATTTCATCTAGCAACTCTCTTTGCGATTTAGCAACTTTTTCTAGTTGAGTTTGAACCATAGAGGCATGTTTTCCTACACCTCTAACATCATTGGTGATTCTAAATAACAAGTCACTCAAGCGAGCAATCATATCAGAATTATATTTCAATTGTTTCATAACATTTTCATTGAAGTGATCTTGCTTTCTAATGTAATTATCAAAGTCATAAAGGCATTGACTAGGATGCATATTATAAGGATTGTCCCTTTCATTGAATTTCATTAAAGAATTTACCTCTACCACCTTGGGTGGTGGTGTGTCAAGTCCATGTACCTCTTCAATAGGAGGTAAATTTTAAACATCCTCTGCCTTAATACCTTTTTCCTTCATGGATTTCTTTGCCTCTTGCATATCTTCAGGACTGAGATATAAAATACCCCTCTTCTTTGGAGTGGATTTATGCGGTGCTTCAGTAAGAGTACAATCATCATAATTTCTCAATATATTATTCAGTAATTCCTCAGCTTATTGAACAGTTCATTCCCTGAAAACACAACCAGCACAACTATCTAGGAAATCCCTAGAAGCATCGATTAGTCCATTATAGAAGATATCAAGTGTTTCATTTTTCTTAAGAGGATGATCAGGCAAAGCATTTAGCAATTGGAGAAGCCTCCCCCAAGCTTGTGGGAGACTCTCTTCTTCAATTTGCATAAAGTTAAATATTTCCTGTAAGGCAGCTTGTTTCTTATGAGCAGGAAAATATTTTTCAGAGAAGTAATACATCATATCCTGGGGACTACGCACACAACCAGGAGCAAGAGTACTGTACCAAGTCTTAGCATCACCCTTTAATGAGAACAGGAATAACTTGAGAATACAGTAGTAGCGAATTTTATCCTCATGAGCAAAAAGGGTAGCTATATCATTCAATTTAGTGAGATGTGCCACAACAGTTTCAGTTTCATAACCATGGAAAGGATCAGATTCAACCAAAGTAATTAACTCTGGGTCGACAAAGAATTCATAATCCTTATCATCAACAGAGATAGGTGAAGAAGCAAACTTAGGATCACATTTCATTCTAGCATTCAAAGATTTCTCCTTCAGTTTGCATAATAATTTCTTAAGATCATCTCTATCATTGCAAGCAAGAAAATCTCTAGCTATCTCCTCATCCATAACATAACCCTCAGGTACCTTAGGCAATTCATATCTAGGAGAGCTAGGTCTAACAGGTGTCTCAAGATTTTCAAGTTCAAGTACTTCATTAGTTACAATAATTTCATCAGTTTGAGCATTCTCAATATCTTTAGCTCTAGCAATTTGTTCATCAAGAAAGTCACCTAGTGGCACATCATCATCAAGCAAGGTACTAGCATCATCATGAGTAGCATTCATAGAAGTAGCATCATCAATAACTTGTAACTTATCGGAATTAATAGCATGTGGTGGTGTTGCAAGTCTACTCAAAATAGAAGGTGAATCAAGTGCAGAGCTAGATGGCAGTTCCTTACCTCCCCTCGTCTTAGAGGGAAATATTTTAATCTTGGTATCCTTCAGATTCTTCATAGTGATAAAATGATAATAATCCCAAGTGACTCAACAAATATAGCTATGCTCCCCGGCAACGGCTCCTAAAAAAGGTCTTGATAACCCACAAGTATAGGGGATCACAATAGTTTTCGAGGGTAGAGTACTCAACCCAAATTTATTGATTCGACACAAGGGGAGCCAAAGAATATTTGCAAGTATTAGCAGCTGAGTTGTCAATTCAAGCACACCTAGAGATTAATTATCTACATCAAAGTGATCAGTAGCAAATTAGTATGATAGTTTTGATAGTAGTAGCAATAGTAATAGTAACGGTAACAGTGATAGCAATGATTTGTAGCAAGTGCAACAGTAACAATAGCCGTAGTAACTTAGCAGGAACAATATATGAGAAAATCATAGGCATTGGATCGGTGAATTCGTTGGATGATATTCATCATATAACAGTCATAACCTAGGGCGATACGGCACTAGCTCCAGTTCATAAATATAATGTAGGCATGTATTCTGTAAATAGTCATGCGTGCTTATGGAAAGAACTTGCATGACATCTTTTGTCCTATCCTCCCGTGGCAGCGGGGTCCATAAGGAAACGAAGGGATATTAAGGCCTCCTTTTAATAGAGAACCGGAACAAAGCATTAACACATAGTGAATACATGAACTCCTCAAACTACGGTCATCACCAGAAAGTATCCCGAATACTGTCACTCCGGGGTTTACGGATCATAACACGTAGTAGGTGACTACAACTTGCAAGATCGGATCTAGAACATAGATATAATGGTGATAACATAAACGGTTCAGATCTGAAATCATGGCACCCGGGCCCAAAGTGACAAGCATTAAGCATGGCAAAGTCATAGCAACACCAATCTCAGAACATAATGGATACTAGGGATCAAGCCCTAACAAAACTAACTCAATTACATGATGAATCTCATCCAACTCCTCACCGACCAGCGAGCCTATGAAGGGATTACTCACTTCCAGTGGGGAGCATCATGGAATTGGCGATGGAGAAGGGTTGGTGATGACGAAGATCAAAGATGCCCCTCTCCGAAGCCCCAAACGGACTCCAGATCTGGCCTCCCGATGAAGAACAGAAGGTGGCGGCGGCTCTGTCTCGTGAAACGCAATAATTCTTCCTCTCCTATTTTTTTCTCCGAAAATGTGAATTTATAGCGTCGGAGATAGGGTCAGCGGGGCCACCAGGTAGGGACAACCCACCTGGGCGCGCTAGGAGGGGGGTGCGCCCTGGTGGGTTGTGCTCACCCAGGGGGCCCCCTCTGGTGGTTCTTGGCTCCAGTATTTTTCTTTTATTCCATAAAAAATCTCCAAAAAGTTTTGTTCCATTCCGAGAACTTTTATTTCCAGACAAAAACAACACCATGGTAGTTCTGCTGAAAACAACATCAGTCCGGGTTAGTTTCATTCAAATCATGCAAATTAGAGTCCAAAACAAGAGGAAAAGCGTTAGGAAAAGTAGATACGACGGAGACGTATCAGTGGTCGGTAGTTTATTTCAAGGGGTAGGAGCTCTATGGCCCATTTGGCTATGCGTCCCGTTGCATCCCTATTATTGATTATGTCACTTAATGGGACATCGGATGCCATGGTTACCAAGCATTCTTGAAAGTAGTGTCGAAGTTTCTGTGATGCCATAAAGACGGTGTAGGCTATCTTTTGATAGTGAGGGTAACATGTCTTGCATGGGGTTAAGACCTCAGAGATGTAGTAAACCAGCCTTTGGACCTAGAACTTGTGTCCCTCCATATTTCGTTTGACCACAAGTACTGCACTGACCACCTGGTTTGTGGCCGAGATGTATAATATCATCACATATACTTGGTGCTGCTAAGATGGGGTTAGTGGCGAGGAGAGCCTTAATGTCTTCCAGCGCCGTTGTAGCCTCCTCGGTCCATTTGAACATCTTTGTTTGCTTTAACAGCTTGTGCAGAGGTAAGGCTTTCTCCCCTTGATATGAAGCAACTTAATGCCGCCACGCAGCCTGCTAGTTTTTGTACGTGCTTGTGCTTCGTTGGTACCTCTAAGCGGTCTAGGGCTCGTATCTTTGTTGGGTTGGCTTCGATTCCTCGGCTAGATACAATGAAGCCAAGGAGTTTTCTGGCTGGAACTCCGAAGACAAATTTCTCTGGGTTAAGTTTAATCTGGTACTCTCATAGGCTAGCAAAGGTGTCATGGAGGTTATCTACCAACTGTCCGACATGTTTGGTTTTGACAACCCCATCGTCTACGTAGGCCTCGATGCTTTTCCCGATGTGTTTCTCCAAGCATGTTTGGATCATGCGCTGATAAGTCACGCCAGTGTTCTTTAGTCCGAAGGGCATTGTGTTAAAACAGAATGGCCCGTAAGGTGTGATGAATGTTGTCGCTGCCTGGTCAGATTCTTTCATCTTTATTTGATGATATCCTGAATAGGCATCCAGAAAGCACAACGAATCATGCCCGGCTGTGGCGTCCATGATACGGTTGATTTGCGGTAGGAGGAAGGGGTCCTTGGGGCAATCCTTGTTGAGGTCTTTGAAATCGATGCACCGGCGCTAGGACCTATCCTTCTTTAGTACCCGGACCAAATTGGCAAGCCAGTCGGGGTGTTTTATGTCTCGAATGAACCCGGCTTCCAGTAGTATGGCCAGTTCCTCGCCCATTGTTTGGCACTTAGGTTTGGAGAAATGCCGAAGTGCTTGTTTGACTGGCTTGTAACCATTTAGTATGTTCAGGCTCTGCACTGCAAGCCTGAGGGGTATCGCTGGCATGTCCGATGGGTGCCAGGCAAATATATCCCAATTTTCCCTAAGGAAGTTGTGAAGAGCCTCATCAATCTCGGGATCCAAGTTTGCCCCTATGGATGCTGTTTTGGTTGGGTCCGTGGGGTGTACTTGGATTTTAACTATTTCATCAGCCGGCTTGAATGAGATGGACTTCGGTCGTTTGTCGAGGATGACATCATCCCGATCGACCTCGGCTCGTAATGTGGTTAGTTCCTCGGCCGCGAGGGCTTCAGACAGAGATTCAAGGGCGAGCGATGTTGTTGTTTTTCGGCTTTGAGTGCTCTGTCGGGGTCATTCGAGATGGTAATGATCCCGTTTGGGCCCGGCATTTTGAGCTTCTTGTAGCCGTAATGTGGTACTGCTTGGAATTTAGAGAAGGCGCCCCATCCCATGAGGGCATGATATCCACTCTTAAAAGGGGCGATGTGGACTGTAACCTCTTCAGAGCGGTAATTGTCCGGTGTTCCGAAGACCACATCCAGGGTTATTTTTCCACTACAGCGTGCTTCTCGCCTGGTTATTATACCTTTAAAGGTGGTGCCACTCTGTTCTATGCATGATTTATCGATTTGCATTCTGTCTAGAGTGTCTGCATATATCAAATTTAAGCTAATGCCTCCAGCCATAAGTATCTTCTGGAGTCGGCAGCTGCCCACAATTGGGTTGAGGACCAGCGTGGCGGGGCACCTATTAGGGGTTGACCTCGGCTGATCTTTATGATCAAAGGTGATCGGAGTGTCTATCCACGTGCCCCGAGTTGGCATCTGTTGGGTAGAATTGATTTCCTGCAGGGCTCGTTTGCGCTGGTTGTTGGTCGTGAAGGTCTCATAAATCATTATGGCCTCGTATTCATTCGAGGACTATTCTGCGTGGTTGGGGGTGCCTGCCAGAAGGGCGGGTCCTCCTTTAGCCACTTGCCTCACCACCCAACAATCGCGAAGGCTGTGAGTCGGGTAGGAATTAAGCATAATAACATGTATCCCAGGGTGGCCAGAGGTTTTCTTCTTCTTTCGAGGTCGCTCGGCCAGTGTGCTTCTCTTGCGGGACTCGCACCAAGGTGCGGGTCTATCATGTTTTAAATTGTGTTCACATATCGAATATGTGCTTTCCCCAGCCAGCCAAGCATCTTCGATGCTACCGAATTTAGGCACCAGATCGGAAAATTCCGGGAGTGTTTGGACATAGCAGCGACCGAGGGTGTTCAAAATGCCTTTATCCTTGCATCTGCGCTGGAAGGTTGTTATTATACCTGAGTCCTGGTAGTTTGGTATCTTGTTTTTGATAGACAAGAACCTAGCCCAGAACCGTCTGATTGATTCATCGGGAAGTTGTTGCACGTAGGCATCCCTGACATCTGGTGGGCCCAAGTTATCACAATGATACTCGATGTGGGAGGTGGGTGGGTGAGTTTCGATCTCTATGGATCGCGGGCCCGAAGCCCCAGCATCCTCATCCCATGTCAGGTATGTTGCCCTCTGATCGGCCAGACTGATTCGAAGATTAGTTTCATCGGCTACCTCTAGCCGGCCGCTGTCTGAGTCGCTTTCCAAAAAATACCTCGGCCCTTTGTCCTTGAAAGAGGGTTCGACAGGGGACGAAGAGGAGTCATGGGTCGCCTCAAGCTCGTGAAGGAGGAAAGTCGTTTCCGTGACAGAAGTTCTGGGCATGGGAATCATGCCCGTGAGTGTGGAGTCGTTAACCGATGATCCCATCGATCCCTCTGTTGATCTCACAATGGAACTCTCAATGAAATCACCAGTGTCGGTGTGAAAACCGGCAGACCTCGGGGTAGGGGGTTCCGAGCTGTGGATCTCGGACAGATGGTAACAGGAACAAGGAGACGATGTTTACCCAGGTTCGGGCCCTCTTGATGGAGGTAAAACCCTACATCTTGCTCTTGTTTATATTGATGAAGATGTATCAAATATAGAGTTGATCTACCTCAAGATTGTCATATGTGTAACTCTAGGGCTAGGTGAGTGAGATTGCATTGATGTCCCCTCTACGGGCTAAATCCCCCTGGCTTATATACACGCCAGGTAGGGTATCTAGGGTTACAAGGTCGCTATCTTGGCGTGGAGGCGGTAGGAGAAGTCTTGAAGTGTACGTTAAGCCTTCGGTAGATGCAGTCCTGATCCTGCCTCATCGTGTAACTTCTAGAGTCCATATTGAGATGAAGGCCCGCCAGCCCTTCCCGAGGAGCATGGTCCGGCTAGGTTAGTACCCCCCAGTCTAGGACACCATCAGAGAGGAAGAGAAAGGAGAGAGAGAGAGGACGGGACTATATGATGTTGGAAAACGTTGCATGGAAAACAAAAAAAATTCTACGCACACGCAAGATCTATCAAGGAGATGCATATCAATGAGATGGGAGAGTGTGCCTATGTACCCTCGTAGACCGTAAGTGGAAGCTTTTGTTAACGCGGTTGATGTAGTCGAACTTCTTCGCGCTCCAACCGATCGAGTACCGAACGTACGGCAACTCTGCGTTCAGCACATGTTCAGCTCGGTGACGTCTTTGCCTTCTTGATCCAGCAAGACGGTGTAGTAGTGGATGAGTTTCGGCAGCACGACGGCATGGTGACGGTGATGGTGAAGTTATCCCCGCAGGGCTTCGCCTAAGCACTACGAAAAAATGACCGAGGGACTAAACTGTGGAGGGGGGCGCTGCACACGGCTAAGCAATTGTCGTGGTTATGTGTGGCGCCCCCTCCCACATATATATAGGTGGGGGAGAGGGGAGAGGCCAAGAGGCACCCCAAGTAGGGCCGAATCCTACTTGGGGTCTTCCCTAGCTCCCCTCCCCCTACCATATTTGCCGGAGGGGAAAGGAAAGGGGAGAAGAGGGAAGGAAGGGGGAGGCCGACTACCTCCTTTCCTTCTCTCCCCAAGGGCTGCGGCCTTAGGAGGGGCGCGCCAGCCCCTTGTGGGCTGGTGTGTTCTTCCTCTTTGGCCCATATGGCCCAATAACCTCCTGGGGTGTCCGGAACCCCTTCCGGTGACTCGATTTCTACCCGGTACATTCCGAAACTCTTCCGATGTCCAAATATCATCGTCCTATATATCAATCTTTACCTCCGGACCATTTCAGAGCTCCTCGTCATGTCCGTGATCTCATCTAGGAGTCCGAACAACATTCGGTAACCAAATCATATAACTCATATAACACTATATCGTCAACGAACGTTAAGCATGCGGACCCTATGGGTTCGAGAACTATTTAGACATGACCGAGACACCTCTCCGGTCAATTACCAATAGCGGAACCTGGATGCACATATTGGCTCCTACATATTCTACGAAGATCTTTATCGATCGAACCTTATGACAACATATGTAATTCCCTTTGTCCATCGTTATGTTACTTGCCCGAGATTCGATCGTCGGTATCTTCATACCTAGTTCAATCTCGTTACCGGCAAGTATCTTTACTCGTTCCGTAATACATCATATTGCAACTAACTCCTTAGTCACTTTTCCTTCAAGGCTTCTTATGATGTGTATTACCGAGAGGGCCCAGAGATACCTCTCCGATACTCGGAGTGACAAATCCTAATCTCGATCTATGCCAACTCAACAAACACCTTCGGAGATACCTGTAGAGCATCTTTATGATCACCCAGTTACATTGTGATGTTTGATAGCACACAAGTTATTCTTCCGGTATCTGGGAGTTGCATAACCTCATAGTCGAAGGAATGTGTATTTGTCATCAAGAAAGCAATAGCAATAAATTGAACGATCAATATGCTAAGCTAACGGATGGGTCTTGTCCATCACATCATTCTCCTAATGAAGTGATCCCGTTATCAAATGACAACACATGTCTATGGTTAGGAAACCTTAACCATCTTTGATCAACGAGCTAGTCTAGTACAGGCTTACTAGGGACACGGTATTTGTTTATGTATTCACACATGTATTTAAGTTTTCGATCAATACAATTCTAGCATGAATAATAAACCTTTATCATGAATAAGGAAATATAAAATAACAACTTTATTATTGCCTCTAGGGCATATTTCCTTCAGTCTCCCACATGCACTAGAGTCAATAATCTAGATTACATTGTAATGATTCTAACACCCATGGAGTCTTTGTGTTGATCATGGTTTGGTCGCGGAAGAGGTTTAGTCAACGGGTCTGCCACATTCAGATCCGTATGTATTTTGCAAATCTCTATGTCTCCATCCTGGACCTTTTCACAAATGGAGTTGAAACATCTCTTGATGTGCTTGGTTCTCTTGTGAAACCTGGATTCCTTCGCCAAGGCAATTGCTCCAGTGTTGTCACAAAAGATTTTCATTGGACCCGATGCACTGGGTATTACACCCAGATCAGATATGAACTCCTTCATCGAGACTCCTTCATGTGCTGCTTCTGAAGCAGTTATGTAGTCCGCTTCACACATAGATCCCGCCATGACGCTCTACTTGGAACTGCACCAACTGACAGCTCCACCATTCAATATAAATACGTATCCGGTTTGTGACTTGGAGTCATCCAGATTAGTGTCGAAGCTAGCATCGACGTAACCATTTACGACGAGCTCTTCATCACCTCCATAAATGAGCAACATATCCTTTGTCCTTTTCAGGTACTTCAGAATGTTCTTGACCGCTGTCCAGTGATCCACTCCTGGATTACTTTGGTACCTCCCTGCCAGACTTATGGCAAGGCACACATCAGGTCTGGTACACAGCATAGCATACATGATAGAACCTATGGCTGAGGCATAGGGAATGACTTTCATTTTCTCTCTATCTTCTGTAGTGGTCGGGCTTTGAGTCTGACTCAACTTCACACCTTGTAACACAGGCAAGAACCCTTTCTTTCACTGATCCATTTTGAACTTCTTCAAAACTTTATCAAGGTATGTGCTTTGTGAAAGTCCTATCAAGCGTCTTGATCTATCTCTATAGATCTTGATGCCTAATATATAAGCAGCTTCACCGAGGTCTTTCATTGGAAAATTCTTATTCAAGTATCCTTTTATGCTATCCAGAAATTCTATATCATTTCCAATCAATGATATGTCATCCACATATAATATCAAAAATGCTACAGAGCTCCCACTCACTTTCTTGTAAATACAGGCTTCATCGTAAGTCTGTATAAAACCATATGCTTTGATCACCTCATCAAAGCGTATATTCCAACTCCGAGATGCTTGCACCAGTCCATAGATGGATCGCTGGAGCTTGCACACTTTGTTAGCACCTTTAGGATCGACAAAACCTTCTGGTTGCATCATATACAACTCTTCTTTAAGAAATCCATTAAGGAATGCAGTTTTGACGTCCATTTGCCAGATTTCTTAATCATAAAATGTGGCAATTGCTAACATGATTCAGACAAACTTAAGCATCGCTATGAGTGAGAAAGTCTCATCATAGTCAACTCCTTGAACTTGTCGAAAACCTTTCGCAACAAGTCGAGCTTTATAGACAGTAACATTACCATCAGCGTTAGTCTTCTTCTTGAAGATCCATTTATTTTCTATGGCTTGCCGATCATCGGGCAAGTCCACCAAAGTCCACACTTTGTTCTCATACATGGATCCTATCTCAGATTTCATGGCCTCAAGCCATTTGTCGGAATCTGGGCTCATCATAGCTTCTTCATAGTTCACAGGTTTGCCATGGTCTAATAACATGACTTCTAGGACAGGATTACCGTACCACTCTGGTGCGGAACGTGCTCTGTTTGACCTACGAGGTCCAGTAGTAACTTGATCTGAAGTTTCATGATCACCATCATTAGCTTCATCTCTAGTTGGTGTAGGCATCACGGGAACGGATTTCTCTGATGTGCTACTTTCCAATTCGAGAGAAGGTACAATTACCTCATCAAGTTCTACTTTCCTCCCACTCACTTCTTTCGAGAGAAACTCCTTCTCTAGAAAGGATCCATTCTTAGCAACAAATATCTTGTCTTCGGATCTGTGGTAGAAGGTGTAACCAATTGTTTCCTTAGGGTATCCTATGAAGATGCACTTCTCCGATTTGGGTTCGAGCTTATTAGGCTGAAGCCTTTTGGCATAAGCGTCGCATCCCCAAACTTTAAGAAATGACAACTTAGGTTTCTTGCCAAACCATAGTTCATACGGTGTCATCTCAACGGATTTAGACGGCGCCCTATTTAACGTGAATGTGGCTATCTCTAATGCATAACACCAAAACGATAGTGGTAAATCGATAAGAGACATCATAGATCGTACCATATCTAATAAAGTACGGTTACGATGTTCGGACACACCATTACGTTGTGGTGTTCCAGGTGGCGTGAGTTGTGAAACAATTCCACGTTGTTTTAAATGAAGGCCAAACTCGTAACTCAAATATTCACCTCCGCGGTCAGATCGTAGAAACTTTATTTTCTTGTTACGATGATTCTCCACTTCAGTCTGAAATTCTTTGAACTTTTCAAATGTCTCGGACTTGTGTTTCATCAAGTAGATATACCCATACCTACTCAAATCATCTGTGAAGGTCAAAAAATAATGATACCCGCCGCGTGCTTCAACACTCATCGGACCGCATACATCGGTATGTATTATTTCCAATAAGTCATTAGCCCGCTCCATTGTTCCAGAGAATGGAGTTTTAGCCATCTTGCCCATGAGGCATGGTTCGCAAGTATCAAATGATTCATAATCAAGTGATTCCAAAAGTCCATCCGCATGGAGTTTCTTCATGCGCTTTACACCAATATGACCTAAATGGCAGTGCCACAAGTATGTTGCACTATCATTATTAACTTTGCATCTTTTGGCATCAATATTATGAATATGTGTATCACTTCGATCGAGATTCAACAAGAATATACCATTCATCAAGGGTGCATGACCATAAAAGATATTACTCATATAAATAGAACAACCATTATTCTCTGATTTAAATGAATAACCGTCTCGCAATAAACAAGATCCAGATATAATGTTCATGCTCAACGCGGGCACCAAATAACAATTATTGAGGTCTAAAACTAATCCCGAAGGTAGATGTAGAGGTAGCGTGCCGACGGCGATCACATCGACCTTGGAACCATTCCCGACGCGCATCGTCACCTCGTCCTTAGCCAATCTTCGTTTATTCCGTAGCTCCTATTTTGAGTTACAAATATGAGCAACTCAACCAGTATCAAATACCCAGGCGCTGCTACGAGCATTAGTTAGGTACACATCAATAACATGTATATCAAATATACCTTTGTTCATTTTGCCATCCTTCTTATCCGCCAAGCATTTGGGGCAGTTCCGCTTCTAGTGACCATTCCCTTTGCAGTAGAAGCACTCATTTTCAGGCTTGGGTCCAGCTTTGGGCTTCTTTCCAAGAGTGGCAACTTGCTTGCCATTCTTCTTGAAGTTCCCTTTCTTTCCCTTGCCCTTTTTCTTGAAACTAGTGGTCTTGTTAACCATCAACACTTGATGCTCCTTCTTGATTTCTACCTCCGCGCCCTTAAGCATTGCGAAGAGCTCAGGAATCGTTTTATTCATCCTTGCATATTGTAGTTCATCACGAAGCCTTTGTAGTTTGGTTGCAGTGACTAAAGAACTCTGTCAATAACACTATCAACTGGAAGATCAACCCCCAGCTGAGTCAAGTGGTTATGATACTCAGACATTTTGAGTATGTGTTCACTGACAGAACTGTTCTCCTCCATCTTGCAGCTATAGAACTTGTTGGAGACTTCATATCTCTCAACCCGGGCATTTTCTTGAAATATTAACTTCAACTCTTGGAACATCTCATACGCTCCATGACGTTTAAAACATCTTTGAAGTCCCGGTTCTCAGCCATATAGCATGGCACACTGAACTATCGAGTAGTCATCAGACCACGTTTGCCAGGCGTTCACAACATCTAGATTAGCGGGAGCGGGCTTAACACCTAGTGGTGCATCAAGGACATAATTTTTCTGTGCAGCAATGAAGATAATCCTCAAGTTACGGACCCAGTCAGTGTAGTTGCTACCATCATCTTTCAACTTAGCTTTCTCTAGGAACACATTAAAATTCAGGGGAACGATAGCTCGGGCCATTGATCTACAACATAGATATGCAAACCTATAAGACTAAGTTCATGATAAATGAAGTTCAATTAATCAAATTACTAATGAACTCCCACTTAAATAAACATCCCTCAAGTTATCTAAGTGATACATGATCCAAATCAACTAACCCATGTCCGATCATCACGTGAGATGGGGTAGTCATCAATAGTGAACATCTCTATGTTGATCATATCTACTATATGACTCACGTTTGACCTTTCGGTCTCCAGTGTTTCGAGACCATCTCTGTACATGCTAGGCTCGTCAAGTTTAACCAAAGTATTATGCATGTGCAAAACTGTCTTACACCCGTTGTATGTGAACGTAGAGTCTATCACACCCGATCATCACGAGGTGCTTCGAAATGATGAACTTTGGCAATGGTGCATACTCGGGGAGAACACCTTTATCTTGAAATTTAGTGAAGGGATCATCTTATAATGCTACCGCCGTTCTAAGCAAAATAAGATGCATAAAGGATAAACATCACATGCAATCGAAATATGTGACATGATATGGCCATCATCATCTTGTGCTTTTGATCTCCATATCCAAAGCATCATCATGATCTTCATCGTCACTGGCTCGACACCTTGATCTCCATCGTTGCGTCGGGGTCATCTCACCAACTATTGCTTCTACAACTATTACTAATGCATAGCGATAAAGTAAAGCAATTACATGGCACTTGCATTTCATACAATAATGAGACAACCCTAAGGCTCCTGCCGGTTGTCATTATTACAAAACATGATCATCTCATACACCAACATATATCACATCACGTCTTGACCATATCACATCATAACATGCCCTGCAAAAACAAGTTAGACGTCCTCTACTTTGTTGTTGCAAGTTTTACGTGGCTGCTACGGGCTTCTAGCAAGAACCGTTCTTACCTACGCAAAAACCACAATGGTGATTCATCAAGTTTGCTATTTTAACCTTCTTCAAGGACCGGCCATAGTCAAATTCGACTCAACTAAAGTAGGAGAAACAAACACCCGCCAGCCACCTTTTATGCAAAACTAGTTGCACGTCAGTTGGTGGAACCGGTCACATGTGCGTGGACATGTAAGGTTGGTCTGGGCCGCTTCATCCCACAATACCGCCGAATCAAAATAAGACATTGGTGGTAAGCAGTATGACTATCACCGCCCACAACTCTTTGTGTTCTACACGTGCATATCATCTACGCATAGACCTAGCTCAGATGCCACTGTTGGGAAACGTTGAATGGAAAACAAAAAAAATTCTATGCACACGCAAGATCTATCAAGGAGATGCATAGCAACGAGAGGGGAGAGTGTGTCTATGTACCCTCGTAGACCGTAAGAGGAAGCGTTTGTTAACGCAGTTGATGTAGTCAAAGTTCTTCGTGCTCCAACCGATCGAGTACCGAACGTACGGCACCTCCGCGTTCAGCACATGTTCAGCTCGGTGATGTCTTCGCCTTCTTGATCCAGCAAGACGGTGAAGTAGTGGATGAGTTCCGGCAACACGACGGCGTGGTGACGGTGATGGTGAAGTTATCTCCGCAGGGATTCACCTGAGCACTACGAAAATATGACCGAGGGACTAAACTGTGGAGGGGGGAGCCGCACACGGCTAAGCAATTGTCGTGGTTATGTGTGGCGCCCCCCTCCCACATATATATAGGTGGGGGAGAGGGGAGAGGCCAAGAGGCGCCCCAAGTAGGGCCGAATCCTACTTGGGGTCTTTCCTAGCCGCCCCCCCCCCCTTACCATATTTGTCGGAAGGGAAAGGAAAGGGGAGAAGAGGGAAGGAAGGGGGAGGCCGACTCCCCCTTTCCTTCTCTCCCCAAGGGCCGCAGCCTTAGGAGGGGCACGCCAGCCCCTTGTGGGATGGTGTGTTCCCCCCTTTGGCCCATATGGCCCATTAACCTCCCAGGGTGTCCGGAACCCATTCCGGTGACCCGATTTCTACCCGGTACATTCCGAAACTCTTCCGGTGTCCAAATATCATTGTCCTATATATCGATATTTACCTCTAGACCATTTTGGAGCTCCTCGTCATGTCCGTGATCTCATCCGGGACTCCGAACAACATTTGGTCACCAAATCATATAACTCATATAACACTATATCGTCAACGAATGTTAAGCGTGCGGACCCTAGGGGTTTGAGAACTATGTAGACATGACCGAGACACCTCTCCGGTCAATAACCAATAGCAGAACCTGGATGCCCATATTGGCTCCTACATATTCTATGAAGATCTTTATCGATCGAACCTTATGACAACATACATAATTCCCTTTGTCCATCGGTATGTTACTTGCTCGAGATTCGATCGTCGGTATCTTCATACCTAGTTCAATCTCATTACCGGCAAGCCTCTTTACTCGTTCCGTAATACATAATATTGCAACTAAATCCTTAGTCACTTTGCTTGCAAGTCTTCTTATGATGTGTATTACCGAGAGGGCCCAGAGACACCTCTCCGATACTCGGAGTGACAAATCCTAATCTCGATCTATGCCAACTCAACAAACACCTTCGGAGATACCTGTAGAGCATCTTTATGATCACCCAGTTATGTTGTGATGTTTGATAGCACACAAGTTATTCCTCCAGTATCCGGGGGTTGCATAATCTCATAGTCGAAGGAATATGTATTTGTCATCAAGAAAGCAATAGAAATAAACTGAATGGTCAATATGCTAAGCTAATGGATGGGTTTTGTCCATCACATCATTCTCCTAATGATGTGATTCCGTTATCAAATGACAACACATGTCTATGGTTAGGAAACCTTAACCATCTTTGATCAACGAGCTAGTCTAGTAGAGGCTTACTAGGGACACGGTATTTGTTTATGTATTCACACATGTATTTAAGTTTCCGATCAATACAATTCTAGCATGAATAATAAACCTTTATCATGAATAAGGAAATATAAAATAATAACTTTATTATTGCCTCTAGGGCATATTTCCTTCATATGAATTGTCGGGAGTGTCGGCGGGGAGCAACGACAGCTAGATCCAGCCATTATTGGCGGCGGGGGAGCGCTGGAGAGGTTCGCCACCTCTACCCAGAGCGTGTCGATAGCGGTGGAAAATAAGCATGCTCTGGCGGTGCTGGTGATGTAACGAGAGCTATATCAGAAGTTAGCAGTTTTAGTAATTTTGTACTCCCTCCGTCCGGAAGTACTTTTTGGGGAAATGGGTAAAAATGGATGTATCTAGAACTAAAATGCGTCTAGATACATCCATTTCTCGAACAAGTATTTCTGGACAGAGGGAGTATGCAATATTTTATTAATCTCGAGTAAGCATCTAAATTTTTTACGTGAGATATTTTGAAACAAGTTTGATGCACTAGTTTCAACCAAATATGCACCGAATGTCATGTTCATGTGTCTGAGTGAAATTAATGTTGAAAGCTTCAAGTTGGGAACGACATGAACACGATGCCTATCTTTTTTTTGGAAAACTTTCAATCTATTCATTTTCAATCATGGCAGTACAATGAACACCAGAAATAATAAAAAATACATCCAGACGTGTAGACCACCTTGTCGGATTCACGGCTCCGCTGACCCAAGAAGGTTTGAACTCTGGGGCGTGTGCGAAGATCTGAACCAGCTCAAGTCTCAAGCTCACCACCCCACAGCCTAGCCTCATCGAATTCACGCGAGCAGGGAAGAAGAAGATGAACGCAGCAGTTTACCCAGGTTCGGGCCACCTTGCGGTGTAAAACCCTACTCCTGCTTTGTGGTGGATTGGCCTCACGAGGAGGCTGAGGATGAACTAGTACAATGGATGAGCAGCCTCGCGAGGGCTCAGGTGGTGCTGGTGGAATGGTCAAGGGTTCAGATCAGGGATCCCTTTCTACGGTGGTGGCTAGCCTATACTTATAGTGGCCTTGGTCCTCTTCCCCCGAAACTTAGGCAGGAAGGGATCCCACAACGGCCAATTTGAAAGGGGACAAGAAGTACATCTAATCCTGACCAAAGGTAGTCTTCGCCTGCAAAGCTTCTGGTTATGACGCAGAGGTGGGCTCGGCGATGACATCCGTCCTGCCGAGCTCGTGGCCTCGGCCTTGTTGCACCGGAATGGAAACCTTTGGGGGATTCCTTGGGAACTCGCGTCTGTCCTTGCTCCCCTAGCACCAAAGGGGAAACTGTCTCCTCTACGCCTGCTGGCGCCCGCCTGGCCTTGGTCGTCATGGCTTGCACCATCGCAGCCTCGTGAGGCTGGGTACCTGCATAGAAGTCTCCGCCCCTCGGAAGGCGGCCTGGGGAGGCCACTCCTCTGGAGGTCTTGGTGTCATTCGTCTCGCGAGGCTAGGGCCCTCGCGAGGGTCTTGCCTTGGAGTTGTTGTAGCTGGGCCGTACAGGGCCATTGATGGGCCCACGCGCTAGGCCGTAGGCAGGCAGATCTGGGTACTCCCGGTCCCAGAACACCGACAGTAGCCCCCGGGCCCAAGGCGCGCTCGGCCTGGCTTCGTGGTGAAGGCAAGGAAAGGAAGGGCGAAGCGCCACGGGCCCCCAATCGCCTGCGGGCCAGGCTCGACGCGTGGCGTACGACGGGACGTGGATGCCTCCGCTTCCCCACGTCGCCTCGGCAACCGCCCCGACTGACGAAAGTCTTGAACGTGCATGTTGTGAGACCATCATTGCGCGAAGGTGGAGGGACGCCGGTTAGCCAACGGTCACCTACAAGAGGGCGAGGGGGCAGTGCCCCATCCCATCTTTGTCTTCTCGCCATCTCTTCTCCTGCCTCCACCGCAGCCACCATCTTGCCAAAACAACCATGGCGCCATTGAGGAGGTTCACCACCGAAGAGAAGGGCAAGGCCCCCAAGGAGGGGCCGGAGGCGCCGCCGCCCAATAGGGGGCGCGGCCGCCCCTGCAAGTCCACCACGACACCGGTGACGGTTTCCCAGGGGCGCGAGCGCACCCCCATGAGGGTCCGCATTGCCTCCGGCTGCCGTGGGAAGGGTCCCTCCCGTGGAAACGGCCGCGAAACCCGTGGCGGCCTCGTCAGGGCGGAAGGCCCTCGGTGGCCGTCCGGCCACCGCGCCCGCGATCCCACACGGCCGACACGACCCAAGAGTTTGTCGTGTGGGTGGAAAGGCCGAAGGGCACCTGGCTCCATCTTCCGTGCTTCTTCGCGGGGGTGCTGCCGGCCAGAGGACCTGCTGGCCTATGGCTACAGGCTGACGGCTGCTGCAACAAGGCCTCGTGGGTGGAGGTTGAGGTCACCCCCCCAGGCAACGTGTTTCTGAACCGCGTGTGGGAGACATTCGCCCGCGCCCACAGCCTGCAGGGGAGACGTACCCTCCACCTTAAGTATGATGGGGCGGCATCACTCTTTGTCAAGGTCTTCGGGGAGGATGGCAGGCGCTTGGGGTGCTGCCTCGAGGGCGACGGCAGCGACAAAAACCATCCCTCCGACGACGACGACCATCGCAGTGGCGGCGTCCTCCGCTCTGAACTTGCCCTTGGCGACGGCCGCGACACCTTCGGAAGCAGTGATGCCTCCCCCGAGGAGAACTCGAGCGACTACGACTACGACTACGACAAGCGGCCGCGTTGCCGTGCCCGGACTAAGGAGGAGGCTGGGCGGCCGCATTGCCTTGGCGGGTTGCTGCGTCGCAGGGCGCATTCCTCCTGAGCCTTGATCCTAGGTATACCCCTGGGGTCCCGAGGAGGCTTCCTCCTTATGGACCAGTTCGCTCCGGGACCTCGAGGGGCTTGCGAGATTACAGAGCCTCCGGAGATGTAAAGAGCACTTGACGCGGGGTTCCTCAATAATGGGCCAGACCGTCGCCGCTTTTTCTCTAACCACCCTTCCCTGGCGCCCATCTTGTGTCCGGAGCCCCCGAGTGAGGGGCGAGCGTCGCTGGTATGCTGGGTCACGATGCCCAACAAGGTCGGGAGATAAGCGCTCCTAAGGCCAGGGGCCGAAAGTGGTGCCCATTGGCTCGATCGAGAGTGTCGCGCGTGGATTCGGACGCCAAGGCCTTGGCGAGGTGTGCGTGCAGGCGGACCCGCAGCCATTGTGGCCTGGGGCTAGCCCGAGCATAACACCGTGCCCAGCCCCTGCTCGCGGGGCGTGCGGGAGCGAGCGACGGGCAAGCGCCCCTTCCTCCAAAAACGAGATTCAAGGAGAGAAAAACACCGGAAGGAGGAAAAAAGAAAATCCCACCCCTTTTCGAATAAATATGCGAGAACTTCAAACTTCATTCGAGAAAGTGGCAAGTTGGTTACAAGAGCAAGCAAAAGAGAAAGCCGCGTCCGGCACCTATGCTACTCTTCCCACCAGCACGGAGCATGGGGCCTCCACTAGGCGTGGGCATAGTCACTGAAAAACCGTGTCGGCCGCCAGCGCGGAGCATGGGGCTTCCACTTGGGCATGGGCGGGAGCCCCCGCGGGGCCGAGGGGCGGCGTACCGGGAGACTCCGGGGGGTGTACAGCCCCACTCATTATTATGTGAGAGTGTCACAGGTAGAACTTGCGGAGATGCTGGATGTTCCAAGCATTCTAGATGGGGACCCCGTCCTGCGTCTCCAGGCATGCGGCGCTGGGCCTGGAGACACGGGCGACCCTGAACGGGCCCTCCCAAATGGGCGAGAGCTTGTGGAGGCCCTCCCTGAAGAGGACCCGCCTCAGGACGAGGTCTCCAACCTCGAGGGTCCGGGAGCGGATGCTGCGGCAATGGTAGCGCCGCAGTGCCTGCTGGTACCTCGCGGTGCGGAGCGAGGCTTGGCGACGGGCTTCCTCCCCGGGCATGAGGTTTGTTCCCCGCGAGGCATCCTGACGCGCCTCGTCGAATGCGAAGACCCGCGGGGAGCGAAGCCTGACCTCATGTGGGAGGACCACCTCAGCCCCGTAGACGAGGAAGAACGGGGTCTCGCCGGTGGGCTTAGTCGCGGTGGTGTGGATAGACCACAGCACGGACTGAAGCTCACCGAGCCAACCCCTGCCACAGGCCTCGAGCTTCTTCTTGAAGCTCCTTGTCTTGAGGCCCCTCAGGACCTCCGCGTTGGCACGCTCAGCTTGGCCGTTGCTCCGTGGGTGCGCCACCGAAGCGCAACATATCTGCGTTCCAAGGTTAGCACAATATGTCGTGAAGAGGTTACTTGTGAATTGGGAGCCATTATCAGTAATGATACGGTTGGGGACTTCGAAATGGCTCACGAGGCCCTTGATGAACTTGACGGCCGAGCCGGCGGGAATGGTGCGCACGGGCTCCAGCTTCGCCCACTTGGTGAATTTGTCGATGGTGACGTAGAGGTAGCAGTAACCGCCGGCCGCCTGAGGAAATGGACCCATGATATCCAGCCCCCAGACCGTGAGGGGCCATGAGAGAGGGATGGTCTGGAGACCTTGCGCGGGCTGGTGAATCTGCTTGGCGTGGAACTGGCAGGCCTCCCAGGATCGCACCAGCTCGGTGGTGTCGTGGAGCGTCGTAGGCCAGTAGAACCCGTTGCGGAACACCTTGACCACGAGGGTGCGCGATGAATAGTGGTGTCCGCAGTCCCCATCGTGGATGTCGGCCAACAGCTCGCGCCCCTGTTCTTCGGATATGCATCACAACGAAACGTCATTGGGGCATCTTCTGTACAGCTCGCCATCCTTCAAGCAATAAGTAGTAGCCTAGCGAGCCACGCGTTCCGTGTCCTCTTCTTTCTCTGGTAAGGTGTCGCGGAGCAAGTACGCCTTGAACTCCTCGGTCCAGCAGCCTTCCTGAGGTTCCAGCGCCAGGAGTAGGCGAGCTCCTGAGGTCGGCCCACAGGCCGGGGCGCCCGAGGACGGGGCCGGAGGCAGCTCTTCTCGGAGCAACGCTGGGCCTACGGCGGGGGGCACCGCCGATGGCTTGAAGAGCCTTTCCTCGAAGACACCAGGCCTCTAAGGCTCGCGGCGAGATGCCCTCTTAGCGATGTCGTCTGCTTCCTTGTTCGTGCCGGACGGGACATGCTGCAATTCCAAGCCCAAGAAGCGCTTTTCAATTTTACGTACCTCTTCCAGGTATGCCTCCATGTGCTCGTCCTTTGGCTTGTATTCCATGTTGGAGAAGTTGACGAGAAGCTGGGAGTTGCCCTTGATGGTGAGACGCTTGACCCCCAGGGCGGCCGCGGCCCTGAGGCCGGCAATCAGGCCCTTGTATTCCGTGATGTTGTTGGAGACCTTCTCGCCATGCTGAAAGCAAAGCTACAAGGCATAGTAGAGCTTGTCCTTGGTCGGTGAGATGAGTACGGCTCCAGCCCCCGCACCCCGCCGTGCGAAGGCACCATCAAAGTGCATGACCCAGCCATCGGGCGCCTCGTCGCCAGGTGTGAGGGATCGGCCCTCGTCTAGCCCCCGGTCGAGAGCGTCCGTCCACTCCGCCACGAAATCAGTGAGGGCCGCACCCTTGATAACCCTGGTGGTGCTGAACTCCAGCTAGAAGGCCTGCAGCTCGATGTTCCACTCTGCAACCCTTCCAGCAGTGTTGGGGCTGCAGAGCACCTTCTCCAGGGGGTATGCGGAGATGACCTTGATGGGGTGGCCTTGGAAATAATGACACAGCTTCCTGGAGGCGACGAGGAGCGCGAGCAGGAGCTCTTGCTGCATGGGGTAGCGCACGCATCCCACAGCATCGTGCTGACGAAGTACACCGGGTGATCGACGAGGGGCGATGTATTAACGGCGCCCTGCTCTGCGTGGGGCGAGGGGGACTCGGGAGCCTCGCTGGCTGGCGGAGTTATTAGAGCCTCAGGGGCGCCGTCCTGAGGCGGCGGGCATCGCGCGACCTCTCACGGGTCGCCTTGCTTTACGCCGGCGCCGGCGTGCTCCTCCCTGACCGCCACAAGCGCTGTGCTAGCCGAGTGGGGGGTGGCTGCCAAGTAGAGCACTAGGGGCTCAAGAGGACGAGGCGCCACCATGATGGGTGGGCTCGTGAGGTACCTCTTGAGGTCTTCGAAAGCCGCCTCAGCCTCCGGAGTCCACTCGAAAGGGCCCTTCCTCTTCATCAGCTTGAAGAACGGGAGGGCGCGCTCGCCGAGCTTGGAGATGAAGCGCCCCAGGGAGGTCACCCATCCTGCGAGCTTTTGCATTCCCCTGAGGTTCTACGGCGGGCGCATCTTTTCAATTGCCTTGATCTTCTCGGGGTTAGCCTCGATCCCTCTGTCCAACACAAGGAAACCCAGCAACTTGCCGGATGGGACCCCGAAAATGCACTTTTCTGGGTTGAGCCTCTGCTTAACTTGGCGCAGGTTGGCGAACATTTCTTCCAGGTCTTCGATGAGGGTCCTTGCCTCCCACGACTTGACTACGATATCATCGACGTATGCCTCCGCATTTCGCCCCAGCTGCGGCCCCAGCGCGATGTGCATCAGCCGCTGGAAGGTTGCACCGGTGTTCCATAGCCCGAAGGGCATGCAGGTGTAGCAATACACGCCACATGGGGAGATGAAGGTCGTCTTCTCGACGTCCTCTGTCGCCATCTTGATTTGATGATATCCTGAGAAAGCATCCAAAAAGCACAACAAATCGCACTCGGCAGTGGAGTCCATGATCTGGTCAATGCGCGGAAGCGGGAAGGGGTCCTGAGGACAAGCCTTGTTGAGGCTCGTGAAGTTGATGCACATACGCTCCTTCCCCCCCTTTTTGGGGACAATCACCGGGTTGGCCAGCCAATCCGGGTGCCGCACTTCCCGAATAACGCCGGCTTCTTGCAACTTGCAGACCTCTTGGGCGATGAATGCTTGCTTCTCTTGTGCTTGACGCCGCGCCTTTTGCTTCACGGGGCGCGCTCCGGGGCATACCATCAGGTGGTGCTCGATCACCTCCCTCAGGACGCCGACCAGGTCTGACGCCTCCCAAGCGAACACGTCCTTGTTCGCCCGGAAGAAGCCAATCAATGCCTTCTCCTGCTCCGAGGGAAGGCCGACACCTATGGTGAAGGTGGGGCCTGAGCCCTCGGTGTCGACGGGCACCTGCTTCGTCTCGGCCCAGTCCTAAGAGAACAACTGCTTTTTCTTCATGGGCCTGGCCCCGAGGGTCTCCGGGGCGTTCCCAGAGCCGATGCGCGAGGCCGCCGCGGCCCCGTAGGCGAGCTTGAGGGCCCGGACCGCGTCCTTTGTGTCTCCGACCACCGTGATGGTGCCACTGCTGCCCGGCATCTTGGTGATGTTGTAGCCCGGATGAGTCGCCGCCATGAACTTGGCGAGAGCTGGGTACCCCAGGATGGCGTTGTATGGGAGGCCGATGCGGGCCATGTCGAAGTCGATCAGCTCAGTGCAGTAATTGTCGCGCTTGCCGAAGGTGACGGGAAGGCGCACCTGCCCCAAGGGGGTGGCGGAGCCCCTGGTCACCCCCGAGAAGGGTTTGGTGGGCACGAGCCGGTCAAAAGGCACCTGGAGCATGTTGAAGGTCTCCAGGGAGAGGACGTTGAGGCCGGCGCCTCCATCGATGAGGGTCTTGGTGACGAGGACATTGCTGATGATGGGCGTGCACAGCATGGGGAGTGCACCCGCAGCTGCCGCCGTCCTTGGATGATCTCTGGAGTCGAAGGTGATGTCGCTCTCAGGCCTTGCGTGGCCCCATAGGGCCTCATGCCGCGGCTGAGTTTCGCACGCCCGGCGGAAAAACTGCTTGATGTGGCGGTCAGAGGCAGGCGCTTGCAACCCACCGATGATGCATGCAACTGTGTGGGGCGCAGGCACCGCGAAGCGCGCAACGAACTGACCGTAGAGCTCCTCCCAAGAAGAGATCGAGGTGTCCGGGAGGCCGTGGAGCCATGACCGAGGGACCTCCGTGAGGGCCAGGGGGAGCCAGTTTGCCATGACCTTGTCATCGCCGCCCGCCGCTTGGATGGCCTGCGTGTACAACTGCAGGAACTCCTCGGGGTCTGCAGCGCCATCGTACCGCGGGGGCAGCTCTGGCCTGAACTTCGCGGGCCACCGCACCCGGTGCAGGCCGGGGGTGAAGGCCGAGCAGCTCGTAGCGCTCCCATAGGATTCAGGCAGCCAAAACCATGGGACATCGTCTGCCATGGAAGCAACGAGGCGAGGGCGGAGCGTGGTCTATAAGGAGGCGGAGCTTCGACACGCCCTACCTGGCGCGCCAAATGTCGGATTCAGGGCTCCGCTGACCCAAGAGGGTTCGAACTCTGGGGCGTGTGCGAAGATCTCAACCAACTCAAGTCTCAAGCTCACCACCCCACAGCCTAGCCTCGTCGAGTTCGCGCGAGCAGGGAAGAAGAAGATGAACACATCAGTTTACCCAGGTTCGGGCCACCTTGCGGTGTAAAACCCTACTCCTGCTTTGTGGTGGATTGGCCTCACGAGGAGGTTGAGGATGAACTAGTACAGTGGATGGGCAGCCTCGCGAGGGCTCAAGTGGTGCCGGTGGAATGGTCAAGGGTCTGGTCTGTGGATCCTTTTCTACGGTGGTAGCTAGCCTATACTTATAGTGGCCTTGGTCCTCTTCCCCAGAAACTTAGGCGGGAAGGGATCCCACAACGGCCAATTTGAAAGGGGACAAGGAGTACATCTAATCCTAACGAAAGGTAGTCTTCGCTTGCAAAGCTTCTGGTCGTGACGCAGAGGTGGGCTCGGCGATGACATCCGTCCTGCCGAGCTCGTGGTCTCGGCCTTGTTGCATCGGAATGGAAACCTTTGGGGGATTCCTTGGGAACCCGCGTCTGTCCTTGCTCCCCTAGCACCAAAGGGGAAACTGTCTCCTCTGTGCCCGCTGGCGCCCGCCTGGCCTTGGTTGTCATGGCTTGCATCATGGCAGCCTCGTGAGGCTGGGTACCTGCATAGAAGTCTCCGCCCCTTGGGAGCCGGCCTGGGGGTTGCATAATCTCATAGTCGAAGGAATATGTATTTGTCATCAAGAAAGCAATAGAAATAAACTGAACGATCAATATGCTAAGCTAACGGATGGGTTTTGTCCATCACATCATTCTCCTAATGATGTGATCCCGTTATTAAATGACAACACATGTCTATGGTTAGGAAACCTTAACCATCTTTGATCAATGAGCTAGTCTAGTAGAGGCTTACTAGGGACACAGTATTTGTTTATGTATTCACACATGTATTTAACTTTCCGATCAATACAATTCTAGCATGAATAATAAACCTTTATCATGAATAAGGAAATATAAAATAACAACTTTATTATTGCCTCTAGGGCATATTTCCTTCATATGAATTGTCGGGAGTGTCGGCGGGGAGCAACGACAGCTAGATCCAGCCATTATTGGCGGCGGGGGAGCGCTGGAGAAGTTTGCCGCCTCTACCCAGAGCGTGTCGATAGCGGTGGAAAATAAGCATGCTCTGGCGGTGCTAGTGATGTAATGAGAGCTATATCGGAAGTTAGCAGTTTTAGTAATTTTGTACTCCCTCCGTCCGGAAGTACTTGTTGGGGAAATGGGTAAAAATGGATGTATCTAGAACTAAAATGCGTCTAGATACATCCATTTCTCGAACAAGTATTTCCGGACGGAGGGAGTATGCAATATTTTATTAATCTCGAGTAAGCATCTAAAAATTTTACGTGAGATATTTTGAAACAAGTTTGATGCACTAGTTTCAACCAAATATGCACCGAATGTCATGTTCATGTGTCTGAGTGAAATTAATGTTGAAAGGTTCAAGTTGGGAACGACATGAACACGATGCCTATCTTTTTTTTTGGAAAACTTTCAATCTATTCATTTTCAATCATGGCAGTACAATGAACACCAGAAATACTAAAAAATACATCCAGACGCGTAGACCACCTTGTCGGACTCACGGCTCCGCTGACCCAAGAAGGTTCGAACTCTGGGGCGTGTGCGAAGATTTCAACCAGTTCAAGTCTCAAGCTCACCACCCCACAACCTAGCCTCATCGAGTTCGCGCGAGCAGGGAAGAAGAAGATGAACGCAGCAGTTTACCCAGGTTCGGGCCACCTTGCGGTGTAAAACCCTACTTCTGCTTTGTGGTGGATTGGCCTCACGAGGAGGCTGAGGATGAACTAGTACAATGGATGAGCAGCCTCGCAAGGGCTCAGGTGGTGCCGGTGGAATGGTCAAGGGTTCGGTTCGGGGATCCCTTTCTATGGTGGTGGCTAGCCTATACTTGTAGTGGCCTTGGTCCTCTTCCCCCGAAACTTAGGTAGGAAGGGATCCCACAACGGCCAATTTGAAAGGGGACAAGAAGTACATCTAATCCTGACGAATGTAGTCTTCGCCTGCAAAGCTTCTGGTTATGACGCAGAGGTGGGCTCGGCGATGACATCCGTCCTGCCGAGCATGTGGTCTCGGCCTTGTTGCACCGGAATGGAAACATTTGGGGGATTCCTTGGGAACCCGCGTCTGTCCTTGCTCCCCTAGCACCAAAGGGGAAACTGCCTCCTCTACGCCCGCTGGCGCCCGCCTGGCCTTGGTCGTCATGGCTTGCACCATCGCAGCCTCGTGAGGCTGGGTACCTGCATAGAAGTCTCCGCCCCTCGGGAGGTAGGCCACTCCTCTGGAGGTCTTGGTGTCGTTCGCCTCGCGAGGCTAGGTCCCTCGCGAGGGTCTTGCCTTGGAGTTGTTGTAGCTGGGTCGTAGAGGGCCGATGATGGGCCCTCGCGCTGGGCCACAGGCTGGCAGATCTGGGTACCCTCGATCCCAGAACGCCGACACACCTAGCGACGACTACAAGCACTAAAGCAAGCCGAAGGTGCGCCAACGTCATCGCCCTGCCTCGCCGGTTCTAGGGAAAACTTGTTGTACTACACAATCGGGAAGTCGTCGTGCTAAGGCCCCATAGGACCAACGCACCAGAACATCAACCATCCATGTTGAAGAGTAGCATAGATCATAAGGATCCAACCGAACATAGACAAACTACGACCAGATTCGAGCAAATCCACCAAAGACAGATCCACCGGAGACACACCACCACACACCCACCGATGATGCTAGATGCACCACCGAGACAGGGACTAGGCGTGGAGAACTTTATTCAATCTTCCGGAAGCCGCCGCCATCTGGTCTTCCTGAGAAGGACACAAATCCTAACAAAACTCGAAGGAACGTCTAAAAGCGAAGCCCTCGCACCGGCAAGGGCCGGGATCCACCACGCCGCTATGGCCCTAAGTTCACCGGAGACGAGGCGGAGCGGCGGCAATGCCGGTGGGAGGCAGTGAAACCCTAGGCTTTTGGGGGGAGGAGGCGGTCGCGTCCTGGTTCTCCTAACACTACGCCTATCAACAGGATCACCGTAAAATATACATTTTCAATATTAAAACTAGTTTATACTCCCTCCGTCCGAAAATACTTGTCTTCAAAATGGATAAAAAGAGATGTATCTAGAACTAAAATACGCCTAGATACATCTCCTTTTATCCGTTTTGATGACAAGTATTTCCGGGCGGAGGGAGTACTTGCATTTGGATGTGCACTATACTCACGCACATTTTTGTTACAATGTTGATAAGGAAGAACTACCTGATAAAAATAGAAAAATAAATAAGTATTCATCGCTTATCATATCTCCTTCATTATTCTCTCTAGATCGCTGTATCAGTTTCTATCTCAGGAACAGAAAGGAATATGGCACACCCGTGACCATGCTCCAAACGTTGGCAGGTCACGGCAGAGAAAGAGACACGTGATGTTGCAGTACGTCAACAGTACCCGTGACCCAACCATCTTCTTACCGGAGTAGCCCACACCAAAGAGTGAGACAGGCTTCTCCTTCACCAGAGCACAGAAGAATGACTATGTAGCGCACGACGAGGAATTCATCGACCACCAAAAGTGAGTTTTCATTCTGGTAGCTTTTCTACTTCTCTTCTTTGAATCTCTGGACTGACTTCAATCTTTGACTCTGTTATTGTGGTGGATCATCGTCAAGTCATGTCGATTCCACATAACTCCAATGCGATGTGCCTTAATCAAACAACCGTCAGACTTTTTATACTCTTAGGCCTTGTTTGGATGTGAGGGTGGATATTTCCAGGGAAAAGATGACCAGGGTGGAATATTCTTGGTCAAATTAAAATCCCGGGGAAAATTCAGATGACCCTTTGGGCAGATGGGAAAAGTACTGCTTCTCCATTGGCTACTAGACGCAGCCTTCTGTAGTTCTGTTGCGCTGGAGCACCCGGATCCAGCTGCGCCCATGCAGCTCTACACGCATCAGATCGCTGGCAGCCTTGCTTGTGGCGCGACCTAGTAGGCAGGCTGCGCAGAGCTCCATGGTCGCCCGTCTAATCAGCTATGACTAGTGGAGGATCTGACGCTACGGTTGCGGCGGGCGCCGCCGGTGAGCACGACGGAGGCGGAGCCATGAGTGCGAGACACAGGCGGAGATCAAGGAAGAAAGGAGGCTCCACAGCCTTGGAGCAGCACGTGGTCAGGGGAGGGAGGCGCCGGGAGTAAGCGAGGGGTGGGCGAGAGCGAGGCGCCGCGAGCGAGCGAGACAGGGAATTGTCTCCCGATGTCGCGAGGCGTGGATCCTATCCCGGGGATATGGCGGGGATCGGGCCGAGAAAACCTCGGGGCTTCGAGGGTCCAAATGTCCACACAGCTAGCCCGGGCCAGATTTTCCGCGAAGGCTTTGTACCCGGGGAAGGGGCCGGGATCCCTGGGTTACCAAACTAGCCCTTAAAGTGTATGTGAATAATATACTCCCTCCGTTTTCAAATAATATAACAAGTGACTACATACGGAGCAAAATGAGTGAATCTACACTTTAAAATATGTCTCATACATCCGTATGTTGTAGTTCATTTGAAATGTCTAAAAATACTTATATTTAGGAATGAAGGGAGTACACTGTACTTTTCTTACTGTACTGACTGGCATCCCATGGAGAGACAGATCACCTCCATATTACGTGGCAGGAATGAGCATTGAGACTTGTTTTACTGTGAGAGGAACAAGGTTGTTGGGGGGATCCTGTAGTTTTCTTACTGTACTGATTGGCATCCCATGGAGGGACAGATCACCTCCGTATTGCATGGCAGGAACGAGCATTGAGACTTGTTTTACTGTCAGAGGAAGAAGGTTGTTGGGGGATCAAGCTGCTATGTATATCAAAATCTCGGCAGATTTTGATATACATAGCAGCTTGATGATCATTGCTTTATATATAAAGCGAGGCGAAAGCCTTTTTCTGTAGCGACCCGGCCTCAAACGGTCAAGCCTCTGTGTATCTGTGTCATCCCTGGATCAGTATGCTTGCACAGACAGTACATCAATGTATATATCAAAGTGTAATCACATGTATAAGTAACATAAAATGGATATATACCTCGTAGGTCTCAGCAGAAACAAACAATCGGGTGTGGAGTCCCATCAAAGCCATCAGTAAGTTGAGTGTAGACCGTAACCCTACAACGAAGCTCTTACTCATCGTAGAAATCCTGCAACATGATATGTTGCAGCCGTGTAGGTCAGTACATTGAATGTACCGGCAAGATCACAATAAGAGAAAACAGATGATAAACTATTCTATATGCAATATGGCTTTGTGGCTCTGTGTCTGAGGTTTTTGCGTAAAAACTGGTTTTATTTTCCCTACATCCAAGGAATATCAGAAGTCTGTTCTGCCATGACATGGTTCCGCCAACCGATGTCTCTTAGCCCATATCATTATAAGTTGCCCACAATTAAGTTATCAGTCCGGTGTTGAGAGTTCCGAGATAGATCCAAGTCCAGATGCTCAAATTGTCCGTAACCGGGGACACGGCTAATCGATTAGGTTTTAACCCTCTGCAGAGGTTTGTACACTTTACCCGCAAGATTCGATCCCTCCCTTTTCGTCCTCGCAGTTCAGATCATTTGAGAACAGGATGATCGAAACATAGTCTTCCAAAGAGTTCCTCTGACCACTGTCCAGTGCCCATCCAATCCTACTGTAGTTCTACATCTGCTGGCACCGTCCCAGCCAGAGTCACCACTAGGGTCAACCAAGCCAGAGCCCATAGTGATTAAATAAATATGATTGTATGCTTGATTGTTTGGTTGAAAGTGAGTGGAATTTTAAACTTAAAAAAATCAAATGAGAGGGAATAAAAAGACTTTCCCAAAATTTTCCATTTGAATCCCTATTTAATATTAAGTTTGAATCTTGTCAAAAAATTCTCTGATAAACAAATAATATGAGAGGAGGAAAATGACACTCCAAAATCAGAGACAAAGTTTTGTTTGACATTCAAATTTGAAAAGAGAAACTATTTGCAATTTATTTGAAATTCAAATTCCCTTTCATTTTGGAGATATTACAGAAAAATATTTTTTAAAGTATTTTATTTGGTCAAGAGAATATGTTCATGTTTTAGGATTTTTATTCTGAAAATTTTGATATATAATATGCCTATATAAAATATTTTTTTTTCTGTTCTTCGTTGTTTTTGAAAAAAAAACAAAGACCCACCCGTTGGCAAGCAGGCCAACCCAGCTTTGCAGCCTGCTGCGCGAGCGAGCAGCCACGCGAGCGCCAGGAGCCTAGGGCTCGTCCCACACCCGCCGCCAGCTCCCTCGTTTTTTTTCTTTTCTAGCGTTGGGACCCACCTGGTCTTCTTCCTCCTCACGGAAAGAAACCGAACAGGAGATTCCCATGCCGCGCGTGTACGCGATATCCGAAATCCGATCCCCGAAGCTGCCCCCCGCCCGAAGAACATGTCCTATAAATACCTACGAAACTCCTCGACCGATTCCCCCAAACTCCAACGCCCAAGACCACCTCTAGGCGACGCCATGGCCGTCACCTTCCACCGTAGATCCCGACGCCGGTGAGCAACCCCGACCACTGAGACTATGTCTATCATACTTCTCTCGTGTTTTCGCATTTGTTTGACATAGTTTCCATGACTAGAGAACACCAGAGCCTCGCCCTAGACCTCGGCCGACATTGCCGGAGCATAGAGTTCATCTCAACGTCCCGCTCACCTCCGTCATCCCGGCCCTCCATCTCCAACAAAAAATCGGTCGCCCAAGATCTCCCACATCCGCAGGACATCACCTCCTCCGACGCCGGTCACCGGAACCGTCGCCCCGCCGACCTCCACTACCCGGCCTACATCAAGCTCCTCTATGTAAGCAACAAGCGTCTCCCTCAGCTTGTCTTTTTTTTTCAAAGCGTTAAGTGCAAATAATATTAGATCGGTTTATTTTCGGTTAGATTGAACCGGTTCGCCCGGTCATTTTTTTTTACACACGTGCGCGTTTAGTTAGATCTCGGCCGAGCGTTGTTTAGCTTTGGATCGCACACCCCTTGGCCCAATAACAGCATGCCACGTGGCATCTGGCCACAATTTAACGTTTTTAGAAGAAAAAAATCCGTTTTCAGATTTAGATCCAATTTTGTTTTTATTGTATCTTTACTTCTACAACTCCGATTTTGATGATTCTTTTTGCTATGGATTCACAAAAAACCCATCTATCCCGTGGAACCAACGAAAAATATTTTTAAACTTTTTAAATTTTGAATTCAAACAGATGTGTTACAAACACTAGATTGCTAATAACTTTTATTTAAAAATAGCTTTTTGATTAATTCTTTTTGTTCGTGATCACTTGATCTTTTGTCTAAACAGTAGGCTTTTGCAAATTAGTTTTTGTTTACTTTAAATTAGGGTTTTAGGCAAAACAGTACTGTTTTACATAGTTTAGTGTTATTTTCTTTTCCCTTAGTATTTAATTGTTTTTAACTAAAATATTTTTTGTCTTTTTGAAAAATTTAGTTATCTTTCTGTTAGTTATCAGTAGAAAATTTTATTTTCTTTATTTTAAAATTTTATTTTCCTTAGTTCTGTATGAAAACTTGTATAGGGCATAGTTAGAGTTTTATAAAAGCTTTTTATTTGTTTCTTTTTGCTACTAAAAGTTTATGAAAATTTCTTTCTGTTATTTTAATGAAAACTCTATTTCTTTTCTGTTAATTTATTAGTTTAGTATTTTATTTTCTGTTAAGTTTAATTAGGTCAAAAACTATTTTTGTGTTGGTTGTAGTAAAAACTCTATAGTTTCTTTGTAGTTTCCTTGAAATTTTCCTTGGATTTCTATTTGGTTTTGTTATGGATTTCTTTGTTTTTTTATTTGTTGATTTTTATTATGAGTGTTAGAAATTGCTTGCTAATATGTTTACTTATATGAGTGTTATGTTTGACTTAATAGATTTACATCGGAGTGACGGATAGTATCAAGTTATTTTCGAGAACGTTATAATCTTCATCAACTTACCAGGCAAGTTCACTTTGACCACGTTATTCATACCTAAGTTTTTATTGCATATAGTGTCACCATTCATAATCCCTCCAGTAGTGATATTGACTTCTTGTAGTTGAGTAGAATGCATGAGGTAGGAACCCATCTCCCTGTTATCAAGCCCGGTATGTTATATAGTTTTAATGCTACGCTATAGTAGATGGGGTTTGGTATGAGTGCTCGGGAGTGGTGTGAGAAGGAGGACTCTACATCAATGACGACAACTTCATGATGGCATCTGCAAGGACTGCATCCTCAAGGCCTCAAGACTTCAAGACTCGAGACAAGAATTCAATATAGCTCTGGGTGGAGAATGGTTAAGAAGGGTACATATGGTGCGTCCAGTACTCAGTGATTCCGGAGAAGCGCCGTGATATCATGCAGAAAGCTCCACCTAGTCTCAAAGAGACAGAAGAATACTTCATGCCCAGAAGCTTACCTGTGCAACCGCAATTCACTATGGCTTCTAGCTTGGTTGACCCTAGTGGTGACTCTGGCTGGGACGGTGCCAGTAGATGTAGAACTACGGTAGGATTGGATGGGCACCGGACAGTGGTCAGAGGAACTCTTCGGAAGACCATGTTTTGATCATCCTGTTCTAAAACGATCTGAAGTGTGAGGACGAAAAGGGAGGGATCGAATCTTGCGGGTAAAGTGTACAAACCTCTGCAGAGGGTTAAAACCTTATCGATTAGCCATGTCCCCGGTTACGGACAATTTGAGCCTGTGGACTTGGATCTATCTCGGAACTCTCAACACCGGACTGATAACTTAATTGTGGGCAACTTATGATGATATGGGCTAAGAGACATCGGTTGGCGGGGTTGGCGGAACCATGTCATGGTAGAAAACTTCGTAGTACAGACTTCTGATATTCCTTTGATGTAGGGAAAATAAAACCAGCTTTTACGCAAAAACCTCAGACACAGAGCCACAAATCCATATTGCATATAGAATAGTTTATCATCTGTTTCCTCTTATTGTGATCTTGCCGGTACATTCAATGTACTGACCTACACGGCTGCAACGTATCATGTAGCAGGATTTCTATGACGAGTAAGAGCTTCGTTGTAGGGTTACGGACTACACTCAGCTTGCCGATGGCGTTGATGGGACTCCACACCCGATTGTTTGTTTCCGCTGGGACCTACGAGGTATATATTCGTTTTCTGTTACTTATACATGTGATTGCACTTTGATATATACATTGATGTATTGTGTGTGCCAGCATACCGATCCAGGGATGGCACAGATACACAGAGGCCTGACCATTTGAGGCCGGGTCGCTATAGAAATGGTATCCGAGCACATGTTGATTGTAGGACGTGGCCCTAGAAAATGGCTTAGTAATAGGAAGACCCTCATAGGAACAAGTTTTATTCTATACTACTCTCGTAACCTCTGAATTATTTTACTAAACCTTCCTTATTTCAAATTTTAGATGAAGAGCTACATTTTGAATAAAAGAGAACACTACGAGAAGGTTCTTGGAGGCACATTCCTTGTGGAGCTAGTCAGACTACTGAAGCTGTCGATACCCGAGATCAAGGCAACTAAAAGGAAGTTGTAACACCCCCTTGTAATGACCACAGTGATCAACTGCTAATAATGCCATGTCATCATCATTTGCTTTGCCTAGTCACTTGGGTTAATAATCCAATTCAAATTCAAATCTGAAAATCAACTCAAATTCAAAGGTGAATTATAAAGTTGATCAAACACTGTTGAGAAAATGTTCATTAAATGGCAAATAATTCAGGAACATTTCTAAAATCAAAATCAAAATATTTGGAGTTGGGCAAGTGACTCAAACAAGATGAAACAGCACCCAAAACAGCAATATTAATTCATTTAAAATCATTACAGATTCAAATGAACTCCAAATCTGCCCAAACCACTTTTTGATGAGAGATGATATTGCATTGCAATATTTGGGCCAACATCCACATTTTTCAAAAAAGCACAAGTGGCCTAAACATTTTGAAACAAAAAAGGAATAAAAGAAAAGGTAGAAGAGAAATAAGGAAAAAGAAGAAAGCCATTGTTGGCTGGGCCTAATTGCACAGTGTGCAGGCCCAGTCCAACAGCAGCCCACGCCGTCTCCCTCCTCCCCGTGTCGCCTTCGCCGTAACCGCGCCCGCGCGCGCCAGTCGGCCGGCGACACCGTGGCGCCACCGACGATACAGGAGCCCGGGAGGATAAGGGCGAGCCCCGTCCAGCTCCCCTGGCCCCTCCTATCCACTCGCCGCTCCTCCCTCACCCCTCCCCTGCTCGCGCTCGCCTCTGCTCTCTCTGGTCCGAGCGCCACCGCCGCCGTTCTCGTTCGTCCCCGCGGCCACCGAGCCCTGCCTGCCGCTCTGCCATGTCCTGCGCCATCGCCATGGACCGCCACGGCCTCGGGCGCCGTTGATTGGGGCCGAGGAGCTCCACGTTGCGCGGATCGAGCCGCGCCCCTCTTCTGCATCTCCGGCGCGGTTCCGGTGACCTCGACCTCCTGCAGCTCCTAAACCCCCACGGGCCAACGTGTGCCGCTGCGGTGAGCTCCCCCTCCGACCTCCCCCTCTCTTCTCCGCGCCTATTCATCGCCATAGTAGCCGCACCAGAGAACGTCCGAGCTCAACGCCGTCGAGCTCGACGCCGGCCAGGTTCCGGTGACCGTTCGGTCACGCGCATGTGTCCATCGTGCTCGCCTGCGCATGTAGAGGCCGTAGGTGCTCAGCTCCGTCTGTTTTGCTCGCCGTAGCGTCATCTGCGAGCTCGCCGAGCTTCAGCCATCGCCACCACTCGTCGCCGGCGCCGATTCCGGCTAGTTTAGACCGCGCCACCGCTCGCGTTGGATGCGGCACTCCCTCCTCGATCGAACGCACTTTAGAACGCAAGAAACGGAGCGGCGTAGCGGATTTCCGAGCCGCTCCGGCGAAGCACCGCCGCTGGAGAGGTCGCCGGCGCGTCTCCGGCCGCCGAGCTGAGCTGGCGCCACGTGGGACCCCCTCTGAGTCACTGACTGTGGGCCCCAGCGCCGGTTTGACCTCGTTGACTTTGGTCAACTCCAATTACTGTTCACCATGAGTCACTGACGTGTGGGCCCCCTCCTGTTAATTAGCCTAAATAAACGATTTTGAAAATAAAACTAATTAGTTATACTAAACACTCACTGACATCAGGGCCCCACCCAGTTAATTAACCCACTGTTAGTATAATCCAACCCTGTTAAGTCACAGAGGCTGACATGTGGGTCCCACTGGACCCACATGTCATATTTGACTTAGTCAGCCGACTGTTGACTTGCTGACGTCAGCAGCACGCCATGCTGACGTCATAATTCATTTTCTGTTAAATAAAATAATTCCAGAAATTCAAATAATCTTTAAAAATTAATAACTTTTAAACCGTAGCTCGGATCGAAAAAGTTAAAACATGAAAGTTGCTCAGAACGACGAGCCGAGTCTGATCGTGCCGTCCGTTTCTTTGTCGGAACCCCCTACGTAGAAGAACTCGTAACTCCGGACCCGAATCCGACAGATGAATAGTGCACACACGCCGGATATTAAATCCCAGAATAATTCTAAAAATAACTAAAATGACTTAGATGCATATTTAGGCAACCCTGCACTACATCATAGCATAGCACGCACTGTGTGGCATATGATTGCATATTGTTTACCTGTTTCCTCCCCCTCTTCTCTCTCGATAGACCCCGACGCAGACGTAGCTCCAGACGCAGACGCAGCTCCGGAGTACGACTACGTTCCCGACGATACTACTGAAGACCTTGCCCTTGCCCCCGAGCAAACAGGCAAGCACCCCCATTTTGAGCATGCCTATATCGCCTACTCTCTTCTCTCTTATGCTTGCATTAGAACTGCTACTGCTACTGTTTTCCTATATCTGCTGCATAGCCTGTTTATTGTAACCTGCCTTGCTACCTTACTGGTTATCCTAGACTGCTTAGTATAAGGTGGGTAGAGACACGACCGAGACCCCCACTTGATCCCGACTGCCCTGCTGGACATCAGAAGACCCGATCATCGGGATTGAAGACTAGACCATGGCACCGCACATCACTTCCCCTTAGTTGCCGACACTGCTGGGTTATCATCGAGTGCCGAGGGTGATACCTCGTCAGCACTTCTGATGTTAACCTTGTAGGTTAGTTACTCGGTCGTGGTAAGCGAGGGTGATTCCTTCTACACCACCCCCGATCACGACGTCGTCGCGCAACTCCTCCAGGTGGACCTCGAGGGTGATTCCTCCTTCGTTCACCTTGATGATAACATCGAGCGGGAATTCCATCGAGGGTGATTCCTCAGGGTTCCCTTCGGTGTCAGACACACAGTTACCTTGGATATTATGACTTGCACTAAACTATGATACTAAAGACGGGTCGGCCCTGAGGGGTACCCGCGCGAGCTTAACGCGAAGTGATGTGGAGTCGGGTTGACCTGGATGGTGCCTGCGAGATAACTACGAGGCGTGGCCGGGCATTCTTAGCCCTTGCCGCAAGTCCTCGAGACGGGGCGACGGGGTCACATCGATCGTGAGTCTCTGCTCGTTTCCGCGCGCTCCTAATCCACTACGGTTTGGATATTTGATCCGAGGGGCCTCTGGCCCGATAGCACTAACCATCACGTGGGCATAGTATGGGCGTTCTGCATCGTAACATCAGCCGAAAGCTCTGTCAGACGTCCAGTTCAGCATTGTGGCACGGTCGGATCGTACCGGCCTTCCGAGGCGGTGCTGGTATCCACCCTGCACACAACGACCCGGAGGGCGAGGGGCGATGGCCCAAGACCCCCTTGCGCTTAGGAGGTAGACCGGCGGGGACCTCTCTGCTGAGCTGTAGGTAGGGTTGCGATGTGTCGTTTGGCCGAGGCCGGGCATGACCCAGGAAAGTGTGTCCGGCCGGAGTTAAGTGAGCGTGGTGGGTAAGTTGGTGCACCCCTGCAGGGAAGAAACTTCTATCGATAGCCTGTCCTACGGTAACGGACACTCGGAGTTGTATCCCGATCGGTACAACTAGAACATGTGATGAGAATTGGATAGTACGGCTCTGGGATTGCTTTCTCGCAGGGAGTCGAGAAAGGATCTCAGGTCGAGGTTGATGATATTACTACTACTACTTTACATTATGTTCATCTGCTCTCTCCTGATGCTGCAAGACTGTCAAAGATTGTTGAAGATGCTAGTCTTCGATAGGACTAGGCTTTCCCCCTCTACTCTGGCATTTCTGCAGCCCAGTCCACATATACAGCCATTCCTTTGACAATGATGCATATGTAGTGTAGATCCTTGCTTGCTGAGTACTTCGGATGAGTACTCACGTTTGCTTTATTTTCTTTTTCCCCCATATTCCATTTGATGCCACCAGACGACGGAGCCCCTGAGCCAGAAGCCCCAGCCGACGACCAGTACTACTACCCGCCTGGCGAGTACTACTACTACGAGGAGCCGTTCGGCGACCAGGAGTAGGATCGGAGGGTCCAGGGCAGGAGGCCTACGCCTTTCGATCGTAGTATTTTATTTTACCCCGCCTCTGTGAAGGCCTAATTCTCTCTATGTAATATATCTGTACCCAGATATCTAATGCTTCCGCTGACGCTTGTATGCCATCGAGCTTGTATTCGAGCCCTCGAGGCCCTGGCTTGTAATATTAAGCTTGTATGACTTTATTTTTATGTTTTAGAGTTGTGTTGTGATATCTTCAAGTGAGTCCTTAGGCTTGATCGTGCGCATTTGTGTGTATGATTAGTGCACGATTAAGCCGGGGTCGTCACAGAAGTCTGGATCATGGGGAGTCAAGACCCAAGTTTTTGGCCGTAAAGAAGACCCCAAGACTGCAAACATCAGCTTTGGAACGATAAATGGTGATTGTGATATGGGCATAAACACTACCATCGATGATGCTATTGCACGCTTATGCTATCGTCATCGTGCTACACTAAACCCACACTACTTTGGAAGGGTTGGATGGCAGAAGGTTGATGGAGCAACTATTGCCTTGACAAATGTGCAGTAGATGAAGTTCTCCCAATGTTGGTGTATAACCAGGATCTGTAACAATACGTCAAGAATCTTCAGATGGACCTTCTGGAAGCCCTGTTTGACAATGAAGCCCTACGAGCAGAGGTCAAGACCCAAAGGCTGAAGGTAATCAAGCTGGAAGAGGAAAATCTCAAGATCCCAAAGATACGTCAAGAACTGAAGGGCAGCAGGACCATGGCTCATGCCAAGGACATTGAGATCCAGAAGCTCAAGGACCAACTCCAGGATATACAAGGACATCACAAGAAACTCCGCGTCAACTGGGATAATCTAGCAGAAGAATTGGAAGAGATCAAGTCCACACAAAGAAGCCCAGTGGAGACAAGGATCAGATCCCGATAAGTTAGCTTAGTAGTAACCCCACCATGAGAGAAATAAAGATGAACGTTTTGCAATTTAAGTATCTGACCATACCAACTTAAGTGGGTGGCGGTACTGTAGAATGGATTGAATAAATGAATGCTCGATTGTTATTATCTTTTGTGTTTATTGAATGGTTCAATAGATGCGATATTCGTAGGTTTATGTTTATTTCACCATGAGAGACGTAAGTTGCGGAAGAACAACAAAGGCCTTCATTTGGGAGAAGCATCAATAATTGGAAACTCTCGAGCATTGAAGACCTACAGAAATGAAGACGTCGTAACGAAACCATAGTAAATCGGCCCATTACAGATGGTAGAAATCTTAAACTAGGAATTGTTTGTTGATTATTTGTATGGGTATCCTTCTCTCTTATCTCACCCTAAAAACCTTGGACCCAATAGATGATGAATGAAGAAGGACTGGTATTCGTTGGACCGATGACTTAGCCGGAGGCAAAGCTAAGGATTCGAAACATGGAGGATTACTTCGGGAAAAAATTGATTACAAGGAAGTATGAGGTTCAATACGCACTTTAGTACTTTACAGAAAGTGTTGCAACCTGGTGGAAAATGCATCAAGCCATACAAGGATATAATGGAGCAAGAACATGGGAGGAATTCAAGAAGACTCTACTGAGATCACGTCTCATCCGGAAGCACTGTGATAACCCCAAGAAGAAACCTTGTGCCTGCAAGATTTGCGGAGAAATAGGACACACCCAGGAAGAACACAAGGATGGATGCCCTCATTGTGAGGAAAATCACCCAGCCGAAGAATGCCCGACTGGGGAAGTTACTTGTTTCCTGTGTGAAGGAACTACGCACTACCCTGCTCAGTGTCGCATTTACCCCAAGGTGCAAGAAATTACCAAGCAGCAGAAAGAAGCCCTCAGGAAAAGTTTAGAAGAACCTGTGATGAAGAAAGTTGTAGAAGACCCTGAAGAAGAAGAAGGCCTAATCAGATTTTTACTCCAACGCTTGCTATTCATGTGGAGAAGAAGGACATTATGCTACTAAATGCCCCGACAAGATGAAAGCTGGAACTGAGTAGTTGAGAATTTTAATATTGGTAATAAGTGTAGTAGGAAGCATTTATTTTCATAAAGATCTCAGGGTAAGGTCTCACTCCAGCAAGCATCCTGCGCAATGACGAAGATGTAATAGATCTATCCAGTGATGAAGATCTCGCTAATGATGCCCTTGAGATGCTGATCAAGAGCAAACAGGAGGCTGAAATCTTCAAAGATTTGCCTCTGTTTGATGCGGATATACTGAACAATTTCATTAATGAATGGTTTGAAAACACTTCTCTTACCATTGATGATCTGCAGCTGCCCATTGGCATCAGTGTGACATTCCAAGGCTACATTGCTAAAGAGCTTGCCATTGCTCAAAAGGTCATTGAGCAGAAGAACAAGATTGACCTTGAGAAGGTTGTCTTCAAGAAGCACATGGCCAAGCTTAGTGTTACAAATGTTCAAAACTTCAAGTTGATGATGGCTGACCTCAAGGCTGAGTTTCTCAAGCGTCGTGATGAAGCCAAGGGCTCCCGAGAGCGCCTCAAATATTATGCTGAGAAATGTGTTCAGGCTCACAATGAAGCCTTGAAGAGAAAAGCACTTGGGCGTCCAGACATTGACCCCAAGTTGGCTGCTAAGAAGAAGAAGCCCACACAAGCTGAAGCAGAGGCTCCAAGGCAGGAAAGGCCAAGCATTATCTTCCCTGCCAGTATGACTGGCTCGAAGCCAAAGGTTCCATCAACTGCTTCCGAAAGGAAGAAGACGAAGCAGGCAGAGGCCGAAGCCAAGAAGCACAAGCATCAAGAAGCCTCTGATGCCGCTCCATCTCAAAAAAGGTTGAAGACAAAGCCTTCAAAGGCTTCAAGAAGGGCCCAAGCACCAACTGCCTCATCTGCTCCTGAAGAGCTGCTGCTAGTTGAGCCCATCTTAGTTGCCCTACCTGCCTCCTCCAACCATGAAAGAAGACTTGTTGTGCATGAGCCTCCTCCCACAGAGGCCCATGACTCTGAAGAGATCCCAGCTGCTGACACAATCGCAGCTGAAGACATTGGTCGTGAAGACAATGTTGATGATGATGAAACCCTTCCTCAAGTTCCACAGCTCACTCAGAAATCGGTATCATCGCCTGCTCCCACGAGCAGTGAACAGATCAGCATTGGCGGTCCCACGATGCCAATCACTCAAGATGAGTTCTGGGATGAGCAACACCCCAACTCCCCTCTCCATGAAGTCATACCGCGCACTCCACCTGCTCAAGTCACCACCCCAGTCCTTGAGACACCCCAGGCAACACCATAAGACATGGAGAAGACTACTCCATCACCGCAAGCGTCACCCTCTTTCCGAAAGCTTCGCCGAGGCCCAAGGCCAACGGTCTCCATGTCTAGCATTCATGAGGAGGATGTGCATGCCACAAGCTCAGTAGCACGTCAAGTGTTTCCTGAAGCCATCCCCTCAGAGTCTGCTCAAGAATCTGAAGCCAAAGAGGCTGAAGATATTCGGGCCGCATCAGCCGAGGAAAGAGAAGAAGAAGAGAGAGAAGTTAGAGAAAAGTACACTTTTCATCCCTCAACTCTTGGTGGAGTCTAGATTTGGTCCCTTAACTACAAAACAGGACAACTTGCATCCCCAACTACCGAAACCGGACAAGGTTCATCCCAGGTCTCGGTTTTGAGCAGTTTTGGTACTAACTCACCCCGGTTTTGACCGGTGCTGACTCAGATTCACGTATTTTTTCATATTCGTTAACTTTTTGAAATTCACATACTCTTTTCAAGTCCGCGTTGTTTTGCAAGGTCACATAATTTTTTAAAAACTAAACATACTTTTTTTTTCAAATCTGTGAACTATTTTAAAATTTGCGTACTTTTTTCAAGTCCGTTTTTAAAAAACAAATTGCGTACTTTTTTCAAATCCTCGTATTTTTTCCAAGTTCGTGTAATTTTATCAAATCCAAGTTTTTTTTCAAACCATGAATTATTTTTGAAATTTGCATACTTGTTCCAAATCTGCATACTTTTTAAAGTTCACCTATTTCTTTCAAATCCGTGTTCCTTTTCCAATCGATGAACTTTGTCTGAAACTCACGTACTTGTTTCAAGTGGACATATTTTTTCCAAATCCACATATAGTTTTCTAATTTGCATAAAAAAGTTTGAAATCCGCGTACTTTTTTCAAGTTCACATAAAATTATCAAATTCATGAATTCTTTCCAAAAAAATGTACGGAAATATGAAAAAGTACGTCCATTTTAAAAAATTACATGAATCTGAAAAAACTACATGAAGTTTTAAAAAGTACGTGGATTTGAAAAAGTACATGGATATAAAAAAGTACACAACTTTTTAAAAAAGTTCACGTATTTGAGAAAAGTACCGAAATTTGAAAACATTACACGGACTTGGAAAAGGCACATGAATTTCAGTCGTCACGGTCAAAATCGGGGTGGGACAGCACCAAAACCGGTCAAAATCGTGAACAAGGATGAATCTTGTCCGGTTTCAGTAGTTAAGGGTGCAAGTTGTCCGGTTTTGGAGTTGAGGGACCAAATCTAAACTCCGCCAAGAATTGAGTGACGAAAAGTACACTTTTCTCGAGAAGTTATTCCCCCTGCTGCACCAAGCGTGATTCCAGAAGTGATTTTGCCTGACCCCCCAGTGATCGAAGCCTCTGAAGCTGCTGCTGCTACCACTCTAAGTGAAGCCAATGACGTTGTCCTGGCTGAAGACAATGCGCAGCCTAAAGCCATTCTTCAGACTGAAGCCCCTGATGCCACAGAAGATATTCAACCATCCACATCGGATGTTGTTGTTGCTCCACCTGTTCCACACACTATGGCAAGGGCCTTCAATCATGAAGGTGAGCTGGTCAGTGTCAGATGGCCGATCCATGACACCTCCTGAAGCTCCTGGGCCTCAATATAATTACCATATCGAGAAAAGGCCTCAGACGCAGAAGCCCAAGCCCAGAATGCCAAGGCTTCCAAGTGCTATCACCACTCAGAGCTCATTCAGTGTCTTAAGCTTCAGAGAGCACAACACATTCTTTGACAAGGCCAAGAATCCTTACAAGAAGCCCAAGATATCTTATGACAGGTTCTGGAGTCATCAGCAAACAAGCTATTACTCATGCATCCTATTCAACCAGGACAGAATCTTCCCACACAAGCACCTGTGTTGTGATGCCATGGCTGGACTACTGTGCCTTGAAGAAGCCCTTGATTGCTTTCGAGAAGTTGGCTTGCTCCCTTTTGTCATCGACAAGGAGCACTAGAATGAAGAGCTCCTCCTTCAATTTTATGCCACCCTTCATATCTCAGGCTACAACAGGGATCCGAGGACATGGATCCTTTAGTGGATGTCAGGTGATGTACATCATGAAGTCAAAGCTCAAGATATCATTGAGCTTACTCCCCTACCCACTCCTGGTGACCTCTATGAACCAAGTTGCCAGCGCTTTGAACAAGAACTTGAAAGCATCTTCCAGAAGCCAGAGCCGAACATGAGCCAAATGCTGAGCATGATGAAGCCACTGCTAGTAGAATCTTAGTAGCCCAAGGACTTTCTTGTCAATGACCTCGGGTACCTGCCCCGCATCATATATCATATTCTGAGGCATACTCTATGGTCAATCAAAGGGCACTCCTATTCTGTGAAGATTGAAGGCACCATGAAGATATTGGTCTTCTACATTCTGAATGGCATCCGATTCAACACTCATGATTTCTTCATCCGTCAGTTGGCAGCTTCAGGCATTGATCTTTTTGGCCTCAAATTCTATTCACAATGGGTTATGTGGCTGATTAGGCTTCACTCCACCATCAACTATCAAGCTTTGGCGCGCAATCATGTTGTCTTCCTGCCTGAAGTTGATATGTCTCATGAAGCCATCTATCCCGAACCTGCCAAGGCACCAGTTCGTGAAGACAATGCTGCCTTTCAAAGCTTCTCTGCACCTGTTGAAGCCATTCATGTGCCTAATCCTCCTACTGCCACTGCTTCACTTGTTGGTCAGCTTCGGCTATCGCATGCTGCAAGCACTAATGCAACCACAAGTGCAGTACCCCAAAGGCCTCAGAAGCATGCACGAGTCCTCAATGATAGAGAACTTCTTGTTTCTCTGCATCATAAGCATGATAAGCATCATGACTGGATGAAGCGTCAGATGCAAAGTCTTCTTGTGGATGTCAATTGCATACGCAACCTCTCCACCAAGAATTCTTTTGTTTCCCATGAAGCCTGTCGACGTGCCTGGAAGAGCCTCACTCTGCTTTGTTCTGAAGATGAACTCACTTCAGATGGCTTCACCGAAAGATTCAAGTTTGACTCCAGGCCTCCACAATTAGCAAGCTGGCATCCCACTCCGTCTATTGAAGATTCAGACTACTCTTCATTAGCTCCAATGGTTGTTGCTCATGTTATTGATGAAGAGGACGACGCCACTTCACCAGCTATGGCTTCACTCCATCACGATTCTGCATCGCCAAACTCCACCGTCGACCCGGCCGCCCCAACATCTTCACCAACACCTCATGGGAATGCTTAGACACTATGTCTTCACTCCTTTTTGGTCATTACTGACAAAAGGGGGAGAAGCATATGGGTTGGTAGTCTTCAAGCGGGTCTATATGGGTCGGGTGCTTATTTTTGTTAAATTTTTGCAACTCTCATTCTTGAACTGTTGGTTTTGAGTTGTAAGACTCAAGTCCAGATGGGACGTCTGCTACATTTGCTACTATCCTTTATTGCGTGGTTAAATTTCTATCTTATGTACATGAAGTCATTCTGTAGACGCCCATTTTTCATTGTGCATGTCATTATCTTCAATACATTTTTGTATGCACGATGAATTGTCTTCATGAGTTGAAGGAGAACTCCACAAAGCAAAACCTGCAATATGCATTTGCATTCAAAGGCAAACTACTTATATGCACATCTTCAGGGGGAGCCCTTTCAACTTCATGAAGCCAATAACCGCGTTCTTTAACTTTCACATATTTTTATCCCGGTTGAAAACTTCAACCAGTTTGTCATCAATCGCCAAAAGGGGGAGATTGTAAGTGCATCTAGTGCCACCCTTAGTTGGTTTTGGAGTATTGACGACAAACATGGTTGAGGGACTAATGTGTTTGTGAGATTCACAGGATAACACAGGTAGAAGTCCCTCATTGATTCAGTTTACCTATCAGAGATGACCCCTAAAAATGTATGAAGACATTGAAGATAATGGTGGTTCGTGAAGACATTCACGTCGAACATAATGACGTGTGAATACATTCACTTGAAGATAATGGAGTGCGAAGACATAGTTTCTTTTGTAGTTTCATTTTCTTCTTTCTTGAGTCATAGGAACTACCGAACTGTTAAGTGGGGTCCAAGTGAACAAAGTCAGAAAACTGATGTGATGCTCAACCCAAATCCTATGTCTTCGAGTGAAGACAATGAGAGAAAATCTTATCCAGAGTTGGATGAGTCAGCTTTGCTTGTAGCCCAAGTCAAGTTGCCGCGTGTGTTTGAAATCCGGCCGTTGGACACGTGTCAGTTCCTTAGTGACCCAGGGTCATTTCGGACATATCAGATCGGGTTGCCTCCTTGCTATAAATAGCCCACCCCCTACACCATAAATTGGTGGCTGCTCAGAGTTAGTGCACGACTTTTGTCATTTGAGAGCAACCCACCTCCGAATCCTTTGAGAGAGAAACCTTGCGAGGACAAAGCCCAAAACACCCAGAGCCCAAAGAGTGTTTGGCATCATTGAAGTCTTTCTGTCCGCGTGATCTGAAGACTTACTACACTTGAAGACTATGTATCTTCCAGTTGGTTAGGAGTCGCGTTCTGAGGATCCAAGAGTCATTGTGGATCGCCGGTGAACGCAGTCTATGAAGGTTTGGAAGTCTACCTTGAAGACTTACTAGAGTGATTGGGCGAGGACTAAGTGTCCTTAGCTTAAGGGGAATAAGGTGAAGATGCGGTCTTCTGTGTTCAATCTCAGCCTCCCTAACCAGACGTACAGTTGTCACAGCAACTGGAACTGGTCTACCAAATCCTTGTCTTCGTCAAGCAACTCGTTCTATCACTTTCCCCTTTACTTATAGTTTTGCTTCGTGAAGTCATTGCTTGCCTGCTCTGATTGACTTCACTGTGTGAAGACATTTTTGTCTGTTTGCTTGTTTGGCTTCATACTGTCTTCCTAGTCTGATCCACTCTACCTAGTTGCTGTTTGTCTTCGTGTTTACTCTATACTATTTCTTAGACCATGGCATTGCTTTTGTAGTTTATCTTCCGCTGCATACTGTGTAGGTTGCATTTGGTTGTCTATCTTCAAAGACATTGCCTGTCTTGAAGACTTTCATAAAAATCGCCTATTCACCCCCCCTCTAGTCGATAACTAGCACTTTCAGTTTCCATGACCAGAGAACACCGGAGCCTCGCCCTAGACATCCGCCAACATTGTCGGAGCACAGAGTTCATCTCAACGCCCCGTTCACCTCCGTCATCCCGGCCCTCCATCTCCAACAAAAAATCGGTCACCCAAGATCTCCCGCATCAGCAGGACATCACCTCCTCCGACGCCGGTCGCCGGAGCCGTCGCCCCGCCAACCTCCACTACCCTGCCTACACCGAGCCCCTGTGTGTAAGCAATGAGCGTCTCCCTCCGTTTATCTTTTTTTCCAAAGCATTAAGTGCAACTAAGATTAGATCAGTTTTAGTAGATCGGTTTATTTTCGGTTAGATTGAACCGGTTCGCCCGGCCGTTTTTTTACACACGTGCGCGTTTAGTTAGATCTCAGCCAAGCATTGTTTAGCTTCGGATCGCACACCCCTTGGCCCAATAACAGCATGCCACGTGGCATCTAGCCACAATTTAACGTTTTTAGAAGAAAAAAATGTTTTTAGATTTAGATCCAATTTTGTTTTTATTGTATCTTTACTTCTACAAATCTGATTTTGATGATTCTTTTTGCTATGGATTCACAAAAATCCTATCTATCCCATGGACCCAACGAAAAATATTTTTGAACTTTTTAAATTTCAAATTCAAACAGATGTGTTACAAACACTAGATTGCTAATAACTTTTATTTAAAAATAGCTTTTTGATTAATTCTTTTTGCTAGTGATCACTTGATCTTTTGCCTAAACAGTAGGCTTTTGCAAATTAGTTTTTGTTTATTTTAAATTAGGGTTTAGGCAAAACAGTACTATTTTACATAGTTTAGTGTTATTTTCTTTTCCCTTAGTATTTAATTGTTTTTAACTAAAACCTTTTTTTGTCTTTTTGACAAATTTAGTTTTGTTTCTGTTAGTTATCAGTAGAAAATTTTATTTTCCTTAGTTTTGTATGAAAACCTGTATAGGGCATAGTTAGAGCTTTATAAAAGCTTTTTATTTGTTTCTTTTTTTACTAAAAGTATTTTATTTGCTGTTAAGTTTAATTAGGTCAAAAACTACTTTTGTGTTGGTTGTAGTAAAAACTCTATAGTTTCCTTGAAAATTTCCTTGGATTTCTATTTGGTTTTCTTATGGATTTTGTTGTTGTTTTTATTTGTTGATTTTTATTATGAGTGTTAGAAATTGCTTGCTAGTATGTTTACTTATATGAATGCTATGTTTGACTTAATAGATTTACATCGGAGTGACGGATAGTATCGAGTTATTATCGCGAACGTTATAATCTTCATCAACTTACGAGGCAAGTTCACTTTGACCATGTTATTCATACCTAAGTTTTTATTGCATCTAGTGTCACCATTCATAATCCCTCCAGTAGTGATTTTGACTTCTTGTAGTTGAGTAGAATGCATGAGGTAGGAACCCATCTCCCTGTTATCAAGCCCGGGACATTATATAGTTTTAATGCTATGCTTTAGTAGACGGGGTTTGGTATGAGTGCTCGAGAGTGGTGTGAGAAGGAGGACTCTACATCAATGACGACAACTTCATGATGGCATCTGCAAGGACAGCATCCTCAAGGCCTCAAGACTTCAAGACTCGAGACAAGAATTCAATATACCTCTGGGTAGAGAATGGTTAAGAAGGGTACATATGGTGCGTCCAGTACTTAGTGATTCCGAAGAAGCGTCATGATATCATGCGGAAAGCTCCACCCAGGCTCAAAGAGATGAAAGAATACTTCATGCCCGGAAGCTTACCTATGAAACCGCAGGTCACTATGGGCTCTGGCTTGGTTGACCCTAGTGTTGACTCTGGCTAGGACGGTGCCAGCAGATGTAGAACTACGGTAGGATTGGATGGGCACCGGATAGTGGTCAGAGGAACTCTTCGGAAGACCATGTTTCGATCGTCTTGTTCTCAAACAATCTGAAGTGCGAGGACGAAAAGGGAGGGACCGAATCTTGCGGGTAAAGTGTACAAACCTCTGCAGAGGGTTAAAACCTAATCGATTAGCCGCGTCCCTGGTTACGGACAATTTGAGCCTCTGGACTTGGATCTATCTCAGAACTCTCAACACCGGACTGATAACTTAATTGTGGGCAACTTATGATGATATGGGCTAAAAGACATCGGTTGGCGGAACCATGTCATGGTAGAAAACTCCGTAGTATAGACTTCTGATATTCCTTTGATGTAGAGAAAATAAAACCAGCTTTTACGCAAAAACCTCAGACACAGAGCCACAAAGCCATATTGCATATAGAATAGTTTATCATCTGTTTTCTCTTATTGTGATCTTGCTGGTACATTCAATGTACTGACCTACACGGCTGCAACGTATCATGTTGCAGGATTTCTACGACGAGTAAGAGCTTCGTTGTAGGGTTACGATCTACACTCAACTTGTCGATGATGTTGATGGGACTCCACACCCGATTGTTTGTTTTCGCTGAGACCTACAAGGTATATATCCATTTTATGTTACTTATACATGTGATTGCACTTTGATATATACATTGGTGTATTGTGTGTGTCAGCATACCGATCCAGGGATGGCACAGATACACAGAGGCTTGATCGTTTGAGGTCGGGTCGCTACATTTTCGGTAAATCGGCCGAGAAATTTAAGTAGTACATTAGGCACAGGTGTATCACGAAATCACAAAAAAAAGTCCATACCTGCATCTCACTGGAGTGGTTGACAGAAATGCTTTCTGCAGCAAGAACATCATATGGTTGTTTGATGATCCCTGGAAAATGGTCCTCAACCTTGATAATACTCTTTGAGGGACTCCCCCTCGAACTACTTGCATCTCCCAAACCTCCCATTGAAGCCATTGTACTTTGCTCAAACTTGTAGAAGATATGCATCACTATATAGCACAAATCGAGGCTATGCTGCAATAAAATGGTGATGTAAAAACAATAGCTGCCATGTAATATAGATCAAGGTATCCAGTACAGAAGCATTTTTGGGACTGCATTTGATGATGCTTTCGTCATGGTGAGTACCGGTCAGAAAAACTTCACTTCATAATAAGTTGGCGATTCATCAAGTTCTCCAGGCTCAGAATGAACAGATTGTATGAATGCATGGTTAACTACCAACACATTGGGTTCCATTACATGCGGCTTTTCTGCTTGAACTTTTCATACTAAATGAACAAATAAACTAGTCGAAACCATGATGTATCTCGCAAAAAAACATGATGTGTAATGCAACTTGAAGCTGGCAGGTTTGCTTGTCCAAAATGCGGCAGATTTATTAGAGATCTCATTTTTGGGTTGCATTAGATGATTGCTTCCAGGCTCAAACTCAAACTCCTAATTTTTCATGGGCAAGATAAAAAGTGCTGAACCCTATGTAATTCACGTAGATTATGGCAGAGTTCATTGGCCGTATTGGAAGGATGCATTGCTGTATCCGGCTTGGTTGCAACGTACTATGATGATTTTGAGGCTCAAACAACAAGACTTTCATAAGGTGCAATAAAAAGTTCCGAACCATAAGGAGTGGAGGCATATGATGGCCGGTCATTTTGCTAAAAAAGAAGGCCATGGATGGATCCTTTCGAAGACAGCAAAGCAACAAAACTAGAGCCCCGATGTTGGAAAGTGGCTGCAAACGAACTCTGAGTACACCTGACACTACAGGCCCTAGGTTGACATTTTTGTCTAAGCACCAGTAAAGTAGAGGCACATGGCTTCCTCTTTGGACAGTGAGATCACTAATAGTTCCACAAATTGGAACTGTATCCACAACAAAGTTCGAATCTGGAGGCAATTGAATGGTTTTGATAGCAATGTCTGCAGCTAGTGTTGATATGAAAGTCGTGCTATATATCGACTATTCTTCATCCTGGGTGGGGAATAGTTATTCTTCACCCCCCACCTCTATTTTAACATCAATCCACCATAATTTTATGTTCCGTAAATTTTATCTTATTTCAAGCATAAAAAGAGAACGTAAGAAATATTTAATCGTCGTAAAAAATATTTTATGTTACGTAAAATTACAAATGTAAAAAATAGTGTAATATATATATAGTAGCACTATTCTAATCCTAGGATCAGAATATTATTCTAATAACCGTCGCTCTATATAGGCGCGATGCGGACATTCCCAATCTCCCGAGAAACCCACCCGACCGGTACAAAAGAAAAAAAGACAACCAACCCGCTTCCCCACGACCCCCTCCCCTATCCTGCCCCGATCCCATCTGCCTTCTCCTCCTCACTGCATCGCGCTGCCACCTCCCTCCCTGGCCCGCGCCGCCGCCGGCCCCTGCTGTTGGTGCAATAATTTGCCTCCTTATGTTTTGGAGTTTGTTGACATAAATAGTATGGGACTTATGTGTTTGCTAGTGTACACAGAGTAACACGTACCTGGAATCAAGAGGAGTTTGATTCAAACGACGAAGATAATCCCCTGCGTGGCAGTGAAGGTTATCACCGAAGATTATGATAACAAGAGTGACCCCTAAAAAATTGCTGACGTAAAGAAATTGGTTCGGTGCTTGTCTGAAGGAAGTGACTGCGACCGAGAAGATTGAAGACATAGCATTTATTTCATTTTTTGTCTTCTCTTTATTGAGTCACAGGACCACCATACTATTAAGAGGGGTGTAGTGTTTGAAGCTTTGATTCTCTGATGCTAAACCCAAGTCCTACGAAAGTTGCAAGAGAAATCTCTTTGTGTTCCAAGCAAATACTTGCCAGCAAGAGACTGTGACCTTCTTCACTACGAGAGATTTGTCTCTGACCGAAGAGTTAGCATTACTTGGTCCTCAAGTAATGTTACCATTGCTCTTTGAAATCCGACCATTGTAAATGTGTCAGTTGGCCATTGGCTAGACCGCGTGTCCAAAATGGTCATTTCCACCAGGGAAGGCTGCGGCTATAAATAGCCACCCCGCACCGGCGTTGTCCGGTGGCTGCTCCGTTTGACTGTGAGAAGATTGTTGAGCAACCCCCTCTCCAGAGTGATTTGAGTTTAAAATCCACCAAGAGAAAAGCCCTAGAGCCGAAAAAATAGATAGTGGTTCAGCATCACTCGAATCTAAGTCCAGTACGCTCTGCCTATTACTCTTGAGAGCTGCAAACTCTCTAGACGGTTAGGTGTCAATTTCTTCAGAGACCAAGAGTAATTGTGGTTCTCGAAGAAGAAGTCTGTAAAGGTTCGAAGATCGCCTCAAGTATCTACCACGAGTGATCGACATTGGTTGACGAACCAATTGTCGAGGAGAATAGGGTGAAGAGAGTTTATCTTCCGTGTTAAGTCACAACCCCTCCAACCAGACGTAGTCCTTGTGCACAAGGACGAAATGGCCTACCAAATTCCTTGTCGCCATCGAGCATCACTGGTTACGTCTTCCCCTCTTTACATTCGAATAGTTTCGATCATGTGATTTGTCTCGATGCATGCTTTTAGTTTCCATTCGGTAGTTTGTACTCGCTCACTGTATTCTTTTTACATTTGCTCCGCTACTGGGTTCCGAGAGTTTTGATATTTCTGAAGAAATTTTAAAACTCCCACTCAACCCCCCCTCTGGTAGACACACTTCATTCCTATAATTGGTATCAGAGCAAGGTACTCCTTGACTCTGCTCATTTTGGTCTAACCACCTTGGAGTTTAAGTATGTCTTCAGTGAGCTACAAGTCGCATCTCAAGATTCCCATATTCGATGGGACGGACTAACCCTTCTGGAAAGAGAAGATGAAGATCCATCTCCGTGCTATTGATGATGATATGTGGAACGTGGTCCAGAATGGAGTCACGATTGAAGTGCCCCAGGTCCCCACTGACCGCGAGAAGAGACACATTCAGTAGGACGCTCAAGCTAAAGATAAAATTGACAGCCATCTCTCTCGTGCTCAATTTCTTCGGCATCGTCAGTGTGAAACTACAAAGGAATTGTGGGACATTCTCGAGAAGATTAATGAGTGTGTTTCAACTCAGAAAGAAGCTTGCATTGATACTCTTCGAGCGAAGTTTAATCGGTTCAAGCGAATCGGAAATGAAAGCTGTCAGCAAACTTTTGATCATCTGAGTGACATTGCTAACGAGCTGCAAGGTCTCGACACCAAAGATATCACTAATCACGAAGTTGTGAAGAAACTGCTTCGATCTCTTGACAGCTCATTCGACACACTAGTTCTGATGATTAGGGAACAAGCTGAATATCTCGACTCTGCTGATATGATGGAAAGGCTAAACACCCACGAGGAACAAGAAGAAGAAAAGAGAGATCTCTATGGGTCAAGTCACCACAAAAGTCATGCTCTCAAGGCTGTGGCTGATTCTTCCTCAGAAGGAAATGCCGAAGAAGATTCGGATGACCCAGAAAGGATCAGCAAAGGTCTCGCATTAATCATGAAAAGATTCCAGCGCCATCACAGGAAGAACCAATTTTAGAAGAAGGGATCCAGCAACTCTAGCGGCTTAAAATCTTCATCATAACCTACTGGAGGTTACACCTGCTTCAAGTGCAAAAAACCAGGACATTTCATTTTGGATTGCCCTCTCTGGGAAGCTGAAATACGTGCCAGTGGAAGATATGATTCAGGAAACTGCCATGGCAAAGGCAAGAGCAAGAACTACGACTCCAATGATGAGAAGAAAACGAAGAAGTTCTTCAAGAAGAAGGACAGCTCAGCCTACATGTCTTCGTCAAGATCTTCATCAAGGAATCCTTCCAAGTCCTCCTCCAACTCCAAGAATACCTCTCGCAAGGCCAAGGCGTACATCGGCAAGGAGATGGACTCCAATGAAGAAGAATCATCTCACTCCGAAGAAGCCGATGAGGATTCTGATTCTGGCATGACTGGCATAGCATGTGCCTCCACCCCTACATCAAACTTCTTCGAGAATCGTTCAAGCAACAATGAATCTTCTGCCTACTACTTCATGGCCAAAGCCTCGAAAGAAAAGGTATCCTCCAAACATCACAAGGTTCACTCCACTGATCAATAGTCTTCGGATGAGGATGACCATGCTAAACTGATTAAAATTGCTAATATACAACAAAACTCTCTTGAGAAAATTGAGAAAACCCTCAGGAAATCTGAAGGGTTGTTGGTTGAGGAGATGGAGAAAAATCAGTCATTGACAGAAGAGCATTCCGCTCTCAAGTCACGAATGGAAGGACTATCAACTCATCATGATTTTCTCTAAGCCGACCACGAGAGATTAACTTATGATTACCTGAAAGGGAAACAAGAACTCGAGTCGCTGAGAGAGGCTCATGATGACTTGATCAGAGAAAATTCTCTTCTCACCCAACAACTCAAAGAGAAACCTGAAGTGTTTATACCACCTTGCTTAAAATTCCTTGAATGCAACAATGCTGAATCAAATGTTGAATCTTCTATGAATGCTAACCCCTCTGTCGAGGAAAATGATTCTATGTCTGATGAGAATGCTAGGTTGAAAGATCTTATTTAGACAGGAATGTTCAAGTCTCTCAAAGGGCATCAAACCCTTTGTGATGTTCTGAAGAAATCTATTCTTCACAAAAATCCCAGGAAAGAAGGTATCGGTTTTGAAAGGAAACTGAATGAAAAGGGCTCCTACTGGGAACCTGATCAATATCTTCGCACTGTGTGGGTGCTTGCCAAGAGCAAAACACTCAATCCAGCTTTGCTTTCAGGATATGACTCTCCTATCCCTGAATACTCTTATGATGATTCTCTGGACAACTATAAGCTGTTAAAAAACCAACGTGGTGAGGTTGTTGCTCCCTATGTTGGACCAAACAATAGAAATGGCTGCCCAAAGAAAGCTATCTGGGTGCCAAGGAATACTATTGAAGCATTGCCTATTACTACTATACTAACCATGCAGGCAGAAAATGCTCGTTACTTCATCAAAGAAGTTTGACAGAATGAGTACATGCATACCTCATTCAACCACTATACTCATTCGTCTGGAAAGAATTTCAATGCCTATTCTTTCGATTATGCTCGCACTGCTTCGAGTAACAATTATGGTTATCAAAAGAAATCATATCTTGCTCGCTCTCTTGTTTTGAAGCCACCTGCAAAGATGTGGGTGGTTAAGAAAGCCTAATTCCTCTGCAGGACTATGTCTCTGGGTGTACCGAATGGATAATGGATAGTGGATGCACTAGTCATATGACCGGAGACAAGTCGTTGTTTGTCGACCCCAATTAACTGCTTCATCTCTGAAGTATATCACTTTTGGCGACAACAACAAAGGAAAGGTAATTGGGTTAGGTAAAATTGCTATATCCAAAGACAAGAGCATTGATGATGTTTTACTTGTTCAGTCTCTTGGATTCAATCTCATGTCAGTTGGCAAGCTTTGTGATCTAGGCATGCTAGTTCTATTTTCCATATCCAAATGCATTGTCTTTATGGCCTCTGACAATTCCTCCATCTTCGAGGGAAATAGAAAGGGTGATTTATATATTGTGGATTTCTCTAAGGGTCCCTCAGTCCAAACTTGCTTGCTTGCAAAAGCAACCGAAGGATGGTTGTGGCACCGAAGACTTGGTCATGCAAGTATGAGAAATTTACAGACTCTCATGAAGAAAAATCATCTCCGTGGCATTCCTGATGTGAAATTTGACAAGTATCGTCTCTGTGGTGTGTGTGAGGCCGGTAAATTGGCCAACAAGCATCATTCGTCAAAAACTGTCATGACCACAACAAGACCCTTTGGAAATTCTTCATATGGATTTATTCGGACCTCAAAACTATGCAAGTTTCGGAGGTAGTCATTATGGTCTGGTTATTGTTGATGATTTCTCTCGTTTCACTTGGGTATTCTTTCTCGAAGACAAAACCTGCACCCAAGACATCTTCAAAATATTCGCCAAGAAGGTCCAAAATGAATATGATGTGCGAATTAAGCATGTCAGAAGCGACAATGGTACTGAGTTCAAAAATACTCATATCAAAGATTTTCTCGACGAAAATGGTACAACTCATGAGTTCTCTGCCGCATACACTCCCCAACAGAATGGAGTTGTTGAGCAAACGAATAGAACTCCCATCGAAATGGCGAGAACAATGCTCAGTGAGTATAAAACTCCTATTCGCTTTTGGGCTAATGCTATTAACACTGTTTGTCATGTTGTGAACCGTGTTTATCTTCACAAGTTCCTTACAAAAACTTCTTATGAGCTCATCACTGGCAAGAAACCAAATGTTTCTTATTTACGTGTTTTTGGTGCACCTTGCTATATTCGTGACATGAATCATAATTCCAAGTTTGCACCTAAGGCACATGAAGGTTTTCTTCTAGGTTATGGCTCGAACTCGCATACTTATTGTGTCTATAACTCTCACCACGGGAAAGTTATGGAAACTGTAAATGTGCGGTTTGATGAATCTAACGGCTCCCAAAAGGAGCACCTGCCTATTGTGATAGATGAACCACCGATTTAGGATGCTATTCGGCAAATGGCCATTGGGAGCGTCAGGCCAGTTGAAGGAAATGTACCTGACTCTTCCGATGATGATGCCCCCATGACTCGAAGCAGAACATGCCGAAGAAAATGCCATTCCAAACACAAATGGCAACCAGAATGCAAATGCCAATCAAAATGGCAATCTCGAGGAAAATGGCGACACAAATGCTCATCCCGATGTTGATGCTGAGGAAAATGAAAATGATCATCAAGATGAAAATCTTCACCCTCGAGTGGCTAATCGAGTTGACCCTGCATTAATTCTCGATGATCTTGAAAATCCAGATTATTGACCCACGACTCGTTCTCGCACTCGTTTGGCTAACTACTATGGCAGTTTCTCCTTTGTCTCATTGACAGAACCTACCAAGTATGAGGAAGCCATGAATGATCCCGATTGGATGAATGCCATGCAAGAAGAGTTGGTGCAATTTGAATTGAATGATGTATGGGAATTGGTCGAGCCGAATCCTAAAAAGCACAATATCATTGGCACAAAATGGATATTCCGGAATAAGCAAGATAAAAATGGCATTGTTGTGAGAAACAAAGCACGTCTTGTTGCTCAAGGGTATACACAAGTAGAAGGTATTGATTTCGGTGAAACTTATGCTCCTGTTGCTCGCCTTGAGGCAATTCGTATTCTTCTTGCTTATGCAAACTACAATGATATCATGCTTTATCAAATGGATGTGAAAAGTGCTTTCCTCAATGGTGAAATTGATGAGGAAGTTTATGTTAGGCAGCCACCTGGCTATCAAAACCCTCAGTTTCCTAACAAAGTTTTCAGGTTGAAAAAGGCTCTATATGGGTTGAAGAAAGCCACTCGAGCTTGGTATGATACTTTGAGGAGGTTTCTGCTCGACAAAGGATTCAAGCCAGGATCCACTAATTCCACTCTTTTCACACGTGCTATTGATGGTGATCTATTCGTGTGTCAAATTTATGTGGATGATATTATTTTCGGCTGTACTAATAATGCTTGCAGCTTGGAGTTCGGGCGAATGATGTCCGAGAAATATCAAATGTCTATGATGGGTGAACTTAAGTTCTTTCTCGGACTGCAAATACGTCAACAGGACAATGGAATTTTTATATCTCAGGAGAAATATCTAAGAGACTGTCTGAAGAAGTTTAAGATGTAAGATTGCAAATTAAAGGGCTACAAAACTCCAATGCCCACGAATGGTAAGCTGGACGCATATGTGTACGGTAAGGATTACGATCAGAAAGCTTATCATTCGATGATTGGTTCTTTACTCTACCTATGTGCATCCATACCTGATATTATGTTTAGTGTTTGTATGTGTGCTCGTTATCAAGCTGCACCAAAAGAATCGCATCACCAAGCGGTCAAGCGTATTATGAGATATTTGGCTCACACCCCCACCTTAGGTTTATGGTATCCTAAGGGAGCATAGTTTGATCTCATTGGATATTCAGACTCAGATTACATAGGTGACCTGGTTGACAGGAAATCTACTTCGGGAACATGCCATTTCCTCGGTAGATCTTTGGTATGTTGGTCGTCAAGGAAGCATAATTGTGTATCTCTCTCTACGGCTGAGGCCGAATATATTGCTGCTCACGCTTGTTGCACTCAGTTATTGTGGATGAAGCAGACTCTGAAGGATTATGGCATCAAGGTTAAGAATATTCCTCTATATTGCGACAATGAGAGTGCGATCAAAATTGCACACAATCCAGTGCAGCATTCTGATACGTCTCCAACGTATCTATAATTTTTGCTTGTTCCATGTTGTTATATTATCATTCTTGGATGTTTATATTCATTTTATAGCAACTTTATATCATTTTTTGGGGCTAACCTATTGACATAGTGCCCAGTGCTAGTTGCTATTTTTTTGCTTGTTTTTTACATCGCAGAATATCAGTACCAAACGGAGTCCAAACGCAGCAAAACTTTTTCGAGATTTTTTCTGGACCAGAAGACACCTAGTGGGCCAAGAAAGCACCAGAGGGGAGGCCCGTGGGGAGCACAACCCACCAGGGCGCGCCCAGGAGCCCAGGCGCGCCCAGGGGGGTTGTGCCCCCCCATGGAGACCTCCTGCGCCGCCTCTTCATCGTATAAATTCTCAAATATTCCAGAAACCCTAAGGGAGTCGATGAAACACAATTCCAGCTGCCGCAAGTTCCAGAACCACAAGATCCAATCTAACACCATCATGGAGGGGTTCATCATCCTCATTGGTGCCTCTCCGATGATGCATGAGTAGTCCACCATAGACCTAATGGTCCATAGGCAGTAGCTCGATGGCTTCTTCTCTCTTTTTGATTCTCAATACAATGGTCTCTTGGAGATCTATTTGATGTAACTCTTTTTTGCGGTGTGTTTGTTGGGATCCGATGAACTTTGAGTTTATGATCAGATCTATATCCATGAATATTATTTGAGTCTTCTTTGATCTCTTATATGCATGATTATTTATAGCCTCGTATTTCTTCTTCAAATATTTGGTTTAGTTAGGCCAACTAGATCGATTTTTCTTGCCGTGGGAAGAGGTGCTTTGTGATGGGTTCGATCTTGCGGTGTTCTTTCCCAGTGACAGAAGGGGCAGCAAGACACACATGTATCGTTGCTATTAAGGATAACAAGATGGGGGGCTATTCCTACATGAATAGATCTCGTCTACATCATGTCATCGTTCTTATTGCATTACTCCGTTTCTCCATGAACTTAATACACTAGATGCATGTTGGACAACGGTCGATGTGTGGAGTAATCGTAGTAGATGCAGGTAGGAGTCGGTCTACTAATCTTGGACATGATGCCTATATATTGATCATTGCCTTGGATATCATCATAATTATTCGATCTTCTATCAATTGCCCGATAGTAGTTTTTTCCGTGTGCTATTTCTTGAGAGAAGCCACTGGTGAAATCTACGGCCCCCGGGTCTATTCTTTATCATACTTGCTTTGAGATCTATTTTTATTCACTTTTATTTTTAGAGCTATTATTCCAAAAACCCGAAAATACCTTGCTGCATTTTTTTATTACTTATTTTATTTTGCATTTTATCGAGAGCTATTTATCCAATCTACCACAAATTTATCTATCTTTTTACCGTGGAGGGATTGACAACCCCTCTTACGCGTCGGGTTGCAAGTATTTGTTCTTTGTGTGGAGGTACCATTTACATTGTGTTGCTTGGTTCTCCTACTAGATTGATACCTTGGTTTCACAACTGAGGGAAATACCTACCGTAGATGTGCTGCATCATTCCTTCCTCTACCAACGCAGTTTCAAGCGACATCAAAAGGATTTTCTGGCACCGTTGCCGGGGAGACATCACCAACATCTATCAGGTTCCTAATCACAAATCTCATCTCCTTGAAATTTACATTATTTGCCATTTGCCTCTCGTTTTCATCTCCCCCACTTCACAAAAAAATTGCCATTTTATTCGCCCTCTTTTTCGTTTGCCTTTTTCTCGTCAGATCTCTTATTTGCTTCAACTAGTCATCATGAGTGATTTTCGTATGGCAGAAACAGATGATGGCCTAACTCCTAAAATTGGATGATCTGGCAATCCGGATGCTAAAACTTTTGTTTTGGGGCAAGGGAATGTTATGGGAAAAGAACATATCCAAGAATTTTTTAATTGCGTTGGAAATTTGACTCTTCATGATGCTCATATACTTAAAAGAACTAAATCTTATGCGAAGCTATTTTAGCACTAGTTCTGAAACTTGAAAATAGATTTATCCATACCCACCCTACCTTGCAGAGATTGTTTTATGAGCTACCCATTATAAAGGATCCTAAAGCTAAAAGTTAGCCACCCTTATTCTTGTGAATGAATTTGACTACATAGTATGGGAAGCTAGGGAAATTTTTGATTTTTAAGGTATGAGCCATGAAAAACCAGTGATAAATGAGATCCTTTATAATAGTGATTATATGCTGAGACATTTGCTTGGAAATAATCAATTTTTTTATGAGAACGTTAAAAGGGAAATCCCCGTTTTAGATATAATCCAATAACTTTTAAATGATGTTAATCAACAATATTCTTGGATTGTGGCCGAAAATCAAAGGGGATACGCAGATGGGCAACTTGATAATCCTAAAATTTCTATGGATAATGTGTTTCAAGTTATTTTTGCAAAACTTCCTGACAAGAACACATCTATGGAAAATAAGAATAAAGATGACAATACTTGAATCTATGCATTATGCCTAGCTAGGGGCATAAAACGATAGTGCTTGTTGGGAGGCAACTGTCGGTGTACTAAAGTTTGGGCCCTTTTGGTACCCCTTACCTGTGCACGGGCAGTTGCAGCCACACCCACGGCAAGGCTTGACGGGGACAGCTGGAGGCAAAATGCAAGATGACCAAGACGGCATTCGAGCCAGTAATCAGAGAGCAGAAGACAAGCTGAGCTCTCGGCAAGATTCTTATCGGGGTGGTTTGCGAGCCCCGGCAAGCTCCATGCCGGGATGGTTTGCGAAGCCTCAGCAAGACCACCACCCTTGAGGTTGAGAGCTCTGACACCATCAACAATGTCAAGACCAGGATCCAGGGGTGCCTGCATGGTGGCATGCAGATCTTTGTCAAGAACAGAAGGCAAGTTCCCAGCAAGGCTCTTGCCGGGGACGTTTGCGAGGCCGCGGCAAGGCTCGCACACAGCAAGGTTCCATCGCCCTGCCACCGCTCCAGCACAGCGACTAGCCTGCCAGCCTGGCAAGCACCTGCGTGGTGGCATGCAGATCTTCGTGAAGATCCTGCCACCACTCCAGCGCAGCGGCTAGCCAGTCAGCTTAGCATTTGCATGCCTCGTCATCTTGGGTGCGTGTCAAGACGGGGTGAGGCGGTGACGGACGGGACGGGCTCTGTTTCCGTCCCCGATAAAGTTAGGGACACGTAAACAGAGCATTTAATGTGCTTGTCCTAAGACGCCAGTGATAAGCATGTACACTGTAGCTACTTTACACCTCCTGTATGCCTGCACGCCACTGTGGTAGCCCCTTGATATAAAAGAAGGCCCGAGGCGATACAGGAGGGGACTTTTGGACTTTCCGGCCCAGTTTGCATGCGTAGCAACTAGCCGAAGCTCAAGAACACTCAATACACTACAAGCAGGACTAGGGTTTTACGCTTCTCAGTGGCCCGAACTTGGGTAAAAATCCCTTGTGTTGATCGTTAGATCTGCTCTTTGCGCACTCCTCTTCCCTGCCAAACCGTAGAAGGGATCCACTCGATCCCATAGGTGTCGTTTCCCCGACATCTTTGGCGCGCCAGGTAGGGGGGCAAGGTTGTGCAAACCTGATCTAGCAGTTAGCGTGTCAGTTTCTCGATCACCATGGCTCCCAAGAAGAAGGCGATCACGGGGATCGGTTCATCTGCGGCCGATCTGCCCATGCCAACTTCGACGGGCGATGGGGTAGACACTGGTGGCGGTGAAGATCTCGAGCATCCACGACGCTTTGGCGACCGAAGCCAGGCGAGCGGCATCGTCCGCGGCAGCGACGACGACCCGCATACCGCTGGATCCAAGGACGGAGTCGTGCTGCCTACGGACGGCGTGGGGACCTCCAAGGGTGGGAAGGCGACCTCCAAGATGCCCCCGCCGGTGCATGTGCCACGGTCCTCCCAAGTCGTGCGCGACGAGCAACGCCGCAACGTTGGTGACCCCGAGCATCGCCGCGGAAAGAGCCCTCAGCATCATTCTCAAGATGCAGAGGGCCGGCATGCACGCCAAGATGCTGGTGGAAACGGCGCACGGCCGCGGAAGCGTGACGGGGCTCCTTCTAACGTGGTTAGAAGTTCGAGCACCTCCCGTTCTTTGCGCCTGTCACTGCCACCTACACCAGCTGAAGCATTGGTGCGAGCACAGCTACTCCTGGATTTCCCTCCCGCTGCGGAGAAGCAAGAGGAATGGAGAGCTGCTATTCAGAGCCTCATCAGTCTCGCCAATAGAGATGGGCCGCAGCAGGCGGAGCCTTCGCGACGGCGGTCCACCGAGCCGACGCGTGCCGATGGCGGAAAGAACGGAGGCACCGCAACCATGGTGCACTCCCCTCCACCACGACAGCAACGGTCGCCAGCTCGGCGGGTCGATGCCCGCGATGATGGGTCCACGGTGTCGTCCGATCCACGAGCTCATCGCGACCAACGTCAAGTTCTTCAGGAACGGGTCAAAGAAGACGCTCGAACTACCATCGAGCGGCGACGGGAAGCGCGCCATCAATCCGATAGGCGCGCAGGGCCCACTGCGTACAAACCTGCGCCGGGGGATTCTGGTGACTTGCCTTACGAGGTAGGTTGTCCAGCTTTTACCCATGAGCTGCGGCAGTTCCAGTGGCCCACTACCCGCACGTTCAAACCAGAGGTCCCGGAGAAATACGACGGAAAGACTCATCCGTCCGAGTTCCTGAGCATCTACACCATTGTGATGCAAGCTGCCGGGGCTCGAGACAGCAAGGTGTTCGCCAACTACTTCCCGTTGGTGCTCAAGCCCAATGTCAGGTCGTGGTTGATGCACCTGCCAGTAGATTCCATCTCTTCTTGGTTGGATCTGTGCCACGAGTTTGTTGGCGCCTTTACCGGAGGCCACCAAGCTCCTGGCCAGGCAAGTGGCTTACATATCATCCCCCAGAAAGATGGTGAATGCTTGCGCAAATACATACAGAGGTTCAGCCGTGTGCAGTACAACATCCCAGATGTTCATCATGCCGCTGTTATCAACGCATTTCATCAGAATGTGTGCAACCGCAAGATGCGTGAAGCGCTGGCGATGAACAAGATTACAGATGTTGCCGAGCTTTATGTTTTGGCCGACAGATGTGCTCGGGTTGAAGAAGGAAGGAAGTACCCAGGCGAAGATGCCGGTGCGGGAACTGACTCTGGGGACAAAGACGTCGTCGCCCCGGCAAAGAAGGGCCGACGGCGTAACAGGAAGCGCAAGGGCAAGACCGTGCTTGCCGTCGAGGAATCCGGCAACCCCGGCACCGCCAAGAAGGCCAAGGTTGATGACCCCGGCAAGGAGGTTGCCGGGTGCGCCGCCTGCCAGGCCTTGGTGGCTGCCGACAAGCCAGAGAGCTCCGACAAGCAATATTGCAAGATCCATCGCACCAAGTGCCATGACCTCCAGAACTGCCGGCAAGTCGAGCAGCTTGTGGAGAGGCAGAAAGCTGAGTACGAAAGGCGAGACAAGGAGAAGGGCCAGGATGGTGCTGAGGGGTCCGGCAAGAAGCGTGGTGGCCGAGGAGGCCGCCGCGGCAAGGACAAGCAACAAGAGAGGCCTGCTCGAGGCCGCGATAAAAAAGAGGGGGATGATGACCACGAAGACGATGACGACTCCAGTGAGCATGAGTTTCAAAAAGCTACGGAGGCCATGTGCATTCATGGTGGCGCCTCATTACATTCTTCTCAACGCCAACTTAAACAGTGGGCGCACGAGATTAATGCGACAGAGTCGTCGATCGATGCCCAGAAGCCACTGAAATGGTCCCACACGCCTATCATTTTTTACGCCGAGGATCACCCTGATCGCACAACTGCGGTAGGGTGTTTGCCATTGTTGGTTTCCCCAACAATTTGCAACCTCAAGGTAACAAAAATGCTAGTTGACGGTGGGGCCGGTCTGAACTTGATCTCACCCAAGGTGATCAAGAGGTTACAAATTCCTGACGGAGATCTCGAAGAGACGGGCACGTTTCAAGGGATCAATCCGAGAAGAAGCCAGCCGAAGGGTAAGATCACACAACCAGTTACATTTGGTGGTGAGCTGAACTATAGGACAGAGAAGATCATTTTTGATGTCGCCAAGATCCCGTTGCCGTATAACGGGATCCTTGGCCGTCCAGCACTAGCCAAGTTTATGGCAGCGTCGCATTACGCCTAGAACACGTTGAAGATGCCCGGCCCGATGAGCATCATCACAGTCAACTACGACAAGAAAGACGCGCTTATTTGCGCCAATCAACTCTATCGGGAGGCAGTTGTAGCACCTGCCGCCAAGGTACTTGCTCCTGCCACTGGAGCTCCCGGGGGGAAGAAGACCGGCAAGACCTCTTGCGCCCACTCCGACAAGCGCGCCTCCTCGGAGTGCTGCGTTCCTGTCGAGGACGTGCCAGAGAGCTCCACCGGCAAGAGCAAGAAATCCAAGGCAGCCCCACCAGAGACTAAAAGGTTGCCTGTCAAGGAGGATGGCACGGGCGGAGCTTTCACTATAAGCTCCACCCTCGACAGCAAATAGGAAAGCGCGCTCATCGCCTTCCTGCGGGCCAATGTCGATGTGTTTGCATGGAAAGCATCTGACATCCCCGGTGTTCCCAGGGAGGTGATTGAGCACCATCTTGATGTCTGTCCTCATGCGTGGCCCATCAAGCAGAAGGTCAGGAAGCAAGCTTTGGAGCGGCAAGAGTTTATCATTGAAGAAATTAGGAAGTTGGAAGCGGCAGGCTTGGTTAGAGGAGTGCTCCAGCCAACGTGGTTGGCCAATCCGGTTGTGGTGCGCAAGGCGAATGGGAAGTGGAGACTGTGCATTGATTATACAGACATCAATAAAGCCTATCCAAAGGATCCTTTCCCCTTGCCACGCATCGACCAGATCGTGGACTCCGCTGCCGGGTGCGACTTGCTGTCATTCCTTGACGCCTACTCAGGGTACCATCAAATCTTCATGACAAAGGAAGATGAAGAGAAGACCGCGTTTATCACCCCATATGGTACGTATTGTTTTATACGAATGCCTTTCGGGTTGAAAAGCGCTGGTTCAATGTTTGCCAGAGCAGTCCAGATCGGTTTTGAGCCCCAGCTACATAGAAATACGGAAGCTTATATGGATGACATAGTGGTCAAAACCAAGGACAAGGCGACACTGATACAAGATCTAGAAGAAACATTTGCAAATTTGCGCAAGATCAATCTTAAGCTCAATCCTGAGAAGTGTGTGTTTGGCGTCCCATCCGGCAAGCTTCTCGGGTTCTTTGTGTCTCAGCGTGGGATCGAGGCGAACCCCGGCAAGATCAAGGCGATTGAGCAGGTTGAAGCACCAAGATGAGTCAAAGATGTACGTCGACTTGCTGGCTGTGTTGCTGCTTTGAGCAGGTTCATCTCCAAATCTGCTGAGCGCGCCCTGCCCTTTTTCAAGATCTTGAAAAAGGCAGGTCCAATGAAATGGACTCCGGAAGTGGAGGCAGCGCTGCAAGATTTGAAGAGGTACCTCTCCTCTACGCCAACACTAGTCGCACCTAAGCCACAAGAGCTGTTGTTGCTGTATCTAGCGGCAACGAATCAAGTGGTCAGTGCTGCGCTAGTGGCGTAGAGAGAAGTTGATGAAGAAGTAGCGGCAGTGGCAAGACCGTCGGATGACGAGCCAGAGCTCTCCTCGACAGGGTCTGGTGCCAGCAAGGCAAGACCCCCGACAGGATCTGGTGCCGGCAAGGCAGGGCTCCCGGCAGAGTCTAGTGCCGGCAAGGCGGGATCTGTGCAAGCAAATGGAGTGACACAGAAGAAGAAGATAGTGCAGCACCCAGTTTATTTTGTCAGCTCCCTTTTGCAGGGGCTAGATCAAGATACTTTGGTGTGCAGAAGTTGCTCTTCGGCCTTCTTATGGCCTCGAGGAAGCTACGCCACTACTTTCAGGCACATGAGATCACCGTCATCACTCGCTTCCCGTTGCAACGGATCTTACACAACCCAGATGCAACTGGAAGGATTGTGGAGTGGGCGTTGGAACTGTCAAGCTTTGGTCTCAGGTTTGAAAGCACTTCAACGATTTAGAGCAGAGCCTTGGCGGAATTCATTGCAGAATGGACCTCAACACCTGACGAGGAAATTCAAGAGACCACTCTCCCCGGCAAGGAAACGAGCCGCGACTGGATTATGTACTTTGATGGGGCTTTCTCGCTGCAAGGCGTCGGTGCTGGTGTGCTACTTATTGCACCCACCGGAGAGCACCTCAAGTACGTGGTCCAGATGCACTTTCCCCGGGAGAGATCAACAAACAACACTACGGAGTATGAGGGACTGCTTGCCGGTCTCAGGATCGCGGCAGACCTTGGAATTACGAAGCTCATCGTCAGAGGTGATTCACAGCTTGTCGTCAAGCAGGTTAATAAAGATTATCAGAGCCTGTTAATGGAAGCTTACGTAGATGAAGTGAGGAAGTTGGAGGAGCGTTTTGACGGTCTGCAAACAGAGCATGTTCCTCGAGCAGAGAACAACATTGCTGACGACCTGTCAAAATGTGCTGCCCTCAAGTTACCTGTGGAACCAGGAACTTTTGTGCTCCAACTAACTCAGCCATCCTTGAACCATCGGCAGGACAGAATAAGTGAAGGAAGTTGAGCCCCGGCAAGTACTTTCCCGCCGAGCTCCCAGGAGCCGCCGGCAAGGAAGTTGCCGGGGACGACACCAAGTTTGCCGGGGGGCGACGCGCTCGGCAGGGCCTCAAGCCCTTGCCATAGAGACAACTGCTCCCATGGCAGAAGACATGCCTTTAGTCCTTGCCGTCGAGCCTCAAGCTCCAGCATGGGCACAACACATCGTTCAGTTCCTCCAAACAGGGGAACTCCCCAAGAAACAGGAAGTGGCGGAGAAAGTAGCCCGTCGGTCTAACATGTAATAGTTTATGGACGATGTCCTGTACAGAAAAAGACCGAATGGCGTGAAATTGAAGTGCATTCCTCAGGAGGACGGACTGGAGCTGTTGGCAGAGATACATGGAGGCATATGTGGCTCTCACACAGGATCAAGAGCTCTTGCTGGCAAGGCATTCCGGCAAGGTTTCTTTTGGCCCACTGCCCTCCAGGATGCAACTGCACTAGTAACCAAGTGTGAAGCGTGCCAGTTCCATTCGAAGAAACTTCATCAGCCAGCCCAAGCTCTTCAGACGATCCCTCTTTCCTGGCCATTTTTGGTCTGGGGGCTCGACATATTGGGCCCCTTTCCCCGTGCTGTCGGGGGCTTTGAGTACTTGTATGTCACAATCGACAAGTTCACAAAGTGGCCGGAAGTGGAAGCAATGAGAAAGGTGACAACACAGTCAGCCATCAAGTTCTTCAAAGGATTAGTTTGCCGTTTTGGTGTGACAAACAGAGTCATCACCGACAACGACACATAGTTCATGAGCCGCACCTTCATGCAGTATATCCAAGACCTTGGCAGCAAAATCTGTTTTGCTTCTGTTGCCCATCCAAGAAGCAACGGCCAGGCGGAAAGGGCAAATGCTGAGGTGCTGTGGGGTCTCAAGACGAGAACTTTCGACAGGATGCACAAGTGCGGAAGGCGCTGGATTGATGAGTTGCCAGCGGTTCTTTGGTCAATCAGGACGACACCAAATTGAGCCACTGGCCAGACACCTTTCTCCCTGGTATACGGGGCGGAAGCAGTTCTCCCCACAGAACTCATATACGGGTCACCTCGAGTGCTCGCTTATGATGAGCTTGAGCAAGAGCAGTTGCAGCAAGATGATGCTATGCTCCTTGAGGAAGATCGTCTTTAGGCTGCTGTGCGAGCCACGCGCTACCAGCAAGCGTTGCACCGCTACCATAGCCGCAAGGTTCATGCCCAAAGCCTTGAGGAAGGCGACCTTGTTCTTCGGCGCGTTCAGTCCGCCAAGAATTCCAACAAGTTGACGCCAAAGTGGGAAGGCCCTTATCGGGTAATACGAGTCACCAGGCCCGGCGCAGTCCGCCTGGAGACCGAAGATGGCATTCCAGTGAGAAACTCCTGGAATATCGAACATCTTCGCAAGTTTTACCCATGAGGCGCAGTTGCTGGGACCCCCGGCAACCCCCTTTTGTACTAGCCGTGCCGGCAAGGCATATAACCCTATGTACAAAGCCAGGTGTAGACCCTGTGCGTAGTTGAATAAGTTTAAGTATGTACAGTTCTTGTTGATTTCCATGTTTATTTATATGCATGCCTATCTAGGATATTGTATACGTTCGTTTCCAGCAAGTACTGATGAACCGCCAAGGTTCCATGTTCCTATTTTCTCTTCTTTCTTTTTCTCAAAGGACAGAAGGTTCCCTCGCATACAAGTTTGCCGGGGGGGATAGAGAGTGTGGACGCCAGCAGGCGACGTTTGAAGTGGCATCTTGCAGGAAAGAGTACAACAGCAAAAAAGCTAAGTTGTGAAACCTTGAGTGAATTTTTTTTAAATATGAGATTATTTTCCTCGAACGATTTCGATTCTTGTATGGAAAACCTACACGCGAAGGAACTTTGTCAGGATTGGTTGCGCCTTTGCTCTGTTTCGAGTCCGCTCAACAGTTCAAGTGGCTGTGCTAAGAACGGCAAGGTATCTTGCCGGCAGCGACACCCCCAGTAGGCTGCTAAGGATCCGTTCCTCAAAGAGCTCGCGGAAAGGGTGCGCGCACTGGCAAGTTTTTCCCAATAAAGCGTAGGGTGTATGCCATACAAAGAGAGATCAGATGAGAAAGATAGCATACATTCAATCCAAAACATAGCAAGTTATATTACATCAATGGTTGCCGCAGTTCTAACTTAAGATAAATTATCTTGGGCACGAGTTCATAGCGGCAAGGAGAAGTGAAGCGGCTAGTCCCGGCGCTGGCCTTCCACCCTCTTGACTTGGTCAACCATGTTGACGATGGGCACGACGAGCTCTTCAAGTGCCTTGCGGTCTGCATCCTCCGGCAAGCTGTCAAGCACGTTGGTGAGGTTGAGGCCAGGGTTCCTGTACGCCACCTTGGTGAGCACCTTGAGAAGGACGCCCCGGCAAAGCTTGCGGGATTCATTGGCCAGCTGGGTTGCTCTGCTAGAGTGGAGCAGCTTCAAGGCATCAAGGATAGCCTCGAAGAACATGGTCAGTCTGGTGTTCGTAGTTACCCTTTCCTCGTGGGAATACCTGAAAGTCGATAGGCCCATGGTGGACAGTTGTGATGTGAGCCACTCTGTGACATCGACAAGGCGCTCAGTCCAGATCTTCACGCCTTTCTCATAGTCATTATAGGTGGCAGCGGCCCTCTCAAGCAGTTACTTCTCCTCCTGGAGGTCCTTAGCCAGGGTCTTCTCACGAGTTCTGCTGCTCTCAAGGGACTCCTTCAGCGTGGTCAGCTTCAACTCCAGATCAGCAATGGATTCATTGGCAGAGGAGAGTTTCTGGGTCTTTCCGGATATGGCAGTTTGCATCTCCGCCAAGTCATAGAGAGTTTTATCTCTGTTGTCTTTGAGCGTCGAGGTCTCCTTGCCGTGCTTCTCCAGATGCACCTCCAGTTTCTCCACCTTGCCGGCCAGCTCATTCTTGGCGGCCTCTGCAGCTTCGGCGGCATCGACGGCTTCTTTCAGCTTGCCGGCATGGTCCAGGACCAGAGCGTCAAGCGCTTTCTTGTGCTCCTGCTCCAGCCCTTGGGTCCGCTGCGCGACAAGCTTCTTGATCTCCTCATCCTTGCCGCGGAGCTTGGCGGCAAGTGCCCCCTCGCGAGCGACAAGGTCTTCTTCCTGAGCATCGAGCAGGATGTGGCGCTCCCTTAGTTGGGCGTCTTCCTTGGCGGCCTCTTGAGCGGCCTCCTCCTGTGCCTTCTCAATATCGGACTGCTTCAGATGGAGCTCATCCCAACACTGGCCTAGCTGCTCCTGGCCAGTCCTCAGCTCTTGCCGGGCCTCGGTGAACCAGACCTGCATCTGCTCGACACGCTTTTGGAAGTTTGCCTCTGCCGCGTCGACAACCGTTGCCCTGGAGTCCAGTTCCTCCTTACGAGCACGGTGGAGCGCCTGGAGCTTCTGGAAGTTGTCGCTCATGGCTTGGAGGAGCTGGTCTTCTTTGGATTCGCTGCTGCTGGCGCTCGGCTCATCGACAACCTTGAGCCCGGTAGCGGCGATGACTTCTTCGTCGAAGCCTCCCCCTCGGTTGGCGCTCCAGTGCTTGCCGTCCCCGGGATGCTGATGAACAGATTGTCGCCAATCTTCAGGTATCTGCTTGAGGGGGGGCTTCGGATGTCGACGGTTGGTCCTCGACCACTGTCTCCCCAGCAACTGGGGGCTCCGGGACTGATGCAGCGCCAGGCGCTCCTGCGGCAGGAATGCCGTCAGTTCGGTCGCCGGTCTCCTTGCCAGCCTCCCCGGCAGACCCCTTGGCGGCCTCTTCATGCGCGTCCTTTGCGGCCTCGTCGGCAGCGACTTTGGCGGCTTCGACGATAGCATCCTTGGCAGTCTCCTCGATGGTGGCGTCAACATCCATCTGATCCACCAAGGGAAGATCTGAAAGCCAAGGAGGAGAAACAAGATGAAACCAAGATTGAAGTTCAAAGTAGAAAGAGAAGAGAGAAAGATCATGCAGGAAGGGTGACAAGTGCTCGAAAGCAAGCGGTTTACCTGTGACGAGCACCTGGGAGGTGTTTCCTTCCCCGGCAACATTTGTTGCCGGTATGGGATTGCCGGCACCCGTGCTTGCCAGCCTTTCCTCCACGCGAATGGGCTCGTCGGTGGGAGCCCTTGCCGGGGATCCATCCCTGGGCGGTGTGGTTGACGGAGGTGGCATGTCAGGGTCGGCCCTCAATAGCTCTCCTTGTTGCTATTCTTCTCCTACAAATCTGGCAAGATCAACAGCAAAGATACACACCCCAACACCCACCAGCGGGAAATGAATAACGGACTCATGCTGGGGGCTGAGTCGGGGACTGCGTCGTGGGCTGGGATCCGGGCTGATCGTGATCGTCTCCGGCGCACCTGAGGTGCTTGTCAGGGGCTCGTCGCCTGTCGAGGTCTTGGCTTTCTTCGCCATCCTCTGCCAACGTTTTCGTGTCTCTGCGGGGACAGGCCAAAATAAGATCAAATAAGATAAGGTAGCAAAACAGGGACTCAGGAGATGAACAAAGCAGTAAGGCACTTACTCATCTTCTTCTTCTGGCCTCTTCTCGCTCCTCGGGCTGAAGGAGGAAAGGTCGAAGTCGGCCTCCGGTATGGTGTCCGTGCGAGAGGGGGAAGATGGAGACCTGGGCCGCTTGGCCGTGGCAGAGGCGGCGGCTGCTGTTTCCTTTGCTGTCTGGTCGCGCGACTCGTCTGGCGCACAGGTTGCGGCTGGACCTCTTGCCGCTGTGCAGCCTTGCCGGCCGCCCCCTTGACGGGGACCTCTTCGCGTGAGGAGGCTTGCCGGACTGGCTCGACAGAGCCAACCCGCCGGAGGACACGTTTCTTCTTCCCCGGGACTGGGGGCTCCTCGTGCGGCTCCTCTTCAGCTGCCTCTTCAGCCGTCTCCTTGGCTGTCCCCTCGGCAGAAGGGCCCCCGGCAGCGGTGCCGCTGTGTCCCCCGGCAGGCTCCCCCCGCTCAACAAAATCCTCCTCTGCGCTGGCTTCGTCTTCCACAAAGCCAACAGTACCGGCCTCCTCGGCAAGGGCTGCCTCTTCCGCCCTGCTGGCAATGTACGCCACCTCTTCATCGACGGTGGGGCGGATGAGCTGCATTTCTTCCCGGATGGCCCTCTCCGACAAGTTGTCAAAGAACTCTTGCACCCGCTCCGCATCTGGCTTGGCCCAGGTCTGATCAAGGCCATGGGCGTTGAACACCGGCATCATGGCGATGATTGAGGACAGGGTGGAGTTGTTGCACAAAAGGATCACGCCCGCCGGCAACTTGAGCGGCTTGTCGGCCTTTTCGGTCTTGTCGGCCTTGTCGGTCTTGTCGGCCTTGAGGTGGAACAGCTTTTGGCAGAGAGCCGCATGCTGCATGACCGTCAAGTTGTTGTTCAGGCCGGGGCGCAGCCTCATGATGTCTGCCGCGTTCCGGTACTCCCAAGCTGGCCTCCCCTTGTTCTGCAGAGGGGTGATGCGGCGGCGGAGGAAGTTGGCCCCAATCATCTCGATTGTGAGCCCGGCAGCCTTGAGGCGATGGATCCTGGTGGTTGCAACTGTGAGCTTCCCGTCTTGAGGGTCGAGGTCACCCCATTTGCTGCCACGGACCAGTTTCGTCTGCCGGGGCATACAAAATGGCTGCGGGTCCTTCTCCACGATCCAGCACCATTTGCCCCGCCATTCGTCCCACTTCTCCTTGTGGGCCCTGTCCGGGTACGTCCTCTTGGCCAGTACCCTTGGGATCCAGGTGACGCAGCCGGAAAGGGCCCCTCCGGGCTGGATGCGGGGAACAAAGTAATGGCGAAAGAGGGCCGTGTTGGGGACCACCCCGGCGAAGTTCTCACAAAGGTGGGCGAAGGTGGCCATACATGCCACAGCATTCGGCGTGAAATCCAAGATATGGAAGCCGAATGTGTACATGATGTCATTGAAGAAATCCAAAAATGGGGGACAGAGCCCGCAGTAGAAGTAATCGACGAAGAAAGGGAATTTATCTGGGGTAGGCTCGGCGCAAGAAGCTGGGATGACGCGGGTAGCAGGATGCCCCATCGTCGCTCTCCCCCACATACACAGATACCGCTCCTTCAGAGCGCGCGCATCGTGCATCGGAGTGAAGATGACATTCTCCTTCCGCATCTTCACCAACTCACTCTCCGGCACCTCTTCCCCCTCACTCGCCTTGGACGCTCCCTTGCCCTTGCTCGCTTTGGGTGCCATAAGAGACTGGAGAGGAGCGGGAGGTCGAGGATGGTGGGAACGCAGGGGGGCGGCGGATGGATGAGGAAGCTTTGGTTTGGGCTCAAGGAGGAAGACGACGGCGGTTCCTAGATTGGAAAGGGTGAATGGGGTAAATGAGCAGTGCCCCTGCGGATTCCTCTTTTTATGGGGAAGGCGCGAGGCTGCCTCTTTACTATCCAATGTGAAGGCGTTTTCGCAGGCGTGCTGCTGCTGCGACCATTCCGCGCGCGCACCCCACATCGCGCACTCAATGCCGATCATGGGGAAGCACAGCAGACAAGATGATTACAGCAGTTAACCCCTACCACGTGTGCCTGCACACTATTTGGGCCTAGCCCAACAACGCGTCGCGCCCGCGTGTGTGGCCCAGGCCCGGGGGCTCCTGTCGGTGTACTAAAGTTAGGGACCTTTTGGTACCCCTTACTTGTGCACGGGCAGTTGCAGCCGCGCCCGCGGCAAGGCTTGACAGGGACAGCTGGAGGCAAAATGCAAGACGACCAAGATGGCATCCAAGCCAGTAATCAGAGAGCAGAAGACAAGCTGAGCCCCCGGCAAGATTCTTGCCGGGGTGGTTTGTGAGCCCCGGCAAGCTCCGTGCCGGGATGGTTTGTGAAGTCTCAGCAAGACCACCACCCTTGAGGTTGAGAGCTCTGACACCATCGACAATGTCAAGACCAGGATCCAGGGGCGCCTGCATGGTGGCATGCAGATCTTTGTGAAGAACAGAAGGCAAGTTCCCAGCAAGGCTCTTGCCGGGGACGTTTGCAAGGCCCCGGCAAGATTCTTGCCGGGGACGTTTGCGAGGCCGCGGCAAGGCTCGCACAAAGCAAGGTTCCGCCGCCCTGCCACCGCTCCAGCACAGTGACTAGCCTGCCAGCCTGGCAAGCACCTGCGTGGTGGCATGCAGATCTTCATGAAGATCCTGCCACCGCTCCAGCGCAGCGGCTAGCCAGTCAGCTTAGCATTTGCATGCCTCGTCATCTTGGGTGCGTGTCAAGACGGGGTGAGGCGGCGACGGACGGGACGGGCTCTGTTTCCGTCCACGATAAAGTTAGGGACACGTAAACAGCGCATTTAATGCGCTTGTCCTAAGACGCCAGTGATAAGCATGTACACTGTAGCTACTTTACACCTCATGTATGCCTGCACGCCACTGTGGTAGCCCCTTGATATAAAAGAAGGCCCGAGGCGATATAGGAGGGGACTTTTGGACTTTCCGGGCCAGTTTGCATGCGTAGCAACTAGCCGAAGCTCAAGAACACTCAATACACTACAAGCAGGACTAGGGTTTTACGCTTCTTAGCGGCCCGAACCTGGGTAAAAATTCCTTGTGTTGATCGTTAGATCTGCTCTTTGCGCACTCCTCTTCCCTGCCAAACCGTAGAAGGGATCTACTCGATCCCATAGGTGTCGTTTCCCCGACATCTTTGGCGCGTAAGGTAGGGGGGCAAGGTTGTGCAAACCTGATCTAGCAGTTAGCGCGTCAGTTTCTCGATCACCATGGCTCCCAAGAAGAAGGCGATCACGGGGATCGGCTCATCTGCGGCCGATCTGCCCGTGCCAACACCGACGGGCGATGGGGCAGACGCTGGTGGCGGTGAAGATCTCGAGCATCCACGACGCTTTGGCGACCGAAGCTAGGCGAGCGGCATCATCCGCGGCAACGACGACTACCCGCGCACCGCTGGATCCAAGGACGGAGTCGTGCTACCTATGGGCGGCGTGGGGACCTCCAAGGGTGGGAAGGCGACCTCCAAGACGCCCCCGCCGGCGCATGCACCGCGGTCCTCCCAGTTCATGCGCGACGAGCAACGCCGCAACGTTGGTGACCCTGAGCGTCGCTGCGGAAAGAGCCCTCAACATCATTCTCGAGATGCACAGGGCCGGCACGCACGCCAAGATGCTGGTGGAAATGGCGCACGGCCGCGGAAGCGTGACAGGGCTCCTTCTAATGTGGGTAGAAGTCCGAGCACCTCCCATTCTTCGCGCCTGTCACTGCCACCTACACCAGCCGAAGCATTGGCGCGAGCACAGCTACTCCTGGATTTCCCTCCCACTGCGGAGAAGCAAGAGGAATGGAGAGCTGCTATTCAGAGCCTCATCGGTATCGCCAATAGAGATGGGCCGCAGCAGGCGGAGCCTTCGCGGTGGCGGTCCACCGAGCCGGCGCGTGCCGATGGCGGAAAGAACGGAGGCACCGCGACCACGGTGCACTCCCCTCCACCACGACAGCAACGGTCGCCAGCTCGGCGGGTCGATGCCCGCGATGATGGGTCCACGGCGTCATCTGATCCACGAGCTCGTCGTGACCAACGTCAAGTTCTTCAGGAACGGGTCAAAGAAGACGCTCGAACTACCATCGAGCGGCAGCGGGAAGCGCGCCATCAATCCGATAGGCGATACAAGAGGGGACTTTTGGACTTTCCGGCCCAGTTTGCATGCGTAGCAACTAGCCAAAGCTCAAGAACACTCAATACACTACAAGCAGGACTAGGGTTTTACGCTTCTCAGTGGCCCGAACCTGGGTAAAAAGCCCTTGTGTTGATCATTAGATCTGCTCTTTGCGCACTCCTCTTCCCTGCCAAACCGTAGAAGGGATCCACTCGATCCCATAGGTGTTTTCCCCGACAGCAACCCAATAAATAAAATTTATTTTTGCCTTTTTGCTTCTGTTCTTGAGTGTTTTCACAATTATGCATCTGTTATGATTGTGTTTTTATGTTTTAATTAGTATTTGTGCCAAGTAAAGCCTTTGGGATAGCTCTGGTGATAGTTGATTTGATCCTTTTGAAAAACAGAAACTTTTGCGTCCAGTAACAGAATTGTTTAAGTTCACAGAAGTGACAAAAAATTCTGAATGTTTTACAAAATATTGATATACAAATTGCCTATGTTATCCTAATGTTTCAGAATTTTTGGAGTTACAGAAGTATTAGAACAATTCCCATCTTTACAGACTGTTTTGTTTTTGACAGACTCTGTTTTCTTTGCATTGTGTGCTTATTTTGATGAATCTATGGATTGTATCGGGGGGTATAAGCCATGGAAAAGTTAGAATATAGTATATATAATGCAATAACAAAATTTGAATAGGTTTGCAACAGTACTTAAATTAAAGATTGGTTTTCTTATACTAACGGGTCTCACGAAGGTTTTGTTAAGTTTTGTGTGATTGAAGTTTTCAAGTTTTGGGTGAGATCGCGATGGATGAAGGAATAAGGAGTGAAAAGAGCCTAAGCTTGGGGATGCCCCATGGCACCCCAAATTAATATTCAAGGAGAACCAAGCAACTAAGCTTGGGGATGCCCCGGAAGACATCCCCTCTTTCTTCTAACGACCATCGGTATTTTACTTGGAGCTATATTTTTATTCATCACATATCATGAGTTTTGCTTGGAGCGTCTTGTATTATATGAGTCTTTGCTTGTTTTGCTTTTTAGTTTGTCACAAGTATCCTTGCTGGACACACCTATTTGAGAGAGCCAAAATTATGCTATGATTTGATAGAATTGCTCTTTATGCTTCACTTAAATTTTTTGAGCTATGGAATTGCTCTTGTGCTTCACTTATATCTTTTTGAGCACGGTGTGCTTTAATATTTTTGAAGAAATGCTCTCATGCTTCACTTAGATTAATTTGAGAGTTACTAAATTTTTGAAGAAATTCTCTCATGCTTCACTTATATTATTTTGAGAGACGAAAAAATTTATGCTCATGTTCTTCACTTAGATTTATTTGAGCTTGTCAAAAGCAATTTCAATATATGAAACTAGTCCCGAAGTGATAGATATCAAGAGGGATATAATAAAAACTTTCATGAAGATCATTGGACAAAATAAACTTGATTCTTTGTAATAGTTTTGAGATATGATGATAGTGATATGTGAGTCATGTTGGTGAGTAATTATGCTTTAGTAAGCATATTGGTGTTAAGGTTTGTGATTCCCTATGCAACCACGAAAGTCAATAGTTATGCAATGAAATTACATCCTACTTATGGTGCACTATTCTTTGTTAGTTATGCTTAATGCTCGCTTATGTGAATTTTTGTTTCTTGGTTGGTTGCTTCTCAATCTTTTTGCTAGCCTCCACTTGTACTAAGTAGAAATACTACTTGTGCATCCAAAATCTTTAAACCCACTTTTGCCATATGAGTACACCATACCTACCTATATGCGGTATTTCCATGCCATTCTAAGCAAATTTGTATGTGCCATCTCTAATTTCAAAATGAATTTCCTTTTTGTGTGCCCGTACCGCTCATGAAGCGGCAGGGGGTGGCCAATATTTTCCATGCTATATGTGTTATTCTCAAGATGAGTATTTATTCACTTGTCATTGCACGAGAGTACGGCGGTAATAGGGATGCCCAGTCCCGAAATGAAAAAGAAATTTACTTTATGTTGTCAAATAATAAATTCCTTGGAAAGTGTTGGTATGGAAGGCACCCGTGGATATGGTTAGCCATGGATTGTGAAAGAATGGTGGAAAAAGGAATAAACTTTATTTTATGTGTGGGAACCGCCTATGATATATCTAGCATGGAAAGTGTTGGGAATTACTCGGTCGTTTTCGTTGACGGGAAAAGTATGCCTCTCAAAAAAGTTTATCTCTCAATTTAAGCTTTGAGCTGTGGCACCTCTACAAATCCCTACTTCCCTCTACGAAGGGCCTATCTATTTACTTTATGCAATTTTATTTTTATTTGAGTCTCCATCTTCTCTTATAAAGCACCAACTAGGGAGCACTATGATCATACTTGAACATTGGATGTGGCTAATATGCAAGTGTATTTCATGAATGGATCAATGATTGAGCATGGTGGGCTAGGGATAACTTTCTTTAGTGTTGATATATTGAAAGACATGGTTGCTTGTTGATATGCTTGAGTATTGAAATCTTCATGTCAAAACTAGACTATTGCTTTGAACCATATAAAAGTCCAAATATCCATGCTACAAAAGAAAAGAATATGTGATGAACATGTTAGGCAGCATTCCACATCAAAAATTCTGTTTTTACCATTTACCTACTCGAGGACAAGTAGGAACTAAGCTTGGGGATGGTGATACGTCTCCAGCATATCTATAATTTTTGCTTGTTCCATGCTGTTATATTATCATTCTTGGATGTTTTATATTCATTTTATAGCAACTTTATATCATTTTTTGGGACTAACCTATTGACATAGTGCCCAGTGCCAGTTGGTGTTTTTTGCTTATTTTTTACTTCACAGAATATCAGTACCAAACGGAGTCCAAACGCAGCGAAACTTTTTGGAGATTTTTTCTAGACCAGAAGACACCTAGTGGGCCAAGAAAGCACCAGAGGGGAGGCCCGTGGGGAGCACAACCCACCAGGGCACGCCCAGGAGGGTTGTGCCCCCCATGGAGACCTCCTGCACCACCTCTTCGCCCTATAAATTCCCAAATATTCCAGAAACCCTAGGGGAGTCGACGAAACACAATTCCAGCCGACGCAAGTTCCAGAACCACGAGATCCAATATAACACCATCACAGAGGGGTTCATCATCTCATTGGTGCCTCTTCGATGATGCGTGAGTAGTCCACCATAGACCTAAGGGTCCGTAGGCAGTAGCTAGATGACTTCTTCTCTCTTTTTGATTGTCAATACAATGGTCTCTTGGAGATCTATTTGATGTAACTCTTTTTTGCGGTGTGTTTGTTGGGATCCGATGAACTTTGAGTTTATGAACAGATCTATATCCATGAATATTATTTGAGTCTTCTTTGATCTCTTATATGCATGATTATTTATAGACTCATATTTCTTCTTCGAATCTTTGGTATAGTTAGGCCAACTAAATCGATTTTTCTTGCCATGGGAAGAGGTGCTTTGTTCTTTCCCAGTGACAGAAGGGGTAGCAAGACACGCATGTGTCGTTGCTATTAAGGATAACAAGATGGGAGCTATTCCTACATGAATAGATCTCGTCTACATCATCTCATCGTTCTTATTGCATTACTTCATTTCTCCATGAACTTAATACACTAGATGCATGCTGGATAGCGGTCGATGTGTGGAGTAATAGTAGTAGATGCAAGCAGGAGTCGGTCTACTAATCTTGGACGTGATGCCTATATATTGATCATTGCCTTGGATATCGTCATAATTATTCGATCTTCTATCAATTACCCAACAGTAATTTGTTTACCCACACTGTGCTATTTCTCGAGAGAAGCCACTAGTGAAATCTACGGCCCCGGGGTCTATTCTTTATCATATTTGCTTTGAGATCTATTTTTATTCGCTTTTATTTTCAGATCTATTATTCCAAAAACCCAAAAATACCTTGCTGCACTTTTTTATTACTTATTTATTTTGCATTTTATCGAGAGCTATTTATCCAATCTACCACAAATTTATCTATCTTTTTACCGTGGAGAGATTGACAACCCTCTTATGCGTCGGGTTGCAAGTATTTGTTCTTTGTGTGCAGGTACCATTTACATAGTGTTGCTTGGTTCTCCTACTGGATTGATACCATGGTTTCACAACTGAGGGAAATACATACCGTAGATGTACTGCATCATCCCTTCCTCTTTGGGGAAATACCGACGCAGTTTCAAGCGACATCACATTCTCGCACCAAGCATATTGCCATCAGACATCATTTCATTCCCGATCATGTTGCTCGAGGGGATATTGCTATCAGTCACGTCAATACTAAAGATAATCTCGCTGATATTTTCACCAAGCCTCTCGATGAGAAAAGATTGTGTGTGCTACAGTGTGAGCTAAATATCCTAGATTCCGCAAACATGCAGTAAGCTGGACTCGGCACCCGTACCATCACTTTCACATCTTAGAAGGAATGGGTGTGATACGTCCATTTTGCATCATGCTTTTATGTTGATATTTATTGCATTATGGGCTGTTATTACACATTATGGTACAATACTTATGCCTTTTCTCTCTTATTTTACAAGATTTACATGAAGAGGGAGAATGCCGGCAGCTGGAATTCTGAATCGGAAAAGAGCAAATCTGAGAGACCTATTCTGCACAACTCCAAAAGTCCTAAAAATTTACGGAGAATTATTTCAGAATATATAAGAATTATTGGGCGAAGAAAATACCAGAGGGGACCCACCAGGTGGCCACAAGCCTGGGGGGCTCGGCCTACCCCCAGGGCGCGCCCCTAGGGCTTGTGGGCCCCCTGGAAGGTCTCCGGTGTCCATCTTCGGCTATATGAAAGGTTTTTACCTAGAAAAAATCATAAGCAAGCTTTCGGGACGAAGCGCCGTCTCGAGGCGGAACCTGGGCAGAAGAAATCTAGGGCTCCGGCGGAGCTATTCTGCCGGGAAACTCCCCTCCCGGAGGGGGAAATCAAAGCCATCGTCATCACCAACGATCCTCTCATCGAGGGAGGGTCAATCTTCATTAACATCTTCACCAGCACCATCTCCTCTCAAACCCTAGTTCATCTCTTGTATTCAATCTTTGTCCCAAAACCTCAGATTGGTACCTGTGGGTTGATAGTAGTGTTGATTACTCCTTGTAGTTGATGCTAGTTGGTTTATTCGGTGGAAGATCATATGTTCAGATCCTTAATGATATTCAATACCCCTCTGATCTTGAACATGAATATGCTTTGTGAGTAGTTACGTTTGTTCCTGAGGACATGGGAGAAGTCTTGTTATAAGTAATCATGTGAATTTGGTATTCGTTCGATATTTTGATGAGATGTATGTTGTCTTTCCTCTAGTGGTGTTATGTGAACGTCGACTACATGACAGGGCCTAGGGGAAGGCATTGGTAAGTAATAAGTAGATGATGGGTTGCTAGAGTGACAGAAGCTTAAACCCTAGTTTATGTGTTGCTTCGTAAGGGGCTGATTTGGATCCACATGTTTCATGCTATGGTTAGATTTATCTTAATTCTTCTTTCGTAGTTGTGGATGCTTGCGAGAGGGGTTAATCATAAGTGGGAGGCTTGTCCAAGTAAGGACAGCACCCAAGCACCAGTCCACCCACATACCAAATTATTAAAGTAACGAACACGAATCATATGAGCATGATGAAAACTAACTTGACAATAATTCCCATGTGTCCTCGGGAGCGCTTTGCTTTATATAAGAGTTCGTCCAGGCTTATCCTTTGCAAAAAAAAGGATTGGGCCACCTTGCTGCACCTTAGTTACATTTGTTACTTGTTACCCGTTACAAATTATCTTATCACAAAACTATGTGTTACCGATAATTTCAGTGCTTGCAGAAAATACCTTGCTGAAAACCGCTTGTCATTTCCTTTTGCTCCTCGTTGGGTTTGACACTCTTACTTATCGAAACGACTATGATAGATCCCCTATACTTGTGGGTCATCAAGACTCTTTTCTGGCACCGTTGCCGGGGAGTGAAGCGCCTTTGGTAAGGAAACATTTATATTACATGCTGAAATTTACTGTCACTTGTCACTATGGAAAATCATCCTTTGAGGGGTTTGTTTGGGGTATCTTCACCTTGACTAGAAGAGCAAATAGTTGCCCCTCAACCTACTGCACCTACTAAAAATATTTGTTATGAAATTCCTTTAGGTATGATAGAGAAACTGCTAGCTAATCCTTATGCAGGAGATGGAGCACTACATCCTGATTTGCATCTAATCTATGTGGATGAAGTTTGTGGATTATTTAAGCTTGCAGGTTTGCCCAAGGATGATGTCAAGAAGAAGGTCTTCCCTTTATCTTTGAAGGGAAAGGCATTGACATGGTATAGGCTATGTGATGATATTGGAGCTTGGAATTACCGATTGAAATTGGAATTTCATCAGAAGTTTTATCCTATGCATCTGGTTCATCGTGATCGGAATTATATATATAATTTTTGGCCTCGTGAAGGAGAAAGTATTGCTCAAGCTTGGGGGAGGCTTAAGTCAATGTTATATTCATGCCCCAATCATGAGCTCTCAAGGGAAATTATTATTCAGAATTTTTATGCTCGGCTTTCTCGTAATGATCAATCCATGCTCGATACTTCTTGTACTGGTTCTTTTATGAAGAAGACTATTGAATTCAAATGGGGTCTCTTGGAAAGAATTAAACGCAACTCTGAAGATTGGGAGCTCGACGAAGGTAAGGAGTCAGGTATAAACCTTAAGTTTGATTGTGTTAAATCTTTTATGGATACCGTTGCTTTTCATGAATTTAGCAATAAATATGGACTTGACTCTGAGATAGTAGCTTCTTTCTGTGAATCTTTTGCTACTCATGTTGATTTCCCTAAGGAGAAGTGGTTTAAATATCATCCTCCCATTGAAGTAAAAATAGTAGAACCCATTAAAGCTGAAGAAGAAACCATTACTTATAATGTTGATCCTGGTATTCCTACTGCTTATATTGAGAAACCACCTTTTCCTGTTAGGATAAAAGAACATGCTAAAGCTTTAACTGTAGTTCGTAAGAGTTATACTAGAACACCTACACCCCCTGAACAAATTAAAGTTGAACCTAGTATTGCTTTGGTTAAAGATCTCTTGGTCGATAATATTGATGGGCATGTTATTTATTTCCGTGAGGAAGCTGCTAGAATTGCTAAACCCGATGAAAAAGATAAACATAGACCTGTTGTTGGCATGCCTGTTGTCTCTGTTAAGATAGGAGATCATTGTTATCATGGCTTATGTGATTTGGGTGCTAGTGTGAGTGCAATTCCCTTTAATTTATACCAAGAAATTATGAATGATATTGCACCTACTGAAATAGAAGATATTGATGTCATTATTAAGCTTACTAATAGAGATACTATCTCACCAATTGGGATTGTTAGAAAAATTGAAGTCTTGTGTGCGAAAATAAAATACCCTACTTATTTTCTAGTTCTTGGTTCCCCATAAGATGATTTTTGTCCCATTATATTTGGTAGACCTTTCTTGAACACTGTTAATGCTAAAATAGATTGTGAGAAAGAAACTGTTAGTGTAAGTTTCGGGGATGTGTCTCATGAATTTAATTTCTCCAAATTTCGTAGACAACCCCATGATAAAGAATTGCCTAGTAAAGATGAAATTATTGGTCTTGCTTCTATTGTCATGCCTCCTACTGATCCTTTAGAACAATATTTGCTAGACCATGAAAATGACATGTTCATGAATGAAAGAAATGAAATAGATGAGATATTCTTTAAACAAATGCCTGTTTTGAAACACAATTTACCTGTTGAGACTCTTGGAGATCCTCTACCACCCAAGAGTGATCCTGTGTTTGAGCTTAAACAATTACCTGATACTTTGAAATATGCTTATCTCGATGAGAAGAAGATATATCCTGTTATTATTAGTGCTAACCTTTCAGAGCATGAGGAAAAGAAATTATTGAAAACTCTGAAGAAGCACCATGCAGCTATTGGATATACTCTTGATGATCTTAAGGACATTAGTCCCACTCTATGTCAGCACAAAATTAATATGGAACCTGATGCTAAATCAGTCGTTGATCACAAGCGACAGTTGAATCCTAAGATGGAAGAAGTGGTAAGAAATGAAATATTAAAGCTTCTGGAAGCAGGTATAATCTATCCTATTGCTGATAGTAGATGGGTAAGTCCAGTTCATTGTGTCCCTAAGAAGGGCGGTATTATTGTTGTTCCTAATGATAAGAATGAATTGATTCCGCAAAGAATTGTTACAGGTTATAGAATGGTAATTGATTTTAGAAAATTAAATAAAGCTACTAGGAAAGACCATTATCCTCTGCCATTCATTGATCAAATGCTAGAAAGACTATCAAAACATACACATTTCTGCTTTCTAGATGGTTATTCTAGTTTTTCTCAAATACCTGTGTCACAAGAGAATCAAGAAAAAACTACTTTTACATGCCCTTTCGGTACCTTTGCTTATAGATGTATGCCTTTTGGTTTATGCAATGCACCTGCTACTTTTCAAAGATGTGTGACTGCTATATTCTCTGACTTTTGTGAAAAAATTATTGAGGTTTTCATGGATATTCTCCGTATACGGAACTTCTTTTGATGATTGCTTAAGCAACCTTGATCGAGTTTTGCATAGATGTGAAGAAACTAATCTTGTCTTGAATTGGGAGAAGTACCGCTTTATGGTTAATGAAGGTATTGTCTTGGGGCATAAAATCTCTAAAAGAGGTATTAAAGTTGATAAAGCTAAAGTTGATGCTATTGAAAAAATGCCGTGTCCTAAAGATAACAAAGGTATAAGAAGTTTCCTTGGTCATGTTGGTTTCTATAGGAGATTTATTAAAGACTTCCCTAAAATTTCCAGGCCTCTTACTAATCTCTTGCAAAAGATGTTCGATTTGTTTTTTATGATGATTGTGTAGAAGCATTTGAAATACTTAAGAAAGTCTTAATCTCTGCACCTATTGTTCAACCACCTGATTGGAACCTACCCTTTGAAATTATGTGTGATGCTAGTGATTATGCTATTGGTGCTGTTTGATACGTCTCCATCATATCTACTTTTCCTAACGCTTTTACTCTTGTTTTGGACTCTAATTTGCATGATTTGAATGAAACTTACCCGGACTGACGCTGTTTTCAGCAGAACTACCATGGTGTTGTTTTTGTGCAGAAATAAAAGTTCTCGGAATGGAACGAAACTTTTTGGAGATATTTTATGGAATAAAAGAAAAATTCTGTAGCCAAGAACCACCGGAGAGGGCCCCCTGGGTGTGCACAACCCACCAGGGTGCCCCCCCTCCTGGCGCGCCCAGGTGGGTTGTCCCCACCTGGTGGCCCCGCAAACCCTATCTCCGACGCTATAAAATCACATTTTCGGGGAAAAATGAGGGAGAAAGAATTATCGCGTTTCACGAGATGGGGCCACCGCCACCTCCTGTTCTTCATTGGGAGGCCAGATCTAGAGCCCATTTGGGGCTCCATAGAGGGGAATCTTCGATCTTCGTCATCACCAACCCTTCTCCATCGCCAATTCCATGATGCTCCCCACCGGGAGTGAGTAATTCCTTCGTAGGCTCGCTGGTTGATACGTCCATTTTGCATCATGCTTTTATATTGATATTTATTGTATTATGGGCTGTTATTACCTATTTTGGTACAATACTTATGCCTTTTCTCTCTTATTTTACAAGGTTTACATGAAGAGGGAGAATGCCGGCAGCTGGAATTCTGGACTGGAAAAGGAGCAAATCTGAGAGACTTATTCTACACAACTCCAAAAGTCCTGAAAATTTATGGAGAATTATTTTGGAATATATAAAAAATATTGGGTGAAGAAAATATCTGAGGGGACCCACCAGGAGGCCACAAGCCTGGGGGGCGCGCCCCACCCCCCTGGGCGTGCGCCTGTGGCTTGTGGGCCACCTGGCAGGCCTCCGGTGCCCATCTTCTGCTATATGATGTGTTTTTACCTGGAAAAAATCAAGAGAGAGTTTTCGGGATGAAGCGCCGCCGTCTCGAGGCGAAACTTGGGTAGAAGCAATCTAGGGCTCCGGCGAAGCTGTTCTGCTAGGGAAACTTCCCTCCCGGAGGGGGAAATCGAAGCCATTGTCGTCACCAATGATCCTCTCATCGAGAGGGGGTCAATCTCCATCAACATCTTCACCAGCACCATCTCCTCTCAAAGCCTAGTTCATCTCTTGTATCCGATCTCTGTCTCAAAACCTCATATTGGTACACGTGGGTTGCTAGTAGTGTTGATTACTCCTTGTAGTTGATGCTAGTTGGTTTATTCGATGGAAGATCATATGTTCAGATCCTTAATGATAACTATTACTCCTCTGACTATGAACATGAATATGCTTTGTGAGTAGTTACGTTTGTTCCTGGGGACATGGGAGAAGTCTTGTTATAAGTAATCATGTGAATTTGGTATTCGCTCGATATTTTGATGAGATGTATGTTGTCTTTCCTCTAGTGGTGTTATGTGAACGTCGACTACATGACACTTCACCATTGTTTGGGCCTAGGGGAAGGCATTGGGAAGTAAAAAGTAGATGATGGGTTGCTAGAGTGACAGAAGCTTAAACCCTAGTTTATGCATTGCTTCGTAAGGGGTTGATTTGGATCCACATGTTTCATGTTATGGTTTGATTTATCTTAATTCTTCTTTCGTAGTTGCGGATGCTTGCGAGAGGGGTTAATCATAAGTGGGAGGCTTGTCCAAGTAATGGTAGCACCCAAGCACCGGTCCACCCACATATCAAATTATCAAAGTAACAAACATGATTCATATGAGCATGATGAAAACTAACTTGACAATAATTCCCATGTGTCCTCTGGAGCGCTTTGCTTTATATAAGAGTTCATCCAGGCTTGTCCTTTGCTACTAAAAGGATTGGGCCACTTTGTTGCACCTTTGTTACACTTGTTACTTGTTACCCGTTACAAATTATCTTATCACAAAACTATCTGTTACCGATAATTTCAGTGCTTGCACAGAATAACTTGCTGAAAACCGCTTGTCATTTCCTCCTGCTCCTCGTTGGGTTCGACACTCTTACTTATCGAAAGGACTACGATAGATCCCCTATACTTGTGGGTCATCAAGACTCTTTTCTGGAGCTGTTGCCGGGGAGTGAAGCGCCTTTGGTAAGTGGAATTTGGTAAGGAAACATTTATATAGTGTGCTAAAATTTACTGTCACTTGTTGCTATGGAAAATAATCCTTTGAGGGGTTTGTTTGGGATATCTTCACTCCGATCGGAAGACCAAAGAGTTGCCCCTCAACCTACTGAAAATATTTCTTATGAAATTCCTTCGGGTATGATAGAGAAACTGCTGGCTAATCCTTATACAGGAGGTGGAACATTACATCCTGATATGCATCTAATCTTGTGTGGATGAAGTTTGTGGATTATTTAAGCTTGCAGGTTTGCCCGAGGATGAAGTCAAGAAGAAGGTCTTCCCTTTATCTTTGAAGGAGAAGGCATTGACATGGTATAGGCTATGCGATGATATTGGGACCTGGAATTACAACCGATTGAAATTGGAATTTCATCAGAAGTTTTATCCTATGCATCTAGTTCATCGTGATCGGAATTATATTTATAATTTTGGCCCCGTGAAGGAGAAAGTATCGCTCAAGCTTGGGGGTGGCTTAAGTCAATGTTATATTCATGCCCCAATCATGAGCTCTCAAGAGAAATTATTATTCAGAATTTTTATGCTCGGCTTTCTCGTAATGATCAATCCATGCTCGATACTTCTTGTACTGGTTCTTTTATGAAGAAGACTATTGAATTCAAATGGGATATATTGGAAAGAATTAAGTGCAACTCTGAAGATTAGGAACTCGACGAAGGTAAGGAGTCAGGTATAAACCTTAAGATTGATTGTGTTAAATCTTTTATGGATACCGATGCTTTTCGTGAATTTAGCACTAAATATGGACTTGACTCTGAGATAGTAGCTTCCTTCTGTGAATCATTTGCTACTCATGTTGATTTCCCTAAGGAGAAGTGGTTTAAATATCGTCCTCCATTGAACTGAAAGTAGTAGAACCTATTAAAGTTCAAGAAGAAACCATTATGTATAATGTTGATCCTATTGTTCCTACTGCTTATATTGAGAAACCACCTTTCCCTATTAGAATAAAGGAACATGCTAAAGCTTCAGCTGTGGTTCGAAAGAGTTATACTAGAACACCTACACCCCCTGAACAAATTAAAGTTGAACCTAGTATTGCTATGGTTAAAGATATCTTGGTCGATAATATTGATGGGCATGTTATTTATTTCTGTGATGAGGCTGCTAGAATTGTTAGACCCGATGATAAAGATAAACATAGACCTATTGTTGGCATGCTTGTTGTTTCTATTAAAATAGAAGATCATTGTTATCATGGCTTATGTGATGTGGGTGCTAGCGTGAGTGCAATTCCCTTTACTTTATATCAAGAAATTATGAATGATATTGCACCTGCTGAGATAGAAGATATTGATGTTACTATCAAGCTTGCTAATAGAGATACTATATCACCAATTGGGATTGTTAGAGATGTTGAAGTCTTGTGTGGGAAAGTAAAATACCCTACTGATTTTCTTGTTCTTGGTTCCCCACAAGATGATTTTTGTCCCATTATATTTGGTAGACCTTTCTTGAACACTGTTAATGCTAAGATAGATTGTGAGAAAGAAACTGTTACTGTAGGTTTTGGGGATGTGTCTCATGAGTTTAATTTCTCCAAATTTTGTAGACAACCCCATGACAAAGAATTGCCTAGTAAAGATGAAATTATTGGTCTTGCTTCTATTGATGTGCCTCCTACTGATCCTTTAGAACAATATCTGCTAGACCATGAAAATGATATGTTTATGAATGAAAGGAAGGAATTAGATGAAATATTCTTTAACCAAATGCCTGTTTTGAAACACAACTTGCCTGTTGAGATTCTTGGGGATCCTCCTCCACCCAAGGGTGATCCCGTGTTTGAGCTTAAACAATTACCTGATACTCTAAAATATGTCTATCTTGATGAAAAGAAGATATATCATGTTATTATTAGTGCTAACCTTTCAGAGCATAAAGAAAAGAGATTATTGAAAACTCTGAAGAAGCAGTGTGCTGCTATTGGATATACTCTTGATGATCTTAAGGGCATTAGTCCCACTTTATGTCAGCACAAAATTAATAGGGAGCCTAATGCTAAACCAGTTGTTGGTCACCAACGATGTTTAAATCCCAAGATAAAGGAAGTGGTAAGAAATGAAATACTAAAGCTTCTGGAGGCAGGTATAATTTATCCTATTGCTGATAGTAGATGGGTAAGTCATGTTCATTGTGTCCCTAAGAAGGGAGGTATTACTGTTGTTCCTAATGATAAGAATGAATTGATCCCACAAAGAATTGTTACAGGTTATAGAATGGTAATTGATTTTCGCAAATTAAACAAAGTTACTAGGAAGGATCATTATCCTCTACCCTTTATTGATCAAATGCTAGAAAGACTATCAAAACATACACACTTCTGCTTTCTAGATGGTTATTCTGGTTTCTCTCAAATACCTGTGTTAAAAGAGGATCAAGAAAAAACTACTTTTACTTGCCCTTTTGGTACTTTTGCTTATAGACGTATGCCTTTTGGTTTATGCAATGCACCTGCTACCTTTCAAAGATGTATGACTGCTATATTCTCTGACTTTTGTGTAAAGATTGTTGAAGTTTTCATGGATGATTTCTCCATTTATGGAACTTCTTTTGATGATTGCTTAAGCAACCTTGATCGAGTTTTGCAGAGATATGAAGAAACTAATCTTGTTTTGAATTGGGAGAAGTGCCACTTTATGGTTAATGAAGGTATTGTCTTGGGACATAAAATCTCCAAAAGAGGTATTGAAGTTGATAAAGCTAAAGTTGATGCTATTGAAAAAATGCCGTGTCCTAAAGATATCAAAGGTATAAGAAGTTTCCTTGGTCATGCTGGTTTCTATAAAAGGTTTATTAAAGACTTCTCTAAAATTTCTAGGCCTCTCACTAATCTCTTGCAAAAAGATGTTCCATTTGTTTTTGATGATGATTGTGTAGAAGCATTTGAAATCCTTAAGAAAGCCTTGATTTCTGCACCTATTGTTCAACCACCTGATTGGAACCTACCCTTTGAAATTATGTGTGATGCTAGTGATTATGTTGTTGGTGTTGTTCTAGGATAAAGAGTTTATAAGAAGTTGAATGTTATTCATTATGCTAGTAAAACTCTAGACAGTGCTCAAAGAAATTATGCTACTACTGAAAAAGAATTTTTAGCAGTTGTCTTTGCTTGTGATAAGTTCAGATCCTATATTGTTGATTCCAAAGTAACTGTTCACACTGACCATGCTGCTATTAAATATCTTATGGAAAAGACAGATGCTAAACCTAGACTTATTAGATGGGTTCTCTTGCTGCAAGAATTTGATTTGCATATTATTGATAGAAAGGGAGCTGAGAACCCTGTAGCAGATAACATGTCTAGGTTAGAGAATGTTCTTGATGACCCACTACTAATTGATGATAGCTTTCCTGATGAACAATTAGCTGTCATAAATGCTTCTCGTAATACTCCTTGGTATGTTGATAATGCTAATTACATTATTGCTAAATTTATACCACCTAGCTTCACATACCAGCAAAAGAAAAAGTTTTTCTATGATTTAAGACATTACTTTTGGGATGACCCACACCTTTATAAAGAAGGAGTAGATGGTGTTATTAGACGTTGTGTACCTGAGCATGAACAGGAACAGATCCTACGCAAGTGTCACTCCGAGGCCTACGGAGGACACCATGCTGGAGATAGAACTGCACACAAGGTATTACAATCCGGTTTTTATTGGCCTACTCTCTTCAAAGATGCTCGTAAGTATGTCTTGTCTTGTGATGAATGCCAGAGAATTGGTAATATTAGTAGACGTCAGGAAATGACTATGAATTATTCACTTGTTATTGAACTATTTGATGTTTGGGGCTTTGATTATATGGGACCTTTTCCTTCCTCCAATGGATATACACATATTTTGGTTGCTGTTGATTATATTACTAAGTGGGTAGAAGCTATTCCAACTAGTAGTGCTGATCATAACACTTCCATTAAAATGCTTAAAGAAGTTATTTTTCCGAGGTTTGGAGTCCCTAGATATTTAATGACTGATGGTGGTTCACACTTTATTCATGGTGCTTTCCATAAATTGCTTGCTAAATATGATGTCAACCATAGAATTGCATGTCCTTATCATCCTCAGTCTAGTGGTCAAGTAGAATTGAGCAATAGAGAAATTAAATTGATCCTGCAAAAGACTGTTAATAGATCTAGAAAGAATTGGTCTAAGAAACTTGATGATGCATTATGGGCTTATAGAACTGCTTATAAAAACCCTATGGGTATGTCTCCGTATAAAATGGTTTATGGAAAAGCATGTCACTTACCTCTTGAACTAGAATATAAAGCTTATTGGGCAATTAAAGAGCTCAACTAAGATTTCAAACTTGCCGGTGAAAAGAGGTTATTTGACATTAGCTAAGTTGATGAATGGAGAGCCCAGGCCTATGAGAATGGCAAGTTGTTTAAAGAAAAAGTTAAAAGGTGGCATGACAAAAGGATACAAAAGCGTGAGTTTAATGTAGGTGACCATGTCTTGCTATACAATTCTCGTTTAAGATTTTTTGCAGGGAAACTTCTCTCTAAATGGGAAGGGGCTTATATTGTCGAGGAAGTTTATCGTTCCGGTGCCATCAAGATCAACAACGCCGAAGGCAATAACCCGAAGGTGGTAAACGGGCAGAGAATCAAACATTATATCTCAGGTACTCCCATAAATGTTGAGACAAATATTATTAATACCATAACACCGGAGGAGTACATAAGGGAGACTTTCCAGAACGTTTCAGACTCCGAAAAGGAATAGGTATGAGGTATGGTAAGTAAACCAACTCCAAAACTTTTCCAATAGCAATTTTACTCCGTTTTGGAATATTTAAAAATTTAGGAAAATTAAAAGTAGTCCGAAGAGTGCACGAGGAGGCGACAAGCCTGGGGGCGCACCCTACCCCCTAGGCGCGCCCCTCTGGCTTGTGGCCACCTCGTGTGCTCTCCGGACTCCGTTTTCTTGTGGAATACTTCTTTTGGTTGGTAAAAATTCATTATATAATCTCCCGAAAGTTTTGACCATCGTACCACGGCGATATCTCCTGTTTTCGTTTTGAGCTGTTTTCTGCCAGAGTTTTCAAGGCCAAGCATCATGTCTTCCTCCTCCTCCAACAATGTGGACGACAATGCTTGGTTGATGCAGATGGAACTTGGAAGGGCGGAGACCGAGGTAGCCACGATGGAAGAAGATCAAGGGGATTTGCTTGAGGTCCACCCTCCGGCTTCGGAGAGAGGCACTTTGTCTGGCATCTCCACTATTCCAAATCCCCATCAAGCCGTAGGGACTACAAGCAACCATGAAGGCCAACAGGTACAAGAAGGACTTCCTCCCAGGAGGCCCTTACACAGGTTACTTCAGAACAACTTTCATAATTTGGTTCATAATTATGGAGTGGAGAATACACCTCGCATACATATACCCTCTAATTGGAATATATCCCATCCAAGTGAAAGTGGTGCAGGGAAAAGCTCATGGTGGCCAGAAAACAAGCATCTTTTAGAAGAGATTCAGAAGAATGCAATTATGCTTCAACATGTACTCCGAGAATTGTAGGATCTGAAGGGTAGCTTAATCAAGCTAACCGAAACTCCATCATCACCACCTCTGAAGAAAGAGACATAAATACAAGGGTATGGGCACTCCCCTTGGCTTATGCCAAGCTTGGGGGAGGTGTCCCGGCATCGTATCACCTTCACATCTTTACCTTTATCGTTTTTCTTAGTTCGATCCTTTTGGGTATATCTTGGTTTGGTAGAATAAAGTTTTTAGTATGATCTAGCCTTGAGTTTTGCTTTATGTTTCCTCTATGTAATCGAGTCCGAGAGTTATATAATAAAGATTAGTTTTCAGTTGAGGGCTTTGCTTTCTTGCTATGATCGTGAGAAAAAGAAAAAGAAATATAAATATTATATAATGATCTTATGGAGAGTGATGACTTCACATATAAGTATGATGAATAAAAGTTGTTGAGAGTTGACAAACATAGTTTTGGTCATTGTTGGAATTAATAGGAAGTAATAAAGAAAGAGAGGTCTTACATATAAATATACTATCTTGGACATCTTTTGTGATTGTGAGCACTCATTAAAATATGACATGCTAAAAGGTTGATGTTGGACAAGGAAGACAACATAATGGGTTATGTTTTCTTATATCCGGATAGAAGTTATATTATTATGGATCCTCCAACATGTTGAGCTTGCATCTCACCCCTTGCTAGCCAAATCCTTTGCACCAAGTAGAGATACTACTTGTGCATCCAAACATCCCTTAACCTAGTTTCTCCATGAGAGTCCACCATACCTACCTATGGATTGAGTAAGATCCCTCAAGTAAGTTGTCATCGGTGCAAGAAATAAAAATTGCTCTCTAAATATGTATGCTCTATTAGTGTGAAGAAAATAAGCTTTATACGGACTTGTGATATGGAAGAAATAAAAGCGACGGACTGCATAATAAAGTTCTTTATCACAAGTGGTAATATAAAGTGACGTTCTTTTGCACTAAGATTTTGTGCATCCAACCATAAAAGCCATGACAACCTCTGCTTCCCTCTGCGAAGGGCCTATCTTTTACTTTTACCTTCTACCTTCATACAAGAGTCATGGTGATCTTCACCTTTCCTTTTTACACTTTTTCTTTTTGGCAAGCACTATATGTTGGGAAAGATCCAGATATATATATCCACTCGGATGTAGGTTATCATAAAGTATTATTGTTGACATTACCCTTGAGGTAAAAGGTTAGGAGGCGAAACTATAAGCCCCTATCTTTCTCTGTATCCGACTGAGGCTTTAAACTCATAAGTATCACGTGAGTGTTAGCAATTATGAAAGACTAAATGATAGTTGAGTATGTGAACTTGCTGAAAAGCTCTTATATTAACTATTTCCAATATTATGATAAATTGCAATTGCTTCAATGACTAAGATCGTAGTTTGTTAGTTTTCAATAAATGTTTCTGATTCATACTTTACCTTGTGAACGAATTGTTACTTTAGCATAATAAATTATATGACAATATATGTTGATGTTCTAAAGATGATCATGATGCCTTCATGTCCGTATTTTATTTTATCGACACCTCTATCTCTAAACATGTGGACATGATTATCGATTTCGGCTTTCGCTTGAGGACAAGCGAGGTCTAAGCTTGGGGGAGTTGATACGTCCATTTTGCATCATGCTTTTATATTGATATTTATTGCATTATGGGCTGTTATTGCCTATTTTGGTACAATACTTATGCCTTTTCTCTCTTATTTTACAAGGTTTACATGAAGAGGGAGAATGCCGGCTGCTGGAATTCTGGACTAGAAAAGGAGCAAATTTGAGAGACCTGTTCTGCACAACTCCAAAAGTCCTGAAAATTTACGAAGAATTGTTTTGGAATATATAAAAAATATTGGGCGAAGAAAATACCAGAGGGGACCCACCAGGAGGCCACAAGCCTAGGGGCGCGCCCCTGTGTCTTGTGGGCCACCTGGCAGGCCTCTAGTGCCCATCTTCTGCTATATGATGTGTTTTCACCTGAAAAAATCAAGAGAGAGTTTTCGGGACGAAGCGCCGCCGTCTCGAGGTGGAACTTGGGCAGAAGCAATCTAGGGCTCCGGCGGAGCTGTTCTGCCGGGAAACTTCCCTCCCGGAGGGTGAAATCAAAGCCATCGTTGTCACCAACGATCCTCTCATAGAGAGGGGGTCAATCTCCATCAACATCTTCACCAGCACCATCTCCTCTCAAACCCTAGTTCATCTCTTGTATCAGATCTCTGTCTCAAAACCTCAGATTTGTACCTGTGGGTTGCTAGTAGTGTTGATTACTCCTTGTAGTTGATGCTAGTTGGTTTATTTGGTGGAAGATCATATGTTCAGATCCTTAATGATAATTATTACTCCTCTGATTATGAACATGAATATGCTTTTGAGTAGTTACGTTTGTTCCTGAGGACATGGGAGAAGTCTTGTTATAAGTAATCATGTGAATTTGGTATTCGTTCGATATTTTGATGAGATGTATGTTGTCTTTCCTCTAGTGGTGTTATGTGAACATCGACTACATGACACTTCACCATTTTTTGGGCCTAGGGGAAGGCATTGGGAAGTAATAAGTAGATGATGGGTTGCTAGAGTGACAGAAGCTTAAACCCTAGTTTATGCGTTGCTTCGTAAGGGGCTGATTTGGATCCACATGTTTCATGCTATGGTTAGATTTATCTTAATTCTTCTTTCGTAGTTGCAGATGCTTGCAAGAGGGGTTAATCATAAGTGGGAGGCTTGTCCAAGTAAGGGCAGCACCCAAGCACCGGTCCACCCACATATCAAGTTATCAAAGTAACGAACGCGAATCATATGGGCATGATGAAAACTAACTTGACAATAATTCCCATGTGTCCTCGGGAGCGCTTTGCTTTATATAAGAGTTTGTCCAGGCTTGTCCTTTGCTACAAAAAGGATTGGGCCACCTTGCTGCACCTTTGTTACACTTGTTACTTGTTACCCGTTACAAATTATGTTATCACAAAACTATTTGTTACCGATAATTTCAGTTCTTGCAGAGAATACCTTGCTGAAAACCGCTTGTCATTTCCTTCTGCTCCTCGTTGGGTTCAACACTCTTACTTATCGAAAGGACTATGATAGATCCCCTATACTTGTAGGTCATCATTGGTCGGTGATGGAGTTGGATGAGATTCATCATGTAATCGAGTTCGTTTTGTTAGGGCTTGATCCCTAGTATCCATTATGTTCTGAGATTGATGTTGCTATGACTTTGCCATGCTTAATGCTTGTCACTTTGGGCCCGGGTGCCATGATTTCAGATCTGAACCATTTATGTTTTGACCATTATATCTATGTTCTAGATCCGTTCTTGCAAGTTACAGTCACCTATTACGTGTTATGATCCGTAAACCCCAGAGTGACAGTATTCGGGATACTTTCCGGTGATGATCGTAGTTTGAGGAGTTCATGTATTCACTATGTGCTAATGCTTTGTTTAGGTTATCTATTAAAAGGAGGCCTTAATATCCCTTAGTTTCCTTATGGACCCCGCTGCCACGGGAGGGTAGGACAAAAGATGTCATGCAAGTTCTTTCCATAAGCACGTATGACTATTTACGGAATACATGCCTACATTATATTTATGAACTGGAGCTAGTGCCATATCGCCCTAGGTTATGACTATTATATGATGAATATCATCCAACGAATTCACCGATCCAATTCCTATGAATTTTCCATATATTGTTCTTACTAAGTTACTACTGCTGTTGTTACTGTTACACTTGCTACAAAATCATTGCTATCACTGTTACCATTAGTATTGTTGTTGCTACTACTATCAAAACTATCATATTACTTTGCTACTGATCATATTGCTGCAGATAATTAATATCCAGGTGTGGTTGAATTGACAACTCAGCTGCTAATCTTGCAAATATTCTTTGGCTCCCCTAGTGTCGAATCTATAAATTTGGGTTGAATACTCTACCCTCGAAAACTGTTGTGATCCCCTATACTTGTGTGTTATCAAGACCTTTTTCTGATGTCGTTACCGGGGAGCATAGCTATTTTTGTTGAGTCACTTGGGATTATTATTAATTTATCACTATGAAGAATCTGAAGGGTACCAAGACTAAGATTTTTTCCTCTAAGACGAGGGGAGGTAAGGAACTGCCATCACACTCTGCACTTGATTCACCTTCTATTTTGAGTAGACTTGCAACACCACCACATGCTATTAATCCTAATATGCCACAAGTTATTGATAATGCTACTTCTATGAATACTACTCATGATGATGCTAGTACCTTGCTTGATGATGGTGTGCCACTAGGTGATTTTCTTGATGAACAAATTGCTAGAGCTAAAGATAGTGAGAATGCTGAAACTAATGAAATTGTTGAAACTGATGAAGTACTTGAAACTGAAAATCTTGAAACACCTATTAAACCTAACTCTCCTAGATATGAATTGCCTAAGATACCTGAAGGTTCTGTTATGGATGAGGAGATAGCTAGAGATTTTCTTGCTTGCAATGATAGAGATGATCTTAAGAAATTATTATGCAAACTGAAAGAGAAATCTTTGAATGCTAGAATGAAATGTGATCCTAAGTTTGGTACTTCACCTATCTTTGTTGATGATAAGGATTATGAATTCTCTGTCGACCCAGAGTTAATTACTTTGGTTGAATCTGATCCTTTCCATGGTTATGAAACTAAAACTGTTGTGGCACACCTTACTAAATTAAATGATATAGCCACCCTATTTGCTCATGATGAGAAGATTCACTACTACTATATTCTGAAATTATTTCCGTTCTTATTAAATGGTGATGCTAAGATATGGTACAATACTATTGCTCCTGGTTGTGTGCGTAGTCCCTAGGATATGATTTATTACTTCTCTGAAAAATATTTTTCTGCTCATAAGAAACAAGCTGCCTTACAGGAAATATTTAACTTTGTGCAAATTGAAGAAGAGAGTCTCCCACAAGCTTGGGGGAGGCTTCTCCAATTGCTTAATGCTTTGCCTGATCATCCTCTTAATAAAAATGAAATACTTGATATCTTCTATAATGGACTAACTGATGCTTCTAGGGACTTCCTAGATAGTTGTGCTGGTTGTGTTTTCAGGGAACGAACTGTTGGACAAGCTGAGGAATTATTGAATAATATATTGAAAAATTATGATGATTGGACTCTTCCTGAACCATCGTATAAACCCACTCCAAAGAAGAGGGGTATCTTATATCTTAGTCCGGAAGATATGCAAGAGGCAAAGAAATCTATGAAGGAAAAAGGTATTAAAGCAGAGGATGTTAAGAATTTACCCCCTATTGAAGAGATACATGGGCTTGATACATCACCACCAAAGGTGGTAGAGGTAAATTCTTTAATGAAATTTGATGAAATTGACATCGCTTACAATAAACATCCTAGTCAATGCCTTTATAAGTTTGATAATTATATTAGAAAGCAAGATCGCTTCAATGAAAATGTTATGAAACAGTTGAACTACAATTCTGATATTATTGCTCGCTTGAGTGACTTGTTATTTAGAATCTCCAATGATGTTAGAGGTGTAGGAAAACATGCCTCTATGGTTCAAACTCCACTAGAACAAGTTGCTAAATCTCAAAGAGAGTTGCTAGATGAAATGAGTAATATTATAAATGACTTTGCTGTTACAGTAGCAACTAGAGGAGCTAAAATGACTCAGGAACCACTTTATCCTGAGGGACACCCTAAAAGAATTGAACAAGACTCCCAAAGAATTAACACTGATGCACCTAGTCCTTCTAAAAAGAAGAAGAAAAAGAAAAATGGTAGGACTTTGCATGCCTCTAGTGAACCTGAAATAGAAAAACCTCCTGATAATGATAATGATGTTTCTATTTCTGATGCTGAAACTCAATCTGGTAATGAACATTCATCTAGTGATAATGAAAAATATAATGATGATGTTCATGGAGACACTCAACCAGACAATGATAAACAACCAGATAATGATGTGGAAATAGAACCAGTTGTTGATCTTGATAACCCACAACCTAAAAATAAAAGATATGATAAAAGAGACTTTGTTGCTAGAAAACATGGAAGAGAAAGAGAACCATGGGTTCAAAAACCCATGCCCTTTCCACCTAAGTCAACTAAGAAAAAGGATGATGAAGAATTTGAACGCTTTGCTGAAATGCTTAGGCCAGTCTTTTTGCGCACTCGCTTGACTGATATATTAAAGATGGTCCCTTATGCAAAATACATGAAAGACATCATCACTAATAAGAGAAAAATACCGGAAGCTGAAATCTCCACCATGCTTGCTAATTATTCTTTTAAGGATGGAGTACCTAAAAAACTTGGAGATCCGGGATTACCAACTATACCTTGCTCCATCAAAAGAAATTATGTCAAAACTGCTTTGTGTGATTTAGGAGTTGGTGTTAGTGTTATGCGTTTCTCCTTATATAAAAGACTTGATTTGAATAAACTCACACCTACTGAAATATCTTTGCAAATGGCTGACAAATCAACTGCCATACCTATTGGTATTTGTGAGGATGTGCCCGTTGTTGTTGCAAATGTTACTATTTTAACTGACTTTGTTATACTTGAGATGCCCGAGGACGACAACATGTCGATTATCCTTGATAGACCCTTCTTGAACACTGTAGGGGCTGTTATTGATTGCAATAAAAGCAAGGTCACTTTTCATATCAGTGGTAATGAGCATACAGTGCACTTTCCGAAGAAACAATTCCAAGTGAATGGTATTAAAGTTATTGAAAAATCTCCAACACTCACTATTGGAAGTTTTCAACTACCTCTACCTACTGCCAAAAAGAAATATGAAATGCTTATTGTTGGGGACATGCATATCCCCGTTGAGGTAACTTAGTGCTTTATGAAAGTTCTTCGGTTTCATGCTAATCGAAAGTGGTTGTCAATAAGACTTGATCAACCTTATTAATGGATCATTTTTTAGAGGTATGAAATTGATGAATTTAGTAAGCACAACCTTCTACTCCCAACTTTTATTTTTTGTTTTTCTTAGTTGAATAAAATAAAATGTCATGTTTTGTCTGTTTTCTGAATTTCCCATGCAATAAAAAAATGACCCAAAAATAAAAGTTCTCAGAATGTCCTGAAAATTTAATACGATTTGTTTATGAATATTAAATTTTTTTAGTGCAAATAACATCAGAGTGGGGTGCACTGCTACTTCTTGAACTTGCGTTGGTTTTTCCCTTGAAGAAGAAAGGTGATGCAGCAAAGTAGAGATAAGTATTTCCCTCAGTTTGAGAACCAAGGTATCAATCCAGTAGGAGGTACACGCAAGTCTCCAATCTATGCACCTACACAAACAATCAAACATTTGCACCCAACGCGATAAAGGGGCTGTCAATCCCTTCACGGTCACTTGCAAGGATGAGATCCGATAGAGATAGATATAAAAGATTACTAAAACGTAAAACAAAATAAAAGTAAATAAATTGCAGCAAGGTATTTTTGGGTTTTTTGGTTTATAGATCTGAAAATATATGATGAAAAATAGACCCGGGGGCCATAGGTTTCACTAGAGGCTTCTCTCTTGAAAGAAAACATACGATGGGTGAACAAATTACTGTCGAGCAATTGATATAAAAGCGCAAAGTTATGACGATATCCAAGGCAATGATTATGAATATAGGCATCACGTCTGTGTCAAGTAGACCGACTCCTGCCTGCGTCTACTACTATTACTCCACACATTGACTGCTATCCAGCATGCATCTAGAGTATTAAGTTCATAAGAACGGAGTAACACCTTAAGTAAGATGACATGATGTAGAGGGATAAACTCAAGCAATATGATGAAAACCCCATGTTTTTATCCTTGATGGCAACAATACAATACGTGCCTCCCTACCCCTACTTTGTCACTGGGTGAGGACACCGCAAGATTGAACCCAAAACTAAGCACCTCTCCCATTGCAAGAAGAACCAATCTAGTTGGCCAAACCAAACCGATAATTCGAAGAGAAATACAAAGATATCAAATCATGCATATAAGAATTCAAAAAAGACTCAAATAATATTCATAGATAATCTGATCATAAATCCACAATTCATCGGATCTCGACAAACACAGCGCAAAAGAATATTACATCGGATAGACCTCCAAGAACATCGAGGAGAACATTGTATTGAAGATCAAAGAGGGAGAAGAAGCCATCTAGCTAGTAGCTATGGACCTGTAGGTCTATGGTAAACTACTCACGCTTCATCGAAAGGGCAATAGGGTTGATGTAGAAGCCCTCCGTGATCGAATCCCCCTCCTACAGGATGCCGGAAAAAGCCCCAAGAAGGGATCTCACAGGAACAGAAGGTTACAGCGGCGGAAAAGTATTTTGGTGGACGCTTCTGGTCGTTTGGGAATATTTGGGAATTTATAGTGCTGGATTTAGGGTTAGGGGACTCCCGAGGGGCCCACAAGCCCTCAGGGCGCCCCCCCCCCAAGGGCGCGCCCCTGAGGCTTGTGGCCTCCTCGGGGATCGTCTGGCCCTCTCTCCAAGTTACGTGGTGTGTCTTTTGGTCCAAGAAAAATCATTGCGAAATTTTTATTCCGTTTGGACTCCATTTGATATTCCTTTTCTGTAAAACTCAAAAACAAGGAAAAAACAGAAACTGGCACTGGGCTGTAGGTTAATAAGTTAGTCCCAAAAATAATATAAAATAGCATAATAATGCATATAAACATCCAAAATAGATAATATAATAGCATGGAACAATGAAAAAATTATAGATACGCTGGAGACGTATCAAGCATCCCCAAGCTTAATTCCTACTCGTCCTCGAGTAGGTAAATGATAAAAACAGAATTTTTGATGTGGAATGTGTAACACCCCCGGTGGTTAACTACAGTAATCACCCTTTTGATAATGCCAAGTCAGCATGATTAACAATGCATAATCATCTTTAACATCATATTGCTTTTCAACTCCCAAGTCAAAATTCAGATTTAAATGAAAGTGGAAAATAAAAGTTGTCCAACATAGAAACTAAATTGTTCATTAAATAGCAAATAAATCAGAGACAATTCTAAAATTGAAACCAACATCATTGGAGTTGGGTAAGTGACTCAAACATCTTCAAACAGCGACTAAAAACAATATTTAATAACCATTTATTAAATCTAATTTAAGTATGAAATGATGTTTTGCCCAAACTAATTTTAGGTGTTAGGGAATAAAGCACTGGTATTTATGGACTAGGTCTCCCTTTTTACAAAATTCGGTTTGGGGCCTAACTATTTACTAAACAGAGATATATGAATTAAGAAAAAAAGAAAAAGACAAAAGCTAAAACAAAAGCTAAAAAAAAACAAAGAAAAAACAAACCCCCCCCCCCTGGGCCTCGGCCCAGCAGGCCGTCCAGGCGCCAAGCCGGCCCACCCCATCCCTATAATCCCCTCAGCCCCCGCAAACCCTAACCCCGAACCCCACTCCTCCCCTCGCCCCTCCCTCTCTCGTGGATCGGGATCGAGCCCGATCCCAGCGCCGCGCCCGCCCCCTCCCTCTGCTCCGGCCAGTCCGCTCGCGCGCCAGTGCGGGCCGCCGCCGCTCGCCGTCCCTGAAGCCACCTCGACGCCGCCTCGCCCCTCCTCATCTCTCGTGCGACGCCCGCCTGAGGCCACGGCCTCGCCTCGTCGCCCGGCCCGATCCCGTCGTCGTTCGCCGCCGCCCGGAGGCCTCCCTTCCTCGCCGGACACGCCTCCCCGTCTCTCCCCGCCGGACTGCCACGTCCTCTGCGCCGCTCGCCGTCCCCGACCTCCTCCCCGGCTCGCTTCCCCGAGCCTCGCCGCCCCCTCTTCGACGAACGGAGGGTGAGAACACCCGGCCTCCGCTCCCCTTTCCACCTCACTCCCGCTCGACGCCGTCCCGCTCGCGTAGCCACTGCCCCGCTGAGTCGCTCGCCGTCGCCGCCGTGCGACCGCACCCGCCTCCGTGCCGCTGCTCGCCGCGCCGTGACCTCGCCAGCGCCGCTGCCGCTCGCCTCGCTTGCCCTGCTCCGTCGCCTGGCCCCGCCACTCGCGCCCGCGCTCGCTGTGCCTCCCCTCGCGCCCGCCCGGCCGGCCTCGCCGCGCCGCGCTCCGGCCTTGGCCTCGCCTCTGGTGCACGCGCGCGCGCTGGCCCGGACGTGTCCGGTGCCCGAACAGACACGGCCCGGACATGTCCGCCCCGGCCCTATGACCGACGGGGCCCAGCCCCTGTTTAAAACGGAATTAAAAATAAATAAGTATTAATTAATTAGTTAATTAAATGAATAATTAACTTAATTAATTCTGTTAATTAAACTAATTAAATAGTTAGTCTAATTAATCTGTTAATTAGTGTTAGTAGACTATGACATGTGGGTCCCCCTTGACCCTGTTGACTGGTCAACCTTGACCCAGTCAACGCTGACTGGATCTGCTGACTGGACCATTTGACTTAGTCAACCTATTTAAATAAATTCCAGAAATTAATAAAAACTTTAGAAAATCATATAAAATAATCCGTAGCTCAGATCGAAAAGCTTTGTACATGAAAGTTGCTCAGAACGACGAGACGAATCCGAATACACGGTCCGTTCGTCCGTCACACATCCCTAACTATCAGAACATGCAACCGTCCCTCTCCGGTCATCTGTCTGACAAATGTCCGGAACCGGGAAAACATTCCCGGATGGATTCCTCCTTCCTCGGTGACGTGCAACCATACGTTAGGATACACCCGGCACTGCGTATTATCATGTCGTACCTTGTGTTGCTCAAGTTTGCTCTATATTTATACTGTTTCCTCCCCCTCTTCTCTCTCGGTAGACCCTGACACCGACGTCGTCCCTGAGACCGACGCAACTCAGGAGCCCGACGCCACCGTTGACGATCCCTCTCTCTTGCCAGAGCAACCAGGCAAGCCCCTCCCTTGAGCATACCGATATCGCCATTCTAATTTCTCATGCTTGCATTAGAATTACTGCTGCTGCTGCTTTACCTATTCTGATGCATAGCCTGTTCATTGTAACCTGCTGTTGATAATTACCTACATATCCTAAACTGTTTAGTCTAGGCTGGGTAGAGACCTATCAGTGACCCCACTTATCCCGACTGCCGCGCTGGATCGTCAGAAGACCCGATCAATGGGATTGAAGACCAGGACCCGACACCGCACATCACCCCCCCCCCCCCTTAGTTGTAACGACACTGCAGCGTTACTATCGAGTGCCGAGGGTGAAACCTCTTGTAGCACTTCTGATGTTAACTCTGTAGAGTAGCTATTCGGTCATGGTCATCGAGGGTGATTCCTCCTTCACCGCTTCCGATAACGACGCTGTCGTACAACACCTCAAGTGTGGACCCAGTGAGGGTGATTCCTCCTAGTTCACCTTGACGGGTACATCGAGTGGGAATTCAACGAGGGTGATACCTCGGATTCCCTGATGTTATGGACACACGGATACTTGGACTTTACAATGTTACTTGGAAAGGCGGGTCGACCCTGAGGGGTACCCGCGTGTGATGTGAAGGCGGGTTGCCAGTGTGGTGCCCGAGTGGTGAATACGAGGCGCGGCCGGGCATTCTTAACCCTTGCCGCAAGTCCTCGAGACGGGGCGACGGGGTCACATCTTTCGTGAGTCTCTGCTCGTTACCGCAAGCCCCTAGTCCTAGCGATTTGGATATTTGATCCGAGCAGGCCTCTGGTCTGATAGCACTAACCATCACGTGGGCATAGTATGGGCGTTCTGCATCGTATGCATCAGCCGAAAGCTCTGTCAGACGTCCAGTTCAGCATGGCGGCACGGACGGACCGGCGCCCTCCTGGTGCCAGGCTTCTCCCTGCGCGCAACGACTCGGAGTGCACAGGGCGATGGCCCAAGACCTCTGAGCGCTTAGGATGTAGACCGACGGGGACCTCTCTAGCTGTAGTAGGGTTGGCGATGTGTCGTTTGGCCGAGGCCGGGCATGACCCAGGAAAGTGTGTCCGGCCGGAGTTAATCGAGCGTGTTGGGTAAGTTGGTGCACCCCTGCAGGGAAGAACATTTCTATCGATAGCCGTCCTACGGTAAAGGACACTCGGAGTTTTGTATCCTGATTGATACAATTTAGAACTGGATACCTGTGATGAGACCTGTATATATGGCTCTGGGATTGCTTCTCGCAGGGAGTCGAGAAGGGATCTCAGGACGAGGTTTGATGACTTTATGGCTCTGGGATTGCTTTCTCGCAGGGAGTCGAGAAAGGATCTCAGGATGAGGTTGATATTATTACTGCTACATTATATGGTATTGTTCTACTCTCTTCTACTGCTGCAAGACCGCTGAAGATGCTAGTCTTCGATAGGACTAGGCCTTCTCTCTATTCTGGCATTTCTGCAGCCCAGTCCACATATACAGCCTCCCCTTGAAAATGTTGCATACGTAGTGTAGATCCTTGCTTGCTGAGTACTTCTGAGTACTCACGGTTGCTTTGTTTTCCTTTTCCTCCCCGTATCAGTTTGTCGTGACCAGAGGACGGAGCCCCCTGAGACAGATGCCCCGACGATCGCTACTACTACTACCCAGAGGATGGATACTACTATGAGTTGATTGACGACCAGGAGTAGGATCGGAGGGTCCCAGGCAGGAGGCCTGCGCCTTTCGATCGTAGTGTTTTATTTTTGCCCCGCCTTTCTAAAGGCCTTTCTGTTTCTCTTTTATATCTGTACTCAGATATCTGATGCTTCCGCTGACGCTTGTATGCCATCGAGCTATGTATTCGAGCCCTCGAGGCCCTGGCTTGTAATTATAAAGCTTGTATGACTTTATTTATGTTTTAGAGTTGTGTTGTGATATCTTCCCGTGAGTCCTTAGGCTTGATCGTGTGCATTTGCGTGTATGAACAGTGCACGATCGGGCCGGGGGCGTCACAGAATGCTACCTAACATATTTATCCATGTAATCTTCTTTATTGTGGCATGAATATTCAGATCCATAAGATTCAAAACAAAAGTTTAATATTGACATAAAAACAATAATACTTCAAGCATACTAATAAAGCAATCATGTCTTCTCAAAATAACATGTCCAAAGAAAGTTATCCCTACAAAATCATATAGTCTGGCTATGCTCCATCTTCATCACACAAAGTATTAAATCATGCATAACCCCGATGACAAGCCAAGCAATTGATTCATACTTTTGATGTTCTCAAACTTTTTCAACTTTCACGCAATACATGAGCGTGAGCCATGGATATAGCACTATAGGTGGAATAGAATATGGTGGTTGTGGAGAAGACAAAAAGAAGGAGAAAGTCTCACATCAAATAGGCATATTAACGGGCTATGGAGATGCCCATCAATAGATATCAATGTGAGTGGGCAGGGATTGCCATGCAACGGATGCACTAGAGCTATACGTGTATGAAAGCTCAAAAAGAAACTAAGTGGGTGTGCATCCAACTCGCTTGCTCACAAAGACCTAGGGCAATTTGAGGAAGGCCATCATTGGAATATACAAGCCAAGTTCTATAATGAAAAATTCCCGCTAGTATATGAAAATGACAACATAGGAGACTCTCTATCATGAAGATCATAGTGCTACTTTGAAGCACAAGTGTGGTAAAAGGATAGTAGCATTTTCCCTTCTCTCTTTTCTCTCATTTTTTTTTTTGCTTCTTTTGGCCTCTTATTTTTTGTAAAGTTCGGAGACTCATCCCAACTTGTGAGGGAATGATAGCTTCCATGATCCTTTCCTCACATGGGACAATGCTCTAATAATGATGATCATCACACTTTTATATACTTAGAACTCAAGAATTACAACTCGATTCTAGAACAAAATATGACTATATGAATGCCTCCCGCGGAGTACCGGGATGTGCAATGATCAAGAGTGACATGTATAAAAAAATATGAACGGTGGCCTTGCCACAAAGACTATGCTAACTACATGATCATGCAAAGCAATATGACAATGATGAAGCGTGTCATAATAAATGGAATGGTGGAAGTTGCATGGCAATATATCTCAGAATGGCTATGGAAATGCCATAATAGGTAGGTATGGTGGCTGTTTTGAGGAAGGTATATGGTGGGTTTAATGCACCGGCGAGAATTGCCTGGTACTAGAGAGGCTAGCAATGGTGGAAGGGTGAGAGTGCGTATAATCCATGGACTCAACATTAGTCATAAAGAACTCACATACTTATTGCAAAAATTTATTAGCTATCAAAACAAAGTACTACACGCATGCTCCTAGGGGGATAGATTGGTAGGAAAAGACCATCGCTCGTCCCCGACCGCCACTCATAAGGAAGACAATCAATAAATAAATCATGCTCCGACTTCATCACATAACGGTTCACCAGACGTGCATGCTACGGGAATCACAAACTTTAACACAAGCATTTCTACCAATCCACAATTACTCACTATCATGACTCTAATATCACCATCTTTATATCTAAAAACAAATGCAAGGAATGAAACTTCTCATAGTATTCAACGCTCTTTATATGAAAGTATTTATTATATCCCTCTTGGGTGCCCATCATATTAGGACTAAATTCATAACTAAGCAAATTACCATGCTGTTTAGAGACTCGCAAAATAATATAAGTGAATCATCAGAGTTCAACAATTTCTATAAAGTAAAGCCACCGCCGTGCTCTAAAAAGATATAAGTGAAGCACTAGAGCAAATTGCCTAGCTCAAAAGATATAAGTGAAGCACATAGAGTATTCTAATAAATCATGATTCATGTGTGTCCCTCTCAAAAGGTGTGTACAGCAAGGATGATTGTGGCAAACTAAAAAGCAAAGACTCATATCATACAAGATGCTCCAAGCAAAACACATATCATGTGGTGAATAAAAATATAGCCTCAAGTAAATTTACCGATGGATTGAAGACGAAAGAGGGGATGCCATCCGGGGCATCCCCAAGCTTAGATGCTTGGTTATACTTGAATATTACCTTGGGGTGACTTGGGCATCCCCAAGCTTAGGCTCTTGCCACTCATTATTCCATAGTCCATCAAATCTCTACCCAAAACTTGAAAACTTCACAACACAAAACTAAACAGAAAACTCATGAGATCCGTTAGTATAAGAAAATAAATCACCACTTTTTGGTACTGTTGTGAAATCACTATTTATTTATATTGGTGTAATTTCTACTGCATTCCAACTTTTCCATGGTTCATACCCCCCGATACTACCCATAGATTCATCAAAATAAGCAAACAACACATAGAAAACAGAATCTGTCAAAAACAGAACAGTCTGTAGCAATCTGTAAACTTAGTATACTTATGTAACTCCAAAAATGCTGAAAAATTAGTAAAACCTGGGAAATTTGTATATCAATCTTGTGTAAAAAATTCAGATCAAAAGCACGTTTCTGTGATTTTTTTAAATTGTTTTACTGAGCGCAATAATTTCTGTTTTTCAGCAAGATCAAATCAACTATCACCGTAAGCCATCCCAAAGGTCTTACTTGGCTCAAACACTAATTAAAACACCAAAACACAATTACTACAGAGGTAATAATGTGTATACTCACAAAAACAGAAAATAAAAATATCGGGTTGTCTCCCAACAAGCGCTTTTCTTTAAAGTCTTTTAGCTAGGCGTTGATAATTTTAATGATGCTCACATGAAAAATAGCAATTGAAACACGAAGAGGGCATCATATGGCATGTGAAAAACAAGTTTAAGTCTAACATACTTCCTATGCATAGGCATTTTATAGGGAAAAGATTTATCAATACAAGCAAAAACTAGCATATGCAAGGAAGAAGAAAGAAACAATAGCAATCTCAACATAACGAGAGGTAATTCAGTAACATGAAAATTTCTACAACCATATTTTCCTCTCTCATAATAATTAAATGTAGGATCATAATCAAATTCAACAATATAACTATCACATTAAATATTATCTTCATGATCCACATGCATGCAAAGTTGACACTCTTCCAAAATAGTGGGATTATCATCAAATAAAGTCATGACTTCTCCAAACCCACTTTTATCAAAAATTTCATAAGATTGATCAATCTCCAAAATAGTGGGATCATTATTTCCTAAAGTTGACACTCTTCCAAACCCACTTTCAATATTATTGCGAACATTATTATCATGAGGCTTAAATAAATTTTCAAGATCATAAGAAGCATTATCACCCCAATCATGATCATTGCAATAAGTAGTGGACATAGCAAAATTAGCATCCCCAAGCTTAGGGTTTTGCATATTATTAGCATAATTGAAATTAATAGAATTTATAATAACACCATTGCAATCATGCTTTTCCTTCAAGGAGCTATTATGAATGACTTCATAAATTTCTTCACAATTTTCAGATTCACGAATTTCAAGCAAAACTTCATAAAGATAACCTAGTGCACGCAACTCACTAGCAATTGGTTCATCATAATTGGATCTCTTAAAAATATTAGCAAGTGGATGAGGATCCATAAACTTTTTTCTTTCTGATTTTCAATAAATACACAATTATTCCAAGCAAACAAGCAAACAAACCAAGTAAGACATAAAAGGCAAACAAAAAGAAGGCAAATATTTTTGTGTTTTTCTAAAAACATTTTAGAAGTGGGGGAGAGGAAAACGAGAGGCAAATGGCAAATAATGTAATGCAAGAGATGAGAGTTTATGATGGGTACTTGGTAGGCTAGATGTAGAACCTCCCCGGCAACGGCGCCAGAAATTCTTCCTGCTACTTCTTGAGCTTGCGTTGGTTTTTCCCTTGAAGAGGAAAGGGTGATGCAGCAAAGTAGAGATAAGTATTTCCCTCAGTTTGAGAACCAAGGTATCAATCCAGTAGGAGGTACACGCAAGTCTCCAATCTATGCACCTGCACAAACAATCAAACACTTGCACCCAATGCGATAAAGGGGTTGTCAATCCCTTCACGGTCACTTGCAAGGATGAGATCCGATAGAGATAGATATAAAAGATTACTAAAACATAAAACAAAATAAAAGTAAATAAATTGCAGCAAGGTATTTTTGGGTTTTTTGGTTTATAGATCTGAAAATATATGATGGAAAATAGACCCAGGGGCCATAGGTTTCACTAGAGGCTTCTCTCTTGAAAGAAAACATACGGTGGGTGAACAAATTACTGTCGAGCAATTGAAAGAAAAGCGCAAAGTTATGACAATATCCAAGGCAATGATTTTGAATATAGGCATCATGTCCGTGTCAAGTAGACCAACTCCTGCCTGCATCTACTACTATTACTCCACACATCGACCGCTATCCAGCATGCATCTAGATTATTAAGTTCATAAGAACGGAGTAACGCCTTAAGTAAGATGACATGATGTAGAGGGATAAACTCAAGCAATATGATGAAAACCCCATGTTTTTATCCTTGATGGCAACAATACAATACGTGCCTCGCTACCCCTACTTTGTCACTGGGTGAGGACACCGCAAGATTGAACCCAAAACTAAGAACCTCCCCCATTGCAAGAAGAACCAATCTTGTTGGCCAAACCAAACAGATAATTCGAAGAGAAATACAAAGATATCAAATCATGCATATAAGAATTCAGAAAAGACTCAAATAATATTCATAGATAATCTGATCATAAATCCACAATTCATCGGATCTCGACAAACACACCACAAAAGAATATTACATTGGATAGATCTCCAAGAACATCGAGGAGAACATTGTATTGAAGATCAAAGAGAGAGAAGAAGCCATCTAGCTACTAGCTATGGACCCGTAGGTCTGTGATAAACTACTCACGCTTCATCGGAAGGGCAATAGGGTTGATGTAGAAGCCCTCCATGATCGAATCCCCCTCCGACAGGATGCCGAAAAAGGCCCCAAGATGGTATCTCACGGGAACAGAAGGTTACGGCGGCGGAAAAGTATTTTGGTGGACGCTTCTGGTCGTTTGGGAATATTTGGGAATTTATAGTGCTGGATTTAGGGTTAGGGGACCCCTGAGGGGCCCACAAGCCCTCAGGGCGCCCCCTAGGTCGCGCCCCTGAGGCTTGTGGCCTCCTTGGGGATCTTCTGGCCCTCTCTCCAAGTTATGTGGGAGTCTTCTGGTCCAAGAAAATTCATCGCGAAAGTTTTATTCCGTTTGGACTCCGTTTGATATTCCTTTTCTGTAAAACTCAAAAACAAGGAAAAAATAGAAACTGGCACTGGGCTCTAGGTTAATAAGTTAGTCCCAAAAATAATATAAAATAGCATAATAATGCATATAAAACATCCAAAATAGATAATATAATAGCATGGAACAATGAAAAATTATAGATACGTTGGAGACGTATCATGCACCAGGTGGGCACAACCCACCTGGGCGCGCCAGCAGCCCCAGGCGCGCCCTGGTGGGTTGTGGTCTCCACGTGGGCCCCCTCACTTATCTCTTTAGCCCATGTCATCACCTATCTCCAGAAAAAATCACCATTGCTCTCTCTCTCGTGTTCTTGCTCTCAAACCCGTGGATTTTGATCTCTTTGCTCGAAGCTCCATTTCCGAAACTGTTTGGGGGGATTGCTACTTGGTATGTGACTCCTCCATTGCTCCAATTAGTTTTTGATTTAGTGGATTATATTTTGAATAATTAGCTACTCTTGGTGCTGTTGTAGATGATCTTGCATGTTGAATTCTTAGAGTTCTAAGTAGTTTGAATGCACTATATTGCCTCTATGCCTCCCTTTGAGTAGTTGCTATCAATCTTGTGAAGTTTTGTTGACAAAAATTTTGTGACCCAAATTTTTTTCATAAAATTGTACGCAAATATGATGAACTTCTTTGGAAGGAGTTCTTCGAGGCGGAGGTCCTCGGAGGCATCTTCTAGTAGGGGCTCAACCCGTCAATCTTATGTTGAACCAAGTGCAAGTTCAATACGGGAAGCCGCCACCAAATCATGCTTATGGACGCGCGACAATTTCATGATTATGGCAGGTATTAAAGAAGAATTTGAGCAATATGTTCACAATGCCGAGCTTGGTCCCTATATTTAAGATAAGTGCAACCAGTATCTTAGTCTCATAGAATCGTTTACTAAAGAGTTTAAATTTCATCCTCGTGAGTCTAGAGTCTCGTATAAACTTTATGACCGTTCAATTACCATTCTGCTAGACGCGTTTAGTGGTGTGTGTAAAATTCCATTTTGGGGTTTGTTGGACGAACCACCAAGGTCTGAGTATGAGTCATTTGTGACTAGTCTTTGCTATGGTGAAAATAGAGGGGTGACACAAGGTAGAATAAAAAGTATTCATTTCCCATCAATTCAATACTTTGCATTGTTTAATGGAAAATGCATCGTAGGCAAACAAGACTGTAGTATACTTTGTGCTCCTGACTTGAGCCTCATGCACACTGCTCTCACCGGTGTTAAATGTTATAACCTTGGAGCGATCGTTGCATGCAAATTGCAACATAACGCTGGTAGTGGATATTTTTATGGTGGGATTTATGCTTCACATTTAGCAGAGGAGTTTGGTGTATAACTTTGGACTAATGATCCAATCCTTCCCACTCAGTACTTAGACTTTGAGGCCATGAAGCTCCATAAGTTCCTTAAGGGTGAAATCAATGATTATACATATAACCTGTTGTTCAATAAAGATTCCGTTGTGGACACCTTTTTGCCTGCGCCTGCTCTCTTTGATTATCACAGCAAGAGAAGATATTATGTTCTTGAGAGCGAGGCCCGCGCACACAACGCAGAGGTTGTGGCTGCTCGGCAGGCTGAGGAGGCTGCACCAAGAGCCTCCGTGAGCTATCACTCCGATTATTACGCAGGCTACAGACGATGATCACCAAGCTAGGCCAAAAGCCTAAGCTTGGGGGAGTATGTATGCCCACCGACATTTCATTCATGTTCACACATTTCATTCCAGTTGTTGGTGTTCACACTTTTTCGTTGTATTATCCATGCTATATTTATTTTCTTGCTTTCTTCTTGTGTGTTTGAAAAACTTTGTGAAAACCCAAAAATATTTCTCGCTTCTTTTCGGTTTTTCTTTCTAGTTTAATTTAGTTGTAATGTTAAAAAAAAACCCAAAAATATTTCCTTGTTCTTCTTTTGCTTGTTGGGAGCTCTCCCGTGTAAATAGTTTTTCTCGTTTTTATTTTGCTTTCTTTAATTTGCTTTCTTCAAGAAAAACTAAAAACTCCAAAAATATTTCAGTGTGTTTCTCTGAATTTCTTTTCTTTTATTGAGTCATACCAAGGAGAAGACCACGATGAAATTGTTGAGTGGCTCTCATACGCATTGATATTGATCTAATAAAGAGCCCATATTACCTTGTCTTCTCCTTTTTGAATAAAATGTTTGCAGATTCTAGCTTAGTCCATGGCACTCTTGCACTATTATTATTTTCATATCATTCGGTCATGCAAGTGAAAGGCAATGATGACGATATTTGATGAACTGGCTGTGGCAGAGAGAAATGGGTATGAACTCAACTTGTTCTGTTTTTGTAAATATGTTTAACCTAGTATCCATGATTTAGCCTATTATGATCAAACATGTTTGCAATGACAATTAGAGATTATAGTTTCTCATGCCATGCTTAAGTAGCTAGGAGTGGATAATGATTTATCTTGGATGTCAACATGCATTAAAATGATTGTGATGTGGTATGATGACATGGTATCCTCCTATGAATGTTTCAAGTGGCTTGACTTGGCACATGTTCATGCATGTAGTTGAATCAAAACCAACATAGCCTCTATGATATTTATGTTCATGGTGTTCATATCCTACTCATGCTAGTATCCAATGTTACTTATGCATAATGCATGTTCATGACCGTTTTCGCTCTCTAGTTGGCTGCTTCTCAACCTATTTGCTAGCCTTCGCATGTACTAAGCGGGAATACTGCTTGTGCATCAAAATCCTAAAACCCAAGTTGTTCCAGATGAGTCCACCATATATCTACCTATATGCAGTATTACCCTGCCGTTCTAAGTAAATTTGCATGTGCCACCTCTAAAAACTTCAAATAAACATTCATTTTTGTGTGCCTGGATTGTTCATGGAGCGACAGGAGGTAGTCGGTATCTTCCATGCTAAGCGGGTTATTCTCATCATGAGTGTTTATTCACTCGTCCTTGCACGAGAGGGCGGTAATAGGGATTCCCAGTCCCAAAATCAAATTGCAAATAATTAAACAAAACTCCCCCAGGACTGATGTTGGTATGGATGGTACCCGTGGATTCGACTAGTCGTGGAGTGTGTTTGTTGGTGGAGGGGGAGTAAAACTTTACTTTTATCGCTTGGGAACCTCCACTAATGTGTTTATCATGGAAGATATCGATAACTAATGGTCGCGAAGTAAACAGGAAGGGTGCATTTCTCAAAATTTCATTTATCTCTGTTTTAAAAATCTGAGCTCTGGCACCGCTGCAAATCACTACTTCCCTCCGCAAAGGGACCATCTATTTAATTTTATGTTGTGTCATCACCTTCTCAAATAAGCGCCAGATCTGAGAGCACTATTGTCATCCTCATGCATTGTGTATAGCTAATGTTGGATGCATCATGACTAGATCTTTTCTACCATGAATTACAATGTTTAGTCGCTGCTTAAACTTTGGAGGTGCTCTGCATTTATGTTTTGTGATCTCACAAAGGGCTAGCGAGATACCACTATTGTCATATTATATCATGATTGTTTTGACAAAGTGTTGTCATTTGAGATATTTTATTATTGCTCGCTAGTTGCTTATGCCATTGATATGAGTTAACATAATTTTTAAGAGTTATTGTCGACATGGTTAGTCATAATCTTTGCTGAAAACCTGGGTGCTACTTAAGCTTATTTATGTAAACAAGAGCAAAAGAGTTCGTAAAAGTTTTTCTTTTTCACTTTCAGTTTGTCAACTGAATTGCTTGAGAACAAGCAAAGGTTTAAGCTTGGGGGAGTTGATACGTCTCCGTCGTATCTACTTTTCCTAACACGTTTACTCTTGTTTTCGACTCTAATTTGCATGATTTGAATGAAACTAACCCGGACTGACGCTGTTTTCAGCAGAACTACCATGGTGTTGTTTTTGTGCAGAAATAAAAGTTCTCGGATTGGAACAAAACTTTTTGGAGATTTTTTATGGAATAAAAGAAAAATACTGGAGCCAAGAACCACCGGAGGGGGGCCCCTGGGTGAGCACAACCCACCAGGGCGCCCCCCCCCCTCCTGGCGCGCCCATGTGGGTTGTCTCAACCTGGTGGCCCCATAGACCATATCTCCGACGATATAAAATCACATTTTCGAAGAAAAAAATGAGGGAGAAAGAATTATCGCATTTCACGAGATGGAGCCGCCGCCACCTCCTGTTCTTCATCGGGAGGCCAGATCTGGAGCCCGTTTTGGGCTCCGGAGAGGGGAATCTTCGATCTTCGTCATCACCAACCCTTCTCCATCACCAATTCCATGATGCTCCCCACCGGGAGTGAGTAATTCCTTCGTAGGATCGCAGGTCGGTGAGGGAGTTGGATGAGATTAATCATGTAATCGAGTTAGTTTTGTTAGGGCTTGATCCCTAGTATCCATTATGTTCTAAGATTGATGTTGCTATGACTTTGCCATGCTTAATGCTTGTCACTTTGGGCCCGGGTGCCATGATTTCAGATCTGAACCGTTTATGTTTTCACCATTATATCTATGTTCTAGATCCGATCTTGCAAGTTATAGTCACCTATTACGTGTTATGATCCGTAAACCCCGGAGTGACAGTATTCGGGATACTTTCCGGTGATGACCGTAGTTTGAGGAGTTCATGTATTCACTATGTGCTAATGCTTTGTTCCGGTTCTCTATTAATAGGAGGCCTTAATATCCCTTAGTTTCCTTATGGACCCCGCTGCAACGGGAGGGTAGGACAAAAGATGTCATGCAAGTTCTTTCCATAAGCACGTATGACTATTTACGGAATACATGCCTACATTATATTTATGAACTGGAGCTAGTGCCGTATCGCCCTAGGTTATGACTGTTATATGATGAATATCATCCAATGAATTCACCGATCCAATGCCTACGAATTTTCCATATATTGTTCTTACTAAGTTACTACTGCTGTTGTTACTGTTACACTTGCTACAAAATCATTGCTATCACTGTTACCGTTAATATTGCTGTTGCCACTACTATCAAAATTATCATATTACTTTGCTACTGACCATACTGCTGCAGATAATTAATCTCCAGGTGTGGTTGAATTGACAACTCAGCTGCTAATACTTGCAAATATTCTTTGGCTCCCCTTGTGTCGAATCTATAAATTTGGGTTGAATACTCTACCCTCGAAAACTATTGCGATCCCCTATACTTGTGGGTTATCACTGTTCTAGGACAAAGAGTTGATAAGAAATTAAATGTTATCCATTATGCTAGTAAAACTCTAGACAGTGCTCAAAGAAATTATGCCACTACTGAAAATGAATTTTTAGTAGTTGTATTTGCTTGTGACAAGTTTAGATCTTATATTGTTGATTCTAAGGTAACTGTTCACACTGATCATGCTGCTATTAAATATCTTATGGAAAAGAAAGGTGCTAAACCTAGAATTATTAGGTGGGTTCTTCTGCTACAAGAATTTGATTTACATATTATTGATAGAAAGGGAGCTGAGAACCCCGTAGCACACAACTTGTCTAGGTTAGAAAATATTCTTGATGACCCACTACCTATTGATGATAGCTTTCCTGATGAACAATTAGGTTATAAATTCTTCTCATAGTACTTGATGGTATGAAGACTATGCTAATTATATTGTTGCCAAATTTTTACCAGCGAGTTTCACATACCAACAAAAGAAAAAGTTTTTCTATGATTTAAGACATTACTTTTGGGATGATCCACACCTTTATAAAGAAGGAGTAGAAGGTGTTATTAGATGTTGTGTACCTGAGCATAAACAGGAACAGATCCTATGCAAGTGTCACACCGAGGCCTACGGGGGACACCATGCTGGAGATAGAACTGCACACAAGGTATTACAATCTGATTTTTATTGGCCTACTCTCTTCAAAGATGCTCGTAAGTTTGTCTTGTCTTGTGATGAATGTCAAAGAATTGGTAATATTAGTAGACGACGGGAAATGCCTATGAATTATTCACTTGTTATTTAACCATTTGATGTTTGGGGATTTGATTATATCGGACCTTTTCCTTCCTCCAATGGGTATACACATATTTTGGTTGTTGTTGATTATGTTACTAAGTGGGTAGAAGCTTTTCCAACTAGTAGTGCTGATCATAACACCTCCATTAAAATGCTTAAAGAAGTTATTTTTTCAAGGTTTGGAGTCCCTAGATATTTAATGACTGATGGTGTTTCACACTTTATTCATGGTGCCTTCCACAAATTGCTTGCTAAGTATGATGTTAACCATAGAATTGCATCTTCTTATCCTCCTCAGTCTAGTGGTCAAGTAGAATTGAGTAATAGAGAAATAAAATTGATCTTGCAAAAGACTGTTAATAGATCTAGAAAGAGTTGCTCTAAGAAACTTGATGATGCATTATGGGCTTATAGAACTGCTTATAAGAATCCTATCGGTATATCTCCGTATAAAATGGTTTATGGAAAAGCATGTCACTTAGCTCTCGAACTAGAACATAAAGCTTATTGGGCAGTTAAAGAGCACAACTATGATTTCAAACTTGCCGGTGAGAAGAGGTTATTTGATATTAGCTCACTTGATGAATGGAGAACCCAAGCCTATGAGAATGCCAAATTGTTTAAAGAAAATGTTAAAAGATGGCATGACAAAAGGATACAAAAGCGTGAATTCAATGTAGGTTACCATGTCTTGCTATACAATTCTCGTTTAAGATTTTTTGCAGGAAAACTTCTCTCTAAATGGGAAGGGACTTACATTATCAAGGAAGTTTATCATTCTGGTGCCATCGAGATCAACAACGCCGAGGGCAATAACCCGAAGGTGGTAAACGGGCAAAGAATCAAACATTATATCTCAGGTACTCCCATAAATGTAGAAACCAATATTATTAATACCATAACACTGGAGGAGTACATAAGGGAGACCTACCAGAATGCTCCAGGCCCCCGAAAAGGAATAGGTATGTGATATGGTAAGTAAACCGACTCCAAAACTTTTCCAAAGGCAATTTTACTCCGTTTTGGCATATTTAAAAAATTAGGAAAATAAAAAGTAGTCTGAAAAGTGCATGAGGAGACGACAAGCCGTGGGGGCGCGCCCTACCCCCTGGGCGTGCCTCCCTGGCTTGTGGCCACCTCGTGTGCCCTCTGGACTCCGTTTTCTTGCAGTATACTTCTTTTGGTCGGTAAAAAATTCATTATATAATCTCCCAAAGGTTTTGACCACTGTATCATGTCAATATCCCCTATTCTTGTTTTGAGCTATTTTTTCTGACAGATCTAGATCGCCAAGACGTCTCCAAGCGCCCCCAAGGACAAGTTCTCCGAGAAGGTCATCGACCCGTACCTTGCAGAGGTGATGCAACACCCTCAAACAATCGAGATGCACGAGGGGTGCTTCACATCCGTGATGTTCAAGGGTCAAGGAGGACAGGAAGCATGGAGTCCAGGCTCGAAGTGGTGGAGCAAGAGGTGTTCAAGTGCAAAGAGATGGTGGAGCGCGGACTCAACGCCAATCACTCCATGATCACGGATTTTACCCGTGACCACAAGTTGGACGCTAGTGAGATCAGGAAGGCCATCTTCAAGCTTCATGAGAAAATCAAGCATCTCCAAGCCCAGATATATGACCTGCAGAACCAGAATTGTGAGTATGAATATAGATTTAAGAGTATGAGTTTGGCTGCAGATTTGAGGATTCCGGAGACCAGTTCATCTTTCTATGACGGTGAACCTATGCCCTGGAAGATGGAGGACAAGCCACAACATCATCAACTCCATCATCACCACCTCCGAAGAAAGAGACTTGAGTATATGGGTAAGGGCACTCCCCTTGGCTTGTGCCAAGCTTGGGGGAGGTGCCCCGGTATCGTATCACCATCACATCTTTACTTTTATCGTTTTTCTTAGTTTGATCCTTTTGGCTATATCTTGGTTTAGTAGAATAAATTTTTTTTAGTATGTTTTAGTTTTGAGTTTTGCTTTGTGTTCCCTCTATGTAATCGAGTCCGAGAGTTATATAATAAAGATTAGTTTTGAGTTGTGGGCTTTGCTTTCTTGCTATGATCTTGAGAAAAAAGAGATAAAAGAAATAAAAATAGTATATAATAATCTTATGGGAAGTGATGACTTCACATATAAGAAGTATGTCGCATAAAATTTGTTGGGAGTTGACAAACATAGTTTTGGTCATTGTTGCAATTAATAGGAAGTAGTAAAGAAAGAGAGGTTTCACATATAAATATACTATCTTGGACATCCTTTGTGATTGTAAGAACTCATTAAAATATTATATGCTAAAAGGTTGATGTTGAACAAGGAAGATAACATAATAGGTTATGTTTCCTTATATCCGAATAGAAGTTATATTGTCATGGATCCTCCAACATGTTGAGCTTGCTTCTCATCCTATGCTAGCCAAATCTTCTGCACCAAGTAGAGATACTACTTGTGCATCCAAAATCCCTTAACCCAGTTTTGCCATGAGAGTCCACCATACCTACCTATGGATTGAGTAAGATCCTTCAAATAAGTTGTCATCGGTGCAAGCAATAAAAATTGCTCTGTAAATATGTATGATCTTTTAGTGTGAGGAAAATAAGCTTTATACGAACTTGTTATATGGAAGAAATAAAAGTGACGGACTGCATAATAAAGTTCTTTATCACAAGCGGCAATATAAAGTGACGTTCTTTTGCATTAAGATTTTGTTCATCCAATGATAAAAGCGCACGACAACCTCTGCTTCCCTCTACGAAGGGCCTATCTTTTACTTTTACCTTCTACCTTTTATACAAGAGTCATGGTGATCATCACCTCTCCTTTTTATATTTTTTCTTTTTGGCAAGCACTATATGTTGGGGAAGATCCAGATATATATATCCACTCGGATGTAGGTGTTCATAAATTATTATCGTTGACGTTACCCTTGAGGTAAATGGTTGGGAGGCGAAACTATAAGCCCCTACGTTCCTATGTGTTTGATTGAAACTTTGATCTCATAAGTATCGTGTGAGTGTTAGCAATTACGAAAGGTTAAATGATGGTTGAGTATGTGAACTTGCTAAACAAAAGTTCTTACATTGACTCTTTCTGATGTTATGATAAATTGCAATTGTTTCTATGACCAAGATCATAGTTTGTTGGTTTTCAATAAAGTTTTTGATTCATACTTTACCTTGTGAATGAATTATTACTTTAGCATAAGAAATTATATGACAATATATGTTGCTGTTCCAAAAATGATCATGATGCCCTCATGTCCATATTTTATTTTATCGACACCTCTATCTCTAAACATGTGGTCATGATTATCGATTTCAGCTTTCGCTTGAGGACAAGCGAGGTCTAAGCTTGGGGGAGTTGATACGTCCATTTTGCATCATGCTTTTATGTTGATATTTATTGCATTATGGGTTGTTATTACACATTATGGTACAATACTTATGCCTTTTCTCTCTTATTTTACAAGATTTACATGAAGAGGGAGAATGCCGGCAGCTGGAATTCTGGACCGGAAAAGAACAAATCTGAGAGACCTATTCTGCACAACTCCAAAAGACCTGAAAATTTACGGAGAATTATTTTGGAATATATAATAATTATTCGGCGAAGAAAATACCAGAGGGGACCCACCAGGTGGCCACAAGCCTGGGGGCGCGCCTCTAGGGCTTGTGGGCCCCCTGGCAGGTCTCTGGTGTCCATCTTCTACTGTATGAAAGGTTTTTACCTGGAAAAAATCATAAGGAAGCTTTCGGGACAAAGCGCTGCCATCTCGAGGCGGAACCTGGGCAGAAGCAATCTAGGGCTCCGGTGAAGCTATTCTGCCGGGGAAACTTCCCTCCCGGAGGGGGAAATCGAAGCCATCGTCATCACCAACGATCCTCTCATCGAGGGAGGGTCAATCTTCATCAACATATTCACCAGCACCATCTCCTCTCAAACCCTAGTTCATCTCTTGTGTTCAATCTTTGTCCCAAAACCTCAGATTGGTACCTGTGGGTTGCTAGTAGTGTTGATTACTCCTTGTAGTTGATGCTAGTTGGTTTATTTGGTGGAAGATCATATATTCAGATCCTTAATGATATTCAATACCTCTGATCTTGAACATGAATATGCTTTGTGAGTAGTTACATTTGTTCCTGAGGACATGGGAGAAGTCTTGTTATAAGTAATCATGTGAATTTGGTATTCGTTCGATATTTTCATGAGATGTATGTTATCTTTCCTCTAGTGGTGTTATGTGAACGTCGACTACATGACACCTCACCATGATTTGGGCCTAGGGGAAGGCATTGGGAAGTAATAATTAGATGATGGGTTGCTAGAGTGACATAAGCTTAAACACTAGTTTATGCGTTGCTTCGTAAGGGGCTGATTTGGATCCACATGTTTCATGTTATGGTTAGATTTATCTTAATTCTTCTTTCGTAGTTGCGGATGCTTGTGATAGGGGTTAATCATAAGTGGGAGGCTTGTCGAATTAAGGACAGCACCCAACCACCGGTCCACCCACATATCAAATTATCAAAGTAACGAACGAGAATCATATGAGCATGATGAAAACTAACTTGACAATAATTCCCATCTGTCCTCGGGAGCGCTTTGCTTTATATAAGAGTTCATCCAGGCTTATCCTTTGCTACAAAAAGGATTGGGCCACCTTGCTGCACCTTAGTTACATTTGTTACTTATTACCTGTTACGAATTATCTTATCACAAAACTACCTGTTACCGATAATTTCAGTGCTTGCAGAAAATACCTTGCTGAAAACCGCTTGTCATTTCCTTCTGCTCCTCGTTGGGTTTGACACTGTTACTTATCAAAAGGACTATGATAGATCCCCTATACTTGTGGGTTATCAGGGTGCACAACACTCGAAGAGTTTGAAAATTTTGACAAAGTGAAATTTTCTTTCTGAGAGTGAATACATTAACGAAGAACTAGACTAACCGGGTGCCACGATAATTGTGCGACGCTCGGGGTCATACAGTTCTTATATGGTGGGTCACGCCACCACAATTTCTCTTCGTGAGTTGCCTTCCAGTTGAAGGATTTTGTGTTAGTCCGAATGTATTTCACTCATAGCTTTTCTCTCGGGTGTTTGTGTTTCTTTCTCTGAGTGAAATGCCTAGGACCCTGTTTCCCTCTATTCTATCTCTTCCAATCTATGTTGTTCTGTTATGAATGCTCAATTTCATCTGGTAATGAAACTTTATCTGGTGTCCTTGACCATGTTAAAGGTTCGTTTTGGCGAAATCCGTCCAAAATTTGGGGCTTCTCGCCCAAGTCAGGACCACGATCTTTGATGACGGTTGCCTCGTGCTCTTCATGAACTGCCGCTCTTCCTGGACCGTTGAATCGCAATAGTCCTTTGACGGTAGCCGTCCGATCAGATTCACCCAATGCGGTTATTTCTCCTCGTATATATATACCGCATCGCCACCGCTCCCTCATCTACTTATCTCCCTTGCCACCATCACTTTCTGAAGGCCTACCACACTGCTCCTCCTTGAGCTCGACGCCGTCGATCATCTTCGCGGCTTTGCTACCGTAAAGAGGTCACCGGAGTCATTCCTCACCGCCGTGGATCATCTTCCTCCTCGCTACCATAGCTGCTGCACATCGCCGAGTTAGGATATGCGTAGTGCAAATTCGTTCTTCCACCCATCCCGTTCGAGTTCGTCTGCGGTAGAAATCTCATGTACTTACCACATTTATCAGATGTTTACTGCTAGGTAACTTGTGCGGGTGTGGTTTGTAGTTGTCCCTCGCATCCGAAAAATTTCAGATCTAGGGTTTGTGTTATGTCTCGTACGAATGGAATGCTTAACATGCTGACTAGTATATTCTTCGAACCTACTAGTTTGTTCTACACATTTCTTTCACTCGAAAAATTTCTCAAAGTCTTCATCTAATTCTTCTTCAAAGTGTTTTCATTTGCAAAATCTTCGCTGTGAGCATTCACAACCCTGTCCCCATTTTCCCTCGCATCTATCCCATTCACAGGTGTATGTAGTTAGTTGAGGATTCTGCTCGACCAGTGAGCATGGCTGACGGAGATGATGTTATTTTAGGCACAACAGATGAGTCCAAAGCTCTGAATGCAAAGGGCCCAATAGTAGGCCCATCAACCAGCAAGCGAAAGAGAACTGAGCAAAATGCCGATGAGCAAGAAGAGAATGCTCTGAAAAAGAAGAAGGGTGGCAGACAACCATATACAAACACAGCTGAATACATCTCCCGGAGAAACAAAGCATCACAGAGATAAGCGTCTGCAATGGATTCGACATCACTGGGTGCGCAAATGGTTCAATTATGAACTTATTCACCCTCGGCTTGCTCAGAACTTTGCATTTCATCCACCATGGGGTGACTGCCGAGAAATAGGTCTCATCAAACCAAATGATCCCCAGGAGAGACGGCCGCCACCACCAAATGCTCATGATTCTTCCCTTCGCACACCCGAATCTTATCCTGATGAGCTTGCCAAGCGTCAGAAAAATGCCATCAAGCGAGCTAAGAGGGAATAAAAGAAAAAGGCTCGTGAAGAGGAAAACTGTCGCCTTCTTCAAGAAGATGTAATGAAGAAAAAGGCTGAAGGAAAATCTGAAGGTCACTCTAAATGCAAGCATGATCCCAGTTCTGCTACATCTAAGCGAAAGAGTGCACCAAAGAAGAAAACAGCTGAATCAGCCGATGAATTTGCCAGGAGTGATTCTTCTGATGAAGATGATCCTCCGCTCACAAAAGATGGAGTTGCTGCTACTCTCAGCGAGCAAGTGAATATCACCATGTCGGTGTACTAAGTATTGGGCCACTAGTACCCCGTACTTGTGCACGGGCAGTTGTAGCCATCCTTGCGTCAAGGCTTGCCGGGATCAGCTCGAGGTCGATTCAAGCCATCAAGGAAATCATCAAGTCAGAGATCTAAGGATCAGCAGATAAGCAGGACTAGAATCCGAAGGCCAGCCTCCCCGGCAAGATCCTTGCCGGGATGGCCTTTGGGGCCCGGCAAGGCTTGGCGCCCGGCAAGGCTTGGCGTCCGGCAAGGCTTGGTGCCCGGCAAGATTCGGCGCCTGGCGAGATTCTGCCACTGTGCCACCGCTTCGGCACAGTAACGTGTCTGACATTCTGGGTCCTTCTCTGGATGCGTGGCGACGCACCAGTGGAGGAGAGCTTAAGCGGTGCTGATGGGATGGCCCCTTTTTCCATCCCCAAGAAAGTGAGGACACCTAAACGGACACCTCACGGTGCATTAAATGTGCTTGTCCTAATCCGTCAGGGGTTAGGTATGATACCCTGTAGCTACTTTACACCTCAATGTATGTACATTTTGCCACTGTGGAGACCCCTTTGAGCATATAAAAGGAGGCCCAAGGCAACTGCTACAGGAGAGGAGAACTTCTGGCCCATTCTGCATGTGTAGCTGCTCTTTGAACATACTGTTCATTGCGAGCGCTCCTGAAGGCTAGGCTCAAGAACATCAATAAGAACACAAAGCAGGAGTAGGGTTTTACGCTGATCAGCAGCCCGAACCTGGGTAAAAAACTTCCCGGGCCGATCATTGGTTCTGCTCTTTGCGTATACCTCTCCCCCCGCCGAATCTTAAAGGGGTCTCTCGGGATCCCATAGGTGTCGTACCCCGACATCTTTGGCGCGCCAGGTAGGGGGATTGAACCTGATCTGGTGGTCGGCGCCCTAGTTTCCTCATCATCTTCATCATCATGCCGCCCAAGAAGAAGAGCGCTGCGACATCGCAACCGTCCGGATCCGTTTTGCCTGCACCTTCGCAAACAGGCGACGGTGTGGGTACAGAAGGAAGAGGACTAGAACCCCCGCGGCGTTCTGGTGACCCAATCCAAGCGAGCGGTATCGTTCGTAGTGGCAGTGGTAACTTGCACGCCGCTGGATCTAGAGATGGTGCTGTGTTACCTACGGGTGGCACAACTAACTCTAGGGACCGAAGGGCGCCTGCTGGAGCTCCCGCGCCGGCGCAAGCCTCGCAACCTACTCAGGTCGTGCAAGATGAGCGACATCATGGCGCTGGTGGTTCGGGGCGTCCCCACGAAAAGGTTTCTGCGCATAGATCCCAAGATGCGCGGGACCAGCATGCACACCGAGCTGCCGGCGGAGGTGGTGCGCGGTCGCGTGACCGTGGCGGTGCTCCTTCTAACTTGGTTAGGAGTCAGAGCACCTCACGTACCTCGCACTTGTCACCGCCACCTACACCAGCGGAAGCCTTGGCACGTGCACAGCTGCTCCTCGATTTTCCTCCCGCTTCGGAGAAGATGGAGGAGTGGCGAGCTACTATCCAGAGCCTTATCGGCTTCGCCAACAAGGATGGACCGCAAGAGGCAGGGCCCTCGCAGCGGAGGCCCATCGATCCGGCGCGAGCCGGTGCAGAGAAAACCGGAGGTGGTGCAACTACAGTGCACTCCCCTCCGCGGCCTCAGCGGCGGCCGACAACTCAGCAAGTCGACCGCCATGAAGAAGTTTCCACGGCGTCGTCCGATCCACGGATGCGCCGTGATCAGCGTCTGGTTCTCCAGGAACGAGGCAAAGAGGACGCTCGAACAACCATCGAGCGGCGACGGGAAGCGCGCTATCACTCTGATAAGCGCGTGGGGCTGGCTGTCGACGAGCCTGCGCCAGGGAACGTAGGAGACTTGCCTTATGAGGTAGGGACTCCGGCGTTTACCCGTGAGCTGCGGCAAGTCCGGTGGCCCAATTCCCGAACCATTAAGCCAGAGGTTCCGGAGAAGTATGACGGAAAGACCCATCCCTCGGAGTTCCTGAGCATCTACACCATTGCAATGCAGGCTGCCGGGGGCCGAGATGACAAGATACTTGCCAACTACTTCCCGTTGGTGCTCAAGCCCAACGTCAGGTCGTGGTTGATGCATCTGCCGGAGAACTCCATTTCTTCCTGGTCAGATCTGTGCCATCAGTTTGTTGGCGCCTTCGTTGGAGGCCACCAAGCTCCTGGCCAAGAGAGCGATTTGCACATCATCCCTCAGAAGGAGGGTGAGTCCCTGCGCAAGTTTATGCAGAGGTTCAGCCAAGTGCAGTACAACATTCCCGACGTTCATCCTGCCGCTGTCATTAGCGCGTTCCACCAGAACGTGCGTAACCGCAGAATGCTGGAAGAGCTGGCGATGAACAAAGTCAGGAGTGTTGCCGAGCTTTATGCTCTGGCCGACAAGTGCGCTCGAGCTGAAGAGGGGAGGAAACTCCCCGGTGAGGCTGTTGGCGCGGCAGGCGACTCCGAGGATGAAGACGCCGCGGCCCCATCAAGGAAAGGCCGGCGGCGGAACAGGAAGCGCGGAGGCAAGGCCGTGCTTGCTGTCGAGGAATCCGACAACCCCGGCGCCGCCAAGAAGGCCAAGGTTGGTGACCCCGGCAAGGATCTTGCCGGGTGCCCTTCCTGTCAGGCCTTGGCGGCTGCCGACAAGTCGGAGAACTCCGGCAAGCAGTATTGCAAGATCCATCGCACTAAGGGCCACGATCTCCAGAACTGCCGGCAAGTTGAGCAGCTTGCTGAGAAGCAGAAGGCCGAATATGAGAGGCGAGACAAGGAGAAGGCCCAAGATGGTGCTGAGGGGTCCGGCAAGAAACGCGGTGGCCGAGGGGGTCGCCGCGGCAAGGCCAAGCAGCAGAAGGATCGGCCCGCTCGCGGCCGAGATAAAGGAGGAGATGATGATGAGGAAGATGATGAATCCAGTGAGCAGGAATTCCAGAAGGCTACGGAGGCTATGTGCATTGATGGGGGTGCCTCGCTGCATTCTTCCCACCGCCAACTTAAACAGTGGATGCGGGAGGTTAATGCGGCAGAGCCATCCCCCGATGCGTGTAGGCCTCTGAAGTGGTCCAGCACGCCTATCATCTTTGACGCCGAGGATCACCCTGATCGCACAACTGCGGTCGGGTGTTTGCCATTGTTGGTTTCCCCAAGAATTCGCAACCTCAAGGTGACAAAGATGTTAGTTGACGGCGGGGCCGGCCTAAACTTAATCTCACCAGATGTGCTCACAAAGCTTCAGATTCCCGACGAAGACCTCGAGGAAATGGGTACGTTTCAAGGGGTCAATCCGGGAAGAACCCAGCCTAAGGGCAAGATCACGCTGCCGGTAACATTCGGCAGCGAGTTTAACTTCAGGACCGAAAAGGTGGTGTTTGATGTCGCCAAGATCCCCATGTCATACAATGGGATCCTTGGTCGGCCAGCGCTGGCTAAGTTTATGGCGGCATCACACTACGCGTACAATGTGTTGAAGATTCCCGGGCCGTTGGGCATCATTACTATCCATTCCGATAAGAAGGACGTGCTCATCTGTGCCGATCAACTTTACCGGGAAGCAGTTGCAGCACCTGCCGTCAAGGCATCTGCTCCTGCCACTGGAACTCCCGGGGGGAAGAAGAAGACCGGCAAGAACCTTGGCGCGAACTCCGGCAAGCGCACCTCCTCGGAGTGCTGCGCTTCCGTCGAGGACGTACCAGAGAGTTCCATCGGCAAGAACAAGAAATCCAAGGCTGCTCCGCCGGAAACCAAGAAGGTGCCTGCTAGGGAGGACGGAACGGGGGGAACTTTCACCATAAGTTCCGCCCTAGATGACAAATAGGAAAGCGCACTCGTTGCTTTCCTGCGGGCGAATTTCGACGTGTTTGCATGGCAACCGTCTGACATCCCCGGTGTTCCCAAGAAAGTGATTGAGCACCACCTTGCTGTCTGTCCTCATGCGCGGCCCGTTAAGCAAAGGGTCAGGAAGCAGGCCTTGGAGCAGCAAGAATTTATCGCCGAAGAAATTAAGAAGCTGGAGGCGGCAGGACTGGTCAAAGGAGTGCTTCATCCAACCTGGTTGGCCAATCCGGTTGTAGTGCGGAAAGCGAATGGGAAATGGATGCTTTGTATCGATTATACAGATATCAATAAAGCTTGTCCAAAAGATCCCTTTCCCTTGCCGCGCATCGACCAGATTGTGGATGCCACCGCTGGTTGTGATCTCCTATCCTTCCTTGACGCCTATTCAGGGTATCATCAGATTTTTATGGCGAAGGAAGATGAAGAGAAGACCGCCTTTATCACCCCATGTGGTATGTATTGTTTTATACGAATGCCTTTCGGGTTGAAAAGTGCTGGTTCAACATTCGCCAGAGCAATCCAGATTGGTTTTGAGCCACAACTCCATAGAAATATGGAGGCATATATGGATGATATAGTGGTCAAAACTAAGGATAAAGCAACGCTTATTCAAGACTTAGAAGAAACATTTGCAAACTTACGCAAGATCAACTTGAAGCTCAATCCTGAGAAGTGCGTGTTCGGTGTTCCTTCCGGCAAGCTCCTCGGATTCTTTGTATCTTGCCGGGGAATCGAAGCGAACCCCGACAAGATCAAGGCCATTGAGCAAATTGAAGCACCGAGACGCGTCAAGGATGTGCGTCGTCTTGCCGGCTGTGTTGCTGCTCTAAGCAGGTTTATTTCCAAATCTGCTGAGCGCGCCCTGCCCTTCTTCAAAATTTTGAAGAAGGCAGGTCCAATAAAATGGACTCCGGAAGCGGAGGCAGCGCTGCAAGATTTGAAGAAATACCTTTCTTCTCCGCCGACGCTAGTCGCGCCTAAACCACAAGAGCCGTTGTTGTTGTATCTGGCGGCAACAAATCAAGTGGTTAGTGCTGCGCTAGTGGTGCAGAGAGAAGCTGATGAGGAAGCAACACCAGCGGCAGGACCGCCGGATGACGCGGCAAGATCTTCCCCGGCAAGGGTTGATCCCGGCAAGACAGGATCTGCGCAAACAGAAGAACTTGTGCAGAAAAAGAAGGTGGTGCAGCGCCCAATTTATTTTGTTAGCTCTCTTTTACAAGGGGCTAGATCAAGATATTCTGGGGTGCAGAAGCTGCTTTTTGGCCTCCTTATGGCCTCAAGGAAGCTGCGCCACTATTTTCAAGCACATGAGATTACCGTCGTCACTCGCTTTCCGTTGCAACGGATTTTGCAAAATCCGGAGGCAACCGGCAGGATCGTGGAGTGGGCGTTGGAGCTGTCCAGCTTTGGCCTTAAGTTTAAAAGCACTTCAACAATTCAGAGTAGGGCCTTGGCGGAATTCATTGCAGAATGGACCCCGACGCCAGACGAAGAAGTTCAAGAAACAACTCTCCCCAGCAAGGAAATCGATCAGCAATGGGTTATGTACTTTGACGGGGCTTTTTCGCTGCAAGGCGCCGGTGCTGGCGTGCTGCTTGTCGCACCCACTGGGGAGCACCTCAAGTACGTAGTCCAAATGCACTTTCCCCGGGAGAGTTCAACCAACAACACCGCAGAATACGAGGGTTTGCTTGCCGGTCTTAGGATCGCGGCAGACATTGGTATCAAAAAACTCGTCATCAAAGGCGATTCACAGCTTGTCATCAGGCAGGTTAACAAGAGCTATCAAAGTCCATTGATGCAAGCCTACGTGGATGAAGTGAGGAAATTGGAAGAGCGCTTTGACGGTCTCCAAATGGAGCACGTTCCTCGTGCCGAGAACAATATTGCTGACGACCTGTCAAAGTGTGCTGCCCTCAAGTTGCCTGTGGAACCAGGAACTTTTGTGCTCCAATTGACTCAACCATCCGTGGCGCCATCAATGCGGCAAGAAAAAAGAAGGAAGTTGAGCTCTGGCCAGTACTTCCCGGCAGAGCTCCCCGGAGCCGCCGGCAAGGAAGTTGCCGGGATCGACACGCCTGCCGGGGAACAACAGGCTCCGACAGGGCCTCAGGCCCTCGTTGTCGAGACAAGCGTTCCCCCGGCAGAGGAGATGCCTTTAGTCCTAGTTGTTGAGCCTCAGGCTCCAGCATGGGCGCAGCACATTGTCCATTTCCTTCAGACAGGTGAACTCCCTGAGGAACAAGAAGAGGCGGAGAGAGTAGCCCGTCGATCTGTTATGTACAAGTTCGTCGATGACGTCCTGTACAGAAAGAGACCAAACGGTGTGAAATTGAAGTGCATTCCTCGGGAGGATGGACTAGAGCTATTGGCGGAGATACATGGGGGCATGTGTGGCTCTCACATAGGGTCAAGAGCGCTTGCCGGAAAAGCATTCCGGCAAGGTTTCTTTTGACCTACCGCCCTCCAGGATGCGACTACACTAGTAACCAAGTGTGAAGCGTGCCAGTTTCATTTGAAGAAATTACATCAGCCAGCTCAAGCTCTTCAAACAATCCCTCTCTCATGGCCATTTTCGGTCTGGGGGCTCGACATACTGGGCCCTTTCCCCCGTGCTGCCGAGGGCTTTGAGTACTTGTACGTTGCTATCGACAAGTTCACAAAGTGGCCGGAGGTGGAAGCAGTGAGGAAGGTGACAGCGCAGTCGGCTATCAAGTTCTTCAAAGGAATTGTTTGCCGTTTCGGTGTGCCTAACAGGATCATCACCGACAACGGCATGCAGTTCACAAGTCACACCTTCATGCAGTATGTCCAAGACCTTGGCGGCAAGGTTTGTTTTGCCTCTGTTGCTCACCCGAGAAGCAACGGCCAAGCGGAGAGGGCCAATGCTGAAGTGCTGCGCGGTCTCAGGACCAGAACTTTTGACAAGCTGAAAAAGTGCGGAAGACGCTGGATTGATGAGTTGCCGGCGGTTCTTTGGTCAATCAGAACAACACCAAATCGAGCCACCGGCCAGACGCCCTTCGCTTTGGTCTACGGAGCGGAGGCAGTTCTCTCCACGGAACTCATATACGGATCTCCTCGAGTGCTCGCTTATGATGAGCTCGAGCAAGAGCAACTGCGGCAAGACGACGCTGTGCTCCTTGAGGAGAATCGTCTTCAGGCTGCTGTGCGAGCTGCACGCTACCAGCAAGCTTTGTGCCGCTATCATAGCCGCAAAGTTCATGCCCGAAGCCTTGAGGAAGGCGACCTTGTTCTTTGACGGATTCAGTCCGCCAAGAATTCAAACAAGTTGACGCCAAAGTGGGAAGGCCCTTATCGGGTAGTACGAGTCACCAGGCCCGGCGCTGTCCACCTGGAGACCGAAGATGGCGTTCCAGTGAGCAATTCCTGGAATATCGAACATCTTCGCAAGTTCTATCCATAGGGCGCGGTTGCCGGGGGCTCCCGGCAACCACCCTTTTTGCACAAGTCTTGCCGGCAAGGCATGTGATCCTTTGTACAAAGCCAGGCGCGGACCCTGAGCACAGATGAATAAATTCAAGTGTTGTATATTCCCTTATCGATTCCCATGTTCATATTTATATATGCATGTTTGTCTAAGATATTGTATGACACCTGATCCCGGTAAGTTCTAACGAACCGCCAAGGTTTCATCCCTTTATTTTCTCTTCTTTCTTTTTCTCAAAGACAGAAGGATTCCTCGCGTGCACATTTGCCGGGGGGGAAGGGAGATATGAATACCAGTTGGTGACGTTCGGAATCGATGCTTGCCGGAGGAAGAACAAAGCCAGAAAGCTAAGTCTTAAAAACTTAGAGCAAGTTTTTCTTTAATTACCAAGTTATTTCCTTGGACGATTCCGATTCTTGTATGGAAAATCTGGACGCGACGGAACCCTTGCTGTAATCGGTTGCGCCCTTATTTTGTTTCGAGTCCGCTCAATGATTTAAGTGGCTGCACTGAGAACACCAAGGAGTCTTGCCGGCCGCTGCGCCTCCGGCAGGCTGCTGAAGTTCCGCACCCAGCGCTCGCGGCAGGTTGCGCGTCGGCAAGTTTTTCAGTAAGCATAGGATGAACTCCATACATAAAGGAATCAAACAAGGAAAGTAGCAAGCATGAGCCTAAACATAGTCAAATTATATTGCATCCATGAGTTGCCGCAGTTCTAACTTGAGACTTAATTGTCTTTTACATGAGATGATGGCGGCAAGAATAAAAGGGAAGCACTCAATCCCTGCGCTGGCCTTCGATCCTTTTGATGGAGTCCACCTTCTCAAGGATTGGCGCGATGCACTTTTCAAGCGCCTCAACATTTGCATCCTTTGGCAGATGGCCGAGTGCGCTGGAGAGGTCGATGCCGGGATTGCTGTGCACCACCTTGATGAGCACCTTGCGAAGGACGGCCCGGCAAAGCCGGCGAGTCTCGTTCGCCAGTTGGGTCGCCCGGCTGGCCTGGAGCGCCCTCAACGCATTGATGATGCTTTCAAAGAACATCGTCAACCTGGCGCTTGGAGATATTCTTTCCTCGAAAGAATATCTGAAGTTCGACAAGCCCATGGTTGACAGTTCTGCGGTAAGCTTCTCCGCGGTGGCGATGAGACGGCCAGTCCAGATCTCCACTCCCTTCTCGTACTCGTTTTGGGCAGCGGCGGTGCTCTTGAGCAGGTTCCTCTCTCCTTGGAGATCCTTGAGTAGAGCCTTCTCACAGGCCTTGCCGGCCTCGAGAGACTTCTGCAGCGTGGTCAGCTTTAGCTCTAGAACCGCAATACTATCAGCTGCAGAGGTGAGCTGCTTGGTCTTGTCGGACAGGGCAACTTGCATCTCTGCCAAGGAGTGGAGGGTTTTTTCCCTGTCCCCCTTGAGCGTCGAGAGCTCCTTGCCGTGCTCTTCGAGATCTGTTTCCAGCCTCTTCACTTTGTCGCTCAGCTCGTTCTTGGCGGCCTCTGCAGCTTCGGTAGCATCGACGGCCTCCTTGAGCTTGCCGGCATGACTTGCAGTCAGAGCTTCGAGCGCCTCCTTGTGTTTCTGCTCCAGCTCCTGGGTCCGCCGCGCGACAAGATTTTCGATGTCTTCATCCTTGCTACGAAGCTTGGTGGCGAGCGCCTGCTCACGGGCGGTGAGATCTTCTTCGTAAGCATCAAGAGCAACGCGGCGCCTCGTCAGGAGAGCATCTTCGGCAGCAATCCTTTGAACAGCTTCATCATGTGCCTTCTCCATATCTGATTGCTTCAGGAGGATCTCATTCCATTGCTGGCTCACTTGTTCTCGGCCGGCAACCAGCTCTTGGAGGGCCTCGGCGTGCCAGATTTGCATTTATGCGACGCGCCTTTGAAAATCCGCTTCGGCTGCCTCAACAACTGCCATTCTGGAGTCCGCCTTCTCTTTTCGGGCACGATGGAGAGCCTGGAGTTTGCGGAAGTTCTCGCCCATGGCCTGAAGGAGTTGATCCTCTTCAGACTTGCCGCTGCTAGCGCTGGGATCGTCAACGACTTCGAGCCCGGCAGCGGCAATAATTTCCTCGAAAATTTCTCCTTCGGCTGGTGCCTCAGTGCTTGCCGTCCCTGGCAAGTTGATGAATAGATTCTCGCCAACCTTGAGATACTTGCTGGATGAGGGGCCTTCAGATGTTGATGGCTGGTCTTCAGTGGCCGCCTCACCAGTGATAGGGGGCTCTGTGGCCGGTGCAGTACCTGGCACTCCTGCGGCAGGAATGCTGTCAGTGTGGTCCTCAACCTCCCTGTCGCCCTCTTCAGCAGGTTCTTCGGCGACTTCCTCTTGTGCTGTCTTGGCGGCCTCCCCGTCAAGAGCATCACCAGCCCCGGCAACGTCATCCTTGGTGGCCTCGCTGGCAGCAATCCTGTCCACTTCGGTGGCGGCATCCCTGGCGGTCTCCTCGATGACGACATCGACGTCCATATGTTCCATCACAGGGAACTCTGAAGGGTGAAGGAGGAAGACAGAATAAGATCGAGGTTTGAATTTTGAAATGACTAAAGATAAAGAGATAAAAGGAAAAGAATAACGAGTACTCTGAGGCGATCGAGTACCTGCGTCGGGCTGTCGAGAGGTGGCTTCGCCTCTCCCGGCAATTCCGGTTGCCGGGGGTGGGTTGCCGGAGTTCGTGCTTGTCGGCTCCTTCTCAATCAGGATGGGCTCGTCGGCAGGGTCTCTTGCCGGGGATGTGCTTGTGGGTGGAGCGGTCGATGAAGGAGGCACAATGGGGATATCTTCTCCTTGTTGCCGTCCTTCTCCTGCGAACCCAAAGATATCAGCGGCAAGAATGAAAGCCTCGGCACCAGCCAGTAGTAAAAGGGACGATGAACTTACGCTGGGGGCTGTGCTGAGGGCTATGTTGAGGACTGGACTCCGGGCTGACAACGACAGTTTCCGGCACGCTCGTGGAGCCCGCCGGGGGCTCGTCACCCGTAGAAGTCCTTGACCTCTTCGCCATCCTCTCCAGCAAGGTTTCTGTGTCACTGCGGAAACAATACAAGCAAGTCAGTAAGATTGATGCAAATTGGAAGGTAAAGGCTGTGGCAAATACTCACTCTTCTTCCTCTCGCTCTGGACTAAAGCCGGAGATGTCGAAGTCGACCTCCATTGCGGTGTCTGAGTGGGGAGGCGGAGGAGGGGTCCTAGGCCGCTTGGATGTGACAGGCGCTGGGGCAGCCTCCGGCGCGGTAGTACGAGACCCTCCTGCCGCCCCAGCAGTGGTCGCTGGTGTGGGTCTCGCACGCCGCGCGGGCTGTTGACGAGCCCCCTGCCGCGGTCCAGTCTTGCCGGCCACTTTCTTGCCGGGGGATTCGCCGCTCGAAGTAGGCTGGCTTGCCGGGTTGCCTGATGCAGCTTTCCGAAGGACACGCTTTGTCTTCTTCGGGGGCGAGGGCTCTTCTCGCGTCTCCTCTTCGGCCGTGTCTTCGCCGGATGAGCTCTCGGCGACTGCGCTGCCTTCTTCCCCGGCAACCTTGTTCTCCTCGGCAGGTTTTGCCTCCACTACCACCTCTGTGTCGCTGGCTTCCCATCTGTGAAGCCAACGCTGCTGGCCTCCACGGCAAGATTCGCCTCCTCCACTCTGGTAGCGATGTAGGCTACCTCCTGATCAGTGGTGGCGCGGATAAGATCTGACTCTTGCCGGACAGGCTTCTCCGTCAAATTGTCAAAGAACTTCTGCGCTTCTTCCTCGCTTGGCTCGACCCAGGTCGGGTCAAGGCCGTGGGCGTTGAACATCGGCAAGAAGACAATGATTGACCCCAAGGCAGAGTTGTTGCACAAGGGGACGATTCTTGCCGGCAGCCGATGCTTGTCCTCGCGCTGGAATAACTTTTGGCGAAGAGCGCCAAGCTGCATAGCGGTCAGATTGTTGTTCAGCTCGGGGCGCAGCCTCATGACATCTGCCACGTTCTTGTACTCCCAGGCTGGCCTCCCCCTGTTCTACAGAGGGGCGATGCGGTGGCGGAGAAAGTCGAAGCCGGTCATCTCCATTGTCAGCCCGGCAGCCTTCAAGCGAAGGATCCTCATAGTGGCGATTGTGAGCTTCTCGTCTTCTGCGGTGAGATCGCCCCAATCCTTGCCACGGACCACCTTCTGTCGCCGGGGATGACAAAAAGGATGAGGATCTGCTTCCTGGATCCAGCACCATTCGGCCCGCCACTCGTCCCACTTTTCACGGTAAACTCCCTCTGGGTATATCTCTTTGTTCCAAGCCCTTGGAATCCAGGCAATAGATCCAGAGAGAGCCTCTCCTTTTTGGATACGAGGGTAGAAATAATGGCGGAAAAGAGCAGAATTGGGGATCACGCCAGCGAAATTCTCACAGAGATGGGCAAAGATAGACATGCAAAATACGGCATTCGGCGTGAAATCAAGAAGGCGGAAGCCGTATGTGTACATGATGTCGTTGAAGAAATCAGAAAAGGGGGGACAGAGCCCGCAATAAAAATATGCAGTGAAGAAGGGGTATCTGTCCGATCCACCTTTGGAACAAGCACCTGGGATTACGCGTGTGGCGGGGTGAGCTTGCGTTCCCTTCGCCCACATGCATTGGTATCGCCCCTTCAAAGTTTCGGCGTCGAGCGTCGGAGGGAAGATGACGAGCCTCTTCCGCATCTTCACCAGTTCGCTCTCCGGAACTTTGGCTTTCGCCTCCTTGTCCATGCCCTTGCCTTTGCTGGCCTTGGGCGGCATGGCGACTGTGAGGACGGAAGCAGGGGCGGAGCGAGCGCGGGAGCAGTGGGCGGAAGAGGAAAAAGGTTTCGCTCTGAGCTTGAGAAGAGGAAGGTGATGGCGATGGCCAGATTGGGAAGAGAGGGGGGTAAATAGGTTTGCGCCTCCGCGACTTCTCCTTTTTATGAGGAAGGAGCGGGGCCGCCTTGTTTATCCCCCAATATGAATGCGCCTCTATGGGCGCGAGACAGTTTGCAGCCTTTTTGGCACGCTTCCCACGTCGCGCGCTCCGTGCGCGTAGTGGGGGGCACAGTAAAACAAGATATTTACGAGCAGTTAATTCCCTGCCACGCGTGCCCGTGCACTGTTTGGGCCTAGCCCAACAACGCCTCGCACTCGTGTATGGCCTAGGCCCAGGGGCTCCTGTCGGTGTACTAAGTATTGGGCCACTAGTACCCCGTACTTGTGCACGGGCAGTTGTAGCCATCCTTGCGGCAAGACTTGCCGGGATCAGCTCGAGGTCGATTCAAGCCATCAAGGAAATCATCAAGTCAGAGATCTAAGGATTAGCAGATAAGCAGGACTGGAATCCGAAGGCCAGCCTCCCCGGCAAGATCCTTGCCGGGATGGCCTTTGGGGCCCGGTAAGGCTTGGCGCCCGGCAAGGCTTGGCGTCCGGCAAGGCTTGGCGCCCGGCAAGATTCGGCGCCTGGCGAGATTCTGCCACTGTGCCACCGCTTCGGCACAGTAACGTGTCTGACATTCTAGGTCCTTCTCTGGATGCGTGGCGACGCACCAGTGGAGGAGAGCTTAAGCGGTGCTGATGGGATGGCCCCTTTTTCCATCCCCAAGAAAGTGAGGACACCTAAACGGACACCTCATGGTGCATTAAATGCGCTTGTCCTAATCCGTCAGGGGTTAGGTATGATACCCTGTAGCTACTTTACACCTCAATGTATGTACATTTTGCCAATGTGGAGACCCCTTTGAGCATATAAAAGGAGGCCCAAGGCAACTGCTACAGGAGAGGAGAACTTCTGGCCCATTCTGCATGTGTAGCTGCTCTTTGAACATACTGTTCATTGCGAGCGCTCCTGAAGGCTGGGCTCAAGAACATCAATAAGAACACAAAGCAGGAGTAGGGTTTTACGCTGATCAGCGGCCTGAACCTGGGTAAAAAACTTCCCGCGCCGATCATTGGTTCTGCTCTTTGCGTATACCTCTCCCCCCGCCGAATCGTAAAGGGGTCTCTCGGGATCCCATAGGTGTCGTACCCCGACACACCACTTCAACGGTGTTGCCTGATCTTCGGGTCCCTATTGTTCAAGAAGCACCACCGAAGAAGATCTCCAGGAAAACTCCACCTACCATAGTCACTATGCAACAGCATGTGAATACAACTCCTCATCCAGAAGCTATCAATTTGAAGGATTTGGTAGTTGATGCCCCTGTGAGTACTGCAAAGCCAGGCGAATGGATTCCCAAGCCTGAGTTGAAGAAAATCAAGGTGCCTACTACCGAGCATAATGCTCTTCAAGCTACTGCTCTGGAGGAAAAGGCTGCTAAATTTTCTCCTACATTAATTCAGCCGTTGGCTTCTAAACCTCCTTCCGAGCAAATTCCAGTGCAAACTGCTCCAACTGCTAAGTCTGATGCTCCTCACTACTACAATCATGTGTTCATCATGGAACAGCTTGATAAGTTTGTGGACAATCCCTTCGATGGTGAAGTGGCCTCTCTGCCTATCCCACCTGAAGTTATTTCTCAGACCACTACTGTTGTTCAAGAAATGAGAGAAGATGCAGTTGAAATCAACACTCGTTCTGCCGAACTGAATGAGCTTGATGATCGAATGAAAATTGCTTCTTCAAAATTTGTCATTAAAGCACTCGAAGATTCATACAAGGATATCAACTGTGCCCTGACTCTCCTCCGAAGCAGAAGGTTGCGTTTCCACACAGATCTAGATGAAATTGTTCACGAGATCTGTCTTGAGCATCAAGCGAAGGTCACTGGCTACGATGGTCTTGTCAAAGGCCACATTGATCAATATGCACAGCAAAAGAAGAGGCATTGAAAGAAAATTGGGAAGAAGAATGTTCCTCCTACTCCGACAGAAAAGTCACCTGATCGACCAGAAAATCAACCTCAGCAAGAAAAATCTCCTGAGCCAGTTGTTCACTCGCAACCCCCAGTCAAAGTCTTGGAAGCTCCTCCCTCACTGAGGCCAACTAAGTTAGTGCCTGTGGCCTCACCTGTTCAAGCTGATATTCCATCTCAGTGAACCGTTTCTGAGGACGGTGAAATCCCTCGCTCTGAACCCCAAGCTTCTCCAGCTCATGATTCACCAAAAGTCTCGGTTTCTCCAATTGTTCAGCAACAATCAATTCCAGTAGAAGAACCTCAACCACCTCCTGTACTTGATTCGGTCCTAGTGCCTACAACCTCTGCAGCTCCCTCTGTTGTGCCACCAGCTCGCTCACCACTCATGTTGTCTATCGACACAGCGCCAAGAATACAAGATGCTGGTCCCTCCAAACAAAAATCAGTTTCTGCTCGCCATACTGACTCAGTGGTATATGGCGATGAATTTATCGCACCTGAAGCTGAATTCAAATACCCATACCCTTGTGAAGAATTGCCTTTGTTCTCGGCAGGAGCTGGCGCCAAAGGTCCTCTTTTCAATCAGAATGTGCATCCCCAATTCTTTCAAGATAGTCCTTATAATGCGATGCGCACATCTGAATCACCTCACTTCTGGACAAAGGAACATGCCATATATTACACTTGGGTCCTCTATGACAGCAAAAAGATATTCCCGCATGAATACCCAGACATCCCAGCTATGAAAAATATTGGCTGCTTCAATCAGTTACTGCAAGATCTAGAAGATTTCTGCCTCACCAACGTATTTTCATTTGAACATCCTTGGAACAGAGAGATAATTCTTCAGTTCTATGCTACTCTGTACATCTCTGGTGATGAATCTGATAGCTCAAATGGATTATGGAGTGGATGACCGAAGGGAAACGCATCAAATGCATGCACTTCAACAGATTTTGTCTCGCACTACCATTTTCCTCGCTTTGAGTATGGTGACAATGAAATTCGGGTGCACAACATTGATGTCATTTCAGATGAAACCTTTTGGTGCATGATGGATGAAGAAAAGATTTGTGACTACACTGGTCCTCCCAGGCCTGAGCATCTAACATTCAAGAATTAGACTCTATATCACATGCTCTCTTACACCATTTTCCCTCTGGCCGGGATGAATACAGATAAATCCATCTCAGATGTTCTTCGGAATGCTATTTATGCTATCTCTGAGTGGTATATCTTTGATGTTGAGGATATGTTTTTATGTATTCTGAAGGATTCTTCTCAGTATCCAAAATGCCTCAAAGTTTATGCGCCATGGATCCAAAAAGTTGTTGATCACGCCATGCACACAGTGTATCTGGCGAAGCAAAGTCACAAAAGCTTCATACCTCCTGTTCGCAATACGTTGCAAATCATGGAAGATATTTCTTCGGGTAAATTGCCAACTTCCAGCTCTCAGGACTATCACAAGAAATTCGACGGGCCAAGTCTACCTCAGCGCGACATAAAGACTTCGCTTCAACCTCCATCGCAGCTTGAAGTCAGTTTGCATACACAACAACTGCTGCTACAACACATTGCTGAGGATAGGCGCGAAAAAGAACATCTTGCCTCCGAGCTAAATGCTCTCAACAATCGAACAAGAATCATGCATCTGATTGCAGATGAAAACAAGAAGAGGCTCTGGAAATTGCTTCGCAAGTTCTTTACACAGAAACAACTCCTGAATGTCAATCTCCAAGAGCTCTATGATTATGTTGACAAAGGCTTCTCTATTGAGGATTTCCAAGATTGAAGTACCCCCTCTGTACCTTCTTGAGAGCCAACCACTGATCTTGTGCATCTCAAGCTTCGCAAACTGCTTGAAGAATCTGAAGCCACCTCACCAATTGTGAATCCTGCCAAGGAAATGTGCTTTCCCGTGTTCCTCATGAGGCTGCCCCAGATATGCCATCGTCTTCTCACCCCATGCTATTATCCATGAAGGAAAATCAGCTGATGCCGAAGCCAAAGGCAATCCAGTCACTTCCGAAGAAGAAATCACCTCGGACAGTTCTTCTGGATCTGCCGCCGAGTGAACCAAGTTCTGCGCTATTGCACTCATGTTATTCATCACCTTTTTGACACTAGTTGATAAAAAGGGGGGAGAATTACATCGAGTCTCGATAGATTTGCTTTCTGTTTTTCCCTTGGTTTGGTTTCGTGCTAGTTTGAAACTTCCGGTTTAAGCCTATCTGTTCTAAGTTGTAAAACTTATGTGCTGTAATGTTAATAACCCCGCCTGCTGCACCATTTCTCTCGAAGCATTTGTTTTGCAGGTGGAATTATTATCGGAAGTTATGAATGATTGCACTGCGATCTCGATGGATTATATGTCATCAGTGCGAATCATTGTCTCGAATGATTGATATTTCCTCTGTATACTTCAATATTTGCAGGAGAATTAATCTCATATCTTTATCCCCGCATACATTTAGGGGGAGTCTATTTCATCATCGAGCAAAGTAACACTTACTCTTGTTGGAATTACTTTTCATTTATCTATCTTCACTTTGATGATTATTTGTTTTGTCAACAATCGTCAAAAAAGGGGGAGATTGTTGGTGCAATAATTTGCCTCCTTATGTTTTGGAGTTTGTTGACATAAACAGTATGGTACTTATGTATTTGCTAGTGTACATAGAGTAATAGGTCCCTGGAATCAAGAGGAGTTTGATTCAAACGATGAAGATAATCCCCTGCATGGCAGTGAAGGTTATCACCAAAGATTATGATAACAAGAGTGACCCCTCAAAAATTGCTGACGTAAAGCAATTGGTTCGGTGCTTGTCCGAAGGAAGTGACTGCGACCGAGAAGATTGAAGATGAAGTGAAGACGTAGCATTTATTTCGTTGTTTCTCTTCTCTTTATTGAGTCACACGACCTCCGTACTATTAAGAGGGGTGTAGCGTTCAAAGCTTTGATTCTCTGATGCTAAACCCAAGTCCTATTAAAGTTGTGAGAGAAATCTCTTTGTGTTCCGAGCAAATACTTGCCAGCAAGAGACCGTGATCTTCTTCGCTGCGAGAGATTTGTCTCTGACCAAGGAGTTAGCATTACTTGGTCCTCAAGTAATGTTACCGTTGCTCTTTGAAATCTGACCGTTGTATACGTGTCGGTTGGCCATTGGCTGGACCGCGTGTCCAAAATGGTCATTTCCCACCAGGGAAGGCTGCGGCTATAAATAGCTACCCCGCACCGGCGTTCTCTGGTGGCTGCTCCATTTGACTGTGAGAAGATTGTTGAGCAACCCCCTCTCCAGAGTGATTTGAGTTTAAAATCCACCGAGAGAAAAGCCCTAGAGCCAAAAAAATAGATAGTGGTTCAGCATCACTCGAATCTAAGTCCAGTACGCTCCGCCTATTACTCTTGAGAGCTGCAAACTCTCTAGACGGTTAGGTGTCAATTTCTTCAGAGACCAAGAGTAATTGTGGTTCTCGAAGAAGAAGTCTGTAAAGGTTTGGAGATCTCCTCAAGTATCTACCACGAGTGATCAACATTGGTTGACGAACCAATTGTCAAGGAGAATAGGGCGAAGAGAGTTTACCTTCCGTGTTAAGTCACAACCCCTCCAACCAGACATAGTCCTTGTGTAGAAGGACGAACTGGTCCACCAAATTCCTTGTCTCCATCGAGCATCACTGGTTACGTCTTCCCCTCTTTACATTCGAACAATTTTGATCATGTGATTTGTCTCGATGCATGCTTTTAGTTTCTATTCGGTAGTTTGTACTCGCTCACTGTACTCTTTTTACATTCGCTCCGCTGCTAGGTTCCGAGAGTTTTGATATTTTCGAAGAAATTTTAAAACTCCCATTCACCCCCCCCCCCTCTGGTGGACATACTTCGTTCCTACACCTTCCACCATCCGCGCCCCCACCTCCACCCCCACGCACCGCCGTCGGCCCTGGATCCCGCGCGCCGCATCGGGTTGTTGGTCTCCGGGCGCCGCCGCAGTCCAGCCGCTGTCGTGACCCCCTGCTTCCCCACCGGCCTTTTCCTATGCGCCACCACCAGGTGCCCCTCCACCATGCACCGCCGGCGCCAGAAAACCACAACGTGTTGCCTCCTGCCCCAGGCCCTCACCAGCAGCTCCCGCCCCACGTGCTCCATCGAATTCTCCCGCCTCCGTCCAGTTCGACTTCACGAAAGACGCCAGTCCACTTCGCCGGTGGTGCGCCTCCGTCGGGCCCTGCCTCCTTAGCCTCGTCTGGTGGTGCTCCTCACCAACGGAGCGCCCTGGATCCGGTGACACCATCGGAGCTCACGGCCCACACCTAGCTGCCGTGTACCTCCTCTCGGTGACACCTGAAACGTGCTACCCTGTCGCATTCTTCCTCCCCCCATGCCCGCATCTGGTATTCTTGAGTCGCTTGCCAGCTCCTGCATTATCGTTGGCCCACTGAACCATTGAGTTGCTGCAGCACGGCGGGAGGGGTCACTGCCTCTCCATGCTTCTATCTCCCTCACCTCATTCTCCTGTCCTAAAGAGAGGCACGGGGATACAGAGAGATCGGCATTGAGAAGATCCTACTGGATGCCAAGTTCGACCAGAGAAACTATTGCAGTTTGCCATACTTAACAAGGTCATTTAAAGAGATGATGATGTGTAGTAATTGTTTTCCTTGTTGTTATACTCCACCAGTACTAGCTTGAATCTGAAAAATTTCATACAAATGGTCATTTGCATGTTACCGAGCACCTCGTTCTCTTCTCGTGCCCATGTTGCTGCCCCTGTACTTTTCTAGATGAATTTGGTGATGTAGCTAGCTTTGGATTTGGATGGAGCAACGCAGCCTATGGATACAATTGGTGATGCAACTATGTATATTGTCTGTGATGCTGCTACTATGTGGAACAGGGGATTTTGTTTGATCTAAAAACTCTATTTGGATGAGTTCCCACAAAAAAGAATGTTCAGCGGGTCAGATACAAAAACAACAGAAGTTCAAAATGATAGTAGACTGGGATAAAGAGAACTCTATAACAAAAAACTTAGTTGAAGCACAATTTTTGTGGCATATGCAGAAAACAAGATAACATGTGTGATGTGTGTGCAAAAAATGTTTAGTTTTATTTTCCCCATTCATAACAAAAAGAATCTCAGAAGTTCAGATTTCACAAAATGAATAGTTCAAGTTTAACTATTATCCAAAAAACATTTTAGTTGCATGTTTCGTAACTGATGCAATTTGTTCATTAAATGCCGCTCATTCTGTGTTCAAGTCCGATGTGTTCTGTTTGTTTCCGCAACTCTTCCTTGTGTCAATGCTTATATTTGGGTAGAAGCTCACTTTTTGTTAAATAATGGCACACAAAAAGGTAGCTTTTGGCAAAACAAACACAACGAAGTTCACCAGGACCCCCACCTAGTTTGAACTTTAACACATAAAAGTGTAGAAGTTCAAAATCAAAAGCAAAAGCAAAACCTTTCTAACAGGGTAGTTCATTCAAAACAAGTGTGAAAAAGGTACCCCCAAAAAACTGAAACGAAAAATTTAAATCCGAGGAAGGTCGCATTAAAAGAAATGCTGAAAAATTAAAACGCTGGCAAGTTCAAGAAGTTTAAATTAAAGACACAAAACAACAGCTCAATGTTTTATTAAAAAAACATTTTTTCTCATTTCTAAAAGGAAAACTAAGAAGTTCAAATTGAAAATATAAATCAGTTCAAATATAGATAGTATGGAAAAGTTGGAGCTTTTTTGAGTTATTCTTTGTGTAATACTAGTACATTGAAGTTCAAATTAAAAAATTGAGCATCTCAAAATTATAAAAAAAAATAGATTTCCCCGTTTCTAGAAAAAGCCTACAGGTTCAAATTTAAAAGACAAACAAGTTCAATGTTTATTATAAACCGAAAGAAGGTCAAATTAAAAAAACAAACCACCTCAAACAATTTTATAAAAGGGGATCTCACCGTTAAAAAAACCTAGAAGTTCAACTTTAAAAAACGAAGCGGCTCGATGTTTTAAAAACTAGGATTTTTTTCGTTAGTAAAAGAAATAAATCCAAGAAGTCCAAATTAAAAAAAGAGCTGCTCGATATTTATACAAAATTCAGATTTTCCTTGTTATTAAAGATGGAAAACAAGAAGTTCGAAATAAAATGACGCAATATTTGGACTTGTAAAATTTGAAAGTCCAATATGCTGACGGGAAGATCATAAGAAGTTCAAACAAAAAATAGTAGTTCAAAAAATAACCGAGTACTTTGAATTTAAAAATTGAGACGTTCAGAAATCATAAAAAAGACTTTCATCGTTTCTAAACTTTCAAAAACTATAGAAGTTCAAATTTAAATAATGGAAGGTTCGATATTTATAAAAAAAACTAGGATATTTCTGTTACTAAAAGAAATAAACCAAGAAGCCAAATTACAAAAATAGAGACGTTTGATACTTATAAAAAATTTAGTTTTTCCTTGTTACTAAAGAATAAAATGAAGAAGTTCAAATTACAAAAAAAAAGTAGTTTGATGTATACAGAGAACTCAAATTCTTTCTGTTTCTTTGAAAAAATAAATGTATGAAGTTCAATCTAAAAAAATGTTTGATCCTTATTTAAAAACATATTTTTTCAAAGAATAAGATTAAGAAGTTCAAATTAAAATTACAGAGAAGTTCGAAGTATATAAAAAACTTCGATTATTTCTTGTTAGTAAAGAATAAAATGAAGAAGTTCAAATTAAAATAAAGGAACAACTAAAAAGTTTAAAATATTTTCCATTTTTTTTTAAAAATCTAAAAGTTCAAACTAAAATAACGAAGTGGTATGATGTTTATTTAAAAATCTAGGATTTTACCATTTTAAAAAAAACACAGATATATTCGTTGTTATTAAAGTTCAAATTGAAAAAATGGTCAAATTCGACGGTTGTTTGAAAATAAAAAAAAAACTTTACTCAAAAGAATAAAAAAATTAAAGTTCAAATTAAAATAATGCAGAAGTTCAAAGTATATTAAAACCTAGGATTTACAAGTTCAAAAACACAACGAGGTCATTTTGGGCATTTCTCAAAGGTAACTAATAAACGGCGATGAAGTTTGAAAAAACTCTCTACATGCCAAAGTTTCTCGTTTTCAAACTCTCTCCAACAGGATGTCATATGATCTATTCCATTAAAATGGTTTAAAATTTTGGTCTATATCGTTCAAAATAATAAGTTTTATCATATTCAAAAAAGCTCTTAAACCGTCATGAATTAGAAAAACTGCTCAACACGTAAAGTTGCACCTTTTTTATGGCTTTCTAATAGTATATCTTTTGCTCAAGTTCAATGAGTGTTTTAGGAGTTACGGATAAAAACACAGAGAGAAGTTCAAAGTGAAAACAACCAGCGGTTCAACTACTACATGGAGTGTGTTTCATATACGAAAAAGGAATAGAAAGCAAAGTCTAAAAAGACTTTTTCTAGAAGTTCATGTGGTCGGCCCACGAAGTTCAAAAATTCTTGTAAAGGAGGTTCAGCGTGTATTTACTTGTCCAACAACACACACAAAATATGTTGTTTTTTAAAATAATTCTCTCAATCCATTGGAAATTTGAGACAAAATGTTATACATGTAAAAAGTCCATTCTATTCAACAACTTTCCGAAGGGTATATCGTATGCTCTATTCCAAAATAAACGGTTAAAACAAATTGGTGTATGTTGTTCAAAACAAATTTTTAACTGTATTATAAAATGTAGAGTCTTTTCAAGAGGTTTCTAAAGGTATATCATTTGTGCAACTCGGACGAACGGGTGAGGAATTATGAACAAAAATATGTGACAGAAGTTCAATGTGAAAACAGCGAGCAGTTCAACTACTGCACGAAATGCATTTCAGATGAGAGTAAAAGAATACAAAAATGTTAATTTTCGAAGTTCAACAAAGCACCCTGATATTTGTATACGAATAAAGAAACAAGGCTCACCTAGAATAATGGTAACTCTCGAACTTCATATTTAATAAATTGGAGGGTTCGGCAAAAATGAGAAAACAAAAAAGAGACACACATGTTTGTACAAAAAAAGGTCATGGATTTTCCCGTCTTTGGAAAATGGATTTTCCTCATTTCTAAAATAACCTAGAAGTTCAAATTTAAAATTTTGATCATTTCAAAAATTATAAAAAAAACATGGATTTCCCCGTTTCTAGAAAAACCTAGATTTCTAAATTTAAAAGACAAAGAAGTCTAATGTTGATTACAAACCCTAAGAAGGTCAAACACAAAAAAAACAAAGCATCTCAACACAAATTTATATGAAAAAGGATTTTATCCGTTAAAAAACCCTAGAAGTTCAAATCTAAAAAACAGAGCAGTTCGATGGTTGTACAAAATTCAGATTTTCCTCATTATTAAGGAATGAAAACAAGAAGTTCAATTATAAAAATAGAGCAGTACAAAATTGATAAAAAAATGATTTTCACTGTTTCTAATAAAAAATCTCTAGAAGTTCATATTTAAATAACGGATAGGTTCAATATTTATTAGAAAACTAGGATTTTTTGGTTACTAAAAGAAAATAAACCAATAAGTCTAAATTACAAAAATAGAGTAGTTCAACATTTATAAAAAACTTAGATTTTCATTGAGTTTTTTAGGAGTTATGGGTAGAAAAGCAGAAATTCAAAGTGAAAACAAACAGCGGTTCAACTACTACATGATGTGTGTTTTATATAAAAAAAATACAAAGGCAAATTCTAAAAAGACTTTTGCTAGAAATTCACGTGGTCGGCCCATGAAAGTTCAAAAATTATTGTGAAGGAGGTTCACCGTGTATTTACATGTGCAAAAGTACACAAAAAATGTTGTGCAAATCCGATGAACGGGTGAGGAATTACGAACAAAAATATATGACAGAAGTTCAACATGAAAACAGCGAGCAGTTCTACTACTACACCAAATGCGTTTCAGATAAGAATAAAAATAATAAAAACTAAAAGCCTAAAAGGGTTGTTCCAAGAAGTTCACGTGCTCCTCCCGATGCAGTTCAACATCTCTAGTGCGAGACGTCCGACCTTCAATTACATGTTAAAAAATAGGGAAAACCGACGTTGTTTTGCCATTTTCAATACTACTCTCAAATGGCAACGAATTTGTAACAAGTGTCTACATGAAAAAATTTCTCCTATTCATAACGTTTCCAATGGTATATTATATGCCACATTCCCAAGAGCAGTTCAAAAGTTTCATGTATACCATAAAAAACATGTTTTTACATATTCAAAAAAATCTTTTGAACCGTCGTGACTATGAAAAAATGATCAACACGGAAAAGTTGTGTGTTTTCAAAAGATTTCCGTCGGTATATCATTTGCTAAATTTTGGTAAGTGGTTGGGGAGTTACGGGGAAAAAATAGCATGCGAAAAACAGAGTGAAGTTCAAATAGACATGGCCCAGAAGTTCAACTTCTACACGCATCGCATCTCCGAACACACTGTTTTCGTAATGAAGGTAGAACACATGATCTTGCCATTTTCAAAATTACTCAAAATCGGCTGGGAATTCGAGAAAAGTTTCTAAACAAAAAGGTTTTGCATTTTCGGTAGCTTTCCAACGGTATATTATTTGTCCCATTCCAATAAAGTTTACACAAATTACGGCCAAACTACGATTTTAGCCATGTTCAAAATTGATGTAAAACCATAGGGAATTTGGAGAAACAATATATACATAAAAGTTTCGCATTTGTCCAAGATTTCCAACTCCATATCGTTTGCTGCATTCCGACAAATAGTTAAAAAATTAACACAAAAATACGAACTCAGTGGAACTTTGACTATTTTCTAAATTACTCTTAAACCATTCAAAATTATAAAAAACTTTCTACATGAAAAAGAAACGCATTTTCATAAGCTTTCCAACGAGATATCATTTGCCTCAATCGGATAAGCCGTTTAGAAATGGCCTCGAAAATACAAACTCGGTTGTTCGGTTTGCAAAATTCTACGATTTTTCAAATTACTCTTTAACCATAGGGAATTAGGGAAAACTTTGTACATGTCGAATGAGCGGATTTGCAGCATCTTTCCAACGCCATATTAGTTGCCTCATTCCGATAAACGGTTTAGAAATTAGCTTGAAAATACGATTCATGTTTTTTGTACGAGAAAAGACGATTTTGAAAACTGCTCTTTAACCGTGTGGATTTTGCAAAAAAATTAACTTAGATCACGATACTCGTGTCCACAGCTTTCCAACGATATATCGCAAACCCCATTTGGACAATGTTCACGGAAGTTCAAGCTAGCACTTGGTGAAGTTCAACTACTACTTCTGGGACGGGTCAGGTAGTTATCAGAATATTATTCTCATCCCGTGATCAGAGTAGTGTTTATGTGTGTGTATATATATATAGAGAGAGAGAGAGAGACACACACACACACACAACCGGTCTATTCTCCTAATATTAGGAGAATAGTTATTCCCATAACAGTTTCGAACTGCACGCTCAACGCAAATGCACGTCATTGTTGAAGCAAGAGTGCTGCAGTACTCAGGCGAGTGAACTTTCCGTCGCAAAAAACTGCACCTAGTTTTTTTGGTACTATTTTCGCTTCAGTTTTTAAACCGTTTGTCGGAACGAGATGTGTAATATATCGTTGGAAAGCTATGGATTACGCGCAGATTCACCATGTAGAATTTTTTTCGAGATTCGTCAAGGTTTAAGAGTAGTTTCGAAAATGGTGCAGCACACGACGAGTGGCAGCAAGCATCACATTTTTTCCTAAACCGCTCGTCGGAATGAAGCAAATGATATGCCGTTGGAAAGATATCATCGAGACACAAATTTTATATATATATATTACTTTCTCTAATTCGTTACGGTTTAAGAGCAGTTTCAAATTTACTAAATCCCGAAATTCAGTTTTTCAATTTTTTTGCAATTTTTCGGTACTGTTTTTGCTCCAGATTCTTAATGGTTTGTCGGAACGGGTCATGTGATACGTCATTGGAAAGCTACAGACAAGGTGCAACTTTGATATGTAGAAATGTTTTTGAGATTCCTTACGGTTTTAAATTAATTTTGAAAATGTTGTGGTGGACGATGAGTGGCAGCGGTCATTTTTTCATGAATTTTTACAAACCGCTTGTCGAAATGATTAAAGTGATATGCCATTGGAAAGATATCGACGAGGCGCAACTTTTTCATGTAGAACACTCTCTCTAATTCCTTCCGATTTACGAGCAGTTTTGAAATTACCGAAATGCGGACACTATATTTTTCGCGACACCAAAATCGACGAGGGAACTGCATCAGACAGAAAAATGCACCACATCAAACTGCAAACTACACTGCATCAGACGGGCAAGCGAACTGTTGGGGAACATTGCATGGGAAACAAAAAAATTCCTACGCTCACCAAGATCCAATCTAGGAGATGACCATCTACGAGAGGAGAGATTGGATCTACATACCCTTGTAGATCGCTAAGCGGAAGCATTAAAAAACACGGTTGATGTAGTCGAACATTTTCGCAATCCAATCACGATCTGTCCCGCGAACTCCCCATCCAAGTGCCGAACGGACGGCACCTCCGCATTCAACACACGTACGGCTTGATAACGCCTTCACCTCCTTGATCCAGCGAGTGATGGTGAAGTAGTAGCTCGAGTCCTCCGGCAGCACGACGGCGTGGTGGTGGTGGTGGTGGAGAAATCTCAGCAGAGCTTCGCTAAGCACTACGGAGAAGAAGAGGGATGCGAGGGAGAGGAGAGGCAGCGCCGTGGCATGGAGATGTGCTCAAGGGGTGTGGCTGCCCTCTCTCTACCTCTCTATATATAGGGGAAGGGAGGAGGGGGTGGCGCCCCTAGGGTTTCCCCTAGGGGGCGGCGGCCAGGTTAGATGGGATCTCCCCTAGGGTGACTCGCCCCCCAAGCCGGGTGGAGGGAAACCCTAGATGGGGCGCCCCACCTCCCCTGGTTACATGAGATGGGGTGAGAGGGGCGTTCAGCCCCTTAGTGGGCTGGTTCGCCCCCTCCCCTTGGCCCATGAGGCCCCCCAACACTTGCCGGGACCCCCCCCCCCCAAACCCCTTTCGGTCATGCTGGTCATCACCCGGTACCCCCGGAACAATTCCAGACTCCAATACCCTTCGTCCAATATATCAATCTTCACCTCCGGACCATTCTGGAGTTCCTCGTCACGTCCGGGATCTCATCCGGGACTCCGAACAACCTTCGGTAACCACCATAATGACTCAACTATACTTATATCGTCACCAAACATTAAGTGTGTAGACCCTGCGGGTTCGAGAACTATGCAGACATGACCGAGACACCTCTACGGTCAATAACCAATAGCGGGACCTGGATGCCCATATTGGTTCCTACATATTCTACGAAGATCTTATCGGTCGAACCTCAATGTCAAGGATTCAGCTAATCCCGTATGTAGTTCCCTTTGTCTATCGGTATATTACTTGCCCGAGATTCGATTGTCGGTATCACCATACCTAGTTCAATCTCGTTACCGGCAAGTCTCTTTACTCGTTCTGTAATACAAGATCCCGTGACTAACTCATTGGTCACATTGCTTGCAAGCTCATTGTGATGTTGTATTACCGAGTGGGCCCTGAGATACCTCTCCGTCATACGGAGTGACAAATCCCTGTCTTGATCCATGCCAACTCAACAGACACCCTCGGAGATTCCTGTAGAGCACCTTTATAATCACCTAGTTATGTTCCAATGTTTGGTACACACAAGGTACTCCTCCGGTGTCAGTGAGTTGCATGATCTCATGGTCATAGGAACATATACTTGACATGCAGAAAACGATAGCAATAAACTTGACACGATCACATGCTACGTTTATAGTTTGGGTCTTGTCCATCACATCATTCTCCTAATGATGTGATCCCGTTATCAAATGACAACTCATGTCTAGGGCTAGGAAACCGTAGCCATCTTTGATCAACGAGCTAGTCTAGTAGAGGCTCACTAGGGACACGTTGTTGTCTATGTATGTATCCACACATGTATCTGAGTTTCCGATCAATACAATTCTAGCATAGATAATAAATGATTATCATGAATAGGGAAATATGATTAAAAAACAATTTAGTATTGCCTCTAGGGCATATTTCCAACAGTCTCCCACTTGCACTAGAGTCAATAATCTAGTTCACATCGCCATGTGATTAACACTCATAGTTCACATCGCCATATGACTAACACCCAAAGAGTTTACTAGAGTCAATAATCTAGTTCACATCACCATGTGATTAACACTCAATGAGTTCTGGGGTTTGATCATGTTATGCTTGTGAGAGAGGTTTTAGTCAACGGGTCTGCAACATTCAGATCCGCATGTACTTCACAAATCTCTATGTCATATTGTAGATGATGCTACCAAACTCCACTTGGAGCTATTCCAAATGGTTGCTCCACTATACGTATCCGGTTTGCTACTCAGAGTCATCCGGATAGGTGTTAAAGCTTGCATCGACGTAACCCTTTACGCTGAACTCTTTATCACCTCCATAACCGAGAAACATTCCCTTATTCTTATAAGGATAATTTTGACCGATGTCCAGTGATCCACTCCTGGGTCACTTTTGTACCCCCTTGTCAGACACGTGGCAAGGCACGCCATAGTTGTGGTACACAGCATGACATACCGTATAGAGCCTATGGCTAGGGCATAGGGGACGACCTTCGTCCTTTCTCTTTCTTCTGCCGTGGTCGAGCTTTGAGTCTTACTCAACTTCACACCTTACAACTCAGGCAAGAACTCCTTCTTTGACTGATCCATTTTGAACTCCTTCAAAATCATGTCAAGGTATGTGCTCTGTGAAAGTATTATCAGGTGTCTTGATCTATCTCTATAGATCTTGATGCCCAATATGTAAGCAGCTTTACCCAGGTCTTCCTTTGAAAAACTCCTTTCAAACAACCATTTATGCTTTCCAGAAATTCTACATCATCCCCGATCAACAATATGTCATCCACATATACTTATCAGAAATGTTGTAGTGCTCCCACTCACTTTCTTGTAAATACAAGTTTCTTGGAAACTTTGTATAAACCCAAAAGCTTTGATCACCTCATCAAAGCGTATATTCCAACTCCAAGATGCTTGCTCCAATCCTTAGAAGGATCGCTGGAGCTTGCATACCTTTTAGCATCCTTAGGATCGACAAAACCTTCTGGTTGTATCACATACAACCTTACCTCATGGAAACTTTGTTTTGACATCCATCTGCCAGATTTCGTAATCTGAAAATGCAGCAACTGCTAACATAATCCCAACAGACTTTAGCATCGCTACGAGTGAGAAAGTCTCATCATAATCAACTCCTTGAACTTGTCGGAAACCCTTTGCGACAAGTCGAGCTCTATAAATGGTGACATTACCATCAACGTTTGTCTTCTTCGTAAAGATCCATTTATTCTCAATGGCTTGCCGATCATCGGGCAAGTCCACCAAAGTCCATACTTTGTTCTCATACATGGATCCTATCTCGGATTTCATGGCTCCTAGCCATTTGTTGGAATCCGGGCCCACCAATGCTTCTCCATAGCTCGTAGGTTCACCGTTGTCCAACAACATGACCTTTAAGACAGGGTAACCATACCACTCAGAAGTTGTACGTACCCTTGTCGACCTACGAGGTTCGATAGTAACTTGATCTGAAGCTTCATGATCATCATCATTAGCTTCCTCTTCAACTGATGTAGGTGCCACAGAAACATCTTTCTGTGTTGCGCTACTCTCTGGTTGAAGTAAAGGTTCAACAACCTCATCAAGTTCTATCTTCCTCCCACTCAATTCTTTCGAGAGAAACTCTTTCTCTAGAAAGGACCCATTCTTAGCGACAAACACTTTGCCTTCGGATCTGAGATAGAAGGTATAGCCAACCGTCTCTTTTGGGTATCCTATGAAGACGCATTTTGTAACATCCCCAGCATCACACTACAGTAATCCCTTATGATCAGTGCCAAGTCATCTTGATTTACAAAGCTTAATCATGTTGGATAAATATCCCATTTCAAATTCTTCTCTGAATCCAATTCAAATACAAAGTGCAATTTGAAGTTGCTCAAAAGTTGCTGGGAAAATGTTCACCATCTACCAAATATTCCAAAACAAATTGTTGTTAAGGAAAACAACATCACCTAAATGCTATTTGAGCAGAAGCATTTGAAACAGTGCCAAAACAGCACCTTAAATGCCATTTCCATTTTTGAAAAATTCAAATGGATTCCAAAACTCCCCAAACTTCTTCCGGCAGTGCATCATTTTCCCTAGTATTTGTTTCTGCCAGTTGCTTATTTTTGCAAGGTCATCTGATGGCTAATTTAATTGCAAAATGCTACTGGAAAAAGAAAACAGAAAAAGAAAACGGGAAAAAGAAAAACGCTACTATGGACTGGGCCTAAGTCCACAGTGCGGCCCAGCCCACAGCGCCGCCTCGCTTCTCTCTCTCTCTCCCCACATGTCGACGCCGCCATGGGCGCGAGCACGCGCACCGGCCGAACGCCGACACGGCGATGCCCGAGGACGGGTGAGAGGATAAGGCCGAAGCCGCTCGGCCTTGTCACCGTCCTAATCCATTCGCCCCCTCTCTCTCGCCCTCTCTCGCCCACTCGCTTCCTCCCCTATTGTGACACCCCCGGCTCAATCGTGCACTAATCATACACGCAAATGCACATGATCAAGCCTAAGGACTCACGGGAAGATATCACAACACAACTCTAAAACATAAATAAAGTCATACAAGCTTTATATTACAAGCCAGGGGCCTCGAGGGCTCGAATACATAAGCTTGCGAACAAGCGTCAGCGGAAGCATCAGATATCTGAGTACAGATATTAAAAGAGAAATAGAAAGGCCTTTAGAAAGGCGGGGCAAAAGAAAACACTACGATCGAAAGGCGTAGGCCTCCTGCCTGGGACCCTCCGATCCTACTCCTGGTCGTCAGTCAACTCGTAGTAGTATCCATCCTCGGGGTGGTAGTAGTAGTCGATCGACGGGGCATCTGTCTCAGGGGGCTCCTTTCTCTGGTCACGACAAACTGATATGGGGAGAAAAGGAAAACAAAGCAACCGTGAGTACTCAGAAGTACTCAGCAAGCAAGGATCTACGCTACATATGCAACATTTTCAAAGAGAGACTGTATATGTGGACTGGGCTGCAAAAATGCCAGAATAGAGAGAAGGCCTAGTCCTATCGAAGACTAGCATCTTCAGAGGTCTTGCAGCAATAGAAGAGAGTAGAACAGTACAATATAAGGTAGCAGTAATGATATCAACCTCACCCAGAGATCCTTTCTCGACTCCCTACGAGAAAGCAATCCCAGAGCCATACAGTCATCAACCTCGTCCTGAGATCCCTTCTCGACTCCCTGCGAGAAGCAATCCCAGAGCCTCATATCCAGGTCTCAACTCAAGTTCTAGCTGTATCGATCAGGATACAACTCCGAGTGTCCGTTACCGAGGATCCGGCTATGCATAGATTAGTTCTTCCCTGCAGGGGTGCACCAACTTACCCACCACACTCGCTTAACTTCGGCTGGACACACTTTTTCGGGTCATGCCCGGCCTCGGCCAAACGACACACCGCAACCCTACCTACAGCTCAGCAAAGAGGTCTCCGCCGGTCTACATCCTAAGCGCAAGGGGGTCTTGGCCATCGCCCCTCGCCCTCTGGGTCGTTGCGCACATGGTGAAGCCAGGCACCAACACTACAGGAAGGCGCCGGTCCGTCCGTGCCGCCATGCTGAACTAGACGTCTGACGGAGCTTTTGGCTGATGCATATGATGCAGAACGCCCATACTATGCCCACGTGGTGGTTAGTGCTATCGGGCCAGAGGCCCACTCAGATCAAATATCCAAACCGTTAGTACCTTGGGGGTGCGGTAATGAGCAGAGACTCACGATTGATGTGACCCCGTCGCCCCGTCTCGAGGACTTGCGGCAAGGGCCAAGAATGCCCGGCCATGCCTCGTATTCTCACTCGGGCACCATCCAGGTCAACCCGTCTCACAAAAGACTGTCAGGAACTCAGGTCCACCTCTACTGGGCGGTACCGCCTGTCCCTCCAGTCCTGCAGTTAAAGTAACTCCCTCGGGTTGCCCTCGGGGCCGACCCGTTTCTAACAGGGTGCAGGGGTAAAGTCACAGTAGCCGTGTGTCCATAACATCAAGGGAATCCGAGGTATCACCCTCGACGGATACCCACTCGATGTAACTGTCAAGGTGAATGTAGGAGGATTCACCCTCGATGAGTTCACACTTGATGTGTTGCACGATCGCGTCGTTATCGGAAGTGGTGAAGGAGGAATCACCCTCGATGACCATGACCAAATAGCTACTCTACAGGGTTAACATCTGAAGTGCTATACGAGGTATCACCCTCGGCACTCGATAGTAACGCTGTAGTGTCGTTACAACTAAGGGGGTGAAGTGCGGTGCCGGGGCCTGGTCTTCAATCTCGTTGATCGGGTCTTCTAATAATCCAGCGGGGCAGTCGGGACTAGTGGGGTCACTGATAGATCTCTACCCAGCATATACTAAGGAGTCTAGGTTATGCAGGTAATTATCAACAGCAGGTTACAATAAACAGGCTATGCATCAGAATAGGTAAAGCAGCAGCAGCAGCAGCAATTCTAATGCAAGCATGAGAAAATAGAATGGGCGATATCGGTATGCTCAAGGGGGGGCTTGCCTGGTTGCTTTGCGGCAAAGGCAAGGTCGTCAACGGTGGCGCCGGGCGCCGGGCTCTGGAGCTGCGTCGGTACCGGGAACTGCGTCGGGGTCTAACGAGAGAGAAGAGGGGGAGGAAACAGTAAATATAAAGCAAACAATAGCATGACATGACAATACGCAGTGCCGGGTGTGCCATAATGTATGGTCGCACGACAACGAGGGAGGGGGAATCCATCCGGGAATGTTTTCCCGGTTCCGGACAGTTGTCAGACAGATGACCGGAGGGGAACGGTTCTATGTTTGGGTAGCTAGGAACGCGTGACGGACGAACGGACCGCGTATCCGGATTCGCCTTGTCGTTCTGAGCAACTTTCATGTATAAAGTTTTTCGATCGGAGTTACGAATTATTTTATATGATTTTTCAAAGTTTTAACAATTTTCTGAAATTTATTTAATTATTTAATTCCGACATTATCCGAAACAGTAACTATGATGTCAGCATGACATGACAGTGACGTCAGCGGTCAACAGGACCAGTGGGTCCCACCTGTCAACGACTGCTTAATTAATTAACAGTAGTTAATTAGGTTAATTAATCTTAGTTAGTTTTAAACTAACAGAGTTAATTAAGTTAATTAATTATTTAGTTAATTAATTAATTAATCAATTAATATTTACTTATTTGTTTTTATTTTTCATTTTCGTTATTTGTTTTTCTGGGCAGTGGGCCCCGTTCGTCAGTGACCCAGGGGGGTTGGCCCACTGGTCAGTGGCACCAGGCGAGCGGATCGGGCGCTGTGCGCGCGGGCTTCGGGCGCAGCCTGGGCGCTGGCTCGGGCGAGCCACCGGCACGGCTGGGCGCCGGTGGCCAAGGCGCCGGCCAGGGGAGGCGGCGGAGGTGAGCGGTGGCGAGGCCCAGGCGACACGGCCACAGGCGCGGTGGTGGCGATGCGGGTGAGGGGGGGAAAGCGGCTGCGCGGCCCAGCGAGGCCGTAGTAGTGCCGGTGAGGAGGGGCAGCGCACGCACGTGGGCGAGCGGTGAGTAGCCGGAGCGGGCGCGGTTAGGCGGGCGCGAGCGCGCATGCGGTGGCACGCCTGGCGGGGCGAGGCCGCGGTGAGCGCGGTCGGCGCGCGTACGGGGTGGTGGTCAGGGGCGTGCGCCGGTGCGGTGGTCGGATCAACGATAGAGGGCAGGGGGAGCGGGGCGGCGGCCGCTCACTTGCGTTGTAGGGGCAAGGGGCGGCGAGGCTCGAGGTGGCCTTTGGGGAGGAGGACGGGGACGATGACGGGGACAAGGCGGAGAGGCGCCGGCGAGGTGGTGGTGGCAACGGGCGACAGGGCGCGACGTCAGGCGAGCGGCGAGGGGCTTCGGGCGACGACGGGGCGATGGGATCGGGGCCGGTCCCGATCCAGATCGAGAGGGGGGGAGAAGGGGATCGAGGGAGTGGGGGGGAAAGTGGGGGGGCGACGGGGATTAGGGTTTCCCCCTGGTGGGGATATGGAGGAGGGGAGTGGGGCGCCGGCTGGGCCGGCCTGGCTAGCCCAGTGGCCAGCTGGGCCGAGGCCTAGCGAGGGGGGGTTCCTTTTATTTTTCTTTGTTTCTGTTTTCTGTTTTCCTTTTCTTTTTCTGTTTTGTCTTTTGTTTTTACTCCAAATGACTTTTGTAAAATGTGGCACTAGCCCATATAACATCAGTGCAATATCCAACCCTGGTATAAAATGGTTTTGGGGCCAAATGTTTTCATATGGATTTTATTTAAATAAAATGGTATTAACCAACTCCGCTTTCCTACTGTTAGAGTCACTTAGTTAATTTATTAATGGTTGATTATAATTTTAGAACAGTCTCTGGAATATTTGCTATTTATTGAACATTTTAGTTTTCAAATTTGAACAACTTTTGTTTTCACTTTTAGTTTGAATTTCCATTTAAATTTGAATTTGAAAAGAGATATGATACTAATGATGATTAAGCACTGTTGATCCTGATGACATGGCATTATCAAAAGGGTGATCACTGTAGCCTAATACATGGGGTGTTACAACTCTCCTCCACTGACAAGAATTCTCATCCCGAGAATTAAGAGGTAGAAGGAAAAAGTTCGGGGTATTCCGCACGAAGATTATCCTCGCGTTCCCAAGTGGCTTCATCTTCGGTATGATTTGACCACTGCACTTTGAGGAACTTGGTAACCTTTTGACGGGTCCGACGTTCAGCTTCATCGAGAATGCAGATTGGATGCTCCTTATAAGAAAGATCATCATGCAATTCGAGCATCTCGTGATCCACTGCGCGGTGCGGAGATTCCTTGAAGCATTTACAAAGTTGCGACACATGGAAGACATCATGGATATGAGAGAATTGTGGCGGCAACTCCAATTTATATGCCACCTGACCACGTCTTGCTACAATAGGGAAAGGACCGATGTAGCGCGGAGCTAACTTGCCCTTGATTCCGAAACGGTGAGTGCCCTTCATAGGAGTGACACGAAGATAAGCTTGATCACCAGGTTGATAAGTCAAACCCCATCGTTTGCGATCGTAGTTGCTCTTCTGGCGGTCCTGAGCCGCCTTGAGATTTTCTCGAACGATACAGACTTGCTCTTCGGCGTGTTGAATAATATCCGGACCCACGAGCGGTCGTTCCCCAGTTTCTGACCAATTCAGAGGGGTTCGACACTTACGTCCATAGAGTACTTCAAAGGGGGCCATTTTCAAGCTGACTTGATAGCTGTTGTTATAAGAGAACTCGGCATACGGAAGAGATTCTTCCCACTTCTTGCCGAAAGAAATAACACAAGCTCGTAGCATGTCTTCAAGCACTTGATTGACTCGCTCAACTTGGCCTTGGGATTGGGGATGATAAGCTGAACTCCAGGTAATATGAGTTCCCATGGCTTCTTGGAAACTTTCCCAGAACTTTGAGGTGAAAAGACTGCCACGGTCCGAACTGATCTCCTTCGGAATACCGTGGAGTGAAACAATTCTAGAGATATACAACTCTGCTAACTGACTAGCAGTGATAGTCTCTTTGACAGGCAGAAAGTGTGCAACCTTAGAGAGTTGGTCGACGACGACAAGAATAGCATCATGACCCTTCTGTGACCTGGGAAGTCCTGTAATGAAATCCATCTGAACCTTATCCCATTTCCATAGAGGAATAGGAAGCGGTTGCAGAATTCCATCTGGTTTCTGATGTTCTGCTTTAACGCGATGACACACATCACATTCAGCAACATAACGAGCAATGTCCTGCTTCATTCCAAACCACCAGTACCTTTGACGGAGATCACGATACATCTTGGTGCTACCCGGATGAATAGACAGCGGGGTATCATGTGCCTCCTTCATGACCTTGTCGGTCATAAGCTCGAAGCGAGGTACGACAATGCGGTTTCTGAAATACAAGGTTCCATCTTCAGACAGCGAGAAATCCCTGTACTTTTCAAGGTGAAGATTTTTCTTCATCAGATCAATTTCAGCATCTTTAGCTTGCGCATCCTTAACAGCTTTCTCAAGATCTGGTTGTATCACAAGGTTATTAAGAGAACCCTGTGGAACAATACAGAGATTCAGCTTGCGCAGTTCTTCAAAAAGACGAGGTTGAGCTCGCCTAACCATGAGGTTGTCGCAATAGGACTTGCGGCTTAAGGCATCAGCCATCACGTTAGCCTTGCCAGGGGTATAGGAAATACCCAAATCATAGTCCGCAATGGCCTCCATCCATCTTTGCTGACGGAGGTTTAGAGATGGCTGAGTGAACAAGTACTTCAGACTTTTATGATCCGTGTATATCTCGCAACGATTACCGAGAAGGTAATGTCGCCACAACTGCAGTGCATAGATGACAGCAGCTAGTTCTAGATCATGTACCGGATAATTCTCTTCATGTGGGCGCAACTGACGAGAGCCGTAAGCAATCACCTTACGCTCTTGCATTAGGATACAGCCTAATCCTTCACGGGATGCATCACAATAAATCACAAAATCTTTGCGAGAATCTGGAGGAGCAAGTACTAGGGTAGATGTTAGCTTGTCTTTGAGTGTTTGAAAACTTTCTTGACATTTGTTGGTCCATTCAAACTTAACGCCCTTGTGAAGCAGATCAGTCAAAGGCTTAGCAATCTTAGAAAAATTCTCAACAAACCGAAGGCAATAGCTTGCAAGGCCGAGAAAACTTCTCACTTGCTTGACGTTCTTTGGAGGTGTCCAGTCAAGAATAGCCTGAACTCGTTCTGGGTTGACAGCAATGCCATCCTTGGAAATCACATGACCAATGTAGGTTACTTCAGAAAGCCAGAATTCACATTTGGAGTATTTGGCATACAACTGGTGTTCTCGGAGCCTTTCCAGTACAAGACGGAGGTGTTCAGCATGTTCTTCTTTACTCTTCGAATAAACCAGGATATCATCCAGATATACCACGACAAATTTGTCAAGGCAATCCATGAAGATATAATTCATCAGGCGGGAAAACGTAGCTGGAGCATTTGTTAAGCCAAATGACATGACAGTGTACTCATAAGAGCCATAGCGAGTAACAAATGCAGTCTTCGGAATATCCTCTTCGCGAACACGGATCTAATGGTAACCCAACCTCAAGTCGAGTTTAGAAAACACCGATGATCCAGCAAGTTGATCATACAAATCATTGATCCGAGGAAGCGAATATTTGTTCTGGATTGTGGCTTGGTTAATGGGCCAATAATCCTGAACCAATCGGTTAGTTCCATCCTTCTTCTTAATGAAGAGTGAAGGTGCTCCCCAATCAGAGGAACTGGGGCGGATGAAACCTTTCTTAAGTGACGTGTCGATTTCTTCCTTAAGCTCGAGAAGATGATGCGGAGGCATCTTATAAGGATGCTTCGCAATAGGAGTAGTGCCAGGTTTCAAGTCGATGACAAACTCGACAGCTCTAGCAGGGGGTATTCCTGGAAGTTCTTCTGGAAATACATCTTGAAAATCACAAACCACTGGAACGTTCTCGATGCCTTCAAGAGGTGAAGCATTCAATGCATTCAGAACATATATTTGAGTCTCAGCATCCTGAGCTATTCGGGCTGAGTATTTGACTGTCTGGCCAGAAGGGTGTGTGATGTGGACTGTTTCAGCGGCACAGTCAATCAAAGCTTTATGAGGCTTCAACCAGTCCATTCCCAGAATAATGTCTATGTTGGAGGTCTTGAGAGCAATGAGAGAAATAGGGAACATCAATCCTCCGATCACAATGTGGTTACCGTGGCTTACCATGGTAGTTTGCCAATTAGCCCCAGGTGACTGGATTACTAATGGGGTGGACATCTCCTCAAAAGGTATATCATGGCTTCGCGCAAAACTTTCGGACATGAAGGAGTGCGATGCTCCAGAATCAAAGAGGACTGAAGCTGGGATTGAATTCACTAGAAGGGTGCCCATCACAATCTTGGGGTCCTGTTGAGCTTCTTCCATGTTGACTTGGTTGACATGAACAAGCTGATTAGCAGGTAGTCTGGCATTACGATTCCTGGAATGATGGGTCCGATGGCCCTTCCTACGGCCAACAGAATGACGTGATGCATTCTGAGGCTGACCTTGATGACAGTTGAAAGCACGGTGCCCTAGCTGTCCACACTTGCGGCATAAACCATCATTAGGGAGAGGAGCTACGGCATTGGACTGTCCACCCTGGATCGTTAGCTGTCTTGGCGGCGGAGGCAGACGAGGTGCAACATATGACGGTCTCGGTGCAGGGGCTGGTCGGTGATATACATTGTGCGGGATCCACACTCGACGCTTCTGAACAGGCTGACCCGAGGATGAGCCAGCTTCATGAGTGCGCTTGAGCGACCCCTGGCATTTAGTCAGAGCTGTTTCAACTTGGAAATATTTGCTGACAAGCGTTGTGAAGTCTGTGCAATCATGGACTGCAAGTGCGAGGTTTATGTCAGTACGCAGTCCTTCACGGAATTTATCCTACTTGCGGGCGTCAGTGCAGACGTCATCTTCAGCATAGCGGGACAATTCGAGAAATTTCCTCTGATATTCATCCACAGTCATTATTCCCTGGGTGAGTTTGCGGAACTCCTGCTTCTTCTGGTCCATCAGACCTTGAGGAATGTACCGTGCATGAAAAACTGACTGAAATTCCTGCCAAGTGGTTACTGCTTCAGCAGGCAACATACCCTTGTGGCTTTCCCACCATTGAGCAGCTGATCCCCTCAGGTGATACATCGCATAGGTCACATAACTGTCAGGGATAACATTGGCCGACTTCATCTGGAAGGCAATGTCACGGAGCCAATCATCAGCATCCATTGGATCAGTCGAGCTGCGAAAAGTGGACGGATTGAGGCGCACGAATTATGACAGTGTTATTGGTGTAGGCTATTGATGAGCATTCTGGTTTGGGAACTGAGCCAATATCCCAGTCATAACCTGACGGTTCAATTCAAACTGCTGCATCATTTCGGCAATATAAGGTGGAGGTGGGGGATTGTCAGCCATCCTGCCAAATCAACAGGGGCAGTTTAGCAAGAAAAACTACATGTGTAAGAGGTCATTCACGATGTAACATGAGTGATGAACAAGAAGGCATTAGGTGCATATTAGTAGTCATCAAAGACATACAGAACGATGCTCGGAATTGGACACAAACGGCGATAGGAGTTCAGAAATGCACGCAGCTAGACAAACTAGGCGGCGCGCAGGCACGCAGCAAGGAAGTACACGACGGGACATAGCAAAGGCTACATCAACGTCGGAGAAAACTATTGGAGCGAGGAATCTACAAGTGACAAAACAGGGTGCCCTCGATAAGAGGATCCTGCGAACAGAACCTGGCCCGCAATCTTGAAGGAAGGGGGGAAATTTTCAGAACACCGGGTGGATGTGATCACGAGAACCTAATATTGGAGTTAGTAAAATTTTAACCCGAATAGAAGAGAGATCAGAGTCCCAGAGTATAGACGAGGAATACAAGATACGAATACCATCCAATTTGGCGACGTGGGCCCGTAAGCCACACAGCCAAGTTAGTAAAACAGTTTTTGGACCACTAGACTCAACTTCGGCCAAGGAGTTGGAAAGGGGGGTTCCTACAGGCAGTCGGCTCTAATACCAACTTGTGACGCCCCCGGCTCAATCGTGCACTAATCATACACGCAAATGCACACCATCAAGCCTAAGGACTCACGGGAAGATATCACAACACAACTCTAAAACATAAATAAAGTCATACAAGCTTTATATTACAAGCCAGGGGCCTCGTGGGCTCGAATACATAAGCTTGCGAACAAGCGTCAGCGGAAGCATCAGATATCTGAGCACAGATATTAAAAGAGAAACAGAAAGGCCTTTAGAAAGGCGGGGCAAAAGAAAACACTACGATCGAAAGGCATAGGCCTCCTGCCTGGGACCCTCCGATCCTACTCCTGGTCGTCAGTCAACTCGTAGTAGTATCCATCCTCGGGGCGGTAGTAGTAGTCGATCGACGGGGCATCTGTCTCAGGGGGCTCCGTCCTCTGGTCACGACAAACTGATATGGGGAGAAAAGGAAAACAAAGCAACCGTGAGTACTCAGAAGTACTTAGCAAGCAAGGATCTACGCTACATATGCAACATTTTCAAAGAGAGGCTGTATATGTGGACTGGGCTGCAGAAATGCCAGAATAGAAAGAAGGCCTAGTCCTATCGAAGACTAGCATCTTCAGAGGTCTTGCAGCAATAGAAGAGAGTAGAACAGTACAATATAAGGTAGCAGTAATGATATCAACCTCACCCAGAGATCCTTTCTCGACTCCCTGCGAGAAAGCAATCCCAGAGCCATACAGTCATCAACCTCGTCCTGAGATCCCTTCTCGACTCCCTGCGAGAAGCAATCCCAGAGCCTCATATCCAGGTCTCATCTCAAGTTCTAGCTGTATCGATCAGGATACAACTCCGAGTGTCCGTTACCGAGGATCCGGCTATGCATAGATTAGTTCTTCCCTGCAGGGGTGCACCAACTTACACACCACGCTCGCTTAACTTCGGCCGGACACACTTTTCCGGGTCATGCCCGGCCTCGGCCAAACGACACACCGCAACCCTACCTATAGCTCCGCAGAAAGGTCCCCGCCGGTCTACATCCTAAGCGCAAGGGGGTCTTGGCCATCGCCCCTCGCCCTCCGGGTCGTTGCGCACACGGTGAAGCCAGGCACCAACACTACAGGAAGGCGCCGGTCCGTCCGTGCCGCCATGCTGAAATAGACGTCTAATAGAGCTTTCGGCTGATGCATACGATGCAGAACGCCCATACTATGCCCACGTGGTGGTTAGTACTATCGGGCCAGAGGCCCACTCAGATCAAATATCCAAACCGTTAGTACCTTGGGGGTGCGGTAACGAGCAGAGACTCACGATCGATGTGACCCCGTCGCCCCGTCTCGAGGACTTGCGGCAAGGGACAAGAATGCCCGGCCACGCCTCGTATTCTCACTCGGGCACCATCCAGGTCAACCCGTCTCACAAAAGACTGTCGGGAACTCAGGTCCACCTCTACTGGGCGGTACCGCCTGTCCCTCCAGTCCTATAGTTAAAGTAACTCCCTCGGGTCGCCCTCGGGGCTGACCCATTTCTAACAGGGTGCAGGGGTAAAGTCACAGTAGCCGTGTGTCCATAACATCAAGGGAATCCAAGGTATCACCCTCGACGGATACCCACTCGATGTAACTGTCAAGGTGAATGTAGGAGGATTCACCCTCGATGAGTTCACACTTGATGTGTTGCACGATCGCGTCGTTATCGGAAGTGGTGAAGGAGGAATCACCCTCGATGACCACGACCAAATAGCTACTCTACAGGGTTAACATCTGAAGTGCTATACGAGGTATCACCCTCGGCACTCGATAGTAACGCTGCAGTGTCGTTACAACTAAGGGGGTGAAGTGCGGTGCCGGGGCCTGGTCTTCAATCCCGTTGATCGGGTCTTCTGATAATCCAGCGGGGCAATCGGGACTAGTGGGGTCACTAATAGGTCTCTACCCAGCATATACTAAGCAGTCTAGGTTATGCAGGTAATTATCAACAGCAGGTTACAATAAACAGGCTATGCATCAGAATAGGTAAAGCAGCAGCAGCAGCAATTCTAATGCAAGCATGAGAAAATAGAATGGGCGATATTAGTATGCTCAAGGGGGGGGCTTGCCTGGTTGCTTTGCGGTAAAGGCAAGGTCGTCAACGGTGGCGCCGGGCACCGGAGCTGCGTCGGTACCGGGAACTGCGTCGGGGTCTAACGAGAGAGAAGAGGGGAAGGAAACAGTAAATATAAAGCAAACAAGAGCATGACATGACAATACGCAGTGCCGGGTGTGCCTTAACGTATGGTCGCACGACAACGAGGAAGGGGGAATCCATCCGGGAATGTTTTCCCGGTTCCGGACAGTTGTCAGACAGATGACCGGAGCGGAACGGTTCCATGTTTGGGTAGCTAGGGACGCGTGACACACGAACAGACATCGTATCCGGATTCGCCTCGTTGTATAAAGTTTTTCGATTGGAGTTACGGATTATTTTATATGATTTTTCAAAGTTTTAACAATTTTCTGAAATTTATTTAATTATTTAATTCCAACATTATCCGAAACAGTAACTATGATGTCAGCATGACATCACAGTGACGTCAGCGGTCAACAGGACCAGTGGGTCCCACCTGTCAGTGACTGCTTAATTAATTAACAGTAGCTAATTAGGTTAATTAATCTCAGTTAGTTTTAAACTAACAGAGTTAATTAAGTTAGTTAATTATTTAGTTAATTAATTAATCAATTAATATTTACTTATTTGTTTTTATTTTTCATTTTCGTTATTTGTTTTTCTGGGCAGTGGGCCCCGTTCGTTAGTGACCCAGGGGGGTTGGCCCACTGGCCAGTGGCACCAGGCCAGCGGATCGGGCGCTGGGCGCGCGGGCTTCGGACGCTGGCTCAGGCGAGCCACCGGCACGGATGGGCGCCGGCGGCCAAGGCGCCGGCCAGGGGAGGCGGCGGAGGTGAGCGGTGGCGAGGCCCTGGCGACACGGCCACAGGCGCGGTGGTGACGATGCGGGCGAGGGGGGAAAGCGGCTGCGCAGCCCAGCGAGGCCGTAGTAGCGCCAGTGAGGCGGGGCAGCGCGCGCATGTGGGCGAGCGGCGAGTAGCCGGAGCGGGCGCGGTTAGGCGGGCGCGAGCGCGCGCGCGGTGGCACGCCGGGCGAGGCGAGGCCGCGGTGAGCGCGATCGGCGCGCGTATGGGGTGGTGGTCAGGGGCATGCGCCGGTGCGGTGGTCGGATCAATGACAGAGGGCAGGGGGTGTGGGCCGGCGGCCGCTCACTTGCGTTGCAGGGGCGAGGGGCGGCGAGGCTCGATGTGGCCTTTGGGGAGGAGGACGGGGACGACGACGGGCGACGACGGGGACGAGGCGGAGAGGCTCCGGCGAGGTGGTGGTGGCAACGGGCGACAGGGCGCGGCGTCAGGCGAGCGGCGAGGGGCTTCGGGCGACGACGGGGCGATGGGATCGGGGCCGGTCCCGATCCAGATCTAGAGGGGGGAGAAGTGGATCGAGGGAGTGGGGGGAAAGTGGGGGGCGACGGGGATTAGGGTTTCCCCATGGTGGGGATATGGAGGAGGGGAGTGGGGCGCCGGCTGGGCCGGCCTGGCTAGCCCAGTGGCCAGCTGGGCCGAGGCCCAGCGAGGGGGGGTTCCTTTTATTTTTCTTTGTTTCTGTCTTCTGTTTTCCTTTTCTTTTTCTTTTTTGTCTTTTGTTTTTACTCCAAATGACTTTTGTAAAATGTGGCACTAGCCCATATAACATCAGTGCAATATCCAACCCTGGTATAAAATGGTTTTGGGGCCAAATGTTTTCATATGGATTTTATTTAAATAAAAAGGTATTAACCAACTCTGCTTTCCTACTGTTAGAGTCACTTAGTTAATTTATTAATGGTTGATTATAATTTTAGAACAGTCTCTGGAATATTTGCTATTTATTGAACATTTTAGTTTTCAAATTTGAACAACTTTTGTTTTCACTTTTAGTTTGAATTTCCATTTAAATTTGAATTTGAAAAGAGATATGATACTAATGATGATTAAGCACTGTTGATCCTGATGACATGGCATTATCAAAAGGGTGATCACTGTAGCCTAATACATGGGGTGTTACACCTATCTGCCCGAGCACGACCGCCGACGCGCCGCTGTCACCGTCGCGGCCACCGGCGTCCGTTCACGTCTCCGCCGTGCCCGTCGTCTCTGCCCCGTTCGACCATGTCGTCCACCGCCCGCCATCTTGCTCGGAGAGGACCGCATGGGTGGGATCGAGCTCGGCGCCGATCTCTCTGTCGCCGGCGATCTCCGATGACCGCGGCCCCCTCTGCGCTCCCGTTCACCCAAGGGGCCTCCTTGAGCCCGCACAGTGAGCACTGCACGTTCTCCCCCTGCCTTCTCCTCATTCTGTTGCGCCTAGCATCGCCTCAGTGGATGGCCGAGTTCGGCTCCGCCGCGAAGCTCACCGCCGTCGCTGTAGTCTTTGACGTGGTCGTCCGAGCACGCCACCATGCTCGGGGCACTCCAGTGGTGCGGCCTAGCGCTTTAGATCGCTCGCGCGCACGCGCTAGGTTCTCATTTTCACCGAGCCATCGTAGATCACCGCCGCCAGCGACGTTGTAGCTCTCTGCCCCGGCCATCTTCGGCCGTCCTAGTGGCTCCATTCGATGCGCGACAGCGTCAGCTTTCGAATGCAAGTTAAAACACGCGATTTGGCGCTCTGTAGCGGAAACCCGAGCCTCTCCGGCGATCGGCCGCCGTGAAAATGGTCGCCGGCGCAACTCCGGCGCCGGCGCTGACCTGGCAGCGCGTGGGGCCCGCCCTGTGAGGCTGCCAGTGGGCCCAAGCGCCTCGGTTGACCCCATTGACCACGGTCAACGAGGGTTACTGTTCACCCTGAGTCTCTGACGTGTGGGCCCCATTTGTTAATTAAGCTAATTAAGTTTTTAAAATTAAGCTGATAATTAACCAGGCACTGACATGTGGGACCCACCCCCTTAATTAACTCTGTTAGTTAAAATAAACCTCTGTTAGCCCCACTGTCTATGACAGTTGGAACCCACCAGTCAGTTTGACCAGTCAACTGGTCAGTTGACTGGCTGACGCAGTGATGACCTCATGCTGATGTCATAATTCATTTTAGACAATTTCTGCTAATTTGTATAATTCCTGAAAATGCTTTAATCTTTGAAAATTCATAGAAATTAAACCGTAGCTCGGATCGAAAAACTTTATATATGAAAGTTGCTCAGAACGACGAGACGAATCCGACCGTGCCATCTTTTGTCGTGTCGGGACCCTCTACGGAGGTGAACCTGCAACTTTTAGCCTGTTTCCGGTAGAAGAATAGTGCATATATACCGGTTAATAAATCCAACTTTAATCCTAAAATAACTAAAATGATTTATACATGTCTTTAGGCAACCCTGCACTGCATGTTAGCATGATATGCTCTGTGTTGCATATGTTTGCTGTGTATTTATCTGTTTCTTCCCCTCTTCTCTCTCGGTAGATCCTAGTACTGACGTAGTCCCCGAGACCGACGCAGCTCCGGAGTTCGACTACACTGTTGACGACCCTTCTCTTACCGCAGAGCTTCCAAGCAAGCAACCCCCCCCCCCCTTGAGCATGCCTATATCGCCTATTCTCTTCTCTCTTGTGCTTGCATTAGAATTGATGTTGTTACTGCTTTACCTATTCTGATGCATGACCTGATTTTGTAACCTGCTTTTGATAATTACATGCTTATCCTAAACTGCTTAGAATAGGCTGGTTAGTGAACCCCAGTGACCCCACTTGTCCCAGTTGCCCCCGCTGGATCTTCAGAAGACTCGATGACCAGGCCCCAGCACCGCACATCACCCCCTTAGTTGTACGACACTACAGCGTTATTATCGAGTGCCGAGGGTGATACCTCGATTAGCACTTCTGATGTTAACTCTGTAGAGTAGCTATTTGGTCGTGGTCATCGAGGGTGATTCCTCCTTCACCACTCCCGATAACGACGCTGTCGTGCAATACCTCAAGTGTGAACCCATCGAGGGTGATTCCTCCGAGTTCACCTTGATGGATACATCGAGTAGGAATCGAATGAGGGTGATACCTCAGATTCCCATGATGTTATAGACACACGGATACTTGGACTTTACAACTGTTACTTGGAAAGTCGGGTCAACCCTGAGGGGTACCCGAGCGAGCATAAGATGTGAGTGATGTGGAGACAGGTTGACCTGGAGGGTGCCCATGAGATAATTACGAGGCGCGGACGGGAATTCTTAGCCCTTGCAGCAAGTCCTCGAGACGGGGCGACGGGGTCACATCGATCGTGAGTCTCTGCTCGTTACCGCACACTACCAATGCACTAACGATTTGGATATTTGATCTAAGTGGGCCTTTGGCCCGATAGCACTAACCATCACGCCGGAATAAATATGGGTACTCTGTGTCATATGCATCAACCGAAAAGCTCTGTCAGACGTCCAGTTCAGCATGGCGGCCGGGTAGGATCGTGCCGATGGCGCTGGTATCCACCCTGCATGCAACGACCCAGAATGCGCATGGCGATGGCCCAAGACCCCTGAGCGCTTAGGATATAGACCAACGGGGACCTCTCTGCTGAGCTTTAGGTAGGGTTGCGGCGTGTCGTTTAGTCGAGGCCGGGCATGACCCAGAAAAAGTGTGTCCGACCGGAGTTAAGCGAGCGTGGTGGGTAAGTTGGTGCACCCCTGCAGGGAAGAACTAATCTATGCATAGCCGGATCCTCGGTAACGGACGCTCGGAGTTGTATCCCGATCGATACAACTAGAACATAATGTTGAGATGAGAAATGAATAGTATGGCTCTGGGATTGGTTTCTCGCAGGGAGTCGAGGAAGGATCTCTGGGCGAGGTTGATACTTATTACTACTATTACTTTATATTGTACTAATCTACACTCTTCTAATGCTGCAAGACCGTTGAAGATGCTAGTCTTCGATAGGCCTTCTCTCTATTCTGGCATTTCTGCAGCCCAGTCCACATATACAGCCTTTCTTTGATAATGTTGCATATGTAGTGTAGATCCTTGCTTGCTGAGTACTTCGGATGAGTACTCACGGTTGCTTTGCTCCCTCTTTTTTTTCATATCCGTTTGATGCAACAAGATGACGGAGCCCCGGAGCCAGCTGCCCCTGTCGACGATCACTACTACTACCCCGAAGATGGCTACTTCTACGAGTTGGCTGACGACCAGGAGTAGGTTCAGAGGGTCCCAGGCAGGAGGCCTGCGCCGTTTCGATCGTAGCCTTTGTTTTGCCCCGCCTTCTTAAAGGCTTTTCTGTCTTTCTTTTATATCTGTACTCAGATATCTGATGCTTCCGCTGACGCTTGTAAGCAAGCTTATGTATTCGAGCCCTCGAGGCCCCTGGCTTGTAAAATAAAGCTTGTATTATTTTAATTTGTGTCTAGAGTTGTGTTGTGATATCTTCAAGTGAGTCCTTAGGCTTGATCGTGTGCATTTGCGTGTACGATTAGTGCATGATTGAGCCGGGGCGCCACAGGTTGGTATCACAGCCGACTGCCTGTAGGTAGCCCCCTTTCCAACTCCTTGGCCGAAGTTGAGTCTAGTCTTTGGAAAACTTTTACTGACATGATTGTGTGGCTTACGGGCCCACGTCGCCAATTGGGTGGTATTAGGATCTTTTATTCCTCGTCTATACTCTGGGACTCTGATCTCTCTTCTATTTGGGTTAAAGATTTTACTAACGCTGACTCTAGGATCTCGTAACCACTTCCTCCCGGAGAGCCCCGTCATTCCAGATGATCGCTTGCTTCGCCAGAAGATTCTGCAGATACTCCTCGTTGTTTCCCGAGACCCTGTGCTCACTGCTTTGCAGTTCCTGTCCACCAATAATCCCCGTGAATAACATCCTTGCCGCTTGTACCTTCATCCCCAGTTGCTCTTGTTGTTACAAGTTACCCCTAATACTCTTCGTTGTTCCGAGAATCCTTTGTGCCTTCTACTTTGCAGCTTATTTTCGCACTGCGGATAACTCACTTACCCAGGGTCCGTTCATCCCCAGTTGTTCATGTGCTTTCCAAAATTCTATGAAATGCTATTCAATCTCCCGAAGATCCTCTGCAGTCTATTGCTCCCAAAAGTCTTGTCTGCCTGCATTATGGTTAAATCCATATGTCTCACAATGTTCATTAGCATTCTTTGTCATTGTCATTCCGAGTCTATTGATTCAATATGAATAAGAATAATCCCTATCATCCGTCGAATCCTAGAATTCGTCCTTCCGGCTCAGACGTCATTTTGGACATGAGTTGGTTCTTGGCCGGTCAAGTTGCAACTGATTGTCCATCTAGTTCTATTCTACTTACTCATCTGTTGATCAGAGCCTCTGCTTCTGATCCTTTGTTTTGGAAATCATAATTCCTTTGAGTTTAAGCGTCAGACTATTCAGATATTTCTATAATCCTATACCTTTGCATTCTTTCTTCCTCCGATTGAGTATTGATGCTCACCTCAGCTCCCTTGTGGGCTACCAGATCCTTTGCTGGATTATTATCCAATAGCGCCCATCATATCTAATAACCTTGTGAGTTTTTCCTCGGATACATAATGCCTTTGGTAAATTGTATCCTCTCTTTTTGTCAACCATGCTCTACTATCAAGCTTGAGTGATTACTCCTGAAGTTCGTGGTATATGTTCCTAAGATGCCCCGATGGGTTGAACCTATGCCTTCTTAATCTGTGTGAACCCGATAATTTTCGCGGGTCATACTCCTCTGGTATTTCACCAGGTAGTTCTTCACGATCATATAAATTTTAACAGAGCAGTGAATGAAAGATCATGCATTGGAGAAGTGGGAGTCGACCTTGAACTTTGTGTACATGCCCATAGACACGATGTAGATCTTATCATGGAAGCTTCTCTTAAAATCAATTGTTCCCTTGGTATAAGTTCATCTTGTATTTGTGAATTGTTCCTTTGCAACTCTTGTGCTCTTCAGATCCAACCTTTTACTTGAAACACCATACCAATGCTACCTCGAAGCATGGCTGTGGTATTCTGAATATCAACAAGAACATTGGAGGCACATTGCCAAATGTTTCTTGCTTTATTATCCAGACACCGTTGTATGGATAACATCATGAATTCCCTTGCCCCTTTATTTAAATGGTGGTGTACTTGTTGATCTGACATGTCTATCGTGCTCTACTTTTCCTTGGGAAAAGCTACACTCCTAATTCTTGTGCATAAACACATTTTCCTTTCCATTGGTTTGTTTAACCTTTCTTGTGATCTATATATGATATAAGCAGAAATAATTCCCTGCTTATAAAACACCCTGAAGTACAAACTTGTCAGTGAGACCCTGTTACTATTGTTGATGACATTCCGGTAACCCCTGATGGACGAGAACTTTGCCTTATTGGTCCGCCTCGTTCTTACGAGCAGGAAAATGGTTCTCTTCGTCCCTCGCCCTTGGTACCGACGTTGTTACCGACATAAATGATAGACTATTCCCTAACATACCTTGTTGTCGTGACCGGTAGGATGACACCGTTCTCCCTACTCTCGATCGACCCTCTTCACAGTTCCACAGGATCGTAACCCGACTCTCCTGTATATCCTTGATTCCGAAGTATCATATGCTCTTGGCTTTGTGTGTTATCATGAGCCACCCTCCGAGAGATGATCTATTCCCGATGCTCTGAACCCCCTTCTCACACTATGATCAGGTATCGATCGTTTGTTCATTCGCTTGAAACTTCCTATTGTACCTTCATACTTTGCTCTCAGTGTTTTCTTAAGTTTCAACTCGAGAGATACTTCCACCACATTCCCTGAATTGTTCACCAGATAATTAACCCTATAAGAGTCAGTTCTCCCGAAGTTACTCTTTACTTCCCCACTTAAATCTCGGGACGAGATTTCTTGTAGTGGAGGAGATTTGTAACATCCCCAGCATCACACTGCAGCAATCCCTTATGATCAGTGCCAAGTCATCTTGATTTACAAAGCTTAATCATGTTGGATAAATATCCCATTTCAAATTCTTCTCTGAATCCAATTCAAATTCAAAGTGCAATTTGAAGTTGCTCAAAAGTTGCTGGGAAAATGTTCACCATCTACCAAATATTCCAAAACAAATTGTTGTTAAGGAAAACAACATCACCTAAATGCTATTTGAGCAGAAGCATTTGAAACAGTGCCAAAACAGCACTTTAAATGCCATCTCCATTTTTGAAAATTTCAAATGGATTCCAAAACTCCCCAAACTTCTTGTGGCAGTGCATCATTTTCCCTAGTATTTGTTTCTGCCAGTTGATTATTTTTGCAAGGTCATCTGATGGCTAATTTAATTGCAAAATGCTACTGGAAAAAGAAAACGGGAAAAAGAAAAACGCTACTGTGGACTGGGCCTAAGTCCACAGTGCGGCCCAGCCCACAGCACCGCCTCGCTTCTCTCTCTCTCCCCACGTGTCGACGCCGCCGTGGGCGCGAGCGCGCGCACCGGCTGAACGCCGACACGGCGACGCCCGAGGACGGGCAAGAGGATAAGGCCGAAGCTGCTCGGCCTCGTCAACGTCCTCATCCATTCGCCCCCTCTCTCTCGCCCTCTCTCGCCCGCTCGCTTCCTCCCCTCTCTGCCCGAGCGTGACCGCCGATGCGCCACTGTCACCGTCGCGGCCACCGGCATCCGTTCGCGTCTTCGCCGTGCCCATCGTCTCCGTCCCGTTCGACCACGTCGTCCACCGCCCGCCATCCTGCTCGGAGAGGACCGCACGGGCGGGATCGAGCTCGGCGCCGATCTCTCTGTCGCCGGCGATCTCCGACGACCGCGGCCCCCTCTGCGCTCCCGTTCACCCAAGGGGCCTCCTTGAGCCCGCACGGTGAGCACTGCACGTTCTCCCCCTGCCTTCTCCTTGTTCTGTTGCGCCTAGCATCGCCGCCGTGGATGGCCGAGCTCGGCTCCGCCGCGAATCTCACCGCCATCGCTGTAGTCTTTGTCGTGGCCGTTCGAGCACGCCACCATGCTCGGGGCACTCCAGTGGTGCGGCCTAGCGCTTTAGATCGCTCGCGCGCACGCGCTAGGTTCTCGTTTTCATCGAGCCACCGTAGATCACTGCCGCCAGCGACATTGCAGCTCTCTGCCCCGGCCATCTCCGGTTGGTCCAATGGCTCCATTCGACGGGCGACAGCGTCAGCTTTCGAACACAAGTTAAAACACGCGATTTGGCGCCCTGTAGCGGAAACCCGAGCCTCTCCGGCGATCGGCCGCCGCGAAAATGGTCGCCGGCGCAACTCCGGCACCGGCGCTGACCTGGCAGTGCGTGGGGCCCGCCCTGTGAGGCTGCCAGTGGGCCCCAACGCCTCGGTTGACCCCGTTGACCACGGTCAACGAGGGTTACTGTTCACCCTGAGTCTCTGACGTGTGGGCCCCCTTCATTAATTAAGCTAATTAAGTTTTTAAAATTAATTTGATAATTAACCAAGCACTGACATGTGGGGCCCGCCCCCTTAATTAACTCTGTTAGTTAAAATAAACCTCTGTTAGCCCCACTGTCTATGACAGTTGGGACCCACCAGTCAGTTTGACCAGTCAACTGGTCAGTTGACTGGCTGACGCAGTGATGACCTCATGCTGACGTCATAATTCATTTTAGACAATTTCTGCTAATTTGGATAATTCCACAAAATGCTTTAATCTTTGAAAATTCGTAGAAATTAAACCGTAGCTCGGATCGAAAAACTTTATATATGAAAGTTGCTCAGAACGACGAGACGAATCCGACCATGCCATCTGTTTCCGTGTCGGGACCCTCTACGGAGGTGAACCCGCAACTTTTAGCCTGTTTCCGGTAGAAGAATAGTGCATATATACCAGTTAATAAATCCAACTTTAATCCTAAAATAAATAAAATGATTTATACATGTCTTTAGGCAACCCTGCACTACACATTAGCATGACATGCTCTGTGTTGCATATGTTTGTTGTGTATTTATCTGTTTCTTCCCCCTCTTCTCTCTCGGTAGATCCCAGTACCGACGTACTCCCCGAGACCGACGCAGCTCCGGAGTTCGACTACACTGTTGATGACCCTTCTCTTGCCGCAGAGCTTCCAGGCAAGCAACCCCCCCCCCCCTTGAGCATGCCTATATCGCATATTCTCTTCTCTCTTGTGCTTGCATTAGAATTGCTGCAGTTACTGCTTTACCTATTCTGATGCATGACCTGATTTTGTAACCTGCTTTTGATAATTACCTGCTTATCCTAAACTACTTAGAATAGGCTGGTTAGTGAACCCCAGTGACCCCACTTGTCCCAGTTGCCCCCGCTGGATCTTCGGAAGACTCGACGACGAGGCCCCAGCACCGCACATCACCCCCTTAGTTGTACGACACTGCAGCGTTACTATCGAGTGCCGAGGGTGATACCTCGTTTAGCAGTTCTGATGTTAACTCTGCAGAGTAGCTATTTGGTCGTGGTCATCGAGGGTGATTCCTCCTTCACCACTCCCGATAACGACGCTGTCGTGCAATACCTCAAGTGTGAACCCATCGAGGGTGATTCCTCCGAGTTCACCTTGATGGATACATCGAGTAGGAATCCAACAAGGGTGATACCTCAGATTCCCATGATGTTATAGACACATGGATACTTGGACTTTACAACTGTTACTTGGAAAGTCGGGTCGACCCTGAGGGGTACCCGAGCGAGCATAAGATGCGAGTGATGTGGAGACGAGTTGACCTGGAGGGTGCCCGTGAGATAATTACGAGGCGTGGCTGGGCATTCTTAGCCCTTGCAGCAAGTCCTCGAGACGGGGCGACGGGGTCACATCGATCATGAGTCTCTGCTCATTACCGCACGCTACCAATGCACTAACAATTTGGATATTTGATCTGAGTGGGCCTTTGGCCCGATAGCACTAACCATGACACGGGAATAAATATGGGTACTCTGCGTCGTATGCATCAGCCGAAAAGCTCTGTCAGACGTCCAGTTCAGCATGGCGGCCGGGTCGGATCATGCCGATGGCGCTGGTATCCACCCTGCACGCAACGACCCAGAGTGCATAGGGCGATGGCCCAAGACCCCTGAGCGCTTAGGATATAGACCGACGGGGACCTCTCTGCTGAGCTTTAGGTAGGGCTGCGGCGTGTCGTTTAGCCGAGGCCGGGCATGACCACTGTGTCCGGTCGGAGTTAAGCGAGCGTGGTGGGTAAGTTGGTGCACCCCTGCAGGGAAGAACTAATCTATGCATAGCCGGATCCTCGGTAACAAACGCTCAGAGTTGTATCCCGATCGATACAACTAGAACATAATGTTGAGATGAGAAATGAATAGTATGGCTCTGGGATTGCTTTCTCGCGGGGAGTCGAGGAAGGATCTCTGGTCGAGGTTGATACTTATTACTACTATTACTTTATACTGTACTAATATACACTCTTCTAATGCTGCAAGACCGTTGAAGATGCTAGTCTTCGATAGGACTAGGCCTTCTCTCTATTCTGGCATTTCTGCAGCCCAGTCCACATATACAACCTTTCTTTGATAATGTTACATATGTAGTGTAGATCCTTGCTTGCTGAGTACTTCGGATGAGTACTCACGGTTGCTTTGCTCCCTCTCTTTTTTTCCCATATCCGTTTGATGCAACCAGATGACGGAGCCCCGGAGCCAGTTGCCCCTGTCGACGATCACTACTACTACCCCGAAGATGGCTACTTCTACGAGTTGGCTGACGACCAGGAGTAGGTTCGGAGGGTCCCAGGCAGGAGGCCTACGCCTTTTCGATCGTAGCCTTTGTTTTGCCCCGCCTTCTTAAAGGCTTTTTTGTCTTTCTTTTATATCTATACTTAGATATCTGATGCTTCCGCTGACGCTTGTAAGCGAGCTTATGTATTCGAGCCCTCGAGGCCCCTGGCTTGTAAAATAAAGCTTGTATTATTTTAATTTGTGTCTAGAGTTGTGTTGTGATATCTTCAAGTGAGTCCTTAGGCTTGATCGTGTGCATTTGCGTGTATGATTAGTGCACGATTGAGCCGGGGCGCCACACATTTGTCTGCTTTGGGTTCGGGTTTTTCCGGCTGAAGCCTTTTGACATAAGCATCGCAGCCCCAAACCTTAAGAAACGACAACTTAGATTTCTTGCCAAACCACAGTTCATACGGTGTCGTCTCCATGGACTTAGATGGTGCCCTATTTAAAGTGAATGTAGTTATCTCTAATGCATAACCCCAAAACGATAGCGGTAAATCGGCAAGAGACATCATAGAACGCACCATATCCAATAAGGTACGATTACGATGTTCGGACACACCATTACGCTGTGGTGTTCCAGGCGGCGTCAACTGTGAAACGATTCCACATTGTCTTAAGTGATTGCCAAACTCATAACTCAGATATTCTCCCCCTCGATCAGATCGTAGGAATTTAATCTTCTTGTTATGATGATTCTCAACTTCACTCTGAAATTGCTTGAACTTTTCAAACATTTCAGACTTATGCTTTATTAAGTAAATATACCCATATCTACTCAAATCATCGGTGAAGGTGAGGAAATAACGATATCCACTGCATGCATCAACACTCATCGGACCACACACATCAGCATGTATGATTTCCAACAAGTCACTTGCCCGTTCCATTGTTCCAGAAAATGGGGTTTTAGTCATCTTGCCAATGAGGCATGGTTCACATGTGTCAAGTGATTCAAAATCAAGTGACTCCAAAAGTCCATCAGCATGGAGTTTGTTCATGCGCTTTACACCAATATGACTTGAGCAGCAGTGCCACAAGTATGTGATACTATCATTATTAACTTCGCATCTTTTGGCATCAATATTATGAACATGTGTATCACTACGATCAAGATTCAATAAACCATTCACATTGGGTGCATGACCATAGAAGGTATTATTCATGTAAATAGAATAACCATTATTCTCTGACTTAAATGAATAACTGTATTGCAATAAACATGATCTAATCATGTTCATGCTCAACGCAAACACCAAATAGCATTTATCTAGGTTCAACACTAATCCCGAAGGTAGAGGGAGCGTGCGATGGTGATCACATCAACCTTGGAAACACTTCCAACACACAACATCACCTCGCCCTTAGCTAGTCTCCGTTTATTCCGTAGCTTTTGTTTCGAGTTACCAATATTAGCAACTGAACTGGTATCTAATACCCAGGTGCTACTAGGAGTACTAATAAGGTACACATCAATAACACGTATATCAAATATACTTTTGTTGAAGTTGCCAGCCTTCTTATCTACCAAGTATTTGGGGTAGTTCCGCTACCAGTGACCGTTCCCCTTACAACAGAAGCACTTAGTCTTGGGTTTAGGTTCAACCTTGGGTTTCTTCACTGGAGCGACAACTGGCTTGCCATTCATGAAGTTTCCCTTCTTTCCCTTGCCCTTCTTGAGACTAGTGGTCTTGTTAACCATCAACACTTGATGCTCCTTGATTTCTACCTCTGCGGCCTACCACGAACAACTTCGGGATCATCTCCATCCCTTGCATGTTATAGTTCATCACGAAGTTCTAGTAGCTTGGTGATAGTGTCTGGAGAACTCTGTCAATCACTATCTTATCTGGAAGATTAACTCCCACTTGATTCAAGTGATTGTAGCACCCAGACATTCTGAGCACATGCTCACTGGCTGAGCTATTCTCCTCCATCTTGTAGGCAAAGAACTTGTTAGAGGTCTCATACCTCTCAACACGGGCATGAGCCTGAAATACCAATTTCAGCTCTTGGAACATCTCATATGTTCCATGACGTTCAAAACGCCTTTGGAGCCCCGATTCTAAGCCGTAAAGCATGGCGCACTAAACTATCAAGTAGTCATCAGAACGTGTCTGCCAGATGTTCACAACATCCACAGACGACGCTAGAGGGGTTGGCACACCGAGCGGTGCATCAAGGACATAAGCCTTCTGTGCAGCAGTGAGGACAATCCTCATACTACGGCCCTAGTCCGCATAATTGCTTACAATATCTTTCAACTTAGTCTTTCTCTAGGAACGTATTAAAATAGGGAGCTACAACGCGAGCCATTGATCTACAACATAAATTTGCAAAGGTAACTTAGACTAGTGTTCATGATAAATGAGTTCAATTAATCATATTACCTAAGAACTCCCACTCAAATCAACATCCCTCCGGTTGTCCGAGTGTAACACGATCCAAATTCACCAACCCAAGTCCGATCATCACGTGAGATGAGGTGGTTTCAATGGTGAACATCTCCATGTTGATCATATCTACTATATGACTCGTGTTCGACCTTTCGGTCTCTTGTGTTCCGAGTCCATGTCTGTACATGCTAGGCTCGTCAAGTTTAACCCAAGTGCTTCGCATGTGCAACACTGGCTTGCACCCGTTGTATGTGAACGTAGAGTCTATCACACCCGATCATCACGTGGTGCTTCGAAACGATGAACTTTCTCAACGGTGCACACTTGGGGAGAACACAATTTTATCTTGAAATTTTAGTGAGGGATCACCTTATAATGCTACCGCCGTCCTAAGCAAAATAAGATGCATAAAAGGATTAACATCACATGCAAATCATAAGTGACATGATATGGCCATCAACTCGTGCTTTTGATCTCCATCTCCAAAGCACCGGCATGATCTCCATCGTCACCGGCATGACACCATGATCTCCATCATCATGATCTCCATCATCGTGTCGCCATCGGGGTTGTCATGCCAACCATGCTTCTACTACTATTGCTACCGCTTAGCGATAAAGTAAAGCATTACATAGCGCTTAATGATTGGCACGCAGGTCATACAATAATTAAAGACAACCCTAGGGCTCCTGCTGGTTGCTGTATGCATTGACATGCAAGTCGATATAAACTATTACAAACATGATCATCTCATACATCAAATATATTTCATCATGTCTTTGGCCATATCATATCACAACATACCATGCAAAAACAAGTTAGACGTCCTCTAATTGTTGTTGCATGTTTTACGTGGCTGCTATGGGTATCTAGCAAGAACGATTCTTACCTACGCAAAGCCACAATGGTGATATGCAAGTTGCTATTTAACCTTCTACAAGGACCGCCTTTGTCGAATTCGATTCAACTAAGGTGGGAGAGACAGACACCCGCCAGCCATCTTTATGCAACAAAGTCACATGTCTGTCGATGGAACCGGTCTCATGTACGTGGACATGTAAAGTTGGTCCGGGCCGCTTCATCCCACAATACCGCCGAATCAAGAAAAGACCAAGGAAGGAAGCAATCTGAATATCAACGCCCACAAACTCCTTTGTGTTCTACTCGTGATGTCATCTACGCATAGACCTAGCTCTGATACCACTGTTGGGGAATGTTACATGGGAAACAAAAAAATTCCTACGCTCACCAAGATCCAATCTAGAAGATGACCATCTACGAGAGGAGAGATTGGATCTACATACCCTTGTAGATCGCTAAGCGGAAGCGTTAAGAAACGCGGTTGATGTAGTCGAACGTCTTCGCGATCCAATCATGATTCGTCCCGTGAACTCCCGATCCAAGTGCCGAACGGACGGCACCTCCGCGTTCAACACACGTACGGCTTGATGACGCCTTCACCTCCTCGATCCAGCGAGTGATGGTGAAGTAGTAGCTCGAGTCCTCTGGCAGCACGACGGCGTGGTGGTGGTGGTGGAGAAATCTCAGCAGAGCTTCGCTAAGCACTACGGAGAAGAAGAGGGATGCGAGGGAGAGGAGAGGCAGCGCCGTGGCGTGGAGATGTGCTCAAGGGGTGTGGCTGCCCTCTCTCTACCTCTCTATATATAGGGGAAGGGAGGAGGGGGTGGCGCCCCTAGGGTTTCCCCTAGGGGGGGCGACGGCCAGGGCAGATGGGATCTCCCCTAGGGTGACTTGCCCCCCAAGCCGGGTGGAGGGAAACCCTAGATGGGGCGCCCCACCTCCCCTGGTTACGTGAGATGGGGTGAGAGGGGCGTTCAGCCCCTTAGTGGGCTGGTTCGCCCCCTTCCCTTGGCCCATGAGGCCCCCCAACACTTGCCGGGACCCCCAAAACCCCTTTTGGTCATGCTAGTCATCACCCGGTACCCCGGAACAATTCCGGACTCCAATACCCTTCGTCCAATATATCAACCTTCACCTCCGGACCATTCCGGAGTTCCTCATCATGTCCGGGATCTCATCTGGGACTCTGAACAACCTTTGGTAACCACCATAATGACTCAACTATACTTATATCGTCACCAAACATTAAGTGTGTAGACCCTGCGGGTTCGAGAACTATGCAGACATGACCGAGACACCTCTACGGTCAATAACCAATAGCGGGACCTGAATGCCCATATTGGTTCCTACATATTCTATGAAGATCTTATCGGTCGAACCTCAATGTCAAGGATTCAGCTAATCCCGTATGTAGTTCCCTTTGTCTATCGGTATGTTACTTGCCCGAGATTCGATCGTCGGTATCAGCATACCTAGTTCAATCTCGTTACCGGAAAGTCTCTTTACTCGTTCCGTAATACAAGATCCCGTGACTAACTCATTGGTCACATTGCTTGCAAGCTCATTGTGATGATGTATTACCGAGTGGGCCCTGAGATACCTCTCCGTCATACGGAGTGACAAATCCCTGTCCTCATCCGTGCCACCTCAACAGACACCCTCGGAGATACATGTAGAGCACCTTTATAGTCACCCAGTTACGTTGCGACATTTGGTACACACAAGGTACTCCTCCGGTGTCACTGAGTTGCATGATCTCATGGTCATAGGAACATATACTTGACATGCAGAAAACGATAGCAATAAACTTGACACGATCACATGCTACATTTATAGTTTGGGTCTTGTCCATCACATCATTCTCCTAATGATATGATCCCGTTATCAAATGACAACTCATGTCTATGGCTAGGAAACCGTAGCCATCTTTGATCAACGAGCTAGTCTATTAGAGGCTCACTAGGGACACGTTGTTGTCTATGTATCCACACATGTATCTAAGTTTCCGATCAATACAATTCTAGCATAGATAATAAACGATTATCATGAACAGAGAAATATGATAATAACCAATTTATTATTGCCTCTAGGGCATATTTCCAACATGAACTTCATGATTTCATTTTGTCAGGCGTAAATTTTCTCAGGCGAGGAAGTAGACTACGCTTCACGTCAGGCGTAAGTGAACCGCAACCGCGAACACTACCGAAAATGAACCAAGACACTACCGAAAGTGAACCGCATGACCTTTTGTTGTCTCCTTTCATACTTAGTATTTTCTACGGGTGTAGACCTGGCGAGTGAACCGAAGCGATGAGGCAAGTGAACCGCAACATGTATCAACGTGAACTAGATAATTGTTTTGTCGTTTTTTAATTTTTCTTTTTTGTAAATTCTTCTAAACTACACGATCATTATTAGTGAGTTGCATCAAGTTTTTTCTGTGTTCGGCCAAAATATAATTAACTGAACCGCGAGAACAATTTTTAGTGAACCGCATTTGCACTTATGCTATTCATCCCAAAAAAAAGTGGACTGGACACAACAATTTTTAACCGCAACTGTCAACCGGCCGAACTGCACCAGGGGTAACACCCTGTTTTCCTCCCGCGAACTGCATGGGCCAGCTGGATAATCTCTTGCCCACACCAAGTAAACACCAGTAGAATACAACCCAACTGGAGAACCTCTTATTGCGTGCATCCATACCACAGCATCCTCCCAACTGAAACCGAACTGCGTGCCCTCCCAACATCACACCCTAATGCACGCCGCGGCTAGCTCGAAACTGCAGTTGTACCTGCACGCCGCGATGACGAACTGCAACCACACGCAAAAACGTCCAAGTCTACAAGTGCACGAGCACTGAACCGCTTGAAGCACGCCTCTGAGCTGCACATCCACGGCCGCTGAACTGCACGGGAGCGTCAGCTGAGCCGCACTGGGCGTGGCACCAGTACAGGAAGGAGCTCACACAGTGGCAGCCAAACTGCATTGGGGCAGCAACCTAGCTACACTTGGCGGACGCCACAACACATCCACACCCAGCCGAATTGCATCACACACTCAAAAAAATCAGAAAAATAAACAAATAAAACCGTACATTCATCTGCAATAAAAATAATCAAGAAAATGAATTTGCATCCGCACTGAACACAGGCGAGCTCCGGCGCACGTTGGCTGCCGGCCAAACTGCAAGTATTGTACGCCGCCATATCCTACTCCTGCAGTGCGCGAATGAGGCTTCTGTGATTTTTTTGCACTGTTCTGTGCTTTGCCGATTCCATGTAGTACTGCACACACACACGCCGTATTGCATGGATGCGCCGACAGACCACACGGAGGGAGGTAGCCGTGGCCCCGATTTGGACGAGAACAGGGCGTCTGCAATGTCCAAGGGAGATGCAGTTCGATGGGAAAGGGAGTGGGGCGCAGTTCTTTTTTCTCCCCTGGTCGATGCGGCGGCCGTCGGTGCCCACGGGCGAGACGGAAGCCGGATCCGGCAATGAGCACGAGGTAGTGGCAAAGCCGGTGACATTTGGAAGATGGAGGCGCCCGGATCCGGCGACCACCAGGGCACGCCGACGCGAGGAAGCGGGCGGGGGACCGGGATGAGGGGCGCCTCACCTCTATTTTTGGATGCGCGCGTCGCCGGGCAGGCACGAGAGGAGGACGGGGTGGGAGGAGGATCCTGCCGGATCCGGTGGCCGCAGGGCGGGGGTGGGAGGAGGGAGGTGGAGGAGGATCCCGGCGGATCCGATGGCCACAGGGCTGGGCGTTGGTGGCTAGGCGTGGGGGTGGCGGGGTGGGAGGAGGATCCCGCCGGATCTGATGGCCGCAGTGCTGGGGGTCGGTGGTGGTCGTGTGGGAGTGCCGGGCTGGGTGGTGGTGGGCATGGGGGTAGGTGGGGGCGCGGCCCCGGCTGAAGGAAGAAGGTGGAGGTCGTGGGTGGAGGAAGGAGGTGGAGGTCATGGGTGGAGGCAGTTTTCTCGGGTTGCTATGCGATCCGGGTCAGGTGGATCGAGTAGCAAAGAAGTATTAAGACATTATTCTAATAACAATCTGCTTATTCTGCTAACACTCCTACACTGAGTAACGCAAACTAAAAGACTACATAGAAGCACAGGGACGAACTGCACGAACGGAAAGAAAAAAATCCCCCACCCCGCTTCTTCCCGTGCCCACCCACCCAACCAGGCAACCACCCCAACCCCCCGCACCTCGACCTTTCTCCTGTCCTTCCCTGTCCGCGGCCACCTCCTAGTATGAGCCGGCATCGAATCCAAGCCGCGCCAGCCCCACGCGCCTCCCCGCCGCCGGATCCAGGCCACAACAGCCCCCACGCGTCGCGCTGCCACCGGATCTAGGCCGCGGCACCCCCATGCGCCGCCCCGCCGCCGGATCCAGGCCGCGGCACCCCCATGCGCCACCAACCGCCAGACCGCGGCAGCCCCACGCGCCACCAATCGTCAGGCCGCGGCAGCCCCGGTGCTCCGCCAGCCGACGAGCAAGGAGGGCGACGTCGACGCTGCTTCGGCCACAGCACGCCCGACCCGCAGTGTCCCCGCGCTGGAGCTCCTGATCCATGTCGCCTCACCGCCCCTCCTTGCTAGTTGCCGCGGCCCCGCGATGGAGTGGGGGTGCTCCAAATCTGCGACGACGCACCGTCGTGCAGGACAGCTGCGCCCGCAAGGATCCCTGTGGAGCCCACGATCGGGATCCATGCTCCTTCGCCACCCGTGGCTGCTGGGAAACACCGAGCTCCTTCGCCCTTCTTCTCCTCACAGGGGCCACCTGCCTGGCTGCCTCGCATCTTCGGTGCGGATCCGGGCGAGCAGCAGTTCCTATGCTCCACCTTGCAGTTCGATGCCCCCCTCCTCTGACTTCGCAAGGCCTCCATCGAGCACATCACCGCCGGATCCAGCTCCTCTCCTCGCAACGTCGATGAGTTCCATCTTGGCCGCTCGCTGCCCACGGTGTTTTTTGTCAATTCAGTGCAAATTGGTGTGTTCGTTGCAGTTCGGTTCACAAAATTGGGTGCGGTCCACTAACTCAGCCCATGTGGTCCACTCGTCCAGTCTACGCCAGTAAAAAATGAGTATGAAAAAGACAAAATAAAGTCATGCGGTTCACTTTCGGTAATGTCACGGTTCACTTACTCCCAATGCAATGTGAAGTGCAGAAAAAATGTTATGAAAGGATGAGAAAAAAAGTAAGGCCGTTCACTTCTCGATAGTGTTGCGGTTCACTTATGCCCGATGTGAAATGCAGTCAACTTCCTCTTGTGAGAAAATTTACGTCTGAATAAAAGAAATCATGAAGTTCGCTTGCCCGTCTAATGCAGTGTGGTTTTCTATTGGAGCAGTGCGGTTTTCCGTCTGATGCAGTTCACTCGTCGATTTTGGTGTCACGAAAAAACAGTGTCGGCATTTCGGTAAAATCAAAACTGCTCTTAAACCGTAAGGAATTAGAGAGTGTTCTACATGAAAAAGTTGCGCCTCAACGATATCTTTCCAACCGCGTATCATTTGAATCATTCCGATGAGTGGTTTGTAAAAAATCCCAAAAAAACTACTGCTACCACTTGTCATCTGCCACATCATTTTCAAAATTAATTTAAAACCGTAATGAGGTTTATAAAAAATCGCAAAAAACTACTGCTGCCACTTGTCGTCCGCCACATCATTTTCAAAATTAATTTAAAACTGTAATGAATCTCAAAAAATATTCTACATATGAAAGTTGCGCCTCGTCCGTAGCTTTCCAAAGGCGTATCACACGCCTCGTTTCGACTAATGATTAAAAAACTGGAGCGAAAACAGTACCAAAAAACCGTAAAAAATTGAAAAACAAAATTCCATGATTTAGTAAATTTGAAACTGCTCTTAAACCATAACGAATTAAAGAAAATAATATATATGAAAAAGTTGGATCGCTTAGCTAGGGAAAGCGCAGCATCCTCATGGATACCATCTCACTACAAAGTACAAACAATGAACAAACATGTTCTTCTCAGGGACGTACCCAAGTTGAGCTACCCGGGTGCACAAGACACCGGATGCAGGATATTTTCTTTGTAAGTTTCATGTAAAATAGTGTATGACACCCCATCTTTAGATGAAAAATATGAGTGATCATATGCTAGGACACCTGGTCATTTTCTCTCTAGGTCCGCCCCTGGTTGTTCTATATTAACTATTCATGTCGTGACGATAGAAAATCAAGCTTGGAAAATATTGCATTGATTGACAACGTTGATAATATCAGCTGGGTTCATCACCGCCCTTTGCTTTGCCTCGCAACATGTCTCCAAATCCACCCCTCATTATGCGACCAAACCTCGTGTTCTCCTGCTGAGTTTGTAAGCCCACCTGGGGAGGAACAGAAGCAGCAGCAGGGTCGTGCTGCTCTCCACCCTCTTTCTTCCCAAGCAGACTGCTCTCACCGAAGAAACTGCTGACAGAGGTCGCGATCCCAAGGTGTGCCCCCATTGCCTTGCCGATGCTCTCCAGCGTACCTCCGGACCTTTCCCGGCCTATAACTTCTAGTGCCTCCTTGTGTGCAGGGTCTAGAGCATCCACATCTTTTAACAAGTTCTGTATAGAGGGCAAAAGTAGATCGCGTACACTTGTAGCAGGAAGATCTGCAACGGAAAAAGGGAAATAGAAACGCATAAGCATACATAAAGGCTTGTTCTATTGTTGGGTACAATTTTTGATATGTAGGACAAATGGGATGTGCCAGTAACCTATTACTAGCTAGATATTACAGTCCATATATGAATGCAAATGCAGTTTCTATTGCCTAGGCATTGTTCAGGTTGTGAATAATGGAGCAAATAAGTACAAAAATTATAGTGAAATTATAAACAAAAGGCACAGGCAGCACTTCAGATAAAGATAAGAGGCAGACTAAATACAAAGTTTGCTTCTGCTATTAAATAAGTGAAACACTTGACAAATTTCGGATAAAGGTCAACCTGTAGCATCCAAAGCACGCAGCGCTTCACAGAATACGTTTGCTCTTTCACGACGCCGTTCAATATCATTTTCAGTAGGTGGGACACTTGTAAGTCTAAATATCTTGGTTAAAAGATGTATGCAAGGTCAAAGGAAACAGAGTAACAGATTGATATGAAGATGTATGAACACACGAGTGAGCGAATCAAACATGCAAATTTTGGTCAAAATGTATATATTAAATGTAGTGAGTAGGATATATTCACGTAGTCTATCTGTCGAATGCGGCACAGCTACTGCAAGTGCACGAATGACCGAAATAGTAGCTTCATGTGATCCATCTTCAAGAAAGGCATCCATTTGAATATGTATCTTGTCAACAACCTGGCAGTGCAGTCATGGACTAAGGGCATTACAAAAACTATTGTAATGTATAAAGGAATATTAGAAAATGATGCTTCCATACCATGTCACTTTTGAAATGCTGAGCAACAGCTCCTAATGCATCTATACTAGCATATTTTACAGCCGAGTTTTGATCAGAACCAAGAGTAATGAGTGCTGGCAAAACATGAGTCGATGCAACTTTCACGCCAACATAGGGTACCTGTGTGTAAAAGCAATAAATAGTACTGCAAGGAACAAACATACCATACCCCTGATTCATTCATGTAACAGTAAACTTACAAGTGCTTTCAGTAAAGCTGCAGCACTGGTTTTTAAATTGGTATCAGAGCTCACAACCATCTCCCATAGAATATGAAAGATGACTCCATGGTGCTCCTCAAATATGCTACACATGATAAGTTAAATACATGAAAATAGTGCATATTCAACAACATCATGATATTTGCTGCATGTTTAGTCAAAGTACAAACCAAAGAAACCGGATCGCATCAATGATCTCGGCAGTGTGATGCATAGAAAATGAACCATCCTTCGTGTTTTGGATAAGTAAATTCCTTAAATATTCTTCTAACTGTTGACGACTTGAAGGAGAACCCAAAATACCAGACAATAGCAATGGAAGAACACATATGATAGCGATTTTTTCAGCAACAGAAGTTTTTGGACGGAAACCTGCAGCACAATCAATGTCTGAACAAAAAAACTATAGCAAAGCAGACCCGCCATTTAAACACATGGAATCTTACCACGAACTTTGGACTGGATTGACAGAGGAAAATAGGTAAAATCACCGGTATCAATATCACCAGCTGCTATAAGAAATACAGGTAACATAATGTGCTCGAGATAATCTTTTCCATAGCGTCCAGATACAGCCAACAGGTACTGAATTTTCCAGGAAATAATTTATCATAAATTATACTTAAAAGATGGTAGGATCGGTATAGGAGATGATGTTGTTTGTATGTTTTACCTTTGTGATCACTGTTCTTAAGCTATCCTCTTTTGCAGGCAACAAGCAGGCAAGCTTGATCAAATCCGGCAGGCACTCAGTGTGCATCCACTCAAATGCTGACCATTCTGTGTCACCTCTGTAAAGAGCCCCAAGATGCAATTAATTAATAAAAGAGAAGTATTTCTTTTTGTTTATCGTAATTGCTTAGTTAAAAGACAACATCACATATGCAAACAGCTTACGTTGCATACAGCTTTAGGCTGGATTCTGAAATGTAGTTTTCTGAGGGGTCTATTGATGGACAAGTCTCTATAGCTTTCTGATGAATAAATGGTAACAACTCAGTCAGCATCCGAAGGAGGACTTCAATGGTCCATCGTTCTTGTTCTCCTAAAACACAGAGATGAGAGTCTATTGTACCTTCCACCCCTGAAACGGGTGGACAACGCTGAAATATAACAGTTCTATCAGAACACATATTACAATTCATAAAGTATAAGGTCCCCAAATTTAAAACCATGCATACCTGAGCAGATGCCAGGATCTGTGACAGTAACACTCTCAATATCTGATCCAGTTTACCTCCCCATCCTACTACTGCAGGAACAAGTTCTCTGAGAGCAACATCCACCACTACCCCAGAAGGGTCACGGACCAACTGAAACAATAGCTCCTCAACCTACCAAGCAAACAGAAATTTAAGCAACTTCCAGATGAGTATTATCTTTCAGTGATTTGCTATCTTTTAAGCTCTCGTAACCAAATATTAGCCCACAACAAAGCAGGCATTTAGCTAATACACTGAAATAAAATTTCCACTCCTTTACTGATTCTGAGAATTAGTAAGACTTAGACTGACCTTATAATATTTATCCATGTTTGGAAACAAAGGAAGCAGCAAGGCCAGATTATGTGTTGCAGCCTCCCTTACAACAGTTGCAGAATCTTCGACAAGTTGTTGCACAATAGATAGGATAAGGGAATCGCGTATCTCGGGACGAACATATATTGCCAGTTCTCCACAGGACTGAGCAACAAGCAACCTACGCTCCTCATATTGATGATTTATCTAAACACCAAGCAATTTCATTAAAATAAGATCAAAAATGAAGATGGCCAAAAGACTTGTCCAAAATTTGGAATACCTGTTCCCAACACTGTGGTAGTAATTCAGTCTCTGTTCTCATCTCCCCAACACTCGTGGCTAATTCCACACAAGCCTGCATGGTAGCGAGCGAATAAATACAAAACGGTAATTTACATGATAAGAAGAATAATAAGTGTGCACTTGTAGAATAAGTTGCAAGCCACATTGTGAGAAACCCAGATCAATCCGTATCAAGCAATACTCAAAAACATACATCCATTATGATGCGCCTTTGTTGTCCATCAGGCCGTTTTATCAGATTAAACAATGTGTGAGTCAACGAATCCCGTACATTGCTATCTGGATGTCTTTCTATAGCACATATGATCAATGGAAGAAGCTCCTGTAACCATGTAGCAGCATGTAACACTAGTTATATTAAAATAAATATTAACACAAATTACAAAGGTTACAGATGAACCTCGCGATGGTTTATGAGCACATATGGAACTATCTTTGGAAGAGCATCTGAAACTATCTTGATAGTTTCCAAGGCCTACATGATTGAACAAGAACAGCTCAAGTCAAGCCACTAAACATCATATGAAAACAGAACAAATCAAGCCACTAAACACCATATGAAAACAGTCAAGCCACTAACCATCTTATATGACGATTTATGTATACTTGGACTGTCTACTATCTCAGTGTTAACTTTATCTTCCGATACATAAATTGATATGCTGCCTGAATTCCCCTGGCTATTACCAGCTCCATGCTGAGTGCCATTAACAGATATACCTTCCAGAGAAGTATCTGTGCCAGATTCATCTTCTCCTGAAGTAACACCGCCCCCAGCAGTTGAGCAAGAAACTGGTGCTTCTGAACCTGGGGAACATTCAATAGTACTTTCGGTATTTTTATGATCTTTCCGTGTGTCCTCAGTCAGAGCCGCTGCTGATACTAGCTTAATAGTTATAGATTCAGTTCCTTTGAGGTTTTCATGTTCATTGACCAATGCTGCTGCTTCTCCCATAGAATTAGCATTTAACTGGGTCGAAAAACCATCAGTATCTCCAACAGACATTTGTTTACTTGATTGAGTCCCTTCAATGTGCATCTTAAGGGCTGTAATTTCAGCTCTGCAGTCATTCAGCTCCTTCCTATGGACATCCAATGATTGCTTCAAGTCTCGAACCTTTCATAAAACAACTATGTTAGAAGTTCAGACGAGTTAACATATCAATCATACGGATGATTCTTAAGAAAATTACCATTTTCTCCTTCTCTTTTATGTCCATGTGAGCAGCATCCAAAGATTTCCTTAAAGCTGCAACCTGATTATTAGCCAATTCACTGCTCTTCATCAAGGAATCCTTTTCAGCATAAAGCCTTTCACTTTCCTTCGTTAGTGCTTCGTTTTCGCGAAGAATGGATATTTTTTCCTTCAATACGCAATATCAATGATCAAGTTAATACTACTTCAAACTTCTGGGCTTACAAGGGGGAAAAAAGGATAATCCGACATGTGAAGTAACCCAGGGTAAAAATAATCTAAAACTCAACAGTGATATGGACATTGTTCAAGGCAAAGGTATTGCTGAATGGGTAAATTTGGCTACTGATTGATTGTTTAACTATTCTATTTGCTTCCGCTGCCCTGCTCGTCCCCTGGATGATTTGGAAGCATCGCAATGACTGCATCTTCGAGGGTGCACGCCCTTCGATCACCACCCAGGTCACCAAGATCAAGGACGAGGCTGCACTTCGGGCCAGAGCCGGGGCTTTGGGGCTCCGCGCCATCCTACCACAGACCTGGGATGTTCACTAATCTTCCTGTATTTACCCTGTAACTTGCCTCCTAGGAGGATGTACCAAACTCTTTCTCTTCAATACAATGAAACGCAAAAGTCTTTTGCGTTTTCTCGGAAAAAAAACTATTCTATTTGAAAATGCATGCAGTGCATCAAAACCAAATGAGTCATCTACTCACGTGGGATTGCCAATCAGTGAGTCTTATCAACGGGGTGGTTAAGATTTTCAATTAAACCATAGCTAACAGACACACGGCTGATCTGCCGAAGATCACAGTGCCTTTGTGCATGGATGCTGCCTCCACAATAATGCCCGTCCAGTGCACGGAGCAATGGCTGCACTCTTTGAAACAACCTGCTATGCTGCTAAACCTGGATATACCCAAATCACTCGACACCATAGATTGACCATTCATTTTGGAGGTGCTGTGAAAGCTAGGTTTTGGTACCCACTGGATACGGGGATTTGTGGCCTGCTCTCGACGGCCTCGAGTCGGATTCTTCTCAATGGATCGCCAGGAGATACCTTATGGAACAGATTAGGCTTGGGGCAGGGCGACCCGTTGTTGCCCATGATCTTTATTTTTTTTATGGACGTTCTTCATCACCTGTTTTTCCAGGCAGCGGATCTCGGAGCTTTGTCTCAGGCTCTCCGCTAGCACGCACAGGTATGTAGCAACGGCTCTCCCGCTTTGTTGAAGATGCTATGATCTTCTTGAGACACTCGGAGCTTGACATCAGTGCGTACTTGGCCATGCTGGAGGATTTCGGAATGGCATCGGGGCTGCATGTCAATCTGAATAAATGTGCTGCCCTACCGATCAGGCACCAGCAGGAGCATCTTCAGCTGACCTCCAACCATCTTTGTTGTCCGGAAGAAGCATTTCCTTGCACTTACCTGGGCCCATTACTAAGCATCCGAAAGCAGTCGGCGGCACAGCTCCAGGGGAAATTAGACGAGATGACAAACAGACTGACTTCATGGAGGGCCTCTACCATGGCCAAAGGGGGGAGGCTAGTCCTTGTGAAGAGAGTTCTGTGCGCATCCCCAGTCTACACCAAGATGCCGCTTGACCTACCAGCTAAGGTGGTGGAAGGGATAAACAAAATTCCTCTGGAAAGGTCATGCCGACGCCAGGGGCAGGCACTGTTGTGACCTGGCGTGCAGTCTGCACGCCGAAAAGGGCTGGTGGTTTAGGTTTGCCTAATCTGAAATGGCTGCACATGGCCCTGCGCTCGCGCTGGCTTTGGCTGAAGCATATCGGTGCTTCAAGGGGCTGTTTGGATTGAGCCCACACCCGCCCTACCAACACGATGGCGTGCCAAAATTTTGGGGAAGGAAACAGCCGCCCAGGAACTTGCCCGCATGCTAGTACAGAATCAGAACGGCTGGCCAAAAAATTGGTAGCTATCGGGAAATTCGGCTGCAATCCAAACGGTTGCCCAACCTGCGGTCAACAGCCAAAGGTTTGGAAGGGCGGCTTTTGGTAGCCATCCAAACAGGCCCCAAATCCCTGGAAGGAATTTAATCTGCAAGTGACACAAGATCTCCTGTTTAAGGCTAGATCTCCTGTTGTAGGCAATAGCAAGGCAACGCTTTTTTGGTTGGACCGTTGGCTGGATGGCGATAGGCTGCAGGACGAGTCTCTTAACCTTTGTGCATCTGTTCAGCCACGCCTCAAGACGAACCACACGGTGGCGGAGACGATCGTCAGAGGCCTCTGGATTGAAGACGTTGGGTCTGACCTTAGCCCGGAGGCATTACAGGAGTTCATTTCGGTGTGGACCAGACTGCTCTCTTCGAGACAACTGCTGGGATCAGAGACATGCTTTGTTGGTCATGGGAGAAAAAAGGAATTTTCTCGACTAGATCGGCATATAGAGCCTTCTTTGCCGGTTTGGCAGATGTGCCGATGGCCAAGGCAATATGGAGCTTGCGCGCTTTCGCTGCCCAGAACCGGTGCTGGACTTCAGACAGGTTGGCACAGCATGGCCTCCCCCATCACCAGAAGTGCCCTTTCTGTGACCAACACAGTGAAACACTAGAACATATGCTCCTCGGCTGTGTCTACACGTGTGCGATCTGGCACCGGGTTTTCAGTGTTTGGAGCAGGGTGGATGGGATGCCAAGGCCCAAGTATTGCTTCCTGGTAGGGAGAGCAGGCAACCAACCTATATGCATGAGGCATCTTTTTCATGAAGCTGCACCCAATGCCAGGGTTTCATTGGCATTAAGGAGGGGACAAAGGTGGTGGGAACGGCCAGTAACAGATCGAATCGAAGAGCTACTGGCGGCTACAGTTCTAGGTTGTTAGGAATATGCAACTTGTGTTCCCATGGGGCCATAGGCCAGTATATATACACGTACAGGTGAGAGAAATATTCAGAAAGGCCCTTATACAACGGTTAAAATATAAATCTACCCCCCCCCCCCCCTCTCAAACTCATGGTGGATCAACAACACTGAGTTGGAGATATAGAAGCCGTGTTGTGCTCTAGTCTGAGCCTGGGTGAAGAAATCCGGCAACTATAACTCGGAAGGCACATATTGAAGAGGAACCATTGAACCACCTGACTCTGACCCTGGACACTGGAGCGCACAAAGGAAGCATCAACACCAATATGCTTGGTGACCTAATGCTTCACAGGATTGCACGCAATATTGATAGTGTTATTAAGGAGTATTTTTTTAAGGAGTTATTAAGGAGTATTAGTATTAGGTCTAGGAGTCCTATTAGGCTATGTTCCTTCCCTTTTACCCCAAGTCTTGTGTAATATATATATTGCCCCCCTGGGCCTTGCAATAGAATCAAGTTGCATGCATAACATGGTATCAAAGCCTAGGTTTAGGCAGCCCCGTTGATAAGGAGGGCCGAGGTGGGCGCCCGCACAGGGCCCCCAAAATTCGGGGGGTCCACATCAGTAGGTATTAGGCAGCCTGTAATATATGTACAGTTTCCAGTTGTAATCAGTGAAAGAGAAGGTTTCCTTTTTAACGAGGGAAAGAGAAGGCCCAAAATAATCTATCGAGAAACGATAGAATTCAGATCCCTTCGCTATTGCTCAAAAAAGCATTCGCTCAATGGCTCATTGCCTACCTGTTCTGCTGATCGCCGCCTGCCTTTTTGAGTTTTTTATCGTAAGTCGTAACTGATCGTGCTGGTGCCATCATCGTGGAAGTGCTTGGCGGCGAGCCGGGCAGGATGGCGTTGCTGATCCCGCTCAGCCTGTCTATGTCATCAACGCCGAGCGAGTCCGGTGTTGGGAAGCGGAGAGGAGAAGGAAGCCGAGGAAGTGCATGAAGGAGGTGGGCTAGGGCGAAGACGAGAGCAAGGAGGAGACGGCCATATGCGGCAGCGATGGTGAGGACAAGAACAAAAGGGTAAGTCGATCTGATCTGATTTGATTTGTTGCACGAACTTTACTTATCTTCGAGTTGTAGATAAGAAAAAAAGTGGATTGAGATTTTGTTCAGCAACACATTATTCTTGTTGTAACCAACTGTTCATTATTAATCCATTTTTTTAACTGGGCTAGCTAATCCCGTTTCTACTAGAAAAGACTACCAGCACTAACCAGTTCATATCAGATAATTAGAAATAATGGGGATGGATACAAATATAACCTAATTAATTAGATCGACTCTAGCAAGTAGCAACCACACATGCATGTGAGCGATCCTTTCCATTTTAATCTCAAGCTATGAAAACGATATGTTATATGAACTATACAAATTTTAGAGTCCCAAATTAGATTTCGCCCTGGGGCCCCAAATTCCGGAAATGGCCTGGGTTTAGAGCATCTCCAGCCGCGCCCCCAACAGCCCCCCCCCCCCCCCCCAGGCCATTTTTTAGCGCCGGCGCTGAAAAAACGGCCCAGTCGCGCCCCCAGGAGCACAGTTTTCGCCGGTTAGGGCCGAAACTGGCACCGGCGGACCCAGGCCGAACCCGGCGCGCTGGGGGGCGCCGGGGTAATAGTTTTTGGCGCGAAAGAACGGCGGGTCCGCCGAGTCAGCGACCCCCCGCGCATCGTCGTCCTCATCGCCTCGGTTTCCCGCGGGGAATCAATGCCAAGGCTGCCGCCGGTCAGCCTTCCATTGATTCCTCACGTGCGGCGCAGTGCGGCGACGCGCCCTCTCCCGCCACGCGTACACACGTTTGCCGCCCCCCGGCCGCTATAAAAGCCGCCCCCCTCCCTTGCCGGTGGACGCACTCGCCCCGCAGCCCCTCTCTCTCGCCACCGACGATCTCTCTTCCCGTCTAGCCACCGCGCGCAAGCCCCGCCGATGGGAGAGCGGTTCCCCGGCGATGGAGCGGCGGCCAACGGCTTCGGCCGCCGCCACCTGCATGAGTGGGAAGCCAACCTCCTCCACGACGCGAACTACCCGGCGCCGCCCGACATGCGCGTGCCGGGGCGGTGGAGGCTCAGCGCCGGGGGCGTCCTAGTCCCCCTCGCAGCCCGACGTTGACCACCCTGGCTACTTCCACGCCGAGATCGACCGGGTTCGGGCCTCGCTGACGGAGGAGGAGCGGGACCTCCTGGAGTACACCACCGACGACCACGCGCACTGGGTGGCGTACTTCCAACGCCGGCAGGAGCGGCTCGCCTCCACCAACAACGCGCCGGTGGTAAGGGGGCGCAACAACAGCGACAGCCGCCACCTGTGGTGGGGCGCCCCCGGCCGCACGCTCCACGCCATCCTCGAGTACCTCGAGGGCGGCAACGATCCGCCGCTCCAGTACCCGGCGACCCCGGCCCCGGCCCCCCGCCGGAGTGGCGGCCCGTGGCTGCCGAGGTGCATGCTGGGCGGGTCCTCCTCCTCCTCCTCTTCCCATTCCTCCTCCCACTCCTCTGGGTCGCCAGCGCTCATCAGCGTCAAGGCCGAGCCCGTGGAAATGCCGCTCGGCCGGCGCACAGGCGGCGCCGCCCTCGTCATCAACGAGGGCGGCCGTGCCTCCTCCTCGGCTCCTAACTCCCGCCTCATCAAGCCGAAGACGGGGCTCGCCGCCGTGAAGAGCGAGCACGATGACGCGCTCGACGACGAGGCCGCCATGAAGTGGGCGCGGGAGGATTGGGCCCGGCTGGAGATGGAGCGCCAGCGCCGCGCCCTAGAGGAGATCGCCGCTCGCCGTCGTGGCCGCGATGAGGGAGGCGTCATCGTCCTTGAGGACAGCGACGACGACGCGCCGCCGCCGGCCAAACCAGTCCGCCAGGGCGACCCCGGGCAGGGGTCCAGCAGGGATGGCCGCGGAGTGAAGAAGGAGAAGGAGGACGACGACGACGGCGACTACGACGCCTTCAGCAAGCTCTTCGGCCTGTAGGCGCGGCAGCAGCAGTTTTTTCTTCCTTTTTAGTAGATTATGTTTTCAATATGCAAAAAAAAAAACTGTGGAACGCCTAAATATCGCCGAATCTATGTCGTGTTTGCCGAATTTTGGCCGATTCTGTCTTTAAACTTTTTTACAAAAGGGCGTCTGGGGGCGACCTGGGGGCGGCGGCTAGGAACCCGATCGCCCCCACGCCGAAGTTATCGCCAGTTCGCCCCCAAGCGGCGCTTTTTTCTAGCCCTTGGGGGGGCGAACGGCTGGAGATGCTCTTAGGTCTCCTCTCACGTGCCGCAACTCCACGCTCAATCTCAATCTGTCGTCCTCGATCGGATTTTTTTATCTCTCCTTCGATCGATCTCTTCGTCGATCAGATCGATTACAACACCTGAAAGTCGTCTCCCCCGACTCCCCAGGCAGCCACCGCCTCGAGCTGCTCTTGTCCAGCTCGCCCTAGGACGCCGACCCCTTCGTCCAGGAACTTGCAACTGCCTGTGGCAACTCTCCTCTGGCTGCCGCCCCTCCCCTGCACGCCCACAGGTCAACTCACCCAGCTAGCTGCCCACTGGAGCACGCCCACCTGCAGGTCTCCCTGGTACACTCGGCTGCTCGGCTCTATCTTCCACCCGGGTGTTGCTGCCTTCAGCCAGACGCTCCTACCTTCTCCAACACACTTGTGCCTTCCGCCAACACGCGCGGCGGTTGACCACGTGACCAAGATTGATTAAAAAAACAATGCTTTCATCGGTTATGCATCTTTCTTGCTGCCCACTCTCTTGACGGTGTTCCCTACACTGATCTTGTCTCGCGCATGCGTCGGCTTTCAGTGCTTGGTGCTCGTCCGCCTGTGACGACATCCCCTCCCAGCGTCTTCCGCGGGCTGTGGTGGTCACTCTCAATGACTCCTCTCGCGACATCCGCACATGGTGATTGTCACTCTACATCGACTCCCCTCGTGACTTTCACCATCCTTCTACAACATTGACCCCAAATATCAAAAGCTGTCCTTCTGAGGTACCATCTGCCCATCAAGGCTAACAAATTCTAAGTTCAAAAATTCAAGCGAAGAGACTTTTTTTTTCCAAAAGATTAGATTCATAGTTTAAAAAAGGATACGGAAATATGAAAATGAGAGCTTCCGTTCGTAAAATTTGTACAAAATGTCGACTGATTCGTAGGCGTGGATGAACCCGCCAACTCTCGTGAATCTTTGTATATCCCTTGTAACCTCATCCATCACGAAAACAAAAAGATAAAGATTCAATGCTGACCCTTGGCGCAACGCTAAAGCTGCTGCCTTGTGACCATGAGGTCATGGGTTCGAGTCCTGGAAATAGCCTCTTGCAGAAATGCAGGGAAAGGCTGCGTACAAAAGACCCAAAGTGGTCAGACCCTTCCCTAGACCCTGCGCAAGTGGAAGCTACGTGCACCGGGCTGCCCTTTTTATTCAAAGCTGACCCTTGGATAGTCATCAGTGTCGCCATCACTTGTGATTACACGATTCTATTTATTTATTTGTACTTAAAGTGTATCATTTATTCTTATTTTATTTATGGTTTTTCTACTTAATTAAGCTGCTTATGAAAGTTTACAATTTGTATTTAGAACATAACTAGCCAAAAATCCCACATAAATGCACACCTAGATGCAAAATGGTATAACATTAGAGTTGTATTGTACTAGTTATACAACTACAAATCTATAAAATTTCTAGAAAGTATAGTTGGGTTTGGTATACAACTTTAACAAGTCTTTATTTTCTCTAGTTTCACATCATTATGGTTTGGACTCATGAAGAGCAGTATAGGTATCCTTTCCTCAGATTATTAATGTGAAAAATTCAATCTCAGAACAAACTTTCTTGATGGTGACTTCCTTCAGAAAAAATAGACAGGTGTTGCCACGTGCATCACACATGCACACTTGCACAGCTAATAGTACAAGATTAGCAACATTTTATAGGGCTACTTAGCAACTTGATATGCACGATTACCTCAGCCGCCTCAGTGGTAGATGAAAGATACTGGTAATAATAACGACGAAGGGCATCAGGCACACAAGCTGAACTGTTAGTCCAAACATCAAGATCCTGATCAAGAACCTGCAAATGATGACTGAGCAAATCATAAACAGACTTTACATTCCAGAGTAAAGAAGATAGGAAAAGGATATGATCGTCTAAGTGGAAGTAAATAATTACTTTGCATGGATAACTCCTCTAAGATTATAAGAAATCCAATTAAATATGCTCGTCTAAAGTGCATTGACTACATGTAATGGCAGCATGCAAATGCAACTCTAGTGGATTTGCACCAGTTTCCACTTATAGTTGATTTCTAACAATAAGTGACATCATTCAGGAAAATGCATTGCAGCTCTCGGGTGCCACACACCCCTATATGAAAATAGCATTAAAAAAATATCAGGAAATTTCGAAAAATTCTGAAATTTTGGGATATGAAACCTGAGTGCCCGTTGTACACCCGTGTTCATTTTCGTGGGGAATGGGTGCCCGTGGTATCCGCGGCGTAGGAATTACGGTCCGACATACATTACATTCAGTTTTTTTTCTACACATAAGTTTTTTTTTTGTCTTTTTTACTGGCATTACCACGGGCACCCATTCCCCCCGAAACTGAACACGTGTGTACAACGGGCACCCAAGTTTCATATCCCAAAATTTCAGAATTTTTTGAATTTTCCTAATATGTTTTTTAATGTTATTTTCATATAGGGGTGTGTGGCACCCGAGAGCCACAAATCCTCATCCACATCATTCATATATACTTTATTTTCTGCTTTCCCTGTTTGGATAGCAATGAAGAACCTCTCATTCTCTCCCTTAAAGATCCCTAATAGCAACAAATGATCTAGCAAGCTGATAAGCATTATGACAAAACAGTTTCTAGCATCATCAACCTTGCCATGACAAATACTCCCTCCGTCCGGAATTACTTGTCGCAGAAATGGATAAAAATGGATGTATTTAGAATTAAAACACGTCTAGATACATCCATTTCTCCGACAAGTAATTTCGGACGGAGGGAGTAGAACATTAAATACCATTCTCCGTGAATTTTAAAAATAACTGAAAACACAAATTAAAAAATGATAAACATAAGGAGGAAGTTACAGCATGAAGATAAACGCCGAGACACAGATAATGCAGACCTCCTCAATGAAAGTCATGGCTGCAAGTCGATACCCAGCCAAAAGCAGGTATTCCTTTACAGCACAGTTCAGATCTTTCCGTTCATTATCTTTCAGAGGGCCTAATGCTGAAATTTTGACATCTCGTTGGTCCTGTTGGTTGAACCCTTCATGTGAAGAAGCATCTGAAAGAGGCCCTGTCATCAGTACTATTACATAGTCCAAAAGGAGTTAAATTGTTTGCTCTACAGCATCAAAGTGAAACGTGAAAGCACCAAAGCTTCTATGTCACGGAAATAATTGACCTTCTCGTGGAGTTCAAACAATAAACGAAAATGAAATGAGTGAATATAAGCTATCTAATTGGTGGAACACCATGCAAGGATTTTGACAGGAGAACCAGTGGCCAAGCCTGTGTACATTTACCAGCACATGGTGTGTACATTTACCAGCACATGGTTACTAGCAAAAGTCAAACTGTGCACTTTGAAGCAGGTATATGTCCTGGTCCAATGCCCATGTCAAATCAAGAGGTGAGAATTGGCATTCTATGTTTTAGTCATATATCTCATAATAGATAATCCATGGGCTGGTGTAAAACTAGCTAAAATGGGTTTGATGCACACTGTCACTAGGACTTTCCCTTTGTTATTCTATATGTATGTTACAACAGTTCCTAGCGAATACAATGACTCACTTTGGAATAGCCAAAATGCAATAGATGATGCCAATACAATCTAACCGGAGTCACTGGCACCAGCGGACCACCTACCTGCTCTTCAAGAAGAAAGTGTTACATTTTTCGTTTAATCAAATTAACAGGTCTCAAGCGAGGTTGTGTGGACATTGAACAAAGACAATACATAATCAATTATTCCAATTTAGCAAAATCTGTATTACCAAAGCTCCTACGGACGCCTCCAGTACAGCCCACGCGGAATGCTTATTAAGTATCGCAGATCTGCCTTTCGTTTTTCTTTCTTGAATACTCACAAGCATGAGTTTCATATATTAAGATCTGCCTTTATTTTCATTGTCTGTAATTGTTCTCGTTTTATCTAAACTATAGTTTTCATTCAACAAGGAATTAAAGATGTTTGTGTTTTCTTGGAATCTTGAATAACCTGCCATCACTAGGATATTTTTTCATCTCTTTATAGCATTATCACGTTCTTATATAAACATTCATCGATATCTCCAGTTGACAACACACGCGATGTGGCATCTTGGAGACAGAGAAATGCTACAACATCAAAAGCAATAGCAAGCAAATATATCATTTCCAAAGAGACGAACCAATTGTATTATCAGGAGATGATTCTTGTTGCTTTTGCAACTCAAGCTTCAAGCATGTAAGGTCTTCCTTGGCTAGTCGGAGATCATACTCAGTGAGTGCCAACTTTTCTTCTGCTGCAATTTTCTCTTCTAGCAAACTCTGTGGATCAGCACCTGTAAAAAAGAACAGACATGATTCATCACACAGACCTGCTAATAAAGCTAGTACCTTGCAATTATATGTGCCTGGATAAGTATCACAAAAAACGAGCCAACGGATTAAACTGGATTCCCTCTGAATCCAATGTAAATCCTTTCAGACACTGAGACAATCTCAAAGGTGATATTTTGACCATCAATTTCTACAAATATATTGTTTCACATAAAGTTGTGTAAACTTCCTACATATGATAAAAGTATATTTTTATGATGGATCCCAATTTGATGCTGCCGATGTTGGTAATTGTTCTATATTGATAGTCAAGCATGAAAATGTTTTTCCTGGCACAGATTCTAAAGGGACTAACATTTGGTATCAGAGGAAATATTACATCACACTAAAGTCTAGACAAGTAACTACTTCACTTTACTCATCCATCGCATTCCTCAGACCTTATTTGTTTAGTTTGACACATACAGAAGTAACGTCTGGGTGTAAAGAGATCTAACCCAATACATGTGTTGTTGTTCAACAAGTGACATGTCAGTATCAAGGTATGCAGGTGAGAGAATCGACACAGACAACTAAGCGGGCACTTTTACTTCCACCATCTCAAAAAATTACCAATGACCACATACTGAATGTTTTGTTCTATAGTTTCTTTTTCACTTAAAAGTTTATTGGTACTACTATTATACGCCACTGCAGATAATATTCCTTGCAAAGAATGTGAATTGATTGCGGAGGTACATTGCATAACAGAGTTACAGGATAAATTTAACACCGCGCAAGAACAAGGAAGTAAGTTCATCTCAAACCCGATCATAGAGAAGGCGGGCCTGTCAGAGAAGGCAAGGTCGCAATTACTACAAAACACCCGCGAGATCCAGCCAGCGCGCAGCGGAGGCACGCGAGTCAGAGACACACTGCGTGATCTTCCGTCGGGTGGGGAAAAGAACCGGGAGCTCGGACAGAACAGGAACGGGCAAATGGTGGTACCGGGCGGTAAGGAGGAGGCGCGAGCGACCAGGTCGGGGGGAAAGAAGGCGGGGTCGGAGAAGAATGAGCGGAGGCGGAGCGCCTGCGCGTGGCGGCCGTCCTCCTGCAGCTCCTGTAGCAGCTCGAGCGCCGTGAGGTGGTACTTCTCCTCCAGCAGGAAGTTGACCACGCAGTTGCACAGCGACGCCCACCGCTCCTCCGCGGCGCCGCCCACCGCCTCCATCCTCGTCGGACTCCCTCGGATCCGCTCGTTTGTCGGCGTTGGTCTGCCTGACTCAATCGCGGCCAGGACGAGGAGAGTCGGAAGACGAGCGGCGGCCCCGCGTCAGCATGTCGCAGTACGGCGGGGCGGATCTCGAGCGGGCGACTCGAGGCGGGTGGGATTGGAAGGAAGAGGGGAATTGGAAGAAGCGCCAGTGGATGGACGAAGGGGATCGACTGGCGAGAAAACGGATGACTGGGATGCAAGCTGGCCAGCACTTATCGGCCTCATCTCCTATGGAAACTAGAAACTACTGCTTTCTAGATGAGCAATTCGAGACGAAGGGAGATTTGATTGTATATTTAAACTAGGTAATTGTTCGTGCGTCGCAACGGAAGGATAATAATCAACCAAGAGCTTTTTACCCTTCTATTGCTACAGTATAAAACATGTGCAATACATGTATTAGTTGAAATAGACATATATAGATTGTATATATTTAAATCCCCGCAAAAAAAAGATTGTATATATTTAAATGCACATGCATTCCTACGGAGAACAAAATAATACGATTACCAAAATGCAACTTTCTCATTTCCTAATTAATCTGGGGCAACTTGTTCCACCATGAACTATCTTTACGCTCAAGAACCAACAAAACCTAGTTAGTGTAACAATCAAATGGCATCAATAAAATAGTCCTTCATATCTACTTTCTTATGCATTTTTTATGGACAGATTATGATTAAAAAAACAGCATTATTCAACTCCTTGCACATATCTGAGGCAAAAGACGAAACCACGGTAATTACCCAATTCAAGGGCGAAGAAGATACATAATTTAGTTCATCGCATATCTGCATGAAAAGAATAGTCATGGTTAAACTGTACAAACCATTGCATCGCTGCTTTATGCAGTTGTGCCCACTATGGTCTTTTCTCTAACAAAAAAACATTGAATAACAACTTTTCATGAAAGTGTACGTGGGGGCAACATGCACTCTCCAAGGTAACCGCTGAACACAGTATATTCCCTTGGCTTCCTTCCATCTTCACATAACTCATCAACTTCATGTTTTTCTCTCCATAGCTTACAAAAAGAATTTGCTTAGCAATATTCCGGTCTATAGCACCACCTTTCCTCTTTGCAGAAAATTTGAGAATGAAAAAAGAAAATTTAGAATGGTTATTTTAAAACTACCAAAAAAAATAGATGTGTGTTGTGTGACGTGATTTAAGACTAAGAGGCATTCGAAAGCATTTTTTGCATGCTCAAGGCGGCCATGAAATGTTCAGCAAACAATCTATGAAAAGAAGAAAAACTTGCTAAATGACAATAGTACTAATAAATTATGCATATAATAGATATGGGCATGCCCTGATTATTGACATAAGTGCAACACATCTCTCCCCTCACAATCACTACAACAGATGACACAAATTAGGACTGGGCTATGGGTACTGTACAAGATCATTTTTTGTATGGAGCAAGTCCAAAAGATGCCCAATACTACAAATGACAAGGCACAACATGTTTAGCTTTTCGACCAAGATAATAGAGACCCATAGTTCATGGCAAGAACCATACTCGTGAGGAAGGAACAGACTCAAGGCCCTTCAATGGCCATGGATTTGAGTGAACCCTAAATCTGTCTTCTAATCTGTTGAGTGCAAAGCCCTAATTACGCAGCGGGGAGTTTTAAATACGATGCACTAATCCTATGAATCCTCGTGTGGAGGCTGGTCCCCTTCTTCTACTCTTGCGTAGCCTCCATGGCACACAATCCTTTCTCCTCCACACCTGAGTGACGAATGGAGAAGGAAACATAATTCAAACTGAGAACAGATCATGTGTGGGACTGCACCAATGCTCTCGTGTGTTCCAAGGAGTTTTGCCTTGTATACTCTTGTTCTTTTGTCTGTGTACTATAGTTGTCAAAGAGTGCCCTGAGAACTTGTAGCCGTCACCGATTGTGGTAGAAAGTAAACACAACTGTGAACTTGCTCTTGCGCGGCCAAGATAGTGTGTTACCTTCGACCAATCGCAAATCAGTCGGCCGTGCTGCCGCCGACGGCCGAGCTCTGCTTCGACATAGCCACCGACGCCCGAGTTCTCCACACATAAGTATTCTAATTGGAAAAAGGAGCAGCATGTTCCTGTTGTTTGCAATATAACTGAATTAGCTAAACAGACAACCCCCATCTTTCTGAATCTACGAAGATGGCACGACAGGGAACGAAGTGCTCACAGGACCAGCTTAAATTCGCACCATCAGATATGGATGCTCTCCTTGGCCTATGGAAAATAGCCTCTACCGGCGACGGCTGAGACGAGGCCGAGCGGATTCGTCCAGACGAGATTCCGCGCAACCGCCGCTGGATCAAAGGAAGTCGTCCTCGTTAGCGTCGGATGACACGGGTGTATGGGGAGGAGGGGGAGAAGGTGGGCATCTTCACCTCGGCTTATGTAGAATAGGCGGCGGATGGGATGAAGCCGAGATCGGATTCTTCCCAGCGAGATTTTAAGCGACCATGGCTGGATAGTAGGACCGTCGTCCTCCTTGGCATCGGATTGTGCAGCGGTAGGGGAGGAGGGAGGAGGTGGGGCGAAGTCTCAGGTGGTGGCGGCGGGCGAGAGTAGCGCTAGGCGCTTAGGGCATTCTCTCATCGCAAGGGAAAGGTTGGGCCAGGACGGGACAGAAAACTAGGCTGACTTTCGCTCGTTGTTTCGGATTTAAAAAAAAAACAAGAAAAACTGTGCTCGCGAGGGAAGGGGGGTCGACGAAGGGTGGGTAGACGTAAGAGGGGAGACGAAACCTTACATAATTTTTAGGTAGTAGAGATTAATAAATATAATATATTGTTTTTTGCGAGGAATATAGCATATCACTGATCATATAATATTTGCACTCAGTTACCTACTGGTAGGAAGCAAATGTGAGAAAAGAAAATTTGGTACGAAAGGACACATGCATTCATGTCATTAATTTGTAGTCTATTGAGACGATGCATGTGCTCTAAAATAGTGAATGAGGACTACGAAGATGCCTAGGAGCACACGGCGACTATGCGTATTGGTATCTCACCCATTCAATTGCCTCGGGATTCCAACCATTATATTACATTCACACGTATTGAATGTATTTTGCCAGGTACCAACGGTTTCGGTATCAAATGAAGTATAAGGTGTGTTCGTGTCCTGACATGTCGTGCACCATGCACGCATCGTTCTAACTCCATCACCCAACAACTAGGAGTAACTTTAGTTCAGAAACTATCTTGATATATGTACCGACAGTGACTTTTTGGACCTACTAATCCAGAGTATTAATGAACCGGGAGTAAGTTTGGTAAAGAAACTGCATGCATGCATGTGAGACCCTCAAAGGTAGAACTTTCATGCGTGTGCGTTGGTCCACACCCAACACAACTTTATGTGCTTCTACATAATTTCCTAGGAATTAGTATTGAAACAAATAAATAGATCTGAAAGATTTTTCAACACATTTCATGTTGTTTTTTTATCTTAAGTGAAAAACTGAGAACTTCGTGGTAATAATTCTTAAAACACTTTCATAATAATCCCAGGATTTTTTCAAAAATCCCAGAAATCATTCTGGCAAAAAAGCTAAGAATTTAATAATAATAATAATACAAATTCTAAAAAGGTACAATTAATCGTCGCAATCAAAACTAATGTATGCCGTCACACATACACAAACGAAATTGCCACAAGCCATCGATAAAAAAGACAATTCCTACCTTCACATTTTACAGTGCTTCACTACTAGAAAAAAGCCTAGCAGTAGCGTGGGTTAAACACGTGCCCGCGCTACTGCTACGATGCTACAACTAATGTTTAGCAGTAGCGCGGGTCGGAACGCGCTACTACTATCCTACATAGCAGTAGCGTTGGATAGTAGCGCATGTCCGTCCAGCGCTACTGCTACACCTACCTAGCAGTAGCGTCTCATTAACCCGCGCCACTGCTAAAATTTTCTGTATTTTTTCTTCTGCGTATTGGCGCTGTATTTGTACAGGTTTTATACAGTATTCTCATCATACGATTTTATGATCATGATGAGTTATTATATCAGTGGGTGAAAAAGACGTGGATTAGATTCAAGTGTAGGCAACATGGTGCAGATCGAAAGTACAACTAATCCAAACTTGATCACTTTAGTTTGGATTAGTAGTACTTTCGATCTGCACCATGTTGCCTCCACTTAAATCTAATCCACGTATATTTCATCCACTGATATATATAATAACTCATCATGCTCATAATGATATAACAACTCAGCATCATCATAATAATAATAACTCATCATCGTTATCATAATAACAAGTCATACTCATCATCATCATAGTCATCTAACAACTTCTGCTTGTTATCATAATAACAAGTCATACTCATCATCATCATAGTCATCTAACAACTTCTGCTCGTTATCATAATAACAAGTCATACTCATCATCATCATAGTCATCTAACCAACCCTAGTTAATTGTTCTTAACACATGATCATGAGTATTAGCTAGGACCTGCTACCCTCTCTAAGGTAAAATAGCATAAAACAACATAGCCCCTGACTCTCCATTATGGAGAATGGAGATTATCATGTCTCCAATTCGTGGGCTTCGCACCATGTTGCCTTCAAGTAGCTCCCTATGATTATTCATAATTTTTTCCATCCTTTGATTGTGAGGTCTTCATCTCTTTTAGAAATCGTGTATGCATAGCGAAGAACCGTAGGCAGGCTTGGTCGTAAGCTCATAATATCAATGTGACCTTTCGTATGCATCAGATGAGGCACACAATCCTTTGGGATTTTCTGTTGAAGAGAATAATAATAACGTAGTAAGCATAGTTTAGCTTTAATTAGAAGAATGTATGCAAAAGATGCACTGGTGTCATAATAGTAAAAAATCTTACCATGCCATCTCCATGGATGTTGCTGTAGTTCAACACATGGACTAGTGGCATGTATTGGCTATAATATGGAGGAATTTCGTAATTCTTATTGAAAGTCTCAACATCAATAATAAATGAGACAAGATAATATTTCTCCTCGTAAGTTAGTTCAGAGCCATCAGTGTAGTAGGTTTTGTCTACTACTTTTCGTACATTTTTTGACGAATGGAAATAAGCTGTCAATGGAAATAAGTTGTCAAGTATTTTTAAATAAACAATATAAATTACTTAATAAATATGTTTGAGAAACTCAAATAGAGGTAGAAGTGGAAGCGTATCAACATCGACCCAAATGTCGATATTATCTTAGTCGATATTATCTTCATCGATGTCATCTTCAGGATCACCAAGATCGAAGGTGACATGCATACCATCCTGAAAATCATACGCCTTGCATAGTGATGTCCAATTCGAGCAACCAAAATGGGAGTAGGTCATCGCATTGTATAGCTTTACGTCAAAAGCATAACCATGATGGGTCCTGAGGTGAACTCTCTTTATCTGCATATTCTCATGATCTTCGAAATCCAGCTTCTCCAAGACATAATGTCTTGCATGGTAGGGGATGCACTAGTCGAATTGTAGAAAGCGGAAATTACACGTTGAAGAAGCAGAAGTCATGCTTAATTACGAAAAAAGACTTGTCGTCGTTGCGTACCGTATAAACATCGAAGGTCTCGTCGAGCTTAATACTGAAGCGCCGACCTCTTCCAGGTGAGGCCTGTCGCATAGACCCCGGTTGTTGCCGCAGTACTCGCACTCAGGGATCATATCGTCATCAGACATTTCCTATGTTCATAATTCAAAGATTAAACTTCTGAAATTCAATATATGTACTACAAAAACTAAATTAGATCATTATTATTCATCATGGGTTGACTATCGGTCTGTCGAGTCTTTTCTTGAAAACTCTCATATCATGTGGTGTATATGGTGGACACTCCCTCACAGTTATTTTCGACCGTCGGTGATGGTCGCTTCCCCTCCTTCTCTCATGCATTACCAAGGTATATCACGAGCAAAAGAAAGAGGAAGCGACCCCCACGACAACAGTCGGGATTCTTCCTCTCTGACATTTGTGACCATCGGTGATGGTAGCTCCTACTTTCATTCGAAAGTGCATTACACCAAAATGTCTAGCACCTTCGAATAAAGAAGAAGCTACCCACACGACAACAGTCGGGATTCTTCATCCTCTCTCATATATGGTGGACACTCCTTCAATGATTTTTCGACCGTCGGTGATGGTCGCTATTCCTCCTTCCCCTAGTGCATAACAAAGGTCTAGCACAAGGATAAGAAGGAGAAGCGACCCCCACGACAACAGTCGACATCCTTCCTTCAAGAACAGACCAAAAGTCACACAAGGAGCCCCGACAGAATGACAGTCAACCCGTTACATATATCGAGTAATGACATAAAAAATTACCTATGGTTTGCCGGAATGTCATTTAATTCCTGTTCTGGCAAATCACGGGCACTCGATATTTCCTACTTTATAGCACAAGTCATGCTAAAGTTCACGGAAAAATCCGGCATGACCTTTGCTAAAATAGGACATATCGAGCGCCTGAAATTTATCGGAACGGAAATGAATCAACACTCCGGCAAAACATAGGCCACTCAGATTTTCCCTGCGATACAAATATGTCCATACACATTGTCACAGATACTTATCTACTACTAGTACATCTATGAAACCGCATAGACCACATAGACCATGTTTACTCACTATAGACGATTGATACGTCTCCATCGTATCTACTTTTCCAAACTCTTTTGCCCTTGTTTTGGACTCTAATTTGCATGATTTGAATGGAACTAACCTGGACTGAAGCTGTTTTCAGCAGAATTGTCATGGTGTTATTTTTGTGCAGAAATAAAAGTTCTTGGATTGACCTGAAAATTTACGAAGAATATTTTTGGAATATATAAAAAATATTGGCGAAAGAATCAACCAGAGGGGGCCACCAGAGGCCACAAGCCCTGGGGGCGCGCCCTACAGGCTTGTGGGCCCCCTGGAGCCCCTCCGACCTCAACTCCAACTCCATAAAACCCTATTCGGGGAGAAAAAAATCAGAGAGAAGGATTCATCACGTTTTACGATACGGAGCCACTGCCGCCTCCTGTTCTTCATCGGGAGGGCTGATCTGGAGTCCGTTCGGGGCTCCGAAGAGGGGGGTTCATCGCCATCATCATCACCAACCTTCCTCCATCACCAATTTCATGATGCTCACTCCCATGTGTGAGTAATTCCATCGCAGGCTTGCTGGACGGTGATGGGTTGGATGAGATTTATCATGTAATCGAATTAGTTTTGTTAGGGTTTGATCCCTAGTATCCACTATGTTCTGAGATTGATGTTGCTATGACTTTGCTATGCTTAATGCTTGTCACTAGGGCCCGAGTGCCATGATTTCAGATCTGAACCTATTATGTTTTCATGAAAATATTTGTGTTCTTGATCCTATCTTGCAAGTTGTAGACACCTATTACGTGTTATGACCCACATACCCCAAGGTGACAATAATTGGGATTCTTTCCGGTGATTATCGTAGTTTGAGGAGTTCATGTATTCACTAAGTGCTAATGCTTTGGTCCGGTTCTCTATTAAAAGGAGGCCTTAATATCCCTTAGTTTCCATTAGGACCCCGCTGCCACGGGAGGGTAGGACAAAAGATGTCATGCAAGTTCTTTTTCATAAGCACGTATGACTATATATGGAATACATGCCTACATTATATTGATGAATTGGAGCTAGTTCTGTGTCACCCTAGGTTATAACTGTTGCATGATGAATGCCATCCGACATAATTATCCATCACTGATCCGTTGCCTACGAGCTTTTCACATATTGATCTTTGCTAAGTTACTTTTCCGTTGCTACTGTTACGATCACTACAAAACTGCTACTGTTACTTTTGCCACCGTTACCGTTACTTCCATACTACTTTGCTACTAAAAAATTTGCTGCAGATATTAAGTCTTTCAGGTGTGGTTGAATTGACAACTCAGCTGCTAATACTTGGGAATATTCTTTGGCTCCCCTTGTGTCGAATCAATAAATTTGGGTTGAATACTCTACCCTCGAAAACTGTTGCGATCCCCTATACTTGTGGGTTATCAAGACCTTTTTCTGGCACCGTTGCCGGGGAGCATAGCTCTATTCTCTGAGTCACTTGGGAGTTATATATGTTGATCACTATGAGGAATTTGAAAGATAACAAAACCAAGATTTTTCCCTCTACTACGAGGGGAGGTAAGGAACTGCCATCTAGCTCTGCACTTGATTCACCTTCTGTTTTGAGTAGGCTTGCGACACTGCCACATGCTATTAATTCTAATATGTCGCAAGTAATTGATGATGCTACTTCTGCTATGCATGATGCTTATGATGATACTTTGCTTGATAATACTGTGTCATTGGGTGAATTTCTTGATGAACAACTTGCTAGAGTTAATGCTGAAACTGATGATATTTCTGAAACTGATGAAATTATTGAAACTGAACACTTTGAGACACCTGCTAGATCTAGCTCTCCTAGATATGAATTGCCTGATATACCTGAGGGTTATGTTATGGATGGAGAGCTAGCTAGGGACTTTCTTGCTTGTAAGGATAGAGATGATCTTAAGAAATTACTACGCAAGTGGAAAGAAAAATCTTTGAATGCTAGAATGCAATATGATCCTAAGTTTGCTACTTCACCTATCTTTGTTACTGATAAGGATTATGAATTCTCTATCGATCCTGAGTTAATTACTTTGGTTGAATATGATCCTTTCCATGGTTATGAATCTGACACTGTTGTGGCACACCTTACCAAATTGAATGATATAGCCACTCTATTTGCTCATGAGGAAAAAATTCGCTACTACTATATTCTTAAGTTGTTTCCTTTCTCGTTAAAGGGTGATGCTAAGATATGGTTTAATTCTCTTGCTCCTGGTTGTGTGCGTAGTCCCCAGGATATGATTTATTACTTCTTTGAAAAATATTTTCCTGCTCATAAGAAACAAGCTGCTTTACAGGAAATATTTAACTTTGTGCAAATTGAAGAAGGGAGTCTCCCACAAGCTTGGGGGAGGCTTCTCTGATTACTTAATGCTTTGCCTGATCATCCTCTTAAGAAAAATGAAATACTTGGTATCTTTTATAATGGACTAACCGATGCTTCTAGGGACCACCTAGATAGTTGTGCTGGTTGTGTTTTCAGGGAACGAACCGTTGAACAAGCTGAAGTGCTATTGAATAATATATTAAGTAACGATAATGATTGGACTCTTCCCGAACCACCTCCTAAGCCAACTCCGAAGAAAAGAGGTATTCTATTTCTCAGTCCTGAAGATATGCAAGAGGCAAAGAAATCTATGAAAGAAAAATGTATTAAAGCTGAAGATGTTAAGAATTTACCACCTATTGAAGAAATACATGGTCTTGATAACCCGACACAGGTAGTAGAGGTAAATTCTCTCTATAGATTTGATGAAGGTGATATTCCTCATAACAAGTCTGCTAGTCAATGCTTGGGTGAATTTGATAACTTTATTGTTAAACAAGAAAATTTCAATGCTTATGTTAGTAGACAATTGAAACGAAATGCTTATATGCTTGACTGCTTGGGTGACTACATGTGTAGAACTATTAATGATCTCAAAATTATTAGTAAACATGCCTCCATGGTAAAAACTCAAGTAGAACAAGTTCTCAAAGCACATAATGATTTGCTAAATGAGATGAATAATAAGAACAATGATCATGCTGTTAGAGTTATGACTAGAGGTGGTAAAATGACTCAGGAATCTTTGTACCTTGAGGGCCATCCTAGGAGAGTTGAGCAAGATTCTCAGAGAATTAATACTGATGCACCTAGTCCTAGTAACAAAAAGAAAAAGAAAACTGATAGGACTTTGCATGCTTCTAGTGAACCTGTTGTAGACACACCTGAGAATCCTAATGATATTTCTATTTCTGATGCTGAGACACAATCTGGTGATGAACATAAACCTAGTGATAATGTTAATGATGATGTTCATGTTGATGCTCAAACTAGTAATGATAATGATGTGGAGATCGAACCTGTTGTTGATCTTGATAACCCACAACCTAAGAATAAAAGATATGATAAGAGAGAATTCATTGCTAGGAAACATGGTAAAGAAAGAGAACCATGGGTTCAGAAACCATGCCCTTTCCTCCTAAACCATCCAAGAAAAAGGATGATGAGGATTTTGAGAGCTTTGTTGAAATGCTTAGACCTATCTTTTTGCGTATGCGTTTGACTGATATTTTGAAAATGTCTCCTTATGCTAAGTATATGAAAGATATTGTTACAAATAAAAGAAAGATACCGGAAGCTGAAATTTCCACCATGCTTGCTAATTATACATTTAAGGGTGGAATACCAAAGAAACTAGGAGATCGAGGAATAACAACTATACCATGCTCCATTAAAAAACTATGTTAAAACTGCTCTATGTGATTTGGGAGCCGGTGTTAGCGTTATGCCTTTCTCTTTATATCGTAGACTTGATTTGAATAAGTTGACACCAACTGAAATCTCTTTGCAAATGGCTGATAAATCAACTGCTATACCCATCAGTATTTGTGAGGATGTGCCTGTCGTAGTTGCAAATGTTACTATTTTAACAGACTTTGTTATTCTTGATATACCCGAGGACGATAGTATGTCGATCATCCTTGGTAGACCCTTTTTGAATACTGCAGGAGCTGTTATTAATTGCAACAAGGGTAATGTCACTTTTCATGTAAATGGTAATGAGAATACGGTACACTTTCCGAAGAAACAACCTCAAGTTAATAGCATCAATTCTATTGGAAAATTTTCAACTATTGCTATTGGAGGATTTGAATTCCCTATTCCTACTGTCAAAAAGAAATATGATATCTTATTGTTGGGGACATGCATATCCCCGTTGAGGTAACCTAGTGTTATTCGAAAATTCTCCAGTTTCATGTCATTCGGAAGAAGTTTGTTAATAAGACTTGATCAACCTTGTTAATGGATTCCTTTTGATGGGCATGAGATGGATGAATTTAGAAAGCACAACTTTCTGTACCCACTTTTTACTTTCTGTTATTTAGAATAAATAAAGCAAAAATACTATTTTCTGCCTGTTCTCTGAATTATCCTTGCAATAAAAAACTGTCTCAAAAATAAAAGTTCTCCAAATGCCCTGAAAATTTAGTATGATTTTTTGTGGAATATTTAAGAATTTTTGGCACTGAGAACACACCAGGGGGCAGTACCAGTGGGCCACAAGCCCACAGGGCGCGCCCACCCCCCTAGGCGTGCCTGGGTGTCTTGTGGGCCCCACATGGGTCCCCCTTAGTTATTCCAGCACCCATTCACTTCGTTTTCCTCCAGAAAAAATTATCCCGTTGCTCAAACCCGTGTTCTAGCTCATTTTGTTGCCATTTTTTATCTCCTTGCTCAAAGCTCCATTCGCAAAACTGTTTTGGGGGATTGTTCTTCGGTATGTGACTCCTCCAATGGTCCAATTAGTTTTTGTTCTAGTGCTTTATATATTGCAAATTTTTGCTACTGTGGTGGCCTTATTCTTGAGCTTGCATGTCAAATTTATATGGTCCAAAGTAGTTTTGATGCATGATATAGCCTCTAGACACTTGTAGGAGTAGTTGCTATCAATCTCGTTGAGTTTTGTTCACTTTTATTTTGAGTCACTAAAAATTTCAGAAATTTTCCAGAGGAAGGAAAATGTTTAGGAGGATATACCAAGGGGGTTCCTCGACGAAGAAGGCCCCAAGACTTGCAATACGTGAGCCAGACCTTGAACCACCGAGGGAAGCTCTAGTGCAGCCTTGTGAATGGCCGTCAGATCGGTTCATGGTTCATGCTGGATTTAAGGAGGAATTTGACGCATACGTACAAAATGCTGGCCTTGAAGACTTCATGTCAGATAAGTGTCGGCAGTACTATCACCTCACTTATTCATTTGTGCGAAGATTTAAGTTTACATCCCAGCGCAATACTCATTCTATTCTATTTGATCTTTATGATAAATCTTATACCATGGACCTAGAAGATTTTAGTGTTGCATGCAAAATTCCACAATGGGGCATTTATAGTGAGCCTCGTAAAATTGATTGTTCCGAGTTCCTTGCTAGCATCACCAGGGGAAAAACTAGAAATGTAACACAAGCTACTATAGGGAGTATTCACTTTCCGACTATACATTATTTTGCCCTCTTTATAGGTAGATGCATTAATGGTAAACATGATCATAGCCACCTTTGTGCGTCAGATCTTAGTGTCCTCAAGTGTGCGGTAATGGGTGATAGACGATATAACTTGGGGGCAATTGTTGCAAGGCGGTTACATAATAATGCTAAAAATGGAGATTTCTTTGGTGGGATTTATGCCACTCGGTTAGCTAATTATCTTGGGGTACCCATTAGAGAAAATGATGTTGAGTTACCACCCGCTTACCTTGATAATGATGCTTTGGCCCATTACCAGTTTCTTGAGAGGAGCGAATAGGCCCTCTTGTACCGACTGGTTTTTGACAGGGAGCGTGTCTTCTATATTACGCTTCCCGCTCCTGCCTTCTTTAACTTTCAGGTAAAACGGAGATACTTCATAACCAGAGAGGAGGTAGATGAGTATGAGAGAGAGGGGGAGGCCGCTCGCCTCCACGTTGCAGCCCTTCAGGCAGTGGCGGCCGCAGCTCAGTACAATCCCAACTACGATTTTGGATACTATCTAGGCCAGCCGTGGCCCTAGACCAACTTAGGCCAAAAGCCTAAGCTTGGGGGAGTATGAATTTCTCACCGATATTACATTCATGTTCACACACTCATTTCAGTTGTCGGTGTTCATACTTTTTCATTGTATTATCCATGTTAGTTTATTTCTTTTTCTCGCTTTCTTCTTGTGTGTTTGAAAAACTTTGAGAAAATCCAAAAAAATTAGTTCTCTCGCTTCTTTTTAGTTTTTCTTTGTTTAATTTAGTAGTAGTATTAAAAGAAAACCCAAAAAGATTTCTCGTTCTTCTTTTGCTTGTTGGGAGCTTTCCCGTGTAAATAGTTTTTTTTTGTTCTTGTTTTACTTTCTTCAGAAAAATAAAAACTTCAAAAATATTTCAGTGTGTTTCTTTGAAATTCTTTTCTTTTTCTTTGGGTCGTAAGGAGAAGACCACGATGAAAATGTTGAGTGGCTCTCATATGCATTATTGTTGATCTAACAGAGAGCCCATATTACCTTGTCTTCTCCTTTGAATAAATGTTTGCAGATTCCAGCTTAGTCCAATGCACGTGCACTCTTATTATTATTCACACCGTTCGGTCGTGCAAGTGAAAGGCAATAATGACGATATATGATGAAATGATTGAGATGGAGAAAAGCTGGTACGAACTTGACCTATTTTGTTTTTGTAAATATGATTAGCTCATCGTTCCTGATTCAGCCTATTATGAATGAAACATGTTTGCAATGACAACTAGAGATTATAGTTACTCATGCCATGCTTAATTAGCTAGGAGTGTATAATGGTTTGGCTTGTGTGCCAACATGAAAATTAAAATGGTTATGATGTAGTATGATAGTATGGTATCGTCCTTTGAATGATTTAGTGGCTTGACTTGGCACATGTTCACGCATGTAGTTGAATCAAAATCAACATAGCCTCCACGATATTTATATTCATGGTGATTTATATCCTACTCATGCTTGCACTCAATGTTGGTTAATCTCAATGCATGTTTATGACCGTTGTCGCTCTCTAGTTGGTCGCTCCTTAATCTTTTGCTAGCCTTCACTTGTACTAAGCGGGAATATTGCTTGTGCATCCACTTTCTTAAACCCAAAGTTGTTCCATATGAGTCCACCATACCTACCTATATGCGGCATTTACCTGCCGTTCCAAGTAAATTTGCATGTGGCAAACTCTAAACCTTCAAATAATAATCTGTTTTGTATGCCCGAATCGCTCATGTAGCGACTGGGGGTTGTCAGTATCTTCCATGCTAGGTGGGTTATTCTCACGATGAGTGTTGATTCACTTGACATTCATGAGGAAAGTGGCTGGTAATCGGGAAGCACAATTCCATGCTCGAAATCAAATCAAAATATAAATTTAAACAAAACCCCCCCAGGATTGTTGTTGGTATGGACGGTACTGTTGTTTTGGATCAGCCGTGGAGTGTGATTGTTGGTGGAGGGGGAGTAAAAACTTTACCATTCTGTTTGGGAACTGTCTATAATGTATCTAGCATGGAAGATAGTGAGATCTCTTGGTTGTTATGTTGACAATGAAAGCATACCGCTCAAAATTATATTCATCTCTGTTTTAAAAGCTCGAGCTCTGGCACCTCTGCAAATCCCTGCTTCCCTCTGCGAAGGGCCTATCTATTTACTTTTATGTTGAGTCATCATCCTCTTATAAAAAGCACCAGTTAGAGAGCACCACTGTCATTTGTATGTGTTGTTATTAATTGATATTGAGTATGAGTGTGACTGGATCTCTTTTGCCATGAATTACAATGTCTAGTCAGTCCTTAATCTCCAGGGGTGCTCTACATTTATGTTTTGCGGTCTCAGAAAGGGCTAGCGAGATACCATTTTACCATATTATATCATGATTGTTTTGAAAAAGTGTTGTCATCCGAGATTTATTATTATTGCTTGCTAGTTGATTATGCCATTGATATGAGTAAATGTGAGACCTAAATGTTATTGTGAATATGGTTAGTTCATAACCTTTGCTGAAAACCTGAATGTTGGCTATACATATTTGCAACAACAAGATCAAACAGAGTTTGTAAAAGTTTTTCTTTGTCACTTTCAGTTTGTCAACTGAATTGCTTGAGGACAAGCAATGGGTTAAGCTTGGGGGAGTTGATACGTCTCCATCGTATCTACTTTTCCAAACTCTTTTGCCCTTGTTTTGGACTCTAATTTGCAAGATTTGAATGGAACTAACCCGGACTGACGCTGTTTTCAGCAGAATTGCCATGGTCTTATTTTTGTGCAGAAATAAAAGTTCTCGGATTGACCTGAAAATTTACGAAGAATATTTTTGGAATATATATAAAATATTGGCGAAAGAATCAACCAGAGGGGGGCCACCCAGAGGCCACAAGCCCTGGGGGCACGCCCTACAGGCTTGTGGGCCCCTGGAGCCCCTCCGACCTCATCTCCAACTCCATATAACCCTATTCGGGGAGAAGAAAAAACCCAGAGAGAAGGATTCATCGCGTTTTACGATATGGAGCCGCCTCCGCCTCCTGTTCTTCACCGGGAGGGCTGATCTGGAGTCCATTCGGGGCTCCGGAGAGGGGGATTCATCGCCATCATCATCACCAACCTTCGTCCATCACCAATTTCATGATGCTCACCGCCGTGTGTGAGTAATTCCATCGTAGGCTTGCTGGACGGTGATGGGTTGGATGAGATTTATCATGTAATCGAGTTAGTTTTGTTAGGGTTTGATCCCTAGTATCCACTATGTTCTGAGATTGATGTTGCTATGACTTTGCTATGCTTAATGCTTGTCACTAGGGCCCGAGTGCCATGATTTCAGATCTGAACCTATTATGTTTTCATGAATATATTTGTGTTCTTGATCCTATCTTGCAAGTTGTAGACACCTATTACGTGTTATGATCCGCATACCCCAAGGTGACAATAATTGGGATTCTTTCCGGTGATTATCGTAGTTTGAAGAGTTCATGTATTCACTAAGTGCTAATGCTTTGGTCCGATTCTCTATTAAAAGGAGGCCTTAATATCCCTTAGTTTCCATTAGGACCCCGCTGCCACGGGAGGGTAGGACAAAAGATATCATGCAAGTTCTTTTCCATAAGTACGTATGACTATATACGGAATACATGCCTACATTATATTGATGAATTGGAGCTAGTTCTGTGTCACCCTAGGTTATAACTGTTGCATGATGAATGCCATCCGACATAATTATCCATCACTGATCCGTTGCCTATGAGCTTTTCACATATTGGTCTTTGCTAAGTTACTTTTCCGTTGCTACTGTTACGATCATTACAAAACTGCTACTGTTACTTTTGCCACCATTACCGTTACTTCCATACTACTTTGCCACTAAAAACTTTGCTGTAGATATTAAGCCTTTCAGGTGTGGTTGAATTGACAACTCAGCTGCTAATACTTGGGAATATTCTTTGGCTCCCCTTGTGTCGAATCAATAAATTTGGGTTGAATACTCTACCCTCGAAAACTGTTGCGATCCCCTATACTTGTGGGTTATCAACGATGGTTGTTGACCGGGCGCGGGTGTCGTCGGTGATCTTCTGGGCATCGTCGACCGGCTCGTCAGTGATCTACGTACCCTACGCCACATGAGCATTCAAACTTGATGCTCATTGCATTTCAATGGTTCAAAATATTAACAAAAACAATTCAATATATCTTATAATCCGAACATTTCATTCGGACAAGAAGCATAGCTAAATAGGACCATCATACACTTACTAAATACCCTAGTTCTACTCTGTTCAACACTTACTATAAATTTCATTCGGGCAATATAGGTATCTCTCTCTAAATTTGGCAATGTGATGTTGACATAAGTAAATACCCTAGTTCTACTCTATTCAACACTTACTAAAAATTTCTATTACTAAAATTGCTATACCTAAATTTTCTTACTACAAACTTCTATTACTAAATTTAATACCTAAAAATTTCTATTATTAAAATTTCAAAAACAGAGGTAGGTGGAGGGAGCAGGAACGAAGGGAGGGGTGGGTGAGGGAGGGAAGGAGGAGGAGGACGGATGAGGCAGGGAGGAGGAAGACGAACGAGGCAGGGAGGGAGGAGGCGGGAGGGAGGTGGAAGAAGGGAGGGAGGGATCAGGAGGTGAAGGGACAAGGAGGGGAGGGAGGTGGAAGGAGGAGGAAGGAACTACCTTGGTGGAGGAGGAACAGGAGCGTCGGCGGCAGCGGGCGACGGCGGTGGTCAGGAAGGGCCAGTGCGGGGAGAGTAAGAGTGGAGTGGAGAGGGGAGAGTGAGGGGCGGCCGCGTGGAGGAGATATGATGGTTTTAGCATCAACGCGTGTTATGGGACAACGCTACTGCTAAACGCCGTAGCAGTAGCGTGGGTTTGGGCGCACACGCTACTGCTAACTTGGGCCCACAAGCTAGGAACATTAGAGCGGTAGTGGTAGCACTGTTTGGCGTAGCCACGCTACTGCTATTAGTTTAGCATGAGTGTGTTTTACCCAGGACGCGCTACTGCTACGGGTAGCCCCGGTGGGTTAGGCCAGGACCACTTAGCAGCAGCATTGGGCGGGCGACCAGCGCTATTGCTATTTGGTTACCTGTAGTGTTTGTTTACACCCTGCGCTACCGCTAAGTAGCAGTAGCGGTTGCCCTGTACCCCACGCTACTGATAAGGTCCTACCTATAAGGTTTCTCCTAGTAGTGCTTGGTCCTAGTTATTTTTACTAAATGGAAGTGTACCCAAAGTCTTTGCCATTCAATGCTCCGTTGAAATCTTTGCTATGTTTCTCGGACACACTACCTCGAACTAAATGAGTATGGACAATTTTTACTGTTGGCATATACACAAGCACGTAGTATTACGATTTTGCCGCTAATTAAATGGAAACCTGAACCGATCCCCAAACTAACCACGAGTGGCTTTGATACCATGGGGGTGCGTCGTCGTGTGCTCCTTGTCTGCCTTCACGAGGACTATGGCTATTTAGATATAGAAAATGTAGATATAGAAGATGTAGAAATCGTTTCTGAGTTGTTTCAGGGAGAAACAAGTTAAATATACTATTGGTCCTTGTACTTGCCATGGAAACTTACTTACGTCCTCATACTCACAAAACACGACTTTGCACTCTCTACTTGGGAGCCGAGGCGAGCAAGAAAAATGCTGGCGTGGACAACCACGTAGACAATGGGACCCTAACAGTTGGAAAATTTTCATTTTAGTCATCCCAAGATTTCAATTAGCATTCGGTAATCCCTCTTTGATGGAACATATGGACATCGACGCTGTCATCGAGGAGACTGCCAGGGATGTTGCCACCGAAGCCGACAAGATCGCTACTAGTGAGGCCGCCAAGGATGCCACCGTCAAGGCCAGCGGTGCCTCTGCCGACGAGGCCGCCAAGGCTGCACAGGAGGAACCCGCCAAGGAATCTGCTAAAAGGGCCGGCGAGGAGGCTAGTGACCATACTGACGGCATTCCTGCCACAGGAGCGCCATGCGCTACGTCGGCCACGGAGCCCCCAGCTGCCAGTGAGGCGGTCGCTGAGGATCAACCGTCAACATCCGAAGTCCCTTCATCAAGCAGATATCTCAAAGTTGGCGAAAACCTATTCGTCAACTTGCCGGGGACGGCAAGCATTGGGGTACCGACCGAAGGGGAAACTTTTGATGAAGAAATCATCACTGTTGCCGGGCTCGAGATCGTCAACGAACCAAGGGCCAGCAGCAGCAAATCTGAGGAAGATCAGCTCCTTCAGGCCATGTGCGATAATTTCCGCAAGCTCCAAAGCTCCACCGTGCTCAAAAGGAGAAGGTAGACTCCAGAGCTGCAGTTGTTGAAGCAGCTGAGGCAGATTTTCAAAAGCGCGTTGAGCAAACGCAAATCTGGTGCGCCGAGGCCTTTCAAGAGTTGACTGCCAACCGGGAACAAGTGAGCCAAAGCTGGACGGAGCTCCTCTTGAAACAATCTGACATAGAGAAGGCGCAAGAGGAAGCTGCGCAAAGAATTGCCGCTGAAGATGCTCTTCTGACAGAGCGTCGCATTGCGCTTGATGCTCACGAGGAAGATCTTGCCGCACGTGAGCAGGCGCTCGCCGCTAAGCTTCGCAACAAAGATGAAGAAATCGATAAGCTTGTCGTGCAGCGGACCCAAGAGCTGGAGCAGAAGCACAAGGAGGCGCTCGAAGCTCTAACTGTCGATCACGCCAGCAAGCTCAAGGAAGCCGTCGATGCTGCCGAGGCCGCAGAGGCCGCCAAGAACGAGCTAAGCGACAAAGTGAAGAAGCTGGACGTGGATCTTGAAGAACACAGCAAGGAGCTCTCGACGCTCAAAAGCGACAGGGAGAAAACTCTCCACAGCCTGGCGGAGATGCAAGTTGCCATATCCGACAAGACCAAGTAGCTCTCTTCAGCCAACGATATCATTGCCGATCTGAGGCGGAGGCTGGCCACGCTGGAGAAGTCTCTTGAGGACGGCAGGGCCCGCGAGAAGGCTTTGAGCAAAGATCTCCAAGATGAGAGGAACTTGCTTAAGAGCGCTGCCGCCACCCAAATCGACTATGAGAAGGGGGTGAAAATCTGGACTGATTGCCTTGTCGACACTGCGGAGAAGCTCACAGCACAGCTGTCAACCATGGGCCTGTCAGACTTCAAGTATTCTTCTGAAGAAAGGGTATCTCCGAGCGCTAGGTTGACCATGTTCTTTGAAAGAATCATTGATGCTCTGAAGCTACTCCAGTCCAACCGAGTGACCCAACTAGCCGATGAATCCTGCAAGCTTTGCCGGGCTGTCCTCCACAAGGTGCTCATCAAGGTGGTGCACAAGAACCCTGGCGTCGACCTTACCAACGTGCTCAATCGTTTGCCGAAGGATGCAGATCTCAAGGCACTTGAGGAGCTTGTCGCGCCTATCCTTGAAAAAGTGGATTCAATCAAGAGGGTCGAAGGCCAGCGCAGGGACTAGCTGCCTCATTTTTCCTTGCCTCCACCATTCCATGCCAAAGACAATTAAGTCTTAAGTTAGAACTGCGGCAACTTATTGATGTAATATAACTTGCTTATGTTTGGGTACATGCATGCTATTTCCCTTGTCTGATTTCTTTCTGTATGGAGCACACCCTACGCTTATTGAAAACTTGCCGGTGCGCAACCTGCCGCGAGCGCTGGGTGCGGGACTTCAGCAGCCTGCTGGAGGTGCAGCGGCCGGCAAGACACCTTGGCGTTCTCAGTGTCGCCACTTAAACTGTTGAGCGGACTCGAAACAAAATAAGGGCGCAATCGATTACGACAAGGGTTCCTTCGCGTGCAGGTTTTCCATACAAAGACCGAAATCGTCTAAGGAAAATAACTTCATAACAAAAGAAACTTGTTCAAAGTTTTGTAATTTAGCTTTCTGTCGCCGTACTTCCTCCGGTAAGATGTCAATTCTGAATGTCGCCCACTGGTATCCATATCTTCCTTCCCCCCCGGCAAACATGCGCGCGAGGAAACCTTCTATCTTTTGAGAAAAAGAAAGAAGAGAAAATAGAAATATGGAACCTTGCGGTTCGTTAATGCTTACCGGGAACAAGTGTCATATAATATCTCAGACAAGCATGCATATATATAAACATGGAAATTGATAAGAAAATGTACAACACTTAATCTTATTCATCTGCGCACAGGGTCTGCGCCTGGCTTTGTACAAAGGATTACATGCCTTACCGGCAAGACTTGTACAAAAGGTGGTTGTCGGGGGCCCCCGGCAACCGTGCCTCACGGGTAAAACTTGCGAAGATGCTCGATATTCCAGGAGTTGCTCACTGGAATGCCATCCTCGGTCTCCAGGCGGACAGCGCCGGGCCTGGTGACTCATACTACCCGATAAGGGCCTTCCCACTTTGGCGTCAACTTGTTTAAATTCTTGGCGGACTGAATCTGTCGAAGAACAAGGTCGCCTTCCTCAAGGCTTCGGGCATGAACTTTGCGGCTATGGTAGCGGCACAAAGCTTGCTGGTAGCGAGTGGCTCGCACAGCAGCCTGAAGACGATCCTCCTCAAGGAGCACTGCATCATCTTGGCGCAGTTGCTCTTGCTCAAGCTCATCATAAGCGAGCACTTGAGGTGACCCGTATATGAGTTCCGTGGGGAGAACTGCTTCCGCTCCGTAGACCAGAGCGAAGGGCGTCTGGCCAGTGGCTCGATTCGGTGTCGTTCTGATTGACCAAAGAACCGCCGGCAACTCATCAATCCAGCGCTTTCCGCATTTTTTTAGCTTGTCAAAAGTTCTGGTCCTGAGACCGCGCAGCACTTCAGGATTAGCCCTGTCCGCTTGGCCGTTGCTTCTCGGATGAGCAACAGAGGCAAAACAAATCTTGCCGCCAAGGTCTTGGACGTACTGCATGAAAGTGCGACTTGTGAATTGTGTGCCATTGTCGGTGATGATCCTGTTGGCACACCGAACGGCAAACTATTCCCTTAAAGAACTTGACGGCTGATTGTGCTGTCACCTTTCTCACTGCTTCCACTTTCGGCCACTTTGTGAACTTGTCGATCGCAACGTACAAGTACTCAAAGCCCCCGGCGGCACAGGGAAAGGGGCCCACTATGTCAAGCCCCCAGACCAAAAATGGCCAAGAGAGAGGGATTGTCTGAAGAGCTTGGGCTGGCTGATGCGATTTCTTCGAATGAAACTAGCACGCTTCACACTTGGTTACTAGTGCAGTTGCATCCTGGAGAGCAGTGGGCCAAAAGAAACCTTGTCGGAATGCCTTTCCAACAAGTGCTCTTGATCCTATGTGAGAGCCACATATGCCTCCATGTATCTCTGCCAACAGCTCTAGTCCATCCTCCCGAGGAATACACTTCAATTTCACACTGTTCGGTCTCTTTCTATACAGGACGTCATCGACGAACTGGTACATAGTAGACTGACGGGCTACTTTTTCCGCTTCTTCCTACTCCTCGGGGAGTTCTCCTGTCTGAAGGAAATGGACAATGTGCTGTGCCCATGCTGGAGCCTAGGGCTCGACAGCTAGGACTAAAGGCATCTCTTCCGCCGGGGGAACATTTGTCTCGACGGCGAAAGCCTGAGGTTCCGCCAGAGCCTGTCGTTCCCTGAAAGGTTTGTCACTGATCCCGGCAAGTTCCTTGTCGGCAGCTTCAGGGAGCTCTGCCAGAAAGTACTGTCCAGAATTCAACTTTCTTCTCTTTTCTTGCCTCATTGATGGTGCCATAGATGGTTGAGTCAAATGGAGCACAAAAGTTCCTGGTTCCACAGGCAACTTGAGGGCAGCGCGTTTCGACAGGTCATCAGCAATACTGTTCTCGGCACGAGGAATGTGCTTCATTTGCAGACCATCAAAGCGCTCTTCCATTTTTCTCACTTCATCCACATAAGCTTGCATCAATGGACTCTGGTAATTCTTGTTAACTTGTCTGACAACAAGCTGCGAATCGCCTCTGATGATGAGCTTTTTGATACCAAGGTCTGCCGCGATCCTGAGACCGGCAAGCAGCCCCTCGTATTCTGCAGTGTTGTTTGTCGAACTCTCCCGGGGGAAATGCATTTGGATTACATACTTGAGGTGCTCTCCGGTGGGTGTGACAAGCAGCACGCCAGCACCGGCGCCTTGCAGCGAGAAGGCCCCGTCAAAGTACATAACCCATTCCCCATCAGTTTCCTTGCCGGGGAGAGTCGTTTCTTGATTCTCTTCGTCTGGTGTTGGGGTCCATTCCACAATGAACTCCGCCAAGGCTCTGCTCTGAATTGTTGAAGTACTTTCAAACTTGAGACCAAAGCTTGACAATTCCAACGCCCACTCCACAATCCTGCCGATTGCCTCTGGATTTCGCAAAATCCGCTGCAATGGAAAGCGAGTGATGACGGTAATTTCATGTGCTTGAAAATAATGGCGCAGCTTTCTCGAGGCCATAAGAAGGCCAAAGAGCAACTTCTGCACACCAGAGTATCTTAACCTAGCTCCTTGCAAAAGGGAGCTAACAAAATAAACTGGGCGCTGCACCATCTTTTTCTTTTGCACTGGTTCTTCTGACTGCGCAGATCCTGTCTTGCCGGCACCAGTCCTTGCCGGGGATGACCCCGGCGCATCACTTGGTGGTCCCACCGCTGGTGTTGCCTCCTCATCAGCTTCTCTCTGCGCCACTAACGCAGCACTAACCACTTGATTTGTCGCTGCCAGGTACAGCAGCAACGGCTCTTGTGGTCTAGGCGCGACTAGCGTCGGCGGAGAAGAGAGGTATCTCTTCAAATCTTGCAGCGCAGCCTCCACTTCCGGAGTCCATTTCATTGGACCTGCCTTCTTCAAAATTTTGAAAAAGGGCAGGGCGCGCTCAGCAGATTTGGAGATAAACCTGCTTAAGGCAGCAACGCAGCCGGCAAGACGACGTACATCCTTGATGCGTCTTGGTGCCTCAATCTGCTCTATAGCTTTGATCTTGTCGGGGTTCACCTCGATCCCTCGCTGAGACACAAAGAACCCGAGAAGCTTGCCGGAAGGAACACCAAACACGCACTTCTCAGGATTGAGCTTTAAATTGATCTTGCGCAGATTTGTAAATGTTTCTTCTAGATCTTGTATGAGTGTCGCTTTGTCCTTGGTTTTGACCACTATGTCATCCATGTATGCTTCCATGTTTCTATGCAGCTGAGGCTCAAAACCAATTTGGACCGCTCTCACGAATGTAGAACCAGCACTTTTCAACCCGAAAGGCATTCGTATAAAACAATACGTACCACATGGGGTGATAAATGCGGTCTTTTCCTCATCTTCTTTTGCAATGAAGATCTGATGATACCCTGAGTAGGCATCAAGGAATGACAGTAGGTCACAACCAGCAGTGGAGTCCACAATCTGGTCGATGCGTGGCAAGGGGAAAGGATCTTTTGGACAGGCTTTATTGATATCTGTATAATCAATACACAGCCTCCATTTTCCGTTCGCCTTGCGCACTACAACTGGATTGGCTAACCACGTTGGGTGAAGCACCCCTCTGACCAAACCTGCCGCTTCTAACTTCCTGATCTCTTCGGCAATAAATTCTTGCCGCTCTAAGGCTTGCTTTCTCACCCTCTGCTTGACGGGCCGCACGTGAGGACAGACAGCAAGGTGGTGCTCAATTACCTTCCTGGGAACACTGGGGATGTCAGATGGTTGCCATGCAAATACATCGACATTCGCCCGCAGGAAGGCAATGAGCGCGCTTTCCTATTTGTCATCAAGGGTGGAACTTATGGTGAAAGTTCCTCCCGTTCCATCCTCTTTGACGGGCACTTTCTTGGTCTCTGGTGGAGTAGCCTTGGATTTCTTGTTCTTGCCGGTGGAACTTCCTGGTACATCCTCAACGGGAGCGCAGCACTCCGAGGAGGTGCGCTTGCCGGAGTGTGCGCCAAGGTTCCCGCCGGTCTTCTTCTTCCCCCCGGGAGTTCCAGTGGCAGGAGCAGATGCCTTGACGGCAGGTGCTGCGACTGCTTCCCGGTAGAGTTGGTCGGCGCAGATGAGCGCATCCTTTTTGTCAGAGTGGACAGTGATGACGTTCAATGGCCCGGGCATTTTCAGCACATTATATGCATAGTGTGATGCCGCCATGAACTTGGCCAACGCTGGGCGGCCAAGGATCCCATTGTATGACATGGGGATCTTGGCGACATCGAACACCACCTTCTCCGTCCTGTAGTTGAGCTCGCTACCAAATGTTACTGGTAGCGTTATCTTGCCTTTCGGCTGGGTCCTTCCTGGATTGATCCCTTGAAACGTGCCCATTTCCTCGAGATCTTCATCAGGAATTTGCAGCTTCTTGAGCATGTCTAGTGAGATTAGATTCAGTCCGGCCCCACCGTCAACTAGCATTTTTGTCACCTTGAGGTTGCGGATTGTCGGTGAAACCAACAATGGCAAGCACCCGACTGCAGTTGTGCGATCAGGGTGATCCTCGGCGTAAAAAATGATAGGCGTGTTGGACCACTTCAGGGGTTTACGTGCATCAAATGATGGCTCCGTTGCATTAACCTCACGCACCCACTGTTTGAGTCGACGGTGGGAAGAATGCAACGAGGCGCCTCCGTCAATACACATGGCCTCTGTAGCTTTCTGAAATTCGTGCTCACTGGACTCATCATCTTCTTCATCATCATCATCACCCTCTTCCTTGTCACGGCCTCGAGCGGGCCTTTCCTTCTGTTGCTTGGCCTTGCCGCGGTGACCCCCCAGGCCACCACGCTTCTTGCCGGACCCCTCAGCACTATCTTGGGCCTTCTACTTGTCTCGCCTCTCGTACTCAGCTCTCTGCTTCTCGACAAGCTGTTCAACTTGCCGACAATTTTGGAGATCATGGCCCTTGGTGCGATGGATCTTGCAATACTGTTTGCTGGAGCCTTCCGGCTTGTCGGCAGCCGCCAAGGCCTGACAGGAGGCGCACCCGGCAACTTCCTTGCCGGGGTCGCCAACTTTGGTCTTCTTGGCGGTGCCAGGGTCGCCGGATCCCTCGACAGCAAGCACGGCCTTGCCTTTACGCTTCTTGTTTCGCCGCCGGCCCTTCTTTGTCGGGGCGGCAGCATCTTCGCCTTCAGAGTCGCCCCCTGCGCCAACATCCTCGCCGGGGAGTCTCCTTCCCTCTTCAGCCCGAGCACATTTATCAGCCAGAGCATAAAGCTCGGCGATATCCCTGATCTTGTTCATCGCCATCTCTTCCCACATCTTGCGGTTACGCATGTTCTGACGGAACGCGCCGATAACAGCGGCAGGATGAACATCCGGGATGCTGTATTGCACACGGCTGAACCTTTGGATATACTTGCGCAGAAGCTCGCCCTCCTTCTGGGGGATGAGATGCAAATCACTTTCCTAGCCAGGAGTTTGATGGCCTCCAACAAAGGCGCCAACAAACTGGTGGCACAGATCTGACCAAGAAGAAATGGAATTCTCCAGCAGATGCATCAACCACGACCTGGCGTTGGGTTTGAGCACCAACGGGAAGTAGTTGGCAAGTATCTTGTCGTCTCGGCCCCCGGCAGCCTGCACCGCAATGGTGTAGATGCTCAGGAACTCCGACGGGTGGGTCTTGCCGTCATATTTCTCCGGGACTTCTGGCTTGAAGGTTCGGGAATTGGGCCACTGGACTCGCCGCAGCTCACGGGTAAACGCTGGACAACCTACCTCGTAAGGCAAGTCGCCTGCGTACCCTGGCGCAGGCTTGTCGACAGCAGGTCCTGTGCGTTTATCAGATTGATGGCGCGCCTCCCGTCGCTGCTCGATGGTAGTTCGAGCATCCTCTTTGCTTCGTTCCCGAAGAACTTGACGCTGATCGCGGCGCATCCGCGGATCGGACGACGCCGTGGAATCATCATCACGGCCATCGGTCCATTGGGTTGTCGATCGCCGCTGCTGTCGTGGAGGGGAGTGCACCGTGGTCGCACCGCCTCCAGTCTTCTCTTCATCGGCTTGCGCTGGATCGATGGACCGCTGCCGCGAGGGCCCTGCCTGCTGCGGCCCATCCTTGTTGACAAAGTCGATGAGGCTTTGGATGGTAGACCGCCACTCCTCCATCTTCTCCGGAGCAGGAGGGAAATCGAGGAGCAGCTGCGCACGTGCCAAAGCTTCCGCTGGTGTAGGCGGCGGTGACAGGTGCAAGGTACGTGAGGTGCTCTGACTCCTAACAATGTTAGAAGGAGCACCTTCACGATCGCGCGACCGCGCGCCACTTCCACCGGCAGTTTGGCGTGCATGCTGGGCCTGCGCACCTTGGGATCAATGCGCAGAAGTCCTTTCATGGGGGCGTCCTGAACCACCAGTGCCATGGCGCTGCTCGTCACGTGCAACATGTGAAGGCCATGACGCTTGCGCCGGTGCGGGAGTCCTAGGAGGCGTCCTCCTATCTCTGGAGTTCGCCGCGCCGCCCGTAGGCGGCACAACCCCATCTCTGGATCCAGTGGCGTGCAGGTTGCCGTCGCCGCTGCGAACGACGCCGCTCACCTGGCTTGGATCACCAGAACGCCGTGGAGGCTCTAAACCTCTACCTTCTGCATCTACGTCGTCGCCCGTACGTGAGGGCACGGGCAGAACGGACGTAGAGGGTAGCACCGTTGCGGCACTCTTCTTCTTGGGTGGCATAGTGATAAAGATGATGAAGAAACTGTGGCGTCGATTACTAGATCAGGTTTGCGCCACCCTTTCCCCCTACCTGGCGCGCCAAAGATGTCAGCGTATGACACCTATGGGATCGCGGGGATCCCTTTTTCGGTTCGACAAGGGGAGAGGTATGCACAAAGAGCAGAACCAACGATCGGCGCGAGGGGATTTTACCCAGGTTCGGGCCGCTAATCAGCGTAAAACCCTACTCCTGCCTTGTATTATTAAGAGTGTTCTTGTGCCCAAACTCCAGGAGCGCTTGCAATGAACAGTGCGTTCAAAGAGCAGCAACGCATGCAGAATGGGCCGAGAGTCTTCGTCCCCTGTAGCAGTTGCCTTGGGCCTCCTTTTATATGCTCAAAGGGGTCACCACAGTGGCAAAATGTACATACATTGAGGTGTAAAGCAGCTACAGGGCTATCATACCTAACCACTGACGGTTTAGGACAAATGCATTTAATGCACCATGAGGTGTCCGTTTAGGTGTCCTCATTTTCTTGGGGATGGAAAAAGGGGCTATCCCATCAGCACCGCTTAAGCTCTCCTCCACTGGTGCCTTGCCACGCATTCAGAGAAGGGCTAGAATGCCAGGCTGGTTGCTGTGCTGAAGCGGTGGCACAGTGGCAGAACGTTGCCGGGCGCAAATCTTGCCGGGCTTTACAAGCCACCCCGGCAAGATCTTGCCGGGGGCTTAGTCTTCGGTGTTCAGCTCTTCTTATCTCCTGATCCTCTGATTCTTGGCTTGAGTGTCCCTTTGACAACCTTGAACCAATCTCCTGTTGTTCCCCCGACAAGCCTTGCCGCGGGCTTGGCTGCAACTGCCCGTGCACAAGTATGGGGTACTAATGGCCCAATACTTAGTACACCGACACGAGCGGCCTGGCGCTCGGCGCGAACTCGGCGGGCATCAGCCATGGAAGCGATGAAGCAGGGACGAAGCGACGCGGAAGGTAGAGCTCCGACACGCCCCTACCTGGCGCGCCAAATGTCGGAATCGAGGCTTCGCAGACCCAAACTAGGTTCGAGCTCTGGGGCGTGTATGAAGGATCTCGCTTCACGTCGATACACTGCTCGCCGCCCTCACGGCCTGATCTCGTCGAGTACGCGCAAGCGGGAAGAAGAAGTGGACAAGGTCGTTTACCCACGTTCGGGCCACCTTGCGGTGTAAAACCCTACTCCTGCTTTGTGGTGGATTGGCCTTGCGAGGAGGTTGAGGATGAACTAGTACAGTGGATGAGCTGCCTCGGGAGGGCTCAGGATCAGACTAGGGATCCAAGGTTTCGACCTCTCTCTACGGTGGAGACTAGCCTATACTTATACTAGGCCCGGTTCTCTTCCCTCATAACTTAGGCGGGAAGGAATACCATAGTGGCCAATTTTGAAGGGGGACAGGAGTACACCCTATCCTGACTAAAGGTGGTCTTCGCATGCAAAGCTTCAGGTCGTGACGCAGCTGTGGGCTCGGTGATGACCTCCGTCCTGCCGAACCCGTGGTCTTGGGCTTGTTGCACCGGAATGGAAACCTTTGAGGGATGATACGTCTCCAACGTACCTATAATTTATGAAGTATTCATCCTGTTATATTATCATTCTTAGATGTTTTACAATCATTTTATAGCAACTTTATATCATTTTTTGGGACTAACCTATTGACATAGTGCCCAGTGCCAATTGCTGTTTTTTACATCACAGAAAATCAATACCAAATGGAGTCCAAACGCAGCGAAACTTTTTGGAGATTTTTCCTGGACCAGAAGACACCTGGTGGGCCAAAGAAGTACCAGAGGGGAGCTCCGAGGGGAGCACAACCCACCAGGGCGCGCCCCAGGTGGGTTGTGCCCACCTCGGTGGCCTCCCGCACCGCCTCTTCGCCCTATAAATTCCCAAATATTCCAAAAACCCTCGGGGTAACCCTAGATCAGAAGTTCCACCGCCGCAAGCCTCTGTAGCCATGAAAAACGAATCTAGACCCCGTTCCGGCACCCTGCCGGAGGGGGAAATCATCACCGGTGGCCATCTTCATCATCCCGGTGGCCACCATGATGAGGAGGGAGTAGTCCACCCTCGGGGCTGAGGGTTTGTACCAGTAGCTATGTGTTTAATCTCTCTCTCTCTCGTGTTCTTGAGATGTCACGATCTTGATGTATCGCGGGCTTTGTTAATATAGTTGGATCATATGGTGTTTTCCCCTCTCTATCTTGTTGTGAATTGAGTTTTCCCTTTGAGATTTCGTTTTATCGGATTGAATACTTTTATGGATTTGAGAGCACTTGATGTATTTATTGCTATGAATACCTGTGGTGATAATGGGGTATCATATTGATTCACTTGATATGTGTTTTGGCACTCAACTCGCGGATTCCCGAGGTGACATTGGGGTAATCTATGCATAGGGGTTGATGCACGTTCTCGTCTTTTGTTTCTCTGGTAGAAATCTTGGGGCACTCTTTGAGGTTCTTTGTGTTGGATTGAGTATTATGAATCTGAATTTGCTTTGGTGTTATTTTAGTATGAACTCTTGATAGATCGATCGGAAAGAATAACTTGGTGTTATTTTAGTACGAACTCTTGATAGATCGATCAAAAAGAATAAATTGGTGTTATTTTAGTACGAACTCTTGGATAGATCAATCGGAAAGAATAGCTACAAACAATTTCTTCTTATGTTCTCCGCTAGATAAGAACTTTGGAGTGATTCTTCATCGCACGTTGAGGGATGGTTATATGATCCAATTAGATTAGCATTGTTGAGAGATTGCACTAGCGAAAGTACGGACCCTAGGCCTTGTTTTCAAGCATTGCAATACCGTTTGTGCTCCATTTTATCACTTGCTACCTTGCTGTTTTTATTTATTCAGATTATAAAAATATATTTCTACCATCCATATTACACTTTTATCACCATCTCTTCGCCGAACTAGTGCACCTATACAATTTGCCATTGTATTGGGTGTGTTGGGGACACAAGAGACTTTTTGTTATTTGGTTGCAGGGTTATTTGAGAGAGACCATCTTCATCCTACACCTCCCACAGATTGATAAACCTTAGGTCATCCACTTGAGGGAAATTTGCTACTGTCCTACAAAACTCTGCGCTTGGAGGCCCAACACGAGTCTACAAGAACAAGTTGTGTAGAAGACATCAAGCTCTTTTCTGGCGCCGTTGCCGGGGAGGTGAGTGCTTGAAGGTATATATTTAGATCTTGCAATTGAATCTTTTAGTTTCTTGTTTTATCACTAGTTTGGTTTATACAAAGAAAACTACAAAAAAATGGAATTGAGGTTGCATCATATTATTCATCTTTATAATGTCTTTCGTGAAAATGATGGAAAAGAAAATTGTGCTCAATTGATAGAAGAAGAATTCTATAAAATGTTTGACAAAAAATCTTTGAATGATGAGCATGATTGCAATGTTGTCGGTATGAACTCTTTGAATATCCATGATGCTAATGATATGCAAAGCTACAAGCTTGGGGATGCTATGTTTGATGAAGATGATATTTTTAGTCCCCCAAGTTTTGATGTGCAAATTTGTTATAATGGTAGCATGCCTCCTATTTATGATGATTATGGTGATGACATGTATGCTATATTGAATAATGATAACCATGAAACTTGTCATCATGATTTTAATTCCCAATCACATGATAGTTATTTTGTTGAGTTTGCTCCCACTACTATTCATGAGAATAAAATTGCTTATGTGGAAAGTAATAAAAATTTTATGCATGTGGCTCATGAAAATAATGCTTTATGTGATAGCTATATTTTTGAATTTATTCATGATGCTACTGAAAATTATTATGAGAGGGGAACATATGCTTTTACATATTGCAATAATATCAAGTTTCCTCTCTATGTGTTGAAATTTTTGAAGTTTTGCTTGTTTTGCCTTCCTATGCTAGTTGATTCTTGTTCCCATAATTTGTTTGTTCACAAAATCCCCATGCATAGGAAGTGGGTTAGGCTTAAATGTGCTAGTCATATGCTTCATGATGCTCTCTTTGTGTTTTAATTCTTATCTTTTACGCGAGCATCATTGAAATCTTCATGCCTAGCTAAAAAGGCATTAAAGAAAAGCGCCTGTTGGGAGACAACCCAACACTTTTAACTACTGTTTTTGTGTGTTCACATGGTTATGCTACTGTAGTAATCATGTTTTATTGCTTTTATTTCAATAAAGTGCCAAGTAAAACCTTTGGGATAGTGTGGATGACAGTTGACTTGATTCTGTGCGAAAATAGAAACTTTTGCGTCCAGTGCAGAAATTCCTGTATTTTATTGGTACGTGTAAAAATTCTTATTTTTTTACAGTTTATGGGTATACAAATTGTCTACGTCGTGCTAATTTTTCACAATTTTTAGGGTTACAGAAGTATGACCTTAATTCAGATCTTTACAGACTGTCCTGTTTTTGACAGATTCTGTTTTCAATGCATAGTCTGCTTGTTTTCTAGTTTCTATGGCTTATATTGCTCAATATAAATTGTGGAAATGATGAAGTACAGTAGTAATTGTGTTAGAAAATTATTAATCTTATCTTGACAGTACCAAAGTGAATGATTTGTCTTTATCATACTAATCTATCTCACGAAGTTTCGTTAAGTTTTGTGTGATTGAAGTTTTCAAGTTTTGGGTGAGATATCGATATGAGGAGAATAAGGAGTGACAAGACCCTAAGATTGGGGATGCCCAAGGCACCTCAAGTTAATATTCAAGGAAGATGCAAGCAACTAAGCTTGGGGATGCCCCAGAAGGCATCCCCTCTTTCGTCTCCAACATTATCGGTAACCTCACTTGGAGCTATATTTTCATTCGTCACATGATATGAGTTTTGCTTGGAGAGTCATTTTATTTTGTTTTGATTTGCTTTCTGCTATCTATAATAATGTTTTGCATCTTTTATTTCAATAAAAATGTCAAGTATAGCCTTTGCCATGCTTATTTTGCAAGTATATGAGTTGCTGTTTCAAAACAGAAAGTTTTTCGCTGTTGAAAAAATTATCCAGAAAAGTCAGAATGTGGTAAAATGTTGAAACTTTTTTCACAATAAGCTCTGATAAATTTTCTACAGTGTGGTAAATTTTCAGAATTTTTGGAGTTAGGTAAGTACGAATAATATTGCACTCTTTACAGACTGTACTGTTTAGACAGATTGCTGTTATGTTCGCATTGTGTGCATATGTTTGCTTGTTTAATGATTCTATTTGAGGATGGAAGTATTAAATATGCAGAGGCATTTAGTATGCAATGTTAACTTATAATTTTAGTGATTTGCTACAGTAGATAATGATAAGGTGTTGCATTGAATTATACTAACTTATCTCATGAGTTCTTGTTGAGTTTTGTGTGGATGAAGTTTTTAAGGTTTAGGGAAACCGTGCTATAAAAGGAATTAAGGAGACACAAAAGCTCAAGCTAATATTTCAAGAAGTCTCAAGCATCTAATCTTGGGGATGCCCCGGTAGGCATCCCACCTTTCTTCATCAACAATTACCGGTTAGTCTCGGTTGAGCGTAAGTTTTTGCTTCTTCACATGATGTATGCTATTCTTAGAATGTCATTTTATTTTGTTTTTGCTTGCTGTTTTAATAAAATACTTAGATCTGAAAGTTTTTAAATAAGAGAGAGTCCACAATTAGCTACCTATTTACCCAACTACTCGCTTGATCTTCACTTATATCTTTTTGGAGTAGTTTGTTATTTACTCTTGTGCTTCACTTATATCCTATGAGTAAATTGTTGAATGAATTGAATATCATGAAGTTGAAATTATATGTCCACATCATGCCTAGTAGTGGCTTCACATTGGGTTTAGAAAGTGAAATCTTTTGAAGCTTGACAATCACAATATTGGTCATACAAGCAATTCATGAATGATTAGTATAAGGAAGAGAACTTTCACATGCAAATATATTATCTTGGACATCTTCTATGATTGTGAATACCCATTAATTATTTTCAAACTTGAGCAAATTAGTTGAAGTTGGACAAGGAAGACAATGTAATGAGTTATGGTTGTGTATATTTGCATAGAAGTTATATTGTCATGGATCCTCCAACATGTGGTGTTTGTCTAGGATCTTTTGCTAGCCAAAAATTTGTACTAAGTAGAGATACTACTTGTGCATCCAAAAACCCTTAAACCCTGTTTCTTGCCATGAGTGTCCACTATACCTACCTATGGATTGAATAAGATCCATCAAGTAAGTTGGCATCGGTGCATAAAGCAATAAAAATAGCTCCTAAATATGTTTGATCTTTTATTGTAAGGGAAAATTGAGCGTTGTACGAACTTGTGATGGCAAAGTAATAAAAGTGACGGACTGCATAATAAAGGTTGCCATCATAAGGGGCAATATAACGTGACGTTCCTTTGCATTAAGAGCTTGGGCATCCAAATAAAAAGCGCATGACAACCTCTGCTTCCCTCTGCGAAGGGCCTATCTTTTACTTTTCAGTATTTACTTTTATGCAAAGAGTCAATAGTATGAAATCTCATTTCAACCTCAACTATTCTCTAGTTGGCAAGCATCATGTGGTGGGGAAAGATCTAGGCACATATGATCCAAGTAGATTGGCATTGTTGAGAGATTGCACTAGCGAAAGTACGGACCCTAGGCCTTGTTTTCAAGCATTGCAATACCGTTTGTGCTCCATTTTATCACTTGCTACTTTGCTGTTTTTATTTATTCAGATTATAAAAATATATTTCTACCATCCATATTACACTTTTATCACCATCCCTTCGCCGAACTAGTGCACCTATACAATTTGCCATTGTATTGGGTGTGTTGGGGACACAAGAGACTTTTTGTTATTTGGTTGCAGGGTTGTTTGAGAGAGGCCATCTTCATCCTACATCTCCCACGGATTGATAAACCTTAGGTCATCCACTTGAGGGAAATTTGCTACTGTCCTACAAAACTCTGCGCTTGGAGGCCCAACACGAGTCTACAAGAACAAGTTGTGTAGTAGACATCAGGGGATTCCTCGGGAACCCGCGCTTGTCCTTGCCTCCTTAGCACCAAAGTGGAAACTGTCCTGGTCTGCGCCCGCTGGCACCCGCCCGGCCTTGGTCGTCACGCCTCACATCATCGCACGCCTCGCGAGGCGGGGTACCTGCATAGAGATCTCCACTCCTCGGGAGGCAGGCTCGGGGAGCTGCTCCTAGGGAGGTCTTGACGTCGTCCGCCTCGCGAGGCTGGGGGCCCTCACGAGGGTCTTGCTTGTGCAGTCTTGTAGCTGGGCCGTACTGGGCCATCAGTGAAGTCATGTGCTGGGCCGCAGGCAGGCAGGACTTGGTACCCCCGTTCGCAGAACGCTGACACCCCCTACTTAAAGCCCTCCCGGTCCTCTCCTGAGCCCTCATCTCGCTTCTACCACACTCCAATCGACCACCAGCAGTGCCCCAACTCCCCTCTCGCTCTCTGTGCTCGGGATCGAGCTGAGCCCCGCCGCTTCGGCTCACCGAAGAACACGCGGTATGGCCCTCCTCTGCCCCTGTTCTTCCTCGATCTGTAGCCACCGCGGCTCGCTGACGTGATCCCCCTCCTTCCGTGCATTTTTGCAGCTCAGTTCGACCGGAGGAACGGCCTCCTGAAGCATCTCCACCGCGGGACCTCGTTGTCGGCGAACCACCGCTCCCCTCTGACCAACTCCACCTCCACCCGAACGCCGGCAACCTCCTGACTCCACTCCTGTCCTCTGCTCGCCTCGCCGTGCCCTGCAGTGCCGCCGGTGAGCCCCGCCATCCTCTGGCCGGGGGTTGATGACGACCCTGGCAAGGGGGCCCACTTGTCAGCCTCTCACCTTGCCCATGCGTCTCTCTCTCTCTTTGCCATTGGGCCCCGCGCGTCAGGTTTAAAACCTGGCGGCACGCGCGCACCGGCTCGACTGGGCTACTGTGGCTCCAGGCCAGCCCAGCTGCGGGCAGTTTCGGCCCAGGGCAACAATTCCCTTTCTCTATCTTTTTCTGGCATTGTTCCAAAAATACTACAGGGTTAAATATTTATCCAAATCCAATACTTCCAACTCCTAAAATCTTGTAAAAATCCAACCTATTTGATTAAGCCACTTGTGAACCATTTGGAAGATGTTTTATGTACTGTTTTTATTTATAACCCTATTTAAAGCATTCAAAACCAATGTTAAAATGCTTTTTGCTATTTTTAACTATCCAAATCCATAAACCAGGAATTATTGTATTTTTAGTTTTCACTCTAGTATTTTACAAAAAATGAGTTGACATTTTTCTGAGTGCTTTTATTTTTCTGTTTTGTGCTATTGTCTTATTGTGTGCCCGTTACTTTGCGACATTAGATTACGGAGTTGACGAAGGAGTTGGACCAGAGACATTTGAAGACCCCGAGGACTTTGTTGAGCCAGGCAAGCAGCCCCTTGACCATGTCTATGGAACCCTTTTTATGCATGTCATATAGCACTTTATTATTGTTGCATCGGAATCATGATGAGATGGTAACCACTTTGGTGGGCTGCCTTCATTACTTCCTTGTTGATACTTGCATTGTGCATGACCCTACATTCCTATGAGGGTTATGCTGGTGGGAGTAGATAGGATGCTAAAGTAGATGCTACGCAAATGGGACGTGTATGTGCATGGTGGTGGAGACAAAAGTATTTTCAAAGACTTTTCGAAAACCCCGTCGGGTGCCACTAATGCCCGAGGGAGATGTTGAGCTAGGTAACCACTTGATAAAGAAGTGGTGTGCCGAGGCAAGTGAGTGTGCTGTTTTCGAAAACGAATTGGTTTAAGTTGCGACTGTTACTCCAACCTTACATGTACGACAACAATACCCCTTATGGGACAGGGCTTTATTGATCACCTTGGTCGATGCTAACAGAGAGCCCGCATTATTACTGGCGGGAGAGTATGAGTTACTCTCTCGATATGGGGTCGTGCCTGGTAGGGCGACTATGGCTGTTTTTACAGACACCGGGCACACCGTTGTTTCCCCTCTTGGATGGTACGATCTTGAGCGAGTCTCGTGTGATGTACACCATGAGGACATGGGCCAATGAGTGGAATCTTTGTTTAGTGTTGTCAAGGGAAAGATATTGTTCGGGTGCCTACCTTGGCTACTTGATGTGCCGCGAGTCGTGGATTGATACGAAGGTTCCCCGAGTCTTGTGGGTAAAGTGTGCAACCTCTGCGGAGTGTAAAACTATTCAAATAGCCGTGTCCATGGTCAAGGACAGTTGGATGACCGCTCTTGGGCTACATCCATTGTTTACAAAAAAACTTGGTGTGTGTGTGTGTGCGTGTGTGGGAGAAAACTACTTGAGTCGAGTCGAATGACTTGACATGTTGATTAAGCTGGAGTTGATCCAAACTCTGTTTATGTTGATATCTGTAACCAGTTCACATGGATATCTGAATTCTTATGATGCATGCTTTACAAGTTGTTAGGACATGTCATTGCAGTCAAAACTAGCTTTCTGCAAAATTACCTACTTAGTGCTATATCATGCATTGTTGTACCTTGTTACAAATCATGGGTTGCTTGTGAGTACATTCAAAGTACTCATTGGCTTTCCACTGGTTATTTAATTGGCCAGGCATGGAAGAGCAGGAATATGGTGAAGTAATCCCCGGTGACGAACATGTGAATTAGGACGCTTACCAGTCGGAATGCCTGTAGGTTTAAGGCAGATGGCATGGGCCTCCATTATCGTTCAGGATTTTCCGCTCCAAGTTTGTGTTCGATGTTTGGCCTACATGGCCCTATATATGTAAGACTTGACCATAATTGTCATAATTTGTGTAAGACGGTATGTATGGATGTAAGACTCTTATTATTCAGCTTCTGTGCGTTTAGTGAGCATTGATCTCTAGGATCACTGTACACGTGCATTCGATGATCATGACTTATGAGTCGGGGTCCCCACATCAGTGCTCAGTTCCATACACCAACCAGTTTTATTATGGTAATCACACACTAATTACTACATGCTCCAGGCAGCCCACCCACAAAGTTGAATGTTTCTATGACCCTATCTCTCCCCAATTAACTCCCCCAGTCGACCATCGATTGATTTCCATGGATTCTTCTATATATGGCAAAACATCTCCATCATCTCCCCTATTAACTCCTCGACTAACTAATTTTCCATGCCTCTTTTATCTTCTAAGGCAGATTATCTTCATCTTCTCCACCAAACAAATGCAAACTGGAGATGTGGACCATCAGCGTGCACCATAGAGAGGATGGTCATCAACTCATCATAGGTACTTGATGGCATGGCTCTACAAAATCTCGAACCTGAGAAAGGATGGCCAGCGCCATATTCATCTGCAGGTACATCGAGTCCTTTCCTAGGCAGAGCGGCACCGCATGGAACACTGTGAACTTGAATGGTGACGCGTTGTGAAACCTGTCATTTCATCGATGGTCGTTCCACTACTCAGGCTAGAAGCTAGGGTGTTGGGGGCCCAATTGTACTCAATATGCCCTATGGAGTACGGCATGTCATTCACCATCCGCCGTCAATATGCATCTTGGTGTCGTTCTGGAGCACCGTTCCTTTGATGGTACCAATGACTTAGCCCTTGAGCTGGTAACTAATCCCTTACCTTAATACCTCATATATCTCTCAAATTTACCTCACGGGATGTTAATTTTGCTTCATGCATGTATGCTTCCGCTCATACAAGTTATAGTGTTGGGCGAAATTTGGAGTTCCTTATGTATCTCCGAGGCCCCCAGTGTCACGCCCTATGATTCATGTCAGATTGTTCCTTATTACTCCATGGCTCCATTCATAACCCTGTTGTACTATCTTATTAATTGTGAGGTTATCCTACATGGTTTCCTGATTGTTTTTTGCCAGGCACATAGATGAATGAGTCTCTGTATTATTTTCTATCCGAATGATGCACGACCATTAGTTATTCCTCTGGATCTATATCTAATTGTGTTTGTGTTATCTAATTTAGTACACATGCTTCTTTCTAGGGAGGTGCTTACTAAATCCACACAAGTTTTGAAGCCCTGGGTTGAAACGAGAAGCATAAGTAGTTTTCTCTATTAAGCATTTGATAGCTCAGGTGGTGCTATTTCCACTGAACTTTTTAAACTTTGGTTGATGGTGCCCTTGCCAATTGTCTTAATGCTTCCCCCTCTAAACTTATGTAACACCTACTTGGCCGTAATTCGTAGTACTTATGTACTGAAATGTGGAAGATTGATTTTTGATTTACAACAGGAGCCACACACAATACACAATAAGTATCTCAAAACGACAATTTGTACATAACCTTCCGTATCTCCATTTTAGAATCTCCCTACTTAATGTGTATATATACATTGGTTTGTATGTAAATCATATGATATTAATTATGCCATACTACTATATTTAATAAAAATATCACATGATGCACATTTTGCTATCTTTATAATTACACTCCAAGATCTGTGTCTATTTCAGTTTTTTTCATCTTAAGATCATATATCTACTATGCAAACAAATTTATTCAATTTATGTATTATCATATGTGTAGGACTAAGAGTTCCCGCAGCAACGCACGGGGCGTCATCTAGTTTTTATAGTACCATTGCACCCCGATAAATCACGAGTGGACATGCAGCCACGCGAGGTCGATATCACGCCCACCCATTCCCACATGATTAGTGGAGTTGTAATACACCGAGCCCGTATACTGAACTGCATCCACTATATGCAAGTGGTATAGCTTGCATTTAACCTCTGATATCACTAGCAGATGGACCACAAGTTCACTTAAAGCCTCACTGACGACCATCGTGTTGGAAATATTACCACTTTTCCGATTAAACTAATCCATGAGTAAGCAGTAAACATGGCAGATACGGTATGCATCTTATACTGATTCCTAAGCATACTAGCACGTACATTACATAGAATCGAACCATCTATGACCAAAACATATACGGCTAGCACATGTACGAGTAAATGAGGGATGAACATATCATACCCTACAGTTGGCCAGGCCAACGCAGCGGCGACATCAGCAGCCTCGGCGTCATCCGTGGCCTTCTTCTTGGCGGCAGTGTTGTCGACCATGGTGTCGATGTAGGGGAAGTAGTGGAAGCAGAGGCGGACAGAGATGGGGACGGATCGGGAGTAGGCACGCCGAGACGCTCCCCAAAAACCTTATTGCCGTTCTCCCGGGCAGGATCTCGAATGGTAGGGTTCCGGAGGCACCTGCTCTCCCGACCAACCGTGCACGCGGTCGTCGGGATGGGATCGCTGGAGGCAACTCAGAGTGAGGAACAGTAGATGACGGCTAGGGTTAAGCGACAGGGAGTGAGTGAACCGAACTAGGTCACTCCACGGGCCGATGCCTTCTTATATAGGCCGTCGGGTAGGAAGTCGTGGGCTTGGGCCAAGGCCCACGACCGAGTCAACGCACTCCCGGGAAGGGAGTCATCGGCCCACGACCGGATCGACGAACTCCTGGGAAGGGAGTCATTGTTCCCGAAGAAGGGTCACACCCACGGTCCAATGTCTCAGACAGTGGCGCATCTGTTAGCGACTCGTTAATTAATCCCAGATTAATTAATCCGTACCTGACCGGCAAAAATAAGCTTCGGCTCGGCTCATTCCCGCAACCTGCGGCGCGCGCCGTGACGAGCCGAGGCGAGGCGGGCGGCGGCGGCGGAGGAGGAGCGCGCGTGTACCACTCCTCTTCCCAAGCTCCCAATGGCAAGTGCTAGAGCAACCTTATAAAGGGGTCTCAACTCTCCTCAACTAGCAAGGTGGTACTAAACTTCCCGCTACCTAACATATACCTTCATGGGCCTCAAGATTAACCAGGAATCATTGTTCATATGGGCCTAAAGCCCATCTATGATTCAACAATCCCCCACTAGGTCTCGTGGCACATAAGTTTGTCAACTGTTCCAAACAATGTTTGATATATCAAAATTTTCAGTGGAGACTGTTAAGTTGAACTTCCACCTAGAGCAACAGGATTAGACTTCTTCACAACTGAACAATGGAATATGCCTTGAATTGTCAGTTTGGCGTGCAGAAGTTTCGCCTATTGTCAGCTGAGACGTGGCTGCCGAAGGCTAAACCCCATGGGTGGAGCTTATTAGGCATACTTCGTACCTTCTCATGAGCTTCCTAGAGATTACCCAATCTCATAGACTGTGACCAGCAGTCGGGCTCACATAGGTGTGTTCCTCCAAAGTATGCTCTGTAGGATAACATCTTGCTTACATAAGCTTTGGAACACATTAAGACAAAAGTCAGCCTGCCTTACAGATTATGAGAGTATTATTGCATCTCCAATAGAGTGAGTTAATAAAGGATACTCCCCTCAGTTGGCCGCTGGATTGTTTTCCCAGGTCCTAATTCACGGGATCTCCGATCACATAGGTTGGGTTACCCCCATGGAAACTGATACGCCCATTTTGCATAATGTTTTCCTACTATTATTTATAGTGTTTTCAAGCAAAATAACACTTGGTGGAGCAATTCTAATGCCTTTTCCCTCATAATATGCAAGGTTTACACAAAGAGGGAGATTGCCGGCAGCTGGAATTCTGTACCTGAAAAAGTTATGTCAGAGATACTTATTATGCACATCTCCAAATGAGCTGAAAATTTATGGAGATTTATTTTGGAATAAATAAAAAATACTGGAGCAAAGAAGTACCAGAGGGGGCCACCCAGGTGCCCACAAGGCACCAGGGCGCACCTACCCCCCGAGGCACGCCCTGGTGTGTGGTGGGGCCCCTGGCCAGCCCCCGGTGCCCATCTTTTGTTATATGAGGCCATTTTCCCTAGAAAAATAAGGAGAGTACTTTCGGGACGGAGCGCCACCGCCTCGAGGCAGAACTGGGGCAGGAGCACTTTTGCTCTCCGGCGGAGCGATTTCGCAGGGGAAACTTCCCTCCGGGAGGGGGAAATCGAAGCCATCGTCATCACCAACAACCCTCTCATCGTGGGAGGAGCAACCTTCATCAACATCTTCATGAGCACCATCTCATCTCAAACCCTAGTTCATCTCTTGTATGCAATCTTTGTATCAAAACCTCAGATTGGTACCTGTGGGTTGCTAGTAGTGTTGATTACATCTCGTAGTTGATGCTAGTTGGTTTATTTGGTGGAAGTTATATGTTTGGATCTATTATGCTATTTAATGCCCCTCTGATCTTGAGCATGAATATTATTTGTGAGTAGTTTCTTTTGTTCTTGAGGACACAGGAGAAGTCTTTTCATAAGTAATCATGTGAATTTGGTATTCGTTCGATATTTTGATGATATGTATGTTGTGATTCCCTTAGTGGTGTTATGTGAACATCGACTACATGACACTTCACCATCTTTGGGCCTAAGGGAATGCATTGTGGAGTAGTTATTAGATGATGGGTTGCTCGAGTGACAAATGTAACACCCCCGGTGGTTAACTACAGTAATCACCCTTTTGATTATGCCATGTCATCATGTTTAACAGTGCATGATCATCATTAACATCATATTGCATTTCAACTCCTAAGTCAAAATCCAAATTTAAATGAAAGTGGAAAATAAAAGTTGTCCAACATAGAAACTAAATTGTTCATTAAATAGCAAATAAATCAGAGACAATTCTAAAATTGAAACCAACATCATTGGAGTTGGGTAAGTGACTCAAACATCCCCAAACAGTGACTAAAGACAATATTTAATTACCTTTTATTTAATCTAAAATAAATATGAAAAGATATTTACCCCAAACTAGTTTTTGGTGGTAGGATATATTGTGCTGTGATTTTTGGGCCCGCTCTCATATTTTGCAAAACTCTAATGGGGGCCACACATTTTGCAAAACAGAAAAGAAAAGAAAAACAAAAGACAAGAAAAGGGACCTCCCCCCCCCGACTGGGCCTCGGCCCAGCAGGCCACCAGGCCACAGGCGGCCAGCCAGCCGGCCCAAACCCCCCTCTACTAACCCCCCCCAGCCGCACCGAACCCTAGCCCACCCCACTCGCCACCCCCCGTCTCCCTCTCCCTCTGCTTCCCCGCCCCGACCCGATCCAAATCGAGGGGCGGCGACCCCGGGCCCGCCGGCATCGCCGACCTCGCTGCCACCCGTCGCCACCCTCCCCGGCGCGCACCCGCGCCCGAGACCGCTGCCCCCGCCCGCATCTCCTCAAGTCGCGCACTGAGCCCCCTTCGCCGGATCCCCCTCGCCCAAGTCGTCGGCACCAGCACTGCCTCACCGCCGTGTCGCTGCTACGACGCCACCCCGGCCACCCCAAGTGCTTCCCCGATCCCCCCTCGCTGTGAGCTCTCCTTCGCCTCCCCTTTGCTCCGGCTCTGTCCGAGCCGTAGGCCGCGCTCCCACGCGCCCCGCCTTTCTCTGGCCTCACCCCGGCCAGCCACGCTCCCCACTGCTGCTCGCCGCGGCCCGCAACCGCCGCTGTTGCCGTTGTTTCCTGCCCTCCGCCTCGCTGCGCCGCCCGCCTGCTGCCGCCTTGCTAGCTGATGCTGCTCGATGCCGCCTGCGCCTCGCGTCGGCCGCCCACGCCCGCAGCTCGCCGCTCCGCCCGCGCCTTCCGCTCGCCGCCCCGAAGCCTCCCCCTCGCCGCCCGCGCGCGTCCCGCCGCAGCCTCGACCGGCCGGCGCCCCGGGTCAAGCCCTGACGGGCGCCCGCACCCGCAGTCCCCGTAGCCCGCGCCCGCTTTGGCCTAAGGGCCACTGCCCAGTAGGCCCCACCGGCCCCTAAAAAAAGTTAATAAAAATAAATAAATATTAATTAATTAATTAAATAATTAACTTAATTAATTCTGTTTAATTAATCTAATTGATTAATTAGTCTAATTAAACTGTAATTAACATAATCAAACCCTAATTAGCCTTATGTGAGAATGACAGGTGGGACCCACTGGTCCTGACGTCATGCTGACGTCGTGCTGACGTCAGCAGACACTGTTCTGGATAATGTTTAATTTAAATAATTAAATAAATTCCAGAAATTAATAAAAAACTTTAGAAAATCATATAAAATAATCCGTAACTCAGATCGAAAAACTTTATACATGAAAGTTGCTCAGAACGAAGAGATGAATTCGAATACGCGGTCCGTTCGTCCGTCACGCGTCCCTAACTATCCGAACATGGAACCGTTCCCCTCCGGTCATCTGTCCGACAAATGTCCGGAATCGGGAAAACATTCCCGGATGGATTCCCCCTTCCTCGGTGACGTGCAACCATATGTTAGGACACACCCGGCACTGCATATTGTCATGCCATACTTTGCGTTGCTCATGTTTGCTCTATATTTATACTGTTTCCTCCCCCTCTTCTCTCTCGGTAGCCCCCGACACCGACGTCGTCCCCGAGGCCGACACAGCTCCGGAGCCCGAAGACTCCACTGACGACCTTGCCCTTGCCGCCGAGCAACCAGGCAAGCCCCCCCCTTTGATCATCCCGATATCGCCCATTCTATTTTCTCATGCTTGCATTAGAATTGCTGCTGCTACTGCTTTACCTATTCTGATGCATAGCATGTTTACTGTAGCCTGCTGTTGATAATTACCTGCATATCCTAAACTGCTTAGTTTAGGCTGGGTAGAGACCTATCAGTGACCCCACTAGTCCCGACTGCCGCGCTGGATTGTCAGAAGACCCGATCAACGGGATTGAAGACCAGGCCCCAGCACCGCATATCACCCCCCCTAGTTGTAACGACACTGCAGCGTTACTATCGAGTGCCGAGGGTGATACCTCGTGTAGCACTTCTGATGTTAACTCTGTAGGGTAGCTATTCGGTCGTGGTCATCGAGGGTGATTCCTCCTTCACCGCTTCCGATAACGACGCCGTCGTACAACACCTCAAGTGTGAACCCATCGAGGGTGATTCCTCCGAGTTCACCTTAACGGATACATCGAGTAGGAATCCAACGAGGGTGATACCTCGGATTCCCCTGATGTTATGGATACACGGATACTTGGACTGTACTGTTGTTACTTGGAAAGGCGGGTCGACCCTGAGGGGTACCCGCGTGCGCCTGAGAGGTGAGTGTTGTGAAGACGGGTGCCTGTATGGTGCCCGAGTGATGAATACGAGGCGCGGCCGGGCATTCTTAACCCTTGCAGCAAGTCCTCGAGACGGGGCGACGGGGTCACATCTTTCGTGAGTCTCTGCTCGTTACCGCAAGCCCCTAGTCCTAACGATTTGGATATTTGATCCGAGCAGGCCTTTGGTCTGATAGCACTAACCATCACGTGGGCATAGTATGGGCGTTCTGCATCGTATGCATCAGCCGAAAGCTCTGTCAGACGTCCAGTTCAGCAGTGCGGCATGGAGTGATTGGCGCCATTGCGGTGGTGCTTGGATCTGAGCCATGTGCGCAACGACCCGGAGGGTGAGGGGCGATGTCCAAGACCCCCTTGCGCTTAGGATGTAGACCGGCGGGGACCTCTCTGCTGAGCTGTAGGTAGGGTTGCGATGTGTCGTTTGGCCGAGGCTGGGCATGACCCAGGAAAGTGTGTCCGGCCAGAGTTAATCGAGCGTGTTGGGTAAGTTGGTGCACCCCTGCAGGGAAGAATACTTCTATCGATAGCCGGTCCTACGGTAAAGGACACTCGGAGTTGTATCCTGATTGATACAATTTAGAACTGGATACTTGGATACTATGGCTCTGGGATTGCTTCTCGCAGGGAGTCGAGAAGGGATCTCAGGACGAGGTTGATGACTGTATGGCTCTGGGATTGCTTTCTCGCAGGGAGTCGAGAAAGGATCTCTGGGTGAGGTTGAGACTTAAAGATACTGCTACATTATATTGAACTGTTCTACTCTCTTCTACTGCTGTAAGACCGCTGAAGATGCTAGTCTTCGATAGGACTAGGCCTTCTCTCTATTCTGGCATTTCTGCAGCCCAGTCCACATATACAGCCTCCCTTTGAAAATGTTGCATATGTAGTGTAGATCCTTGCTTGCTGAGTACTTCTGAGTACTCACGGTTGCTTTGTTTTCCTTTTCTCCCCATATCAGTTTGACGTGACCAAGATGATGGAGCCCCTGAGACAGATGCCCCGTCGATCGACTACTACTACTACCCAGAGGATGGATACTACGACGAGTTGGATGACGACCAGGAGTAGGATTGGAGGGTCCCAGGCAGGAGGCCTACGCCTTTCGATCGTAGTGTTTTATTTTGCCCCGCCTTTCTAAAGGCCTTTCTGTTTCTATTTCATATCTGTACTCAGATATCTGATGCCTCCGCTGACGCTTGTTCGCAAGCTTATGTATTCGAGCCCTCGAGGCCCCCTGGCTTGTAATATAAAGCTTGTATGACTTTATTTATGATTTAGAGTTGTGTTGTGATATCTTCCCGTGAGTCCTTAGGCTTGATCGTGTGCATTTGCGTGTATGATTAGTGCACGATTGGGCCGGGGGCGTCACAAGTTGGTATCAGAGCCGACTGACTGTAGGAATCCCCCTTTCCAACTCCTTGGCCGAAGTTGAGTCTAGTAACCGAAAATTGTTTTACTAACTTGGCTGTGTGGCTTACGGGCCCACGTCACCAATTGGGTGGTATTAGTATCCTTTACTCCTCGACCTTTACTCTGGGACTCTGATCTCTCTTCCTTTCGGGTTAACTAAAATTTTACTAACTCCAACATTATGATCTCGTAATCACATTCTCCCGGAGAGCTGGATATTCGCAACTGATCCTTTCCTTGGAACGATTAGTCTGATAATCATCATTTTCCTTTCCATTGGTTTGTTTAACCTTTCCTTTACAAGTATCTTACGCTTCTCACACTGTCATTTGACACTTTTGGAATCTCCCGGAAAAATGTGTCGTGTTCAGCGTCAACATTTTGAGTTCTTCCGAGATGTTAATTGAATTCATGAACGACAATGCCATCCTTGCCCCTCGCTGATCTGTGTTATCATCGTCAATCTCTTTGACTACCTGCCCAAGAATTGCCGTTAACCCAGAACGAGTTCAGGCTATTCTGGACTGGACTCCTCCGAAGAACGTTAAGCAAGTGAGAAGTTTTCTCGGCCTTGCAAGTTATTGCCGTCGATTTGTCGAGAACTTTTCCAAGATTGCTAAGCCTTTGACTGATCTGCTTCACAAGGGCGTTAAGTTCGAATGGACAGAAAAATGTCAGGAAAGTTTCCAGACACTCAAAGACAAGCTGACATCTGCCCCAGTACTATCTCCTCCAGATACCCGCAAAGACTTTGTGATTTATTGTGACGCATCCCGTGAAGGATTAGGCTGTGTCCTAATGCAAGAGCGTAAAGTGATTGCTTATGGCTCTCGTCAGTTGCGCCCACATGAAGAGAATTATCCGGTACATGATCTAGAACTAGCTGCTATGATCTATGCATTGCAGTTGTGGCGACATTACCTTCTCGGTAATCGTTGCGAGATCTACACGGATCATAAAAGTCTGAAGTACTTGTTCACTCATCCTTCTCTAAACCTCCGTCAGCAAAGATGGATGGAGGCCATTGCGGACTATGATTTGGGTATTTCCTATACCCCTGGCAAGGCTAACGTGATGGCTGATGCCTTAAGCCGCAAGTCCTATTGCGACAACCTCATGGTTAGGCGAGCTCAACCTCGTCTTTTTGAACAACTGTGCAAGCTGAATCTCCGTATTGTTCCACAGGGCTCTCTAAATAACCTTGTGATACAACCAGATCTTGAGAAAGCTGTTAAGGATGCGCAAGCTAAAGATGCTGAAATTGATCTCATGAAGAAAGACCTTCACCTTGTAAAGTACAGGGATTTCTCGCTGTCTGAAGATGGAACCTTGTATTTCAGAAACCGCATTGTCGTACCTCGCTTCGAACTCATGACTGACAAAGTCATGAAGGAGGCACATGATACCCCGCTGTCTATTCATCCGGGTAGCACCAAGATGTATCGTGATCTCCGTCAAAGGTACTGGTGGTCTAAAATGAAGCAGGATATTGCTCGATATGTTGCTGAATGTGATGTGTGTCGTCGCGTTAAAGCAGAACATCAGAAGCCTGCTGGAATTCTGCAACCGCTTCCTATTCCTCTATGGAAATGGGATAAGGTTCAGATGGATTTCATTACTGGACTTCCCAGGTCACAGAAGGGTCACGATGCTATTCTTGTCGTCGTCGACCAACTTTCTAAAGTTGCACACTTTCTGCCTGTTAAAGAAACTATCACTGCTAGTCAGTTAGCAGAGTTGTATATCTCCAGAATTGTTTCACTCCACGGTATTCTGAAGGAGATCAGTTCGGACCGTGGCGGCCTTTTCACTTCCAAATTCTAGGAAAGTTTCCAAACAGCTATGGGAACTCATATTACCTGGAGTTCAGCTTATCACCCCAATCCCAAGGCCAAGTCGAACGAGTCAATCAAGTGCTTGAAGACATGCTTCGGGCTTGTGTTATTTCATTCGGCAAGAAGTGGGAAGAATCTCTCCCGTATGCCGAGTTCTCTTATAACAACAGCTATCAAGCCAGTTTGAAAATGGCTCCCTTCGAAGTACTCTATGGACGTAAGTGTCGAACCCCTCTGAATTGGTTAGAAACTGGGGAACGACCACTCGTGGGTCCGGATATTATCCAACACGCCGAAGAACAAGTTCGTATCATCCGTGAAAACCTCAAGGCGGCTCAGGACCGCCAGAAGAGCAACTATGATCGCAAACGATGGGGTTTGACTTATCAACCTGGTGATCAGGCTTATCTGCGAGTCACCCCGATGAAAGGCACTCACCGTTTTGGAATAAAGGGCAAGCTAGCTCCGCGCTACATTGGTCCTTTCCGCATAATTGCTAGACATGGTCAGGTGGCATATAAATTGGAGTTGCCGCCGCAATTCTCTCATATCCACGACGTCTTCCATGTGTCGCAACTTCGTAAATGTTTCAAGGAATCTCCGCACCGAGCAGTGGATCACGAGGTGCTCGAATTGCAAGATGATCTATCTTATAAGGAGCATCCGATCCGCATTCTCGATGAAGCTGAACGTCGGACCCGTCAGAAGGTTACCAAGTTCCTCAAAGTGCAGTGGTCAAATCATACTGAAGATGAAGCCACTTGGGAACGCGAGGATAATCTTCGTGCGGAATACCCCGAACTTTTTTCCTTCTACTTCTTAATTCTCGGGACGAGAATTCTTGTTAGTAGAGGAGATTTGTAACACCCCCGGTGGTTAACTACAGTAATCACCCTTTTGATTATGCCATGTCATCATGTTTAACAGTGCATGATCATCATTAACATCATATTGCATTTCAACTCCTAAGTCAAAATCCAAATTTAAATGAAAGTGGAAAATAAAAGTTGTCCAACATAGAAACTAAATTGTTCATTAAATAGCAAATAAATCAGAGACAATTCTAAAATTGAAACCAACATCATTGGAGTTGGGTAAGTGACTCAAACATCCCCAAACAGTGACTAAAGACAATATTTAATTACCTTTTATTTAATCTAAAATAAATATGAAAAGATATTACCCCAAACTAGTTTTTGGTGGTAGGATATATTGTGCTGTGATTTGGGGCCAGTCTCATATTTTGCAAAACTCTAATGGGGGCCACACATTTTGCAAAACAGAAAAGAAAAGAAAAACAAAAGAAAACAAAAAGAAAAGGGACCCTCCCCCCCCCCGACTGGGCCTCGCCCAGCAGGCCACCAGGCCGGCCCAGCCCGCCGGCCCAAACCCCCCTCTACTAACCCCCCCAGCCGCACTGAACCCTAGCCCACCCCCACTCGCCACCCCCCCGTCTCCCTCGTCCCTCTGCTTCCCCCCGACCCGATCCAAATCGAGGGGCGGCGACCCCGGCGCCCCGCGCCGTCGCCAACTCCCCGGCGCCGCCCATCGCCGACCTCGCTGCACCCGTCGCCACCCTCCCGGCGCCGCACCGCGCCGAGGACCGCTGCCCCCGCCCCGCATCTCCTCCAATGTCGCCGCACAAGCCCCCTTCGCCGGATCCCCCTCGCCCAAGTCGTCGGCACCCGCACTGCCTCGCCGCGTGTCGCTGCTACGACAGCCACCCCGGCCACCCCAAGTGCTTCCCCTATCCCCCCTCGCTGTGAGCTCTCCTTCGCCTCCCCTTTGCTCCGGCTCTGTCCGAGCCGTAGGCCGCGCTCCCACGCGCCCCGCCTTCCTCTGGCCTCACCCCGGCCAGCCACGCTCCCCACTGCTGCTCGCCGCGGCCCGCAACCGCCGCTGTTGCCGTTGTTTCCTGCCCTCCGCCTCGCTGTGCCGCCCGCCTGCTGCCGCCTTGCTAGCTGCTGCTGCTCGATGCCGCCTGCGCCTCGCGTCGGCCGCCCACGCCCGCAGCTCGCCGCTCCGCCCGCGCCTTCCGCTCGCCGCCCTGAAGCCTCCCCCTCGCCGCCCGCGCGCGTCCCGCCGCGGCCTCGACCGGCCGGCGCCCCGGGTCAAGCCCCGACGGGCGCCCGCACCCGCAGTCCCCATAGCCCGCGCCCGCTTTGGCCTAAGGGCCACTGCCCAATAGGCCCCACCGGCCCCTAAAAAAAAGTTAATAAAAATAAATAAATATTAATTAATTAATTAACTTAATTAATTCTGTTTAATTAATCTAATTGATTAATTAGTCTAATTAAACTGTAATTAACATAATCAAACCCTAATTAGCCTTATGTGAGAATGACAGGTGGGACCCACTGGTCCTGACGTCATGCTGACATCATGCTGACGTCAGCAGACACTGTTCTGGATAATGTTTAATTTAAATAATTAAATAAATTCCAGAAATTAATAAAAACTTTAGAAAATCATATAAAATAATCCGTAACTCAGATCGAAAAACTTTATACATGAAAGTTGCTCAGAACGACGAGACGAATTCGAATACGCGGTCCGTTCATCCGTCACGCATCCCTAACTATCTGAACATGGAACCGTTCCCCTCCGGTCATCTGTCCGACAAATGTCCGGAATCGGGAAAACATTCCTGGATGGATTCCCCCTTCCTCGGTGACGTGCAACCATACGTTAGGACACACCCGGCACTGCATATTGTCATGCCGTACTTTGCGTTGCTCATGTTTGCTCTATATTTATACTGTTTCCTCCCCCTCTTCTCTCTCGGTAGCCCCCGATACCGACATCGTCCCCGAGGCCGACACAGCTCCGGAGCCCGAAGACTCCACTGACGACCTTGCCCTTGCCGCCGAGCAACCAGGCAAGCCCCCCCTTTGATCATCCCGATATCGCCCATTCTATTTTCTCATGCTTGCATTAGAATTGCTGCTGCTACTGCTTTACCTATTCTGATGCATAGCCTGTTTACTGTAGCCTGCTGTTGATAATTACCTGCATATCCTAAACTGCTTAGTTTAGGCTGGGTAGAGACCTATCAGTGACCCCACTAGTCCCGACTGCCGCGCTGGATTGTCAGAAGACCCGATCAACGGGATTGAAGACCAGGCCCCGGCACCGCATATCACCCCCCTAGTTGTAACGGCACTGCAGCGTTACTATCGAGTGCCGAGGGTGATACCTCGTGTAGCACTTCTGATGTTAACTCTGTAGGGTAGCTATTCGGTCGTGGTCATCGAGGGTGATTCCTCCTTCACCGCTTCCGATAACGACGCCGTCGTACAACACCTCAAGTGTGAACCCAGCGAGGGTGATTCCTCGGAGTTCACCTTGACGGATACATTGAGTAGGAATCCAACGAGGGTGATACCTCGGATTCCCCTGATGTTATGGACACACGGATACTTGGACTGTACTGTTGTTACTTGGAAAGGCGGGTCGACCCTGAGGGGTACCCGCGTGCGCCTGAGAGGCGAGTGTTGTGAAGACGGGTGCTTGTATGGTGCCCGAGTGATGAATACGAGGCGCGGCCGGGCATTCTTAACCCTTGCAGCAAGTCCTCGAGACGGGGCGATGGGGTCACATCTTTCGTGAGTCTCTGCTCGTTACCGCAAGCCCCTAGTCCTAACGATTTGGATATTTGATCCGAGCAGGCCTTTGGTCTGATAGCACTAACCATCACGTGGGCATAGTATGGGCGTTCTGCATCGTATGCATCAGCCGAAAGCTCTGTCAGACGTCCAGTTCAGCAGTGCGGCATGGAATGATTGGCGCCATTGCGGTGGTGCTTGGATCTGAGCCATGTGCGCAACGACCCGGAGGGTGAGGGGCGATGGCCAAGACCCCCTTGCGCTTAGGATGTAGACCGGCGGGGACCTCTCTGCTGAGCTGTAGGTAGGGTTGCGATGTGTCGTTTGGCCGAGGCCGGGCATGACCCAGGAAAGTGTGTCCGGCCGGAGTTAATCGAGCGTGTTGGGTAAGTTGGTGCACCCCTGCAGGGAAGAATACTTCTATCGATAGCCGGTCCTACGGTAAAGGACACTCGGAGTTGTATCCTGATTGATACAATTTAGAACTGGATACTTGGATACTATGGCTCTGGGATTGCTTCTCGCAGGGAGTCGAGAAGGGATCTCAGGACGAGGTTGATGACTGTATGGCTCTGGGATTGCTTTCTCGCAGGGAGTCGAGAAAGGATCTCTGGGTGAGGTTGAGACTTAATGATACTGCTACATTATATTGAACTGTTCTACTCTCTTCTACTACTGCAAGACCGCTGAAGATGCTAGTCTTCGATAGGACTAGGCCTTCTCTCTATTCTGGCATTTCTGCAGCCCAGTCCACATATACAGCCTCCCTTTGAAAATGTTGCATATGTAGTGTAGATCCTTGCTTGCTGAGTACTTCGGAGTACTCACGGTTGCTTTGTTTTCCTTTTCTCCCCATATCAGTTTGACGTGACCAAGATGATGGAGCCCCTGAGACAGATGCCCCATCGATCGACTACTACTACTACCCAGAGGATGGATACTACGACGAGTTGGATGACGACCAGGAGTAGGATTGGAGGGTCCCAGGCAGGAGGCCTACGCCTTTCGATCGTAGTGTTTTATTTTGCCCCGCCTTTCTAAAGGCCTTTCTGTTTCTATTTCATATCTGTACTCAGATATCTGATGCTTCCGCTGACGCTTGTTTGCAAGCTTATGTATTCGAGCCCTCGAGGCCCCCTGGCTTGTAATATAAAGCTTGTATGACTTTATTTATGATTTAGAGTTGTGTTGTGATATCTTCCCGTGAGTCCTTAGGCTTGATCGTGTGCATTTGCGTGTATGATTAGTGCACGATTGGGCCGGGGGCGTCACAACAAAAACTTGAACCCTAGTTTATGCGCTATTCCGTAAGGGGCTGATTTGGATCCACATGTTTAATGCTATGGTTAGATTGTATCTCAATTCTTCTTTTGTAATTGCAGATGCTTGTGAGAGGGGTTAATCATAAGTGGGAGGCTTGTTCAAGTAAGAACAACACCCAAGCACCGGTCCACCCACATAGCAAATTATTAAAGTAGCGAACGCGAATCAAACCAACATGATGAAAGTGACTAGATGAAATTCCCATGCGTCCTCGAGAACGTTTTAATTATTATAAGAGATTGGTCCGGCCTATCCTTTGCTACAAAAAGGATTGGGCTACCTTGTTGCATCTATTTTTATTATTGTTACCTGTTACTTGTTACAAATTATCTTGCTATCAAACTACCTATTACCGATAATTTCAGTGCTTTCAGAAAATACCTTGCTGAAAACCGCTTGTCATTTCCTTCTGCTCCTCGTTGGGTTCGACACTCTTACTTATTGAAAGGACTATGATCGATCCCCTATACTTGTGGGTCATCAGCAACTTACGTGGGTCTCCTGCACATCTCCCTCAATGCATTTTCTATCACAATCCGTGATAGTCCTTTCGTGAAGGGTGATACGTCTCTGTCGTGTCTATAATTTTTGATTGTTCCATGCCAATATTATACAACTTCTATATACTTTTGGCAACATTTTATATTATTTTTTGGGACAAACATATTGATCCAGTGCCCAGTGCTAGTTCCTGTTTGTTGCATGTTTTTTGTTTCGCAGAGTATCCATATCAAACGAAGTCCAAACGCGATAAAAATTTACGGAGAATTATTTTGGAATATATGTGATTTTTGGGAGGTGGAATCAACGTAAACGGAGGCCCACGGCCTCCATAAGACACCAGGGCGCGACCTCACCCCTAGCGCACGGTGGTGCCTTGTGGGCACCCCGTAAGTCGGTTGGGGCTCTACTTTGGGCGCAAGAAAGATAATTTATGGAAAAAATCATGTTAAAATTTCAGCGCAATCGGAGTTACGGATCTCCGGATATTTAAGAAACGGTGAAAGGCCAGATCTGGGGAACGCGAAAGAGAAGAGAACAGAGAGATAGATCCAATCTCGGAGGGGCTCTCGCCCCTCCGCCACCATCGAGGCCATGGACCAGAGGGGAACTCTCCTCCCATCTAGGAGAGAGGCCAAGGAAGAATAAGAAGGAGGGGGCTCTCTCCCTCTCTCTCTCCTGGTAGCGCCGGAGTGCCGCCGGGGCAAGGATCGTGACGGCGATCTACATCAAAAACCTTGCTACCATCAACACCAACTTTCTCCCCCTCTATGCAGCGGTGTAACCTCTCTATTCTTGGTGCAATTCTCTACTTAAACATTTTTCTCAACACTATATGTTATTATCCAATGATATGCGGTTATCCTATGATGTTTGAGTAGATCTGTTTTGTCCTATGGGTTGATTGATGATCATGATTGGTTTGAGTTGTATATTTTGTTTTGGTGCTGTCCTACGGTGCCCTTCGTGTCACAAAAACATGAGGGATCCCCGCTGTAGGGTGTTGCAATACGTTCATGATTCGCTTATGGTGGGTGGCTAGAGTGACAGAAGCTTGCGCCCGAGTAAGGGGTTGTTGCGTATGGGATAAAGAGGACTTGATACTTAATGCTATGGTTGGGTTTTACCTTAGTGATCTTTGGTAGTTGCGGATGCTTGCTAGGGTTCCAATCATAAGTGCATAAGTATGAAAAGTATGTTAGCTCATGCCTCTCCCTCATATCAAATTGCAATAATGATTACCGGTTTAGTTATCGATCACCTAGGGACAAATAACTTTCTTGTGTGACAAAAGCTTTCTACTAAACAACTAACTTTTATTATCTTGCAAATTATTCATAGTTTTATTCTTGCAAAGTAGTTCTACCATCACACCTACAAAATTGTTTCATACTTGTTCTAGGTAAAGCAAACGTTAAGTGTGCGTAGAGTTGTATCGGTGGTCGATAGAACTTGAGGGAATATTTGTTCTACCTTTAGCTCCTCGTTGGATTTGACACTCTTATTTATCAAAAAGGTTACAAACGATCCCCTATACTTGTGGGTTATCAAGACCTTTTTCTGGCGCCGTTGCCGGGGAGCAATAGCGTGGGGTTGATATTCTCGTGTGTGCTTGTTTGCTTTATCACTAAGTTAGATTTTATTTTCTGTTCTAAGTTATTCTCTATCTTTAGTTATGGATATGGAACACGAAATACCAAAAAAATTAGTTGTACTTGCTACTCAAGGAGATGGGGAACCTCCTAAAACCCTCGATGCTCGTTATGTGGAAAATATTAAACACTACTTTGATAATCCTGAGAAAACCCCATTCAACTTGATAATAGGAGACACGTTGGATCAACATGAATACTTTAGGGATTATCACTTGACTCAAAAAGGGAAACTCTTATGGGATCAAATTAATTATTTGCAATGGTATGCTTGGGATTTATGCTTGAGATATGATTATACTTGTTGCTCTAGGATGAAGGCTAAACACCTTCCCTTTTCATGTGAATTTAATGATAATGAAACCTTGGCTTCTTATGCTAATGGTAGATATGATTACTATGATGTGGAACAAATATAAGAATTTGTTGCTTTTAAGGGTGCTTATGAAATTGAATCTCTATTTGAAAAGTATGAAGCTTGTGATGATGCTATTTATAGACCTATTTTTTTTGCTATACTTAAATATTGCTATGAGATTTATGAATACAATGCCGATATTGATGAATTTATTAAGAAAGTCTCCGCTGTTCAAGAAGAGACTAATATTTTGTAGGAGCCTATGGAAGAAGAAATAGATGAATTTGTGAGCTCATTGGATGAAAAAGATGACGAGGAGAGCGAAGAACAAAAGGAGCAAGAGCGGATTAGCTACCCGTGCCCACCTTCTAATGAGAGTAACTCTTCAACTCATACATTGTTTAATTTCCCTTCATGCTTACCAAATGATGAATGCTATGATCCCGTTGATTCATTTGAAATATCCCTTTTTGATGAAATTGATGCTTGCTATCCTTGTGGCAGGGCTGGGCCCATAGTTGTGCAGAGTGTGCGGCCCGCGCGGGGCCCATCAATTTTGGGGGGCCCAAATTTTTATAGGCCTAGTATGTATTTCTCAAAAAAAGGTTGTTCCTGGGCCTGGGCGCTGGGCTGCCGGTGTCCACGACTCCGTGTGAGTCGAGGAGCGAGCGAGGCCACTGCTCGATCCCACGCTGCTCCATCTTGTCCCAGGGATCGTCACACCTCATCAAAAAGAAAAAAAGGGATCGTCGGGATGGGAGTCTAGTGTCGTCTGATTGCTAGAATTCTGATCGCTAACACAAACCCTCGCGCACAACAACTCCTACATATCGGCGCCGCTTTCACCTGGCAGTTGCCGCATCGCCATCTGCCGGTCTCTCCGCGTCGCCGGCAGCGATGCAACATCTCGCCGATCCATCATGCCTTGCAGGTAAGCTCCATTGATCCAGCCTCCTTGCTCTTATTTTGTACCCCATCCATGTTGTTGGGGCTGCTAGTGCTGGGGACTTACGGGAGAGAAACTATTGGGGAATTTACATTTAGATCTCTTCCATACAAACACTCAGATGCATTGACAGAATGAACATAAACAAACTAGTATGCAACTATAGAGGACTTACAGGAAACTACAGTCTACAGGGCAAGTTGTTCGTACTTTCAGCGCTCCTGGAAATTTATAAGGGATAAGTAAATTTATTACTAATTTAGTTTGCATTGCACTGTTGAACCATTTTATTCATCCTCTACCTACGTATGTACCTGCCGTATCCCCATAAGTCCATTTTTGGAAAATGTTGTTTTCCCGTATTACCGTATTCATGTAACATAGGGAGCAGATCGATCGCAAAACAGCGATCGTGTCGCCGTCGCTATAGCCTATAGGAGGATTGATCGGCGATTCGGCGACAGTCCTCAGGCCGCGCCTCGATTGGAAACATTATATTATATACATTATTTTTTTTGTGAGATACATATATAATTGCTCATTAGTTCATTTTTTTTCTAGTGAGATGGGCCCCATTTTTTAGTTTTGCATAGGGCCTCGGATTTTGCCGACCCGGCCCTGGCTTGTGGCCATGATGCCAATATGAATTATGCTTATAGAGATGAACTTGCTATAGTTCCTTATGTTAAGAATTCAATTGTTGCTATTGCACCCACACATGATAGTCGTATTATCTTTTTGAATTCTCCCAACTACACTATATCAGAGAAGTTTGCACTTATTAAGGATTATATTGATGGGTTGCATTTTACTATTGCACATGATGATTTTGATGAATATAATATGCATGTGCTTGCTGCTCCTACTTGCAATTATTATGAGATAGGAACTACATCTCACCCTCTCTATGTTTCCAATACAATAAAATTGCAAGAAATTTCTTATGCTATGTATCGGTCTTTACTTTGTGTGCATGAATTGTTCTTTTATGACATGCCGGTGCATAGGAAGAGAGTTAGATTTCGTCATTGCATGATATATGTTACTTTGCGCTCACTACTAAATTACAAATCATTGCTAATTAAAATTGGCTTTGATATACCTTGGGATCTGGGTGGATCCATTACTTGAGCACTTTATGCCTAGCTTAATGGCTTTAAAGAAAGCGCTTCCAGGGAGACAAACCAGAAGTTTTAGAGAGTCATTTTATTTTGTTGTGTGTTTTTATAAAGTTTTAAAACAAAAAAAATAGAGAGGAACCAAAAAACTTTTTCAAACAGAAAAGTGGAAGTGAGAGAGATGAGCATTGTTAAAGTGGGAGCTAGCCTTGAACTTTGTTCATGCCAATGGAAACTTTGTGAATCTTAATTACAGGAAATTTTCAACAAAAATAATTATCCCCTTGTATAAATCCATTGTATTATAAAAATAATGTGCCAAGATTTGCCTTTAGGATGATTAGATTGCTTGTTGGTATGTGCGGTGCAAAAACAGAAACTTTTGCCATAGTGCATGAATTTACATTTTTTACTGGAATGAAAAAAATTATGAAATTTTTACACAGTACTGATATGAAAATTGTTTATTTGCTCCTAATTTTACAGAATTTTTTGAGTTACAGAAGTATGGTCAAAGTTCAGATTACTACAGATTATCCTGTTTTTGACAGATTCTGTTTTTGATGCATTGTTTTGATGGAACTATGGATTTTATCAGTAGTACAAGACATGGAGAAATTAGGATATAGTAGGGATAATGCAAAAATAAAATATGAATGGGTTTGCAACAGTACTTAAAGTAGTAATTTGCTTTATTATGCTAACGGATCTCACGAGTTTTATGTTAAGTTTTGTGTGGATGAAGTGTTCAATGATCGAGGAGGTCTCGATATGAGGAGAAGGAGGAGAGGCAAGAGTTCAATCTTGGGGATGCCCAAGTCACCCCAAGTAAATATCCAAGGAGACTCAAGTGTCTAAGCTTGGGGATGCCCCGGAAGGCATCCCATCTTTCTTCAACAAGTATCGGTATGTTTCGGTTTTTGTTTCGTTCACGTGATATGCGTAAATCTTGGAGCATCGCGTGCTTCTTATTTTTCTTTTAATAATTCACCATGCTAGTATGAGATTGTCCTTGGTTGATTTATAGAATGCTCTTTGAACTTCACTTATATGTTTTGAGTATGGCTTTATAGAATGCTTCATGTGCTTCATTTATATCATTTGAAGTTTGGATCGCGTGTTTCTCTTCATATAGAAAACCGTTATTTGTATAATGCTCTTTTGCTTCACTTATATTTATTAGAGCATGGTGTTTTGTAGAAAGAATTAAACTCTCTTGCTTCACTTATATCTATTTAGAGAGTCAACAGGAATTGGTCATTTGCATGGTTAGTCATGAAATCCTACATAAAACTTGTGGATCACTGAATATATGATATGTTTGATTGCTTGCAATAGTTTTGCGATATAGAGATGATAATATGTGGGAGGTACTAGTAAATGGTTGTGGTTGGTAAGGATGTTGGTGTTAAGGTTCGTGATTCCTGAAGCATGCACGTATAGTCTCTTGTTATGCTAAGAAGTTGGAGCATGATTTATTATTGATTGTCTTCCTTATGAGTGGCGGTCGGGGATGAGCGATGGTATTTTCCTACCAATCTATCCCCCTTGGGGCATGTGTAGTAGTACTTTGCTTCGAGGGCTAATAAACTTTTGCAATAAGTATATGAGTTCTTTATGACTAATGTGAGTCCATGGATTATATGCACTCTCACCTTTCCGCAATTTGCTAGCCTCTTCGGTACCATGCATTGCCTTTCTCACCTCGAGAGTCAGTGCAAACTTCACCGGTGCATCCAAACAGCGTGATATGATACGCTCTATCACACATAAGCCTTATTATATCTTCCTCAAAACAGCCACCATACCTACCCGTTATGGCATTTCCATAGCCATTCCGAGATATATTGCCCTGCAACTTCCACATTTCGTTTTTATGACTTGAGCATTCATTGTCATATTGCTTTGCATGATCATATAGCTGACATAGTATTTGTGGCTCAGCCACCCTTCATCATTTTTTATACATGTTACGCTAGATCATTGCACGTCCTGGTACACTGCCAGAGGCATTCATATAGAGTCATACTTTGTTCTAGGTATCGAGTTGTAAGTAAATAGAAGTGTGATGATCAGCATTATTCATTATTAGAGCATGTCCTAGTGAGGAAAGGATGATGGAGACTATGATTCCCCCACAAGTCGGGATGAGACTCCGGACAAAAAGAAAAAAAGAAAAAAAGAAAAAGAAAAAAAGAAGAAAAAAAGGAAGAAAAAAAAAAGAGAAAAGGAGAGAAGGGGCATGCTAATTCCACACTTGTGCTTCAAAGTAGCACCATGTTTTTCATATAGAGAGTCTCCTATGTAGCCACTTTCATATACTAGTGGGAATTTTTCATTATAGAACTTGGCTTGTATATTCCGATGATGGGCTTCCTCAAATGCCGAGGTCTTCATGAGAAAGCAAGTTGGATGCACACCCACTTAGTTTTCATGTTGAGCTTTCATACACTTATAGCTCTTAGTGCATCCGTTGCATGGCAATCCCTACTCCTCGCATTGATATCAATTGATGGGCATCTCCATAGCCTGTTGATTAGCCGCGTCGATGTGAGACTTTCTTACTTTTTTGTCCTCTCTATGTTTATCCCTATCATCATACTCTATTCCACCCATAGTGCTATGTCCATGGCTTGCGCTCATGTATTGCGTGGGGGTTGAAAAAGCTGAAGCGTGTTGAAAAGTATGAACCAATTGCTCGGCTTGTCATCGGGGTTGTGCATGATAAATACTTTGTGTTAAGAAGATGGAGCATGACAAGACTATATGATTTTGTAGGGATAGCATTCTTTGGCATTGATATTTTGAAAGACATGATTGTTTGTTGGGATGCCTGAGTATTGATGTCTTTATGTCAAATTATAGACTATTGCTTTGAATCACTCGTGTCTTAATATTCATGCCATGATTAGATTATATGATCAAGATTATGCTTGGTAGCATTCCACATCAAAAATTATCTTTTTTATCATTTACCTACTCGAGGACGAGTAGGAATTAAGCTTGGGGATGCTGATATGTCTCCGTCGTATCTATAATTTTTGATTGCTCCATGCCAATATTATACAACTTTTATATACTTTTGGCAACATTTTATATTATTTTTTGGGACTAACATATTGATCCAGTGCCGAGTGCCAGTTCCTATTTGTTGCATGTTTTTTGTTTCGCAGAATATCCATATCAAACAAAGTCCAAATGCAATAGAATTTTGTGGAGAATTATTTTGGAATATATGTGATTTTTGGGAGGTGGAATCAACGCAAACGGAGGCCCACAGCCTCCACAAGACACCAGGGTGCGGCCTCCCCCCTAGAGTGTGGTGGTGCCTTGTGGGCACCCCGTAAGTCGGTTGGGGTTCTACTTTGGGCACAAGAAATATAATTTATGGAAAAAAACCGTGTTAAAATTTCAGCGCAATCGGAATTACGGATCTCCGGATATTTAAGAAACGGTGAAAGGCCATATCTGGGGAACGTGAAAGAGAAGAGAATAGAGAGATAGATCCAATCTTGGAGGGGCTCTCGCCCCTCCACCGCCATCGAGGCCATGGACCAGAGGGGAAACTCTCCTCCCATCTAGGGGGGAGGCCAAGGAAGAAGAAGAAGGAGGGGGCTCTCTCCCCTCTCTCCCGGTGGCGCTGGAGTGCCGCCGGGGCAAGGATTGTGACGGCGATCTTCATCAACAACCTTGCTACCGTCAACACCAACTTTCTCCCCCTCTATGTAGCGGTGTAACCTCTCTATTCCCACTGCATTTCTCTACTTAAACATGGTGCTCAACACTATATATCATTATCCAATGATATGTGGTTATCCTATGATGTTTGAATAGATCTGTTTTTGTCCTATGGGTTGATAGATGATCATGATTGGTTTGAGTTGTATATTTTATTTTGGTGCTGTCCTATTGCGCCCTCCGTGTCGCGCAAATGTGAGGGATCCCCGCTGTAGGGTGTTGCAATACGTTCATGATTCGCTTATGGTGGGTGGCTAGAGTGACAGAAGCTTATGCCCGAGTAAGGGGTTTTTGCGTATGGGATAAAGAGGACGTGATACTTAATGCTATGGTTGGGTTTTACCTTAATGATCTTTGGTAGTTGCGGATGCTTTCTAGAGTTCCAATCATAAGTGCATATGGTCCGAGTACGGAAAGTATGTTAGCTCATGCCTCTCCCTCATATAAAATTGCAATAATGATTACCGGTTTAGTTATCGATCACCTAGGGATAACTAACTTTCTTGTGTGACAAAAGCTTTCTACTAAACAACTAACTTTTATTATCTTGCAAATTATTCGTAGTTTTATTCTTGCAAAGTATTTCTAGCATCACACCTACAAAATAGTTTCATACTTGTTCTAGGTAAAGCAAACGTTAAGTGTGCGTAGAGTTGTATCGGTGGTTGATGACCCACAAGTATAGGGGATCTATCGTAGTCCTTTCAATAAGTAAGAGTGTCGAACCCAACGAGGAGCAGAAGGAAATGACAAGCGGTTTTCAGCAAGGTATTCTCTGCAAGCACTGAAATTATCGGTAACAGATAGTTGTATGATAAGATAATTCGTAGCGAGTAACAAGTAACAAAAGTAACTAAGGTGCAGCAAGGTGGCCCAATCCTTTTTGTAGCAAAGGACAAGCCTGGATGAACTCCTATATAAAGCAAAGCGCTCCCGAGGACACATGGGAATTGTTGTCAAGTTAGTTTTCATCATGCTCATATGATTCGCGTTTGTTACTTTGATAATTTGATATGTGGGTGGACCGGTGCTTGGGTGCTGCCCTTCCTTGGACAATCCTCCCACTTATGATTGACCCCTCTCGCAAGCATCCGCAACTACGAAAGAAGAATTAAGATAAATCTAACCATAGCATGAAACATATGGATCCAAATCAGCCCCTTACGAAGCAACGCATAAACTAGGGTTTAAGCTTCTATCACTCTAGCAACCCATCATCTACTTATTACTTCCCCTAGGCCCAAATCATGGTGAAGTGTCATGTAGTCGATGTTCACATAACACCACTAGAGGAAAGACAACATACATCTCATCAAAATATCAAACGAATACCAAATTCACATGATTACTTATAACAAGACTTCTCCCATGTCCTCAGGAACAAACGTAACTACTCACAAAGCATATTCATGTTCATAATCAGAGGAGTATTAATTATCATTAAGGATCTGAACATATGATCTTCCATCGAATAAACCAACTAGCATCAACTACAAGGAGTAATCAACACTACTAGCAACCCACAGGTACCAATCTAAGGTTTTGAGACAAAGATCGGATACGAGAGATGAACTAGGGTTTGAGAGGAGATGGTGCTGGTGAAGATGTTGATGGAGATTGACCCCCTCCCGATGAGAGGATCGTTGGTGATGACGATGGCTTCGATTTCCCCCTACCGGAGGGAAGTTTCCCCGGCAGAACAGCTCCGCCGGAGCCCTAGATTGGTTCCGCCCAAGTTCCGCCTCGAGACGACGGCGCTTCATCCCGAAAGCTTCCTTCTGATTTTTCCAGGTCAAAACACACCATATAGCAGAAGATGGGCATCGGGGGCCTGCCAGGTGGCCCACAAGGCAGGGGGCGCGCCCAGGGGGTAGGGTGTGCCCCCACTCTTGTGGATGGCTGGTGGCCCCCCCTCTGGTGCTTTCTTCGCCCAATATTTTTTATATATTCCAAAATAATTCTCCGTGAAGTTTTAGGACTTTTAGAGTTGTGTAGAATAGGTCTCTAATATTTGCTCCTTTTCCAGTCCAGAATTCCAGCTGCCGGCATTCTCCCTCTTCATGTAAACCTTATAAAATAAGAGAGAAAAGACATAAGTATGGTGATATAATGTGTAATAACAGCCCATAATGTGATAAATATCAATATAAAAGCATGATGCAAAATGGACGTATCAACTCCCCCAAGCTTAGACCTCGCTTGTCCTCAAGCGGAAGCCGAAATCGAAAAATATGTCCACATGTTTAGAGATAGAGGTGTCGATAAAATAAAATACGGACATGAGGGCATCATGATCATCTTTAGGACAGCAACATATATTGTCATATAATTTCTTATGCTAGAGTAACAATTCATTCACAAGGTAGAGTATAAATCAAAAACTTCATTGAAAACTAACAAACTATGATCTCAGTCATTGAAGAAATTGTAATTAATCATAACATCGGAAAGAGTCAATTCAAGAGCTTTTCAGCAAGTCCACATACTCAACTATCATTTAGTCTTTCACAATTGCTAACACTCACGCAATACTTATGAGTTCAAAGCTTCAATCGGACACAGAGAAAGATAGGGGCTTATAGTTTCGCCTCCCAACCTTTTACCTCAAGGGTAATGTCAACAATAATACTTTATGATAACCTACATCCGGGTGGATATATATATATATGGATCTCTCCAACACATAGTGCTTGCCAAAAGAAAAAGTGTAAAAAGGAAAGGTGAAGATCACCACGACTCTTGTATAAGGGTAGAAGATAAAAGTAAAATATAGGCCCTTCGCAGAGGGAAGCAGAGGTTGTCATGCGCTTTTATGGTTGGATGCACAAAATCTTAATGCAAAAGAATGTCACTTTATATTGCCGCTTGTGATAAAGAACTTTATTATGCAGTCTGTCGCTTTTATTTCTTCCATATCACAAGTTCGTATAAAGCTTATTTTCTTCACACTAATAGATCATACATATTTAGAGAGCAATTTTTATTGCTTGCACCGATGACAACTTACTTGAAGGATCTTACTCAATCCATAGGTAGGTATGGTGGACTCTCATGGCAAAACTGGTTTAAGGGATGTTTGGAAGCACAAGTAGTATCTCTACTTGGTGCAAAGAATTTGGCTAACATGAGAGGGAAAAGCAAGCTCAACATGTTGGAGGATCCAGGACAATATAACTTCTATTAGGATATAAGAAAACATAACCCATTATCTTGTCTTCCTTGTCCAACATCAACTTTTTAGCATGTCATATTTTAATGAGTGCTCACAATCACAAAAGATGTCCAAGATAGTATATTTATATGTGAAGCCTCTCTTTCTTTATTACTTCCTATTAATTGCAACAATGACCAAAACTATGTTTGTCAACTCTCAACAAATTTTATTCATCATACTCTTTATATGTGAAGTCATTACTCTCCATAAGATCAATATATGATCTTTTTATTTCTTTTTATTCCTTTCTTTTATTTAATTCCCTCGAGATCATAGCAAGGAAGCAAAGCCCTCAACTCAAAACTACTCTTTATTATATATAACTCACGGACTCGATTACATAGATAGATCTCGAAACAAAACTCAAAGCTAAATCATACTAAAACTTTATTCTACTAGATCAGGATATAACCAAAAGGATCGAACTAAGAAAAAAAATGATAAAAGTAAAGGTGTGATGGTGATACGATACCGGGGCATCTCCCCCAAGCTTGGCAGTTGCCAAGGGGAGTGCCCATACCCATGTATTTAGGTCTCTTTCTTCGGAGATGGTGATGATGGAGTTGTTGATGATGAAAGAATTTTATCCTCCGTCTTCCAAGGCGTAGGTTCACCATCGTAAAAAGATGAACGAGTCTCCGGGATCCTCAAATCTGCAGCCAAACTCATCCTTTTAAATCTGTATTCATACTCACAGTTTTGGTTTTGCAGGTCATAGATCTGGGCTTGGAGATGGTCGATTTTCTCATGAAGCTTGAAGATGGACTCCCCAATGTTCTCGGCATCTAGCTTGTGACCACTAGTAAATTCAGCGACCATCATGTGGTTGGCGTTGAGTCCGCGTTCCACCAGCCCTTGGCACTTGAAGACTTGCCGCTCCCCTTCTTCAAGCCTTGTCTCCACACTTCCGGTCTTCTTTGGCCCTTCAGTATCGCGGATGTGCAGCACCCCCTCACGCATCTCAACGGTTTGAGGGTGTTGCAGCACCTCCGCGAGATAAGTGTTGATGACCTTCTCGAAAAACTTGTCCTTGGGGGAGCTTGGAGACGTCATGGCGATCTGGATCTGTCAGAAAAACAGCTCGAAACAAAGACAGGAGATATTGCCGTGGTACGGTGGTCAAAACCTTCGGGAGATTATATAATGAATTTTTACCGACCAAAAGAAGTATTGTGCAAGAAAACGGAGTCCGGAGGGCACACAAGGTGGCCACAAGGCAGGGGGCGCGCCCTCCACCCTTGTGGCCTCCTCGTGCATCTTTCGGACTACTTTTAATTTTTCTATTTTTCTAAATATTCCAAAACGGAGAAAAATTGCTATTATAACAATTTTGGAGTCGGTTTACTTACCGTACCACATACCTATTCCTTTTCGGAGTCTGAAATGTTCTGGAAAGTATCCCTTATGTACTCCTCCGGTGTTATGGTATTAATTATATTGGTCTCAACATGTATGGGAGTACCTGAGATATAATGTTTGATTCTTTGACCGTTTACCACCTTCGGATTTGTGCCTTCGGCGTTGTTGATCTTAATGGCACCGGAACGATAGACCTCCTCGATAATGTAAGGACCTTCCCATTATTGAGAAGCTTTCCTGCAAAGTATCTTAAACGAGAGTTGTATAGCAAAACATGATCACCTACATTAAACTCACGCTTTTGTATCCTTTTGTCATGCCATCTTTTAAATTTTTCTTTAAACAACTTGGCATTCTCATAGGCTTGGGTTCTCCATTCATCAAGCGAGCTAATGTCAAATAACCTCTTCTCACCGGCAAGTTTGAAATCATAGTTGAGCTCTTTAATAGCCCAATACGCTTTATGTTCTAGTTCTAGAGGTAAGAGACATGCTTTTCCATAAACCATTTTATACGGAGACATACCCATAGGGTTTTTATAAGCAGTTCTATAAGCCCATAATGCATCATCAAGTTTCTTAGACCAATTCTTTCTAGATCTATTAAAAGTCTTTTGCAAAATTAATTTAATCTCTCTATTGCTCAATTCTACTTGACCACTAGACTGAGGGTGATATGGAGATGCAATTCTATGGTTGACATCATATTTAGCAAGCATTTTACGGAAAGCACCATGAATAAAATGTGAACCACCATCAGTCATTAAATATCTAGGGACTCCAAACCTCGGAAAAATGACTTCTTTAAGCATCTTAGTAGAAGTGTTATGATCGGCACTACTAGTTGGAATAGCTTCTACCCACTTAGTAACGTAATCAACAACAACTAAAATATGTGTATACCCATTAGAGGAAGGAAAAGGTCCCATATAATCAAAGCCCCAAACATCAAATGGTTCAATAACAAGTGAATAATTCATAGGCATTTCCTGACGTCTACTAATATTGCCAATTCTCTGGCATTCATCACAAGACAAGACAAACTTACGTGCATCCTTGAAGAGAGTAGGCCAATAAAAACCATATTGCAATACCTTGTGTGCAGTCCTATCTCCAGCGTGGTGTCCTCCGTAAACTTCGGAGTGGCACTTGCGTAGGATCTGTTCCTGTTCATGCTCAGGTACACAACGTCTAATAACACCATCTTATCCTTCTTTATAAAGGTGTGGGTCATCCCAAAAGTAGTGTCTTAAATCATAGAAAAACTTTTTCTTTTGCTGGTATGTGAAACTAGGTGGTATAAATTTAGCAGCAATGTAATTAGCATAATCAGCATACCATGGAGTATTACGAGAAGCATTTATGACAGCTAATTGCTCATCAGGAAAGCTATCATCAATAGGTAGTGGGTCATCAAGAACATTTTCTAACCTAGACAAGTTGTCTGCAACCGGGTTCTCAGCTTCCTTTCTATCAATAATATGCAAATCAAATTCTTGCAGTAAGAGAACCCATCTAATAAGTCTAGGTTTAGCATCTTTCTTTTCCATAAGATATTTAATAGCAGCATGATCAGTGTGAACAGTTACTTTGGAATCAACAATATAAGATCTGAACTTATCACAAGCAAAAACAACTGCTAAAAATTCTTTTTCAGTAGTAGCATAATTTCTCTGGGCACTGTCTAGAGTTTTACTAGCATAATGAATAACATTCAATTTCTTATCAACTCTTTGTCCTAGAACAGCACCAACAGCATAATCACTAGCATCACACATAATTTCAAAGGGTAGATTCCAATCAGGTGGTTGAACAATAGGTGCAGAAATCAAGGCTTTCTTAAGTATTTCAAATGCTTCTACACAATCATCATAAAAAACAAAAGGAACATCTTTTTGCAAGAGATTAGTGAGAGGCCTAGAAATTTTAGAGAAATCTTTAATAAACCTCCTATAGAAACCAGCATGACCAAGGAAACTTCTTATACCTTTTATATCTTTAGGACACGACATCTTTTCAATAGCATCTACTTTAGCTTTATCAACTTCAATACCTCTTTCAGAAATTTTATGCCCCAAGACAATACCTTCATTAAACATAAAGTGGCACTTCTCCCAATTCAAAACAAGATTAGTTTCTTCACATCTCTGTAGAACTCGATCAAGGTTGCTTAAGCAATCATCAAAAGAAGTTCTGTAAACGGAGAAATCATCCATGAAAACCTCAACAATCTTTTCACAAAAGTCAGAGAATATAGCAGTCATACATCTTTAAAAGGTAGCAGGTGCATTGCATAAACCGAAAGGCATACGTCTATAAGCAAAAGTACCGAAAGGGCAAGTAAAATTGGTCTTTTCTTGGTCCTCTTTTGACACTGGTATTTGAGAAAAACCAGAGTAACCATCTAGAAAGCAAAAATGTGTATGTTTGGATAATCTTTCTAGCATTTGATCAATAAAAGGTAGAGGGTAATGATCTTTTCTAGTAGCTTTGTTTAATTTATGAAAATCAATTACCATTCTATAACCTGTAACAATTCTTTGTGGAATCAATTCATTCTTATCATTAGGAACAACAGTAATACCTCCCTTCTTAGGGACACAATGAACATGACTTACCCATCTACTATCAGCAATAGGATAAATTATACCTGCCTACAGAAGCTTTAGTATTTCATTTCTTACCACTTCCTTCATCTTAGGATTCAGCCTTCGTTGGTGATCAACAACTAGTTTAGCATCAGGCTCCATATTAATTTTGTGCTGACATAGAGTGGGACTAATGCCCTTAAGATCATCAAGAGCATATCCAATAGCTGCACGGTGCTTCCTCAGAGTTTTCAATAATTTCTTTTCGTCATGCTCTGAAAGGTTAGCACTAATAATAACAGGATATATCTTCTTTTCATCGAGATAAGCATATTTCAGAGTATCAGGTAATTGTTTAAGCTCAAACATGGGATCACCCTTGGGTGGAGGAGGATCCCCAAGGATTTCAACAGGCAAATTGTGTTTCAAAATAGGCCCTTGATTAAAGAATATTTCATCTATTTCCCTTCTTTCATTCATAAACCTATCATTTTCATGGTCTAGCAAATATTGTTCTAAAGGATCAGTAGGAGGCACGGCAATAGAAGCAAGACCAATAATTTCATCCTTACTAGGCAATTCTTTATCATGGGGTTGTCTATGAAACTTAGAGAAATTAAAATCATGAGACACATCCCCAAAGCCGACAGTAACAATATCCTTTTCGCAATCTATCTTAGCATTAATAGTATTCAAGAAAGGTCTACCAAATATAATGGGACAAAAATCATCTTGTGGGGAACCAAGAACAAGAAAATTAGTAGAGTATTTTATTTTCCCACACAAGACTTCAACATCTCTAACAATCCCAATTGGTGATATAGTATCTCTATTGGCAAGCTTAATAGTAACATCAATATCTTCTATCTCAGCAGGTGCGATGTCATTCATAATTTCTTGGTATAAGGTATAAGGAATTGCACTCACACTAGCACCCATATCACATAAGCCATGATAATAGTGATCTCCTATTTTAACAGAAACAACAGGCATGCCAACAATGGGTCTATGTTTATCTTTAATATCGGGTTTAGCTATCCTAGCAGCTTCATCACAGAAATAAATAACACGCCCATCAATATTATCAACCAAGAGATCTTTAACCAAAGCAATACTAGGTTCAACTTTAATTTGTTCAGGGGGTGTAGGTGTTCTAGTATAACTCTTACGAACCACAGTTGAAGCTTTAGCATGATCCTTTATTCTAACAGGAAAAGGTGGTTTCTCAATATAAGTAGTAGGGACAATAGGATCAACATTATAAGTAATAATTTCTTCTTCAACTTTAATAGGTTCTACTACTTTCACTTCAATGGGAGGATGATATTTAAACCACTTCTCCTTAGGGAGATCAACATGAGTAGCAAAATATTCACAGAAAGAAGCTACTATCTCTGAGTCAAGTCCATATTTAGTGCTAAAATCATGAAAAGCATCGATATCCATGAAAGATTTAACACAATCAAACTTAAGGTTTATACCTGACTCCTTACCTTCGTCGAGTTCCCAATCTTCAGAGTTGCATTTAATTCTTTCCAATAAATCCCATTTGAATTCAATATCCTTCTTCATAAAAGAACCAGTACAAGAAGTATCGAGCATGGATTGATCATTACGAGAAAGCCGAGCATAAAAATTGTGAATAATAATTTCTCTTGAGAGCTCATGATTGGGGCATGAATATAACATTGACTTAATCCTCCCCCAAGCTTGAGCGATACTTTCTCCTTCATGAGGCCAAAAATTATATATATAGTTCCGATCACGATGAACCAGATGCATAGGATAAAACTTCTGATGAAATTCCAATTTCAATCGGTTGTAGTTCCAGGATCCAATATCATCACATAGCCTATACCATGTCAATGCCTTTCCCTTCAAAGATAAAGGGAAGACCTTATTCTTGACACCATCCTTGGGAAAACCTGCAAGCTTAAATAATCCACAAACTTCATCCACATAGATTAGGTGCATATCAGGATGTAATGTTCCGTCTCCTGCAAAAGGATTAGCTAGCAGTTTCTCTATCATACCCGAAGGAATTTCATAATAAATATTTTCAGTAGGTGCAGTAGGTTGAGGAGCAACTCTTTGCTCTTCCGGTCGAGGTGAAGATACCCCGAACAGGCCCCTCAAAGGATTATTTTCCATAGTGACAAGTGACAGTAAATTTCAGCACACTATATAAATGTTTCCTTACCAAATTCCACTTACCAAAGGCGCTTCACTCCCCGGCAACGGCGCCAGAAAAGAGTCTTGATGACCCACAAGTATAGGGGATCTATCATAGTCCTTTCGATAAGTACGAGTGTCGAACCCAACAAGGAGCAGAAGGAAATGACAAGCGGTTTTCAGCAAGGTATTCTCTGCAAGCACTGAAATTATCGGTAACATATAGTTGTATGATAAGATAATTCGTAACGAGTAACAAGTAACAAAAGTAACTAAGGTGCAGCAAGGTGGCCCAATCCTTTTTGTAGCAAAGGACAAGCCTGGATGAACTCCTATATAAAGCAAAGCGCTCCCGAGGACACATGGGAATTGTTGTCAAGTTAGTTTTCATCATGCTCATATGATTTGCGTTCGTTACTTTGATAATTTGATATGTGGGTGGACCGGTGCTTGGGTGCTGCCCTTCCTTGGACAAGCCTCCCACTTATGATTAACCCCTCTCGCAAGCATCCGCAACTATGAAAGAAGAATTAAGATAAATCTAACCATAGCATGAAACATATGGATCCAAATCAGCCCCTTACGAAGCAACGCATAAACTAGGGTTTAAGCTTCTGTCACTCTAGCAACCCATCATCTACTTATTACTTCCCCTAGGCCCAAATCATGGTGAAGTGTCATGTAGTCAACATTCACATAACACCACTAGAGGAAAGACAACATACATCTCATCAAAATATCGAACGAATACCAAATTCACATGATTACTTATAACAAGACTTCTCCCATGTCCTCAGGAACAAACGTAACTACTCACAAAGCATATTCATGTTCATAATCACAGGAGTATTAATTATCATTAAGGATCTGAACATATGATCTTCCACCGAATAAACCAACTAGCATCAACTACAAGGAGTAATCAACACTACTAGCAACCCACAGGTACCAATCTGAGGTTTTGAGACAAAGATCGGATACGAGAGATGAACTAGGGTTTGAGAGGAGATGGTGCTGGTGAAGATGTTGATGGAGATTGACCCCCTCCCGATGAGAGGATCATTGGTGATGACGATGGCTTCGATTTCCCCCTACCGGAGGGAAGTTTCCCCGGCAGAACAGCTCCGCCGGAGCCCTAGATTGGTTCCGCCCAAGTTCCGCCTCGAGACGGCGGCGCTTCCTCCCGAAAGCTTCCTTCTGATTTTTTCCAGGTCAAAACACACCATATAGCAGAAGATGGGCATTGGGGGCCTGCCAGGTGGCCCACAAGGCAGGGGGCGCGCCCAGGGGGTAGGGTGCGCCCCCACCCTTGTGTATGGCTGGTGGCCCCCCTCTGGTGCTTTCTTCGCCCAATATTTTTTATATATTCCAAAATAATTCTCTGTGAAGTTTCAGGACTTTTGGAGTTGTGCAGAATAGGTCTCTAATATTTGCTCCTTTTCCAGTCCAGAATTCCAGCTGCCGGCATTCTCCCTCTTCATGTAAACCTTATAAAATAAAAGATAAAAGGCATAAATATTGTGATGTAATGTGTAATAACAACCCATAATGCGATAAAATATAAAAGCATGATGCAAAATGGACGTATCTGTGGTCGATAGAACTTGAGGGAATATTTGTTCTACCTTTAGCTCCTCGTTGGGTTCGACACTCTTATTTATCGAAAAATGCTACAAACGACCCCCTATACTTGTGGGTTATCAAAGGGATCCGACAGATTCTTAGCCTTTTGGATGTAATCCAACGCTATCACTCCGGAGTTTTGTAGGGTAACGCAGCAGAAAACAAAAAAATTCTGACATACGCACCAGCCCCAGGACCACTATGAAGACTGCATACAAGGTTTGATCTTTTCGTTACCGACTCGTAGCGCAACGGAAGTAGAGTCGATGATGATCGGCGGTGCAGATCCCCACAGCTAGGATTTACAACCTCCCAACCGCGAGGATGTATACCCTCATCTGACCCTCGGACAGCCTTCCGGGCCCCCGGATGGTGTCGCGGACAGCCCTTCGGGGGGACCCTCGAAACCCGGACGATTACTCGGATAGCCCTTCGGGAGGACACTCAAATAGACCCTCGGGTAAAAGGATGAAACAACAACCTCTCTACAGAGTTGCACACATACGGTGTCATCTATCTGGCAGGGCTTCGCCGTCCAGAACTATGTTCCCACCGGAACCCAGACAGCCTTTCGGCACTACGAAACTATTTCGTGGGAGGGAGAGAGAATGCCAGATCATGCATGGCTTGTGTGAGAGAGTTGGAGTGGGGATGGAGAGCTCCTCTCCACCTCCTTTTATAGGTGAAGTAGGGGTGGGTGGTGGCTGAAATTTCAGCCCACCAAACAAGCACCCACCAAACAAGGAAAACATGTTCCCACCAAACATGGAGAAAACATGTTCCCTTGTCCATGGTGTTCCCACATGGGGCCCCACCTCCTCCCAACACTTTCCACCATTTGTGGGGGCTGCCCACCACCATGGGCCCCCCAACATCTTATCCAGCCACAAGGGGCTGCCCCCTAAAGGGGGCGCCCCCAAAACAGCCCAAAAACGGCCCCCACGATTCGTGGGATCTTGTCCCCTCACGCTGGGACAAGATGTTTTCCACGACTATTACTTCTAAAAAATTCTGGAAGGTCCCAGAACATTTTCGGCACCCTCTAAAATTATCTGGACGTGCTCCAGAACATTTTTGGTATGGTGGTTTAATTTAAAACCATCTTCGTTTACCCGGTAAACAATTCCGGCAGCTCCGAAACTTTTTTTTGGTTTTTCTCCGAAAAAATTCCAGAAATTACCAGACCAATCTGGCAACCTCCAAAACATTCTCGGTGCTTGCCGAAACCTTTTTGGATCAATGGTTTTATCCGAAACAACTTTTTGGTTTTACCAAAACTTTTTTGATGTTCTCTCCGGAACTTTTCCGTTGTCTCGGAAACTATTCCAGTGACTTTCTCTTGGACTCCTTGTCTAGTATTTAGCAGATATATGACCCTTAAGCATGTGACCCTATAGGTTCGGTGAAGTATAGACATGACCCAGAACCCCTTCCGATCAATGATCAACATCGGAGCCGTTGACACCCATATTGACCCCTATACCCACACGAATGAATATTCGAGTGAACCTCCAGTTGCCGTGTGCTATTCCTGTTGCTTTGTTATATGTTACAAATACCCGAGGTGAGACATGTTGGCATCCCCATGGATCAACAACTTGTCCACTATGCCAGTCACCTCGTTACCGGTATTGTTCTCTTTTCTCGTTACCGTGTTCCGGCATCCCTGTGATCAAATCACCCTGTGTCTGGCCAGACGATGATGTGACGCCCCCGGCTCAATCGTGCACTAATCATACACACAAATGCACACGATCAATCCTAAGGACTCACGGGAAGATATCACAACACAACTCAAAAACATAAATAAAGTCATACAAGCTTTATATTACAAGCCAGGGGCCTCGAGGGCTCGAATACATAAGCTCGCATACAAGCGTCAGCGGAAGCATCATATATCTGAGTACAGATATAAAAGAAAACACAAAAAGACCCTTAGAAGGTGGGGCAAAAGAAAAACACTACGATCGAAAGGCGTAGGCCTCCTGCCTGGGACCCTCCGATCCTACTCCTGGTCGACGGCAAGCTCGTAGTAGTATCCACCCTCGGGATAGTAGTAGCGATCGTCGGCGGGGGCAGCTGTCTCAGGGGCTCCATCATCTGGTTGCATCAAAGGGATATGGGGGAAAAAGGAAAGCAAAGCAACCGTGAGTACTCATCCGAAGTACTCAGCAAGCAAGGATCTACACTACATATGCAACATTATCAAAGAGAGGCTGTATATGTGGACTGGGCTGCAGAAATGCCAGAAATAGAGAGGAGGCCTAGTCCTATCGAAGACTAGCATCTTCAGAGGTCTTGCAGCATTAGAAGAGTGTAGATTAGTACAGTATAGAATAGTAGTATCATCAAGTCTCAACCTCACCCAGAGATCCTTTCTCGGCTCCCTGCGAGAAAGCAATCCCAGAGCCATACATTCATCAACCTCGTCCGGAGATCCCTTCTCGACTCCTTGCGAGAAGCAATCCCAGAGCCATAGTATCCAATTCTAGTTGTATCGATCGGGATACAACTCCGAGTGTCCATTACCGAGGATCCGGCTATGCATAGTTTAGTTCTTCCCTGCAGGGGTGCACCAACTTACCCACCACGCTTGCTTAACTCCGGCCGGACACACTTTTCCGGGTCATGCCTGGCCTCAGCCAAACGACACACCGCAGCCCTACCTAGAGCTCAGCAGAGAGGTCCCCGCCGGTCTACATCCTAAGCGCTCAGGGGTCTTGGCCATCGCCATGTGCACTCCGGGTCGTTGCGCACACGGTGAAGCCAGGCACCAACACTACAGGAAGGCGCCGGTCCGTCCGTGCTGCCATGCTGAACTGGACGTCTGACAGAGCTTTCGGCTGATGCATACGATGCAGAACGCCCATACTATGCACACGTGATGGTTAGTGTTATCGGGCTAGAGGCCCACTCGAATCAAATATCCAAATCGTTAGTACCTTGGGGGTGCGGTAACGAGCAGAGACTCACGATTGATGTGACCCCATCGCCCCGTCTCGAGGACTTGCGGCAAGGGCCAAGAATGCCCGGCCACGCCTCGTATTCTCACTCGGGCACCATACAGGCAACCCGTCTTCACATCACACGCGGGTACCCCTCAGGGTCGACCCGCCTTTCCAAGTAACAATAGTACAGTCCAAGTATCCGTGTGTCCATAACATCAGGGGAATCTGAGGTATCACCCTCGTTGGATTCCTACTCGATGTATCCGTCAAGGTGAACTCGGAGGAATCACCCTCGATGGGTTCACACTTGGTGAGTTGCACGACAGGGTCGTATCGGAAGTGGAGAAGGAGGAATCACCCTCAATGACCACGACCGAATAGCTACTCTATAGAGTTAACATCAGAAATGCTACAAGAGGTTTCACCCTCGGCACTCGATAGTAACGCTGCAGTGTCGTTACAACTAAAGGGGGGGGGGTGATGTGCGGTTCCGGGGCCCGGTCTTCAATCATGTTGATCGGGTCTTCTGATAATCCAACGGGGCAGTCGGGACTAGTGGGGTCACTGATAGGTCTCTACCCAGCCTATACTAGACAGTTTAGGATAAACAGGTAAGGTTTCAATAGCAGGTTACAATAAACAGGCTATGCATCAGAATAGGTAAAGCAGTAGCAGTAGCAATTCTAATGCAAGCATGAGAGAGAAAGAATAGGCGATATCGGTATGCTCAAGGGGGGGGTGCTTGCCTGGTTGCTCGGCGGCAAGGGCAAGGTCGCCAACAGTGCCGTCGGGCTCCGGAGCTGCGTTAGTACCGGGAACTGCGTCGGGGTCGAACAAGAGAGAATAGGGAGAGGAAACAATAAATACAAGCAAACAGATGCAACACGATGTATGACATGGCAATACGCAGTGCTTGGGGTAGTCTAACGCAGTACTACACGTATCAGATGGAGCGGGAGAATATCTGACGATATTTCCCGGGTCTTTGGATTTATCGGACAGGCGATCCGGAGAGGGAAGTTCCATGTTCATCATGCTAGGAGCATGTGACAGATGAAAGGAGGGCATATTTGGATTTGTGGGATTTTTCTGATCAACTTTCATATATAAATTATTTTCATCGGAGTTACGGATTAAAAGATATGATTTTCTAAAGTTTTATTGATTTTCTGGAATTTACTAGAATTAATTTAAATTCAAAATTAAATTGGAAAACGCTACGGGTACCCAGCTCTGTGTACACAGAGTGTACACTATGGCTGACCAGTGGGCCAGGTTGACCAAGTCAACAGCCCTGTCAGCAGTGGCTGACGTGTGGGCCCTCTGCTGAGTCAGCAGGGCACAGTCAGCAGACCTTATCCGTTAGAACAGTAAACGGTGGGCCCCACTGGTCAGTTAGTCATTTACAAACTAGTTCTGTTAAACTAATTAACCCGCGTGGGGCCCGGCTGTCAGTGGGGATTAGTGGCAAGGGTCAGTAGTTAAGTACGCCACATCGACGGGGTTAACGACGGTTAACCGCCGGCGACAACAGGGGACGGCGGCGATGGCCGTCTGGCCGATTCCGGCGTCCGTTTGGACCGGGCCCAGGCTCTGCAGGACGGCCACATCGCGGCGCATCGAACGGGCCTAGTGGCACGAGCAGCAACGGCCGGAGCCGTGCGCTGCAACGACGAGCGGCGGCGGTCGGTTTCGGAGCTCGACGGAGCGACGTCTACGCGGCACGGGGAGAGGAGCAAAGAGGTCGGGGAGGAAGGCGAGCTCACTGTGAGGCTCGCGGAGGGGCTCAGGGGAGCTGGGGCGGTCGGAGCGAGCAGATCGATGCGGCGGCTCATCGCGGATGCCGACGGAGGGAAACGGCGCGGGCGACAACTGTGATGCCCCACGGCTCCGATCCAGCGGCACAGATGAGGTAGGGGAGAGCGACGGAGCTGCTGGGCATGCTGGCGTGGCTCGAGGTGGCTCCGGTGCGCGAAATCGACGGTGGCGTGTCAACGGCCGAGCTCGAGCGAGCTCGTGCGAGGGGAGAGAGGGGCGAAGAGAGTGACCAGTGAGGCTAGGGTTTGCCGGAGGGGATGGGGGGGCCTTAACCACTGGGGCGAGCGGCGGGGCGCAGTGTCGAGCTGCGAGGAGGGGGGGCCAGTGTGCGCGGGTGCTGCGCGGGCGACAGTAGGAGAGAGGTAGAAGGAGAGGGGGAGATTGAGCTTGGCCGGCGCCTGTAGTGACTAGGGCCCATGTGCACAGTAGACTAGGCCTTTTTCTTTTTCTTCTTTTTCTTTTCTGTTTTTCTTTTTCTTTACTGTTTTGCCTTTTAATTTCATTCCAAAAGACTTTTGTAAAATATGAGACTTAGTCCAATAATATCAGTGCATTATATGCCACTGTTATAAAAAGGTTTTGAGTCCAAATGTTTTCTTTTGGATTTTATTTAAATAAAAAGGTATTAAATAATTCTGTTTTGGTACTGTTTCTTGCTGTTAGGGTCATTCATTTAACTTGATTAATGTTGCTATTATTTTTATAAATGCCCCCGAGTTATTTGCAATATGACGAACATTTTAGTTCTAGGTTTTGAGCAACTTTTATTTTCACTTTAAGTTTGAATTTGAATTTGAAATGAGATAGGATCCAAATGATGTTTAAGCACTGTTGATCATGATGACATGGCATTATCAAAATGGGATTACTGTGGCTAACCACTGGGGGTGTTACAGATGATGGATACCGTAACACCGAGAGGGCCCAGAGATATCTCTCCATCTCCGGAGGAGCAAATCCCAATCTTGAGCTATCAAATTACTTGACATACTTTTCCATGAACCCGTAAGCCGCCGTAATAGCCACCCATTTACGGATGATGTTTAACAAACCCCAAAGTTCATGAAGTAAGCATGAAGAAACTCGATACTCTCATGGTCTAAGGAATCATGCAGACGTTAACCATCTCTGTGTTATTAACCATTAACTTGTGACGAAAGTATCTCATAGCATAACATCAATTCGGGTCGATTCAACACAAATGTTCTTCTAACATTGTGCCCTCAAAGTTGCTGGCATAGACATGCCCATGATCAGGAAAACAGAACCATCATGCAACACTTGAGCTAGTCTTAGAGGCCAGACTAGGAATACATTTTACCGTTTATTATTCCACACGTGCATATGAGTCTTCCTCCGAGCCTCGTGCTATTGCAGACTCGAGAACCATAGCAGTTGTAGCATGGAACATAAACATAATTATGAACAGGGAGATAATCAATAACATTTATTATTGCCTCTAGGGCATATCTCCTACAGACTCTCACTTGCACTAGAGTCAATAATCTAGTTAATGCTAATGCACTTTACACCCATGGCACACTGGTGTAAAATATGCTTCGCATTTGGTATAGCCTGATGTCCAACGGATCTGACAACTTCGGATCCGTGTGTATCTTTGCATATCCTCGCTTTTTCACGCTTTCACAAAATTCATATTTTGTGTGGACTTGGTGTAACACCTCGGTAGTTAAGCTATAGTAACCACTCACTGATGGTGCCATGTCATCACAATTATTTTTCTAAACTTCACTTTATTCCAAACCGAATTCAAATTCAATATAAAATAAAGTCAAATTATTATTTCTTCAAATGGTAAAACAAAATTGTCCGCTGGGTTGCAAAAATTCACAAACAATTGTCATAGTGAAACCAACATTTTGTGAAGTATTTAAATACCTTAACCTAATTAAAACAGGGACAAAACGGTGATTTAAAATGCCTTTCTAATTATGTAAAATTCAAACTTTTTCAAATGCCCCCCCAAACCATTTTACGTCAGTGTCTAAATTTGCATTGTAATTTTGGGCCAAATCACATAATTAATAAAAGACATTTGTTATTAAATTTAATTGCAAATCATAGAAAAAAAAGGGACCTAAAACTACTTTGCGGCTGGGCCTAAAGTGGGCACGCGGCCCAGCCCACCTCCCCAGCTCCTTCTTCCTGTTCACAGTAGCCTCGTGGACAGAGGGGGCACGTCCATGGCACCGATGGCCACGTGCCGGCCATCGGGCGACGCCCCGGCGACCTAAACGGCCGTCCACACGCCCCCTCAAACCCTACCCTCGCCCATCTTTCCCCCCCTCGCGCCGCTTCACTCGCAATAGCCGTCACCCGAGACCATCGTCGTCGCGCCACCGTCGATGCCGTGCTCCGGAGCCACCCCGCATCGCCCATGGAGGTCCAGGAGCTGCGCTACGTCCTTCTACATCGACTACTTCAACGGATCGGACGGGATTGGCGGTACACCGTCGCCATCGAGCTCCTCCCTACGTTTCGGCTGCCGCCTCGAACCGCTGCTCCGGCACCGCCCCGGCCACCTCGAGCTCGCCACCATCTTCCTCTCGGTGAGCCGCACCTGTTCGCCCTTTTCCCGCCTCGAATCCGCGCCGTTTGTCCACGTTCCGCGCTTCGGCCGCCATGGCCGGAGGTCGCGCGCTCCGCGTACCCTCACGCCCGCGGTCGCTCCGGGCTGCGCCCTGGCCTCGTGCCCCGGCGCCTTGTCTCGCGCACGCCCGCAGCCGCAGCTGCTTGCTGCTCCCCTGCCCGCTGCTTGCACTGCTACTGCTACTCGCGTGCTTCTCCTGCTCTACGTGCTGCCGCTTTGCTCGTACTGCTGCTCTTGCCGCTGGCGCTGCGCACTGCTGCTGCTCCTACTTGCTGCTGCTCTATGCTGCGCTGCTACTGCTGTCTCCGCGCTTGCTGGCCGTGCCTGCTGGCCGCGTCTCCCCCCCCCCCCCGCGCCACGCTCGCCGCATCTTGGCCACGCCACGGCCATGGGCATGTGCCTGTGTGCTTGTGCGTGATGCACAACCACATCATGGCCAGCTTGTGCCACTGCACATGGCCCAGGCCGAGTTAATTAGGGCCTAATTAAAGGTTAGTTAGGGGTAATTAGTGGTAGGTTAGCTAGTAATCTATGGCATGTGGGACCCTCCCAAATGAGTAAATTAGTTAGGTGTATTTTTAACACATGTGGCAATGACATGTGGGCCACACACATCCTATTGACCAGTCAAAATTGGCTGGGTCAACCCAACCCATGGCCCCACCTGTAATACAAACTGGCTAGCATAGCCCCATGTGACAGAAGTATTTAGATATTTAATTTCGAACTAAAATAACCCAGAAAATCTAATAAACTTTGAAAAATCATAGAAAATAAACCGTAACTCGGATGAAAATACTTTGTACATGAAAGTTGCTCAGAACGACGAGACGAATCCGGATACGCAGTCCGTTCGTCCGCCGCATGTCCCTTACATAGCAAACATGCAACAATCCACCTCCGTTTCATCTGCCCAAAAACACGAAACACCGGGAATACTTTCCCGGATGTTTTCCCCCTTCGCCAGTAGCACCCAGTACTGCGTTAGGACACACGTAGCACCGCGCGTTGCCTTGTTATATTTTGTGATGCTATGTTTGCTTTATATTTATTGTTTCTTCCCCCTCTTCTCTCCGTTAGACTACGAGACTGACGCCGATGCTGCCCTGATCGACTACGGTGTTGACGACCCGTCCTTCTTTGCCGAGCTTCCAGGCAAGCCCCCCCCCCCCTTGAGCATCCAGATATCGCCCATTCCATTTCTCCTGCTTGCATTAGATTTTGCTACTGTTACTGTTTGTTCCTATTCTGATGCATAGCCTGCTTTTGTAACCTATTTATTGTTACCTTACCTGCCTATGTTAAACTGCTTAGTATAGGTTGGTAGTGAACCATCAGTGACCCCCACCACCTTACCCTTGTTGCCCCTGCTTGATCATCGACTACTCGATCAACGTGATCGACGACCAGAGACCGACACATCACCTTACCCCCCTTAGTTGTACGACTCTGCACAGTAACTATCGAGTACCGAGGGTGATACCTCGTAACGCACTCCTGATGAATACTCTGCAGTGTAGCTGTTCGGTCGTGGTCATCGAGGGTGATTCCTCCTTCTCCACTTCTGATACAACTCTGTCGTGCAACCCCTCAGTGTGAACCTCGAGGGTGATGCCTCATACGTTCACCCTGATGATTTCATCGGGTGGAATTCACCGAGGGTGATTCCTCGGGGTTTCCCCCTTGATGTTATGACCATACGATTACTTGACCTTTGTTACAGGCGGGTCGACCCAGGTGGGTACCCGCTGGGGATCTATGATGTCCGGTGTGCCGGAAGGGCACTCGAGTGTGATATTGTGGCGGAGCTTCAGAAACTCTGATTGTCTCCGCGTGATACTAAATGAGTCTATTGGATTTGGGTTTGTGATCTGAGTGGATCGACGTGCCCTATACGCACTACCACCACGCGGGATAATGGTTATGGGGCCCTCTGCGATGTACGTTTCTCCTGAAAGCTCATCAGACATCACAGTTCACCGTGCGGGATGATTGTCGGGCTTGGGCTGGATACTTCACTGACGAGTTCAGTGTCGCGTCTGCACCCCGGCCAGTCTCGCAACACGCAGGGTGCCCAGGGCGATGACCCAAGACCTCTGGGTGCATAGGTTAGTCCGGCGTGCTGACCTCTCTGCTGAGCCTAGGTAGGGCGCTGCTTCGTGTCGATCTCCCGAGGACGGGCATTACCCAACAAGTGTGTCCGGCCAGAGGTGATCGAGCGTGTTGGGTAACAGTAGTGCACCCCTGTAGGGAAGAATAATCTACCGATAGCCGGTTCTATGGTAAAGGACGCTCAGTTTGTGTATCCCGATCTACTACTTGAACTAGATACTTGTTACTTAATTGAAGCATCGGGATCGCTTTCTCGCAGGGAGTCGAGGAAGGATCTCTAGGCTTACTTCAACATGTTTGCTTAATAAAATGCTATTCTACTCTCTTCTATTGCTGCAAGATGGTGGCTTCGTGAAGATGACTGAAGATGCTAGTCTTCGATAGGACTAGGCCTTCTCTCTATTCTGGCATTTCTGCAGTCCAGTCCACATATACAGCCTTTCCTCTTTGATAATGTTGCATATGTAGTGTAGATCCTTGCTTGCTGAGTACTTCGGATGAGTACTCACGGTTGCTTTGTTACTTCTTTTTCCCCATACCCCACTTTGATGATACATCAGACAATGGAGCCCCGGAGCCAGATGTCCCAGCAGGAGCTTACTACCATGAGGGTCCCGACGGCACATACTACTGGATGGAGCCAGCCGACCAGGAGTAGGATCGGAGGCTCCCAGGCAGGAGGCCTTCGCCTTTCGATCTAGAGTCGTTGTTTGTGCTAGCCTTTTTAAGGCAAAACCTTGTCTAACTATGTCTGTACCCAGATAATATTTGTATGACTGACTTATGTATTCGGATCTTCGTGATCCCTGGTCTGTAATATTGTGGATCTCCGTTTATTTGTGTTAGAGTTGTGTTGTGATATCTTGCCGTGAGTCCCTGTGCTTGATCGTGCATGTTTGCGTGTATGATTAGTGCACGATTGAGTCGGGGCCGTAACAAGTTGGTATCAGAGCCGACTGCCTGTAGGAATCCCCCTTCCACACTCCTTGGCCAAAGTTGAGTCTAGTCACTGAAAAACTTTTACTAACATGGCTGTGTGTCTTAGGGCCCACGTCGCCAATCGGGTGGTATTAGGATCTTTTATTCCTCGTCTTTACTCTGGGACTCTGATCTCTCTTCTACTCGGGTTAAAAGATTTTACTAACTCTGACATTAGGCTCTCGTAACCACTTCATCCCGGAGAGCCCCGCATGCCAGATGATCGCTTGGTTCATCAGAAGACTCCGAAGATACTCCTCGAAGTTCCTGAGACCCTTGTGCCCACTATCTTTGCAATTCCTTGCCATCGATAAATCCCCGTGGATAACATCCTTTTTGTTGTACCCTCATCCCCAGTTGTTCATATGTCTCACAAAATTCTTCGAATACAATTCAATCTCCCGAAGATCCTCTGTAGCCTAGTGCTCCCGAAAGTCTTGTCTGCCTGCATTATGGTTAAATCCATATGTCCGGCAATATTCATTAACATCCTTTGTCATTGTCATCCTGAGCCTATTGATTCATTATGTTGTGAATGCTCGCAATCATCAGTCGAACCCTGAAATTTGACCTTCCTGCTCAAACGTCATTTTGGACCTGAGCGGGTTCTCGGGCAATCAAGTTGCAAATGATTGTCCATCTAGTTCTATTCTACTTACCCATCTTTTGATCCGAGCGTCTCCTTCTGATCCCTTGCTTTGGAAATCATAAACCCTTTATAATTGAACACCGAATTGTTCAGTTGCTTCTACAATCCGAAGCCCTTGCATTCTTCTTCTTCTTCTATTTGAGCACCGATACTCACCTCAGATCCATTGCGGACCGCTGAATCCTTTGTTGGATTATTATCCGGCAATGCCCTTCATATTCAAAATCTCGTGCGCTCTTCCTCTGATACATATTGCCTTCAGTAAATTGTATCCTCTGCCTATTGGCAACCATGCCCTGCTATTGAGCTAATGTTATATGTTCTGGAAGTTCGTGGTATATGTTCCTAAGATGCCCCGATGGGTTGAACCTATGCCTTCTTAATCTGTGTGAACCCGATAATTTTCGCGGGTCATACTCCTCTGGTATTTCACCAGGTAGTTCTTCACGATCATATAAATTTTAACAGAGCAGTGAATGAAAGATCATGCATTGGAGAAGTGGGAGTCGACCTTGAACTTTGTGTACATGCCCATAGACACGATGTAGATCTTATCATGGAAGCTTCTCTTAAAATCAATTGTTCCCTTGGTATAAGTTCATCTTGTATCTGTGAATTGTTCCTTTGCAACTCTTGTGCTCTTCAGATCCAACCTTTTACTTGAAACACCATACCTTCCCTAAAATCGTATGAACCCGAAAAGTTTTCACGGGTCATACTCTTCTGGTAAATCACCAGGTAGTTCTTCACATTCAAATAATTCTTCACATAGAAGTGAATGAAAGGTTATGCATTGGAGAAGTGGGAGTCGACCTTGAACCTTTGTGTTGATGCCCATGGACCCGACGTGGAACTTATCATGGAAGCTTCTTGCAACAATAATTAATCATTTGAATAATTCTTTCGATGTCATTATAATGTATCCCTGGCAGCTATGGTACTGACCATGCTAACTTTACTTGATATATTTCTAAAAGGAAACCATTCCAGTGGCTCATCTATTTTTGACAAGGTTAAAGTATTTGCTATCGCAAGTCTACGATCTGGATCAGTTTCTATCCTGATCTACCTTCAAGTTTTACCTTTGTTATCTCGAGAATATCACCGGACTACATAACTGCTTATGAGTTCTTAATCAACTTTTAGTTCTCGCCGATTCCAGTTTCCCCTGGGTTCTGAGTTGTAGTCGCTCGAGGACACCCATAACCAAATCAAGCCCGTACCGCAATTAAACTACTCTTAGTAATCTTCATTACTTATGAGTTTGTACTCGATCGTGTCACTACTAGCCTGATCGGCTATATCATTATTGTGCTGATTTTAACTGTGCTACCTGATCCTTATTCCCGGAGCACAATTTTTGACGATGAGCTAAGCTTGCATCGATCTTCCTCGTCTTATCATTTCACCTCGAACAACAAGCTTGATTCCTAGTTAGTGTCGCATCCGTGGTTCCAATAATCTTTCGCTGCATCAGTCCTTTTGCTTGATGCAGTCACTGTTCGATTGCTTCCTTGTGGAGCCCCTCGACAAAATTATGGTAATCATCATCAACATTTTGAATTCTTCCAGGATATCAATCAAATTCATGAGGGTAAGTACCATCCTCGTCCCTTGATAATTTGAGTTACCATCGACAACATCCTTACCTTCCTTTCATCACAAACTTATTCATGTTATGGATGCAACTTGCTACCCAGCTTACGTTAGGCTCTACCTTGGAGTATTACCATCTTTTATGTCAAGAATGTTGTGAGAATTGCTCCACCTCTTAAGAATTCTTGACATAGTAATACTTCTCGCCATCTCCGTTCATTTCTTGGCCCCCGTGTTGATTCCAACAAGTGAACGGTGTTGTTTGGATTCTTTCCTTCTAGCAACCCTATTGCTTTGAAGTTAATGGTCGACATTTCATTCTTAGACCATTGGTTATCGAATCACCATTATAACATCGGTCATGCTACCTACGCCCATATTTCGGGTGCACCTTTCAACCAATGTTTAATTGGGTATGTTTTCCTCGAGCATACCTCATTATATCATTTGATCTGACAAATGTTATCTCCTTGTTCACATAATTGTGGAAATCCATATTTTTGGGAAATCTCGAGGAATTGTCGCTGAGTCCATCAGCCACCCCCTCATCCTTTCATTGGTTTAATGATGAACTCTTGTTTCAGAACTCGCGTCCATAGTTCATTTCCCGAGAATCTTACAATGTCATCTCGTCAATTGTGTCGCACCTTTTCTTCTCAGGCATGCTGAGTCTGAGGTATCCTAACACCAATCAGATCTGAACCTCGGTCAGATATGATGGTTGGAATATATTTCCAAGAGTTATAACATTGGTCTGTTATATGACCCGGTAAGATGATGTCATGCCTAGCACACCTGGCCGGAGGACCTATTGTTATAGTTTCCATTTTAGCAAGGTTAGCCATTCTTCCAAGAGGAAATTGTAAGACTTATTCTATAGGTTGTTCCTGATGGATCCTTTGTGTATCCAAAGTCTGACCTTTGCTTGAAGACCATGTCAATGCTATCTCGAAGCATGTCCGTGGTACTCCGATCTTCAACAATAACATTGGAAGCATAATGCTAAATGTTTCTTGACCAATTATCCAAACACCATTGTATGGGTAACATCATGAGTTTCGTCGCTCCTCTACCTAAATGGTTTTCTACTTTCTATCCTGTCATGGATATCATGCTCTGCTTGTCCTTGGGAAGGGTATACCCCTGAAATATGTGTTTAAACACATTTTCCTGTTCTGTTTAATCTGATAATCATATTTTCCTTTCCATTGTTTGCTTTAAACTTTCTTGTGATATATATGATCTAAGCAGTAATATTCTCCTACTTATGTAAACACTCGTTATGCCACTCTGTCAGTAAGACCCTGTAACTATTGTTGATGACATTCCGGTAACCACCGATGGACGAGAACTTTGCCTATTGGTACGCCTCGTTCATCGAGCAGGAAAATGGTTCTCTTCGTCCCTCGCCCTTGGTACCGATGTTGTGGCCGACATAACTGACAGTCTATTCTTCGACATGCCTTGCTATCATGATCGTGCAAGATGACATCGCCCTTCCTACTTTTAACCCATGTGGTGGGCCCATAACCCATAGTTCCACAGGATCGAAACCTGACTCTCCTGTACATCCTTGTTTCCAAGGTTATCCCTCGCGCTTGGCTTCGAATGTGATTCATGAGCTACCTTCCTAGTGAACTATTCTGGTTTCAGCCGCAATACTTATTCCGTTGCTCTGAACCCCCTTCACACTCTACTTCAGGCATCGAACGATCGGTTACTCGTTTGAAACTTTCGTACCCTCTTATAATGCTCTCGAGGTGTTTCATGTAATCAACTCGAGAGATACTTTATGCTTCTTCCCCTGAGTTAACCGTCCGATGCTCAATCTTGTTAAAATCCGTCCTTATAGAGTTTTCCCATCTTACCCTTTCATAAGTACGGTGAAGATCCTGAAGAAAGGACGACAACTTCATCATGATGCACTGATGTAGAGAAATGAAGACATCAACAAAAGGGATTGACTTCTTCGAGAAGAGCAACCCAGAACTAAAAGATCCGTTAGAATTTCGTACCCAGAACTTTCCTCCTTACTCCACCTCTTAAATCTCGGGACGAGATTTCTTGTAGTGCAGGTGATTTGTAACACCCCGGTAGTTAAGCTATAGTAACCACTCACTGATGGTGCCATGTCATTACAATTATTTTTCTAAACTTCACTTTATTCCAAACCGAATTAAAATTCAATATAAAATAAAGTCAAATTATTATTTCTTCAAATGGTAAAACAAAATTGTCCGCTGGGTTGCAAAAATTCACTAACAATTTGTCATAGTGAAACCAACATTTTGTAAAGTATTTAAATACCTTAACCTAATTAAAACAGGGACAAAACGGTGATTTAAAATGCCTTTCTAATTATGTAAAATTCAAACTTTTTCAAATGCCCCCCAAACCATTTTACGTTAGTGTCTAAATTTGCATTGTAATTTTGGGCCAAATCACTTAATTAATAAAAGACATTTTTTATTAAATTTAATTGCAAAACATAGAAAAAGAAAAAAAAAGAAAAGGGACCTAAAACTACTTTGCGGCTGGGCCTAAAGTGGGCACGCGGCCCAGCCCACCTCCCCAGCTCCTTCTTCCTGTTCACAGTAGCCTCGTGGACAGAGGGGGCACATCCATGGCACTGATGGCACATGCCGGCCATCGGGCGACGCCCCGGCGACCTAAACGGCCGTCCACACGCCCCCTCGAACCCTAGCCTCGCCCATCTTTCCCCCCCATCGTGCCGCTTCACTCGCTATAGCCGTCACCCGAGACCATCATCGTCGCGCCACCGTCGATGCCGTGCTCCGGAGCCACCCCGCGTCGCCCATGGAGGTCCAGGAGCTGCGCTACGTCCTTCTACATCGACTACTTCAATGGATCGGACAGGATTGGCAGTACAACATCGCCATCGAGCTCCTCCCTACGTTTCGGCTGCCGCCTCGAACCGCTGCTCCGGCACCGCCCCGGCCACCTCGAGCTCGCCACCGTCTTCCTCTCGGTGAGCTGCACCTGTTCGCCCTTTTCCCGCCTCGAATCCGCGCCGTTTGTCCACGTTCCGCGCTTCGGCCGCCATGGCCGGAGGTCGCGCGCTCCGCGTACCCTCACGCCCGTGGTCGCTCCGGACTTTGCCCTGGCCTCGCGCCCCGGCGCCTTGTCTCGTGCACACCCGCAGCCGCAGCTGCTTGCTGCTCCCCTGCCCGCTGCTTGCACTGCTACTGCTACTCGCGTGCTTCTGCTGCTCTGCGTGCTGCCGCTTTGCTCGTACTGCTGCTCTTGCCGCTGGCGCTGCGCACTGCTGCTGCTCCTACTTGCTGCTACTCTACGCTGCGCTGCTACTGCTGTCTCCGCGCTTGCCGGCCGTGCCTGCTGGCCGCGTCCCCACCCCCGCTCCACGCTCGCCGCATCTTGGCCACGCCACGGCCATGGGCATGTGCCTGTTTGCTTGTGCGTGATGCACAACCACATCATGGCCGACTTGTGCCACTGCACATGGCCCAGGCCAAGTTAATTAGGGCCTAATTAAAGGTTAGTTAGGGGTAATTAGTGGTAGGTTAGCTAGTAATCTATGGCATGTGGGACCCTCCCAAATGAGTAAATTAGTTAGGTGTATTTTTAACACATGTGGCAATGATATGTGGGCCACACACATCCTATTGACCAGTCAAATTGACTGGGTCAACCCAACCCATGGCCCCACCTGTAATACAAACTGGCTAGCATAGCCCCATGTGACAGAAGTATTTAGATATTTAATTTTGAACTAAAATAACCCAGAAAATCTAATAAACTTTGAAAAATCATAGAAAATAAACCGTAACTCGGATGCAAATACATTGTACATGAAAGTTGCTCAAAACGATGAGACGAATCCGGATACGCAGTCCGTTCATCCGCCGCACATCCCTTGCATAGCAAACATGCAACAATCCACCTCTGTTTCATCTGCCCGAAAACACGAAACACCGGGAATACTTTCCCGGATGTTTTCCCCCTTCGCCAGTAGCACCCAGTACTGCGTTAGGACACACGTAGCACCGCACGTTGCCTTGTTATATTTTGTGATGCTATGTTTGCTTTTATATTTATTGTTTCTTCCCCCTCTTCTCTCCGGTAGACTACGAGACTGACACCGATGCTGCCCCGATCGACTACGGTGTTGACGACCCATCCTTCTTTGCCGAGCTTCCAGGCAAGCCCCCCCCCCCTTGAGCATCCAGATATCGCCCATTCCATTTCTCCTGCTTGCATTAGATTTTGCTACTGTTACTGTTTGTTCCTATGCTGATGCATAGCCTGCTTTTGTAACCTGTTTATTGTTACCTTACCTGCCTATGTTAAACTGCTTAGTATAGGTTGGTAGTGAACCTTCAGTGACCCCCACCACCTTACCCTTGTTGCCCCTGCTTGATCATCGACTACTCGATCAACGTGATCGATGACCAGAGACCGACACATCACCTTACCCCCCTTAGTTGTACGACTCTGCACAGTAACTATCGAGTACCGAGGGTGATACCTCGTAACGCACTCCTGATGAATACTCTGCAGTGTAGCTGTTCGGTCGTGGTCATCGAGGGTGATTCCTCCTTCTCCACTTCCGATACGACTTTGTCGTGCAACCCCTCAGTGTGAACCTCGAGGGTGATGCCTCATATGTTCACCCTGATGATTTCATCGGGTGGAATTCACCGAGGGTGATTCCTCGGGGTTTCCTCCTTGATGTTATGACCACACGGTTACTTGACCTTTGTTACAGGCGGGTCGACCCAGGTGGGTACCCGCTGGGGATCTATGATGTCCGGTGTGCCGAAAGGGCACTCGAGTGTGATATTGTGGCGGAGCTTCAGAAACTCTGATTGTCTCCGCGTGATACTAAATGAGCCTATTGGATTTGGGTTTGTGATCTGAGTGGGTCGACGTGCCCTATACGCACTACCACCACGTGGGATAATGGTTATGGGGCCCTCTGCGATGTACGTTTCTCCCGAAAGCTCATCAGATGTCACAGTTCACCGTGCGGGATGATTGTCGGGCTTGGGCTGGATACTTCACTGACGAGTTCAGTGTCGTGTCTGCACCCCGGCCAGTCTCGCAATGCGCAGGGTGCCCAGGGCGATGGCCCAAGACCTCTGGGTGCATAGGTTAGTCCGGCGTGCTGACCTCTCTGCTGAGCCTAGGTAGGGCGCTGCTTCGTGTCGATCTCCCGAGGACGGGCATTACCCAACAAGTGTGTCCGGCCAGAGGTGATCGAGCGTGTTGGGTAATAGTAGTGCACCCCTGCAGGGAAGAATAATCTATCGATAGCCGGTTCTACGGTAAAGGACGCTCAGTTTGTGTATCTCGATCTACTACTTGAACTGGATACTTGTTACTTAATTGAAGCTTCGGGATCGCTTTCTCGCAGGGAGTCGAGGAAGGATCTCTAGGCTTACTTCAACATGTTTGCTTAATAAAATGCTATTCTACTCTCTTCTATTGCTGCAAGATGGTGGCTTCGTGAAGATGACTGAAGATGCTAGTCTTCGATAGGACTAGGCCTTCTCTCTATTCTGGCATTTCTGCAGTCCAGTCCACATATACAGCCTTTCCTCTTTGATAATGTTGCATATGTAGTGTAGATCCTTGCCTGCTGAGTACTTCGGATGAGTACTCACGGTTGCTTTGTTACTTCTTTTTCCCCATACCCCACTTTGATGATACATCAGACAATGGAGCCCCGGAGCCAGATGTCCCAGCAGGAGCTTACTACCAGGAGGGTCCAGACGGCACATACTACTGGATGGAGCCAGCCGACCAGGAGTAGGATCGGAGGCTCCCAGGCAGGAGGCCTTCGCCTTTCGATCTAGAGTCGTTGTTTGTGCTAGCCTTTTTAAGGCAAAACCTTGTCTAACTATGTCTGTACCCAGATAATATTTGTATGACTGACTTATGTATTCGGATCTTCGTGATCCCTGGTCTGTAATATTGTGGATCTCCGTTTATTTGTGTTAGAGTTGTGTTGTGATATCTTCCCGTGAGTCCCTGTGCTTGATCGTGCATGTTTGCATGTATGATTAGTGCACGATTGAGTCGGGGGCGTCACACTTGGCTTTGCATATGTGTGGATCATTGGTCGAAACCTGATTCCTCAGACTGAGCTATGGAGCAACTATCTGCAATAGTGTCCCATTGACCAAAGCCATCTTGGAACCACACTAAGTTCATGAATGAACTATATGATTCAACAACTTCTTTGTCGCTTCTAAAGCGCCAACATACTTAGCCATTTGTCATAGAATTCGCCACAGTAACCTGTTTGGAACAATTTCCAACTACCGTGCCACCATATTGTGTATTGCACAAAACCCTTAACTTAAATTGAAAATCGCTTGGAGCATGGATGAAGACTGTATCAATGTAACCTTTTACAACAAACTCTTCATGATCTCCGCTTGCGAGAAAACATGTCATCAGTGCTACTATAGTACTCAATGGCCCTTTTTCACTGTTGTCCCATGATCAGTACTTTTGATCACTTTGGTATCTATACTCGCAACAACTTTGGGAGTATTGGACATATCTGGTTGTTTTATATACCATGGAATACATGATTAATCCAAACACAAGAGTGTGTGGAATCTCCATCATGTATTTTGCTCATCAGTGTTTTGGGACACCGAGTCTTGCAAAAACTCTTTCCATGTGACTTCGGCAAGAATCACTTCTTGTCGTTCTTAGTGCTAAACGATTTTAGCATCTTGTCAATATGTATTTTTGCTCAGCCCCATTAGGTAAATCTATCTCCATAGATCATTATGCCTAATATCAAGGCTATTTAGCCCAAGCACTTCATCGAAAAACTATTTTCAAATGAAGTCCTAATTCGTGTCAAGAAATTTATTTCCAATTAACAATGTGTCAAGCACACAAGGTTTTTAGAAATATCATTATGCTCCCACTTACTTTCTTGAAACCACAAGCATCTTCGTTACCCATTGATCAAGTCAAACTCTTTTGACCATTTCATCAAAACGAACATTACAACTCCACTTTGCTCTCTTCTGTCCATCGCTGGAACTCTGAAGTTTGCATACTTACTAGCATCCTCTGGAATGACAAAATACCTTGGACTGTAACACATGCAAGTCCTTGGTTTCATTTCCATCAGATGGAAATCCTTTCGTCATCCATGTTTCATATCTCATGATTGAAATATGTATTAATTGCTAGTTCAACCCGAACCGATTTTAAGCATCGCTACGGTGAGACAATCTCATCGCAGTCAACTCCTTGAATTTGTTATTGAAACAAGTCGAGCTTTATGGATAAAACATTTTATCCATATCAGTTATAGTTCCATAAATATTCGTCAGACTCTAAGTCTTCCGAAAGGTGTATCAAGATATGATCTTGAATCATTTATATGGAAACTATCTCGGATTATATTGGCATTTAGCCAATCCTGGAGTCAGGGCCCATCAACGCTTCCTTGTGTATCGTAGGTATACTGTTGTCTAACAACAATATCTCGTTTGCGCACCTGAGAGGTTTGCATGAGCCTTGCCTACGTGGTTCAGCTGCAAGTTCGATCGAAGTCCATACATTTTATTGTAGAGACTTCCGTATCAGCCGCAGTAGGAAACTCCGGAATCACTTCCAAGGTCACTTTCCTTTGATCTGATGACGAAGATACTGTTTATCTCGTCGAGTTGCATTATTCTCCCACTCACCTTTTTGAAAGAACCATTTCCTTCAAAAACATACTGTTCTTTGTGGCAAACCTATTTGCCTTGGTATAGTGAGGGAGGAATACCCAATAACTTGGGATAACCTACAAAGTAGCACTTGTCTGATTTGGAATAGGTCCGTAACCTTTTACACAAGCCCCATATTCCAAATGTTAAGAAAAGATATAACATGGTTGGGCGTACCATACCATGGCGTCATTTCAATAGACCCGATGGAGCTCTTTTCAGTGAAAAAGCCGCAGTCTCTAAAGCATCACTTTAAAAGGGATAATGGCAAATTTATTTATGTCATCTTTGATCTTACCATGTCATAAATGGTTTGATTACATCTTCACGGACTTTCCACTTGCAGTGGTGTTCCGGGAGGTGCAAGTTATGAAACCCCTTTCACAACTCATCAGACATTCGCTAAACTTGTAACTCAAATATTCCTTTCTGCAATCGAATTGTAGAAACATAATTTTCTTGTTACAATAACTTCTACTTCATTTTTGAAAACCTTTCGAATGATTTCAAAAGATCCAGACTTACGTCTCATCAAGTAAATATCCATATATCTACTTGAGTCATTTCTGAAGATAGATAAATCCACTACTTGCAACATTTATCGGACTACACACATCAAATGTATGATCACCAATAAGTTTGTTGTTCATTCCTTATGGCCTGTGAACGATATTTTAGTCACTTTACTTTTCGGAGGAAAGTTGCAAGTGTCAGATGATTCAAAATCAAACGACTTCAAAATCCATCATAATGGAATTTTTCCATGCGGGTTGCTCCAATGTGACCAAATGCAGTGCCACACGTGTGTGGTATTCTGTTAGTCTTACGAGATTTAGTGTCAGTGTTATGGATGTATCATATTACCATTAATATTCATAACATACATCCCATCTTGGATGGAAGCATGGCCCTTTATGTTATTCATAATACTGAACAACAATTGTTCTTTTATGAACAACCCTTTTGCAACAACATTGTGCAATAGGCTAGAGTGTGTAAAACTCTAAAATGAATTATGAAAGTAAATCCAGAGGTAATATATTATTATCATTATTCATAACATACATCTCATTCTCAATGAAAGTATGGCCCTTATGTTATTCATAACATCGAACATAAAAAGTTCTCTTATGAACAACCTTTTTGCAAGATACCTTATGCAAAGGGCTAGAGTGTGAAACTCAAAAATGAATTATGAAAGTAAATACATAGGGAATACACCGATGGAAGGTATAGTAACATTTACTATGTTCCCTGCGTGTATCTTAACCTCATTCCTGGCCAGTCTTTCAGGCCATAGTAGTTCTTACATCGAGTTTTAACAGAATGCAATCGAGCAGGTATCTTTGTGATTAACTCACAATACCCAAGAATCAGTGATTAACAATTTAATCATAATTCCCAAGAACTATTTCTTTGACCAGCCTTCTATACATCAAAAACTTGTATGACATTCATACATGAGCTGGATATTCCAGTCTTCTTTCCTTTTGCCTTTATACTTCTAACAGTTTAACTTTCAGTATTTCTCCTACTCTCAGAAGAAGCACTCAAACTTAAGAATGGCGTTAGCCCCGGACTTCCTAGGCGTGAAAGTCTTACTAACACCCTTCGGACATTTTATTCCTCTTTAAGTTGTTGTTTTATTCACCTTTCATCATATGACAGGCATTCTTCTGGATCCCTCTCTTATCAGTCTAATGCATAGTAAACACTTTACTAATGTTTTTCAAACAAACATTGCTTTGGATATCTCATATCTTTTAGCCTTTGTCTGTCTCTGAAAATGATTTTCAGATTCCATGAATATCACATAACTATCCAAACTTTCGAAGTTCGGGTCTCATGGAAGCAAACATATTTCACTTGACCATAACGGAATTTTAGCTTTTGGATCGAAGGACGAGAGTCACATCATCCATAGCATTAGCGGGAGAAAACCGAAAGTATGCGATAGGACAAAGTCCTTCTCGGCACTCTTGAGGACAATCCTCACATTACGTTACCAACCGTAAAGTTTTAACCAGATATTTAACAGCTATTCAATTTAACAGGGAAGGTGGAAACGCGAGCCATTATCCTACAACTATTTTGCAAATCACACTTAGACAATGTTCAAAATTAATTGCACTAAGAATTAAACAAGTCAATTCTACAGTGCGCTCCCACTCAAATCAATATCTCTCATAATTGATTGTGAGTGATACAAGATAGGGTGATTTGATCACAGGGATGCCGGAACACGGTAACGAGAAAAGAGAACAATACCGGTAACGAGGTGACTGGCATAGTGGACAAGTTGTTGATCCACGGGGATGCCAACATGTCTCACCTCGGGTATTTGTAACATATCGTGAAGCAACATGAATAGCACACGACAACTGGAGGTTCACTCGAATATTCATTCGTGTGGGTATAGGGGTCAATATGGGTGTCCACGGCTCTGATGTTGATCATTGATCGGAAGGGGTTCCGGGTCATGTCTATACTTCACCGAACCTATAGGGTCACACGCTTAAGGGTCATATATCTGCTGAATACTAGACAAGGAGTCTGAGAGAAAGTCACTGGAATAGTTTCCGAGACAACGGAAAAGTTCCGGAGAGAACATCAAAAAAGTTTTGGTAAAACCGAAAAGTTGTTTCGGATAAAACCATTGATCCAAAAGGTTTTGGCAAGCACCGGGAATGTTTTGGAGGTTGCCAGATTGGTCTGGTAATTTCTGGAATTTTTCCAGAGAAAAGCCAAAAAAAAGTTTCGGAGCTGCCGGAATTGTTTACCGGGTAAACGAAGATGGTTTTAAATTAAACCACCATACCAGAAATGTTTCGTAGCATGTCCAGATAATTTTAGAGGGTGTTGGAAATGTTCTGGGACCTTCCAGAATTTTTCAGAAGTAATAGTCGTGGAAAACATCTTGTCCCAGCGTGAGGGGACAAGATCCCACGGATCGTGGGGGCTATTTTGGGCTGTTTTGGGGGCGCCCCCTTTAGGGGGCAGCCCCTTGTGGCTGGACAAGATGTTGGGGGGGTGGGCCCATGGTGGGGGGCAGCCCCCACAAATGGTGGAAAGTGTTGGGAGGAGGTGGGGCCCCATGTGGGAACACCATGGACAAGGGAACATGTTTTCTCCATGTTTGGTGGGAACATGTTTTCCTTGTTTGGTGGGTGCTTGTTTGGTGGGCTGAAATTTCAGCCACCACCCACCCCTCCTTACCCTATAAAAGGAGGTGGAGAGGATCTCTCCATCCCCACTCCAACTCTCTCACACAAGCCATGCATGATCTGGCATTCTCTCTCCCTCCCATGAAATAGTTTCGTAGTGCCGAAAGGCTGTCTGGGTTCCGGTGGGAACTAGTTCTGGACGGTGAAGCCCTGCCGGATAGATGACACCGTATGTGTGCAACTCTGTAGAGAGGTCATTGTTTTGTCCTTTTGCCTGAGGGGCTGTTCGAGTGTCCTCCCGAAGGGCTGTCCGAGTAACCGTCCGGGTTTCGAGGGTCCTCCCGAAGGGCTGTCCGCGACACCGTCCGGGGGACTGTCCGACCGCCTCCTGGAGGGCTATTCAAGGGGCAGATGAGGGTATACATCCTCGTGATTGGGAGGTTGTAAATCCTAGCTGCGGGGATCTGCACCGCCGATCGTCATCGACTCTACTTCCGCTGCGCTACAAGTCGGTAACGAAAAGATCAAACCTTGTATGCAGTCTTCATAGTGGTCCTGGGCTGGTGCGTAGGTCGATTTTTTTTTGTTTTTTGCTGCGTTACCCTACAGTGGTATCAGAGATATCTCTCCATCGCCGGAGGAGCAAATCCCAACCTTGAGCTATCAAGTTACTTGACATACTTTTCCATGAACCCGTAAGCCGCCGTAATAGCCACCCATTTACGGATGACGTTTAACAAACCCCAAAGTTCATGAAGCAAGAATGAAGAAACTCGATACTCTCATGGTCTAAGGAATCATGCAGACGTTAACCATCTCTGTGTTATTAACCATTAACTTGTGATGAAAGTATCTCATAGCGTAACATCAATTCGGGTCGATTCAACACAAATGTTCTTCTAACATTGTGCCCTCAAAGTTGCTGGCATAGACATGCCCATGATCAGGAAAACAGAACCATCATGCAACACTTGAGCTAGTCTTAGAGGCCAGACTAGGAATACATTTTACCGTTTATTATTCCACACATGCATATGAGTCTTCCTCCGAGCCTCGTGTTATTGCAGACTCGAGAACCATAGCAGTTATAGCATGGAACATAAACATGATTATGAACAGGGTGATAATCAATAACATTTATTATTGCCTCTAGGGCATATCTCCTACAAGTTTCTAGAATGCCGGACGGATTTTAATCTTCTTTTTATGTGCTTTGTGGATTTCAAGTTGTCCTTTGAACTCTTAGCCTTGACAATCAGGGTTTGATTGTCACAGTTCATAAGGTCAGCCGGGACTGGTTTATCAACCACTGGCAACTCCATCAAAAGCTCTCGAAGCTATTCTACTTCGACGCATGATGTGTCTAATGTTGTGAGTTCTGCTTCCATAGTTGATCTCGTTAAGATTGCCTGCTTGCAAGACTTCCAGGAAACATCACCACCACCAAGTGTGAAGACATATCCACTTGTGGCTTTCATCTCATCAGCATCAGATATCCAATTCGGATCACTATACCCCTCAAGTACCGTAGGGTACCCAGAATAGTCAATTCCCAAGTTCACAGTACCTTGCAAATAACGCATCACTCGCTCAATAGCATGCCAATGCAGATCTCACAGGTTAGAAATAAACCGGCTCAGTTTGCACACAACAAATGAGATGTCAGGACGAGTAGCACAAGCTAGGTACATCAGTGAACCAATCACTTGAGAATATCTCAATTGATCCACAGCCATGCCTTCGAACTTTCGAATCCGCACGCTAGGATCATATGGTGTTGCAGAAGGTTTGCAGTCCGAATATCTAAAACGGCTCAAAATCTTCTCAACATAGTGGGATTGCAAAAGTGTAATTCCACCCTCAGTATCTCTCAGAAGCTTGATGTTCAAGATAACATCAGCCACAGCTAGGTCTTTCATCTCAAAGTTATGAGATAGAAAAGCCTTGACCTCCTCAATGACTTTGAGGTGGGTCCCAAATATCAGTATGTCATCGACATACGGACACACTATAACTCCTTCACTCCCACCATAGAGATAGTATACACATTTGTCAGCTTCGTTAACAACAAAGCCAGCAGATGTCAGAGTAGTATTGAACTTCTCATGCCATTTCTTAGGCGCTTGTTTCAGGCCATACAAAGATTTCACTAGCTTGCACACCTTTCTTTCCTGACCATTTACTACAAAGCCATCTGGCCGTTGCATGTAAATTTCCTTGTCTAGCTCTCCATTCAGGAAAGCCGTCTTAACGTCCATCTGATGAACGAGAAGACCATGCGAGGCAGCCAACGCGAGTAACACTTGTATGGTTGTCAGTCTAGCCACATGTGAGTAAGTATCGAAGAAATCCTCTTCTTCTTTTTGGGCATAACCCTTGGCCACAAGCCTAGCCTTGTACTTCTCAACAGTACCATCGGGCCTAAGCTTCCTTTTGAACACTCACTTACATCCCAATGATTGGCAACCATAAGGAAGATCTGTGATCTCCCATGTCCCGTTAGCCAAGATGGAATCCATCTCGCTACGGACCACATCCTTCCAGTAGTCAGCATCCGGAGATGCATAAGCTTCTGAAATGGAACTGGGAGTATCTTCATCCACGAGGTACGCGAGGAAATCATCACCAAAAGACTTTGCAGTCATCTGTCTCTTGCTCCTAACAGGAGCTTCCTCGTCATCCTCTGTGGAACTTTCATCACTTTTGTGTTCATAATATTCCATCGGAATGGCAGGTTCAGGAGTCTCATCAGATTCCAGTCTAGAGGTGCTTTGCATATCTCTCATGGGGAAAATATCCTCAAAGAATGTAGCATCCCGAGACTCCATGATCGTACCGACCTTCACGTCGTGTACATCACATTTCACCACTAGAAATCCATAGCCAACGCTATGCATGGCATAGCCAAGAAAAACGCAGTCCATGGTCTTTGGTCCCAACTTATGCTTTTTGGTTATCGGCACGTTGACTTTCGCCAAACAGCCCCAAGTGCGCAAGTAAGAGAGTGTAGTTCTTTTTATTTTCCCATTGCTCATAGGGAGTAGTCTCATTATCCTTTGTGGGAACTTTATTCAGGACATGACATGATGTCAATACAGCCTCCCCCACCATGCCTTGGATAAACCTGATGTATCTAACATGGTGTTAACCAAGTATGTTAGAGTACGATTTTTCCTTTCGGCAACCCTGCTTGACTAGGGTGAATAGGGAGGCGTCCTCTCATGAATAATACCATGTTCCACACAGAATAAATCGAACTCATTAGAAAAGTACTCTCCACCACGATCAGATCAGACTCGTTTTATTTTCTTCTCAACTTCTTCCTTATAGACTTTAAAGTAGTGTAGAGCCTCATCCTTAGTATTTAACAAATACACATAGTAGAATCTAGTGGAATTATCAATCGGAGTCATGAAGTATTTTTTTCACCTTTAGTCAACACATGATACATCTCGCAGAGATCTAAATGTATGAGCTCTAGTGGTGCCAAGTGTCTCTCCTTCGTAGGCTTGTGAGGCTTACGAGGTTGCTTAGCTTGCACACACTCATGGCACTTAGAGCCTTTGGCGAAAGTGAAACTCAGGATTAAATCCAGCTTAGCTAGCCGCGTCATACAACCGAAATTTATGTGTCAAAGACGTGAATGCCAAACCTCACATTCATTCACATTAGAATGAATTTGGTTCATGACTTTATTACAGAAATCCTCCAGGGAAAGGCGAAACAAACCACCACAATCAAATCCTTTTCCAACAAATAGTCCATACCGAGATACAAATACTTTGTTGGACTCAAATACTAACTTAAACCCTTCTTTACACAGAAGGGAGCCATTGATGAGATTCTTCTTGATGGCAGGGACATGTTGCAGTTCTTCAGTTGCACGATCTTTCCCAAAATAAACTTCAGATCTACCATGCCAACACCATGAACAGAAGCACGCGAGCCATTCCTCATTAGGACGGAACAATCTCGTGTGACCCGGTAAGAAAAAACAAAGACACATTAGCACACACATGAATATTGGCCCCAGTGTCAACTCACCAATCGGTGGACTGACAAACTAAAAGTATGGTAAAGAGATTACCATACCCAGATGCCACATCATTGTTGCTTAGAGTGACATTGACAGACTTGGAGTCCTGTCCTAGCTTCTTGTACTTGTTTGGGAACTTGTTTGCCCAATGTTCCTCTGAACCACAAGTAAAGCAACCATCTCTCTTTTTGTCTTTCTTCTTACCCTTCTTCTTGAAGGTAGTATTCTGTTGGACAGCGTTCTTTCCCTTGAACTTGTGGAAATTCTTCTGCACCACATTGGTGCTAGAATAACCCTCTGCTCCTTTCACGTGTGAATCCTTTGCTCTTGAGTTCTGCTCAACACTAAGATGACTGATGACATCCTCAACAGAGAATTCACGTCTCAAGTGCTTGAGATAAGTAGCAAAGTTCCTCCATCCAGGAGGGAGTCTTGCAATAATGCAACCCGCGACAAACTTGTCCGGTAACTCACACTTCAGGAGCTCCAGCTCCTCAACAATGCACTGTATTTCATGAGCCTGGTCCAATACATAACAGTTATCAACCATCCTGTAATCATGGAACCACTCCATGTCATACAGTTCGCTTCCAGCATCGGTTGCGCCAATTTAACTTCGAGCGCATCCCACATGTTTTTGGCAACCCGCATATGAATATATGTGTCAGCCAACTTGTCTCCAATCACACTCAGAAATGCTCCCACAAAGATTGTGGTTGCCTCCCTAAACGCCTTATCCTGTTTGGGAGCAATCGTTTCTGTGGGAGGCACACCACCAAACCAGAACACGTTCATCGCTGTGAGTCTCAAGGTCCTTGTCTGCCAACGCTTAAAATGCGTCCAGGTAAACTTTTCCGGTTTCAGAGTAGCAGCAAAGCCTTGAATCGAAAAGTGCCTAGAATAAGGTTTTTGGATTGTTGGAAATATTAGCTCTTTTCTGATTAAACTAATCCACGAGTAAGCAGTAAACATGGCAAATATGGTATGCATCTCATACCGATTCCTAAGCATACTAGCACGTACAGTACATATAATCGAACCATCTATGACTAGAACATATACGGCTGGCACATGTGTGAGTAAATGAGTGATGAACATATCATACCCTCCGGTTGGCCAGGGCAACGCGGCGGCGGCAACAGCAGCCTCGACGTCGTCCGTGGTCTTCTTCTTGGCGGTAGCATCGTCGACCATGGTGTCAATGTAGGGGAAGTAGTGGAAGCAGAGGCGGACAGAGATTGGGACAGATCGGAAGCAGTCGTGCCGAGACGCTCCCCAAAAATCTTATTGTCGTTCTCCCGGGAAGGATCTCGAACGACAGGGTTCCGGAGGCACCTACTCTCCCGACCAACCATGCATGCGGTCGTTGGGATGGGATCACCGGAGGCAGCTCAGAGTGAGGAACAATAGATGACGGCTAGGGTTAAGCGAGAGGGAGTGAGCGAACTGAACTAGGTCACTCCACTGGTCGGTGCCTTCTTATATAGGCCGTCGGGTAGGAAGTCGTGGGCCTGGGCCGAGGCCCACGACTGAGTCGACGCACTCCCAGGAAGGGAGTCGTCGGCCCACGACCGAATTGACAAACTCCCAGGAAGGGAGTCATCGTTCCCGGAGAAGGGTCGCACAACTGTGAAGGGAGTCAACTTATCCCGGGAATGCAACCAACCTACAGTCCAACGTCTCGGACAATGGCGCATCTGTTAGCGACTCATTAATTAATCCTAGATTAATTAATCCGTTCCTGACCGGGAAAACTGAGCTTCGGCTCGGCTCATTCCTGCAACCCGTGATGCGCGCGCGTCGTGGCGAGGCAGGCAACGGAGGAGGAGGAGTGCGCGTATACCACTCCTCTTCCCAAGCTCCCAATGGCAAGTGGTAGAGCAGCCCTTATAAAGGGGTCTCAACTCTCCTCAACTAGCAAGGTGGTACTAAACTTCCCACCACCTGCCATATACCTTCATGGGCCTCAAGATTAACCTGGAATCATTGTTCATATGGGCCTAAAGCCCATCTATGATTCAACACATCGTTCCTCCAACAACAACTTGATCTAAATGGATAGTTTTTTTCCTGTCTTCATCAAGCTACAATGGATTTCCTCTTATTTATTGTCCCTCTCGTGTTTACCTCTCTCCTCTCTCTATCTCTCTCTCTCTATATATATATATATAAACACTATTCTGATCACGGGATCAGAATATTATTCTGATCATGGGTTGAATTTCCTGAGTTACACAACCTGAACTTCCCTCTGTAGGAACCTGACCTTCGGGCTATCTTCGCAACCGTGTCTCCCTGCGCGAATTATTCTGGTCAGTCGTGTTCCATGTGATGTAAGTGTAATCTGGAAACTTTTTTTAGCAATTAAATGCCCGTTTTAAATAGGAATTTCGCTCGTTGTCGGATTTGCTCTCGGGACATGATGAACTTGCGTCTGTTGCAATTTTACTGCCTGAGTTGTTCGACCTGAACTTCCCCCAGTGCTAGATTGAACTTCCGCGAACATTGCCCAAATGGGGCTTGTGATATACCGTTGGAAAGCTATGGACACGAGTATCATGACCCAAGTTGAATTTTTGGCAAAATGTAAGCGGTTTAAGAACAGTTTTGAAAACCATTTTTTCTTCATACAAAAAACGTGAATCGTATTTTCGATCGCATTTCTAAACCGTTTATCGGAATGAAGCTAATAATATGGCGTTGGAAATCTGCTGCAAAACCGCTCCTTCCACATGTTGATAGTTTTCTAATTCCCTATGGTTAAAGAGTAATTTGGAAAATCGTAAAATTTCACAAACCGAACAGCCGAGTTCGTATTTTCGATGCCGTTTCTAAATGGCTAATCCAATTGAGGCAAATGATATGGCGTTGGAAAGCTTATGAAAATGCGCTACTTTTTCATGTTGAAAGTTTTTTCTAATTTTGAACGGTTTAAGAGTAATTTAGAAAATAGTACAAGTTTTACCGAGTTCGTATTTTTGAGTTAATTTTTTAACCGTACGTCCGAATGCAGCAAATGATATGGCGTTGGAAAGCTTGAAAAAATGCGAAACTTTTTGGTATATATTGTTTCTCCCAATTCTTTATAGTTTTAAGTCAATTTTGAAAATTACTAAAAACGTATTTTTGCCGTAATTTCTACAAACTTTATCCGAATGGGGCAAATAATATACCGTTGAAAAGCTACGGAAAATGCAAAACTTTTTCATGTTGATGGTTTTCTCTGATTCCTAGCCGTTTTCAAGTAATTTTGAAAACAACGAGATCATGCGTTCTGCCATTATCGCGAAACAGATTCTTCGAAAATGCACCGCGTGAAGAATTTGAACTTCTCGGCATGTCTACTTGAACTTCACTCTGTTTTTCACGTGCTTTTTTGGCTCCCAGCTCTCCATCCACTCACCGGAATTGATCAAGTGATATACCGATGGAAAGTTGTTGTAAACACGCAACTTTCCCGTGTTGATCATTTGTCATACTCGCGACGGTTTTAAAAGTTTTTCATCTAAAATTCATTCAGTGTAGTAGTTGAACTTCCTGCTGTTTTCACGTTGAACTTCTGTGACGTATTTTCGTTTGTAATTTTCTCATCCATTCGTCAGTGTTACATAAATGATATTCCTTTTGTACAAACCTCTCTCACAATATTTTTTTTAACTTTCTCCGACCGAGGACTTGAACTTATAACAACAACAAAATTGGACCTTGCCTTTTAATTCATTTTTCTCATATTAAACACACACCATGTAGTACATGAACTTTTTCCATTTTTTATAATTTGAATTTTTTTTAAATCAAATTGCTCCCAAATAATAACTGAAACTTCTTTGTGGATTGAGAGAATTATTTTAAAACGCAAAAAACATTTTTTTTGTGTTTTCGAACATGAAAATACAAGGTGAACCTCTCTCGCAAGAATTTTTGAACTTCCCCGGACAGAGCACTTGAACTTCTTGCAACAAACCTTTTAAGCTTTTTGTTTTCTATTTCTTATATTCTGATCTGAAACGCATTCCGTGTAGTAATTGAACTTCCCGATGTTTTCATCTTGAACTTCTGTCACGTATTTTTGTTCAACCTCTCTCACAAGAATTTTTGAACTTTCTTGGGCCGAGCACTTGAACTTCTAGCAACAAAAAATTTGGACTTTGCTTTTTCATTCTTTTTTTAATACAAAATACACACTGTGTAGTACGTGAACTTCTAGCAGTTATCAATCTGAACTTCTCTCGATTACGTGAAAATATCTGAGTTTTTTATAGACATTGAACCGCTCTACCTTTTTTATTTGAACTTCATTGAGTATTTTTAGAAATGTAAAAATTGAAGATTTTTTAGAAACATCGAACTTCTTTGTTATTTCGAATTGAACTTATTGATTTTATTCTTTAGTAACTCGAAAAATCTGAATTTTTTAAATAAATATCAAATGTCACCGCTTTTTTCCAATTGAACTTCTTGGTTTTATTCATTAGTAACGAGAAAACCTGAGTTGTTTATATACATTGAACTGCTTCGTTTAAAAAAAATGAACTTCTTGGTTTTAATCTTTAGTATCAAGAGGAAATCTGAGATTTTTTATAAACATCAAGCAACTTCATTTTTTTATTAGGACTTCTTGGTGTTATTCGTTAGTAACGGGGAAAGTCCTAGTCATGTAATAAACATCGAACCACTCACTTATTTAAATTTGAACTTCCAGATCTTTTAAAAAAAACAGGGGCAAATCCATATCTACAAACTTTTTGAACTGCTCAATTTTTTAATTTGATCCTCTTGGTTTTGTAATAAACATTTTTGAACTTCTATGTCTTTAAAAATGCCCAATATGACGTTGGTTTTTTTTGAACTTGCAAATCCTAGGTTTTCATATATTTTTTAACTTCTGTGTTATTTTAATTTGAACTTCACATTTTTTGAGTAAAGAATTGTTTTGATTTTAAAATAAACATCGAATTTGACTATTTTTTCAATTTTGAACTTCATGGTTGAATTCTCTAAGCATTTTTTATCAGTAAGATGCATTCTTTCCTAAAATACAATGATTGAACTCTCTATACAATAATCTTTGAACTTCTAGATTACTTTAAAAAAATACATACTTCTTTTATGTGTATGTAAACTCGATCGTTTACACAAACTTCCTTACATCAAATCACGCGAAAGAACATGCATGAATGGAAAAAGGGGCAGGAGTAATAAGGTCCATAACACACTTTTTTGGTATCTTTCTGAAGGTTCTGCACAATGAACATAACAAGTTACAAAATCCAAGCTATGAAATGAAATACACGAATATGAGTGAGAGGCTGCAGGAACACGCAAAAGCAAAAAATGGCATCTAGTGCGCATGTTCTGTAACTAGCATCAAATCTGGTGCGTATGTATGAACTGGAGAAGTACATCTAGTGCGCATGTTCTATAACTACACGCAAAAGCAAAAAATGAAACTTTTTTCTCTGATCCACCTGGTTCGGTAAGAGCTAGCTAATAGCAGAGGGATGTGGCTCTTTGGGCGTATCTGCAAGTTAGACAGAGAAAGCCATCCATGCTGTGCAAGTACCCAACGGGTCTGCAAACAAGCCGGACACGCCTGCTGGGAGCCGGCGAAACGCGAGCAGAGGAGAGAAATCATATGAGCACACACTTAGTAATACACGAACCTCCTGGGAAGTTATACGTGGACTTCTCTGTACTGAATTTTTTCTCTCGTTCGCATGGACATTTTTTTTCAAACCACAAGCTCAAGAGAATACAGGAACGCACAAAGCAAAATTTCATAAAAACAATCAGGAATAAAAAGAACACAAACATTCAGTATGCAAAACAAGACATGTCATCGAGATTTGAGAAGAAAAGTAGGAGCAGTTCCTCCAGTTGTAGGCAGCAGCAACTTGGAGAAGATTCAAGCACAAAGGTCACGCTTAGGCCTCGGACAGGTCGCCGCTTAGGCCTCGGCAGATCACTGAAGGCGCGAGGTGAGTGGCCATGGTGGCGGGATCCGGTAGTTGCATCCTGGCCCTACTTGCTGCTACAAGGGGTTGGTCTCTCATGGCGGCGTCGCACAGGACGCGGGCTTTCCGGCGGCGCACATGAGGATAGGCGGGATCCGACGCGAGCTTCTCGCAGGGATCCGTGGTTGAAGCAGGGGAGGGGCCCGACGGCGGCGCTATAGGTGGCTGGGGACAGTCGGCGGTGCGGGAGGTGGACGGGGCCCGGCAGTGGCGCGGGAGGTGGCAGGGGGCCGGGTCCGTGGTTGAAGCAGGGGAGGGCCCTGACGGCGGCGCTGTAGGTGGCCGGGGCCAGCCGGTGGCGCGGGAGGTGGCCGGGGCCCGGCGGCGGCGCGGGGTAAGGAGGGAGGCGGCGGTGGCGCGATGCAGTTCGAGGGAGGTGCCAGAAGGGATCGGGGGAGGTTAGGGGAGGGGTCGAGGCGAGCGGGTGGGGTGGTTTTTTTTCTTTTACCAATTGGGGGATCTCAGGAACGTCTGATCGCCCCTATATAGGGCGCCGTGATCAGAATAACTATTCTGATTCCAGGATCAGAATAGTGTTACTCTCTCTCTCTTTATATATATATATCTACCTACCTACCTATCTATCTATCTATCTATCTCATTCTGCTTTTTAATGTCTCATGGTAGTTCATTGGCTCATCTAGCACCTCCAGCACGGGCATGGCCATGGGGTTGTGTTTATGTGGCAAAATTCATAATCTCGAGGTGGCCTACATGGCAGGAAATCACTAAGGCTGGGAGTTGCTGAAGATTGGGGCTTATGTTCTTCCTGAGCATCCCAACCAGGCTAGAGAAGTTGTAAAAAACACTTCACTGATCCATACTGTGATCGCTCTAAACGATTTCCTAGCCTAAGAAAAAAAGAACTGCTAATACCACTACTCGATACTCCACTAGACTAATCCCTGTGAAGGAAGCTTGATGCCATCGCAACCTTGTCTTGTTGGTTCTCCAAGTGGTAGGTTGATGATGGGTCTAAAGTGCAGTCTCGTGTGTGAGGAGCGAGATATACCAACTAATGAGCAGAAATTGCACTTACTGACTAATTCTTGCATGCACTTGCCATGCGGATATGTAGCTAGCAGGGATCAGTGCAGGTATCCCAGCTCATATTCAGGATTTCCAGAACATGCCATGGTTAACTTTATTGTTTTTTCCTAATAGATTTGCCTGGAATCCTTTACTATAAGATACTACCATCTTCCAAACATGTCCAAGGGGATTAGGTGAGTGTGCATTAGTTGCAAAAGATATTGGTGCGATTCAATTGCAAACTAAGAGAAGTTGCTTTGGTGCAGGGAACAACTGGTGCAAAAATAAAACTAAGAGAAGTCCCCAGCAAAAAAGAAAAGAAAAAGAAAACTAAGAGAAGTGGGTTTGGTTCAGGGAACCTTGATATTGTTATAATGCAGTTGCCAATGAAATTTCAGCAACGGATCAAGGAGCACTGTTTATTTGGAACCCGCTCTGGGAGAATTAGTCTCTAGCCAATATGATGATAAGATTCAACTCCATTCTAATCAACTCCTGGGCACAAATATCACAAGGTAGGAACCAACTCCTATTAGCAGAATGAGTTCAGAACCAGTATAATATGTCCAGCCAATATGATGCCAGATAAATATTTTTCTACTAGTTCTTGCTTGCCCTAGAGAATTAGTCTCCACCCAGTCTACTGATAAGATTTAGTGTTAGAAAGGAATAGAGAGAAGAATGGCAGAATATGATGGATGTTATATTGAGCCTCACAGGTGAGTATATATAGGAGTACAAAATTGGAGGGCAAGAAGCCTCTCCTAGAGATAAGGTAGGAGACGAATTACAAATCCTAGAATACCATATACATGTAACCAAATATATCTCTAACACCCCCCCCCCCCCCCCCCGCGCAGTCGTAGCGGTAGCATTGCGAACAATAGGAGCGTCACAAATGGTCAGACTAGAGAGAATAGCAGCTGATGGGCTGACATCCACCCGCAGTCACAACAGGAGCATCGGGTACGGAGTCGCGTCGCGGACGCGTGGACTGTAGAGGAAGCCGACGAGCTACTCAAGTGAGGTGATAGCCCTTTGTGTCGTTGTCAAGGTATCCGAGAGCGTGGGTGGTGTAGCCGTGATGAGGTAGCCGTGCGAAGAATGCCATGGTCGATGTCGAGGCGGGGTGGGTGGTGTCAAGGAAGTCATCGTGGAGCCGCGGGCGCAAGGAGGCGCCGAGTTAGTCATGGGCGCAGTGGTGTCAAAGTAGTGGTGCACCAGGAAGAAGATGTTGTTAACGAGGCATCGCGCGGGGTTCGCCAAGCATGGGAACACATCATGGACAAAGTCACACATCGGTGTTGCCAGCACCCGGCATGCGTAGATGGATGAAGTCGGTGTTGATGATGCACTGCTCTAGGCTATCCAGGCCTGGGAACACACCGGGGACGAAGGCACGCGTCGGTGTTGCCAGCACCGGGCATGCGTAGACGGAGACCTACACAAGCTGTACGCCATGTCAGAGGAGTCTAAGGGGCCAGTAGAGAAGGACTCAACGATGGTTGCGGCGCCAATCGGCGCGGGGCCGATGTGGCTAATGGTAGTCAAAGTAGACGAAGTGGTCGGGGAAGATGACGGCGACGCTGGTGATGAGCTGGTGCTGGACGAAGACGAAGGGGGGGTGGAGGGGCAGCGCGGCTCAGGTGAGCGAGTGGCAGCAGCGCTGAAGAAGATCGGCGGCAGCGGCTGGGTTAGGAGTGCGGCGATGATGCTCGAAGTAGGCGGGGAAGAACCCAACAGTGTGACGAAGACCGGCGCGTATGGTGGCGTTCCCTTGTCGAGGAAGGCGGCACGATGCATACCAGGAGAAGTCGACGCGCGGAGACCGCAGAGTGGACCGCGGGTCGTGGCTCTACGGCCCGAAGGGGCGACGCAGCGGCAGCAGGCGGGTCGGGGCGACGGCACGAAGACCTTGGGGCGGCGGCATGGACCACGTACCATGGTGCTACGACCCGAAGGGGCAGCGCAGCAGCGGTGCGCGGGTCGGTGCAGCCACATGAACGGCCTTGGGCGGCGACGGTGACCGCGTGCCGCGACGCTACAGCCCAAGGGACGACACAGCGGTGGCGCGTGAGTCAGCGTAGCTGCGAGGAGAACCATGGGAGGGGCACTGTGGCCCGACGGGGCGACGCAACGGTAACCCATTGCTCGATTAGTGGAGGGGCGTACCGTACTCGAGGACAGCCTTCACGAGACCTGCAGAGGCGCGTGCAACCGACTGATCAGGTCTGTGGTGCGGCACGGATGGAGCGGATCGCGGGCGAGCATGTGACCAATCCGACTGCACATGAGGTTGGGGACGCCGCTTGGTGATGATACCGACGGTGTGGATGGTGAAGCGAGGGGGTTGAGCAAACCTAGGCGATGGCGGCCGATGAGGAACGGCGTGCGAACGAGCGATTAGCGCCCGAGCGGTCAACGCAGCGCCGACGCCTGAGCGGTTAAGCCCGAGTGACCAATGTAGCACCGACGCCCGAGCTAGGCCCTAGCGGCAAACGCAGTGCTGTGTGTTAGACGACCATACGGCGGTGGTGAAGATGGTAGGTGATGCATGACTCTGTTTGGAGCAAGGTGGTGATGGCCGACGCAAAGGGACCAGCGAGCAGACGCGCAGCCGACGACTGTGAAGGCCGCAGGGTCGCGCGAGGCCGTCGGGTCGGAAAAGAGGCAGGGTGGTCGCGCCGATGTCGGGAGGTGGCGATGGCCGGCATAGACCGACGGGCAGCAGAACGCTGACAATGGCCGTGACAGGCCGGTGTGTCGCGCGAGGCTGCCGGGTCGGAGTGGAAGCCGGGGGGCCGCGCCAATCTAGGAGTAGAGGCGCGCGGGGGTCGACGGCGGCGGTGGGCGACGCAATCCGATCTGTGATTGCTGAACAAAAAAAAAATATTGACCAAACGACCGGTGGAGAGAAAACCGATCAAGAGATCGGAAAAACTCACCAGGGCGGCCGATCATAGATCAGCGGATGAACCCTGCTACGGGTCGCGCGGCCCCAGCGGAGATCATGGAGATTGACCTCCAAAGGGGCGGTGCGTTGCGGAAGCGTGCGACAGCTAGGTCTAGGAACTTGCGGCTGATACCATGTTAGAAGGGAATAGAGAGAAGAATGACAGAATATGATGGATGTTATATTGAGCCTCACGGGCGAGTATATATAGGTGTACAAACTTGGAGGGCAAGAAGTCTCTCCTAGAAATAAGGTAGGAGACGGATTATAAATGCTAGACTACCAAATATATCTCTAACATTTAGCACCATTCTTCATAACCCCACATGCATGAAGCATATTTAAAATGTCTGTCTACACACTCCATTAACTCGTATAGGCTGTGTTTAATTCACCGCAAAGTCCTAATGACTATGACATGCAGTCCATCAAGTCACCCGGCAGCAATTTAAATCCAACACATCTGCGAATGTATGGGAGTTTTTTTTGCAAGCAAATAGAGAGCTTTATTCAAACAAAAGCACACCTAGTGCAATCAGCCAGTAGGCTCGTAACTAGGAAACTAGGATTTTCATCAAGCCAGCTTTCTGTGACGTTCAATGTGCAAGCACGCTTAGCACAAAGATGCGCCGGGACATTGGCTGACCTGCTTACATGATGAACATCGAAAAAACTACTCATTAACTAGCTCTTCAATTTCTACTAAGATAGGAGCAACAACTGAATGAGAATTGTGGTGAGTTTTCCGGAGTGAAACAATCTCTAGACAATCAACCTCCATTATCACATGCGTGTATCCCCGCAGATTGGTGAAAAGAACACCATCATTCATTGATAAAGCTTCAACGATGAGCGGGTCGGATATACCCGCGTAAGGCTTGCACCATGCGCCTAAAAGAGCCGAGGAAGATCTAGCTACACCAGCTGCCCCTCCGCAGTTTGACAAAAAATCCAGGGCCCCATCGGTGGTTATCTTCACGGTGCCTTCTTCTGGCGGCTTCCATCCATGGCCGGGCAAGACGGAAGAGAGTTTACGCGGGAGATCAAGAATTGAGAGCATCTCCCTAATTGTCTTCATAACCAAGACTGGATTGCACCCTTCCTCTTCATGCTTCAATCTATTTCTTGAATGCCAAATACACCACATGATGGAAATTATTTTGGCTCAATTATCATCCAAAAATCTGCCATAAAAATAATATCTCTTGCCCACGAATCCGGGTGTAATCTCAGGAGCCGTAGATCAAACCATGCATAGGCTTGTTCACAAAAATGCTGCACATGAGAGTAGTGAATTAGGGCATGCTGAAGGTCCTCCATAGCAAGACAGATGTTACATCTGTCAATTTGAGCAATGTGGCGTTTCTTCAAAGTGTGCTCATTCAGTAAGATTCCATGAAGAACTCTCCTCCAGAAAACATGTACTTTTGGTACTACGTTTAATTTCCACAGAATATTCCACAACTGTTGATCATTCCTTGAAGTCCCGGTAGTCGTCCCTCCCTCAAGAGCAAGTCTCTCTTTCTGAGTCATAAGAGCATGATACACCGATTTTACAGGGTAAATACCTGTTTTTTCAAACGTCCAAGCCAAGAAATCATTGGCACCGCCGTACCTGATAGGAATGTTCAGGATGGCATCCGCGTCTGGCCAATGAACATATCATGGATAGCTTGCTGTCGCTACTTCCAAATATCTGTATCAATAAGTTTTGAGACATTCTGAATGCTTGTGTTGGGTGGCTTAAGCAGTGGTGTTATGGAGATAGTGCCCGAGATCCATTTGTCAGACCAGACAGAAATGGTTGTCCCATCACCAACTCTCTTAATGAGCCCAGTTTTGAGAGCTTCCTTTCCTGCAATAATCGCACGCCAAGTTGCCGAAGCCGACTTTGGTGTAGTAGCATCCATGAATTCAGAATCGGGAAAATACCGGCCTTTCAAAACTCCTGCACATAAGGAATCTGGTTTGGTAATTAGGCGCCACCCATGCTTTCCAAGAAGTGCAAGATTAAATTGTTGCATATCTCGGAATCCCAATCCTCCCTTGCATTCTGGCGTTGCAAGGTTCTTCCAGGAAACCCAATGCATTCCTTTCTTGTCAAGAGAGCTACTCCAGAAGTATTTTGCCATTGGTGAAGTAACACCCTTACAAACTTTTTTAGTTAACTGAAACATACTCATGGGGTACGTGGGAATAGCCTAAACCACCGATTTCAATAATGTTTCTCTACTGGCGCATGCAAGCAATCATTCAGACCATCCCTGTATTTTCCCTCTGACTCTCTCGGCAATATAATCAAATGTGCCACTTGTGATACGACCCACTATCGTAGGGAGTCCCAAGTACCTCTCACTAAAGGCCTCAACACGGATGTTTAAGGCTGCCTTCAGCGAGTTTCTCACAACATCAGGAGTGTTAGAACTGAAATAAATTGCACTCTTGTCCCTATTAACACATTGACCGAATGCATTGCCATAAATTTGTAGAATTTTGCTTAGTCTTGCCGCACTTTGATCCTTCACACTAATGAATATAAAACTATCATCCGTGAATAAAAGGTGGCTAACCCATGGGGACCTATAGCTGACTCAGATTCCTCTGTCAATATATCCTCCATCATAATACTTCAATAATGATGAAAACCCTTCTGCATAAAGGATAAAAGATAATGGTGATATTGGGTCACCTTGCCGGAGACCTTTGGATGGTGAAAAATAAGGAAGAAGTTCAAATTAACACGAATAGAGAATCTAACCGAAGAGACACACTTCATTATCAGTCTCACAAAACTGATGCTAAAGCCCAACTTTAGTAGAATGGCCTTGCTACTTGTGAGCTGCGTTGGGATTTCCTCGAAGAGGAGAGGATGATGCAGTACAGTAGAGAGAAGTATTTCCCCAAGTTAAGAACCAAGGTTATCAAACCAGTAGGAGAACCAAGCAACACCTCGTTAGCAGTACCTACACACAAAATAACAAATACTTGCAACCAACACGAACAAGGGGTTGTCAATCCCTCGGCGGTTAATTGCAAGGATTAAATCTCGTAGCGATAGATAGATAAATAAAACACAAAATAAAAGAAATTAAAGAAAAATTGTAGCAAGGTATTTTTGATTTTAATATACGATAAAAAGTAGACCCGGGGGCCATAGTTTTCACTAGAGGCTTCTCTCTTGAAAATAGCATACAGTGGGTAAACAAATTACTGTTGGACAATTGATAGAAAAATGAATAATCATGACGATATCCAAGGCAATGATCATGTATATAGGCATCATGTTTGAGACAAGTAGATCGACCCCTGCCTGCATCTACTACTATTACTCCACACATCGACCGCTATCCAACATGCATCTAGAGTATTAAGTTCATAAAGAATGGAGTAACGCCTTAAGCAAGATGACATGATGTAGACAAAGTAAACTCACGCATGAATAAACCCCATATTTTTATCCTTAATGGCAACAATACAAATACGTGTCTTGTCCCTTTCTGTCATTGGGATATGGATCGCCACAAGATTGAACCCATCACAAAGCACCTCTCCCGTTGCAAGAAAAATCAATCTAGTTGGCCAAACCAAATCAATAGATCGGACAGAAATACAATGCTATAATAATCATGCATAAAAGAGTTTAGAGAAGACTCAAATAATATTCATGGATAATCTGACCTTAAACTCACAATTCATCGGATCCCAGCAAGCACACCGCAAAAAGTGATTACATCGAATAGAACTCCAAGAACATCCAGGAGAACATTGTATTGAAGATCAAAGAAAGATAAGAAGCCATGTAGCTACTAGCTATGGACCCGTAGGTCAGTGGTAAACTACTCACGCATCATCGGAAGGGCAACAAAGTTGATGTAGAGCCCCTTCGTGGTTGATTCCCCCTCTGGCAGAGTACCGGAAAAGGCCTTCAAATGGGATCTCTCAAGAACAGAAGCTTGTAGCGGCGGAAACTATATTTTGGGTGTCTTTCTGTTGGTTTCTCAATTTTAGAGAATTTATAGAGGCGGAATTAGGTCAAACGGATGCTCGTGGGCCCCACAAGCCACCAGGGCGCGCCCTGGTGCCTCGTGGGCCACTCCTTCATCTTCTGGCCCTCTCCTGAAGCTTCCAGGGTCTCTTTTGTCCAGAAAAAAATCTCCAAAAAGTTTCATGGCATTTGAACTTTGTTTGGTAGTAATATTCTGGAAAACCAAAAATGGGCAAAAAACAACAACTGGCATTGGGCACTTAGTTAATAGGTTAGTCCCAAAAAATGATATATAATGACATATAAATGCATATAAAAACATCCAAGATTGATACTACAATAGCATGGAACAATCGAAAATTATAGATACATTAGAGACGTATCAAGCATCGCCAAGCTTAATTCCTGCTCATCCTCGATTAGGTAAATGATAAAAATAGAATTTTTGATGTGGAATGCTACCTAACATGTTGATCATGTAATCTCTCTTTTGTGGTATGAATATTAAGATCCGAGTGATTCAAAGCAATAGTCTATAGTTTGACACAAAAACAATAATAATAAGGCATACTAACAAACAATCATGTCTTTCAAAATATCAATGCTAAGGAATGTTATCCCTACAAAATCATCAAGTCTTGTCATGCTCCATCTTCTTAACACAAAATATTTATCATGCACAACCTCGATGACAAGCCGAGCAATTGGTTCATACTTTTTAACGCGCTTCTGCTTTTTCAACTCTCACGCAATACATGAGCGCAAGCCATGGATATAGCACTATGGGTGGAATATAGTATGGTGATGAAGATAATTTGGAGAAGACAAAAAAGAGAAGAAGGTCTCACATCAACAAGGCTTATAAATGGGCTATGGAGATGCCCATCAATTGATGTCAATGTAAGGAGTAGGGATTGACGTGCAACGGATGCATTAAGAGCTATTAGTGTATGAAAGCTCAAAAGTAAAACTAAGTGAGTGTACATCCAATTGCTTTCTCATGAAGACCTTGGGCATTTGAGGAAGCCCATCATTGGAATATACAAGCCAAGTTCTATAATGAAAAATCCCCACTAGCTATATGAAAATAAAAGCATAAAAGACTCTCTATATGAAAAACATGGTGCTACTTTGAAGCACAAGCGTGGAAAGGATAGTAACATTGCCCCTTCTCCCTTTTTCTCTCATTTTTCTTTTTTTTCTCTTTTTTTGTTGGGATCTTTTTGGCCTTTTTTTGTGGGATCTTTTTGTCCTCCTTTTTTTCGTCCAGAGTCTCATCCTGAATTATGGGGGAATCATTGCCTCCATCATCCTTTCCTCACTTGGGACAATGCTCTAATAATGAATATGATGATCATCACACTTCTATTTACTTACAACTCAAGAAATTACAACTCGATACTAGAACAAAATATGACTCTATATGAATGCCTCCCGCGGTGTACCGGGATGTGCAATGATTTAGCGTAACATGTATAAAAAATGATGATGGTGGCTGAGCCACAAATACGATGTCAGCCAGAGGATCATGTAAAGCAATATGACAATGATGATGTGTGTTATAATAAAACAGAACGGTGGAAGTTGCATGTCAATATATCTCAGAATGGCTATGGAAATGCCATAATAGGTAGGTATGGTGGATGTTTTGAGGAAGATATAAGGAGGCTTATGTGTGATAGAGTGTATCATATCACGTGGTTTGGATGCGCCGGCAAAGTTTGCACCACATCTCAAGGTGAGAAAGGGTAATGCACGGCACCGAAGAGGCTAGCAAATTGTGGAAAGGTGAGATTGCTTATAATCCATGGACTCACATTAGTCATAAAGAAATCATATACTTATTGCAAAAGTTTATTAGCCCTCAAAGCAAAGTATTACTATGCATGCCCCTAGGAGGATAGATTGGTAGGAAAAGACCATCGCTCGTCCCCGACCGCCACTCATAAGGAAGATAATCAATAATAAATCATTCTCCAACTTCATAGCATAACGAGAGACTATACATGCATGCTTTGGGAATCACAAACCTTAACACCAATATTCTTACTAAACCACAATTACTCACTGGCACAACCCACATATTACCACCTTTATATCGCAAAACTATTGCAAGGAATCAAACTTATCATATTCAGTGATCTACATGAAAGTTTTATTATATCCCTCTTGAATACCTATCATAATGGGACCAAATTCATAGCTTGTACTAATTGCCATTACTATTATCAACTATAAAAAGATATAAGTGAAGCATGAGAGTGCAACTATTTCTTTAAAATATGACCACCACCGTGCTCTAAAAGATATAAGTGAAGCACTAGAGGAACTGCCTAGCTAAAAAGATATAAGTGAAGCACATAGAGTATTCTAATAAATTACGAATAATGTGTGTCCCTCTCAAAAAGGTGTGTCCAGCAAAGATGATTGTGACAAACTAAAAATAAAAGAAAGGAAAGACTCATATGATACATGACGCTCCAAGCAAAAATCATATCATGTGATGAATAAAAATATAGCTCCAAGTAAAATTACCGATAATTGGTAGAAGAAAGAGGGGATGCCTTCCGGGGCATCCCCAAGCTTAGATGCTTGGGAGTCCTTGAATATTACCTTGGGTTACCTTGGGCATCCCCAATATTAGGATCTTGCCACACCTTATTCCTTCATCCATCGTGATCTCACTCAAAACTTGAAAACTTCAGCACACAAAACTCAACAAAAACATTCATGAGATCCGTTAGTATAGCAAAGCAAATCACTACTTTAGGTACTGTTGTAAACCCATTAATATTTTATTATTGAATTATACCTACTGTATTCTAACTTCACCATGGCTTATACCCCCGATACATCCATAGATTCATCAAAACAAGCAAAAAACGCAACAAAAACAGAATCTGTCAAAAACAGAACAGTCTGTAACAATTCGAACAATGACCATACTTTTGTACTCCAAAAATTCTGAAAAATTAGGACAACATGGGCAATTTTTATATCAATCCTGTGTAAAGAAAATCAGAATATTTCGACGCTCTAGTGAATTTTAACAATTCTGCTACTGGACGCAAAAGTTTCTGTTTTTGCATAGAATGAAAGCAACTATCATCCAAATCATCCCAAAGGCTTTACTTGGCACACAACCATAACAGTAGCATAATTTTGTGCACACCAAAAAACAGAAAAAGAAACAAGAAAATTAAGATAACTATTGTGTTGCTTCCCAACTAGCGCTATTGTTTTACGCCTCTAGCTAGGCGTAATGCATAGTTTCAAGTCTTGTCATCTTTCAAATTAATTCCATAGGTGGCCCTCATGATTGATTCACATGGTGGCTTGATTATCTTTCTAGGGAAGTTTCCATACTCTTCTTTAATGGAAATTGAAATTTTATATTTCCTTCTTTCAAATCAATAACATCACCTATGGTTCATAGGAAAGGCCTACCAAGTATTATGGGACAAGACGAATTACAATCAATATCAAGCACAATGAAATAAATAGGCACATAATTCCTATTTGCAAGAATAAGAACATCATTTATTCTACCCAAAGGTTTCTTAATAGTGGAATCTGCTAAGTGCAAATTAAGAGGACATTCATCCATTTTGGTAAAACCTAGCACATCACATAGAGATTTTGGTATTGTGGAAACGCTAGCACCCAAATCACATAAAGCATTGCACTCATAATTCTTAATTTTAACTTTAATGGTAGGCTCCCACTCATCATATAATTTCCTAGGTATTGAAACCTCCAATTGTAGCTTTTCTTCTAGGGATCATTGGTTTTATACACTTAGTTGTGTCCCCCTCATCCGGATTGCCCCTAGTTTCTGAAAACACGTGGTCTTGCCCAACCCACTTTGGCATCTTGTGCTTTTGCCCTTTGACCGCCACTTTGAAAACTTCATAACTAATTCATACAAAATCTGAAAAATGCAAATAAGCTACCAAAATGTTCGGAAAAACATCACCTATATGTCAATGTCACTTGCATTCAACATAAAAGTGTTGGTAAGTGCCCATCCGAGTTTTAGCTCTTATCATACCACCATCAACAGTAAAGTCTAAAAAAATTCAAAAAAAAAAAACTTGGTTCCAAAGAATGACAAATGTTTGAAGTTCTTGCCAAGTTTCATCAGGGAATGACATTCGTGGAAGTCATGGAAAAAAACAATCAACACTCGAAAATATATTGTTTTATTTTCCACGACTTCCACAAATGTTATTCCTTGATGAAACTTGGCAAGAACTTAAAACATTTGTCATTCTTTGCCACCAACTTTTTTTTTTGAATTTTTTTAGATTTTACTGTTTATGGTGGTATGATAAGAGCAAAAACTCAGATGGGAACTTACCAACACTTCTGTCATGAATGCAAGTGACATTGACATACATGTTATGTTTTTCCGAACAGTTTGGTATCTTATTTGCATTTTTTGATTTAGTATGAATTAGTTATGAAGTTTTCAAAGTGATGGTCAAATGTTCAAAGGGTAAAAGCAGAAGACGCCAAAGTGGGTTGGGCAAGACCATGTGTTTTCAGAAACTAGGGGCAATCCTGACGAGGGGGACACAACTAAGTGTATAAAACCAATTATCCCTTTCTTCTAAACCTTTTATCATCGCTTCTACAATATGTTTAGTAAAAGCCTTATTTTGTTCATAAGCATTGGGTGAATTTAGCATGTATTGCAACAAGGAAATACAGTCAATGAAAGAACAACTATCATAATTAAAATCCTTGAAATCCAAAAGAGTGGGCACATCACTATTTAAAGTTTATACCTTTGCAAACCCACTTTTATCAATTCTTTCATTAAGATTTTCACCCTTCGAATTATGGGGACGCCTTCTAGCTAAAGTTGACTCTTCTTAAGTCCCCTTTTCATCAAATTTAATATCGCTAAACAAAGATTCAATGGGTGTAATAGCAATCATTTTAATATCTTCATCATTACTATGATAAAAACCGGGCGGAATCACTTTTTATAAGAATTCTCGCTTATCCTTCAACCTAGCGGTTCTTTCTTTACTTTCATCCATGGAGACATAAAGATCGTTAATGATTCATTAATATCAATATTGGGTGAAAAAAATAGATTTAAGATTTTCCACATCATGAACAATTCTATCAATGCTCCTAGACATGTCATCAAGTTTACTCAATTTTTCTTCTATCATAGTGTTGAAAACTTTTTTAGCATTAATAAATTCTTTGATATTAATTTCAAGATCAGAGGGCATCCTATTATTATTATTATTATTATTATAAGAATTACCATATATTAGAGGAATTTCCAGGAAACGGTCTAGGAGTAAAATTACCTCTATAAGCATTACTGTTGAAATTGTTTCGCGAGACAAAATTGACATCTACGGGATCATTATTTTGCTCAATCAAAGTGGACAATGGCACACCATTAGGATCAATATGATCACTTTTATAGCAACCAATTTCATAAGCGCATCTACTTTATCACTCAAAGTACTAATTTCTTCAACAGAATTCACTTTTTTACTAGTAAGAGTTCTTTCGGTATGCCATTGTGAATAATTTTGCATAATATTATCAAGAAATTTAGTAGCTTCTCCTAATGTAATTTCCATAAAGGTACCTCCCGCGGTGGAATCTAAAAGATTTCTAGAAACAAAGTTCAACCTCGCTTAATTTTTTTGTATGATCATCCACAAACTTAGACCATGAGTTGGGCAATTTCTTATCATTAAATTCATCCTCTCCCAAGATTGGGCAACATGTTCATGATAAAGTTGCTTAAAATTCATAATTTGATTTGTAAGAGATATATTTTTTGCAGGAGGAAAATACTTGGCAATAAAAGCATCCTTACACTTATCCCAAGAATCAATACTATTTCGTGGCAAGGATGAAAACCAAGTTTTAGCACGATCTCGTAGTGAGAACAAAAATAATTTTAATTTTAAAATATCCATATCCACATCTTTTTTATTTTGCATATCACACAATTCAACGAATGTGTTAAGATGGATGCGGCATCCTCATTAGGATTACCAGAAAATTATTCTTTCATAACAAGATTTAGCAAAGCGGCATTAATATCACAAGACTCCGCACTAGTGGCGGGAGGAGCAATCGGAGTACTAATAAAATCATTATTATTAGTATTGAAAAAATCACACAATTTTGTATTTTCTTGAGACATCGTGACTAGCCAACCAAGATAACAAGCAAACAAAAAGGCAAACACGAAAAAGGCAAACGGGAAAATATTTTTGTGTTTTTGTGAAAATGTTTTAGAAGTAGGGGAGATGAAAACGAGAGGCAAATGGAAAATAATGTAAATGCAAGGAGATGAAAGTTTATGCGATGGTACTTGATATATGTTGATGATGTCTCCCCGGCAACGGTGCCAGAAATTCTTCCTGCTACTTGTGAGCTGCGTTGGGATTTCCTCGAAGAGGAGAGGATGATGCAGTACAGTAGAGATAAGTATTTCCCTCATTCAAGAACTAAGGTTATCAATCCAGTACGAGAACCAAGCAACACCTCATTAGCAGTACCTACACACAAAATAACAAATACTTGCACCCAACGCAAACAAGGGGTTGTCAATCCCTTGGCGGTTAATTGCAAGGATTAAATCTTGTAGTGATAGATAGATAAATAGAGAAAAAAATAAAATAAAATAAAGAAAAATTGTAGCAAGGTATTTTTGATTTTAATATACGATAAAAAGTAGACCCGGGGGCATAGTTCCACTAGAGGCTTCTCTCTTGAAAATAGCATATGGTGGGTAAACAAATTACTGTTGCCCAATTGATAGAAAAGTGAATAATCATGACGATATCCAAGGCAATGATCATGTATATAGGCATCACGTCTGAGACAAGTAGACTGGTAACCCACAAGTATAGGGGATCGCAATAGTTTTTGAGGGTAGAGTATTCAAACCAAATTTATAGATTTGACACAAGGGGAGCCAAAGAATATTTGTAAGTGTTAGCAGTTGAGTTGTCAATTCAACCACACCTGGAGATTAAATATCTACAGCAGAGTGATCAGTAGCACAGTAGTATGATAGTTTTGATAGCAGTGCTAACGGTAATAGTAACGACAATAATTTTGTAGCAGTTGTGACAATAGCAATAGTAACTTAGCAAGAACAATATGTGAAAAACTCGTAGGTATTGGATCGGTGATTATGTTGGATGATATTCATCATATATCAGTCATAACCTAGGGCGACACAGAACTAGCTCCAGTTCATAAATATAATGTAGGCATGTATTCTGTAAATAGTCATATATGCTTATGGAAAAGAACTTGCTTGGCATCTGTTGTCCTACCCTCCCGTGGCAGCGGGGTCCATAAGGAAACTAAGGGATATTAAGGCCTCCTTTTAATACAGAACCGGAACAAAGCATTAACACGTAGTGAATACATGAACCCCTCAAACTACGGTCATCACCGAAAAGTATCCCAATTACTGTCACCCTGGGGTTTATGAATCATAACACGTAATAGGTGCATATGGCTTGCAAGATTGGATCTAGAACATAGATATAATGGTGAAAACATAAACGGTTCAGATCTGAAATCATGGCACTTGGGCCCTAGTGACAAGCATTAAGCATGGCAAAGTCATAGCAACATCAATCTCAGAACATAGTGGATACTAGGGATCAAGCCCTAACAAAACTAACTCGATTACATGATGAATCTCATCCAAATCCTCACCCACCAGCGAGCCTATGAAGGAATTACTCACTCCCTATGGGGAGCATCATGAAATTGGTGATGGAGGATGGTTGGTGATGACGAAGACCGAAGACCCCCCTCTCTGGAGCCCCGAACGGGCTCCAGATTTGGCCTCCCGATGAAGAACAGGAGGTGGTGGCGGCTCTGTATCATAAAACATGATGAAACTTCCTCTCCTATTTTTTTTGGAAAAATAGGATTTTATAGCGTCGGAATTAGGGTCAGCGGGGCCTCGAGGGCCCCACCACCCACCAAGGCGGGCCCTGGTGTCTTGTGGGCAGCCAGGTCCCTCCTCCAGTGGGTCTTGGTTCCATTATTTTTTATTTAGTCCAAAATAATTCTCCAAAAAGTTTCGTCCAAATCTGAGAACTTTTATTTCTGCATAAAAACAACACCATGGTAGTTCTACTGAAAACAGCGTCAGTCCAGGTTAGTTTCATTCAAATCATGCAAATGAGAGTCCAAACCAATAGCAAAAGCGTTTGGAAAAGTAGATACGATGGAGACGTATCAACTCCCCCAAGCTTAACCCATTGCTTGTCCTCAAGCAATTCAGTTGACAAACTGAAAGTGATAAAGAAAAACTTGTACGAACTCTTTTGTTCTTGTTTACATATATATGCTTAAATAGCACCCAGGTTTTTAGCAAAGATCATGACTAACCATGCCAACAATAACTCTTAGAAATTATATTAGCTCATATCAATGGCATAATCAACTAGCGAGCAATAATAAGATATCTCAAATGCCGACACTTTGTCAAAACAATCATGATATAATATGACAACAGTGGTATCTCACTAGCCCTTTCTGCGACCACAAAACATAAATGCAGAGCACCTCCAAAGTTCAAGCAATGCCTAAACATTGTAATTCATGGTAGAAGAGATCCAGTCATGATGCATTCAACATTAACTATACATAATGCATGAGGATGACAATAGTGCTTTCAGGTCTGGCGCTTGTTTGAGAAGGTGATGACTCAACATAAAATTAAATAGATAGTCCCTTCACAGAGGGAAGCAGGGATTTGCATAGGTGCCAGATCTCAAATCTTAAATCAGAGATAAATATAATTTTGGGAGGTGCACCCTTCCTGTCAACGTCACGACCAAGAGTTATCAATATCTTCCATGCTAAACACATTAGCGGCGGTTCCCAAGCGGTAAAAGTAAAATTTTACTCCCCTTCCACCAACAAACACAAGCCATGGCTAACCGAATCCACGGGTGCCTTCCATACCAACAACAGTCCTGGGGGAGTTCTGTTTAATTATTTGCAATTTTTGATTTCGGGACTGGGCATCCCTATTACCGTCCCCTCTCGTGCAAGGACGAGTGAATAAACACTCATCATGAGAATAACCCGTTTAGCATGGAAGATACTGACTACCCCCTGTCGCTCCATGAGCGGTCCAGGCACACAAAACAGATATTCATTTGAAATTTTAGAGGTGGCACATGCAAATTTACTTGGAACGGCATGGTAATACCGCATATAGGTAGATATAGTGGAATCATCTGGAATAAATTTGGTTTAATGATTTTGATGCACAAGCAGTATTCCCGCTTAGTACAGGTGAAGGCTAGCAAATAGGTTTAGAAGCGACCAGCTAGAGAGCGAAAACGGTCATGAACATGCATTATGAATAATCAACATTGAATACTAGCATGAGTAGGATATAAACACCATGAACATAAATATCGTGGAGGCTATGTTGGTTTTGATTCAACTACATGTGTGAATATGTGCCAAGTCAAGCCACTTGAAACATTCAGAGGAGGATACATATCATCATACTACATCATAATCATTTTAATGCATGTTGACACCCAAGATAAATCATTATCCACTCCTAGCTACTTAAGCATGGCATGAGCAACTATAATCTCTAATTGTCATTGCAAACCTGTTTGATCATAATATGTTGAATCATGGATACTAAGTTAAACATATTTACAAAAACAAGAACAAGTTGAGTTCATACTCGCTTTTCCCTGCCACAGTCACTTCAACAAATATCATCATTATTGCCTTTCACTTGCACGACCGAATGATATGAAAATAATAATAGTGCAAGAGTGCCGTGGACTAAGCTGGAATCTGCAACATATTATTCAGACGATAAGACAAAATAATATGGGATCTCTGTTAGATCAACAATAATGCATATGAGAGCCAGTCAACATTTTCATCATGGTCTTCTCCTCGGTACGACTCAACAAAAGAAAAGGAAAAGAATTTCAGAGAAACACACTGAAATATTTTTGGAGTTTTTGATTTTTCTTAAAGAAAGAAAATTAAAGAATGAAAGTCGAAAACAAGAAAAACTATTTACACAGGAGAGCTGCCAACAAACAAAAGAAGAAATGGGAAATCTTTTTGGGTTTTCTTTTAATACTACAACTAAATTAAACTAGAAAGAAAAACCAAAAAGAAGAAAGAAATATTTTGGCATTTCTCAAAGTTTTTCAAACACACAAGAAGAAGGCGAGAAAATATATCTAGCATGGATAATACAATGAAAAAGTGTGGACACTGACAACTGAAATGAAATGTTTGAACATGAATGTAATGTCGGTGGAGATACGTACTCCCCCAAGCTTAGGCTTTTGGCCTAGCTTGGTAGTCACCATCCATACTAGCCATCCAGTCCCGTGTGGAAGTGCCGCGGTGGCGGCACCTGAGCATCCCACTCCTGGGGCTCCTGCTCTGCCACTGCCTGGTTGTTCCGGTAGGCATAATGTTCTCTGGCATGACCCTGTATTCATTCCTGGCAATAGAATCAAACAAAGCAGGTGCAGGCAATGGGATAATATCACGGGTTTTCTCACAGAAGACGAAGTTATAGCGAATGTTATGAAAATAATCTGCATTATCAATGAACTGGTGATCCACCATCGCCTGGTGGTCTAGATAAACTCGGGGCAAATGATAGTCATGTTGTCCTATCTGAACATTAAAGTGACTCGCTAAACGAGTGGCATAAATACCACCATGGATTTTGCTCTTAGTTCTGTTGAGGTGCAGACGACGTGCAACAATAGCCCCTAGGCTAAAGGTGTGATCATTGTGTAGTGCACGACATAAAATGGCGAGGTTGGGAGCACTAAGTGCACCGGCCTTCTCCCTAGCAGTTAAACACTTCACATTGAATAGAGCAAAGTAATGCACAGAAGGAAACTGCAAACTAGTGGCCGTGGCTTTCGACACGCCTCTTTCCTAACTCACTGTCAAAGTGAGGAGGAAGTCCTCAAACTCTGCCGGTCTAGGCTCTCTTAATTCCCCGTCAGAGGGAATCAAACATATCTCACAAAATTCAGTTAGTGGTATCTCACGGTTTTCAGAATATAAATTAAATCGCACCGCAGGAGGATCATGCCTATTCAGAAAATAATTGTTTTGCACAAAGGAGTTCATGAGGAGGTGGTGTTTGTCACACTCATTTGCGAGGAAGTTAGTCAGCCCGACATTCGCAATGAATTGGGCAAACTCTTGATGGAACCCGACCTCATCCATGAAGGCATTATGCGGCCATTCGCACGACTGCACCTCTGCCGTTCTCGGAGTATTAAGGTCATTGTCCGATGATTCCCCAATGACTCCCTTGGCATTTTTTGGAGGAAAACTTCCAGAAGATACTCATCTTTTCCTATGAATAAAATTCTGAAAATTTTGGGACACAAAATTTTTGTCAATAAAACTTCACAAGATTGATAGCAACTACTCATATGGATGCCTAGAGGCCAAATCAAGCATTCAAACTACTTGGAACTCAAAGAATTCAACATGCAAGCTTATTTACAGTAGCACCAAGAGTAGCTAAATACTCAGAAATTAAACCACTAGAAAAAAAACTAATTGGAGCAATGGAGGAGTCACATACCAATTAGCAATCCTCCAAAACAGTTTCGGAAATGGAGCTTTGAGTAAAGAGATCGAAATCCACGAGTTTGAGAGCACGAACACGGGAGAGAGAGCAAGAGTGATTTTTTCTGGAGGAAGGAGATGACATGGGCTAAAGGGATAAGTGAGGGGGGCCACATGGGGCCCACTACACACCAGGGCACGTTTGGGGTAGCTGGCGCACCCTGGTGTCTTGTGGGCACTAGGGGCACCCCCTCATAGTGTTATTTGTACCAAAAATTCTTAAATATTCAGGAAAAAATCGTGTTAAAATTTCAGGTCATTCTGAGCACTTTTATTTTGACCACTTTTTTATTGCACAGAAAATTCAGAAAACAGGATAAATATGGCATTTTATTTTATTTAACTAAGAAAAACAGACAACAAAAGGTAGGGACAGAAGGTTGTGCTTACTGAATTCATCGACCACATGCCTCTCGAAAATAATCCATTAATAAGGTTGATCAAGTCTTATTAATAATCACTTTCGATTAACATGAACCCGAAGAACAGTCGTAAAGCACTAAGTTACCTCAACCGGGATATGCATATCCCCAACAATAAGTATTTCATATTTCTTCTTGGCAGTAGGTAAAGGGAGTTGAAAACTTCCAATAGTAATTGTCAGAGACTTTTCAATAACATTAATACCATTCACTCGAAAATGTTTCTTCGGAAAGTGCACCATATGCTCATTACCATTGATATGAAAAGTGACTTTGCTTTTATTGCAATCAATAACAACACCTGCAGTATTAAAAAAGGGTCTACCAAGGATAATCGACATGTTGTCGTCCTCGGGCATCTCAAGTATAACAAAGTCTGTTAAGATAGTAACATTTGCAACAACAACGGGCACATCCTCACAAATACCGATAGGTATGGCAGTTGATTTGTCAGCCATTTGCAATGATATTTCTGTGGGTGTGAGTTTATTCAAATCAAGTCTTTTATATAAAGAGAAAGGCATAACACTAACACCAGCCCCTAAATCACATAAAGCAGTTTTGATATAATTCCTTTTAATAGAGCAAGGCATAGTTGGTATTCTCAGATCTCCAAGTTTTTTAGGTACTCCATCCTTAAAAGAATAATTAGCAAGCATGTTGGAGATTTCAGCTTCAGGTATTTTTCTTTTATTAGTGAAAATTTCTTTCATGTATTTTGCATAAGGGGCCATCTTTAAAATATCAGTCAAACGAGTGCGCAAAAAGACTGGCCTAAGCATTTCAGCAAAGCGTTCAAATTCTTCATCATCCTTTTTCTTAGATGGTTTGGATGGAAAGGGCATTGGTTTCTGAACCCATGTGTAGCGATCCGACCTCAGATGGTCAAATCTCTGTGTTCAAGTGTCATCCCTGGAGCGGTAATGCTGACACACACAGTACTCGAAGGATTTATAACAGAGTGCAATCACACACTTATTACATCGAATGTCTCAAAAGAGAACTTATTACAATAAATATGGCTTAAGGCCATCTAAATAAAATAACAGCGGAAGGCTTGGAAGATAAAGTGAGTCCATCAACTCCAACAGCATAGCTGAGTGCATGACAACGACCTAGCGCACCTTACTCTTCGTCTGAAAAGTCTGCAACATGATATGTTGCAGCCCGAAACGGGTCAGCACATGGAATATGCTGGCAATATAACACAGTAGAGCAAGGAACAGAAAATTTGCTATCACTACATGCAGATTTGGCTGGTGGAATGCTCTAGGGTTATATTGTTTTGCGAAAAGCCAATTTTTCCCTACATCAAAGGAATATGTTTTATTTAACTATCATGGTAGTTGTTAAACATTGAGAAGGTAAATCCCCATCTTAATCCCAATTAAAAGTAATCATTAAACCCAACAAATTAATTTAGAGTGATGAGATCAAATCAATAATTCAAGTACCAGATACTCAAGACGTCCATAACCGGGGACACGGCTAATCATGATTAGTTTGTACACTCTGCAGAGGTTTGTGCACTTTTCCCCACAAGACTCGATCTCCTCCGTTGGATTTCTCGCACTACATGGTGTTTGAGAAACGGATGACCGAGACACAGTCTTTCAGAAGCATTTACTCTTTACTCTGGGTAGACAGTTACACCTACTTTCCCCTACATCTGCTAGCCTACCACTGAAAGAGGTCCTGCAACATACTCAACTATGCTAGAGCCCATAATAGCTTGTGGCTGCACACGGAAGTTTCTAGCATGAATAATCTTATGATCCCTTTGAGCCTGGGTGGCAAACCAAAAAGACAACACTGGTATATCCCCAGGTGCCTGCAACCAATCCACCCAGATGTGTATTGAAGTAGCCACCTTAAGTTAACCATTAATTAACAATCTCACATCTGTCATGGATACACTCAAACCCAATCCACATCTACGAGCATAGCATGGCAATATAAGCATAACGTAGAAGTAACTCCCAGGGGTTTGATAATAAAGGGCAATAGGTTCTACCTCATCATCTAATTCCCAATACCCACAAGTTAATCACATCCTAATCATGCAGTGTTTGAGGATTGAAACTAATGCATAAAAACTGGGTATGAAAAGAGTATGATCAATGTGTTACTTGCCTTGCTGACGATCTGCAAACCCTAGAGACTCGTAGTAGCACGCTTCGCACTCCGGGAATTCTATCGTAAACAAACAATAGCATACATAAGAAATCAAGCATAGATGCAAGGGTAAAACTCAAATAAGAAGATCAAATCTGAAAGTTCAACTGAAGAGATTCGAACTGCAAAAAGAATCAGTCGGATCGGAGCTACGAAACTGAAACTACGGTCAAAAGAACTTCGAATTCAAATCTGCTTGAAACCAAATTTTAAATTGTCAAAATCATGTTCAAGTTGATTAAACAGAAAGAGGGGTTCAAGACAAAGATTTTGGCGGTGGTTTCACTGGATTTGGACGAACGGTTTAGAAACGGCGAGGGTTTAAAGATCAGGGGCTGATCTGCGATAAAAGTAATCGCAGATAGGTCCCTGGCAGAAAAAGAAAAAATCTATCGGACGAACGTCCGCTAACAGAGACGAACGGGCGAAAACGTTCCTTAAAACGAACGAACGAACGAACGTTCGCAAACGAACTAAACCGAGAAAACCGAACCGATCTAATAAAATAAAAACTGAACTAGGGTTTTAAAAAAAAACAGAGACGGTTTTTACCTAAACCGAAAAAAAACAACCGGCGAGATCCGGCGGTTCCGGCGCAGCTCCGGCGAAGGCGGCGGGCTCCGCGGGCGGCGGCGCGGCTGCGCGGGGCGAGGCGCGGGCGGCGGGGTGCGGCGCGGGGCGGCGCGGCAGGTGGCGGCGGCTGCAGGCGGCTGCGAGCGGCGGCAGCGCTGGCGGGGGGCGGCGACGCGGGGCTGCTGCTGCTGCTGCCTGCTGCGGCGGCGGTGTGGGGAGACGAGGGGGGCGGCGGCATATAAAGGGCTCGGGGGGCCGGCTTGGGGGAGGGGGCGGCCATGGGGAGTCCAGCTCGGACTCCCTCGGTGTCCGTGCGGCGGCGGGACTCCCGCTCGGGGTCGGGGACGGCGTGAGCTGGGCCGGCTGGGCTTCGGCCCAGTCGGTCCAAAAAGTTTTTTTTTAAATAAGATTCCGCCGAGAAAAATCCTAAATAAAATATAAAAAAAATCTAAAAATGCCAAAAACAATTTTCACCGTCTAAATAAAATATTTAGAACAAAGTGAACATTTTCTTGGCCTAAAAATGCAATTTTGAAAAATGCATATTTTTCTAATTCAAATAAAATAGCAATAAAATCCAAATAAAATTATTTATTTGATTTTAACATTTTTCCTCCAATATTTCTTTTATTTTGGAGAAGTCATATTATCTCCTCTCATATGTTTTTAATATGAAATATTTTGGAAAGAAAAAAAAAATAAAACCAAAAATGATCCTCTTTTCAATATTTGAGAAAATTCAAATATGAAAATAATAAAATCCCCAACTCTCACCGTGGGTCCTTGAGTTGCTTAGGATTTTTGGGGTCACAATCAAAATGCAAATAAAACATGATATGCAAATGATGACCTATGTATAACATTCCAGATTGAAAATTTGGGATGTTACACCATGGCTCTCTTTATTTACCATGTTTTCTACAACAAAGTCTCTTCTATCATATCGTTTATTTTTAGGTTATGGGTTATCAAGATCAACAGCAGGCTCTATCTCAACATCATTATCTGGTTCTTTATCATTGTCTGGTTGAGCATCTACATGAACATCATCATTATCATTTTCACTATCACTAGATGAATGTTCATTACCAGATTGAGTTTCAACATCAGAAATAGAGACATCATTATTATCTTCAGGAGGTAATTTTCTATTTCAGGTTCACTAGAGGTATGCAAAGTCCTATCATTTTCCTTCTTCTTTTTAGATGGACTATGTGCATCAGTATTAATTCTTTGGGAGTCTTGTTCAATTCTTTTAGGGTGTCCCTCAGGATAAAGTGGTTCCTGAGTCATTTTACCTCCTCTAGTTGCTACTCTAACAGCATAATCATTCATATTATTGTTCATTTCACTAAGTAGTTCTCTTTGAGATTGAGCAACTTGTTCTAACTGAGTTTGAACCATAGAGACATGTTTTCCTACACCTCTAACATCATTAGTGATTCCAAATAACAAGTCACTCAAGCGAGCAATCATATCAGAATTTTGTTTCAATTGTTTCGTAACATTTGCATTGAAGTGATCTTGCTTCATAATGTAATTATCAAATTCGTATAAGCATTAACTAGGATGTTTATTGTAAGGGATATCACCTTCATCAAAATTTAAAAGAGAATTTACCTCTACCACTTGTGGTGGTGGTGTGTCAAGTCCATGTATTTCTTCAATAGGAGGTAAATTTTTAACATCCTCAGCTTTAATACCTTTTTTCTTCATACATTTCTTTGCCTCTTGCATATGTTCAGGACTGAGAAATAGGATACCCCTCTTCTTCGGAGTGGGTTTAGGCGGTGGCTCAGGAAGAGTCCAATCATCATAATTCTTCAATATATTATTCAATAATTCCTCGGCTTGTTCAACAGTTTGTTCCCTGAAAACACAACCAACACAACTATCTAGGAAGTCCCTAGAAGCATCGGTTAGTCCATTATAGAAGATATCAAGTATTTCATTTTTCTTAAGAGGATGACCAGGCAAAGCATTAAGTAATTGGAGAAGCCTCCCCCAAGCTTGTGGGACACTCTCTTCTTTGATTTGCACGAAGTTAAACATTTCCTGTAAGGCGGCTTGTTTCTTATGAGCAGGAAAATATTTTTCAGAGAAGTAATAAATCATATCCTGGGGACTACGCACACAACCAGGAGCAATAGTATTGTACCATATCTTACAATCACCCTTTAATCAGAATGGAAATAACTTGAGAATATAGTAGTAGCGAATTTTCTCATCATGAGCAAATAGGGTGGCTATATAATTTAATTTAGTAAGGTGTGCCACAACGGTTTCAGTTTCATAGCCATGGAAAAGATCAGATTCAACCAAAGTAATTAACTCTGGGTCAACAGAGAATTTATAATCCTTATCAGTAACAAAGATAGGTGAAGTAGCAAACTTAGGATCACATTTCAATCTAGCATTCAAGGATTTTTCTTTCAACTTGCATAATAATTTCTTAAGATAATCCCTATCCTTGCAAGCAAGAAAGTCTCTAGCTACCTCTCCATCCATAACATAACCCTCAGGTTTCTTAGGCAATTCAAATCTAGGAGAGCTAGGTCTAATAGGTGTTTCATAGTTTTCAGTTTCAAAGACTTCATCAGTTTCAGTAATTTCAACAGTTTCAGCATTCTCAATATCTTTAGCTCTAGCAATTTGTTCATCAAGAAATTCACCTAGTGGCACATTATATCAAGCAAGGTACTAGCATCATCGTAAGCAACATTCATAGCAGAAGTAGCATCATCAATAACTTGCGACATATCATGATTTATAGCATGTGGTGGTGTTGCAAGTCTATTCAAAACAGAAGGTGAATCAAGTGCAGAGTGTGATGGCAATTGCTTACCTTCCCTCGTCTTAGAGGGAACAATCTTGGTTCTTGTATCTTTCAGATTCTTCATAGTGATAAATAGATAATAATCCCAAGTGACTCAACAAATATAGCTATGCTCCCCGGCAATGGCGCCAGAAAAAGGTCTTGATAACCCACAAGTATAGGGGATCGCAACAGTTTTCGAGGGTAGAGTATTCAACCCAAATTTATAGATTCGACACAAGGGGAGCCAAAGAATATTTGTAAGTATTAGCAGTTGAGTTGTCAATTCAACCACACCTGGAGATTAAATATCTGCAGTAGAGTGATCAGTAGCACAGTAGTATGATAATTTTGATAGCAGTGGTAACGGTAATAGTAACGACAATAATTTTGTAGCAGTTGTGACAATAGCAATAGTAACTTAGCAAGAACAATATGTGAAAAACTCGTAGGCATTGGATCGGTGATTATGTTGGATGATATGCATCATATATCAGTCATAACCTACGGCGACATAGAACTAGCTCTAGTTCATAAATATAATGTAGGCATGTATTCCATAAATAGTCATACGTGCTTAAGGAAAAGAACTTGCATGGCATCTTTTGTCCTACCCTCCCATGGCAGTGGGTCCATAAGGAAACTAAGGGATATTAAGGCCTTCTTTTAATAGAGAACCGGAACAAAGCATTAACACATAGTGAATACATGAACTCCTCAAACTACGGTCATCACCGGAAAGTATCCCAATTACTGTCACCCTGGGGTTTATGGATCATAACACGTAATAGGTGCATATGGCTTGCAAGATCGGATCTAGAACATAGATATAATGGTGAAAACATAAAAGGTTCAGATCTGAATTCATGGCACTCGGGCCCTAGTGACAAGCATTAAGCATGGCAAAGTCATAGCAACATCAATCTCAGAACATAGTGGATACTAGGGATCAAGCCCTACCAAAACTAACTCAATTACATGATGAATCTCATCCAACTCCTCACCGACCAGCAGACCTACGAAGGAATTACTCACTCCCGATGGGGAGCATCATGAAATTTGTGATGGAGGATGGTTGGTGATGACGAGGACCGAAGATCCCCCTCTCTAGAGCCCCGAACGGGCTCTAGATCCGTATCGTAAAACGCGATGAAACTTCCTCTCCTATTTTTTCTGGAAAAATAGGATTTTATAGCTTCGGAATTAGGGTCAGCTAGGCCTCGAGGGCCCCACCACCCACCAGGGCGCGCCAGAGGGGGGTGGTGCGCCCTGGTGTCTTGTGGGCAGCCTGGGCCCCCCCTCCACTGGGTCTTGGTTCCATTATTTTTTATTTATTACAAAATAATTCTCCAAAATGTTTCGTCCAAATCCGAGAACTTTTATTTCTGCACAAAAACAACACCATGGTAGTTCTGCTGAAAACAACATCAGTTCGGGTTAGTTTCACTCAAATCATGCAAATTAGAGTCCAAAACAAGAGCAAAAGCGTTATGAAAAGTAGATATGATGGAGACGTATCATAGAACGACTCCTGCCTGCATCTACTACTATTACTCCACACATCAACAGCTATCCAGCATGCATCTAGAGTATTAAGTTCATAAAGAATGGAGTAACGCCTTAAGCAAGATGACATGATGTAGACAAAGTAAACTCAATCAGTATGAATAAACCTCATCTTTTTATCCTTAATGGCAACAATACAAATACGTGTCTTGTCCCTTTCTGTCACTGGGATATAGATCACCGCAAGATTGAACCCATCACAAAGCACCTCTCCCATTGCAAGAAAAATCAATCTAGTTGGCCAAACCAACCAATAGATCGAAGAGAAATACAAAGCTATAATAATCATGCATAAAGGAGTTCAGAGAAGATCCAAATAATATTCATGGATAATCTGATCATAAACTCACAATTCATCGGATCCCAACAAACACACCGCAAAAACTAATTATATCGAATAGAACTCCAAGAACATCAAGGAGAACATTGTATTGAAGATGAAAGAGAGAGAATAAGCCATCTAGCTACTAGCTATGGACCCGTAGGTCAGTGGTAAACTACTCACACATCATCGGAAGGGCAACAAGGTTGATGTAGAGCCCCTCCGTCGTTGAGTCCCCCTCTAGCAGAGTACCGGAAAAGGCCTCCAGATGGGATCTCTCGAGAATAGAAGCTTGCGGCGGCGAAAAAAGTATTTTGGGTGGCTCTTTGTTGGTTTCTCAATTTTAGAGAATTTATAGAGGTAGAATTAGGTCAAATAGATGCTCGTGGGCCCCACAAGCCACCAGGGTACGCCTACCCCCTGGGCGCACCCTGGTGCCTCGTGGGCCACTCCTTCATCTTATGGCCCTCTCTCAAAGCTTCCATGGTCTCTTTTGTCCAGAAAAAAATCTCCAAAAAGTTTCGTGGCATTTGGACTTTGTTTGGTACTGATATTCTGGAAAACCAAAAACAGGCAAAAAACAACGACTGGCACTGGGCACTAAGTTAATAGGTTAGTCTCCAAAAATGATATATAATGACATATAAATGCATATAAAACATCCAAGATTGATACTATAATAGCATGGAACAATAAAAAAATATAGATACGTTGGAGACGTATCAGGTCTCCAAAAAATGCCACTCCACTCTATCAGAGGCTTTCATCATATCAAGTTTAATAGCACAAGAGTAGTTCTTCCCCTTCTTTCTTCGCCTCGTGGCATGCACACTTTCATATGAAACTAGCACATTGTCAGTAATAAGACGTCCAGGGATAAAAGCACTCTGTTGCTCACTAATTATCTCATCCATATTAACTCTCATGCACTTGGTGATTGTTTTAGCAGCAATTTTATACCAAATCGGGCATAAAGAAATAGGGCGGAACTGAAAAATGTACTTAGGGTGTTGTACCTTCGTAATGAGAGTGATGGATGTATCATTTAGTCCTATTGGTAGCTCTCTCCCATTCAAGAAATCCAGTACCACCTTTGTGACATCCTCTTGCAAAATGTCCCAATGGTGTTGGTAGAAACCAGTAGTAAACCCATCAATGCCGGGAGCTTTGGAAGGTGCCATTTGGAATAGCGCCTCCCGCACCTCTCCTACCTCAAATGGCTTATCAAGATCCACATTCATTGCCGAAGTAACTTTTGTAGGAACATAGTAGCGCAATTCGTGCGAGTCAAAAAATCCTTGAGATTCATACAAGTTCTGATAGAAGTATTGTACCTCAGCCTTATCTTCATTTTCATTCATGCATACAGTACCATCCTGTCATTTTATACCCAAGATTTTGTTCGTACGTTTGCACTGAGCTGCCTGGGCTTGGAAAGATGAAGTATTTCGATCGCCTTCTCGTAACTAAGGAATTCGAGAGCATTGGTGCATCCATACTTCTTCCTGGTGTAAAGCTTCACGCAATTTTTTGACCACACTCCTCATCCGAAGGACCACGACCAACAGAATGGCAACGAAGATTGTCAAGTTTTTCTGAAATTTCCTGACCGTACGAGTTAGGCTCCCAAATTCTCTTGTACCCCAAGGCACAAGAACATCCTGTAGGTGCCACGGCGATTCAGATATTCCTTGCAGCCCTGGGTTATGCTGACGTCCTTTCCATGTCTCGATCACTAGCCGGTCATAGTCCACATGTGTTTCCAATACATTATCATAGCGAAATTTTTTGGTGTCTCGTGACCGGTCGGATACAGTAATTCTAATTTCCGCAACAACATAACAGTGATCGGACTCCACCGAGCTAAGATGGTGAATCCGTATATGCTCATAACGTTGGCGGAACTCTTCATTAGCAAAAGCCCTATCGAGCCTTGCTTTCATGTTGTCCTCTCCAGACTGGAAATTATCCCATGTATAAGGCATGCCTGGCCATCCCAAGTCCTGGAAAGAGACATCATCAACAACTTCTCGGAAAGCTCTTGCTCTCTGAATGGAGTGATCTACTGAAGTGTTCATCGGCATAGAGAGTCTCGTTGAAGTCCCCCATGCATAGCCATGCAGAATGCAGTAGGGCATGCAACGTACATAAGAACCGCCAGCTATGGTGACGATCTTCTGCTCGTGGGGCTCCATAAAAGCCAGTAAATCTCCACTTAGGAGAATTATCTTCTTTATTCTGCACCATTACATCGATATGACTGGTACTATAATTTTTAAGATCAATAGAAAAATTCCTAGACCAGAACAAACCAATACCACCGCTTAAACCAACACTATCCAGCATGAAGTAGCCTCCGAAACCTAAGGTGTGTCGCAGATCCTCCGCCCTCTTTCCCTTGATCTCTGTCTCCATGACAAAGAGAATGGAGGGACCTTCCATCTTCACAATACTGTGAAGCTCACGAACTGCCTCGGGGTTCCCAAGCCCCCGGTAGTTCCAGCTGATGCAACTCATTTACCCTAGCAGGACCGCGCCACAGTCTCTAACGAATTTTAAGGTGTAGGCTTCTTCTTCTTTGGATCACGTTCAAACTCATGACCATCTCCATCATCGACTCCCATGCAAGTTTTTGGGTCTCTAGGATCACTACCTCCATTGCCAGCTCCCCCATCCATAAGGAGTTGCTTGCGCTTGTAAACTTGTGTTGGTGCATCCTTACATTTAAACTGATTCCCTCTTTTGACTGGCGAGGTTACTTCTTCACCATCAGAAGGTTTGGAGTTGGAGTTCTTGGATGCTCGCATGTTGCTTGACTGTGTCTAGCTCCTTGAAGAATTCTTTCTGGCCACCGGTCTCTTCGAGTCATCCGACGCCCTAAGTTTTGTTCCAAACAGAAGCTCCGCATTTTCATCTCGGGTCCCGAGTGTTGGACAATATAATTCAGAGTGTCGGTGCAACAAACATGAGTGTTTGCTGTCCTGACTTATGCACAGGCGTGTTGCAACTCATACATCAAGTGCCAAGTCTCATACACAACTAAACCAGAGAAACCGCTCTTCGTGAGATTAAGGAGAGTATTAAGAAGACCAAACATTGGAACAAGCTACAAATATCACAACGGAAGCAACCAACTCCGGCAGGAACGAGTCTGCAAGTCAAGCCCCAGCAAGCCCTTCGGGCATGGGCTTCCCGCCAACACCAGCGCTCTGCCTCTCTGACCAGCTGGCCGCTGATTAGTGAGGTGTCTAGCCCGCAGGTGGTTCGGTGGACGTAATCCGTGCGTGTCAGCTTGCTGGAGGAGTAAATCACCTTTATTGACACCCGTCCTGATGGCGTGTCACGCTAATAGGAGGTAGCTGGATAAGCAGCGTGGCAACCTTGCCGAGATTCAACCTCCACATGACACCTAGCAGCGCATTTAATGTGTTTTGTCTTAACTGTCAGAGTAAGGTATGATAGCTCTGTATCAGTCTAATCACCCCTGTAATGACCTTTTTACCACTGTGGTGACCTCTTGAGCTATAAAAGAGGGCCAGGGCAACATTAGAAGGGGTTTGAATCTTTGCAACCCTCGTGCATAGGTGTTCGTGCAACTGCTCCCTTCCTCCCTCTTACCGAGGGAGAGCGCTCTGTGTATTTGTGCTCAAACACCACCCAATACACCAAAGGCAGGAGTAGGGTTTTATGCCCCCGGGCGGCCCGAACCTGGGTAAAATCGTGTGCTCCTCGTTGTAGTTGCTCTTTGCATCGATCGCCACCCATCGCCGAACCAGAAAGGAGCTCCTTTGCCCCATAGATCGCCGGCTCCATGCCGACATCTTTGGCGCGCCAGGCAGGGGCTCTGTATTGGCATGAATCAAGATAGCGAGTGGCGCATCGGCCGTGAAAATCTCTGCGCTGTCCCATCATCCATGGTGCCCAAGAAGAAGGGCTCCATGACAAAGAAACCATCCTCGTCCAGACTCCCACTGCATTCGCCTGTGGATGGCACAGGCAGCGCCGCTCCAGCGGGAGGTGCGGAAGCCACGGGGGCCGCAGCCAGCACAGGAGGTGCTATCGCCGTGCCCACCGCGCCGGGAGCGGACAATAGGTGCGCCGGAGCTGGTCAGCTCCCACTACCCTCTGGCGACAACCACAACAATGGTGTGGGGGGCGCGGACATGCAACTTCCGCTTCCCCCGCGGCAGGGCAAGCGCAGCCATCGGAGCAACATCGCCCGGTCCGGCGCGAGCCAAGATCCTCCCGCTGCACCGACCCCAGCAGCTGTAGAGGAGACAACATCAAGATACGCACCGCGCCCATCGCAAGATGGACGTAACGTGATGTCGGGTGGAGTTGCTGTGCCTCCGCAATAGCGTCCGCATGGCAAGTCGCTGGTTGATCAAGCTCAAGATCTCCAGGTGCCGCTCCCATCGCGCCAGCCCATTGCCGCCCTCACGATTCAGCATTGAGACCGCAATGCTGCTCCTGCTGGCTCAGCCAGGAGTCGAGCGACGTCGCATTCCTCGCGCTCTAACATGCCCCAAACGGTGATGGAGGCGATGGCGCGGGTGCAGATGCTGCTGGATTTCCCTCCAGTGGCTAAAAAGATGGACGAGTGGAGGGCTACCATTCAAAGTTTGATCGAGTTTGCTGATGCAAATAGGTCCCAGCTGGAGGAGCCCTCACGGCGCCTGCCAACTGTGCCTGCGGCTCGAGCCGAGGGCCGTGGGGCGGGTGGCGCACCCACGGTGCAGTCCCCTCCCCGGCAGCAATCTCATCGACAACAGCGACCCTCACAGCAAAACCACCAAGACGCGCAGCCCGACGACGCATCCATGGCTTCCTCAGATCTGCAGACACAGTAGGACCAGAGGCAAGTGTTGCTAGAAAGGGGAGCGAAGGACGCTCGCACCACCATTCAGCGATGCCGGAGGCATGCCATCAATCAGACAAGCGCAACGGTCCAGTCGTTAATGAGCCAACACCTGTTGTTGGCGGGTACCTACCTTATGAGGTTGGGTGCCCTGCTTTCACACATGAGCTGAGGCAAGTTCGTTGGCCGCCCATCCGCGCATTCGAGCCTGAAGTACCAGAAAAGTACGACGGCAGTCAAAACCCGACAAAGTTTCTAGGAGTTTACACCATCGTTGTACAGGCTGCCAGGGGAAGAGAGGAAAAGGTGCTAGCCAACTACTTCCCCTTGGTGCTCTAGCCTAATGCGAGATCCTGGTTGATGAACCTGCCAGAAAACTCCATTTACTTGTTGTACGATCTTTGCAACAAGTTTGTTGGTGCGTTTACCGGGGGGACAGAAAGGCCCAGGGGTGCCCAGCGACTTGCAAGAGATCCCACAAAAGGAAGGAGAAGATTTGCGCAGATACATTCAGAGGTTCAGCCATGTGCACCGCAGTATACCGGATATCCCCCTGCAGATGTGATTGCCGCATTCCACACAAATGTGCGTAATCGCAAGATGAGGGAGAAGATGCATATTCGGTTGCCGAAGACCGTCAATGAGCTCTACACGTTGGCGGACAAGTGTGCACGTGCAGAAGAAGGGAGGAGACTTCCCGAGGAAGAAGCCAGTGTTGAAGTCGATTCTGACAACGACGACGAGGCTGCCCCAAAGAAGAAAGGTCAAAGACGCAACATGAAGCACAAGGGAAAATCAGTTATGGCTGTGGAAGGCTTCGGAAACTCCAGCCCCACCAAGAATCCCAAGGCGGAAAGTACCGGCAAAGAAGCGACTACGTGCGCTGATTGCCAGGTTGCCACAGTGGGGGAGAAGACCGGCAAGTCCGAAGGGCCGTACTACAAGACTCATCGTACCAAGGGCCACGACCTCCAAGAGTGCCGCCAAGTCGAGCAGCTGGTTGAGAAGCAGAAAGCAGAGTACGAGAAGCGGGACAAGGAGAAGGGTCGGGAAGGTACAGGTGGGTCCGACAAGAAGGGCCAGGGTGGTCGAGGTGGACTCCATGGCAACACTGGCCAGAAGAAAGAAAAGCCTGCCAGGAGCAGAGAAAAAGAGGAAGATGAAGGAAGTGATGGGGAGGATGACAAAGAGTCCAACGAGCATGAGTTCTAGAAGGCAACAGAGGCCATGTGCATTGAAGGGGGTGCATCTTTACACTCCTCCCACCGCCAACTCAAATAGTGGGCACGGGAAGTCAATGCGGCGGAACCGGCATCAGATGCGCAAAAGCCCCTCAAATGGTCTCACATGCCTATTATTTTCAATGCCGAGGATCACCCTGATCGCACAACTGCGGTCGGGTGTTTGCCATTGTTGGTATCACCAACAATACGCAACCTCATGGTCACAAAAATGCTAGTTGACGGTGGAGCTGGCTTGAACTTGATCTCCCCCGAGGTGATCAAGAGGCTACAGATCTCTGAGGAAGAGCTCCAGAAAGCAGGGACATTCCAAGGAATCAACCCGGGAAGGAGCCAACCTAAAGGGAAGATCACGTTGCCGGTGACGTTTGGCGGGGAACTAAATTACAGGATAGAGAAGCTTGTGTTTGATGTGGTGAAGATCCCCTTGCCGCTCAATGGAATCCTTGGCCGCCCGGCCTTGGCCAAATTCATGGCAGCGTCACATTATGCTTACAACATGTTGAAGATGCCAGGGCCCATGGGCGTCATCTCCATCAACTCTGACAAGAAAGATGCAATCATTTGCATGGACAAACCTTACAGAGATGCGGTCATAGCAGAGACCAGCAAAACAATGGCTCCCGCTAAGACAAAGAATAGCAAGAGGTCCGGCAAGACATCTAGTGAGCCTTTCGGGAAGCGCACCTCTTCGGAGTGCTGAGCACCCATCGAGGACTCACCGGAAAGCTCTACCCGCAAGAGGTCCAAGGCCACTCCACCTGCGACAAAGAAAGTGCTGGCGAGGGAGGATGGCACTGACGGTACCTTCACCATCAGTGCCACCCTAGATGACAAATAGGAAAGTGCGCTCATTACCTTCCTGCGGGTGAATGTAGATGTGTTTGCATGGCAACCATCTAACATCCCCGGTGTTCCCACGGAGGTAATTGTGCACCACCTTGCTGTTTGCCCTCATGCTTGATCCGTCAAGCAGAAGGTCAGGAAGCAAGCTTTGGGGCAGCAATAGTTCATAGCAGAAGAAATTAAGAAACTCGAGGCAGCTGGCTTGGTCAGGGGAGTCCTACACCCAACTTGGTTGGCGAATCTGGTTGCCGTGCGCAAGGCAAATGGGAAATGAAGGCTTTGCATTGACTACATCGATCTTAATAAAGCATGCCCAAAGGATCCTTTCCCCTTGCCGCGCATCGACCAGATTGTGGACTCCACTGCCGGCTATGATTTGCTCTCATTTCTTGACTCTTACTCTGGGTATCACCAAATATTCATGTCCAAGGAAGATAAGTGCCAACAAATACTTTCTGGCAGAGCTCCTAGAAGCCGCCGGTAAGGTAGTTGCCGGGAATTTTGATGTGCCTGCCGGTGAGCAGCGACCTCGGGCGGAATCACAGATCCCTGCAGATGAGATCAGCACTCCCACGGCCGAGAAGATGCCGTTAGTCCTTGTCGTCGAGCCTCAAGCTCTGACATGGGCGCAACAGATAGTCCAGTTTCTCCAAATAGGAGAACTTCCCGAAGAGCAAGAACAAGCTGAAAAAGTAGCCCGTCAGTCAAGTATGTACCAGTTTGTGGATAATATCCCGTGCAAAAGATGACCGAATGGGGTGAAATTGAGGTGCGTTTCCCGGGAAGATGGGCAGAAGTTGTTGGCAGAGATACATGGGGGTGTATGTGGTTCCCACATAGGAGCAAGAACCCTTGTCGGGAAGGCTTTCCGGCAAGGCTTTTATTGGCCCACTGCCCTCCAGGATGGAATTGAGCTAGTAACAAGATGTGAAGCATGCCAGTTTCATTCGAAGAGCATACATCAACTAGCACAAGCCCTCCAAACAATCCCTCTCTCCTGGCCCTTTTCGGATTGGGGGCTCGACATTTTGGGCCCTTTTGCCCGTGCTACCGGGGGCTTTGAGTTCTTGTACGTTACCATCAACAAGTTTACAAAGTGGCCTAAAGTAGAACCAGTGAGAAAGGTGACAACACAGTCAATCGTCAAGTTCTTCAAAGGATTGGTTTGCCGGTTCGGGGTCCCAAACAGGGTCATCACTGACAACGGCACCCAATTCACGAGTCACGCCTTCATGCAATACACTCAAAGCCTTGGAAGCAAAGTGTGCTTTGCATCCGTTGCTCACCCAAGGAGTAATGGGCAAGCGGAAAGAGCAAATGCTGAAGTGTTGCGTGGGCTCAAAACAAGAACTTTGGACAGGTTGCACAAGTGCGGGAGGCGTTGGATTGACGAGTTGCTGGTAGTTCTTCGGTCGCTCAGAATGACGCCAAATCGAGCTACCAGCCAGACACCCTTCTCCCTACTCTATGGTGCAGAAGCGGTTCTCCCCGCGAAACTCATGTACGGGTCACCTCGAGTACTTGCCTACGATGAAGTAGAGCAAGAGCAGTTGCGGCATGACGATGTTGTGCTCCTTGAGGAAGATCGTCTCCGGGCGGCTGTGCGTGCTGCACGCTACCAGCAAGCCTTGCGCCGCTACCATAGCTGCAAGGTTCATGCCCGGAGCCTTGAGGAAGGCGACCTTGTCCTTAGGCGCATTTAGTCTGCCAAGGGTACAAACAAGTTGACGCCAAGGTGGGAAGGCCCTTATCGGGTAGTACGAGCCACTAGACCTGGCGCAGTCCGTCCAGAGACCGAAGATGGCATTCGTGTGCAAAACTCATGAAATATTGAGCATCTTCGCAAGTTCTACCCGTAAGGCGCGGTTGCTGGGCCTTGCCCTGGCAATCTGTTTTGTACAAGCATAGTCTCCAAGGATTGTAACCCTTTGTACAAAGCCAGGCGTAGGCCTTGTGCATAGCTCAATAAAACCAAGTGTTTTACAAAACTTGCATGCATGTTTTCTTGTTTGCTCAAGCATGATTTCGATGTGATTATACTGGTTTTAGATAAGATTACTAACATGCCGTTAAGGGCTTCGTGCTACCTTCTCTCTTCCTTTTTCTGACAAAGGCAGAAGAATCCCTCGCGAGCAACTTTCTCGGGGGGATGGAAGCAGGAGCAGGCTCGTTTATTTGGTCCTACGTCAGCTCTTCCTTATCTAAGTGATAAGAAATACAACAAAGAGAGATAAGTTTGTTTCATTAAACATTTCTTGTCATTCCATGTTGTGCCTACGTATGAGAAACTTGCATGTGAGGAAACCTTGCCGCGTCTATCATTTGCGCTCCTGTCCTTGCCTCGAGTCCACTCGACATGATTAGTCGAAGCTGCATTTGGGAAAGACCGGTAAGGAACCGGCCTCTATTTGCGCTCCTAACTCGCTTTGAGTCTTCTCAAAGAATATTTGTAGTAGCTGCATTGAAGGCCGGCAAGAGGCTTTGCCGGAAACCTTGCTTGCAAAAGAGTGCTAATGGCAAGCCCTTCAAAACATCGAAAGCATGCATAAGTTCCCGGTAAGTTTTCTTTTAAGATTTGCGTGGAACAACAAGTACAAATCATGCAAGCGCAAGCATGGATGAGGGAATACATAAATCTAATTCAAACACGGCAAATGCCTACATTTTTTGACTAAAAAATAAAAGTGCTCTGTAATGCCTTTCTTGTCCCTCTCCTCCTAGTATTTATCTCGAGTGCAAAAGGGCAAAAGGAGCGCCTAGGCGATGCCCTGGTTACCCCCACCAGGACCAGAGGGACGCAGCCCGACAAGATCAGGAGAGTGTCTCCCCGGCAGGGAGGATGAAGCCAGGACGGAGGGAGCGGCTAGGCAGAGCACCCTCAGCAGGGAAGACAAAGCCGTAGTCCACGAGCCTGCCGGAGTCCAGCTGGAGGTGGTGGTGGCGTCCAGGCGAAGAACCCCCGGCAAATCGCTCTGTCGAGGGCCATCTATAGATGATGGTGCCGTCGGCGCCTAGCTGGTGATGACGGTGCTGCCAATGTTCAATCGGAGTCCGAGTCGTCGTCTTCGGACTTGACGACCGGATGCCCACTGTCGTGGGAAACCACGGCCACCTATGGGGCCATGAGCCCCTTTTTGTTCGGTGGGGGGACGAGCACATTGCACAAAGAGCGGAGAAGCGTCGCGCAGCATGGCAGAGATCACATGGGCAGTCTTTACCCAGGTTCGGGCCGCCGTGAGGCGTAAAACCCTACTCCTACTTTGGTGGATTGATGGTGGGTAATGGTGGTGGACGCAGCATGCTCGCCCGACAAGGTCGCTCTGGGGGCGAGAGTGGCTACGCGCGTATGGATATGCGAGGGTCCAACCCTTTCTATCAATGCCATGGGCCTCCTTTTATAGATTAAGGGGTCACCACAGTGGCAAATCAGTCTTTGCATACTGATTAGATAGCTAACAGTGCTATCATATCTAACTCGGCAGGCTGACAGAGCGCATTAAATGCGCCACTCAGTGTCACATCATAGCTTGCCCGACAGGCCCTGCCGGGCTGTTTTGCCAGCTTTGCGCCTGCTCGCTTGACACGTCTCAGGACGGGTGTCATATGGAGGTGTTTGCTATAGGAAGTGGCTGCCATGTGGCAGAAAGCAGCCACTTAGTCACCTTGGAGCTCGACACCACTTTGATTAATGACTTGCGTCGCTTGTGAGGTGGAGCGGTGGAGTGGCTTTCCTCCGCCAGCCCCGGCAGGCCTGCCGGGACGATCTGGGAGCTTGCTTCCGTGGCAAAACCCAACCCTGCCGGGCTCGCCTGCCCGGCAAGGTAGGCCCTTCCCTTAGCGATGCCTCGTTCCTCTGGCTCACCTTGGCCTTCTCGACTTGCACTTGGATCCTTCAAAGGAATTGATCCTCCTTGTTTGGTCTGACCTTGGTCTTGTAATCTTGTCTCTGGCCTGTGCATAGTCCGTGTAATGGACCCAGGGTTTGTTGCACCGACAGGAGCCCCCGGGCCTGGCATGGACGCGCCGCTGGGCGTCGTCGGGGTAGGCCCTAACCAGTGCACAGGCAGAAATGTAAGGGCGGCTCCGCCCTTTGAGATCTTCTTTGCTTCTTTATTAACCTGAGCTTGGGTCAGTTTCTGGTTTTCCCGCGTGTCGTGCAAAACGCTTACGGGAGAAACTGAACCACGATCTGCGGGCAGCCCATGCCCCATGATCACGGGGTAGGAAACTGCCATCCCACTTGCCTCCTGCCCCGGGGCGCCTCCGCCACATGTACTGCATGCATTGCGTAGGGTAGGTGGTGGACGCGGAGGGCGCGAGAACGGGCGCCATGGCAGAAAGCCAGGCGTCGCTGAGTGGTGTAGAGGGGCGGCCCTGATTCCCTGAGCCGTTGGAGGCACAGGGGAACCGCATTGGAGGAGCAGGGCGGTCGCCAGTTGGGCGAGAGGCCAGCCCCCTGCCTTGTTCTGCTATAAAAAGGGGGGTAGGAGTAGTGCGTTTTCTCACACACCTTCCTTCTCCCTTTCAAAGCTTCCCTTGCTTGCCATGGTGAGGGGGCGAGGGCGTGGTGGTACTCCGGTGGTGGCGACGAGAACTTCTGCTCGACAGCGTCTCCCCCCCTCCTCTTGATGATGTGGGGGCTGAACCCGCTGTGAGAGGAGGTGGAAGGGGGCGTGGCCGAGGTCGTCGCGGTATGCGCGGCCGAGGAGGCCGGGGTGGCACCTCAATTGCACCCGCACCGGACGCTCCTCCCCCGATGGAAGGCCACGTCGGAGATCAACCCTTGGAGTTCATCGTCAGGCTGTATAAGCCTCCGCGTAGCCGCCTCCGCCTCCCTACTCCATTTGCAAGGGTGATGGAGCTCGAACAGCTGCGTGCACTGAGGTTGCACATGAGGGGCTGTGGGAATGGCGGCATGTGGGTGGATGTTGACTTCCCTGCTCCTCATGTTATGTACCTCCGCCGCGGCTGGAAGACCTTTGCTCGAGCCCATGGCTTGTCGGAGGGGCACGTTCTCCAGTTTAAATTAATGGAGAGCGGCCTGCTTTCCGTCAAGGTCTTTGGGCGCTCGGGAGCTCGCTTAGGGTGCTGCGCGGAGAGCTCGACCGACGACGAAACCTCCTCCTCGAGCAAAAGTGACGAGGAGGACAGTGACGGTGATGACGACGACAGCGACCGGGAGGGCGACGACTCCGACTCCAGCTGAACATCACCCGCACCATCTTCATCAGGCGGCAACACCATCATCTGCACCTGCGTTTTCTCCCTGGCAAGGTGGTTTGCCGGGAAGTTGGATGTAGAGGTGGTGATGGTGCCCCCTGGCTCCTCCAGCAGTCCTCCAACTGGACCCCGGCAGGCTTCCTCTCGGGTTGCAGCTCCATTAGCCCTACCGTGTCCTGCTGGCCTTGGTGGTGGCGGTCGACGGGTAGCCTCCGCCATGCTCTTCGTCAACGTCTTCGTCCATGCCCTCCCGCCCTCGCCGGGCATCCTCTCCTGGAGCCCGACAGGGTCCGGCTGGGCTTCTGCCCGGGCACTCCTTTTGCCCTCTTCGCCTTCTACTGCCGTGCCTAGGAGGAGAGGGATAAGAAAGAGCATTATGGGGCACTTATCTTTTTTTAGTCTTAAATCTGTAGGCACTTGCCAAATTTTAGTTCAAATAATGTAATCTCTTGTATCCATGTTTATGTTCCATGAGATTTATACTTGTTGATCAGCATATTAATGAAAAAGGTAAGCTTTGCCGGGCACTTGTGCATGTACGATATCCATGCAGAGGTGAAACGCCTCCATACTTTCATGTAAACAAGTAGATCCCGGTAAGCTACCTTGCCGATACCCCATAGGACTGCTGCCGTGAGGCTGAGCCTGCCGGGCGCAGAACCCATTGGGAGAGACCAGCCCCCCGCTAACCCCTTTCAGCCAAAAGCCACTACAACCATCCTGACCGAAGCAGCGTTCGTGTCAGTAGATGGGAGCACCTTTGTTTCTGAGGCGGCGAGGTTTTCATATGCACAAGTCCTAGTCACGAAACATGTATGGATAAGAGACGGAACTTATCTGTTTGGCTTGCCGGAGACCGCAGTGCTGGCTTGTCTTCGCATCCTCTTCCTAGGACTAAGTCCACGGCAGGAGCCTACAGTTTATGCAAATGAAGATGATGCCAGATGCAATCTATCTACATGATCATGCAACCTATCTACATGAATCATGCGATGCTTATGATATGCTTATGCATGCATGCAACTTGTCGGGGGCCCCCAGCGCTTCATCTATTTCTCTGTTGCTCAGGGTATGCGCCTGGCTTTGTACAAGGGGTTACATGCAGCTGAGGCAAGGCCTGTACAAAAGGGTGGCTGCCGGGTAGGGCCCGACAGCCGCGCCTTACGGGTAGAACTTGCGGAGATGCTCAATATTCCATGAGTTTTGCAATTGAATGCCATCTCCGGTCTCCAGACGGACTGCGCCAGGTCTGGTGACTCGTACTACCCGGTAAGGGCCTTCCCACTTCGGCGACAACTTGTTTGTACCCTTGGCGTACTGAACGCGCCTAAGGACAAGGTTGCCTTCCTCAAAACACCGGGCATGAACACTGCGGCTATGATAGCGACGTAGGGCTTGCTGATAGCGTGCAGCACGCATAGCAGCCCAGAGACGGTTCTCCTCGAGAAGCACGGCGTCGTCACGCATGTGTTCTTCCTGCGCTACTTCATCGTAGGCAAGCACTCGAGGTGACCCATAAATGAGTTTCGTGGGGATAACTGCTTCTGCCCCATAGACTAGGGAGAAGGGAGTCTGCCCGGTAGCTCAGTTTGGCATCGTTCTGAGGGACCAAAGAACCACCGACAGCTCATTGATCCATTGCCTGCCGTGCTTCCGCAGCTTATCAAACGTTCTCGTCTTGAGTCCTCGCAGCACTTCAGTGTTCTCCCTCTCAGCTTGTCCATTGCTTCTGGGATGTGCGACAGAGGCAAATGAGATCTTGCTTCCGAGGGCATGAACATATTGCATGAAGGCGTGGCTCGTGAACTGGGTGCCGTTGTCGGTGATGATCCGGGCAGGGACCCCGAAGTGGCACACCAATCCTTTCAAGAACTTGATAGCTGACTGAGGAGTCACCTTTCTCACGGCATCTACTTCCGACCACTTTGTAAACTTGTCGATTGCAACGAACAAGAATTCAAAGCCCCCGGCAGCTCGGGGGAAAGGGCCGAGGATATCGAGCCCCCAGACCGAAAACGGCCATGACAAAGGGATTGTCTGGAGTGCTTGGGCAGGCAGATGGATATTTTTGGAATGGAACTGACAGGCTTCACACTTGATGACGAGCTCAACTGCATCTTGGAGGGTTGTGGGCCAATAGAATCCTTGCCGGAAAGCTTTCCCAACCAAAGCCCTTGATCCAATGTGGGAGCCACACATGCCTTTGTGTATCTCTGCCAGCAGTTCCTTTCCTCCTTCCCGACAAATGCACTTCAATTTCACACCGTTGGGCCTTCTTCTGTATAGTGTGTCATCGACAAACTGATACATACTGGCCCTTCGGGCTACTCTTTCAGCTTCTTCTTGCTCTTCGGGAAGTTATCCGGTTTGGAGAAAATGGACTATGTGCCTTGCCCAAGTTGGAGCCTGAGGCTCAGCAATGAGGACTAGCGGCACCTCCTCATTCGTCGGGGCGCATCCCTCGACCGCGGGGACCAGTTGTCCGGCAGTAGGGTGTAGCCCGGCAATCGAAGGGAAGTTGTTTCCGGCAGGGTCCCTGCCAGGAGCCCCGAAAGGCTCTACCGGGAGAGGCTTACCGGAGTCCAATTTCCTCCTCTTTCGGGCCATTGTTGTCGGGGATACGGAGGGCTGAGTGATATGGAGAACAAAAGTTCCTGGTTCCACAGGAAGCTTCTGTGCAGCGCACTTCGACAGGTGATCAGCAATGCTATTTTCCGCATGGGGTACGTGCTCTGTTTGCAACCCATCAAAGCGCTCCTCCAATCTTCTCACTTCCTCGACGTATGCCTCCATCAATGGGCTTTGGTAATCCTTGTTGACTTGTCTCACCACCAGTTGTGAATCTCCTCGAATGATCAGCTCCTTGATTCCCAACTCTGTAGCAATACTGAGCCCGGCAAGACGCCCTTCATATTCTGCTGTATTGTTGGTCGCCTCCTCCCGGGGAAAGCGCATCTGGATGACGTACCTCAGGTGCTCTCCAGTGGGAGCCACGAGAAGTATGCCAGCCCCTGCACCTTGTAGGGAGAAGGCACCATCGAAATACATGATCCATTCTTGGGGCGCTTCCTTGCCGGGGATAACTGTTTCCTGTACTTCTTCATCAGGGGTTGGCGTCCATTCTGCAATAAACTCTGCCAACGCCCTGCTCTGGATTGTTGATGTGCTTTCAAACTTCAGGCTAAAGCTGGATAACTCCAATGCCCACTCCACTATCCTGCCGGTGGCCTCTGGGTTTCGAAGTATCCTTTGCAATGGGAAGCGGGTGACAACCGTGATCTCATGGGCTTGGAAGTAGTGGAGCAGTTTCCTTGAGGCCATGACAAGGCCAAAGATCAATTTTTGCACGCCAGAATACCTGGATCTAGCCCCCTGCAACAGGGAGCTGGCAAAGTATACTGGGTGCTGCACCACCTTCTTCCTTGCCGTGTCCTTGGGGTTGCTTCCGCTGCCGTGCTCCTCTTTGTCCTGATCCGTATCTGGCCTTGCCGAGCCCCTCTCTTCCTCTTCCCCGGGCGGGACACCTGCTGAGGTGGCTGCTTCTTCTACTTCCCGCTGCGCTACTAGGGCTGCACTAACCACTTGATTAGTTGCTGCCAGATATAGTAGTAACGACTCTTGTGGTTTAGGTGCGACCAAAGTAGGCTCATAAGACAAGTAGGCCTTCAAATCCTGCAGTACTGCATCTGCTTCCGGGGTCGACTTCATGGGTCCTGCCCTCTTCAAAATCTTGAAGAACGGCAAGGCGTGCTCGGCAGACTTGGAGATGAATCTGCTAAGCGCGGCAACGCATCCTGTCAAATGCCTCACATCCTTAACTATCTTGGGTGCCTGTATTTGCTCAATAGCCTTGATCTTATCGCGGTTGGCCTCTATCCCATGGTGGGACACAAAGAAACCAAGTAGCTTGCCGGAGGGAACGCCAAACACGCACTTCTCTGGATTCAGTTTCAAGTTGATCTTGCGCAGATTAGCAAATGCCTCTTCTAAATCCTGGTTGAGGGTTGATCTGTCCTTGGTCTTGACCACAATATCATCCATATAGGCTTCAATGTTCCTGTGCAACTGTGGTTCAAAGCCAATCTGGACTGCTCTTGCAAAAGTGGACCCGACACTCCTCAACCCGAAAGGCATGCGCACAAAGCAGTATGTGCCGCATGGGGTGATGAATGAGGTCTTTTCTTCATCTTCCTTGGACATAAAAATCTGGTGGTATCCAGAGTATGCATCCAAAAAAGAGAGCAACTCACATCCTGAAGTAGAATCCACGATCTGGTCAATGCGCGGCAAGGGAAATGGGTCCTTTGGGCATGCCTTGTTCAGATCTGTAAAATCTATGCAAAGCCTCCATTTTCCATTAGCCTTGCGCACAACCACTGGGTTTGCTAACCATATTGGACGCACTACTCCTCTGACCAAACCAGCTGCTTCCAAACCTTCTGCTTGACGGACCGGGCATGTGGGCAGACAGCAAGGTGGTGCTCGATTACCTTCCTGGGAACACCGGGGATATCAGATGGTTGCCAGGCAAACACATCGATATTCGCTCGCAGGAAGGCAACGAGCGCGCTTTCCTATTTGTCATCAAGGGTGGCGCTGATAGTGAAAGTACCATCAGCGCTAGCCAGGCCTGCCGTGACCTTTTTCACTTGGGGTGGAGCAGCCTTGGATCTCTTGTTGTTGGAACTCTCTGGCGTGTCATCAACAGGTGCTGCACATTCCACAGAGGTACGCTTCCCAGATTCCTTGCCAGTGCCTCTGCTATGCTTTTCCTTAGCGGGGACTGTGGCTTCCGCAACCTCTGCCGCGACTATGTCCCGGTACATCTTATCCATGCAAATAATTGCGTCTTTCTTGTTCGACGGAACGGAAATGACGCCCATCGGCCCTGGCATCTTCAAGGTGTTGTAGGCATAGTGGGATGCTGCCATGAATTTGGCCAGGGCCGGGCGCCCAAGGATCCCGTTGTACGGCAGGGGTAGATCAACCACATCAAACACAACTTTCTCAGTCCTATAGTTCAGCTCTCCTCCAAATGTCACTGGCAACGTAACCTTTCCCTTAGGACAGCTCCTGCCGAGATTGACTCCTTGAAACGTGCCTGTGGCCTTAAGTTCTTCCTCTGCTATCTGGAGTCTGCTGATAACCTTTGGGGAAATCAGATTCAACCCGGCCCCACCGTCAACCAGCATCTTTGTGACCTTGAGGTTGCGAATTGTTGGTGAGACCAACAACGGCAGGCACCCTACCACAGTAATGCGGTCGGAGTGGTCCTCTTCATCAAAGATGATGGGCGTGCGTGACCACCTGGGCGGCTTCCGAGAATCTGCCGCTGGCTCCACGGCATTGACTTCACGCGCCCACTGTTTAAGTTGGCGGTGAGAGGAGTGCAAAGATGCACCCCCGTCAATGCACAGGGCGTCAGTGGCCTTCTGGAATTCCTGCTCGCTGGTTTCCTCTTCATTCCCTCCATCACTCTCATTACTGCAATCCTCCTTCTCTCGACCTTTGGCAGGTTTCCCTTGGTTCCGAGGAGCCTTGCCGGGGCGATTTGCTTCACCACCCCGGCCCTTCCCGCTAGCTCCATTCTGACCTTTTTCCTTATCGCGCTTCTCATACTCAGCCTTCTACCTCTTGACGAGCTGCTCAACCTGATGACACTCCTGGAGATCATGTCCCTTGGTCCGATGAATCTTACAGCACGGTCCATCACTTTTCCCAGCTTTCTCGGCAGCCGCCGCCTCCCGGCAGTCAGCGCATGCGGTAGCTTCCTTGCCGGGGGCTTCAGCCTTGGCCTTCTTGCCAGTACTAGGCGTGCCTGACCCCTCAACAGTCATCACTATCTTATCCTTGCGCTTCTTGTTGTGATTCTTGTTCTTCCTTTTCTTACTGATGGTTTCGTCGTCATCTTCTGAGTCGATGTCGACGCAATCTTCCTCTCCAGGAAGTTTCCTCCCCTCCTCCACCCGAGCACATTTGTCCACCAAAGTGTAGAGCTCCTTCACAATCTTGGGCAACCGAACGTTCATCTTGGAATGTATCATGTGGTTGCGCATGTTGGATTGGAAGGCAACTATCACGGCAGCTGGGTGGATATCTGGGATATTTCTGTGGACTCGACTGAATCTCTGCAAGTACTTCCGTAGAGTTTCTCCTTCTTTCTGCTGGAGAAGTTGCAAGTCACTGGGCCGCCCTGGTTCTTGATGGCCGCCCGTGAAGGCACTAATGAACTCGTGGCACAGGTCAGCCCAGGTCAAAATGGAGTTCCCCGGCAGGTGCATCAGCCAAGACCTCACATTTGACTTGAGGGCCAAAGGGAAGTAGTTGGCAAACAACTTCTCATCTCTTCCCCCGGCAGCTTGAACAGCGATGGTGTAGATGCTCAAGAACTTTGCCAGGTTTAGTCTCCCATCATACTTCTCGGGTATCTCTGGCTTGAACATGCGAGTGGACGGCCAACGGACTTGCCGCAGCTCACGGGTGAAGGCAGGGCACCCAACCTTGAAAGGCAGGCACCCGCCATCTCCGAGCATGGGCTCGTCGACGTCGGGGCCATTGCACCCATTGGACCGGCGGGGGTTGTCGTGGCGTCGCTCGTCGATGACGCGCGCGCCTTCCCCTCGCCTGCCCTCCGGGGCACGCTGCCGGCCTTGACGCGCTCGAGGATCTGACGAGGCCATCAAGGCGTCATCGGGTGCTTGGTTTTGCGGCTCCCGGGCGGCTTGCCGTGGTGGGGATTGCACCGTGAGGGTGGCCCCTCCCGCATGACCAGCCGCACGAGCCATCGTTGCTGCCTGGGAAGGCCGTGGCGGTCCGGCCCGCTGTGATCCTTCCGCCTCGGCAAAACCAATCAAACTTGGGATGGTGGCTTGCCACTCATCCATCTGGTCTGCCGCCGGTGGAAATCTCAATAGCAGTTGGGCTCGCGCCATGGCCTCTGAGGCAGTGCTTGGCATAGGCGATGACGATGTAGGTCGTAGTGTCGCTCGGCTCCTGATGTTGCCGGTGGTGACTGTGCCGCGCCCTTCCTGCTACGAACTAGCCGTTTGGACGGCATGATGACGCGTTGGAGGCGCCTGAGGGCCAGCGGCTCCATTGGGCACAGTAGCTGGGTCAGCCCCCGCCCCGGGGGTGGCGCGTGCCCTGCGGTCGCGCCCGCAGCGGGGGTGGTCAGAGGGTTGCGATTCACCCCAGAACGAGCATCATCACTGCGGCTGTGCCCGTTGGCGAGGAGAAGGGGTTCAGGCGGAATGATCCCTCCATCTATACCTCGTGGAGCATGGCCGTCGGGATGTTGCTGATGTTGTCCATCCCTGGTACCTCCCGTTCCTGCTTCAGCCGTGGAGAAGGTGGTGACGGCGCCGCCTGCGCCGACCACGTCCCCCGCAGCATCCACACCCTCGCGAGCCCCCGCATTCCCCGCGACTTCGGCGGTCACGGACGACGGAACCTTCGAGGTGGACGGGTGATTTGCAGCTCCGGGCTTCCTCTTGGGCGCCATAGTCGATGATGTCGTCGACAACGAAAATGTCGATGAAGATGACGTGCAGCGTATGCTCTCGATTTCACGCAAGTGAACTCCCCTACCTGGCACGCCAAAGATGTCATGGGAAACCACGGCCACCTATGGGGCCATGAGCCCCTTTTGGTTCGGCGGGGGGACGGGCATGTTGCACAAAGAGCGGAGAAGCGTCGCGCAGCACGGCAGAGATCACACGGGCAGTATTTACCCAGGTTCGGGCCGCCGTGAGGCGTAAAACCCTACTCCTGCTTTGGTGGATTGATGGTGGATAATGGTGGTGGACACAGCACGCTCGCCCGGCAAGGTCGCTTTGGGGGCGAGAGTGGCTATGCGCGTATGGATATGCGAGGGTCCAACCCTTTCTATCGTTGCCATGGGCCTCCTTTTATAGATTAAGGGATCACCACAGTGGCAAATCAGTCTTTGCGTACTGATTAGATAGCTAACAGTGCTATCATGTCTAACTCTGCAGGCTGATAGAGCGCATTAAATGCGCCGCTCAGTGTCACATCATAGCTCGCCCGGCAGGCCCTGCCGGGCTGTTTTGCTAGCTTTGCGCCTGCTCGCTTGACACGTCTCAGGACGGGTGTCATATGGAGGTGTTTGTTGTAGGAAGTGGCTGCCATGTGGCAGAAAGCAGCCACTTAGTCACCTTGGAGCTCGACACCGCTTTGATTAATGACTTGCGTCGCTTGTGAGGTGGAGTGGTGGAGTGGCTTTCCTCCACCAGCCCCGGCAGGCCTGCCGGGACGATATGGGAGCTTGCTTCTGGGGCAAAACCCAACCCTGTCTGGCTCGCCTGCCCGGCAAGGTAGGCCCTTCCCTTAGCGATGCCTCGTTCCTCTGGCTCACCTTGGCCTTCTCGACTTGCACTTGGATCCTTCAAAGGAATTGATCCTCCTTGTTTGGTCTGATCTTGGTCTTGTAATCTTGTCTCCGGCCTGTGCACAGTCCGTGTAATGGACCCAGGGTCTGTTGCACCGACATCCACCGCCGTCGTCTTCGCCATCGATGTCCTCCTCATCGCTGTTGCTCGAGGAGGAGCTTTCGTCATCGCTCGAGCTTTCTACGCAGCACCCAAGACAAGCGCCTGAACATCCAAAGACCTTGACGGAGAGCATGTCAGACTCCACCAACTTGAAGTGAAGGACATGCCCCTCCGCAAGGTAGTGGGCACGGGCGAAGGTTTTCTACCCGCGCCTAATTAAGGAGCATGGCGCGAGGTGTGGGGAACTCGACGTTCACCCACATGGTGCCATTGCAGCAGCCGCTCATGCGCAGCCGCAACCAAAGTGGCTGGTCGACCTCCATCACCCTGGCAAAAGGACAGGGGAGCCGCAGGCGACTACGGGGAGGACCGCGCAGCTTGACGACAAACTCAAGTGATGTGTCCCCCATATGGTCTTCTGCCGGGGGTGGAGCAGCTGGAGGAGAAACGAAGAGTGCGCTGCCCCGTCCGCCTCGACCACGGGCGCCGCGTCAGCCCCGACCTCGCCCCGTGGCTCCGCCTCATGCACTGGAACCAGCCTCTACAGCCACAGCCGAAGCCAAGGTATGGTGTCGGGGAGAAGCTCTCGCCGCCGTGGCCAAAGCATGAGCCCGACCTCTTCCTCTCGCCATGGTAGATGCAGGGGTAAGAAAAGAGAAAAAGGAGGAGATGGATGAGCATCGCTACCCTCGTGCCCCTCCTTTTATAGTGGGAGCGAGGGGGGCTGGCTCTCCACTATGCTGGAGCAACCGCCCCGCTCCGCCAAGCTGGCTCTCTGCATCCCTGGCTGGCGTCTTGCTCCATCAAGCGCCCATTATCGCCAATCCAATGCCCTGACTCCTCTGGCCATAGCACTACCATCACGACCGCCCTTCTACACTAATCCCATGCCCCGCGCCTAATCCACGTCGTGGGGAAACGGAGAAAAGCTGCAGTAAAGGAGGACGTGATGATAGAAAAAATAGTTACCCCAAATCACGCGTACATGACCTAACGGCACCCCGCGTACGTGGGTGCCCCCTGGTCTCCGGTGTGACGGCTTGTGCCGCTGCAACCCCAAGAGAACTAGAGTATGGCTGGGGGTTGGCCTGGGTCCGAGGTTAATGAGGAAGCAAAGAAGATCTCAAAGACATGGCATCACTCCCGGCAAGATTGATGTGTGCGCATGTGCATTTGTTGGGCCTACCCCAACGATGCCCAGCGGCACATATGGACCAGGCCCGGGGGCTCCTGTCGGTGCAACAAACATGAGTGTTTGCCGCCCTGACTTATGCATAGGCGCGTTGCAACACATACATCAAGTGCCAAGTCTCATACACAACTAAACCAGAGAAGCTGCTCTTCGTGAGATCAAGGAGAGCATTAAGAAGACCAAACATTAGAACAAGCTACAAATATCACAACCGAAGCAACCAACTCCAGCAGGAACGAGCCGGCAAGTCAAGCCCCGGCAAGCCCTTCGGGCATGGGCTTCCCGCCAACACTAGTGCTCTGCCTCTCTGACCAGTTGGCCGCTGATTAGTGAGGTGTCGAGCCCGCAGGTGCTTAGGTGGACGTAACCCGTGTGTGTCAGCTTGCTGGAGGAGTAAATCACCTTTGTTGACACCCGTCCTGATGGCGTGTCATGCTAATAGGAGGTAGCTGGATAAGCGGCACGGCAACCTTGCCGAGATTCAACCTCCACATGACACCTAGTAGCGCATTTAATGTGTTTTTTCTTAACTGTCAGAGTTAGGTATGATAGCTCTATATTAGTCTAATCACCCCTGTAATAACCTTTTTTTGCCACTGTGGTGACCCCTTGAGCTATAAAAGGAGGGCCAGGGCAACATTAGAAGGGGCTTGAATCTTTGCAACCCTCACGCATAGGTATTCGTGTAGCTGCTCTCTTCCTGCCACTTGCCGAGGTAGAGTGCTCTATGTATTTGTGCTCAAACACCACCCAATACACCAAAGGCAGGAGTAGGGTTTTACGCCCCCGGGCGGCCCGAACCTAGGTAAAATCGTGTGCTCCTCGTTGTAGTTGCTCTTTGCGTCGATCGCCACCCCTCGCCAAACCAGCAAAGGGGCTCCTTTGCCCCATAGATCGCCGGCTCCACGCTGACACAGAGTATCCAAGACGGCCACAGGAGAAGCAAAAGTATGGAATTTGCTCGTACTGAAGCGAATGCACGGGAGTGCCAGAACTCAACTACCAAATAATGTTCTATCATATGAATTTAAAGCATCATGGCCCACTCTTCCATGTATTCCTATGTATCATTGAGTAACTGCCATCGTAATGCCAAAAGCCCTATATTAATTAGTAATCACAATGCGCATGTGGACGCCAAGGATTTCAGCATCGCGCACCACCATGTCCCAAAAATTCGCATCGCATTGCACCCTTCCAGGCCAACATAAATATTTGTTGGATTTCTAGGGTATATATCTATACTTCTAAAAATATAAACCTGACTAAAATAGATTAAAAATATCCAAAGTCCAAAAATAAATCGGTTTTAGTCCTTCAAATTTTGGGATGACTCCATATGGTGAAGTTTTTGCCAAAATTCTAGTGTTTAAAGCGACACTTTAGATGCATTGAGAAAAAATTAGGGTTTTAACCCTTTAAGAACTTGAGAGTTTGAATTATCCTCATTTTCTTAATTAAAAGAAAGGTAAATATGATGACATGCTATGATTAGGCTACCTCACTCCAAATATGTTTCACAGACTAAAAAACCTTAACATTGACCTGAAGCAACCTAAGCAAGTTAATGAGACTGCCCTGATTTGATGCTGAACTCCTTTCGTGTTGGTTAGCTATAATGTGCACATTTCTCTATGATCTAGTCAGAGCACAACTGAACCATATTTTTTACCTTGAATTTGAGACTGAAGAACACTAGTACAATGAGTTACTATACAAATGATTTTTAACCCCTTTCCGCGACGTCATTTTAAACCGTCGCCAGGCGAGTGTGGGCGTTAGGGGGGTCCTTCCCACATGACCCAGAAACCGTCGGGGTTAGGGAGCCATGATGCATACGTTTTGTATAACTAAGCGTATGCGATGCCAGCATCTATCCCAAATGCGGGTCTTCAGACAACTATTTCTGATATCTCCAATATCCCAAACGCTCCATCATTGCTACTCGTTTGTTCTCGCATTACCATCACAGTCAGTATTCTGTGGTGCTACGTTTACGATATGCGACCCATCACAAATAGTTCACAGTTATAGAACGTGTACGATAAGTAGACAATCACACACATTAATTTCTCCTGAACCGTACGATAGATAATTAAGAAGATTAGCTAATCATCATACAAGTGTCGTATAGGATTACGAAATGTCGGACCATCATACCAGTGTCGTACAGGATAACTACCGCACACGCTATTCTGTGGTGCAACGTTTATGATGCGTACCACATCACAAACAGTTCATGATTGTAAAGCATGTACAATAAGGCCAGTATAAAAACGTTTAGTTTGCTCACACCGTTTGTGATATTGTCTGACATCACACACGCTTTGAAAATGACAACTGTGTGCATGGTTACACACGTTTCCTCTCTATGAACCATGTCGGATTATGATGTATATCACACACATTGTGCTTTACAAACCGTGTGCGTTGTAATGACCCGCAGAGTGTAATTTCACCCTAATTTAATTGCTTCTATTTAAAATTGTACCAAATTTGAATTTGAAAGTAGGCTATAGCTTTATTCATATCCATCAGGTTCAAACAACCAATGCATTATTCGATTCACATGTACATATGTTCAAGAATTACATAAGCACCAAATAAAGAATGATGAACCAAGGTTGTATACTTGTACTACTAAAGACGGTAAAGAAAGAGGCGAAAGACATTCTGGTTGTTGAACGAGGTGAAGCGGAAAGCCCATATTGTGCCCTTCTCCATGCAGAAGGCATGCATGACTCTAGTCCAACCCCTTGTTATGGCAGACCACCCATCCTTCACTATCTTCATGAGGACATCTAGATAGTCATCGTGTTCTGGTAGAAATACTTTAACCTTTGCATGCCCACCAATCATGTAGTTTGAGAGGTAATCTTGAGTAAACTGCTTCGAGAACCACTGCAAAGGAAAAAGATTCAGAAATTGTCATCTAACACAACTCATTATGGGCAGTAAAAAGAAGGCGGCAGAGTTCTTACTTACCATCCTGCAGTTCTCTGTTGTCTTGGAGAAAGTGTAAAAAAATAGTTTAATTGCCATCTTTTGACCCATTTTACTAACAATCTTTATCAGTTTCCTCACTTGCTGGTTCATCAATATCTCATTGCCCCATACACAGAAAGGGCTGAAGGGCGGATCTTTACCAATGACATATGTACCTAAAAGCACCAAGTTAATATTAGAAGCTAAACTACAATTGCACAATGATGTAGTACAATACTGCCTCTGTCCCACTATATAAGATCTTATTACATCCAATATACTCACATATTGGATGAATGAACATCTTATATTATGGGGCGGAGGGAGTATATATAAGCCATGGGATGAAACTAACCTTGATGGAAAACAACAGTCGTTCCCAATATTGTCCTGCGTAAGTACATCGAAAGGCATGTTAAGCGCAACAGGCTAAACATCAACCAAATATATCCATGGTAGACAACATAATCTCCAAATGATAGCTTTAGTGTGCAGGTTTAAGCATGCTAGTTAAGCAAAACAAGAAGTGAAAAGGTATTTTAACTGCAACAGGCATAACATTTAACAACAAACAAAAATAGTCAGTCAAACTGGTATTGTGCAGGTCTAAGTACACTAATTATTGTTAAATAAAAATGGAAAGGCATGTTAACTACAACAGGCTTAACATCAACCAAATATAGTCATTCACAGTGGTATATTTGAAATTGCATAGATCATAGCTTGTGATTAAACATCAAATTGTATAATCGGACATCACATTGTGAAAAGACTGAAATAAATAGCGGGCGTGTTAACTACACCATGCTTAACATGAACAAAATATGGCCGTTGAAGCTGGTATTAATGAAATTGAACTGCACAATTCATACTTGCACATATAGAACATCACGTTGTGAATAAATAAAATAAACAAGTCATACTACGACAACCAAATATAGCAATTGAAACTAGACATATGCTAACTACAAACAGTCGAACAACCAAAAACTTTTAAAAGAGGCATCTGCTCACTACAACAGGCTTATAAACAACCAAATATAGTCATTCATAGTGGTATTGTTGAAATTGCATAGAATGTAGCTTGTTCTTAAAGATCAAATTATATAATTGAATATCACAATATAAAAAATAGGGGCGTATTACCTATAGTAGGCTTAACAGGAAACAAATATAGTCGTTGAACTGGTATTGATGAAATTGATGGCCGACCGCCCATCCTTCACTGTCTTCATGAGGACATCCAGATAGTCATCGTGTTCTGGTAGAAATACTTTAACCTTTGCATGCCCACCAATTATGTAGTTTGAGAGGTAATCTTGAGTGAACTGCTTCGAGAACCACTGCAAAGGAAAAAGATTCAGACATTGTCATCTAACACAACTCATTATGGGCAGTAAAAATAAGGCTGCAGAGTTCTTACATACCATCCTGCAGTTCACTGTTGTCTTGGATAAAGTGTAAAAAAATAGTTTAATTACCATCTTTTGACCCATTTTACTAGCAATCTTTATCAGTTTCCTCCCTTGATGCTGGTTCATCAATATCTCATTGCCCCATACGCAGAAAGGGTCGAAGCGCGGATCTTTACCAATGACATATGTACCTAAAAGCACCAAGTTAATATTAGAAGCTAAACATCAATTGCACAATGATGTAGTACAACACTCCCTCCGTCCCATTATATAAGATCTTATAACATCGAATATACTCACATATTAGATGAATTAACATCTTATATTATGGGGCGGAGGGAGTTTATTACATTTTTACAAATACCGGCCGACTAACTGTAGTTAACTGCTGCTGTGTTGTTGTTGTTGCTGCTCTTCTATGTATATTTAGACATCATCAGAACATTAAGGTAACACTCTTGATTTGAGACTACGTTCGCCAAAGGTTGCCACACCTAAGGTTAGGCAAGTTTGACCAACTTTGGTGTGTGTTTGGTTCAAGCCACATCTTAGGCAAGCCACACTATGGTCCCACATCACATACACTCAAAAAGTGTGGCAAGATTCTCTTAGGCGTGCAAACTTGTGGCTCTCATTTCGAAGAACTAACCCTTTTGAAGTACACTAGTTATTGTTAAAAAAATGGAAAGACGTGTTAACTACAACATCCTTAACAGCAACCAAATATCGTCATTCATAGTGGTATTGTTGAAATTGTTATTGATGAAATTGAACTGCACAGTAAATAGTTGCACATATAGAGCATCACATTGTGAATACCTGAAATAAACAAGGCATAAGTCCATCTCTAGCCGATTCCCTAAAAGTTAATGAAGTAAAACCCTTAGTGGAGTATATATATACTCCAGCAAGTTTTGGATGTTTCTAGTTGACCCCCTAAACTTAACGGAGTAAACTTCAATTTGATCAAGTTCAAAGCAGGTTCAACCCGAAGTAGCATGCATTCAAACATAAACATAGATAGTTTTGCATAACCGAACATAAAACATAAATTTAAACTAAACTAAACTACTTTCAGTCGAAGTGGAGGTCGAGCCAATCCTTCCTCGTCAGGTATGGTGTGCCGCGAGCCAGGTCTGGGCCGGTGCCGTCATCGGGGTCATTGGGGAAGACACTCCTCCACTCGTCGATGTCGATCTCCTCGTCCTCGCCGCCCACCTCAACACCCTCCGTGCCGTCGTCCTCGCCACCTTCGACCTCATCATCAGAGGAGAGCACGATAACCTCGCCGCCCTCTGCACTGGCAAAGATCATCCGCTCCGCCTCCATGAGCTTCGGGTGCTATCGGCGGAGCTCTTGCATGTAGGCCTCATCGGCGGCCTCGGCCTCGAGGCGCTCCCTCGCCTCACGGTCCTCCCGCGCCACAGCCGAGCTCACCACCCCTGGCTCCGGTGGGACAAGGTTGACCGGACGTGTGCCAAAGGGGAAATTGAGCCTAGCCATCGCGCCGTGGTAGCGGACCTGCCAGCAGTCGTACTTCATGGCCGAGCTCGGCTGTGTGGAAGCTACCAAGCCACCGGCGGGTGTGAGTCTCCTGATTCGTAATCTCGGCGACCCATGCCCCCCCCCCCCACCGTTGCCGAACCCCGAGGTAGGACCTCGTTAGTGGCCAGGCCCGAGGGAGGACAGGGAAGTCCTCGAACTGGCGTAGGGGTGCGGCGGCGGGCGGATCGGGCGACCAGCGACGGAGGCTCGATAAAGAGCCCGCGGAGGACAACGAGGACACCTCGGTGGCCACCTCGCCGACGTCGAGAGAATAGGCCATGATAAACCTCTTTTGAGCCATTCGCTCCTCGAGCTCCCTGGCAGACAGGTAGAGGTTGACGATGGAGGTGGCGGCGGCGACCTACCAATGGTTTCAAGCGAGGGAGGGGTGTCTGTGTGAGCGGAGGTTTTGGGTGTGTGTGTGTGGAGGGGGCTAAGGTGGTGTTTGAGGAAATACCACGGCTACTGAAATTTTAATAGGCGGGCGTAAAATGCCGGGGCTACTAAAAATTTGGATGAAGGGATAGAAGCAGAGCAGGACTAACAGACATTGTACATGATCAAAACATACTAATCATGTGCTATCAAATAGAAAAACCTCCAGGCTAGCAGATATTTTTGAGTTTGCGAGGGATGCAGGCGGGAGTAAAATGTCGGGGCTACTGAAAATTTGCATCAAGGGATTGAAGCAGAGCGGGAGTAACAGACATCACACATGGTCCACACATACTAATCGTGTGCTATCAAACAGAAAAACCTTCCAGGAGGTAGATATTTTCGAGATTGTGAGGTAGTAGATATTTTCGAGAGAGGGAGGGAAGCCTCGTGGAGCCCAATCTACTGTGCTAATGTGAGTGACAGGGGCACGGGCATGGCACACGGGTAGTCTGAGCGAACCGTGTGTTGCATCCCCAATCGCAGACAGTTGCTGCATCCAACTCATCTACTGTTTATAAATTTGGCAAAAAAATAATGCGGGAAAGGGTCAGAACATGAACACACTTGCATGTGGACCAAATATATGTATGGAAAGGGTGGTTTGATGTTCAAATAGACAATGCACAACTTTGAATGTGGCACCTGTCGCACAAAGCGCACAGTATTGCTAGTCCGCCATCCCCCGTGAACCCCACTTCGTGTCAACGGTAAGGGAATCCTACCTATGAATGCATGCCCCCAAATAGCTAGGTCTAAAATCTCACCCTACCGTAACACAAAACCTATAGGAGTCCATCATGGTCAGACCCCCCTTTCGCTTCCGGACAAAGGTGGACCATGTGCCGGCTCACAAATGTGTACTTGTGGCGCGAGATGGGTGAGACCACATACGAACCACCTGCGGTTGGCCCTACTATATGTATGAAAAGGGTGTGGTGTGATATTTAAATACCCAATTCACAATTTTGATGTGGCACATGTGCCTCGCAAATTAACCGGACTTCCCCGACCCCACGGAGGTTGCAGGAAGTGCAAAGTAGCCCCCCCCCCCCCACACACACATTGAGTCGATGGGAGAGGGCATCTCACCAAGACGTACTGTAACATGGACCAAGCATAATCCAACTTGGTTGTATAACCTCTCTCGCTTGTTGTTGGTCAAAGTGCTGGACGTCCACACGGCCCTGCAAAATGGGCTAGCTTGTCACCGATAACCACGCGAGGGAGTGCGTGCAGACAAAACCACTATGTGCATGTGGCCCAAACACATGTGTATGGAAGTGGTGTTTGGTGTTTGAATACCCAATGCGCAACTTTGATGTGACACCATGCTTTGGAACTGTAAAATGCCCACACTGAGCGAGGGTTCAGGACGCGTGGCATGCACTCAAACTTAATTAGGTCTGGAATCTCACCATGATCGACCTATATATATACGATAACACGAACAAAAGAAGAGGAATCCACCCTGGTCCTTTCTCGTTGTTGGTCGAAATGATGGACGTCCACGTGGGCCCTTGAATATATAGGCTTGCCTCCAATAACCAAGCGAGTGAGAGTGTCCAAAAAGACAACCATTGCATGCATGTGTCCCAAACATATTTATGGAGGTGCGTGATGCATGCATATGTGTTGAATACCCAATGCACAACATTGATGTGTGGTGCATGCGTTGAAAATCGCACAATCCCCACACAGAGCAAGAGATTCATGACGTGTCGTGTGTTCCCCCCACTTCGATCCAGCGGGATGGATTCATGTGTACACATGTGCTATTATGTAATCTCACATCATGACCTATACCGTGAGACAAACAAAAAATTAATCCCCTCCTAAGTCAAATTAACCTCTCTCGCTGTTGGTGAAAGTGATGGACCAAGCGGGCCCACAGATGAAAGCATCGCTGATAACCGCGTGAGTGAGTGCCAGAGGACAACCACCATCGCTTGCATGTCTTCCAAACATATGCATGGAGAGGTGTGTGGTTGTGATGTTTTGAATACCTAATGCACAACTTTCATGTGGCATCTGCCTCGAAATCTGTAAAGTCCCCACACGGAGTGAGGTTCATGACGCCTAGTATATGTTGGTCACATCCCCCCTTCGATGCGTACTATATACTCCTACCGTAACACAGCCCTAAAAGAATTAACCCTCCTTGTTCGTCAAACTAACCACTCTCTTGCTGGTTCAAAGTGATGGACGACGACCTCGCGGGTCCACAAGAGTGAAGCGTATGTTACACGCGAGTAAACGTCCTATATAGGAGAACCCTTCTACATGTGGCCCAAAGAGGTGTTTGTGTGATGTTTGAATATGCAACAACTTTGATGTGGCACCTATACCTCGGAAATCTAAAAGTCCCCACAGAGAGCGAGGTTCATGATGTGTGGTATGTGCTGCCCCCCTTCGACGCGTGGTATATACTCCTACCTAGCACAAACCAAAAAGAATCATCCTTGATGGTCAAATTAACCTCTCTCGTTGGGTCAAAGTGATGGAGGACAACCTTGCGGGCCCAAAGATGGAAGCGCTGCACGCTAGTGAGTTCCTATATAGGGCAACCACCGCCTGCATGGTGTTGTGTGATGTTTGAATACCAATGCACAACTTTAATGTGGCACCTGCCTTGGGAACCGGAAAGTCCCCACATGGAGCGAGGTTCATGACGCATAGTATATATATGTTGCCCCCTCTTTGACATGTACTACATACTCCTACCGTGCATATACGTAACACAAACAAAAAAAGAACCATCCTTTGTTGGTCAAATTAACCTCTTTCTCACTGTAGGTTCAACTGATCGACGACGACCTCGCGGGCCCACTGAGAGCGTCACACGCGAGTGAGTGTCATAGGACAACCACCGTGTGCATGTGCCCCAAAGAGGTGTTGTGTGATGTTTGAATACCCAATGCACAACTTTGATGTGGCACATGCTTCGCAAACCGGAAATGCACTACACAGAGGTTCACGACGCGTAGCCCCCTCACTTCGAGCTGGTGGGAGGGACTCATGTGTACACACGTGCCCGAACTTTGGTATGGAATCTCACAATGATCCATACCATAACACATGCCAAGATGAATCCACCTTTGGTCAAATGCCTCTCGTTGTCGGTGGAAACTGATAACCTTCGCGGGCTAACGAATGGGCAAATCGCTGATAACCGCATGAGGGAGTGTTCGAGGACCACCAATGCATGCGTGTGGCCTGAACATGTATGTATGAAAGGGTTGTGTAATGTTTTAAATAACCAATTCATGACTTTGATGTGGTCACAAAACGATCAATCCCACACGGAGGCTCACGACTCGTAGTGTACTGCCGGACCACCCCCTCCCCCTCACACACACATCCCGCACCAGCACTGCCACTTTGAGGCATGTCAAAAAATTTCTGCAGTGAACATTTGACCAAAGGAGTGTCATGTTAAAATTTGAAAAAAAAACAGAGATCATTCAACCATTTTTATACATTGATTGATTTCCTACGGGTTTAATATGCAAAAGTCAAATTTGAGCTACATGTGCACCAAAATGGATTGCAAAATCATATGTGTGTCCCTGGGTGCATGTTTCCCAGTGCAAGAAATTTCAAAACATTGAGAATCTTGATTTTTAAAATTCAGTAAATCCAAAACTTAGTTGAAATTCATGAAACTTATCGTGGTGTCATATGGACACCAGTAGACTGTGATATTGTATTTTTTTTTGTCAAATTTGAGACAAGTTTTGATATAATCTTCTTACAAATGGGAGATTGTTAATAATTGGCAACCGATATCGCAAACGGATTATTTATTTGAACCGTGGGTGTTAGACCAACAAATGTATATGTGTCATGCTTCGGTTAAGCAATAAAGCGGTAGAATTAATCATCAAAAAATAAAAACAATATACGTGTCGCCACGCGTCCCGTGTGCCGTGCGAGCAGGCGTGAGTTGACGGGACGCATGCGAGCAGTCCGCCGCGCAGGTAGACCAGGAGGCGTGCATGCAGGTGTCTGAATTGACGGGAGGCATATTGCTGCGCAGTGTCATCAGGAGGCGTGTGAGTAGCTGTGTGAAATGATAGTTGGCATGCCAGAAGTCCGCTACGCAGGCTCACCGGGGGGCGAGCCAGCCTTTGACCGTCGCCTGCCTCGCTCCCACTGCTCCATATTAATGGCGCGTCCGAGCCGCTGGCCGCACCCCCCGTCCATAGTGGTCATCGCCGTCTGGATTGTATGAGGATGCTGCTGAAGCGTACAATCGGAGGGAGTGGCGATGCCGGGGCTGGTGAAGCACCCGCACAACGCGTGAAACTAGGCACAAAGGTTGCCGTCACTACTGACGAGGTCTCGCGCGGGCAGCAACACGGCCTTGACTTCATCGGCGCCGTCGTGCCTCCCCAGCCGGAGCTAGAGGTCCACAGTAACTCCTGCAATGACTCCGACTCCAACAGAAAACCGGTTAGTCATCTATACCCATTTGTGCCTTGTGCGGCAAACATATAGTGTGTTTTCTCTGGTTACTGCTGCCCCCCTCCCTCTCATTTTTTTTGGAATACAAATCCTATGGTTATGTTCTCTCAGTCCATGAAATCAAAGTAAGATCCTTTAGATGCGTGTAGTGTATTGATTGTTTGAATGGTATTTGTATAGGGTTAGTGATTAATTGTTTGTTCTGTACAAATGATTTTTGTTAATAATCCAACTAGGGTTAGCGTTCATGCTAATAATTTGTAGCGAGATCTTGAGAATTGATTTTGAATGTCCTACATATATGTTTGTGCCTTTTTTTCTTCCAGATCTTGAGAATTGATTTTGAATGTCCTACATGTATGTTTCTGCCTTTTTTTTAGATTGGTATGTACACAGATGAGGCTCCGGCCAGCGGCGCTGCCGGTTGTAGATCCTGCACCTCGTAGCGTGGGCAGAAGCGGCCACGCCCCCTGGATTTGAGGAACCCGTAGAATCTCCGGCGGACCGCATCAGCGATCTCCCGGACGCCATCCTTGGGGAGATCATCTCCCTTCTCCCCACCACCCACCAAGGATGGCTGCCGCACACAAGTCCTTGCATCTCGGTGGCACACTCAGTAGCACGCCACACCTCTTAATCTCGACTGTCATCAGCTATCTGTCAATGATGATTCTGAACTCCCCGGAGCCATCATCTCCTCCCACCAGTGCTTCGTTCAACGCATCTGCATCCCGACATGCTACCTGCTGGACATACCCTGCACGGTGGGCACCTGGCTGACATCCCATCAATTCAAAAACTCTAGCAGCTTGAGTTCTACCATTACTACGAAAATAGGTTGCCACCAATCGCTGCATCTGTGCCCTCACCACCGATGTCCATCTCATGGTTTTCCTCCTCTCTCCACACCGCCACCTTGACCTGGTGCCATCTAGCAGACAATCTGGTACAAATGCTTCAACTCCCACTGCTCAAAAAACTTGCACTTGTGTTGGTTGATCTGTCGGAGGCCTCACTGCACAACATCATCTAGTCTAGCTGCCCTGCCCTGGAGCGCTTGGTGCTTGTTTTTGGAAAAGGAACCCATATCCCTTGTCTCAAAATAAAGTCGCCTCACCTTGTAAGCATTGGAATTCATTTTGAAGGACAGGAGCTCATCATCAAAGATGCCCCTTCACTTCAAAGGTTGCTCCATGATTGTTGTTATGCACCTTCGCAAATAACGGTGGTCTTTGCGCCTAAACTGGAGACCTTGGGTGCAATTCGTTATCCGATTAAATAGTTCAAGATAGTGTTTGGCTCCACACTTATTCAGGTACTGTATATTATCCATGTACACTTTTGTAATCTGCATTTTTCATTTGTGAGCATAAGTGAAATATCATCTTGGAGTACACTCTCGGTGCTAATATTATGTTCTATGCTGAATGAAGAGCTTGTCCATGGATGGCCTATCAGGGGTGCTGGATTCTGTCAAGACCTTATATATTTATATAAGGTGTCTTGATCTGAACACCAGCATTGGCTTGCTGCGATGATTTCCATGTCTGGAGAATTTGTATATAAACATGATGATTTCACACACATTGAAATCCCATATATTGTACTAGAATTAACCGTTCAACTGTCGCTCCTTCGACATACTCTATTTTAGACATTAACCGTTTCCAATCTTCATGTCTATTTAGGTACTAGGACTTGGAGAAAAAGGTATAACCAATCGATGGCTGAGGAAGCACAAGGATTTTCTCAGATCTCAAGACATTCGTTTGAAGACAGTTGTAACGACCCGAACCTGATAAGATTCGATGTCTCTGTGCTTACTGTGCTAGTCCCTGGATCGATTCGCTAGCACACACAGTACATATGAATATCAAATAACAAGTGCATCATTTGCTACAACATATGATCCAGAATTTATAATGTATTACAATCTCATAGCAGATAACTACTTGTATTCAATAACAACAGCGGAAATGTCGCATAAGTAAATGATGAGTCCCATCAATGCCCACTGGCGAAAATGCTGAGTGAAGACTCGCAACCCTACTGTATCGCACTGATCATCTGAAAATCCTGCAACATGATAAGTTGCAGCCACAAGGGTCAATACATTGAATGTATTGGCAAATTACACAATATAATATAGCAACCCTACATCCACAAAGCAATGTATGACAAACAACACACTCAAATTGGTTTGCAGAAGAATGTCTTCACCTACCTCCACTAACTGAACTTACAACTGCCTCTAATTTATTCGCCCAAGATAACCCCAAAGATTCTAAGTAAACATGACAAGAACTTCAGAAGTCTCTCAAGTGCCCTTTGTTAGTGGCGCATTCTCTAGGAACAATAGAGCGCTCTGCCAAGGACGCATTCACCTGATTTAAGTTCCAAAAACTATACCTCGCCTCAAGTGCGCTCTGTCAATGGCGCATTCTCTAGGGATAATACAGCGTTCTGCCAGTGACGCATTCACCTGGTTAATAATCCCGAGCCTACGGCTATAAACACTCACCACTTTCATGGATCACTCGACACATGCCCACGTCTACCATAGCAAGTTGATCACACCATCACATAACCAATCAATACCAAAACATGACAACACAGGATACACATATCAGGCCAAACACATATATCATTGCATAAAACCACACATGCATAGCAGAATATAGGATGAGCAAAATCAAAAGTGCAAACTTGCCTTGAACGGTGCTGAAGTACTCTAACGCTTAATTCTGATCCGATTCACACTCCGGACAATCTATACGTTTAATGAATGCACCGATAAATAAACAGTGCTCACATAACACTAAAATAAAGTAAACAGCAAGGAATTCAAAGAAAACTCCAATAATAGAAACATATCAGTAGGTATATCTTATCTAGATGCTAGTAGGATCACAATGCAAAAAGAATCAACTAATTTGGATCAACGGTTTGAAAAATATGGCCTCCAAAAGGTTAAATTCAAATTTGAGCAAATTCAAATTTAAAAGTTTCAAAAATTAGATTGGATATGTGTTCTGGATAGAGGGGATCATGATGAAGAATTTGGCGTTGGTTTCATCAAATTTGGACAAACTATTCAAAAGTTATGAAGGTTTGAAAAACAGGAACAAATCTGCCTTTTTCTATTTAGAACAAAATCCTTGCCACTTGGCGCACTGTGATAGGCTGGAGGGTGTTTGCTTGCTAGGCCTAAAGCAACGAACGGCCCGTAAATAGAGAAAAATGGTTCGGCCTTAAATAAAAACAACAGATCTAATCTTGACCATCGGAGAGGGATCGAACGGTGCGAGTTGACTCACCGGAAAAGAACAGAGGAAGGAGGCGCCGGACTTGTGGGCGGCGACCATGGGCGGATCGGATTTGATGCTGGCAAAAGCTACAGGGATATCCGGGACTCTGGGAAGGCAGACAAGGTGCCGCAGGCGTCGGTGAACTCGAACACGTCCGCAGGGATGACTGGGGCTTGCTCCCGCGACGGTGGTGACCGGCTGGAGCGGCGGCGTTGGTGGCGACCTTCTGTTGAGGTCGTGGGCGTCGCTACACTGCTCCCTTGCGCAAAAAAATAGACGAGGGGGTGGAGGAGACCAAGGCAAAGAGAACAGCGGGGAGGGGAGGTTCAGGGACCCTCCGTCAACGATGGAAACGGCGATGGCGGAGGTCAACAGCGGCGGAACTCCGGCGAGATTGGGGCGCCGTTCTAGGGCACGGTAGATCACATTTTTGCAAAAATCGGACGAGTCGGACATGGGGAATATTTATATGAAGGTGGGAGTGCGCAAGGAGCAAAGATTGTGCCAAATCGAAGCGGATTTGGTTCGGGATTGGTTGTCCGTGAGGAACACGCTGGAGGTAGGGGATAACATCGTGGGCCAGAGTCGTCAGCAGGACAGTTGGGAAAGAAAAGAAAAAAATAACAAAGGTCCGTGGCTCCGCGGAAATGGGTCGTCAGCCTGCTAACTGCTGCTACTGTTCCAGCGCTAGCTCGCGCGGATGAGCGCCGGATAAACTGGGCTGCGCGCTGCGTCCCAATGAATAGAAACTACAGGGAAATTCCTATTTACTATAGAAGTTTGTGGCAAAAAAAAATACTAAACAAAATCCAAAAATTACCACAACTAACAGTAAAACATTATTACTACTATATAAAACCGTGAACATTTTTGCAACACAAATGCATTTTTGGAAAATTATTTTATGCAAAACAAGCACATAAAGAGCATTAATTATAATAACAACAATAAAATAATTTTGAGTTCCACAATGTCAAAATAATATGTAGACTCCAGAATATATTCTTAGCATTTTCCAAATATAATAAACAGGGGAGAAGTCATATTATATCCTCACCAAATTTTTTGCCTTGAGTTGGGAAACTCTTTGAATATTTTGTAAAATAAAAATAAGAGTGAGATGGATATTCGGGAAGTCATGTTTTTCCCTCTCAATAGAATATCACAGAAACTCCGAAAAAAATTCAAATATGCATAGAAATCAGGATGCAAAAGAATGATCCTATTGAAATCCAAATTTGAAAATTTGGGATGTTACAACAGTGTTGGGCTATTCGTGTGCTGAATTCAACGAACTTGTTACCGGATCATTATCCATTCAGGTACAACAGTCTTTTTCTTCTCCTTCTTATTATTGGACAACATGTTTTATCTAATTATTGTTGATCTATGTTCGCCTGTCATCCAGAAATGATTCCCACAAGCTTGATCCCGTCTCTGCACACAGTGAAGATCTTGGCACTACAATCTGTCGGCCCCGATCTGGATGAAGTTGTTAGATTCCTTAAATGCTTTCCATGCATGGAGAAGCTATACATCGAGGTGACGCTCCATTTATGTTAATTGTTAACCACAACGCAGTTCAATTTTTTGTTACTTTTATCATGATTACAATGACAAATGTAGTATGATTTCTAAAGAAAATTTTGAGGATTTCAATACATATATTTTTGAGATGTTAATCATGAACGATTGAAGGTGGCATGCCACTCTTTTCGTGTATTTTAGAAATCCTGCAAATCAAAGAGGCCTAAATAAGTGTTCAAATCTGTAGCTAGGCACTAATATGTTGTCTTCGTTTATAGATAGAAGCAGGCCCGAAAGTGGAAAATATTGGGCAAAATAACAATCCCATTGAATGCCTTGATCTTCATCTCACAGAAATTACATTTAACAAGTACCGAGGCACCACACCAGAAATTAAATTCGTCAGGTTCTTTGTTTAGAAAGCAACGGTGCTCAAGGTAATAAGGTTTGCCCTATATTTTGTGCACGGAAGTGAATGGTTTGCTAAAGAGCGCATGCGTCTACAGATGAATGGAAAAGGCTCTGAAGAAGCTGAATTTTAGTTTGTAACTTCATATGACAGATTATTCAGAAGTCCCTGTATCAAGCCGCTATATGACTTCTCGGTGGCTGATCCTTTTGGAGAAATAATGCATGAAAAAGATTCTGAAGAAGATGAATTTTATTTGTCAAAATAGTTTGAACCTTGGCATCGTTGAAACTGGCCCTTGTAATGCTGGAATTTGAACCTTGCAATATTTATGGTATTTGTTATATAATGTAATTGGATGTTTAATTTGTTTATGCAACCATGTCCTGTTATAAGTATATATGTTGTTCTTCTGGAGACAAACCATAGATGTTGTGCAGACAAAGCATATCACATCGCACACGAGCTAAACTAGGGAACCCGTCGGTGATGATTTCATCAATCGCTGACAATTGTATACCAGCAAGGGTTTGCCCACAACACACACGACTTATTTCATCACAAACAGCTCGTATGAATCAACTGTATGCCAGGTATCTGAATCGTGCTTGATGTCTACGCTATCGCATGCATAGTTCGTCTTATTTCCCACGTATCACCATGCTGGCCTCTACTCGCATCCCTCGGCGTGCTCTGCTCGCGTCCCTGAATGCGCTCGGCTTGTGGACAGCTTTTCCCTACGCTGTTGAGGCAGCCGCGGAGCGCTCTACTGGCGTCCCTCCGCGCACTCTACTCTTGCGTCCCTCCCCCCACGCGCGCGCTTTGCCAGCGGTTGGGGCCAGCGCATGATCACGCTAGGGGCGCCATATGCATGCGGTTGCATTGCGCGCGTCACCATGATGCAGTTACGTGCGGCACGATGGAGTTACGCGCTGCAAATTAAAACTGCCATCCGGGTGTGCCGATATTCCAGGTTGTCCGGCTTCCCCATTAATTCCCGCGGCCATTATAACCTTAGTCTCTTCAACCTTTCAATCGCACCCCACAACGTACAACAAGCACACCCACGACGACACATATAGAGAGGATATCTAGCGGCACTCCAATGGAGTTCGGCGTGCATCAACTGGGGACCCATACGAGGGAGACTGATCTCTTGGTGGTGTACACCATCGACCTGGCCGTGGTGGAGGACTACATCAACACCGTGGAGCACTTGCTTGCTAGGGACAAGTACAAAGTGGTCGGCATTGACCTCCAGTACACTAGCGGTCATCCCGGGAAAGATCAGAAGGTTGCCGTCGCCCACTTGTGCGTGCACCATCATGTCCTCATCTACCACTACTGCATGGCCACGAAGCCTTGCGACCGCTTCGCCAGTTTTGTCAAAAACACCGACTACAAGTTCGCTATGGTGGAAACCACCAACAATGTAAAAAGCGCTCAAGGTTACGGGCTTGTCCTACAAGAACCTTGTCGAAATCCGTGGCCACTACAAGGTCTGGGGCAGCAAGAAGGAGAAGGACTCCCTGGTTGAACTCACCTCGGCCATCATTGACCCCTACTACGAAAAGATGAAGGAGGATGCCAACAGAGAAAATCCCACATCCTGGACCAGGCCTGGATGTGGAAACTGGATGAAGCTCACCTCAAGTTCACTGCTAAGAGCGTGTACACATGCTATGAGATGCACAGGCAGATTGTTGACATGAGGGAGTGCCTCCTTCCCTTAATTGATGAGGGATCGAGTCACCAGCAGAGCAGTGGTGGCAAGCGTCACAAGAAGAAGTAGATGATGATCAGGCGATCATTTATCCTAGTTAATTATGCATGTAATAGTTTACTTTGGTGTGTGCAAATGTCATGTATGTGCTAGCCACCTATGTTATTGGATGTTTAGTTTGGTTATGCAATCATGTCCTTATAATTAGGTATATATGTTGTTGTTCTGTATGCAATCACATCGCACACGGACTAAACTAGGGAACTCGTCGGTGATGATTTCATCAATCGCTGACAATTGTATACCAGCAAGCGTTTGCCCACAACACACACAGCTTATTAGCAGCAATCATCTGTGTTATTATCGGCCTTCGCACACATTTCTGATTACGGACCTGTTTGCCGCGTATCACACACATCTTGTTAAGTTGAACCGTTTCTGTTCTCTTGGCTCAACACAAACAGTTCATCCAAATGAACTATATGCCCTCTATCACACACACCTTGATTTGGCTGACCGTTTCTATTGCACCGCCCCATCGCAAATAGTTTATTCCAGTGAACTGTATGCCGTATATCGCACACACCTTGATTTGCCTGACCGTTTCTGTTGCGTTGCCTAATCACAAACAGTTCATCCAAGTGAACTGTATGCCCTCTATCACACACACCCTGATCTGGCTGACCGTTTCTGTTGTGCTGCCCCATCGCAAGTAGTTCATTCCAATGAACTGTATGCCACGCATCACACACGTAAGTATAATCTGAATCGTGTTTGATGTCTCCGCCATCGCAAACGTTTCGTATCATTTGACGGTTTTATTATAGCACCGTTTGCGATGAATGCATCGCACACAGTTTCATCGAAGGGTCTCTGATTGTAGTGTCGCATTAGCAGCATCCTGCAGTAGTGGAAGTCAGAGTGATTCAAGTGGCAACCTCAAAGAGCTTGTGTCATTGGTAGTGGGCTATTTGTGTTAATGTAAAACAAGATAGAGAGGAGACAGAGAAGTAAAAGTGAATAGTTATTCTTTCATTAGATGATTGTAGGTATTTATACAGGCAGAAGGGATGCATTGAAGAGGCATCCATTTAGCAGAGATGGCAGGAATCGACGTGATAGTTGCCAAAGGCAACTGCCTGCGGTTGGTACAAGGGGAGATTCCCCCCGTAATTAACACATGTTAATTAAGCTTTAACACTCCCCTAATCTACACTTGTCCATGTAATATCATAATATTGAAAAAGTCTCCTCCAAAAACCCTGTGGGAAAAATTTGAGGAGTATAGTGTTTGATATATTGCTAAAACTCCTTCAAACCTAGTGGAAAAAATGAGAAAATGATGCAACATATAATGGTTATTGTCTCTTTTAACTCAATATGAGAAACTCATAGAATTTAGAGGACAAATATGTTGTATATACTTTTCTTAAAAACCCGGTGGGGAAAACAGAAAGTATGACATATGATCTTGTGTTGATATTACCTCATTAAAAACCTTGATGAGAACCTATAAAAGTAAACTCGTGAAGGGAAAAAGAGTATAATATGATGCTTTGAACAGGAACAATTCAGGAAGATACCCCCTGATTCTTGCCCATTCCGAAGCCGTCACATACCAATTTAATGAACATATTTCTGGAATGTAGAAGTTGGTAGAGGCTTGGTGAACAAATCAGAAAAGTTGTCGCATGATTTGACTAGAAAGATGGACAATATAGTCATATTGCTTATTACGTAGCCTGTTTGCATCCTGGCAACACAAGCAACATTATCTTAGAGATAATGGTTGATGGATGTAGCCATGTCTGTGTTGAAGACTTTCATGGGATGGCTATGATACGTCTCCAATGTATCTATAATTTAAGAAGTATTCATGCCATGTTTACAAAATTTTATATGGTTTTGGCATGATTTGAATGGAACTAACCCGGACTGACACTGTTTTCAGTAGAACTACCGTGGTGTTGTTTTTTGTGCAGAAATAAAAGTTCTCGGAATGGGCTGAAAATTTACGGTGATTTTTTGTGGACCAAAATAGACCCTCGAAGCTTCGAGGAAGAACCAGAAGCCTCACAAGGAAGCGACAAGCCTGAGAGGCGCGACCACCCCCAGGGCGCGCGGGGAAGGCTTGTCGCTCCCTCATGGGCCCCCTTGACGTGAGACCGACGCCAAAAATTCCTATAAATACCAAAAACCCCAGAAAGAAACCTAGAACTTTCGCTCCACCGCCGCAAGCCTCTGTATTGAAGCGATCTAATCTCGATCCCAATTTTGGCACCCTGCCAGAGGGGGAAATCATCACCGGAGGCCATCTTCATCATCCCTGTGGCCACCATGATGAGGAGGGAGTAGTTCACCCTCAGGGCTGAGGGTACGTACCAGTAGCTATCTGTTTGATCTCTCTCTCTTTCTCTCGTGCTCTTGGTTTGGCATGATCTTGATGTACCGCGAGCTTTGTTAATATAGTTGGATCATATGGTGTTTCTCCCTCTATATCTCGTTGTGATGAATTGAGTTTTTACCTTTGAGGTTTCACTATTATTGGATTGAATACTTTATGGATTTGAGAACACTTGATGTATGTCTTGCATATGAATAGCCATGGTGACAATGGGGTATTATATTGATTCACTTGATGTATGTTTTGGCACTCAACTCGCGGATTCCCGAGGTGATATTGGAGTAATCTATGCATAGGGGTTGATGCACGTGTTCGTCCTACTTCCTCCAGTAGAAATCTTGGGGCACTCTTTGAAGTTCTTTGTGTTGGATTGAATATTATGAATCTGAAGTTGTTTGATGCATATTGTATAATCAACTCACGGATACTTGTGGTGACATTGGAGTATCTAGGTGACATTAGAGTTGGTTGATGTGTAGCATATGGTCTTATTTTAGTACGAACTCTACGGCTGTTTGTGACACTTATAGGGATGGCTCAATAGATTGATCGGAAAAGATAACTTTGAGGTGGTTTTGTGCCCTACAAACAATTTCATCTTATGTTCTCCACTAGATAAGAACTTTGGAGTGACTCTTTGTCGCACATTGAGGGATTGTTATATGATTCAATTATGTTAGCACTGTTGATAGATTGCACTAGTGAAAGTATTAACCCTAGGCCTTGTTTCTAAGCACTGCAATACCGTTTGTGCTCTATTTTATCACTTGCTACCTTGCTGTTTTTATATTTTCAGATTACAAAAACCTATATCTACTATCCATACTACACTTGTATCACCATCTCTTCGCCGAACTAGTGCACCTATACAATTTACCAATGTATTGGGTGTGTTGGGGACATAAGAGATTTCTTGTATTTGATTATAGGGTTGTTTGAGAGAGACCATCTTCATCCTACGACTCCCACGGATTGATAAACCTTAGGTCATCCACTTGAGGGAAAATTGCTACTGTCCTACAAAACTCTGCGCTTGGAGGTCCAACACGAGTCTACAAGAATAAGTTGTGTAGTAGACATCAAGCTCTTTTCTGGCGCCGTTGCCGGGGAGGTGAGTGCTTGAAGGTATATCTTTAGATCTTGCAATTGAATCTTTTAGTTTCTTGTTTTATCACTAGTTTGGTTTATAAAAGTAAATTACAAAAAATGGAATTGAGGTTGCATCATATACTTCATCTTTATAATGTTTTTCGTGAAAATGATGGATCACAAAATTGTGCCAAATTGATAGAAGAAGAATTCAATAAAATGTTTGGCATAAAATGTTTGAATCATGAGCATGATTGAAATGTTGTTAGTATGAATTCTTTGAATATCCATGATGCTAATGATATGCAAGGTCATAAGCTTGGGGATGCTATGTTTGATGAATATGATATTTTTAGTCCCCCAAGTTTTGATGTGCAAATTTGTTATGATGATTGCATGCCTCTTATTTATGATGATTGCAATATTCATGAAAGTGGGTTTGGAAGAGTGTCAACTTTAGATAATAGTTATCCCACTATTTTGGAGGGTGTTGAATCTTATTGTAATAATTATGAAAGTGAATTTGGAGAGGTCATGACTTTATTTAATGATGATTCCACTATTTTGGAAGAGGTTTCAATTGATTATGATAACAAAGTTGCTATCTATGATGATTATTGTGATGACATGTATGCTATAAAGAATAATGATAACCTTGAAACTTGTCATCATGATTTCAATTTTCAATTGGATTATCCCAATCAAGTATCACATGATAGTTATTTTGTTGAATTTGCTCCCACTACTATTGATAAGAATAAAGTTGCTTATGTGAAGAGTAATAAAATTTCTATGCTTATGGATCATGAAAATAATGCTTTATGTGATAGCTATATTGTTGAATTTGTTCATGATGCTACTTAAAATTATTATGAGAGAGGAATATATGATTTTACATATCTCAATAATATTAAGTTTCCTCTCTATGTGTTGATAGTTTTGAAGTTATGCTTGTTTTGCCTTCCTATGCTAGTTGAATATTGCTCCCATAAATTGTTTGCTCACGAAATCCCTATGAATAGGAAGTGGGTTAGGCTTAAATGTGCTTGACATGTGATTCATGATGCTCTCTCTATGTTTCAATTCTTATCTTTTATATGAGCATCATTTGAAATCATCATGCCTAGCTAAAAAGGCATTAAAGAAAAGCACTTGTTGGGAGACAACCCAATATTTACCCTACTATTTTGTGTGTTAACATGATTATGCTACCGTAGTAATATGTTTTATAGCTTTTGTTTCAATAAAGTACCAAGTAAAGCCTTTAGGACAGTGTGGATGATAGTTGACTTGATTCTGTGCAAAAACAGAAACTTTTGCCTCCAGTAACAGAATTGTTTAAAATCACTGGAGAATAAAAATTTTCTGAAATTTTTAAACATGATTTATGTACAAATTTCCTAAGTTTTCCTAATTTTGTAGAATTTTTGGAGTTACATAAGTATGGTTGTTATTCAGATCATTACAGACTGTTCTATTTTTGACAGATTCTGTTTTCAATGCATAGTTTGCTTGTTTAATAGTTTCTATGACTTATATTGGTCAATATAAGTTGTAGAAATGATAGGGTACAGTATCCAATGTGTTAGAAAAATTATGAATCTTTTCTTGACAGTACCAAAGTGAATGATTTGCTCTTTATCACACTAACCTATCTCACGAAGTTCCGTTAAGTTTTATGTGATTGAAGGTTTCAAGTTTTGGGTGAGATATCGATATGAGGAGAATAATAAGCAGCAAGACCCTAATCTTGGGGATTCCCAAGGCATCCCAAGGTAATATCTAAGGAAGACCCAAGTTTCCAAGCTTGGGGATGCCCCGGATGGCAGCCCCTCTTTTGTCTTCAACATTATCGGTAACCTCACTTGGAACTATATTTTTATTCGTCACATGATATGAGTTTTGCTTGGAGCGTCATTTTATTTTATTAGGATTTTCTTGATTTTATTTATAATAATGCTTTGTATTTTTTATTTCAATAAAATTTTCAAGTATAGCCTTTACCATGCTCATTTTGCAAGTCTATATGTTGCTGTTTGAAAACAGAAAGTTTTCTGTTATTGTATGAAGTCTACAGGAGAGTCAGATCATGATAAAATCTTGAAATTTTTACACAGTAAGATATTACAAATTTTCTACAGTGTGGTAATTTTTCAGAATATTAGGAGTTAAAGAAGTATGAATCTACTTGCATCCTTTACAGACTGTCCTGTTTAGACAAATTGCTGTTATGTTTGCATTGCTTCCATATGTTTGCTTGTTTAATGATTCTATTTGAGGATTGAAGTATTAAATATGCAGAGGCATTTAGTATGCAATGTTAAATTATAATTTTAGTAATTTTTTAGATTAGAGAATGATAAGGTTTTGCATTGATTTATACTAACTTATCTCATGAGTTCCTGTTGAGTTTTGTGTGGATGAAGTTTTTAAGATTTAGGAGAAACCGTGATATGAGATGAATTAAGGAGACACAAGAGCTCAAGCTTGGGGATGCCCAAGGCATCCCAAGTTAATATTCCAAGAAGTCTCAAGCATCTAAGCTTGGGGATGCCCCGGTAGGCATCCCACCTTTCTTCTTCAAAAACTATCGGCTAATTTTTGTTGAGCCTAAGTATTTATTTGTTCACAGGATATGTGCTATTATTGGAGTACCATTTTATATTTGTTTGTTGTTTGAGTAAAATACTTAAGATCTGAAATTTTTAAATGAGAGAGAGTCCTCACATAGCTACTTAATTGTTTGACTACTCATTGATCTTCACTTATATCTTTTTTGAGTAGTTTGTCATTTACTCTCGTTCTTCACTTATATCCTAAGAGTAAATTGTTGAATGAATTGAATATCATAAAGTTGAAATTATATGTGCTTCATAGACTTGTCTCATGCGTAGTAGTAGTTTCACATTGGGTTTAGAAAGTAAAATCTATTGAAGTTTGACAATCACAATATTGGTCATACACGCAATTCATGAATAATTAGTATAAGGAAGAGAACTTCACATACAAATATATTATCTTGGACATCTTTTATGATTGTGAATACCCATTAATTATTTTCAAACTTGAGCAAATTAGTTGAAGTTGTACAAGGAAGACAACGTAATGAGTTATGGTTGGGTATATTTGTATCAAAGTTATATAGTTATGGATCCTCCAACATGTGGCGCTTGTTTAGAATCTTTTGCTAGCCAAAATTTCTGTACTAAGCGGGATTACTGCTTGTGCATCCACAATCCTTGAGCCAAGTTTCTTCCATGAGTGCCCACCATATCTACCTATATACGGTATTACCTTGCCGTTCCAAGTAAATTTGCATGTGCCATCTCTAAAACATTCAAATAAGCATATGTTTTGTGTGCCTGTACCACTCATGGAGTGGCAATGGGTGGTCAGTATCTTCCATGCTAAGCGGGTTATTCTCATGATGGGTGTTTATTAACTTGTCATTGCACGAGATAGGCTGGTAATTGGGATGCCCAGTCCCATGATCAAAAGTAAAAATAATGAAACAAACTCCCCCGGAAAGTTGATTGTATGGAGGGCACCCGAGGATTAGGCTAGACATGGCTTGTGTTCGAATGGTTGAGGGGGAGTAAACTTTACCTTTCCACTTGGGAACCGCCTATAATGTGTTTAGCATGGAAGATATTGAGAACTCCCAGTCGTGACATTGACAGGAAAGGCATGCCTCTCAAAATGTATTCATCTATGTTTTAGGTAATGAGCTCTGGCACCTCTGCAAATCCATGCTTCCCTGTGCGAAGGGCTTCTCTTTTACTTTTTCTGTTAATTTTATTTTTGTTGAGTCAATTTCTTATTCCAACCTATTCTTTAGTTGGCAAGCATCATGTGGTGGGGAAAGATCCAGGCATATATGGCCAATCAAATATATTTGATCATGGTTTATTATTATTGATGATTATCTTTATGATAAATGAGTTGGGAGGCAAAACATTAATCCCCTATCTTTCTTTGTGTTCGATAGATTCCATTTGTTCTAAAAATATGCCTTGAGTACTAGCAATCTTAGAAGACTATATGATAATTGAGTATGTGGAGCACTTACTTAGACTTTGTTGAAAATAAAATGCATTGAAATTGTTTGGTGACTAAGAACATAGGTTGTTAAGTTTCAAGAGAATGCATTGTTTGAACCATAACATGTGAATTGATTGTTACTTTATCAAGTTGAGTTTTATGAGAAAAAGTTGCTGTTATGATGCTAGGAAAAGTGATCGAAATTATCGTTGATCAAACTTATGAATTATTTCTTTTATCATTTACCTACTCGAGGACAAGCAGGAATTAAGCTTGGGGATGCTGATACATCTCCAATGTATCTATAATTTATGAAGTATTCATGCCATGTTTACAACAATTTTATATGGTTTTGGTATGATTTGAATGGAACTAACCCGGACTAACGCTGTTTTTAGCAGAACTACCGTGGTGTTGTTTTTTGTGCAGAAATAAAAGTTCTCAGAATGGGCTGAAATTTTATGGTGATTTTTTGTGGACCAAAAGAGACCCCCGAAGCTTCGAGGAAGGACCAGAAGCCTCACGAGGAAGCGACAAGCCTGGGAGGCATGACCTCCCCCCGAGGGTGTGCGGGGCAGGCTTGTCGCTCCCTCGTGGGCCCCTTGACATGAGACCGATGCCAAAAATTCCTATAAATACCAAAAATCCCAGAAAGAAACCTAGAACTTCGGCTCCGCTGCTGCAAGCCTGTGTACCGAAGCAATCTCATCTGGAGCCCTGTTCCGGCACCCTGTCGGAGGGGGAAATCATCACCGGCGGCCACCATGATGAGGAGGGAGTAGTTCACCCTCGGGGTTGAGGGTATGTACCAGTAGCTATGTGTTTGATATCTCTCTCTCTCTCTTGTGTTCTTGATTGGGCACGATCTTGATGTACCACAAGCTTTGTTAATATAGTTGGATCATATGTTGTTTCTCCCTCTCTATCTTGTTGTGATGAATTGAATTTTTACCTTTGAGGTTTCACTATTATCGGATTGAATACTTTATGGATTTGAGAACACTTGATGTATGTCTTGCATATGAATATCCGTGGTGACAATGGGGTATTATATTGATTCACTTGATGTATGTTTTGGCACTCAACTCATGGATTCCCGAGGTGACATTGGGGTAATCTATGCATAGGGGTTGATGCACGTTTTTATCTTACTTTCTCGAGTAGAAATCTTGGGGCACTCTTTGAAGTTCTTTGTGTTGGATTGAATATTATGAATCTGAAGTTGTTTGATGCATATTGTATAATCAACTCACGGATACTTGTGGTGACATTGGAGTATCTAGGTGACATTAGAGTTGGTTGATGTGTATCATATGGTGTTATTTTAGTATGAACTCTTGCTACATCTTGAGCTTGCGTTGGTTTTTCCCTTGAAGAGGAAAGGGTGATGCAGCAAAGTAGAGATAAGTATTTCCCCCAGTTTGAGAACCAAGGTATCAATCCAGTAGGAGGAACACACAAGTCACCAATGGTTGCACCCACACAGGCAAACAAATACTTGCACCCAACGCGATAAAGGGGTTGTCAATCCCTTCACGGTTACTTGCAAGGATGAGATATGATAGAGATAGGTATGAAAGATAAATAAAAGTGCAAAACAAAGTAAAGGTAAATAAATTGCAGCAAGGTATTTTTGGGTTTTTGGTTTTATAGGTCTGAAAATAATATGATAAAAATATAGACCCGGGGGCCATAGTTTTCACTAGAGGCTTCTCTCTTGAAAGAGTGCATACGATGGGTAAACAAATTACTGTTGAGCAATTGATCAAAAAGCACAAAGTTATGAAAATATCTAAGGCAATGATCATGAATATAGGCATCACGTCCGTGACAAGTAGACCGACTCCTGCCTGCATCTACTACTATTACTCCACACATCAACCGCTATCCAGCATGCATCTAGTGTATTAAGTTAACAAGAACGGAGTAACGCCTTAAGCAAGATGACATGATGTAGAGGGATAGATCCAATCAATATGAAATAAACCCCACCTCCTTATCCTTAATGGCAATAATACAAATACGTGCCTCGCTACCCTTTTTGTCACTGGGTGAGGACACCGCAAGATTGAACCCATTATAAAGCACCTCTCCCATTGCAAGAAAAATCAATCTAGTTGGCCAAACCAAATCAATAGATCAGAGAGAAATAGAAAGCTATCTTAATCATGCATAAAAGAGTTAAGAGAAGACTCAAATAATATTCATAGATAATCTGATGATAAACCCACAATTCATCGGATCTCAATAAACGCGCCGCAAATTAAGATTACATCGAATAGATCTCCAAGAACATCGAGGAGAACATTGTATTGAAGATCAAAGAGAGAGAAGAAGCCAGCTAGCTACTAGCTATGGACCAGTAGGCCTGTGGTAAACTACACACACATCATAGGAAGGGCAGCAAGGTTGATGCAGAAGCGCTCCATGGTCGATTTCCCTCTGGCAGAGTACTGGAAAAGGTCCCCAGATGGGATCTCACGGAGACAGAAACTTGCGACAGCAGAAAAGTATTTTGGTGTGTCCTCTGGTATACGGGGAATATTTGGGTATTTATAGAGCAAAGATTAGTGTTAGAGGAGCATCAGGGGGCCCACAAGCCTGGGGGCACGCCTCCCGAGCTTGTCGCCAACTGATGCCCCTCTGACCTCCTCCCGAAGGTTCCTGGGTGTCTTCTGGTCCAAGAAAAATTGTCAAAAAGTTTTGTTCCGTTTGGACTCTGTTTGGTATTGATTTTCTGTAGAAGACAAAAACAAGGAAAAAATAGCAACTGGCACTGGGCACTAGGTTAATAGGTTAGTCCCAAAAAATGATATAAAATAGCATAATAATGCATATAAAACATCCAAGATGGATAATATAATAGCATGGGACAATAAAAAATTATAGATACGTTGGAGACGTATCTAGCATCCCCAAGCTTAATTCCTGCTCATCCTCGAGTAGGTAAATGATAAAAATAGAATTTTTGATGTGGAATGCTATCTAACATGTTTATCATGTAATCTTTCTTAATGTGGCATGAATATTCAGATCCATAAGATTCAACACAAAAGTTTAATATTGACATAAAAACAATAATACTTCAAGCATACTAATAAAGCAATCATGTCTTCTCAAAATATCATGGCTAAAGAAAGTTATCCCTACAAGATCATATAATCTTATCATGCTCTATCTTCTTAACACAAAGTATTTATCATGCACAACCCCGATGACAAGCCAAGCAATTGGTTCATACTTTTTAACGCGCTTCAGCTTTTTCAACTCTCACACAATACATGAGCGTGAGCCATGGGTATAGCACTATGGGTGGAATAGAATATGATGGTGGAGGTTTTGTGGAGTAGACAAAAAAGGAGAAAGTCTCACATTGACGAGGCTAATCAATGGGCTATGGAGATGCCCATTAATTGATGTCAATGCAAGGAGTAGGGATTGCCATGCAGCGAATGCACTAGAGCTATAAGTGTATGAAAGCTCAAAAGAAAACTAAGTGGGTGTGCATCCAACTTGCTTGCTCATGAAGACCTAGGGCATTTGAGGAAGCCCATCATTGGAATATACAAGCCAAGTTCTATAATGAAAAATTCCCACTAGTAATATATGAAAATGACAAAATAGGAGACTTTCTATATGAAAAACATGGTGCTACTTTGAAGCACAAGTGTGGAAAAGGATAGTAACATTGTCCCTTCTCTCTTTTTCTCTCATTTTTTATTATTTTCTTTTTTTTCTTTTTGGGCTCTTTGGCCTCTTTTTTTCTTTTGGCTCTTTGGCCTCTCTTTTTTTAAGTCCGGAGCCTCATCCCGACTTGTGGGGGAATCATAGTCTCCATCATCCTTTCCTCACATGGGACAATGCTCTAATAATGGTGATCATCACACTTTTATTTACTTACAACTCAAGAATTACAACTCGATACTAGAACAAAAATATGACTATATATGAATGCCTCCGGCGGTGTACCGGGATGTGCAATTATCTAGCATGATATATATAAAAAATATGAACAGTGGCCAAGCCACAAATACTATGTCAACTATATGATCATGCAAAGCAATATGACAATGATGGTATGTGTCGTAATAAAACGGAACGGTGGAAGTTGCATGGCAATATATCTCGGAATGGCTATGGAAATGCCATAATGGGTAGGTATGCTGGCTGTTTTGAGGAAGATATAAGGTGGCTTATGTGTGAAAGAGCGTATCATATCACGGGGTTTGGATGCACCGGCGAAGTTTGCACCACAACTCAAGGTGAGTAAGGGCAATGCACGGTACCGAAGAGGCTAGCAAAATGCGGAAGGGTGAGAGTGCGTATAATACATGGACTCAACATTAGTCTCACATACTTATTGCAAAAGTTTATTAGCCCTCAAAGCAAATTACTACTATGCATGCTCCTAGGGGGATAGATTGGTAGGAAAAGACCATCTCTCGTCCCCGACCGCCACTCATAAGGAAGACAATAAAAAATAAATCATGCTCCAATTTCATCGCATAACGAGAGACCATACGTGCATGATTCGGGAATCACAAACCTTAACACATATATTCTTACTAAACAACAATTACTCACTAGCATGACTCTAATATCACCATCTTTATATCTCAAAATAAATGCAAGGAATCAAACTTCTCATATATTCAATGATCTTCATGAAAGTTTTTATTATATCCCTCTTGAATACCCATCATATTAGGACTAAATTCATAACCTAAGAAAATTGCCATACTATTTATAAGAATCTCAAAATAATATAAGTGAAGCATGAGAGTTCACCAATTTCTTCAAAATATAAGCACTGCCGTGCTCTAAAAGATATAAGTGAAGACCTAGAGCAACTACCTAGCTCAAAAGATATAAGTGAAGCACATAGAGTATTCTAATAAATTCACGATTAATGTGTGTCCCTCTCAAAAGGTGTGTACAACAAGGATGATTGTGGAAAACTAAAAAGCAAAAACTTATATAATACAAGACGCTCCAAGCAAAACACATATCATGTGGTGAATAAAAATATAGCCTCAAGTAATTTACCGATAGATTGAAGACAAAAGTGGGGATGCCATTCGGGGCATCCCCAAGCTTAGATGCTTGGTTGTCCTTGAATATTACCTTGGGGTGCCTTGGGCATCCCCACGCTTAGGCTCTTGCCACTCCTTATTCCATAGTCCATCGAAACTTTACCCAAAACTTGAACACTTTACAACACAAAACTCAACAAAAAACTCGTGAGATCCGTTAGTATAACAAAACAAATGTAACACCCCCGGTGATTAGCAACAGTAATCACTTTTGATAATGACATGTCAGCGAGATTAACAGTGCATAATCATCATTTGCATCATATTGCATTTCAACTCCTAAGTCAAATTCAAATTTAAATGAAAGTGAAATATAAAAGTTGTCCAACATAAAAACTAAAATGTTCGATAAATAACAAATATTGCAGAGGCTAGTCTAAAATTGTAACCAACAAATAATAAAATAATTAGGTGGCACTAACATAATTAAAACAGCTAGGATTAATGCATATTATTTATTATAAAAATTATGTGAACTCAAGTTGACTCCAAACTAATTTTTGGTAGTGCTAGGTAATACCTAGTATTTGTTGGAGCAATTGTTATGTTTTACAAAAACCATTAGGAGGCCTGACTATTTACTAAACTGAGACAAGAGAATAAATAAAAGAAAAAGGGTAAAAGAAAACAGAAAAAGAAGAAAAAGGAAACCCCCCCCTCTCCCCCCCCGGCCCAACTGGGCCAAGGCCCAGCCGGCCCAGCTCCCGGCCCACCCCGCGCCTACTTGGCCTCCCCCTGGAGACCCACCCTAACCCTACACCCACCCACCCCTCGCTCACTCCCCCCCTCTCTTTCCCCCGATCCAGAACCGGATCGGGATCGGCCCCGTCGCCTCGCCCTCGCCGACCGCCGACCCCGCAGCCTCGCCCGCGCTGCCGCTGGACCGCGCCGCCGCCCGGAGCCCGCGCCACCTCGCCGGTCTGCCTCCTCCGACGCCGTCGCCTCTCCGCCACGCCTCGCCGAACCCCGTCGCCGTCCCCCTCGAGCTCGAGCCCACTGCCCCGTGCCCTACTGCTCGCGGTGAGCTCCGGCCCCGTCGCCCCCCCTCTCCCCTCGCTCGCGCGCGCCCCGCTCCGCGCCCGTCGCCGCGCTCCGCGCCCCGGCCACTCCTCCCGCCGGCTTGCGCAGCCCCGCACCCGCGCGCGTGCCCGCCTGCTGCTCCTCCCGCTCGCCCTGCTGCTGTTGCCGCGCCGCGCAACGGCCGAGCCCCGTCGCCAGCGCCTCGCCCGCACCCGCTCCGGCCCCCGCCTCGCCTCTGCGCGCCCTGCACCGCGCGCCGCCACCCGCTGCCGCTCCGGCCACCGCGCCGCGCCGCCCGCCTCCGGCCGCCGCCCCGCCTCCGGCCCCGCTTGCGCTCGCCTGCGCCCGCGCCCGGCGCCCAGCGCCCGCCGCGCCCTGCGCCCGCTATGGCCCAGGGCCACTAACGGCCGGCCCCCACCCCCTAGGGCCTATGACAAAGGGGGCCCACCCCCAAAATCGTTTTTATAAAAATAAATAAAATAAAAATAATTAAAATAAATAATTAATTAGTTAATTAATCCTGATTAGGTTAATCTAATTAACTAGTTAGTGTTAATTAAACAGTAATTTAATTAGTTAATCCTAATTAGCCTAACAGTCTATGACAGGTGGGACCCACCCTGTCAGGACGCCCGCAGCTATAAGAACGTTGAACTTTTAGACCGATTTCAGTAAATGAATAGTGCCCAACTTTAATTAAATAAATCCAAATAAATTCCTAAATTAACTAAATCATTTAATTAGGCAGTAGAACACCCCGGCATATCATTTAGGCATGTCATACATGTTGTTTGCATTATTGCCATGAATTTATTGTTTCTCTCCCCCTCCTTCTCTCTCTCGATAGACGCCGAGACCAACGACGCTGCACCCGAATACGACTACTCTACCGACGAGCAGCCCGTTGACGACCTTCCTCTCTTGCCAGAGCAACCAGGCAAGCCCCCCCTTGAGCATTCCAGATATCGCCCATTCTATTCTCCTGCTTGCATTAGATTTTGCTACTGTTAATGTATGCTCCTATTCTGATGCATAGCCTGCTGTTGTAACCTGTTCATTGCTACCTTACCTGCCTATGATAAACTATTTAGTTTAGGTTGGAGTGAACCATCAGTGACCCCACCACCTTTCCTTTGTTGCCCCTGCTTGATCATCGACGACTCGATCAACGTGATCGTCGACCAGAGACCGACACCTCACTTCACACCCCTTAGTTGTACGACTCTGCGTAGTAACTATCGAGTGTCGAGGGTGATACCTCGTAACGCACTCCCGATGAATACTCTGCAGTGTAGCTGTTCGGTCGTGGTCATCGAGGGTGATTCCTCCTTCTCCACTTCCGATACGACTCTGTCGTGCAACCCTCAGTGTGAACCTCGAGGGTGATACCTCATACGTTCGCCCTGATGATTTCGTCGAGTGGAATCCGCCGAGGGTGATTCCTCGGGTTTCCCCCTTGATGTTATGACCACACGATTACTTGACCTTTGTTACAGGCGGGTCCACCCTGGTGGGTACCCGCTGGGGATCTATGATTTTCGGGTGTGCCGGAAGGGCACTCGAGTGTGACATTGTGGCGGAGCATCAGAGACTCTGATTGTCTCCGCTTGATACTAATTGAGCCTATTGGATTTGGGTGTGTGATCTGAGTGGGTCGACGTGCCCTATACGCACTACCACCACGCGGGATAATGGTTATGGGACCCTCTACGAAGTACGTTTCTCCGAAAGCTCGTCTGACGTCATGATTCACCGTGCGGGCTGATTGTCGGGATTGGGCTGGATACTTCACTGACGAGTTCAGTGTCGCGCCTGCACCCCGGCCAGTCTCGCAACGCGCAGGGTGCCCAGGGCGATGGCTCGAGACCTCTGGGTGCATAGGTTAGGCCGGCGTGCTGACCTCTCTGCCGAGCCTAGGTAGAGCGCTGCTTTGTGTTGATCTTCCGAGGACGGGCATTACCCAGCAAGTGTGTCCGGCCAGAGTTGATCGAGCGTGTTGGGTAACAGTAGTGCACCCCTGCAGGGATGAATCTTCTATCGATAGCCGGTCCTACGGTAAAGGACGCTCAGTTTGTGTATCCCGATCTACTACTTAAACTGGATACTTGTTACTTAATTGAAGCTTCGGGATCGCTTTCTCGCTTGGGAGTCGAGGAAGGATCTTTAAGCTGTACTTCAACATGTTTGCTAAATAAAATGTTATTCTACTCTCTTCTACTGCTACAAGATGATGGCCTTGTGAAGATGTTTGAAGATGCTAGTCTTCGATAGGACTAGGCCTTCTCTCTATTCTGGCATTTCTGCAGCCCAGTCCACATATACAGCCTTTCTCCATTGATAATGTTGCATATGTAGTATATATCCTTGCTTGCTGAGTACTTCGGATGAGTACTCACGGTTGCTTTACTTTCTCTTTTCCCCATATACCCCACATTGATGATACATCAGACGATGGAGTCCTGGAGCCAGATGCCACCACCGGAGCTTACTACCAGGAGGGTCCAGAGGGTACTTACTACTGGATCGAGCCAGATGACCAGGAGTAGGATCGGAGGCTCCCAGGCAGGAGGCCAACGCCTTTCGATCTAGTGTTGCTGTTTGTGCTAGCCTTCTTAAGGCAAAACTTGTCTAACTATGTCTGTACTCAGATAATATTTGTATGACTGACTTATGTATTCGGATCTTCGGATCCCTGGTCTGTAATATTGTGGACCTCCGTTTAAATTGTGTTAGAGTTGTGTTGTGTTATCTTCCCGTGAGTCCCTGTGCTTGATCATACACGTTTGCGTGTATGATTAGTGTACGATTGAGCCAGGGGCGCCACAAGTTGGTATCAGAGCCGACTGCCTGTAGGAAGCCCCCTTCCAATTCCTTGGCCGAAGTTGAGTCTAGAAACGGAAAAACTAATTTACTAATTTGGCTGTGTGGCTTACGGGCCCACGTCGCCAACTGGGTGGTATTAGGATCTTTTATTCCTCGTCTATACTCTGGGACTCTGATCTCTCTTCTACTCGGGTTAAATAAATTTTACTAACGCCGACATTTAGGATCTCGTAAATCCCATCTACCCGGAGAGCTGGATATCTGTGCGATTTCCCTGTCATTGATCTGATTAGTCTGATAATCATTTTCCTTTCCATTGTTTTGTTTAACCTTTCTCTCCGAGTTGTGTTAAACTTCTCATTGTCATTTGACAAATCTGAATTTCCTCTGTTTCAGATGGACCGTTTGTTTTCACTGCGTCCTACGACACAGCTTGTGCTTCGCACTTGGGCTCATAATACCCCTGGGTTTCCAGCTGTCCTGATCGCTCTCATGACCAGACTTGGCTACCGTTGGTACCCTGAGTACATGGTCTATGAGGTTTACCGCGAGTTCAACCAGGAACAGTACTATGCTGAAGTTCGGATTTATGATCAGCAGAACAACTCAGACACCGAGCTACACCTTTTTCACGGATTAGGCGTGACGATTGAGATGGCAGTCCATGATGCCGCCTACTCTGCTGTCGTACGTCTCCGAGGGGAGCACAATGCTAACTTGGATGATACTGTGTTTCGGTACATTCTGTATGCACCTGTTGGAGATGCTACTGGGTACTACACAGCTATCTGTGCCCCGTACGAGTCTCGACGCTACGACCCGCAGGTTCTGATTCAGTGCACTCAGGCTCTGGATCGCACTGTTCAGGCTCTTGCCGTCGAGTTGTTCGCCACTCGAGCACGCTACTACGAGGCTATGACACAGTTGCTACCAGCTGTTCGTGTAGGGATACATCCGGAGTATATTCTTTACCCACGCAGGACCGAGATGCCGCCAGGTATTGATTGGCTTGCGGTGGGAGGTCACACGCCTGCACGTGGACCTCTTCTTACAGCTCGAGACCAGATTCTGCATCAGAGTGCACATGGAGCGCAGGATCCTTCCGCGACGAATATTCGTCGTCAGCACTTGCAGTTACCCCGTTTCGGTGGTTTTCTCCGACGTTGATGTAGCCTTTGCTATGTCTCGTTGTGTACTTCCTTACCGCGTGCCTGCGCGCCGCCTAGTATGTCTAGCTTTTGAATTTGCGTCGTTATGCTGTCCGCATGTACCCGACTCTGTGTATGGATCTGTATGTCTTAATCGACTACTGTTATGTATCTGTTACACTACTTAATTTGTTGTCGAGTTACATCATGTTTGACACTAAACGCTCGCAGTTGCTTTTACTAAACTACCCCCTGTTGATACTTAGCAGGATGGTTAGACCAGGTGGTCGTGGTCGTGGTCGTGCCCCTGAACGCCCACCACCGCCAGACTATATGGAGGCTATGATGCAACAATTTGAGCTCAACCGCCAGTTCATGGTTGGAATCATGGCTTAGTTTCCGCATCAGAACAACCAGAACCAAAACCCAGCTTCAATAACTTTGACAAAGTTTACGCGACTCAACTCAACGCAGTTCCGCAATTCTGACAAGCCACTGGATGCCGATGACTGGCTCCGCGACATCACTCACGAGATGGAGTCAGCTAATGTCGCCCCTGCCAACTACGTCAACTTCGCGGCCTTTTTCTTAAAGGGACCCGCTGCTCAATGGTGGGACACACACAAGCGTACTCTGCCAGTTGGAACAGTCATCACCTGGTATGAGTTCCAGGCTGCTTTCCGTACACGTTACATCCCTCAAGCAATTATGGAACGCATGAAGACCCAGTTCCGTAACCTCACTCAGGGCAATAAGACCGTCGAAGCTTATCAGCGGGAATTTCTAGACCTCTCCCGCTATGCTGAAGAAGACATCGCCACAGATGCACGCAGACAAGAGAAGTTCCGTAATGGACTACACCCCGACCTCAAACTTGCACTAGCTACTCAAGACTTCAATGACTTTTCAACTCTGACGAACAAGGCTATTCTTGTTGAAACCGCTCAGATGGAATACAAGGACTCGCAGAAGCGCTATCATGATGCTGGCTCATCTTCGGGCTCAGCATCGAAGCGTCGAGTTTGGATTCCCAACAATGCATTCCGTTCCAATACCTCTGCGCCAAAGAACAACTATGCTTCACCACGTCTGCCTCCTCCACCACCGAGGCAGCCCAAAACTCAAGCTATTCAAAACAATGCTCCTCTTCGCCCTGAAGATGGCCTATGCTTCAAGTGCCGCAAACCAGGACACCAGGCTAAAGACTGCCGCCAGAATCAGAATCAGTTAGCCTTTCCCCGTACTGGCCGTGGCAATGGTCGTGGCAACAACCAGACCCGCAACTATAATACTGGGTCTGCTGCACATGGTCGTGGACACGCCTACAACATTGACATTGAAGAAGTCTAGGATCAACCTGCTACTGTGATGGGTACCCTTCTTGTTAACTCAGTACCTGCTTCTGTTTTATTTGATTCAGGAGCATCACATTCATTCATCTCTGGAAAATTTGCATTGATGCATGGCATTCGATACGAGAAAATGCATACTCCGTTAGTCATTAAAACTCCCGGAGGTCACTGTCATGCTGACGTAATAGCACCTGACGTTACCGTCGAAATTAAAGGGTTGGAATTCCTTGCATCGCCCATCGTCCTGAAATCTTCCACCATAGACCTCATACTTGGAATGGATTGGTTGAAAGCTCACATTGCTTCGATCAATTGTGCCACTAAAGTCGTCCAACTTCTTCACCCCACCGATGAGATAGTGAACTATACCGCCCGCATTACTCGGGATGCTGAAGCTCAGATATATGCTCTGAATGCTTTGAACGCCTCGCCTCTGGAAGGAATCGAGAACGTCCCTGTCGTTCGAGATTTTCCAGACGTCTTTCCAGAAGAACTTCCAGGAATACCCCCGGCTAGAGCTGTCGAGTTCGTCATCGACTTGAAGCCTGGCATCGTCCCTATTGCCAAGCGACCTTATAAGATGCCTCCGCATCACCTACTCGAGCTTAAGGAAGAAATCGACAAGTCACTTAAGAGTGGTTTCATCCGCCCCAGTTCCTCTGCTTGGGGAGCACCTTCACTCTTCGTTAAGAAGAAGGATGGAACTAACCGTTTGGTTCAGGATTATCGGCCCATTAACCAAGCCACAATCCAGAATAAATACCCACTGCCCCGGATCAATGATCTTTATGATCAACTCGCAGGATCATCGGTGTTCTCTAAACTCGACCTGAGGTTGGGTTATCACCAGATCCGTGTCCGTGAAGAGGATATCCCCAAGACTGCATTCGTCACTCGTTATGGCTCCTATGAATACACCGTCATGTCATTTGGCCTAACGAATGCCCCAGCTACGTTCTCCCGTCTGATGAATTATATATTCATGGATTACCTCGACAAATTCGTCGTGGTTTATTTGGATGATATCCTGGTTTATTCTAAGAATAAAGAACAACATGCTGAACACCTCCGTTTGGTACTAGAAAGGCTCCGAGAACACCAGTTGTATGCCAAGTATTCCAAATGCGAATTCTGGTTTTCTGAAGTAACTTACCTTGGACATGTGATTTCCAAGGATGGAATTGCTGTTAACCCCGAACGAGTTCAGGCTATTCTTGACTGGACTCCCCCGAAGAATGTTAAGCAAGTCAGAAGTTTTCTCGGACTTGCTAGTTATTGCCGTCGATTCGTTGAGAACTTTTCGAAGATTGCAAAACCATTGACGAATCTGCTTCACAAAGGTGTTAAATTTGAGTGGACAGAAAAATGTCAAGAAAGCTTTCAGACACTAAAAGACAAATTGACATCTGCCCCAGTATTAGCACCCCCGGATTCCCAAAAGGATTTTGTGATATACTGCGATGCCTCCCGTCAAGGATTAGGCTGTGTCCTAATGCAAGAACGCAAGGTGATTGCTTATGCCTCCCGACAATTGCGTCCTCACGAAGAAAATTACCCAGTCCACGATCTCGAACTTTCTGCGGTTATTTATGCCCTGAAGCTATGGCGACATTACCTTCTCGGTAACCGTTGTGAGATATATACGGATCATCAAAGTTTGAAGTATTTGTATACTCAACCGGATCTGAACCTTCGTCAACAAAGATGGCTCGAGACAATAGCCGATTATGATATGAATATCTCATACACCCCTGGCAAGGCAAATGTAATGGCCGATGCTTTGAGCCGCAAGGCTTATTGCAGCAACCATATGGTTCAGGAATCACAACCTCTTCTTTATGAAGAGTTTCGTAAATTGAACCTCCACATTGTTCCACAGGGTTATCTCAATACCCTCGTTGTCGAACCAGATTTAGAACACAGCATCAAAACTATGCAACGGTATGACTCTGAAGTTGAAAGGATCAAGCGATACCTTGAAAAAGGAAAACCGTCGGAGTTCCATCTTGATAATGATGGGATCCTATTTTTCCAACACCGTCTCTTCGTACCTAAGTTCAAAGATGAGAGGGAACACGTTATGATGGAAGCTCATGACACTCCTCTGTCAATTCATCCTGGTAGCACAAAGATGTACCATGACATTTGTCAGAGATACTGGTGGCCTAGTATGAAGCGAGATATTGCTCGTTATGTTTCTGAGTGTGACGTTTGCCGCCGCGTTAAAGCTCAACATCAAAGGCCCGCAGGAACTCTACAACCCCTTGCAATTCCTGAATGGTAATGGGACAAGGTCCAAATGGATTTCATTACTGGTTTTCCCAAATCCCAGAAGGGTAATGATGCTATATTTGTCATCATTGACCGATTCTCCAAGGTTGCTCACTTTCTACCAGTTAAAGAGACAATCACTGCTAGCCAGTTAGCAGACTTGTATGTTTCCCGAATTGTGTCACTCCACGGTGTTCCATTGGAGATCAGTTCTGATCGTGGCAGCCTCTTCACCTCCAGATTCTGGAATAGTTTCCAAGAAGCTATGGGAACACATCTGTCGTTCAGTACCGCTTTTCACCCTAAGTCACAGGGTCAAGTTGAACGAGTTAATCAAGTGCTCGAAGATATGCTTCGAGCTTGCGTCATCTCCTTCGGTAAGAAATGGGAGGAATCTCTCCCGTATGCCGAATTCTCTTACAACAATAGCTATCAGGCTAGTCTGAAGATGGCACCGTTTGAAGTTCTATACGGTCGTAAGTGTCGAACCCCTCTGAATTGGTCAGAAACTGGGGAACGCTCACTCGTCGTACCAGACATTATTCAGCAAGCAGAAGACCAAGTCCGCATTGCCCATGAACATTTGAAAGCTGCTCAGTCTCGTCAGAAAAGCAACTATGACCGAAAGCACCAGGAAATAGTCTATCAACCTGGCGAGCAAGCTTACCTCCGCGTCACTCCGTTGAAAGGCACTCATAGGTTTGGAATCAAAGGCAAGTTAGCTCCTCGCTACATTGGCTTGTTCCGTATTCTTGCCCGTCGTGGAGATGTGGCATATCAATTGCAGTTGCCGCCTAATCTTTCTCAAGTACATGATGTTTTTCATGTATCCCAACTCCGTCGCTACTTCAAGGATCCTATTCGAGCTGTGGATCACGAAGTGCTTGAATTACGGGAAGATCTGTCTTATCCAGAATATCCCATCCGTGTTCTTGATGAAACTGAACGTCGGACTCGTCAAAAGTCAATCAAATTCCTCAAGGTTCAGTGGTCAAATCATTCTGAAGATGAGGCCACTTGGGAACGCGAGGATCGTCTTCGTGAAGAATACCCCTCTTTCTTTCAGTCTTCCTCTTAATTCTCGGGACGAGAATTCTTAATAGATGAGGAGAGTTGTAACACCCCCGGTGATTAGCAACAGTAATCACTTTTGATAATGACATGTCAGCGAGATTAATAGTGCATAATCATCATTTGCATCATATTGCATTTCAACTCCTAAGTCAAATTCAAATTTAAAAGAAAGTGAAATATAAAAGTTGTCCAACATAAAAACTAAAATGTTCGATAAATAACAAATATTGCAGAGGCTAGTCTAAAATTGTAACCAACAAATAATAAAATAATTAGGTGGCACTAACATAATTAAAACAGCTAGGATTAATGCATATTATTTATTATAAAAATTATGTGAACTCAAGTTGACTCCAAACTAATTTTTGGTAGTGCTAGGTAATACCTAGTATTTGTTGGAGCAATTGTTATGTTTTACAAAAACCATTAGGAGGCCTGACTATTTACTAAACTGAGACAAGAGAATAAATAAAAGAAAAAGGGTAAAAGAAAACAGAAAAAGAAGAAAAAGGAAACCCCCCCCTCTCCCCCCCCGGCCCAACTGGGCCAAGGCCCAGCCGGCCGGCCCAGCTCCCGGCCCACCCCCGCGCCTACTTGGCCTCCCCCTGGAGACCCCGAACCCTAACACCCACCCACCCCCTCGCTCACTCCCCCCTCCTTTCCCCCGATCCAGAACCGGATCGGGATCGGCCCCGTCGCCTCGCCCTCGCTCGACACGCCGACCGCGCGCTCGCCCTCGACGCCGCTGGACCGCGCCGCCGCCCGGAGCCCGCGCCACCTCGCCGGTCTGCCTCCTCCGACGCCGTCGCCTCTCCGCCACGCCTCGCCGAATCCCGTCGCCGTCCCCCTCGAGCTCGAGCCCACTGCCCCGTGCCCTACTGCTCGCGGTGAGCTCCGGCCCCGTCGCCCCCCCTCTCCCCTCGCTCGCGCGCGCCTCGCAACGCCTCTACCACCGGCTGCGCTCGCCCCGCTCCGCGCTCGTCGCCGCGCTCCGCCCGCTGCTCGCGCTCCGCGCCCCAGCCACTCCTCCCGCCGGCTTGCGCAGCCCCGCACCCGCGCGCGCGCCCGCCTGCCGCTCCTCCCGCTCGCCCCTGCTGCTGTTGCCGCGCCGCGCAACGGCCGAGCCCCGTCGCCAGCGCCTCGCCCGCGCCCGCTCCGGCCCCCGCCTTGCCTCTGCGCGCCCTGCACCGCGCGCCGCCGCCCGCCTCCGGCCCCGCTTGCGCTCGCCTGCGCCGGCGCCCGGCACCCAGCGCCCGCCGCGCCCTGCGCCCGCTATAGCCCAGGGCCACTAACGGCCGGCCCCCAACCCCCAGGGCCTATGACAAAGGGGGCCCACCCCCAAAATCGTTTTTATAAAAATAAATAAAATAAAAATAAAAATAATTAAAATAATTAATTAATTAATTAGTTAATTAATCCTGATTAGGTTAATCTAATTAACTAGTTAGTGTTAATTAAACAGTAATTTAATTAGTTAATCCTAATTAGCCTAACAGTCTATGACAGGTGGGACCCACCCTGTCAGGACGCCCGCTGACATCAGCTTGATGTCATGCTGATGTCATCACAGCACTGTTTCGGATAATGTTGATTAAATAATTAAATAAATTCCAGAAATTAATAAAAACTTTAGAAAATCATATTAAATAAACCGTAACTCCGATGAAAATATTTTATACATGAAACTTGCTTAGAACGACGATACGAACCCGAATACGCCCTCCGTATTCCCGTCAGACGCCCGCAGCTATAAGAACGTTGAACTTTTAGACCGATTTCAGTAAATAAATAGTGCCCAACTTTAATTAAATAAATCCAAATAAATTCCTAAATTAACTAAATCATTTAATTAGGCAGTAGAACACCCCGGCATATCATTTAGGCATGTCATACATGTAGTTTGCATTATTGCCGTGAATTTATTGTTTCTCTCCCCCTCCTTCTCTCTCTCGATAGACGCCGAGACCGACGACGCTGCACCCGGATACGACTACTCTACCGACGAGCAGCCCGCTGACGACCTTCCTCTCTTGCCAGAGCAACCAGGCAAGCCCCCCCCTTGAGCATTCCAGATATCGCCCATTCTATTCTCCTGCTTGCATTAGATTTTGCTACTGTTAATGTATGCTCCTATTCTGATGCATAGCCTGCTGTTGTAACCTGTTCATTGCTACCTTACCTGCCTATGATAAACTGTTTAGTTTAGGTTGGAGTGAACCATCAGTGACCCCACCACCTTTCCTTTGTTGCCCCTGCTTGATCATCGACGACTCGATCAACGTGATCGTCGACCAGAGACCGACACCTCACTTCACACCCCTTAGTTGTACGACTCTGCGTAGTAACTATCGAGTGTCGAGGGTGATACCTCGTAACGCACTCCCGATGAATACTCTGCAGTGTAGCTGTTCGGTCGTGGTCATCGAGGGTGATTCCTCCTTCTCCACTTCCGATACGACTCTGTCGTGCAACCCTCAGTGTGAACCTCGAGGGTGATACCTCATACGTTCGCCCTGATGATTTCGTCGAGTGGAATCCGCCGAGGGTGATTCCTCGGGTTTCCCCCTTGATGTTATGACCACACGATTACTTGACCTCTGTTACAGGCGGGTCCACCCTGGTGGGTACCCGCTGGGGATCTATGATTTTCGGGTGTGCCGGAAGGGCACTCGAGTGTGACATTGTGGCGGAGCATCAGAGACTCTGATTGTCTCCGCTTGATACTAATTGAGCCTATTGGATTTGGGTGTGTGATCTGAGTGGGTCGACGTGCCCTATACGCACTACCACCACGCGGGATAATGGTTATGGGACCCTCTGCGAAGTACGTTTCTCCGAAAGCTCGTCTGACGTCACGATTCACCGTGCGGGCTGATTGTCGGGATTGGGCTGGATACTTCACTGACGAGTTCAGTGTCGCGCCTGCACCTCGGCCAGTCTCGCAACGCGCAGGGTGCCCAGGGCGATGGCCCGAGACCTCTGGGTGCATAGGTTAGTCCGGCGTGCTGACCTCTCTGCCGAGCCTAGGTAGAGCGCTGCTTTGTGTTGATCTTCCGAGGACGGGCATTACCCAGCAAGTGTGTCCGGCCAGAGTTGATCGAGCGTGTTGGGTAACAGTAGTGCACCCCTGCAGGGATGAATCTTCTATCGATAGCCGGTCCTACGGTAAAGGACGCTTAGTTTGTGTATCCCGATCTACTACTTAAACTGGATACTTGTTACTTAATTGAAGCTTCGGGATCGCTTTCTCGCTTGGGAGTCGAGGAAGGATCTTTAAGCTGTACTTCAACATGTTTGCTAAATAAAATGTTATTCTACTCTCTTCTACTGCTACAAGATGATGGCCTTGTGAAGATGTTTGAAGATGCTAGTCTTCGATAGGACTAGGCCTTCTCTCTATTCTGGCATTTCTGCAGCCCAGTCCACATATACAGCCTTTCTCCATTGATAATGTTGCATATGTAGTATAGATCCTTGCTTGCTGAGTACTTCGGATGAGTACTCACGGTTGCTTTACTTTCTCTTTTCCCCATATACCCCACATTGATGATACATCAGACGATGGAGTCCTGGAGCCAGATGCCACCACCGGAGCTTACTACCAGGAGGGTCCAGAGGGTACTTACTACTGGATCGAGCCAGATGACCAGGAGTAGGATCGGAGGCTCCCAGGCAGGAGGCCAACGCCTTTCGATCTAGTGTTGCTGTTTGTGCTAGCCTTCTTAAGGCAAAACTTGTCTAACTATGTCTGTACTCAGATAATATTTGTATGACTGACTTATGTATTCGGATCTTTGGATCCCTGGTCTGTAATATTGTGGACCTCCGTTTAAATTGTGTTAGAGTTGTGTTGTGATATCTTCCCGTGAGTCCCTGTGCTTGATCGTACACGTTTGCGTGTATGATTAGTGTACGATTGAGCCGGGGGCGCCACAACAAATATCCACTTTTAGGTACTGTTGTAAACTCATTCCAATTTTATATTTGCATTATATCTACTATATTCTAACTTCACCATGGCTCATACCCCTAATACTACCCATAGATACATCAAAATAAGCAAACAACACAATGAAAACAGAATCTGTCAAAAACAAAACAGTCTGTAAAGACCCGAATTAAAGTCATACTTATGTAACTCCAGAAATTCTGAAAATTCAGGAAAACGTTGGAAATATATACATAAATCTTGTGTAAAAACTACAGAATTTTTGCACGTTCCAGAAAATTTTAAGAATTCTTCTATTGGACGCAAAAGTTTCTATTTTTTCTCAGAATCAAATCAACAATCTTCCAAATCATCCCAAAGGTCTTACTTGGCTCAAACACTAATTAAAACATTAAAACTCAATCATAACAGAGGTATAATTGTATATTTATTTAAAAAATAAGCAAAAAACATAAAACATAAAAATAAAATTGGGTTGCCTTCCAATAAGCGCTATTGTTTTACGCCCCTAGCTAGGCATATTGCATAGATCTAGGTATTGTCATCTTTGGTATTCAATCCATAAGTGTCCCTCATAATAGATTCATATGACAACTTAATTTTCTTTCTAGGAAAGTGTTCCATGCCCTTCCTTAATGGAAATTAAAACCTAATCTTTCCTTCTTTCATATCAATAATTGCACCAATCGTTCTAAGGAAAGGTCTACCAAGACTAATGGGCATGTAGGATTGCAAAATATATCAAGCACAATAAAATATATGGGCACATAATTCCTATTTTCAACAATAAGAACATCATTAATTCTTCCCATAGGTTTCTTAAAAGTGGAATCCGCTAAGTGCGAATTTAAAGAACAAACATCAAGTTGACGGAAACCTAGCACATCACATAAAGTTTTTGGAATGGTGGAAACGCTAGCACCCAAATCACACAAAGCATTTCACTCATAATCTTTAATCTTGATCTTAATAGTAGGTTCCCACTCATAATAAAGCTTTCTAGGGATTGTAACTTCTAACTCAAGTTTTTCTTCAAAAGATTTCATCATAGCATCAACGATATGTTTAGTAAAGATTTATTTTGATTATACGCATGAGGTGAATTAAGCATAGATTGTAAGAAGGAAATAAAATCAATCAAAGAACAATTATCATAATTAAAATCCTTGAAATCCAAAAGAGTAGGCTCATCACTAAATAAAGTTTTGACCTCGCCAAACCCACTTTTATCAATTTTTTCAGTAAGATCTTCACCCTCCAAATTATTGGGATGCCTTCTAGATAAAGTTGACTCATCTCCAGTCCCTTCGTTATCAAGTTTTATATTAGCAAACAAAGATTCAATAGGAGTCACACCAATCACTTTAAGATCTTCATCATGATTATTGCAAAAACTAGAAGAACTTACTTTTTCTAGCCATTCTCTCGTAGATCGCATCCTAGCGGTTCTCTCCCAACTTTCATTAATAGAAATTTGAATAGATTTCAGAGAATCATTAATATCAAGCTTGGGTGGCATAGATCTAATCTTAAAATAATCGATCTCATGAGAAATTCTGTCAACTTTTCTAGCCAAATCATCAATCTTGAGCAATTTTTCTTCTACCATAACATTGAAAATCTTTTGGGAGTTAATAAAATCTTTAATATTGTTCTAAAGATCAGAGGGTATCTTATTATAATTTCCATAAGAATTGTTGTAGGAATTACCATAATTATTAGAGGAATTACTAGGAAACGGCCTAGGATTAAAATTGCCTCTATATGCGTTATTACCAAAGTTGTTCCTACCAACAAAATTCACATCTATAGATTCATTATTATTATCAATCAAAGTAGACAAAGGCATATCATTAGGATCAATAGGATCATTCTTGCTAGCAATCAATTTCATAAGTTCATCCATCTTTCCATTCAAAGTATTAATTTCTTCAATAGCATGCACTTTTTTACTAGTAGAAGATCTTTCGGTATGACATTGAGAGTAATTTGCCATAATATTATTGTCAGTGTCAAAACCGGTAGACCTCGGGGTAGGGGGTCCCGAGCTATGGATCTGGGATCGATGGGGAACAAGGGACGACGAACACAGTGTTTACCCAGGTTTGGGCCCTCTCGAAGAGGTAATACCCTACGTCCTGCTTGATTGTATTGGATATATTGTATGGTTTTACAGAGTAGATCTACCTCGAGATCAGTATGAGCTAAACCCTAAGGAGATGAGGTGATGAATGTAGCTCTAGCCCTAAAGACTACAACCCTCGGTTTATATAGACACTGGTAAGGTTAGGGTTACCGAAGATAGATTACAATAAGGGATTAAAGAGATCATGCGCCTTCTTGACTTGGAGGGCATACCACGACTTCATAGATCTCCTGCCACTATACGGCTCCACCAGTCCAGCCCATACTCAATGGGCCGTCGCCCCGAGGACCCCTTAGTCCATAACTCCCTTAGTAGCCCCCGAACTTGCCTCCAACGCCAAGACTTGTATCCGGCATCCGCTCACCCAATCAGTATTCGGCTTGCGAGGCGAGTTCTTCAATATGTTTTGCCCATGTTCGGAACCAAGTGATGTCCGGAATCTAAAAGGGCAATTATACTTAACGACGAAGGCAATGAAAAAAAACTACTCAAGTGTAAATAGTGCCTTCATCTGACAACCTTTTCTCTTTCAATGAAGAGTCGCCTCCGGCCATAACACCGAGCAGTTACTATTTCTTGAAGCACGGCTCGAGGCCGACATCATGTTTGGCACGTCCCCTCGAGGTGGAGATCGTGTCCCGCCTTTCGGGGGATATGGTTAATGATTTTGATTCCCTTCCCCGCACATAACGTTGCGGGTATATCGGGAAGTGGAGAAGCCAACGGCGTGAAAAAAGGAACCCATGGCCTGTCAACAGTCTATAAAGGGGGAGCCACTATAGTCAGCATCCCACGCCTTCCTCCACCCTCCGCTCACGCAGATCCTCAGAGCTCCAGCGCCCCCTTTCTCTGCTTCCACAGCAAATCCCGTCCTGTCTCCTTCGACCATGGCCGGCTCCGGTGCCAACGGGAAGTGGGAAGCCTCCACCGTCACCGATGACGACATTGTGCGGCTGAAGCAGGCTGGCTATCTGTCGGCTGATATTGCTCATCGGGCCCCCGAAGAGGGCTAGATCATCCCTACGCCCCAGCCGGGCGAAAGGGTTGTATTTCTCCCCCATTTCCTTAGGGGGCTAGGATTTCCCCTGCACCGCTTTGTGCGGGGGATGATGTTCTTCTACGGGCTAGATTTTCATGATCTAGCCCCCAACTCCCTTCTCCACATCTCGTGTTTTATTATCTTCTGCGAAGCCTTCCTCCGAGTCCGGCCACACTTCGGCCTGTGGCTAAAGGTGTTCAACATCAAGCCCAAGGTAGTTGGCGGCGAGCAGGCAAACTGTGGCGGGGCCATGATCAGTAAGCTGATGCGGGTCCAGTGGCCAAAGGGCCACTTTGTCGATACCGTCAGAATGTGGCAAAAAGAATGGTTCTATATCACCGAGCCGTGGGGAGCCGGCTGGGCGGCAGCTCCCGCATTCAGATCCGGACCCCCCCCCCACCAGGCTAGCCTCATGGATCAACAAGAGCCCGGACTGGGGATCCGCTGATGATTTGAAGGCACTGCAGAAGCGCGTTGTCAGCGTCATGGAGACTGGCACGAAGCTGGTCGACGTGATTCAAGTCATGCTCCATCGTCGATTCCTCCCCTGCCAGGAGAGGGCCAAGCCAGTGTGGGAGTATGACCCCGATGATCCAGCCACCCTGCAACACCTTTTCAGCATGACCCACAAGAAAGTGTGGAGTCTGCTATTCAAGCCACAGAAGGAGTGGCCGGTCGAGGGGGAGGACATCGACATCGACGCCGCGAACCCTCTAAGGAAGGTAAGCGGCACTTGTCTTATCATAAATCCGAATATTAGCACCACACGATTTGATCCGAACCTCTTTATGGGGATTTTGCAGGGCTGGCTTGCCAAGGGCGAGAAGATCAGCGGCCCCACGTTGCTGCCAGAGGGGCCCCGATTCGAGCAGCTAGAGAAGCTGTTTGTCATGGTGCCTTATAAGGCGCCTGACAAGAAGAACAAGAGGACGGAGGTGCCGGATGCCCGAGAGGGCCTCCGTCGCAAAGCCCGCCCGGACAGCAGATCCGAAGACACCGCGGCCCAGTCCGCACAGGAGGGGGACGAGAACGAGGAGGAAAACGCCTCCTCGCACTCTAAGAAGAGGGCGGCGTCCAGTGACGTTGAGGAGGTTCATCCTCCTCAGGCCCGGAAGAGACAGTGCCGACCCAAGCTGGTCCTGTCTGACAGCTCGGACTCTGACAAGGAGTCCGAAGCGTCTGAAAAGGTTCCGGATAAGGAACCCAGGGTCAAGCCCCAAGCGGCCAGGTACATATTGCGACATTTTCAATTTCTTTATCCTTTTAGTAGTCCCTAGCGGAACGTAGATTGATTGTTTTTCTGATGGTACAACCCTCCGCGTGGCCACCTTGCCGAGGAGACCTCTTCGGGGACGTCCCTGCCCGCCGAGCTGGCGGACAAAGGCTCACGCTCGGCGCCTCCTCCAATCCCTGAAGAAGCTGGGGAGATGGTGTCACGAAAGACCCTCCTCCTCCGAACACAGGGGAGGAGGTTGATGCCACCATGGCCGAGGCCGACTCCTCGGTCATTAAAGACCAGGGGGATGCAACCCTCCTAGCTACCACGGGGAGGGAGTCCGGACCATCCGAACCCCCTCAGCCGTCGGCTCCCGAGCCCCCAAGGCCCTCGATGGCACAGGCTCCCCCTTCCGATGGAGAAGGGGTCGGGGAGCCAACACCAGTGCCGAACACCTCCAAATGGGCGGAAGCTGGCTGGCCGGATGCGCTGGAGGAGTTGGTGAACAACTCCGCCATCGTTGATGGGCACCGCACTCTTATGAGTGCAGTCATGCAAGGTTTTCGATCCGTCCAATCCGGACTGAATGATGCTGTCCAAGGCCTTCTAACAGGCTTTGAGTTAAGTCAAGTAATGCTCCTTTCTCATAGAGTGGTTGTAATCTTTAGTTTGGGTAGGCCGTGTACATAGCAGCCCCTGGGACTCTGCAAGGACTTTGGAGAAGCCTACAGAGGATCAAATTCGGTAGGCCGAGTAATAATCTCGACATTTCTTTTGCTGACGCAGGCATCTTCCGTGGCCGCGGCTGCTAATGCCGCGGCACTGGAGGAAATGGATCAGAAGCTCAAGCTTTCCGATAAAGAGTTTGACCTTGTCAACAAACGGCTTGACGAGGCACAAGGTAAGCCCTTTGATAAGATGTGTATTTGCTTGATGCCGGATATTGACGATCCGGACTGTATGCTAATCCTTTATCGTGATGATCCTGCAGATGCTGCCGCTGAGGTCGAGGGCTTGAGGGAGGCCCTGAAGAAAGCCGAGGCAGAGGCGGCCGCAAAGAAAACAGCCGCTGATGAGGCGGTGGCCGAGCTCGAGAAGGCAAAGTTCGCTGCTGATCAACATGAGGCTCGAGTGACTGAAGTCCAAGTGGAGCTCCAGGATGCCGCCAAGAAGCTAGAGGCCCTTGAGAAGGAGCAGGAGGAGCGATCCTCCTGGCTATCCAAGGTGGAGAAGGAGCTCCAAGAGGCAAGGAACGAATCGCGAGGTGTCCGGGAGGAGCTCCGCCAAGTCGGGCAAATTGCAAATGGTAAGAAATACTTATGACAGAGTGTGTTCGGAGGCAACAGGTTCGCCCTGCTGACGTGGGTCTGGCGCTCCGCAGGCGTCTTCACAGAACTTCTGAAGAATGTGGCGGCTGCGGCGAAGCACTATGCTACACTCGAGGAGGACTCTATGCAGCGGCTCTTCTGGTCACAGTTTCCAGATTCCGAGCATCCTCCCCTCCTCAGCGATCAAATGAAGCAGCTGATGGAGATGCATCGGATGTCCGAGCTGGCCGTGAAGGACCTCTGTGTCAGTCTGTGGCCTGTTGAGCCCATTTCGGACACCTACTTTGGCCTTGTGCAGAAGCTGCGGGAGGCGCCGCTCCGGATTGATGCCATGAAGCGCTCAGTGTGCCTTGAGGGGGCGAGGCTTGCGTTTGCGAAGACCATGGTGCATTGGCCGAAGATTAATCCAATGGACATGGACACTGGTCCTCCGCCCAAGGGAAAGGAGCATCGCCGCCCTGAGCAGTACTTTGCACAGGTAATGAATGGCGCGCGGGCGATAGAGGGCCAGTGTTCAAAAGATGTAATGCTTTAGTGATTGTATTAAGTTTGTACCAAGTTGACCTTATGCTTTATAATACATCTGCCCGACTTGTTTTATATTGTAATGATTTTAATTTTGACTCCTATTCGGTCGTATGTTTAATCTGAAAGCTACCAGTCGTCGGCTTCAGTCCCCAAGTGAATGTCGTGAGGGGTATTTAGTCTCCGTGCTGTTACCCTTAGCCAATGTCTTGGTACCCGGAGGTGGTAGCGCGTGAGCAAAACTAGGCAATCAGACTATTCGGTTTTACTGCTTTCACTTAGCCTTAGGAGCTTGACGGTGGGGGCTAAGAACTAGCCCCGGTGTATTGTGATGTACTTGGGGGTCAACGCCTACCCTTCCAGTCACATGGTTTGTGTTAGGACGAACCCTACGTGTGACACGGCAAAATCGCCAACGATTTTTGGAGTCAAACCTCGTCATTGGGTCGCCGACCAGTTCGCGCTTACTATGACGGTCAGTTTTCGGATTTCTCCTCCTGAGGTACTTGACCGGGCAAGCCAGAAGTACAATCACAGGGGTTCTCCCTTTGCCCTCTTAGCCGAACGTGCAAAACATAAGGGGCAAGCACAAGAGCCGGGCAACCCAACTATTGACCCAAGACATAGTTCGGAACTGATGCATATAGTGCAATATCCGAGATGCCGAACACCCAGCGGAAGGCGGTGCCGGACTTTAAGATATGGAGCTGATTTGTAAATCGAACTCTTGGTTAGTTAATATATTTTCATGCCCGGCTGTTCTAAGAGCGAGTGGAGAATCAGAACGGAGATAGAAAGTCGCAAGATGCGGATATCCGAACACCATAGAGGGCATTTTTATTGTTTCTCGTAAGCTCAAGTCGTCTAACCGTACAATACGAACTGCCAAGGCGTTATTCAAAATAAAAGAGTTTTACAGAGTAAAGGTTTACGCAGGGCCTTGATGCGTGAGTTGAAGCCTTCACTTTGCCCTGCTGCACGCCTGCACCTTTGCTTCTGGGAGGTGGGGGTTGGGACCTTCGATGAGACCTTGAGGGGTGAGGATCCTGCCGATGTAGCTTTATGCTTGGGGTGTTTCCGGAATTGGCCCCCGGGTCGTCCGAAGACGAGGTAGTTCTGAAGTTTCTTTTAGCCGAACATATACTTCAGATTTGTTGATATATGCCTCATGGTAGCCCATGGTATTTTGAGTGCGAAATTGTGCTGACGAGGCACGTGGAGCGCGAAGAATGTGGGCGTGCTGTGGGGCGCGCATCCCTATTTGCGGCGAACACATGCAGGTTCCCATGACGGGGAACGGGTTCGAACCCGTTTACTATTGTCGCTGGCCTTTACAGCGGGTCGGCATCCGGGCCTGTATGGGCCGGTTTGGTCTTCGGCCGCTAGGGCCGCAGTGTGCTCTTCGGTTCGAAGTGAGTTTTCTGTGTTGTCGTTGATAGTTATGACGCCCGAAGGACCAAGCATCTTCAACTTTAGGTACGCGTAATGCGGAACGACATTGAATTTGGCGAACGCTGTTCGGCCGAGGAGGGCGTGATAGCCACTGCGAAAAGGTGCAATGTCGAAGATCAAGTCCTCGCTTCGGAAGTTATCCGGAGATCTGAACACTACTTCAAGCATCAAAGTGCCTGTGCAGCGGGCCTCCACTCCCGGAATGACCCCCTTAAAGGTGGTGTTACTGGGTTTAATCCTTGACGGATCGATCCCCATTTTCCTCACTGTATCTTCGTATATCAGATTGAGGCTGCTACCTCCGTCCATGAGGACTCTAGTGAGGTGGAATCCATCGATGATGGGGTCGAGCACTAAGGATGCGGACTCTCCATGGCGTATGCTGGTCGGATGGTCCCTGCGATCGAATGTGATCAGGCAGGCTGACCATGGGTTGAACTTCGGCGCTACTGGCTCGACGAAATACACGTCTCGTAGCGCTCGCTTCCTCTCCTTTGGTATGTGGGTTGCACAGATCATGTTTACCATCTTGACCTCGGAAGGTAAGGGTTTCTGGCCTCCACTATTTGGCCTGCGGGGCTCATCATCGTCCTCGCTTCGTGGGCTTTTGCCCGAGTCTTCGGCTGTGAGTTTGCCGGCATGTTTGATCACCCAACAGTTTCGGTTGGAGTGGTTGGCGGGCTTCTCTGATGTGCCGTGGATTTGACAAGGCATGTCCAGAATTGTGTCCAGTCTGGACGGGCCGTCACGGTTGCCTTTAGGGGATTTCTTTCGGGGTCCGGACTTCTGGTTTCGGAATCCGGCATTTACTGACGTATCCTCGCCCTCACCGTCATTGTGGAGACATTTATTCTTGCTGCGTCGGGGCTTTCCATTTCCATCCTGAACCTCGGAGGTACCGGGTGTGTCGGGGTTGGTGTTTTTGCGAGCGAGCCAACCGTCTTCGCCCGCGCAAAAGCGGGTCATGAGAGAAGTAAGGGCTTCCATAGTTCTTGGTTTTTCCTGGCCGAGCTGCCTTACGAGCCATTCATCCTTGACACTATGCTTGAAGGCGGCCAAGGATTTGGGATCCGGACAGTTGACAATCTGGTTTTTTTTGGTCAGGAATCGGTTCCAAAATTGTCGGGCAGATCCTCCGGGCTGTTGTGTGATGCGATTTAGGTCACCAGCATCCGGAGGCCGGACATAGGTGCCCTGAAAGTTTGCTCGAAAGGCGTCCTCAAGCTCTTCCCAGCAGCCTATAGAGTCTTCGGGAAGGCTGTTCAACCAGTGTCGAGCTGGACCTTTAAGCTTTAGCGGCAAATATTTAATGGCGTGTAGGTCATCTCCTCGCGCCATGTGAATGTGGAGGAGGAAATCCTCTATCCATACGGCTGGATCTGTGGTTCCGTCGTATGATGCGATGTTCACAGGCTTGAAGCCTTCTAGGAATTGGTGTTGCATTACCCTCTCTTTGTAGCACAGGGGGTGTGCGGCACCCCGAACTCGGGCTACATTGCGTCGGAGGTCTTCGGCCCTCCGAATCTGCTGCTGCTCTCGGATTCTATCATTTCGGTTTAGCCGATCGTAGTATCCTTCCGGTAAGCGGGCGGGTCTTCTCTGGGTTCATAGATGGATCTGGTACGGCCTCCTCGAGCGTCTAGGTCATGGTGGAGGTCGTACTCGTAAGTGGGCCGCACTTGATCCTTGCCGTAACGGCGAGGTGGGGCGGCTGGGTGTTCGGCCTCGTCAGCTTCTCTGTCCCCGCCCTCTAGGGGGGCGGTCCGGCTGCTCGGCGCTTGTGTATGCCGGACATGTTGGCTCTACGGCCTCGTCGTCGAACTGCGGCAGTAGTCTTCGCTTGGGATAACTTTTGGTTGGCTGTTCGCGGACATACCCTTCTTCGGCAGCTAGGACTTTAGTCCATCGGTCGTTGAGGGTATCCTGTTCGGCCTTGATTTTGCATATTTGTTTCTTTAGGCTGCGGGCGGTGGCTAAAAGCCTCCGTTTGAACCGTTCATGCTCCAGGGGGCCTTCGGGGATGATGAAATCGTCACCCCCGAGACTGACCTCCTCTTCAGAGAGTGGGAGGTAGTTGCTATCCTCGGAGTCGTCGGGGTTTTCTGGATTGAGCAGGTCCTCCTGCCCCGCGGGGTCATCCTGATGATGTTCGTTGGCTGCGTCTCCGGCGAGGTCATCTGTATTATTTATGGTGCCGTTCTCCGCAGAGTCCATGTTGCTCGCATGGCTTCGACGTGGCTTTGATTGACAGCGCTGTTTTCGGCGTTTGGGCGGCTCATCTCTGGGCTTACCTCGGTCCTGATTAGGAGTGCTATCGCCGTCCTTGGGGGTGTCCACCATGTAAATACCGTAGGTGGATGTGGCCGACCAGCGGCCGGTAATGCGGGGGGGGGGGGCAACATCGGTATTGGTCGTGGCTCCGTCCTCCTCATCCATGTATTCGGCATTCTCCGAATTATAGTCTAGCATATCGGTTAAATCATCGATAGTGGCTACCAAGTGGGTGGTGGGTGGGACGCAAAATTCCCTATGGTACGCCTCGAAGGGTTGATGATTGAAAGCGGAGGGCAGGTCCTCCTGGATGGTCATTTTCTGAATTCGGTCTAGCGCCTCATTTAACATTGCGAGGGTCGCCGAACTCGAGTGCTCCGGGCCAAATTCCGTTGTAACGGGGTGGGGGACAGTCAGTGCCCTGGCCGGTCCTTGGTTTCCGCTGGCCGTACTAAGCTCGGGGTGTGGAGCCGGATCCTTGAAGGGGTCCGAATCGTCACTGGAGGTCAAGGACGGGCTTTGGTCCTTGCGTGTGGCTTCCTCGCCGAGGTTTGAGATCGAGCTGCTTTGGGCCGGGGGTGACCCCTGGCCATTGGCTGCCGCTTTGTCGTAAGGGCTCAAGGCCGGGTGAGCATCGTGAAGGGAAGGTTCGGCCGAGATTGACTCTTGGCTTCTGCCTCCTGATTCTACCTCGAAGTTCGAGGTTAGGTCCTCCGCAGTCATGATGGGTCTGAGCGAAGGCGGAGTCTGGCCTCTACTACTTCTTGAGCTTGCGTTGGTTTTTCCCTTGAAGAGGAAAGGGTGATGCAGCAAAGTAGAGATAAGTATTTCCCTCAGTTAAGAACCAAGGTATCAATCCAGTAGAAGATACAAGCAAGTCCCCAATCTATGCACCTGCACAAATAATCAAACACTTGCACCCAACGCGATAAAGGGGTTGTCAATCCCTTCACGGTCACTTGCAAAGGTGAGATCTGATAGCGATAGATATAAAAGATTACTAAAATGTAAAACAAAATAAAAGTAAATAAATTGCAGCAAGGTATTTTTGGGTTTTTTGGTTTATAGATTTGAAAATATATGATGGAAAATAGACCCGGGGGCCATAGGTTTCACTAGAGGCTTCTCTCTTGAAGGCAAATAATACGGTGGGTGAACAAATTACTGTCGAGCAATTGATAGAAAAGCACAAAGTTATGACGATATCCGAGGCAATGATTATGCATATAGGCATCACGCCCGTGTCAAGTAGACCGAAACAATTCTGCATCTACTACTATTACTCCACACATCGACCACTATCCAACATGCATCTAGAGTATTAAGTTCATAAAGAACGGAGTAACGCCTTAAGTAAGATGACATGATGTAGAGGGATAATCTCAAGCAATATGATGAAAACCCTATCTTTTTACCCTTGATGGCAACAATACAATCCGTGCCTCGCTACCCCTACTTTGTCACTGGGTGAGGACACCGCAAGATTGAACCCAAAACTAAGCACCTCTTCCATTGCAAGAAGAACCAATCTAGTAGGCCAAACCAAATCGATAATTCGAAGAGAAATACAAAGATATCAAATCATGCATATAAGAGTTTAGAGAAGATTCAAATAATATTCATAGATAATCAGATCATAAATCCACAATTCATTGGATCTCGACAAACACACCGCAAAAGAATATTACATTGGGTAGATCTCCAAGAACATCAAGGACAACATGGTATTGAGAATCAAAGAGAGAGAAGAAGCCATCTAGCTACTAGCTATGGACCCGTAGGTCTGAGGTAAACTACTCACGCTTCATCGGAAGGGAAATAGAGTTGATGTAGAAGCCCTCTGTGATCGAATCCCCCTCCGTCAGGATGCCGGAAAAGGCCCCAAGATTGGATCTCACGGGTACAGAAGGTTACGGCAGCGGAAAAGTATTTGGGTGGACGCTTTTGGTCGTTTGGGAATATTTGGGAATTTATAGGCCAAAGATTAGGGTTGAAGGACTCTCGTGGGGCCCACAAGCCAGGGGGCGCCCCCCCTAGGGCACGCCCTGAGGGCTTGTGGAGCCCTCGGGACTCTTCTGACTTCCTCTCCAAGTCTTACGTGTGTCTTCTGGTCCAAGAAAAATCATCGTGAAGTTTTATTCCGTTTGGACTCCATTTGATATTCCTTCTGTGTAAAACTCAAAAACAAGGAAAAAACAAAAACTAGCACTTGGCCCTAGGTTAATAAGTTAGTCCCAAAAATAATATAAAATAGCATATTAATGCATATAAAACATCCAAGACAGATAATGTAATAGCATGGAACAATAAAAAATTATAGATACGTTGGAGACATATCAAGCATCCCCAAGCTTAATTCCTGCTCGTCCTCGAGTAGGTAAATGATAAAAACAGAATTTTTGATGTGGAATGCTACCTACCATATTTATCCATGTAATTTTCTTTATTGTGGCATGAATATTCAGATCCATAAGATTCAAAACAAAAGTTTAATATTGACATAAAAACAATAATACTTCAAGCATACTAATAAAGCAATCATGTGTTCTCAAAATAACATGGCCAAAGAAAGTTATCCCTACAAAATCATATAGTCTGGCTATGCTCCATCTTCATCACACAAAGTATTAAATCAAGCACAACCCCGATGACAAGCCAAGCAATTGTTTCATACTTTTGATGTTCTCAAACTTTTTAAACTTTCACGCAATACATGAGTGTGAGCCATGGATATAACACTATAGGTGGAATAGAATATGGTGGTTGTGGAGAAGACAAAAAGGAGATAGTCTCACATCAACTAGGCGTATCAACGGGCTATGGAGATGCCCATCAATAGATATCAATGTGAGTGAGTAGGGATTGCCATGCAACGGATGAACTAGAGCTATAAGTTTATGAAAGCTCAAAAAGAACTAAGTGGGTGTGCATCCAACTCGCTTGCTCATGAAGACCTAGGGCAATTTGAGGAAGCCCATCATTGGAATATACAAGCCAAATTCTATAATGAAAAATTCCCACTAGTATATGAAAGTGACAACATAGGAGACTCTCTATCATGAAGATCATGGTGCTACTTTGAAGCACAAGTGTGGTAAAAGGATAGTAGCATTGCCCCTTCTCTCTTTTCTCTCATTTTTTTCTTTTTTTTCTCTTCTTTTTTTTTTATCTGGGCTTCTTTGGCCTCTTTTATTTTTTGTAAAGTCTGGAGACTCATCCCAACTTGTGAGGGAATCATAGCTTCCATCATCCTTTCCTCACATGGGACAATGCTCTAATAATTATGATCATCACACTTTTATTTACTTACAACTCGATACTTAGAACAAAAATATGACTCTATATGAATGCCTCCGGCGGTGTATCGGGATGTGCAATGATCAAGAGAGACATGTATGAAAAATATGAACGGTGGCCTTGCCACAAATACTATGTCAACTACATGATCATGCAAAGCAATATGACAATGATGGAGCGTGTCATAATAAAACAGAACGGTGGAAGTTGCATGGCAATATATCTCGGAATGGCTATGGAAATGTCATAATAGGTAGGTATGGTGGCTGTTTTGAGGAAGGGTATATGGTGGGTGTAATGCACCGGCGAAAGTTGCGCGGTACTAGAGAGGCTAGCAATGGTGGAAGGGTGAGAGTGCATATAATCCATGGACTCAACATTAGTCATAAAGAACTCACAAACTTATTGCAAAAGTCTATTGGCTATCGAAACAAAGTACTACACGCATGCTCCTAGGGGGATAGATTGGTAGGAAAAGACCATCGCTCGTCCCCGACCGCCACTCATAAGGAAGACAATCAATAAATAAATCATGCTCCGACTTCATCACATAATGGTTCACCATATGTGCATGCTACGGGAATCACAAACTTTAACACAAGTATTTCTACCAATCCACAATTACTCACTAGCATGACTCTAATATCACCATCTTTATATCTCAAAACAATCATAAGGAATCAAACTTCTCATAGTATTTAATGCTCTTTATATGAAAGTTTCCCACTTGGATGCCCATCATATTAGGACTAAATTCATAACCTATACAAATTACCATGCTATTTAGAGAGACTCTCAAAATAATATAAGTGAAGCAAGAGAGTTCAACAATTTCTATAAAATAAAGCCACCGCCGTGCTCTAAAAAGATATAAGTGAAGCACTTAGAGCAAAATTGCCTAGCTCAAAAGATATAAGTGAAGCACATAGAGTATTCTAATAAATTCCGATTCATGCGTGTCCCTCTCAAAAGGTGTGTACAGCAAGGATGATTGTGGCAAACTAAAAAGCAAAGACTCAAATCATACAAGACGCTCCAAGCAAAACACATATCATGTGGTGAATAAAAATATAGCCTCAAGTAAATTTACCGATAGACGAAGACGAAAGAGGGGATGCCATCCGGGGCATCCCCAAGCTTAGGCTCTTGCCACTCCTTATTCCATAGTCCATCAAATCTTTACCCAAAACTTGAAAACTTCACAGCACAAAACTCAACAGAAAACTCATGAGATCTGTTAGTATAAGAAAATAAATCACCACTTTTTGGTACTATTGTGAACTCATTATTTATTTATATTGGTGTAATATCTACTATATTCCAACTTCTCCATGGTTCATACCCCCGATGCTACCCATAGATTCATTAAAATAAGCAAACAACACATTGAAAACAGAATCTGTCAAAAACAAAATAGTCTACGAATATCTGAATTGTTCTAATACTTATGTAACTCCAAAAATTCTGAAAAATTAGGAAAACAGATAAAATTTGTATATCAATCTTGTGTAAAAAAATTAGAGGTTTTCGACGCTCCAGTGAATTTAAAAAATTCTGTTACTGGATGCAAAAGTTTCTGTTTTTAGCAAGATCAAATCAACTATCGCCGTAAGCCATCCCAAAGGTCTTATTTGGCTCAAACACTAATTAAAACACCAAAACACAATTACTACATAGGTAATAATGTGTATTTATTGAAAAACAGAACCAAAAACATAAAAACATAAAAATAAAATTGGGTTGCCTCCCAACAAGCGCTATTGTTTAACGCCCCTAGCTAGACATAAAACATAGATCTAGGTATTGTCATCTTTGGTATGCAACTCCTCAATTCCACACTTCTAACCCTTAGGAGATTCTTTGGTTTTATCAATAATCAGACTCCTAGGCAAGAAATCAAGAAATTCACTCGTGGCAATTGGTTCCTTAATAATATTAATAAAGCTAGGGTGAACACTTATCATCTTATGATCTTTGTTTCCTTTACTAGAAGATTCACCCTTATTTTTAGGAACATAAATAAACTTAGTAACTTTAGTAGGAGGAAAATTTGGAGTAGTTTTAACAGAGGCAAAAGTGGATCCCAAGTTAGTAATAATATCTTCTAGCTTGCCAATTCTAGTAGAATCTTGATCTATCTTTTCATTAACTATGGGTTCCTTCTCCCTTAGATTCTTTAAAGTAACTCCTACCTTAGATCCATATTGAGTGATATGATTATGAATCTTTTTATCCATGTTTTCAACAAGCTATACGGTAGCAATTTTATTCTCAATAATATCAAGCCTTTGCATCACATGTTCCAAAGTTAGAATTGTTTCATTAACCATGAGTGGTGGTGAGCCTACCAAATCTATCATAGCATTATAAGCATCCAAAGTAGCTCCCAAAAAATTTCCCCCGGTGATGGTATCTAGAACATATCTATTCCAAGGAGTAACACCCACATAAAAATTACGAAGGAGAACGGTAGTAAATTGCTTACGAGTAGATCTATTTTGAGCATTGCAAATTCTATACCAAGCATCTTTTAAATTTTCTCCCTCCTTTTGCTTAAAATTGAGAACCTCACTTTCCGGGGTATTAACAATGGTAGAAGGACTAGCCATGATAGCAGCAAACTGATCTAATGAACGAGCAACCAAAAAGCAAACGGAAAGACGAACGGAAAATGGCGAATAAAAAAGGGCAAATCTTTTTGTATTTTTCTGAAATTCGTTTTAGAAGTGGGGGAGAGGAAAATGAGAGGCAAATGGAAAATAATGTAATGCAAGAGATGAGAGTTTCTGGTGGGTACTTGGTAGGCTTGATGTAGATCTCCCCGGCAACGGCGCCAGAAATTCTTCCTGCTACTTCTTGAGCTTGCGTTGGTTTTTCCCTTGAAGAGGAATGGGTGATGCAGCAAAGTAGAGTTAAGTATTTCCCTCAGTTAAGAACCAAGGTATCAATCCAGTAGGAGATACAAGAAAGTCCCCAATCTATGCACCTGCACAAACAATCAAACACTTGCACCCAACGCGATAAAGGGGTTGTCAATCCCTTCACGGTCACTTGCAAAGGTGAGATCTGATAGAGATAGATATAAAAGATTACTAAAACGTAAAACAAAATAAAACTAAATAAATTGCAGCAATGTATTTTTGGGTTTTTTGGTTTATAGATCTGAAAATATATGATGGAAAATAGACCCGGGGGACATAGGTTTCACAAGAGGCTTCTCTCTTGAAGGCAAATAATACGGTGGGTGAACAAATTACTGTCGAGCAATTGATAGAAAAGCACAAAGTTATGATGATATCCAAGGAAATGATTATGCATATAGGCATCACGTCTGTGTCAAGTAGACCGAAACGATTCTGCATCTACTACTATTACTCCACACATTGACCGCTATCCAGCATGCATCTAGAGTATTAAGTTCATAAAGAATGGAGTAACGCCTTAAGTAAGATGACATAATGTAGAGGGATAAACTCAAGCAATATGATGAAAGCCCCATCTTTTTACCCTTGATGGCAACAATACAATACGTGCCTTGCTACCCCTACTTTGTCACTAGGTGAGGACACCGCAAGATTGAACCCAAAACTAAGCACCTCTCCCATTGCAAGAAGAACCAATCTAGTTGGCCAAACCAAACCGATAATTCGAAGAGAAATACAAAGATATCAAATCATGCATATAAGAATTCAGAGAAGATTCAAATAATATGCATAGATAATCTGATCATAAATCCACAATTCATTGGATCTCGACAAACACACTGCAAAAGAATATTACATCGGATAGATATCCAAGAACATCGAGGACAACATGGTATTGAGAATCAAAGAGAGAGAAGAAGCCATCTAGCTACTAGCTATGGACCCGTAGGTCTGAGGTAAACTACTCACGCTTCATCAGAAGGGCAATAGAGTTGATGTAGAAGCCCTCCGTGATCGAATCCCCCTACGGCAGGATGCCGGAAAAGGCCCCAAGATGGGATCTCACGGGTACAAAAGGTTACAGCGGCGGAAAAGTATTTTGGTGGACGCTTCTGGTCGTTTGGGAATATTTGGGAATTTATAGGCCAAAGATTAGGGTTGAAGGACTCCCGTGGGGCCCACAAGCCAGGGGCGCACCCTAAGGGCTTGTGGAGCCCTCGGGACTGTTCTGACTTCCTCTCCAAGTCCTACGTGTGTCTTCTGGTCCAAGAAAAATCATCGTGAAGTTTTATTCCGTTTGGACTTCGTTTGATATTCCTTTTCTGTAAAACTCGAAAACAAGGAAAAAACAGAAACTGACACTGGGCTCTAGGTTAATAAGTTAGTCCCAAAAATAATATAAAATAGCATATTAATGCATATAAAACATCCAAATTAGATAATATATTAGCATGGAACAATCAAAAATTATAGATACGTTAGAGATGTATCAGCCTCTGCTTGAAGCGGAGCTCTCCTGGCTCGAAGCTGTTGGGGCTAATCTACAGATCGGATCGGAGGAGGACTCCGGAGCGGGTATGGCGAGGGTGCGGGAGGGGGAAATGAATCCAGTGAAAACCAGATCGCCCCGCGTGTCCGCAACGTATTCCAGACCACCGAATCGACTTTGGTGTCCAGGAGCGAAGATGTCAATCTGACCCAGACAACCAGTCAAGTCAGCGTGCAGCACGATGCTGCCAAACGCTAAGAGTTGACCGGGGATGAAGAAGTCCCCGGATCCGATGCCTTCTCCTATGATCAGGCGAGCCATCGGTCCTTTGGGCGACCCCACAGCGGAACTCCCAATGAAAGCACCAATGTCGGTGTCAAAACCGGCAGACCTCGGGGTAGGGGGTCCCAAGCTGTGGATCTGGGATCGATGGGAACAAGGGACAACGAACATAGTGTTTACCCAGGTTCGGGCCCTCTCGAAGAGGTAATACCCTACGTCCTGCTTGATTGTATTGGATATATTGTATGGTTTTACAGAGTAGATCTACCTTGAGATCAGTATGAGCTTAACCCTAAGGAGATGAGGTGATGAATGTAGCTCTAGCCCTAAAGACTACAACCCTCGATTTATATATACACCGGTAGGGTTAGGGTTACCGAAGATAGATTACAATAAGGGATTAAAGAGATCATGCGCCTTCTTGACTTGGAGGGCATACCACGGCTTCATAGATCTCCTGCCACTATACGGCTCCACCAGTCTGGCCCATACTCAATGGGCCGTCGCCTCGAGGACCCCTTAGTCCATAAATCCCTCAGTAGCCCCCTGAACTTGCCTCCAACGCCAAGGCTTGTATCCGGCATCCGCTCACCCAATCAGTATTTGGCTTGCGAGGCGAGTTCTTCAATATGTTTTGCCGATGTTCGGAACCAAGTGATGTCCGGAATCTTGAGCTTGCATTGGTTTTTGAAGTGGGGGAGATGAAAATGAGAGGCAAATGGCAAATAATGTAAATGCAAGAGATGAGAGTTTATGATGGGTACTTGGTAGGCTTGATGTAGATCCTCCCCAGCAACGGCGCCAGAAATTCTTCCTGCTACTTCTTGAGCTTGCGTTGGTTTTTCCCTTGAAGAGGAAAGGGTGATGCAGCAAAGTAGAGATAAGTATTTTCCTCAGTTTGAGAACCAAGGTATCAATCCAGTAGGAGGAACACACAAGTCACCAATGGTTGCACCTACACAAACAAACAAATACTTGCACCCAAAGCGATAAAGGGGTTGTCAATCCCTTCATAGTTACTTGCAAGGGTGAGATCTGATAGAGATAGGTATAAAAGATAAATAGAAGTGCAAAACAAAGCAAAGGTAAATAAATTGCAGCAAGGTATTTTTGGGTTTTTGGTTTTATAGATCTGAAAATAATATGATAAAAATATAGACCTAGGGGCCATAGTTTTCACTAGAGGCTTCTCTCTTTAAGGAACGCATACGGTGGGTAAACAAATTACTGTTAAGCAATTGATAGAAAAGTGCAAAGTTATGACGATATCTAAGGCAATGATCATAAATATAGTAATCATGTCTGTGACAAGTAGACCGACTCCTGCCTGCATCTACTACTATTACTCCACACATCGACCGCTATCCAGCATGCATCTAGTGTATTAAGTTAATAAGAATGGAGTAACGCCTTAAGCAAGATGACATGATGTAGAGGGATAGCTCCAAACAATATGAAATAAACCCCACCTTTTTTATCCTTAATGGCAACAATACAAATACGTGCCTCACTACCCTTTCTGTCACTGGGTGAGGACACCGCAAGATTGAACCCATTACAAATCACCTCTCCCATAGCAAGAAAATCAATCTAGTTGGCCAAACCAAATCAATAGATCGGAGAGAAGTACAAAGCTATCTTAATCATGCATAAAAGAGTTCAGAGAAGACTCAAATAATATTCATAGATAATCTGATCATAAATCCAAAATTCATCGGATCTCAACAAATGCACCGCAAAAGAAGATTATGTCGAATAGATCTCCAAGAACATCGAGGAGAACATTGTATTGAAGATCAAAGAGAGAGAAGAAGCCATCTAGCTACTAGCTATGGACCCATAGGTCTGTGGTAAACTACTCACACATCATAGGAATGGCAGCAAGGTTGCTGTAGGAGCGCTCCGTGGTCGATTCCCCCTCCGGCAGAGTACCGGAAAAGGTCCCCAGATGGGATCTCACGAAGACAGAAACTTGCGGCGGCCGAAAAGTATTTTTGGTGTGCCCTCTGGTATATGGGGAATATTTGGGTATTTATAGAGCAAAGATTAGGGTTAGAGGAGCATCAGGGGGCCCACAAGCCTGGGGGTGCACCCCCCTAGGGCGCGCCTCCCGAGCTTGTCGCCAACTGGTGTCCCCTCTGACCTCCTCATGAAGGTTCCTGGGTGTCTTCTGGTCCAACAAAAATCATCAAAAAGCTTCATTCCGTTTGGACTCCGTTTGGTATTGATTTTCTGTAAAAGACAACAACAAGGAAAAAATAGCAACTGGCACTGGGCACTTGGTTAATAGGTTAGTCCCAAAAATTGATATAAAATTGCATAATAATGCATATAAAACATCCAAGATGGTTAATATAATAGCATGGAACAATAAAAAATTATAGATACGTTGGAGACGTATCAACTCTCCTGTTGTTTGTGACACTTATAGGGATGGCTCAATAGATTGATCGGAAAAGGTAACTTTGAGGTGGTTTCGTACCCTACAAACAATTTCATGTTATGTTCTTCGCTAGATAAGAATTTTGGAGTGACTCTTTGTCGCACATTGAGGGGTTGTTATATGATTCAATTAGCACTGTTGAGAGATTGCACTAGTGAAAGTATGAACCCTAGGCCTTGTTTCTAAGCATTGTAATACCGTTTGTGCTCAGTTTTATCACTTGCTAACTTGCTATTTTTTAACCTTTTCAGATTGCAAAAACCTATATCTACTATCCATACTACACTTGTATCACCATCTCTTCGCCGAACTAGTGCACCTATACAATTTACTGTTGTATTGGGTGTGCTGGGACATAAGAGATTTCTTGTATTTGATTGCAGGGTTGTTTGAGAGAGACCATCTTCATCCTACGCCTCCCACAGATTGATAAACCTTAGGTCATCCACCTGAGAGAAAATTGCTACTGTCCTACAAAACTCTGCGCTTGGAGGCCCAACACGAGCCTACAAGAATAAGTTGTGTAGTAGACATTAGGCTACCACACCTAGTAGGAACACAAATATTGTCTATGATCTGACATAGTAGGGATCTGAATGATGTATCTAATGATATTGGTGTCTAGATTTCTCTAAAACTAAAAGATTAGGACAAAATGTTTGATGCATTAGAGATATCAAAAGATATTCTTGAGTCCCAACAAATTATGTTTGGTGGGTCAAATGGCACTAGGATATGGAACTTTAGGTCCCAACATCTTATTTCCATCTCCTCATGGTCTAAATGAATCTTTCTCTACATCTAGAGAATGAACCACCATGGGAATTATGGATGGATAAGACTTGTCCACAATCAAGTTCTCCAATATAATCTGGATATAGAAACCATGGTGTACCATAATGGATAAGTGAAGATGCTTGAGGTTTTACCCAAATCCTTCATCTCAAATTCCATCATTTAGATGATCACATGATTTGTCATTGCAGGAGTAATCCTTATGTATGACGAGCACGTATGGTAATCATCATTGTAGGAGTACTCCTTGCATCTAAGGGACTCACTACATCGGTTGTACCAAATGTACCGACAAAGATAAGTCGTATGTTGACTTATTGATTTTTACACAATGTATGTTGCGATTTGCATTTCAATTCAGAAGTGAGATTCCATTGGGAACCATCTATATATGAATCTACTGATCCACATGGATATATAATCACTACATCTATCAACTGCATAGATAGATGATTTTGTACTGCCAATGATATAAGTTATCGGAATGAGATTCCACCTCTGGAGAATAGTTGGGTATCTGCGTGAACCCTTGTGCTACAATACTTGCTCTATATTTCACCACCTCATTGTTCTCATTCTGTTTCCAGAAGAAAACAGGTATAGGTATTGCTTATCTGAATATCTTCCCTTTATTGAGCAAGATTATTTCTACCTAGATTATACCCTTTGCTTGAGTTCAATCCGAGTGTTTTTCACACTTTGCCATGGCCATGGTCTTTAGACCCGAATCATGTGAAAGGTTTTTGCAATCTAGTTGAGAAATGTATGCCGACCATTGTAGACTTCCGGTTATATGTTTCTCTAGAATCTGTATATGAATATATAGTTGATGGAAATATTGTTACCCATGGTGACTGCTCACGATTTCCCAATGCGGTTTAGTCGGGTATCTGATGTCCCGGTCATTGTGTGCACTATGACCTGGGTTTGTGGAGGTTTCCCACCCACTGGGTGTATACTACCCATTAGGTATCTTTCAACGTGAAATTGACTTGCATTTACTGATTCAGAGGCCTTGATATCCTTTCTTGCAAGAAGCAGAATCCTAATGTACAATTTGAGGGAGAAATGTGTTGAATATTCCACTAATTTCCTGACATTCTTTATGGTACTTGAACTCTCACCCTAATACCTGGAAATGTTCCTCATTGAATCAACATACTGGCCTTGAATAACTCCCCATATGAGGGGCTTGAGGTATTGATAGAAGTACAATTATTCCTCACATAGATCCCAACTATATGTTGAGGGGCCAATGATGTATGTCGGGGTGGTGATATCGGTGTGTAACCAAATTACCGCAGATGAGAAATACCTGGTAGATTTCCACATATCAAAGATAGAGGGGAATAATATTATGCAGTTTGGTCATGAGCGTGTAAAACTACATGACTCCAACGCAAAGTTGGTAAGTTGCAATTCGAAAGTAAAGATAATGCAATGAGCTTAACGCTTTGGATAAAGGATTCTACCAAACCATTTTGAGTCTAGACATACAGGACAAAGTGCTAAACTTCAATCCTAGGGCCATAATGAAGCACGCAAGGAGAATTCTGCAACATTGTCCGTTCGATTTTGATTGAAATCGATGTTCAGGATAATGAGCCAATGGTTTCATGTGGATAAAGCACACTTGAGACCATCGTGTAGATGAGTCTTTTAGAACCATGTAATACCTGAATAGTCTAGTCAATTGTTGGGAAGAGCCACTTACCTTGACTTGATGCATTCAAGGAGTCTGAGTGGTTCAGCGTAGACTTTAAGGTGCGTGAGCCTTAAAATTAGCTTCTCTGCTTCACTTGTAGTGCACATAAAATCCAAATATTGTTAGAACTTAGCATCTTAACAGTCATAAACCAATGGAATTGCTGATATTTTTTGTTTTAAACCAATGTATGGATGACCAAGGCGAATATGCCAAGTTTGTCATGTACAAGACATTTGGAAACTATCTGTACGCAACATGTGCTACGGGTTTTGTAGTATGTGTAGTACAATCCTAATGATACATAGAGAACATGCTTGCCATATCCATTGCATGTGGTAAAGAGAAGATATTCCTCTTGTTTCCATCATAAGTTTCGCTATAAAAACTATTTTGATGGATATCTCTATAGTTTAGTAGGGTACAAGTTGACCCGGACACGATAAAGCATCCATGATTCTACTCGAGTACCCATAGGGATAGTAAATATGACTCGAGTTGAGCCAACAATTACATCATCGCGTCTAGCGATTTTAAATTATCTCCTTTCTCTCAACGGGAATGGAAACATTTCACTTCCCTGAGTATAAAGTTCATGGTGCATATGTCCACAAGGCACATATTATCTTTCATCAGATTGACCCCCGTAGAAATCTATATATAGACTTGAAGATTCTCAAGATGAAAAACACTGTCGGATATATAGAATACATACAAATGTGTTGTACCAAAGTGTTGATACAATATATTGTAATATACAATATAGGATGACAACAATACTTATGTTCATATTAGAACATCAGAAATGGACATAAATTATATTGACCAATTAGGAGATTGAGAGACTAGATGAAGTCTTCAAACATGTTAGTTGAGTCATATTCAACCATCATGTTCTCCATGCCCAAAGGGTCTCGTGACTGCTAGATAGTCATGATGTCGCTAGGTCATGGAAAAACACCACACGGACAATTGAATTTTTGTTGTTGTCAGGTCAGAGGTTGAAGTGAGATTCAAACCTTTGCCCTTGAGATTCTTCGGGTCCCAGAATTGCTGATATAGAATAACCAGATGCCGAGATTGATGGGGAACGAAGCATGAAAATCAAAAAAATCCCTACGAACACCCAAGATCTATCTAGGAGAAGCATAGCAATGAGAGAGGAGAGTGTGTCTACGTACCCACATAGACTGTTACGTGTAAGCGTATATCACGCGGTTGATGTAGTCGTACTCGTCATGATCCAATCGTGATCCAAACCGATGAAGTACCGAACGGGCAGCACCTCCGCGTTCAGCACATGTACAACTCGATGACGTCTTGTCCTCCTTGATCCAGCAAGCGAGGGAGGAGAATTAGATGGGATCGCCGGCAGCACGACGACGTGATGGTGATGGTGGTGGAGTGATTCTGGCAGGGCTACGCCTAGCGCTACCGAAGCAACAAAGACGGAGGAGTTACGAAGTAACGTGAGAGAGAGAGGGGGGGGGCAAGGGCTTGAGTGTGCTCTTGAGGGTGCTCCTTCCCCTATATATATAGGTGGAGGGGCATGGTGGCCATCCCTCCAAGCCCTAGGGATGGCGCACTAAGGGGAAGGAGTTGGACTCCTAGTCCAATTCCCTCCCTTCCATACACAGGTGGACTTTCCACCTTTCCCAGCCACATGGGCCTTGAGGAACTTGTGCGCCTGGCCCAATAAGGCTAGGGCGCCTCCCCTTATCCCATGCTGACCCTTGGGACATGGTGGACCCTTGGTGGACTTCCGGACTCCTACAGAAGTTTACAGAACCTTCTGGAAGCTTCCCAGTACAATACCGAAAAAACTAAAACTTTTTCCAAAACCTGAAAGCAACTTTCCATATATAAATCTTTACCTCCGGACCATTCTGGAGCTCCTTGTGATGTCTGGTATCTCATCTGGGACTCTGAGCAACAATCGGTCACCAACATGCATATCCCAATAATACTCTAGTGTCACCGAACGTTAACCGTGCGGACCCTATGGGTTCGAGAATCATGTAGACATGACCGAGACACCTCTCCGAGCAGTAACCAATAGCAAAACCTAGATGCGCATATTGGCTCCTACGTATTCCACGAAGATCTTTTATTGGCTGAACCACGATGTCAAGGATTCGGTTAATCCCGTATGCAATTCCCTTTGTCCGGCGATATGTTACTTGCCCGAGATTCGATCGTCGGTATCTCCATACCTAGTTCAATATCGTTACCGACAAGTCTCTTTACTCGTTCCGTAATACAAGATCTCATGACTAACTCATTAGCCACATTGCTTGCAAGCTCTTTACAATGTTGTATTACCGAGAGGGCCCAGAGATATCTCTCCGTCACACGGAGTGACAAATCCCAGTCTTGATCCATGCCAACCCAACAGACACCTTTGGAGATACCTATAGAGCATCTTTATGATCACCCAGTTATGAAGTGAGTTTTGATAGCACACAAGGTATTCCTCCGGTATCCGGGAGTTGCATGATCTCATGGTCTTAGGAATAGATACTTGACATGAAGAAAGCTATAGCAATAAACTTAAGTGATATGATCGAATGCTAAGCTTACTGTTGGGTCTTGTCCATCACATCATTCTCCTAATGATGTGATCCCGTTATCAAATGACAACTCATGTCTATGGTTAGGAAACCTTAACCATCTTTGATCAATGAGCTAGTCTAGTAGAGGCTCACTAGGATCATAGTATTTGTTTATGTATTCACACATGTATTTAAGTTTCCGGTCAATACAATTCTAGCATGAATTATAAACCTTTATCATGAACTAGGAAATATGATAATAACCAATTTATTATTGCCTCTAGGGCATATTTCCAACAGTCTCCCACTTGCAGTAGAGTCAATAATCTCGTTTACATAGTTATGAATCTAACACCCATGGAGTCTTGGTGCTGATCATGTTTTGCCCATGGAAGAGGTTTAGTCAACGGGTCTGCCACATTCAGAGATGTATGTACTTTGCAAAGTTCTATGGCTCCATCCTTAACATAATTATGAATGGAGTTGAAGCGGCGCTTGATGTGCTTTGTTCACTTGTGAAACCTGGGCTCCTTGGCAATGGCAATAGCTCCAGTGTTGTCACAAAAGATAGCCATTGGATCTGATGCGGTATTACACCCAGATCGAATATAAACTCCTTCATCCAGACTCCTTCTTGCGCTGCTTCCGAAGCAGCTATATACTCTGCTTCACATGTAGATCCCTCCACAACGCTCTGCTTAGAACTGCACCAACTGACCGCTCCACCATTCAATATAAATACGTATCCGGTTTGAGACTTAGATTCATCTGGATCTGTGTTGAAGCTGTCACACCCTGATTTTCATGCCACAACACTTAAGCTAATAAATCATGATAAAATGTGGTTTGACAAAAACTTTTGTGTTGATTTGGTCTCTGCTTTGATTTGGATTTTTGTTTGCTGTTTGCAAGTGCTCTAAAAATCAAATAAATCCTCCAACTCTTATACTCCTTCTCCTTGATCCAAAACTTTGCCCAATGATCATACCATGTGTATAGGGCCGAATATTATTTCCTTGCAAAATAATTTGCCAAAAAGTATTTTCTAAATTAGTTTTTTTTTCAAAAACCCCTGACTTCAGGCTTGAACTACAAGTACTTAATTTAGGGCATGAAAAATCTTTAAAAAAGTATATTTGAATCCTTTTAGATATAGGACTCCCTAAAACCACAAAAATATAATTTTAAAAGTTATTTTTATATTTTATTTAAAGGCTTTTTCTTTAGGCCAGAAATGGTCTTTAATAGGTTAAAAATATTTTAATGTTTCAAAAATATTTTATAAAATTTAGGGAAGCTCAGTGGACATATATTGTCCATATATATGAGTTTCAACACACGTTCATGACAAAAATATTGGACAAAACCCTCCAAAACCATTTCTTCATATTTCAAGCATTTGAAATATTTCTGTAAGAAATATTGTCAAATAAATCTAGGAAAATTTTAGAAAGTCACATCTTCCTAAATGATGATCTTGCAAAGTTTCATTCCAATCCAAGTATGTTTGGTTCACAAAAGTGCCCCAAAGCCATTCCTGCCCACATCCAAATTTGAGCAGCTCTACATTACCAAATGTCTCCTTTTGATCCCAATTTTTGTGTACATGCTCAAATCCTCAAATGATGAAACTACACCAAAATGAGAATAGATCGACATGACTAAATCTTGGGTAACCCATTTCTAGGGTTTGCCAAAGTTACATTGGCAACTTTCTCCAAATGGACTCAAACTTGGTGATCAACCTCATTTGCATATGGCATTTGATCCTGTTAAATCTCATGTCAAGAAGAATTAATTTACTTGCCCAAAACATCATCAAACACCTTCTGTGATTTTACCAAAACCACTGTTTTGACCCCTTCCACTATTCTCCATGAGCTCAAGTTTTCACCACAACTGACTTTGATCATCTTCTACCTCCAGTAATTCTTGCAAGACCAATAATTGGTGGGTGAAAACCCCACTTTCTCTCTCTGGACAACACTGTTTTCTCTCTCTCTCTCTCTACCCCTCTCTCACTCCAGAGGTCTCCTAGATCATCCAATACCATTTATCACTTGTTTACAATCCCCTAGAGCTTCTGGACCCAAGTGGTCGTGCTCATTGCACCCAGGGCATACCATGGCATGCCAATGGCGCGCTCTGGAGCACGCTACAGTGCACCCATGCACTGTAGCTCACCCATTTCGAGGGCATGCGACAACCTTGGGCGTCGGGATGAAGTCTCCCGAGGTCGCCTCGGCGTCCTCTACACGCCCAGCTGTCGGGCCCTTCCTCCCTCGGCCTCTTCTGCCCCCTGTCGAGCTCACCCGAGCGTTGCCCGAGCTCACCAGTCGCTGCACTTGTGCGGGACCTCCTCGAGCCCGCTCTGCTTCATCTCTCCCCTCCCTGAACCCTACTCCATCCCCACCAACGCCACAGAGGGATCCAGGAACCCTCCCCCGACCGCCATGGCGATTTCCGCAGGCACCCGTGAGCTCGGCTCACGGTGCATCGTGGCCTCGCCATATGGAGCCTCCCCGGGCCTCTCCCTCGTCTCCATTTACTCCCTCTCCCTCCCCTAGTCCTCCTGGAACGGCTCTCTCTCGCTCTCGCGCCCTCTATCCACCACCACGGCCAAAGCACCGCCGCCGGCCGCCGCCCAAATTTGCGCCACCGAGAGCCCCTCCTCTCCACCTATTAACTCCGGAGCATCACTACGACATCCACTGAGCTCCCCTGCGCTATAGTTGCTCTTCCCGACGGCCGTAACATCGAGCTCGTCCTCGCTAGCACTCCGGCCGCCGCACCCCAACGTTTCTCCCCTTCCCGAGCTTCTCCGCAGGCATGGAGCACATGGGTGGGCGCGGCTAGCCGCGCTGAACACTCCGGTGTGCAGAACGCCGCCGGGGACCGCTTGGGTCGCCGACATGGTCGACGGCCGATCCCCTCTGCCTCTGCTCCTATCGCGGGCGGGATGAGGGAGACGACCCTGCGGGTGGACCCCGCAGGTCAGCGACCCCGCCAGCGGACCCCACCCGTTTAAGTGGAGGCGTACCCAAAAATTCGCCTCCCCCAGGCGAAAGCGTACTCCATGTAAGGCGCCATCGACGTGGCCTCCAGCGCGCTCGTGGCCGCGCAACTGGGCCGGCCCAGTGCGCTGTGGCAATATGCTGCGCTCAGTACGCAGTATAGGTATAACTCCTTCCTTTTCCTTTTTCTTTTTGCAGAGATTTGTAAAATCTCCCAAATATTCATATTAGCTCCAAATTTGTTGATCCAAATTTCTAGTGACTCCATAAATTATTATCCATTTTATTGGCAACAGTGAACATTTTTACTATGCCTATTGTCCACTGGACCTATTTAATATTCCATTTATTCACTTATGCCAACTTGAAAAATCCATATTAGATTCATTTCAACTCCAAATCCAGTGAAACCAATTTCTAAATGTTTCTAAAATCATGCCTGATTTAATGGGTACTTTTACTTATTTTTATAAAAAGGCATTCTGTAGACTCCTTGCAGATCCATTAAATCCCTTGATTCCATCACATTGAAATGTTTAGAAATATCCACTAATCCAATTCCAATGAAACCACTCTGGTTATTTTTCGTATAACCAGATATGTCCTATAAAAGTCATATTCATATTTTTAGAGCACTTTTGTTTTTGCCTTGTTGTGTTGCTTATTGCGATTGCTTTCGATGCTAGTTGACGAAGTAGATGGAATACTCGGAGATGAACCAGAAGAGTTGAAGACTTTGCTGAGCCAGGCAAGGAGCCCTTTGACCATGATACCCCTCTATTGTTCATCGGTAACTTTCCGTATGCATGATGATGATGTTGATGATGAGCTTGTTATACCGATGCATTGATGCCTACCCGTTGATACTTGCATGTTCGTAGCTCTACCTTGTGCCTAGAGATACAATGAATACTTGATGTTGATGCATGATGTTGCATCTATTCCATGATCATCACTTGGTTACAATCTTTCGAAAACCCCATCGGGTGCCCCTAATGCCCGTGGGTGATGTTGGACTAGGTCACCGCTTGATGAAGAAGTGGTGTACTGAAGCAGTTTTATATGTAAAAGATGGATTAGATTTAAGGTGTGTCAACCGTCCCAACCAAACTCGTACAACCACACTACCCCTTATGGGACGAGGCGTTATTGATTACCTGGTCCGATACTAGCATGGTGCCCACATTACTAGTGACGAGGGTGACGTGAGTTCACTCTCGGGATGGGGTCGTGCTTGGATAGGCGGCCATGACTGTTTTTATAGGGCACCGGACACACCATTGGTCCCTTCGTGTAGTTGTGACCATAAAAAGGGCAGAGACCCAAGATCTTTATGATTATACACGAGGGCTGTGTACCAACGAGTGGACTCTATGTTAGTATCGCCTAGGGAAAGATAGTGATCGGGTGCTTACCACGGGTACTTGAGGTACCGCGGGTCGTGGATGACACGGAAGTTTCCCGGATCTTGTGGGTAAAGTGTACAACCTCTGCAGAGTGTCAAACTATTCAAATAGCCGTGTCCACGGTCAAGGACAGTTTGGTGGTGCTACTTAAACTATGTCCAATGTTTTACAAACCTGGTGTGTGTGTGAGAGAGAGAGAACTACTTGAGTCAAGACGAATGACTTGACATGTTGATTAAGCTGGAGTTGATCCAAACTCTGTTTATGTTGATATCTATAACCTGTTCACATGGATATCTGAATTCTTGATGCATGCTTTACAAGTTGTTAGGACATGTCATTGCACTCAAAAATAGCTTTCTGCAAAAAAAATCCTACTTAGTGCTATATCATGCATTGTCATACCTTGTTCCAAAATATGGGTTGCTTGCGAGTACATTCAAAGTACTCATTGGCTTGCCACTGGTTATTTTATTGGCCAGGCATGAAAGAACATGTTATAATGAAGAGTACCTTGGAGACGAACATGCGAGCTAGGATACTTCCTAGTCAGAATACCTATAGGGTTAAGGCAGATGGCATGGGTTCACGCTATCGTTGAAGATTTCCGCTGCGAGTTTATGAAGACGTGACCATAAAGGTCATATTTGAGTAAAACGGTATGTACTCGATGTAAGACTCTTGTTATTCAGTTTTTGTGTGTTCAGTGAGCATTGATCTCTGGGATCACTATACACGTGCATTCGGTGATTACGACTTATGAGTCGGGGTCCCCACAGAAGCTAGCATCGATGTAACCCTTTATGACGAGCTCTTTGTCACCTCCATAAACATGCCCTTAGTCATTATTAGGTACTTCAGGATGTTCTTGACCGTTTTCTAGTGATCTACTCCTGGATCACTTTGGTACCTCCCTGCTAGACTTATGGCAAGGCACACATCAGGTCTGGTACACATCATGGCATACATTATAGAGCCTATGGCTGAGGTATAGGGAATGACTTTCATCCTTTCTCTTTCTTCTGCCATCGTCGGGCTTTGAGTCTTACTCAACTTCACACCTTGCAACACAGGCAAGAACCCTTTCTTTGACTGATCCATTTTGAACTTCTTCAAAACTTTGTCAAGGTATGTGCTTTGTGAAAGTCTTATTAAGCGTCTTGATCTATCTCTATAGATTTTGATGGCCAATATGTAAGCAGCTTCAACGAGGTCTTTCATTGAAAAACTCTTGTTCAAATATGCTTTTATGCTTTCCAGAAATTCTATATCATTTCCAATCAATAATATGTCATCCACATATAATATTAGAAACGCTACAGCGCTCCCACTCACTTTCTTGTAAATACAAGCTTCTCCGTAAGTTTGTATAAAACCAAAAGCTTTGATCACCTCATCAAAGCGAATATTCCAACTCCGAGATGCTTGCACCAGTCCATAGGTGGATCGCTGGATCTTGCATACTTTTTTAGCATCCTTAGGATCGACAAAACTTTCTGGTTGCATCATATACAACTCTTCCTTAAGGAATCCGTTAAGGAATGCCGTTTTGACGTCCATTTTGCCAGATCTTATAATCATCAAACATGGCAATAGCTAACATAATTCTAATAGACTTAAGCATCGCTACGAGTGAGAAAGGCTCATCATAGTCAACCCCTTGAACTTGTCGAAAACCCTTTGCAACAAGTCAAGCTTTATAGACGGTGACATTACCATCAGCGTCTGTCTTCTTCTTAAAGATCCATTTATTCTCAATGGCTTGTCGATCATTGGGCAAGTCCACCAAAGTCCATACTTTGTTCTCATACAAGGATCCTATCTCGGATTTCATGGCCTGAAGCCATTTGTCGGAATCCGGGCTCATCATAGCTTCTTCATAGTTCGTAGGTTTGCCGTTGTCTAACAACATGATTTCCAGGACTGGATTACCGAACCACTCTGGTGCGAAACATACCCTGGCCAACCTACGATGTTCAGTAGTAACTTGATCTAAAGTTTCATGACCATCATCATTAGCTTCCTCTTCGGTTGGTGTAGGCATCATGGGAACTGCTTTCTGTGATGTGCTACCTTCCAATTCGAGAGAAGGTACAATTACCTCATCAAGTTCTACTTTCCTCCCACTTAGTTCTTTCGAGAGAAACTCCTTCTCTAGAAAGGACCCATTCTTGCAACAAAGATCTTGCCCTCGGATATGTGGTAGAAGGTATACCCAATGGTCTCTTTAGGGTATCCTATGAAGACGCACTTCTCCGCTTTGGGTTCGAGCTTATCAGGCTGAAGCCTCTTGACATAAACATCGCATCCCCAAACTTTAAGAAACGACATCTTAGGTTTCTTGCCAAACCACAACTCATACAGTGTCGTCACAACGGATTTAGACGGTGCCCTATTTAAATTGAATGCGACTGTCTCTAATGCATAACCCCAAAATGATAGTGGCAAATCGGTAAGAGACATCATAGAACACACCATATCTAATAAAGTACGGTTATGATGTTCAGATACACCATTACGCTGTGGTGTGATGACCCACAAGTATAGGGGATCAATCATAGTTGTTTTGATAAGTAAGGGTGTCGAACCCAACGAGGAGCAGAAGGAAATGACAAGCGGTTTTCAGCAAGGCATTTTCTGCAGGCACTGAAATTATCGGTAACAGATAGTTTGGTGATAAGATAATTCGTAATGGGTAACAAGTAACAAGTGTAACAAAGGTGTAACAAGGTGGCCCAATCCGTTTTATAGCAAAGGATAAGCCGGGAGGAACTCTTATATAAAGCAAAGCGCTCCCGAGGACACATGGGAATTATTGTCAAGTTAGTTTTCATCATGCTCATATGATTCACATTCGTTACTTTGATAATTTGATATGTGGGTTCACCGGTGCTTGGGTGCTGTCCTTACTTGGACAAGCCTCCCACTTATGATTAAACCCTCTCACAAGCATCCGCAACTACGAAAGAAGAATTAAGATAAATCTAACCATAGCATGAAACATGTGGATCCAAATAAGCCCCTTACGAAGCAACACATAAACTATGGTTTAAGCTTCTGGCACTCTAGCAACCCATCATCTACTTATTACTTCCCAATGCCTTCCCCTAGGCCCAAATCATGGTGAAGTGTCATGTAGTCGATGTTCACATAACACCACTAGAGGAAAGACAACATACATCTCATCAAAATATCAAACGAATACCAAATTCACATGATTATTTATAACAAGACTTCTCCCATGTCCTCAGGAACAAATGTAACTACTCACAAAGCATGCTCATGTTCAATATCAGAGGGGTATTGAATATCATTAAGGATCTGAACATATGATCTTCCACCAAATAAACCAACTAGCATCAACTACAAGGAGTAATCAACACTACTAGCAACCCACAGGTACCAATATGAGGTTTTGAGACAGATATTGATTATAAGAGATGAACTAGGGTTTGAGAGGAGATGGTGCTGGTGAAGATGTGATGAAGATTTACCCTCCCTTGATGAGAGGATCATTGGTGATGACGATGGCTTCGATTTCCCCCTCCGGGAGGAAAGTTTCCCCGGCAGAATCGCTCTGCCGGAGCCCTAGATTGCTCCTGCCCAGGTTACGCCTCGAGACGCCGACGCTTTGTCCCGAAAGCTTCCTTCTTATTTTTCTAGGTCAAAACCTTTCATATAGCAGAAGATGGGCACCAGACGATGGCTAGGGGGCCCACAAGCCCTGGGGGCACGCCGTGGGCGGTAGGGCGCGCCCCCCAGGCTTGTGGCCACCTGGTGGGTCCCCTTCGGTAGTTTCTTCACCCAATATTTTTTTATATTCCAAAATAATTCTCCGTAAAGTTTTCAGACATTTGGAGTTGTGCAGAATAGGTATCTCAGATTTGCTCCTTTCCGGTCTAGAATTCCAGCTGCCGGCATTCTCCCTCTTTGTGTAAACCATGTAAAATAAGAGAGAAAAGACATAAGTATTGTACCATAAAGTGAAATAATAGCCCATAATGCAATAAATATCATCATAAAAGCATGATGCAAAATGGACGTATCAACTCCCCCAAGCTTAGACCTCGCTTGTCCTCAAGCGAAAGCCGAAATCGATAATCATGACCACGTGTTTAGAGATAGAGGTTTCGATAAAATACGGACATGAGGGCATCATGATCATCTTTAGAACAGCAACATATATTGTCATATAACTTCTCATGCTAAAGTGACAATTTGTTCACAAGGTAAAGTATGAATCAGGAACTTTATTGAAAACCAAAAAACTATGATCTTGGTCATTGGAACAATTGCAATTTATCATAACATCGAAAAGAGTCAATGTAAGAGCTTTTATTTAGCAAGTACACATACTCAACCATCATTTAATCTTTCATGATTGCTAACACTCACGCGATACTGATGAGATCAAAGTTTCAATCAAACACATAGGAAGATAGGGGCTTATAGTTTCGCCTCCCAACCCTTTACCTCAAGGGTAACGTCAACAATAATAATTTATGATCACCTACATCCGAGTGGATATATATATCTGGATCTTCCCCAACACATAGTTCTTGACAAAAAGAGAAAATATAAAAGGAAAGGTGAAGATCACCACGACTCCTGTATAAAGGTAGAAAGTAAAATAAAAGGTAGGCCCTTCGCAGAGGGAAGCAGAGGTTATCATGTGCTTTTATGGTTGGATGCACAAAATCTTAATGCAAAAGAACGTCACTTTATATTGCCGCTTGTGATAAAGACCTTTATTATGCAGTCCGTCGCTTTTATTTCTTCCGTATCACAAGTTTGTATAAAGCTTATTTTCCTCACACTAAAAGATCATACATATTTAGAGAGCAATTTTTATTGCTTGCACCGATGACAACTTACTTGAAGGATCTTACTCAATCCATAGGTAGATATAGTGGACTCTCATGGCAAAAGTGGGTTGATGGATTTTGGATGCACAAGTAGTATCTCTACTTGGTGCAGAAGATTTGGCTAGCATAGGATGAGAAGCAAGCTCAACATGTTGGAGGATCCATGACAATATAACTTCTATTTGGATATAAGAAAACATAACACATTATGCTGTCTTCCTTGTCCAACATCAACTTATTAGCATATAATATTTTGATGAGTGCCCACAATCACAAAAGATGTCCAAGATAGTGTATTTATATGTGAGACCTCTCTTTCTTTATTACTTCCTATTAATTGCAACAATTACCAAAACTATGTTTATCAACCCTCAACAAATTTCATGCGACATACTTCTTATATGTGAAGTCATCACTTTCCATAAGATTATTATATAATCTTTTTATTTCTTTTATTTCTTTTTTTCCAAGATCAAAGCAAGAAAGCAAAGCCCTTAACTCAAAACTAATCTTTATTTTATAACTCTCGGACTCGATTACATAGAGGGAACACAAAGCAAAACTGGAAGGCTAAATCATACTAAAACTTTTATTCTACTAAACCAAGATATAACCAAAAGGATAGAACTAAGGAAAATGATAAAGGTAAAGATGTGATCGTGATACGATACCGGGGCACCTCCCCCAAGCTTGGCATAAGCCAAGGAGAATGCCCACACCCATGTACTCAAGTATCTTTCTTGGGAGGTGATGATGGTGGTGTGGTAGCATTATTCTTCTCTAGCTTGCATCTGAGGCTAAAAATTTCCTCCCTTAGATCATCATTCTCGAGCTCAAGCTTTAGTATCCTTTTGCATAATGCCGCCTTACTTTCCTGCAGAAAACGGGATGGGATAGATTGGACCTTAGGAAGGCTTGACTTCTTGAATTCCACGTGCATATCTCCAGGTTGAGGTAGTGGATCTTCATCTTCATCAGAGCTATCGTTTCTTGATTTCTCCATGTCAAAATCTTGCTCCTGCTCTGGGTCGGAATCTTGCTCTTCCTCCATGGACCATAGGTAGGGATAAATTTCCCCAAAGATCTTTGGATCCGCAGTATAATGTGAAACATAGCTCTCTCCATCTGAATCTTGAGAAGACATCTTACTCTAAATCTATTACATAAATAGCTCAAAACAAGAACAGAGGATATTGCCGTGATACGGTGGTCAAAACCTCCGGGAGATTATATAATGAATTTTTACCGTGCAAAAGAAGTATTCTGGGAGAAAACAGAGTCCGAAGGGCACACGAGGTGGCCACAAGCCTGGGAGGCGCGCCCGAGGGGGGGGGGGGTAGGGCGCGCTCCCACGGCTTGTCGCTTCCTCGTGCACTTTTTGGAATACTTCTTATTTTCCTAATTTTTTAAATATTCCAAAATGGAGCAAAATTGCTTTTGGGAAAGTTTTGGAGTCGGTTTACTTACCGCGTCACATACCTATTCCTTTTCAGGGTTCTGGAGTGTTCTGGAAAGTTTCCCTTATATACTCCTCCGGTGTTATGGTATTAATAATATTGGTTTCAATATTTATGGGTGTACCTGAGATATAATGTTTGATTCTTTACCCATTCACCACCTTCGGGTTATTGTCCTCGGCATTTTTGATTTTGATGGCACCGGATTGATAAACTTCCTCGATAATGTAAGGCCCTTCCCATTTAGAGAGAAGTTTTCCTGCAAAAAATCTTAAACGAGAATTGTATAGCAAGACATGGTCACCTACATTAAATTCGCGCTTTTGTATCCTTTTGTCATGCCATCTTTTAACATTTTCTTTAAACAATTTGGCATTTTCATAGGCTTGGATTCTCCATTCATCAAGTGAGATAATGTCAAATAACCTCTTCGCACCGGCAAGTTTGAAATCATAGTTGAGCTCTTTAATAGCCCAATAAGCTTTATGTTCTAGTTCAAGAGGTAAGTGACATGATTTTCCATATACCATTTTATATGGAGACATACCCATATGATTTTAATAAGCAGTTCTATAAGCCCATAGTGCATCATCCAGTTTCTTAGACCAATTCTTCCTAGATCTGTTAACAGTCTTTTGCAAGATCAATTTTATTTCTCTATTACTTAATTCTACTTGACCACTAGACTGAGGATGATATGGAGATGCAATTCTATGGTTAACATCATACTTAGCAAGCAATTTACGAAAGCACCACCATGAATAAAGTGTGAACCACCATCAGTCATTAAATATCTAGGGACTCCAAACCTTGGGGAAAGAACTTCTTTAAGCATTTTAATGGAGGTGTTATGATCAACACTACTAGTTGGAATAGCTTCTACCCACTTAGTAACATAATCAACAGCAACCAAAATATGTGTATACCCATTGGAGGAAGGAAAGGGTCCCATCTAATCGAATCCCCAAACATCAAATGGTTCAATAACAAGTGAATAATTCATAGGCATTTCCTGACGTCTACTAATATTACCAATTCTTTGACATTCATCACAAGACAAGACAAACTTACGAGCATATTTGAAAAGAGTAGGCCAATAAAAACTAGATTGTAATACCTTATGTGCAGTTCTGTCTCCAACATGGTGTCCTCCGTAGGCCTCGGAGTGACACTTGCATAGGATCTGTTCCTGTTCATGCTCAGGTACACAATGTCTAATAACACCATCTACTCCTTCTTTATAAAGGTGTGGGTCATCCCAGAAGTAATGTCTTAAATCATAGAAAAACTTTTTGTTTTGTTGGTATGTAAAACTGGGTGGTATAAATTTAGCAACAATATAATTGGCATAGTCTGCATACCATGGAGTACTATGCGAAGCATTTATAACAACTAATTGTTCATCAGGAAAGCTATTAGCAATGGGTAGTGGGTCATCAAGAATATTTTCTAACCTAGACAAGTAGTCTGCTACGGGGTTCTCAGCTCCCTTTCTATCAATAATATGTAAATAAAATTCTTGTAGCAAGAGAACCCACCTAATGAGTCTAGGTGTAGCATCTTTCTTTTCCATAAGATATTTAATAGCAGCGTGATCGGTGTGAACAATTACTTTGGAATCAATAATATAAGATCTGAATTTATCACAAGCAAACACAACTGCTAAAAATTCTTTTTCAGTAGTAGCATAATTTCTTTGAGTACCGTCTAGAGTTTTACTAGCATAATGGATAACATTTAATTTCTTATCAACTCTTTGTCCTAGAACAACACCAACAACATAATCACTAGCATCACACATAATTTCAAAGGGTAGGTTCCAATCAGGTGGTTGAACAATAGGGGCAGAAATTAAGGCTTTCTTAAGGATTTCAAATGCTTCTACACAATCATCATCAAAAACAAATGGAACATCTTTTTGCAAAAGATTAGTGAGAGGCCTAGAAATTTTAGAGAAGTCTTTAATAAATCTCCTATAGAAACCAGCATGACCAAGGAAACTTCTTATACCTTTGATATCTTTAGGAAACGGCATTTTTTTGATAGCATCAACTTTAGCTTTATCAACTTTAATACCTCTTTCGGAGATTATATGCCCCAAGACAATACCTTCATTAACCATAAAGTGGCACTTCTCCCAATTCAAGACAAGATTAGTTTCTTCGCATCTCTGCAAAACTCGATCAAGGTTGCTCAAGCAATCATCAAAAGAAGTTTCGTAAACGGAGAAATCATGCATGAAAACCTCAATAATCTTTTCATAAAAGTCAGAGAATATAGCAGTCATACATCTTTGAAAGGTAGCTGGTGCATTGCATAAACCAAAAGGCATACGTCTATAAGCAAAGGTACCAAAAGGGCATGTAAAAGTAGTTTTTTATTGATCCTCTTGTGACACAGGTATTTGGGAAAAACCAGAATATCCATCTAGAAAGCAAAAATGTGTATGTTTTGATAGTCTTTCTAGCATTTGATCAATGAAAGGCAAAGGGTAATGATCTTTCCTAGTAGCTTTATTTAATTTTTTAAAATCAATTACCATTCTATAAGGTGTGACAATTCTTTGCTGAATCAATTCATTTTTATCATTAGGAACAACAGTAATACCTCCCTTCTTAGGGACACAATGAACATGACTTACCCATCTACTATCAGCTATAGGATAGATTATTCCTGCTTCCAGAAGCTTTAATATTTCATTTCTTACCACTTCTTTCATCTTAGGATTCAATCGTCGCTGGTGATCAACAACTGGTTTAGCATCAGGTTCCATATTAATTTATGTTGACATAGAGTGGGACTAATGCCCTTAAGATCATCAAGAGTATATCTAATAGCAGCACGGTGCTTCCTCAGAGTTTTCAATAATCTCTTTTCTTCATGCTCTCAAAGGTTATCACTAATAATAACAGGATATATCTTCCTTTCATCAAGATAAGCATATTTCAAAGTATCAGGTAATTGATTAAGATTGAACACAGGATCACTCTTGGGTGGAAGAGGATCTCCAAGAGTCTCAACAGGCAAGTTGTGTTTCAAAACAGGCATTTGTTTAAAGAATATCTCATCTATTTCATTTCTTTCATTCATAAATATGTCATTTTCATGGTCTAACAAATATTGTTCTAAAGGATCAGTAGGAGGCACGACAATAGAAGCAAGACCAATAATTTCATTTTTACTACACTGGTACAGCGAGGTGCTATACAAACGATTTTTAACCCCGTTCCGCGATGGCGTTTCGAACCGTCGCCAAGTGAGTGACTGCGATAGGGGGGGTCCCTACCACACGACCCAGAAACCGTCGGGGATAGGGAGCCTTGATGCATACAGTTGTCCCTACTAAACTGTTTCTGATATCTCGAATATCCAAAACGCTCCATCCTTGCAACTCGTTTGTGCTCGGATTGCCATCGCAGTCGGTATTCTGTGGTGCTACGTTTACAATGCGTGACCCATCACAAACGGTTCATGATTATAGAAGTAGACAATCACACACATTTACTTTTCCTTGACTGTATGCGATTCGATGTAAGAGCGCACACAGTTGTCGCTATAAAACTGTATGCAAAGCTTGAATACATCCCACACGATTCATCCGTCGTACCCGCATCGGATGATCGACCTATAGCACGCGTTCTTCTATGACCAAACGTTTGCGATGCGCACAACATCACAAATAGTCCATACTTGTGAAGCATGTGTGATAAGGTGACTATCGCAAACATTTAATAAGAAAGAATTGTGTGCGATGCTGTTGTTAATCGCACATGTTTTTTCTTGGCTGATTGTTTGTGTAGTAGAGATTGATCGCACATGTAGTGGATCCTAGAAACGTGTCTGATCTCCACGTCTATCGCAGACGTTTCGCTTTCGCAAACCATGTGCCGTGTAATCCCTAATTAACCCCTAATTTAAAAATCACATGTTTTGAATTTGAAAGTAGGCAATCACTTATTTCGTATCCAGCCATGTTTATTACAAATATAGGTTCAACCACGAATGCATAATTTGATGCACAGGTACATATACTGAAGAACTACAGAAGCACCAAGTAAAGAATGATGAACCACAGTTGTACTAAAGACTGTAAAGAGAGAGGTGAAAGACATTCTGGTTGCTGGAGAAGGTGAAGCGGAATGCCCAAATTGTGCCCTCCTCCATGCGTAATGCGCGCACGACTCTAGGCCAACCCCTTGTGATGGCTGCCCGTCCATCCTTCACTTTCTTCATTCGGACTTCTCGATGCTCATTGTAGTCTGGATGAAATACGTTAACCTTCATTGCGTGTCCACCAATCATGTACTTTGCGAGGTAATCTTGAGTGAACTGCTTCGGGAACCACTGCGAATGAAAAAGATTCAGACATTGTTGTCTAACAACTCATTATGGGCAGTAAAAAGAGAAGGCTGCAGAGTTTGTAGTTACCATCCTACAGCTCACTGTTGTGTTGGATAGAGCATAAACAAATAATTTGCTTGCCACCATTCGTATCTTTTTGCTAATAATCCTTATCCGTTTCCTCACTTGATACTTGTTCATGAATATCTCATTGCCCCATACGCAAAAAGGGTCGATGCGTGGATCCTTGCCAAGGGCATATGTACCTACAAGCAACTAGTCAATATTAGAAGCTAACAAGTGTCCAGGCCTGGATCTATATGCACTACATTATGGAACGACTGGGGGAGTACAAGTCGAGGGATGAAACTAACCTCGGTGGAAAATGGTGGCCACTCCCGTTGTTGTCCTGCATAAGTAGTGGAAAGGCATGATAAGTACAGCAACCTTAACATCAAACAAATATAGCAAAGGTAAACAACATCATCTCCAAATGATAGCTTGAATGTGTTGGTTTCAGCATGCTGTAAAGCAGATATAAAATGGAAGGCAATGTTACTGACAACAGGCTTAACAGCCATCAAATATTGCAATTCAAATTGGTATTGTTGAAAATGAATAGAACATAGGTAATGCTTAAACATCACACTAGATAAATGTGTAAAACTGAAATAAAGGGCATGTGTTAACTACACCAGGCATAACTGGAACCAAATATAGCTGTTCAAACTGGTATTGATGCAGTCGAGCGGCACAGTTCCGACTTGCACATAATGAACATCACATTTGTGAATGACTGAAATAAACAAGGCATAAATGATCAGTATAACAACCAAATATAGCCATTGAAAACTGGACAGAGTCTCACTGCAACCAACCTAACAAGCAAATACAGATAAACAGGGCATATGCTTGAAAACTGGACAAATGCTCACTGCAACCAACCTAACAAGCAAATATAGATAAACAAGGCATCTGCTTGAAAACTGAAAAAATGCTCACTGCAACCAACCTAACAACCAAATACAGATAAACAAGGCATCTGCTTGATAACAGGACAAATGCTCACTGCAACCAACCTAAGAACCAAATACATATAAACAAGGCATCTGCTCGATAACTGGAAAATGCTCACTGCAACCAACCTAACAACCAAATACAGATAAACAAGGCATCTACTCACTATAAACAACCAAATATAGCCATTCGTGAAACTGAAGTCGACAATTCACACTTAAACATCACATAGCCCTATTGAACAATACATTTTTGCATAACTGAAATAATTAAACATGGCACAGTTAAAACACCGCACGTCAAATGCTACTACAACAAAGGGTACAGGTTGGCAAGCTAGAAAAGGTAAGATTTGCTGATAGGATGTTACCTCACATGTCATGGACGGGATCCTTCCAGTTGGAAGAGCACAGACCCATGGTGCACTCTTTGATGTCACAGATGGGCTATTTCACCTTGGAAGAACCTTTGTGGGTGCCCTCCTTGTGGTCATGGTCGATGAGATCTGACTTGGCAATTGAGGATCCCAAGCCGCCGCCGTAGAACGTGTCCTTTAGAAATGACAAAATGGGCTCGATGGCATACAAGGATCTCAAATCCTTGACCGCGTGGTGGAGGAGATCAGCGGTAGGGCCACCAAAGAGATCGACGGCGGTTGATCCAGAGGGGTTGGGGATGGACCACTTAACCTGTGGCATGGCCCGCGTGAAGCCATCGCTGTCGACGAGCTTGATGTCGTAGCCAACTTTCCTGAGATACAGTAATACGCTAGCCCGCTGACATGAAGCCTTCGGCATGGCAACGTAGTCAACGTCTTTGCCGGCTTCCACGGCGACATGTTGCTCCGGGATCGATAGGTCGGGGCGAACGGCGGCCACCTCGCCAACGTCCACCGGAGGGGCCATGATAAACCTCTTCTTGGCCGAACGCTCGTCGGGCTCCCCGGGATACGTGGTCGAGCTTAGGATGCGACATTCTGGAGCAGGGGATGTGGATCTGGCAGGGAGGGACACCGCAGGACTCATCTAAAAACTCAGGGGAGTGGGGCGACGGTATGGGAATCGCTGGGTAACCTGAACTTTATTATCTAAGCTAGGAGGAACGGGCAGACCGGCAGGGGTTTGCGGCAGCGGCGAGCTAGGGTTCGAGGGGGGAGGGGGCTGGGTGGGGGGGGGGATGTGTAGGGGGGTGGTGTTTGAGGATACGCCGCGGCTACTGAAAATTTTAGTAATGGTGGGTGGAGATGGTGGTGGACGAGGGAGGGCGACGGTTCAAATGCCTCGGCTACTGCAATTTTACTATAAGGTCGGTGCTGGAGGAGTGTGGGCGACGGTTGAAGTACGACGACTACTAAAATTTGGGTAAAGGAATTGATGCGGGGCGGGAGTACCCAAGATCGCACACGGTCCAATAAGAATATGCGTGTATGATAATAAGGAAAAGTGGCAGAACTGCCGATTTTTGCAATGCTCAAGGCGAGTAGTTTGTTTTTAGATTTCTAGCTAGCTGGTCTATCGCACACGGTTCGTCCTAATTTTCAGACGCGGACGTGGAATTCAATCTAAATAAACTACCCGCCTTTAGCTTGCGCAGGTGGTGATTTTACAGCGCACTTGCATCGCACACGGTTAAGCCAGTACCTCCACCTTTGCTCGCGCTTGCGCAGTCGTGGTGATTTTACAGCGCACTTGCATCGCACATGGTTGAGCCAGTACCTCCACCTTTGCTCGCGCTTGCACAGTCATGGTGATTCACAGCGCACTTGCATCGCACACGGTTAAGACATTATACCCGTGTCCGTTGAGCGTCATCAGAGTCTTTGCAGCAAAAAAACGTTAGAGAGGGTCAGAAGACAACCACAGCAACATGTGGCCCAAATATATATGAGTGAAAAGGGTGGTCAGTGATGTTCAAAATTCCAATGCACAACTTTGATCGTGCGGGCCCACGGTTGGGCGCGTCGTCGAAGATCGATGAGAGGGGCCAGAAGTCAAGAACCACCTGGAAGTGGCCAAATATATGTAGGAATATAGGGTGTGATGTTTAAAACTTTAAATACACAATGCACAACTTTGGTGGCACCTGCCTCGCAAACCCGAAAGCACCCTTGGATATATCTATAATGACATAATGTCGTAGCTAGCTAGGGTGCTTGACCCACCTCCCACTTCGTGTCAGCGGGGCGGATGCACGTAATGGTACTTTGGTCATACATGCATGTCGCCATGACCTACCATAAGACGGATCGGTGAATCTATCATTTGGTCAAACGACAACTGTTGTTGTCGATAAACCGCTTGGGCCAATAGGTTGAACCATCATAAAAAATCGCACGAGAGGGACCACAAAACCAGCACCTCTTGCATGCGACCCAAAATGATGTACGTTGGAAGGGGTGATGTGTGTTTTCAATATAGAATAATGTAAAATTTAGATGTGGTGCCTACCTCTCGATACAGACAACAACCATGAAGGCCAGGTAGTTAAGGACGAGATGCGCAGGGTATGGTGTAGGTCAAACCCAGCAATCTGAGCATGTGGGAGGGAATCCTGACAATGCATGAGCTCGAGCTTTGGTTGAACGACATGTGACGGTGACCGGCCCTAACACGAACTAGGAGGAATCCATTCATGGCCAACACATACCCCTCGTTATCGGTCAAAGGGATGATATATATACACTCGGGGAGCCCATAGATATGCGTGTCGTCACAAAAAACACACAAGGGAGACGTGGTCGATCAGAAGAACCCGTATACACTACATGCGGCCCAAAAATATGTATGAGTACGGTGGTGTGTGATGTGTTTAAATCCCGAATGCACAACTTCGATGGGCCACCAACTATATTACAAACCAAACACCGTACCCAACCCCAAGCCTTGCTCAATACGTACGATGTCGGTTTCCCAACTTTGAGGCGGCGGCGGGGGGGGGGGGGGGGTCGTCCAACACATGAGCTTAAACTTTATTTGGTCTAATATGGCACACATAGCAATAGGAAACCATCATGGTCAAACCCTTCTTGTTGTTGAGTCAAAGGGATAGATTGTGTGGGCCCCCCTCGTTATCTGTCAAGGATAATATATATACCTCGGGGAGCCCACAGATATGTGCGGTGTCTATAAACCGCACAAGGGAGACATGCTCGATCAGAACACCCGGCCCCCTATACCCTGCATGCGACCTAAAAAAATGTATGGGTCTGGTGTGTGATTTGTTCAAATCCCGAAAGCACAAGTTCGATGGGGCACCAACTACATCAGTAACATTACAAACTGAACATCGTACCCCCAGGACCAGGTTAAAGATGTACGATGTCGGGAACGCAACTTCGAGGCGGATGGGGGGGGGGGTAGGGGCTGGGTGCAGTCCAACGCATGTGCTGAAACTTGATTTGCTCTAACATAGCACACGGAGCAAAGAGTAAACCCTTCTCGTGCGTTGAGTCAAAGGGATAATTTGTGTGGGCTTACAGATGTCGATCATTCTTTGATTTTTGAGAACAAAAAATAACCAATAAAAACATAGTCTACAAATTAGCAAAACAAGGATCCCAAGGTTTATATAATCGCCATGATAGGTCACTATAGAGTCAATCATTCTTTGATTTTTTAGAGCAAAAAATAACCAATAAAAACATAGTCTACAAATTAGCAAAACAAGGATCCTAAGGTTTATATAATCGCCATGACAGGTCACTATAGAGACATTTATCTCTATAATGACCGTGTCATAGCGTTTAAATGAAGCTTGAGATATGCAACTTCCCACCGGGTCACCCATCCTTAGACTACTCTAGCCCAAGCACGCTTAACTTCTGCGTTCTATTCAACTAGGCTAGCGGATGGGAAGCCGCCCCTTGCTGATAGGAATTGCCTCCTTGCCTTTAAGGCATTTCATGCTGGTCACCCTATGGGACCTACTCCCTCCTATCACACACATTTGTGCTTTTAGAAACTGTGTGCGATATTTACATGGCCGGTGTGTCGCCGCCTAGCCTTCAATGAGCATTGACACTGGCAGCGGGAAAACGATGGGAGAAGAGGCGGGAAACCGATGAGAGGAGTGGCGGGAAACGGTAGCCTGTTTGGATATATAACAACATTAATATAAAACACTTAGTAGAGAAGGAAGCGTGAGCTAGTACGACGCATGCGCACAGTGCTTACCCATGTACTGCATGTGCTGTCAAAATGGATGAGGATTGCCGTTCGATCTGGGAGCATCCAACAGTGCAGACGTACGATCCGTGGGGTTTCGGTTCTGGCCAATCAGAACACACGACTCAGATCGCGTGCGCAGCAGGGGGGCATTGGCCATGGTTTGGTAGGCACACGGCTTTCGTGAGTGAACTGTGTGCTATTTGAAAACATTTTGTGAGAAGAATCTCAGTTTTAAATCCCTGTAAATCCAAAACTCACCCGAAAATCATGAAACTTGGCATGGTGTCACGACATGGCACATATATGTCGAGGATTTTTTTTGTCCATTTTGGTGCAAGTTTTATTACAAGCCTCTTACAAACTGGAGCTTCTCTCAAAGAAGCCTCGTGGTCCTGATAGGGAAACGTGTCCCCCTTGTGGGTGAAACGATAATCACTGCCTCTTTTCGCCTTGTATTTTCTTCTACGGGCAACATGGAACGACAGGATATCCGTGCTGAAATTTAAACTTATTCAGGGTTCGTTTGCCCTTTTTATACACTAATTGAGTTTCCTAGGCATTTAATGTCCATAATTCAAATCTAAACTACAAATACATGCTCCAGTTCACCAAAATGGCTAGAAAAATTATACATGTGTCCTTGGGTGCATATTTAGGTCCCATGCCAGGAATGGGAATGAATTACAACCGTACCGGCATCCTGGCTCGTCCTCAAACATTTGGAATCTTGGTTTTTAAATCCCCATAAATCCAAAACTCACCAAAAAGTCATGAAAGTTGGCATGGTGTCACGTCATGGCACATATATGTCGTGGTAAAAACATTGTCCAATTTGGGCCAAGCTTTATTACAAACCTCTTACAAACCGGAGCTTCTCTCAAAGCACATATATGTCGTGGTAAAAACATTGTCCAATTTGGGCCAAGCTTTATTACAAACCTCTTACAAACCGGAGCTTCTCTCAAAGAAGCCTCGTGGTTCCGATAGGGAAACGTGTCCCCCTTGTGGGCGAAACGATAATCACTGCCTCTTTTCGTCTTGTATTTTCTTCTACGGGCAACATGGAACAACAGGACATCCGTGCTGAAATTTAAACTTATTCAGGGTTCGTTTGGCCTTTTTATACACTAATTGAGTTTCCTAGGCATTTAATGTCCATAATTCAAATCTGAACTACAAATACATGCTCCAGTTCACCAAAATGGCTAGAAAAAATTACACATGTGTCCTTGGGTGCATGTTTAGGTCCCATGCCAGGAATGGGAATGAATTACAACCGGACCGGTGTCCTGGCTCGTCCTCAAACATTTGGAATCTCGGTTTTTAAATCCCCAAAAATCCAAAACTCACCAGAAAGTCATGAAAGTTGGCATGGTGTCACATCATGGCACATATATGTCGTGGTAAAAACATTGTCCAATTTGTGCCAGGCTTTATTACAAACCTCTTACAAACCGGAGCTTCTCTCAAAGAAGCCTCATGGTTCCGTTAGGGAAACGTGTCCTCCTTGTGGGCGAAACGACAATCACTGCCTCTTTTCGCCTTGTATTTTTTTCTACGGGCAACATGGAACGACAAAATATCCATGCTGAAATTTAAACTTATTCAAGGTTCGTTTGGCCTTTTTATACACTAATTGAGTTTCCTAGGCATTTAATGTCCATAATACAAATCTGAACTACAAATGCATGCTCCAGTTCACCAAAATGGCTAGAAAAATTATACATGTGTCCTTGGGTGCATGTTTAGGTCCCATGCCAGGAATGGGAATGAATTACAACCGTACCGACGTCCTGGCTCGTCCTTAAACATTTGGAATCTTGGTTTTTAAATACCCATAAATCCAAAACTCACCAGAAAGTCATGAAAGTTGGCATGGTGTCACATCATGGCACATATATGTCATGGTAAAAACATTGTCCAATTTGGGCCAAGCTTTATTACAAACCTCTTACAAACTGGAGCTTCTCTCAAAGAAGCCTCATGGTTCCGATAGGGAAACGTGTCCCCCTTGTGGGCGAAACGACAATCGCTCCCTCTTCTAGCTTGTATTTTCTTCTACACGCAACATGGAACAACGGGAGATTCGCGCTGAACTTTGAAATTATTCAGGGTTTGTTTAACCTTTTTTATTCATTAATTGAGTTTTCTAGGCATTTAATGTCCATAATTAAAATCCTAACTACAAATACATGCTCGAGTGCACCAAAATGGCTAGAAAAAATGTGCATGTGTCCTTGGGGTGCATGTTTAGGTCCCATGGAAGGAATGGGAATGAATTCAACTGTCTCGGCGTCCTGACTTGGCCACAAACATTGCGAATCTCGGTTTTTAAATCTCTGTAAATCCAAAACTCACCAGGAAATCATGAAACTTGGCATGGTGTCACTACATGGCAAATATATGTCGTGGTAAAATAATTGTCCAATTTGGGCCAAGCTATATTACAAGCCTCTTACAAACCGAAGCTGCTCGCAACCCTTGTGATTCCGGTAGGGAAACATGCCCCTCTTGTGGGCGAAACAATAATCGCTGCCTCTTCTCGCCTTGAACTTTGTTTTCTACAGGCAACATAGAATAACAGGAGTGTCGTGCTGAATTTTGAAACTGATCAAGGTTCGTTTGGCCATTTTATATATTAATTGAGTTTTCTAGGCATTTAATGTAGTCCATAATTCAAATTTGAACTACAAGCACATGCTCCAGTGAAGCAAAATGGGTGGAAAATCGTACATGTGTCATTGGGTGCATGTTTAGGTCTCATTGAAGGAATGAGAATGAATTACAAACTTCTCGTCATCGTGAAACATTGAGAATCTCGGTTTCTAAATCCCAGTAAATCGAAAACTCACCCAAAAACATGAAACTTGGCATGGTTTCATGACATGGCACATATATGCCGTGGTAAAAAAAATCGTCCAGTTTGAGACAAGGCGCACACATTAATAGCCAACGAAGTCCTTTTGAAACAAATAGCTGACACGTTAATATTGCAAACGGTTGTATTATATGAACCGTGTGTTCCCGTTACCATTTAAGTGCGGCCACGCGTCCCTCTTTTCTTATGGGATAGTACTACCTCCGTCCTCGTTCATTGGTCATCTTTGTATTTTGTGCCAAAATTTAACCATACTCGGTGGCGTGCGTGCAGCTGTTTGATTAGATGGGACGAGCGTGAGAAGTCAGCCGTGCAGGCTCGACGAGACGCGTGCGAGCAGTACGCCGCGCAGGCTCGATGGAACGCATGCATCCTGTCCACCTCGCAGGCTCGATGGGACATGTGCGAGCAGCAAGGCCGCCCATGCTCACCGGGAAGCGAGCTCTTTGACCTCCATCCACCAGCCTCCCACCTCGCTCACAACTTCTCCATTAATCACAGCCGAGCCGCTGTTTAACACACGGTTAATTTAAGCACCTAGATGGAGGGTGTTTGCTTGTGATCCCATGGCCCCGCTCAACGTTAGCATTTGCTTTGTTCGTGTTTTCAACTCGTATTCCGGCCTAATTTAAAATGCCACATAGGGCAACGGATAATACGACGACAAATAAAATGGCAACGGATAATACGACGACAAATTTACAATGGCGCGGATAATAATTGTCTTACATATTCCGGATAATTTAAAATGCCACATGCGTCAAAGCCCGGAAGACACGGGGGCAAGAGAAGAAGGAAATCGCAGACAATGATCTGGGTCGCTACTGTCTCTACTCCGCGGTGGATCTCCGGGCGACGACATCCTCCAGCTCCTTCTTCAATTCCTCACGACTTTGCTTGAAAGCAGCCACGGATTCCTCAACAACCTACTCGCGCTCGATCCGGAGCTTCCTCAAGTCACCCATCAGTTCCTCGATGACCGCTGTCAGCGTCATCCCCGAGGCACTGCTCTGCTCATGCAGCATCTTCCAGCCGGCGGCCTCCTCCACCTTCTCGATGAGCGCCTTGAGGAGCTTCGCATTGTCACCCATGAGTTGCTCGACGAGGCCAGTCGCCTTCTCAACCGAGGCATCGCTGATCTCGAGCAGCTTCATCAAGCCATCGACCAGCTCCTGCTGCTTAATGAGGCCAGCGAGAATGCCATCGTCGCCGGCCAAGGACTTCAGCAACATCAGCTCGTCGCGATCGCCGACGCGGCGAGTGCGCTTGTGAGAGCCCTCGCGTGCCCGTGAGAGTTCGTTCGAGGGCTCCGCAATGTGCCGGGACATCTCTGTTGCGGCTGCCTCTTGGCAGCGGGACCTCTCTAGTGCTTCCGCGGCCTTGGTCTTTGCTGCCTGGTTATATGTCCACCCGAAACTCCTCCTACCGGTCATGGCAGAACGACTTGACAGGAAAGACCAGTTTTGTGGGTGATAAGGAGAGGAACTGTGAAGTAATTTTTGAGTGGGTAGTTTTTATAGCCCGGTGCTAAGTGTGAACACATATTAGTTTGATCGGTGTGAACAGATTTGCAATTACTTATTGCATTGTAATCTGCAATGTGACGAGAAACAAGGTCAAAATTTATTGATGGTTCCGGGCCTACAAAGCCCGTTTCTGTTGTTCTGGCTCATCGCAAACAGTTCTTATGGATCAACTGTATGCCACACATCGGAAGCCCGAAACATGGGTCCGCGTTCTCGGATGTACGTGTACGTGTCTGCCCACTATCACACACGGTCAAGATATCACCATCGTGTCCGATGGATGCGCCATCGCGCCTCCCATGGGTTGCCAGAAGGTTGACCACGTGGTTGCTCGCCGTTGAGGCGGCCGCGGCGCGCTCTGCTCCTTGTTGAGGCGGCAGTGGCGCGCTCTGCTCGCGTCCGTCCGCGCGTTTTGCTCGCCATTGAGGCGGCCGCGGCGCGCTCCGCTCTGGCATCCCTGCGCGCGCTCTGCTCGCTGTTGAGGCAAATTTACAATGGCAATGGTTAATAATTGTCTTACATATTCAGGATAATTTAAAATGCCACATGCAGCAACGCCCAAAACACTCATGACCTACATATGCATACAATTATAATAAAATATAGGCTAAAAGGCTGAGCTGGCGGCCTTCCGATGATGGTCTTCTCAGACTCCATGATCAGCATAGCACCCTTGCAGCCGTTCATTCCAAGTGTCCCGACCCGCCTCCGCCTACGGAGCTGCTAGCGCTGGGAGGCTCTTGGGGCTGCTGGGCCTCTTCCAGAAGAGCTTGACAGCGTGTAATCGCGCGCATGATATCTCCGCGGAACCGCTCCATTTCCATGTCTCTGGCCTGGTAGCAAATTCTGTCCATCACCTGCATCCTCAAGATATCACGTAGGCAATGTTCTACTTCGTCTGGGATGTCAACTCCGCCAAGGATGCGCTCGAGCCTGGCCACCACATCATCGGGATTGACGTTGACACGGCCGCCGCGGGCAATGATGAAGCCGCAAGCTAGCTATGTCTTGACTGAATCGCAGAGGTCCTCTGCCCATTCCTTGCGGGGCATCAAGCTCTCGATGAGCATTGGTGATGGCGGCTCTTCGGGTGGGTCGTCGATCATGCCGCCGAGCAGCTCTGGATCTTTTGCACGGTGGATGGCAAACTGCTCATCACACCTCCTCTGCAATATGTCGATTGTGTGCCCAAGGACTATCACACCGATATCGCTGCCGATGGGCCATGGTGCCTGCACCGGCCGATGAAGCTCTTGCTCCCCGACCTGCTCCGGCTTGTTCTCCTCGCCGAAGATGTAATGCAGGTAGGGGTCGACGTTGAAGATTTGGTCGTTGCCTGGCATGCTTGGAATAACTAATGGTAGATGGGTAAGGACTAGATCTGCGCAGAGTGTCGCGATGGTGCGTTGCCGCCTGGGTTATATGCAGCAAGCCATTAGCTGTGGTGGGAAACCGATGAGGGAAGAGGCGTGGATTTTATAATTCACCCATGTGGAGCACGGGAAGCATTCGCTAGAGCACGGGAAGACTGAGTGGAGCACACACACAACCCGAATACCGTATGCGGTGCCACGTGTTATTTATCACACACATGTTAACATAAGGAAACGTATGTGTAACTTACTAATCATCGCACACAAGGACTCGCAGACGTATCGTGTGCGATACTCCTAGCTACCGCAAGCAACTAGTTTGCATTTTTCAAAGTTTTTTGTACAAACAGAATCGCACATGAACTAACTATAGTAACCGTCTGTGTTATAATTTCTCATCGCAAACAGTTCATCAGAGTGGGCTATTTGCTGCGTATCACACACATCTTGTTTACACGAATCATTTGTGTTCTTTTGGCTCATCGCAAATAGTTCATCTATGTGAACTGTATGCCGCATATCACACACATCTTGTTAAGTTGAACCATTTTTGTTCTCTTCCCTAATCGAAAATAGTTCGTCCGAGTGAACTGTATGCTATATATCACACACACCTTGATCTGGCTGGCCGTTTCTGTTGCATTCCCTAACAGCAAACAGTTCATCGGAGCGAACTGTATGCCGTATATCGCATACACATTGATATGGCTGCCCGTTTCTGTTGTTCTGTCTAAGCGCAAACAGTTCATATGGATCAACCGTATGCCCCGCATTGCACACGTAACTAAAATCTGAACCATGTTTGATGTCTCCGCCATCGCAAATGTTTTGCATCTTTTTTGACGGGTTTTTTACATCCCCGTTTGCGATTAATGCATCGCACACAATTTCGTCAAAGGGTCTCTGATCATAGTATTGCGTTAGCAGCATCCTGCAGTAATGCTAGGCAATTCTTTATCATGAGGTTGTCTATGGAATTTGGATAAATTAAACTCATGAGACACATCCTCGAAGCTTACACTAACAGTTTCTTTCTCATAATCTATCTTAGCATTAACAATGTTCAAGAAAGGTCTACCAAATATAATGGGACAAAAATCATCTTGTGGGGAACCAAGAACTAGAAAATCAGTAGGGTATTTTATTTTCCCACACAAGACTTCAACATCTCTAACGATCCCAATTGGTGAGATAGTATATCTATTAGCAAGCTTAATAATAAGATCAATATCTTCTATTTCAGCAGGTGCAATATCATTCATAATTTCTTGATATAAAGTAAAAGGGATTGCACTCAAACTAGCACCCAAATCACATAAGCCATGATAACAATGATCTCCTATTTTAACAGAGACAACAGGCATGCCAACAACAGGTCTATGTTTATCTTTTTCATTGGGTTTAGTAATTCTAGTAGCTTCATCACAGAAGTAAATAACATGCCCATCTATATTTTTCACCCAAGAGATCTTTAAACATAGCAACATTAGGTTCAACTTTAATTTGTTCGGGGGGTGTAGGTGTTCTAGTATAACTCTTACGGACTACAACTGAAGCTTTAGCATGTTCTTTTATCCTAACAGGAAAAGGTGGTTTCTCAATATAAGCAGTAGGAATAACTTGATCAACATTATACGTAATGGTTTCTTCTTCAGCTTTAATGGGTTCTACTATTTTTACTTCAATGGGAGGATGATATTTAAACCACTTCTCCTTAGGGAGATCAACATGAGTAGCAAATGATTCACAGAAAGAAGCTACTATCTCAGAGTCAAGTCCATATTTAGTGCTAAATTCACGAAAAGCATCGGTATCCATAAAAGATTTAACACAATCAAACTTAAGGTTTATACCCGACTCCTTACCTTCGTCGAGCTCCCAATCTTCACAGTTGCGTTTAATTCTTTCCAAGAGATCCCATTTGAATTCAATAGTCTTCTTCATAAAAGAACTAGTACAAGAAGTATCGTGCATGGATTGATCATTACGAGAAAGCCGAGCATAAATTTTTTGAATAATAATTTCTCTTGAGTGCTCATGATTGGGCCATGAATATAACATTGACTTAAGACTCCCCCAAGCTTGAGCGATACTTTCTCCTTCACGAGGCCAAAAAATATATATATAACTCTTATCACGATGAACCAGATGCATGGGATAAAACTTCTGATGAAATTCCAATTTCAATCGGTTGTAATTCCAAGCTCCAATATCATCACATAGCCTATACCATGTCAATGCTGTTCCCTTCAAAGATAAAGGGAAGACCTTCTTCTTGACTTCATCTCCGGGCAAACCTGCAAGCTTAAATAATCCACATAGATTAGATGCATATTAGGATGTAGTGTTCCATCTCCTGCATAAAGATTAGCTAGCAGTTCCTCTATCATACCCGAAGGAATTTCATAGTAAATATTTTCAGTAGGTGCAGTAGGTTAAGGAGCAACCCTTTGCTCTTCCGATTGAGGTGAAGTTACCCCGAACAAGCCCCTCAAAGGATGAGTTTCCATAGTGACAAGTGACAATAAATTTCAGCATGTACTATGAATGTTTCCTTACCAAAGGCGCTTCACTCCCTGGCAATGGCGCCAGAAAAGAGTCTTGATGACCCACAAGTATAGGGGATCAATCGTAGTCCTTTCAATAAGTAAGAGTGTCGAACCCAACGAGGAGCAGAAGGAAATGACAAGCGGTTTTCCGCAAGGTATTTTCTGGAGGCACTGAAATTATCGGTAGATAGTTTGGTGATAAGATAATTCGTAACGGGTAACAAGTATAACAAAGGTGCAGCAAGGTGGCCCAATCCTTTTTATAGCAAAGGATAAGCCTGGACGAACTCTTATATAAAGCAAAGCGCTCCCGAGGACACATGGGAATTATTGTCAAGTTAGTTTTCATCATGCTCATATGATTCGCGTTCGTTACTTTGATAATTTGATATGTGGGTGGACCGGTGCTTTGGGTGTTGTCCTTACTTGGAAGCCTCCCACTTATGATTAACCCCTCTCGCAAGCATCCGCAACTATGAATGAAGAATTAAGATAAATCTAACCATAGCATGGAACATGTGGATCCAAATCAGCCCCTTACGAAGCAACGCACAAACTAGGGTTTAAGCTTCTGTCTCTCTAGCAACCCATCATCTACTTATTACTTCACAATGCCTTCCCCTAGGCCCAAATCATGGTGAAGTGTCATGTAGTCGACGTTCACATAACACCACTAGAGTAAAGACAACATACATCTCATCAAAATATTGAACGAATACCAAATTCACATGATTACTTATAACAAGACTTCTCCCATGTCCTCAGGAACAAACGTAACTACTCACAAAGCATGCTCATGTTCAAGATCAGAGGGGTATTGAATATCATTAAGGATCTGAACATATGATCTTCCACCAAATAAACCAACTAGCATCAACTACTAGGAGTAATCAACACTACTAGCAACCCACAGGTACCAATCTGAGGTTTTGAGACAAAGATTGAATACAAGAGATGAACTAGGGTTTGAGAGGAGATGGTGCTGGTGAAGATGTTGATGAAGATTGACCCTCCCTCGATGAGAGGATCATTGGTGATGACGATGGCTTCGATTTCCCCCTCCGGAAGGGAAGTTTCCCCAGCAGAATCGCTCTGCCGGAGCCCTAGATTGCTCCTGCCCAGGTTCCACCTCGAGATAGCGGCGCTTCATCCTGAAAGCTTCCTTCTTATTTTTTCTAGGTCAAACCTTTCATATAGCAGAAGATGGGCACCAGACGATGGCCAGCGGGCCCACAAGCCCTGGGGTCGCACCCTGGGCGTTGGGCGCGCCCCCAGGCTTGTGACCACCTGGTGGGTCCCCTTCGGTAGTTTCTTCACCCAATATTTTTTATATATTCCTAAATAATTCTCCGTAAAGTTTCAGGACATTTGGAGTTGTGCATAATAGGTATCTCAGATTTGCTCCTTTCCGGTCCAGAATTCCAGCTGCCGGCATTCTCCCTCTTTGTGTAAACCTTGTAAAATAAGAGAGAAAGGGCATAAGTATTGTACCATAAAGTGAAATAACAACCCATAATGCAATAAATATCAACATTAAAGCATGATGCAAAATGGACGTATCATGGTGTTCTAGGTGGCATGAGATGTGAAATAATTCCACAATGTCTTAAATGCATACCAAACTCGTAACTCAAATATTCACCTCCACGATCAGATCGTAGAAACTTTATTTTCTTGTTACGATGATTCTCCACTTCACTCTGAAATTCCTTGAACTTTTCAAATGTTTCAGGCTTGTGTTTCATTAAGTAAATATACCCATATCTACTCAAATCATCTGTGAAGGTAAAAAAATAATGATATCCACCGCGTGTTTCAACACTCATTGGACTGCATACATCGGTATGCATTATTTCCAATAAGTCAGTAGCTCGCTCCATTGTTCCAGAGAATGGAGTTTTAGTCATCTTGCCCATGAGGCATGGTTCACATGTCTCAAATGATTCATAATCAAGAGATTCCAAAAGTCCATCAGCATGGAGTTTCTTCATGCGATTTACACCAATATGACCTAAGCGGCAGTGCCACAAATATGTGGTACTATCATTATTAACTTTGCATCTTTTGGCATCAATATTATGAATATGTGTACCACTACGATCGAGATTCAATAAGAATAAAACATTCACAAGGGGTGCATGACCATAAAATATATTACTCATATAAATAGAACAACCATTATTCTCTGACTTAAATGAATAACCGTCTCACAATAAACAAGATCCAGATATAATGTTCATGATCAACGCAGGCACCAAATAACAATTATTTAGGTTTAAAACTAATCCCGAAGGTAGATGTAGAGGTAGCATGCCGACGGCGATCACATCAACCTTGGAACCATTTCTGACGCGCATCGTCACCTTGTCCTTAGCCAGTCATCGTTTATTCCGTAGCTCCTATTTTGAGTTACAAATATTAGCAACCAAACCAGGATAAAAACCCAGGCACTACTACGGGCACTAGTAAGGTGCACATCAATAACATGTATATCAAATATACCTTTTTTGACGTAGCCAGCCTTCTTATCTGCCAAGTACTTGGGGCAGTTCCGCTTCCAGTGACCATTCCCCTTGCTGTAGAAGCACTCAGTCTTAGGTGTTGGTTCAGCCTTGGGTTTCTTCATGGGAGCGGCAACTATCTTGCCATTCTTCTTGAAGTTCCCTTTCTTTCCCTTGCCTTTCTTGAAACTAGTGGTCTTTCTAACCATCAACACTTGATTCTCCTTCTTGATTTCTACCTCCGCGTCCTTATGCATCGCGAAAAGCTCAGAAATCATTTTCTCCATCCCTTGCATATTATAGTTCATCACAAAACCCTTATATCTTGATGGCAGTGACTGGAGAACTCTGTCAATGACCGTGTCATCTGGAAGATTAACTCCCAACCGAGTCAAGCAGTTGTGAAACCCAGACATTCTGAGTATATGCTCGCTAACAGAACTGTTCTCCTCCATCTTGCAGCTAAAGAACTTGTCGGAGGTGTCATACTTCTCAACTCGGGCATGAGCTTGAAATTCCAATTTCAGCTCCTGGAACATCTCATATGCTCCATGGTGCTCAAACCATCTTTGGAGCCCCGGTTCTAGGCCGTAAAGCATGGCACACTAAACTATCAAGTAGTCATCAGAACATGCCTGCCAGATGTTCACAACATCCACAGACGATGCTGGAGGGGGTGTGGCACCTAGTGGTGCATCAAGGACATAAGCCTTCTTTTAATTTTGAAGAAATATACTCCCATGCTTCACTTAGATCAATTTGAGAGCTAGTAAATTTTTGAAGAAATTCTCTCATGTTTCACTTATATTATTTTGAGAGATGAGAAAAATTATTTATGCTCATGTTCTTCACTTAAATTTGTTTGAGAGCTTGTCATAAGCAATGGTAATATATTAAACTAGTCCCAAAGTGATAGATATTCAAGAGGGATATAATAAGAACTTTCATGAAGATCATTGGATATTATAAACTGGATTCCTTGTAATAGTTTTGAGATATGAAGATAATAATATGTGAGTCATGTTGGTGAGTAATTATGCTTTAGTAAGAATATTGGTGTTAAGGTTTGGGATTCCCTATGCAAGCATGAAAGTCAATAGTTATGCAATGAAATTATATCCTACTTGTGGTGCATTATTCGGTGTTAGTTATGTTTAATGCTCGTTTATGAGAGTTTTGGTTTTTTGGTTGGTTGCTTCTCAATCTATTTGCTAGCCTTTCCTTGTTCTAAGTAGGAATACTACTTGTGCATCCAAACTCCTTAAACCTAGTTGTGACAATGAGTCCACCGTACCTACCACTACTAGGGAAAAGCCTAGCAGTAGCGCGGGTATTAGGTGTATCAGTAGCACGGGCTCCCGCGTTACTGATACGGTGCTACAGCTAACCTGTAGCAATAGCGCGTGTTGCCTCGTTCTACTGCTATACATGCGTAGCAGTAGCGATCTTTACAGCAACGCGCTACTGCTAATAGCTGCAGCGCCTTGAGTTAAGCCGCGCTACTGGTAAGGGCGCGCTGCTGCTAACTTTACTCCCCTCGCTACTGCTAGTTTTATTAGTTTCTGATTTTTTTTCTGCATATTTGTTTTGTATTTGAACAGGCTTTATACAATAATCTTTAGCACATACAAATGTCATCATCATACACATACAAATGTAATCATAGCATATACATACAAATAGTCTCATCAAATCATGTCATCATCATCCAACACAAAGTGGTCTCTCGTCATCATCTCAAAAATAGCGATACAAGTCTCGAATACTTGCAACTACATCATCATCCATCTAAACAATGATATACGCGAGAAGAGCTATCACTATGAGTGAGAGCGGAACTATGCAGTACATGAGGCGGCGGTTATGAGTCCTCTCTCGCGCTAGCATGAACCTCAAGTAACTAGCTTCTGCTTCTTGTCTGCTTTCAGTTTCATTGTACGCAAACTAATTAACTAGAGGTACGCAGGTCATCGTACCCAAACTAACAAAGTAGCATTACGCATGTTTGGTAGGGACCGTGGACATCACAAAGTTTCATCGCTACAGAAACTATACAAGTTCAACCGACACATATCATCATCATCGGCATCGTAAATCACTAGAAGTTCCATCCTTCCAAATCATCGAGGATGCACCCTAGCTTCTTGAACGGCGTGAGGTCCTGACGTTGCATGCCTATGCGAGTTCGGACGTCAGCTCGCGATATAGGGCCGTGGTGGAACATCCCCTTCTCTTCGATGACTTCTTTCATGATGATCATCGCAATGCCCCTCTGGATGCGAAAGAAGTCATCTCTAAGTTTATAATCCGCTTCTCCATGAGATTCTACCCACTTGCGGATATGATCATCGTTTCTGCTTGTCATGCGAAGCTTTTGGTGATCCCTTCTGAACTCCATCATGAGATGAAGGAGGTAGAATCCATCGTTCTTGCTTGGTTTTGGGACATGGATGCAGCAGAAGTTAGTTTTATGCGAGAAACCCGTCTTCTTGTTCCTTTGTTTCCTGATCTGCAGGTGGCCACACCTCAAGCTGAAGCCTTGGAGAGCATCATATAGAATATTCATTACGTGGGTGTAGTCCTTCTTCTCGTAGTTTCTGGTAGGGTCGAAATACACGGCGTGGGAGACTCGCGGGTAAAGAACGATAAGGACGGCGCGCCCATTGCTGCGGGGAAAAAAACACCTCAAATTATTCTCCATATGTGCGAGAAGGATTGATTGAAATGTATGAAAGGGTTGTCCGGCACTGACTTACTTTGGATGATAAGGCAGGAGGACAATTTCCTGGTCCTTATTCTGTACCATGAAGTTTTCGAGGTACTCCCTAGCAGTTTTACGCTCAAAGTCGCCGAGACTCAAGAAGGACTCGTGCATGTAGTATGGATCCGCCACACAGATTTGCGAGACTTCTTCTCTCTTCATGACGGAGCTCATATGTAGCGCAAAAAGGCGGACGATTGTACAGTCGAGCCGCCTTGTCAGAAACATCTCGAAGATATGCTCAAACCATAGGAAGAACACCTCCAAGGGCCGTGTGTCGATGTAGCACTTCCCCTTAGGCACACAAGCCGCGTATGTCGGATATCCTGGATCCTTCGAGGCTAGTAGGCTTTTCTCAATCGACATCACATGGTCGTGCAGTCTCCTGAGATCCCCTGATATTGCCTCCAGCGGTTTCGGCGGTAGCATCGGCTCGCCCGTGACATGGAACATGGCCGCACCTTTGACGGGTACACGCTCTTCAAAATCCACCGTCTGGCTGCTATGTGCTCTGGCTTGTTTGTAGGCAACAGAGCCTCTCTTCCCTGGTCTCTTCCTCTCCTTTTTCTTGGGCTGACCTTCCAGACCCTTCCTTAACCCCTGCCCCAGTGTTGCCGGGCTAAGCGCTGTACGACCCTCGGCTAGTTGAGCCTGTGTTGAGGCGGCATCTTCAAGCGTGTCCTATGAGGATTGCATGAAGAGAGACTTCTTGCAATCCCTGCTAGGACGTTCCTGCCCGGACAGATCATCCATATCCTCATCAGCATGCTGATAGCCCGAGTCGTCATATGGCTGACTCATCATATCTAAGTCACCGTCATAGGCGCCTATATTGAGGAACCGAAGAGGGTCCTTGTCCATCTCATCATCCATTCTTTGTTCTACGGGGACGATTACATCAGCCACTATTGGAGCCCCTTCATCACGTTGTCCGCCGCTCTCACCCGGCACTACAGGCGCTGGTAATTGCGTAGGCGGGGTGGTGGTGTTCATACCTGCTTGTTAATGTGTGGTTATTGGTGTGCTCTCGGCCGGCTCCAGACAAAGAAGATTCTTCGACCATAGCAGCACCCAACCCTTGCAGTTTCCAAGCCATGGCGGGGTCTCATCGTCCTCTCCCCCTAGCCGTACTAGAGGAGGCAAATCCTCGTGCCCCAATTTCACACTCGACAAGGTAACCCTGAAGTGCCCATCGGGCATCGGCTGGCCGTGGAACGTGAGTTCCAAGGTCTTTGTTATCACCGCCTTTCCCACGTCCACCTTCTGGCCTTTGATCAAGTAGAGTACGGTGCATGAGGTTTTGTCGGCCTGCAAACACATGTCTGCGGTGTAAAACATCCGAAAGGCAACGAAAATGGAATATTCTAGATATATGTTGGTGCGACATGTAATTACCATGAGGGCGTCGAGCTCAGCGAAAGACGAAGGCCCACCTAGCGCGCCAGAGACTAAGGACAGGCTGCTATGAGCGGGTGCGGGTGCGGGAGCAGGCGCGGTTGCATGAGCAGGTGATGGTGCAGTGGTGTTATTCACCGAGTTGCTCCCGATGAAACTGAGCATGGGGAAATCATCTATCGTCTTGTCTGGATTTTCCTTCGTCCGGTTGATGATAGCCGGGATCAAGTTAGTAGCGAAATCATTTTTGCAGGCATCTACAGCTGCAACGACTGCCTGCTGTAGCAACTCATTTTTCTCCTCGGCTACTTTTTTCACGTCCTCAGCTGCTTTTTTCTCGAACGCAAGCTTCACCTTCTCGTCGATGTCCGCCTGACTAAACTTCTTTTTCTGCTTCTTGGCCTTCGGGCCCTCATTGTAAAAGACCTACCACATGGCACCATCTCCAGCGCCGTGCACACGTCCATATTGCGGTCGCTGGTCCAAAGGGAGTCCCTTAAGTTCGTTCAAGTCCCGGTTGAGAGGGGTGTCCCACTTGGGCCTCATCGACGAAGACTGGCTTTCGGCTGCAAGCTGGTGTTGCTTCTCCCGCAGAAGGAACGTGAACCATTTACGAATGTGTAGTCGACTTGATCATAAGCTAAATGTAAGGTGGTAATAGAATAATTACCATTATTCTAATCAATTTCCTCGTGATCGGGTCCATGTAAAAAACCTTCTTTTCCTTGTCCCACTTGTAGCGGGCCCTGATGAAGTCACGCTCCAAGGGGTTGGTGAACTTCGCGAAGGGGTCTGGGAGACCCGCGGCTTCACGTTCCGCGTCCTCCTTATCCCATATGGGCCTTTTGCTAAGGTAGCCACGGCTTCCGAGGCGTTGGTTCCCCGTGTTCCTTTGCTGAAGGCTCTTGAATTTTGCAGCCTTAGCCTTGGCTGCCTCGGTAGCGCAAGTGTCCTTGATCTTTTGGAACTCCTCTTTCGTAAGTGTCAGATTTTCCTCCAGAATCTTGGACAGGGGTTCCTCAGCCTCAATAGCTCGTTTCACCCTCCCTTTCCAGGAGGCCAAATCATTGCTGAAGATGCCCATGGCGTGATTGTTAATCTTTTTCATCTTCGGATCATCCCACGGTTGTTCTATGCTATCATCCCGGCCGGGGAACTTGAATCTCCTGTGCAACTTCATCAGGAGCAACTGCCTCAAATGTTCTTTACTCCTTAAGTCCTCGTCGTTGATGCTCGCGCATTCTTGTAGGATGCATCCTACTTGGTTCCCATAGCACTTGCGAGGTTCTTCCGGCTCTAATGGTGCAAACTTGCCAGGGGCCATCTTTGTGATCACCAGTCGTTCGATGCCGAGTTCGTTAGGTTTTCGTATCCTCTGCTTCTTCTGCTTCTTCTTTTCGGTAGCGGCTTCGGCGCCGGTACCTTCCTCGCTGGTATCTTCCCCGCCAGTACCTTCCCCACCGGTCTCGGCGCCGCCATCAGTGCCGGCACCGTCGGTGTCGATGTCGGCGTCAGTACCATCATCGAGGCCGCCCTGCAAGCCTTGATTGTGCTTAGCAGACAAAAAGTCGAGGTACTGTTGTTCACCCTCATAATCCATCTCGTCTGCATCTTGGTCAGAAGGCCCGGTTTCTTCGTTGTTCGACATGTTTCCTATGATTAAGTTTCCTCATTTAATTATAAAACTATAATAAAATGAGAAATGACATAAAAAAGGTCTATGGTTTGCCGGAATGCCGTTTCATTCCCGTCGTAGCAAATCCCGGCACTGGATATGCCTACTTTCTAGCACAAGTCATGCCAAAAATCATGGGAAATTTTGGCATGACCTTTGCTAAAAAGTGGACATATCGAGCGCCTGAAATTCACCGGAACGGAAATGCATCAACATTCCGGCGAAACATAGGCCACTCGGATCATTTACCCTGCACATAACCATCATTTTCCAAATATCACATGTCCAAAATATCACATGTCCAAATTCCAAACATCACATGTCCAAATCACATGTCGACATATCAGATGTCCACTTCAAATTTGCATATAACAGCAAGAAAAATATAGAACTTGAAGAATTTGCATATTTAAATAGCAACAATTGCTTTAACTAAAAAAATTAAATACCTAGAATTCTGTTAACTACACCTAAAACACCTAAAATACCTAGAATTCATTTAACCCATACTAACTCTATTTTTTTAACTAGGGTTCATACCAACTAATTAACTAGGGTTCATACTAAATTCATCACCGCAAAACAAATAACTAAACTAACCTACTGCCCTCTTGCAAAGTATTCACCTAAGTAAATTAACCTAATAACCTAATTAACCTACTGCCCTAACTAAAAGCATAACCTAATTAACCTACTGCCCTAACTAAAAACATAACCTAAGAACCCTAGAACCCTAATAGCAGAGAGAGAGGAGCGGTGGGGGGCTTACAGAGGGTGCAGGGGCGTCGATGGCGAGGAGATAGGGGCGTTGACGGCGAGGAGGCAGGCTCAACGACGGCGGTGAGGCAGGCGTGATGATGGCTGAGGTAGGGAGGGGAGGAGGTTGGAGGGGCATCGAGGTCAGGGTCGGGCGGACGAGGGAGGGGGCGTGACGGCGAGGGAGGAGGCGCACTGCATCGATGTCGGGGCCGGGCGACAGCGAGGGAGGGGGCGTGCGACGTCGGTGCTCGTGCGACGGCGGCTGCACAGGCTCCGGCAGCGACGAGGGGGGAGAAGAGAGAGTGGGGATTTGGGGGAAGAAGCAGAGGCGGGAAACCGGCGGGGGGGTTAAGTCAACATAGCAGCAGCGCGTTTCAACAAAACGCGCTATAGCTAATTTAGCTATAGCGCGTTTCTCCAAGAAGCGCTACTGCTATCAACAGTAGCTATAGCGCGTTTCTCCAAGAAGCGCTACTGCTATCTAACGTAGCTATAGCGCTTTTCCAAAAAGGTGCTATTGCTATCACCAGTAGCTATAGCAGTTTTCCTGTTTGTTTCTTCTATTTTCTTTTCCTTTTTTTTCTTCTTTTTCTTTTCTTTCCTTTTTTTCCGAGAGCAGGAACGAAGGGAAGGTGATACAATGTATATAACTAAGGGGATATATATTGCATCATTTGATGGTTAAGTATGCATACAAAATAGGAACACACACACACACACACACATATATATATATATATATATATATATATATTACATCATTTGACCCATGCATAACGGTTAAGTGTGTACACAAAATAGGAACATATATATTACATCATTTGACCGATAACGGTTTCTCAGCTTTGACGTTTTTGTTTTTGAGTGAGCTTCTTTCCCTTCTTGTTCGTTGACGAATAATTGAGCCCCTCATTGTGACTTTTCCTTTTCCATGGAGTACGATCTTTCTTAGGTAATGTAGTATTGATTCTTCTTTTGACGTATACTTCATCGTCATCGTCATCTTCCCTCATTGGGTTGCCGTACTGGTCGTAGTCTTCCTCGTTGGTGACTCCATCCATTCCAATGATATTCCTTTTGCCTCTCCTCATGACGACAAGGCTGGGATTGCTCGGGTCGGTTATGAAGAAGCATTGTGTCACGTGCTTAGCGTGTACACATGGCTTGTTTTTTGCGATGGCGTTCACGGTAGCGCTCTTGGCGTCGGGTATAGTCATGGTAGTGAAATACCGATTTTCTCTTTCGACATTCTTAGCCCATCTGACATGGAACATCGTCGCGCTATGCAGTCCAGAGTAGTCAAGCTCCCAGATCTCCTCGACCCTTCCGTAAAATCTCTCAGTTGCGCCGTTGTCGCTGCCGGTCATGCATTCCATCGTCACCCCTGAGTTCTAAAAATCACTGTTCATATCTTTGGCCTCCGTGTAGAACGTGTATCCGTTGATATCGTATGCCTGATAGGTGACGAGGTTGGGAGAGGGGCCATGTGCTAAGGCATATATGAGCAATCCGTCCTTAGAGCCCTCTTCCGGGGGATTAGCAAGAATATGCTCTTTGAACCAATGCAGGAAAGTGGAGTTGTGCTCTCTAGTAACTTCGGCGTCCGTCCTGCATACCCCCCGGTCACAATACTTCTTTGCGATAGTTTCTTTGTGCAGTGTCACGAAAGGATCTACCTGGTGTAGGTGTTGTAGCACTACCAAGTTTGCTATATCAAAGTCGTTGCGTCGATCTGAGTAGGCCACATGCAGTTCCCTGCGACCGTTGGAGTGACCTTCTCCTTTGAGCCTCCCAATGTGCTTCTTAACGGGCAAACCAACACCAGGCGGCTGGTCTGCGCCATATAGAAAATTCTCACAGAAAGAGATGCACTCTTGTTTCAGATAGCCCTGGACGATGCTTCCATCCGGACGGGACATGTTACGAACGAATCCTTTGATGACCCCATTCATCCTCTCAAACGGCATCATGTTGTGCAGGAATGACGGCCCCAGGTCTATTATGTCGTCCACAATATGGACACATAGATGCACCATGACGTCAAAGAACGCGGGCGGGAAGTACATCTCAAGCTCATTTAGTATCACAACGATCTCTTCCTGTAGCCTTCGGAGCTGCTTCACATTGATCGACTTTCGAGAGATGACGTCGAAAAAGTTGCAGAGACCAATAAGCGTGTCACGGACGTGCTTGTCCATTATCCCTTTAAGGGCAACAGGTAGTATCTATGTCATCATCACATGACAGTCATGGGACTTCATCCCACTGAACCTTTTCTTCTTTGTGTCTAGAAATCTGCTTATCTTCCCATAGTAACCGGAACTAACTTTGATTCCGGTAAGGCACTCAAAGAATTGATCGATCTCAACCGGACTTAAGGTGAAGCAAGAAGGGGGGCAATAATCCTCTTCCTTTACTTTTTTTCCCTTCTTCTCCCACGCCTCTGTCTCCGTCTCTGTCTCCTCTGACTTTTTACGGGGCAGCATGTGCAGATCTGCCCTGATTTTCAAATCTTGCAAGTCTTTTCTTGCCTTCGGCCCATCCTTGGTCTTATCCGGCATGTTCATCAGTGTCGCAAGCAAGCTCTCAAGGACATTCTTACAGATATGCATTTGATCAAGGCAATGAGGCGTGTCGAGTTTGTGCCAGTACTCCAAGTCCCAGAAAACAGACCTCGTCTTCCATACCTTCAGCAGTGGCTCCGGCGCCTTTTTCATCGTCTTTCTCGACGCGGGGCACTGTTCCCAGTTTTTCAACAGCTCATCGATTTCGGCGCCGCTCCGCTTACGTGGAGGTCCTCGATGCCCAGCCTCACCATTGAATAGATCTCCATGGTTTCTCCATGGGTTGTCCTTCTCGAGCCATCTTCGATGCCCCATGTACATGATTTTCCCAGACCCGCCATCTTTCGTTGACGTTAGCTGCTGAGGCGTCATATCATGCATGCATCGCGTGCATCCGCAATATCCATGGCACACCTGGCCTGCGACATATCCGTAACCGAGATAGTCGTGCACCATCGTGATCAGCGTGGCTCTCATAAAGAAATACTCGCCTTTGCTGGTGTCGCATGTCTTGGCCGGTGTTTTCCATAACGTGTCTAACTCCTCTTGAAGTAGCCCCAGATACAGATTAATATTATTTCTCGGTTGTTTTGGTCCTTGAATCAGCATGCTCATGTGTATGTACTTCGATTTCATGCACAACCAGGGGTGAGGTTGTACATCCATACAAACATAGGCCATGTGCTATGGTTGGTGTTCTGGTTGCCAAACGGATTCATGCCATCGGTACACGCGCCGAGCACGATGTTCCTTGCATCACATGCAAAATACCGATATTCGCTGTTGAACGCTCTCCACTGGCTTCCATCCACGAGGTATCTCAGCTTCGGATCATCTCCATTGTCGGGCTTTGTCCTATCCACGTGTCAACGCATGAGCTTTGCTTCCTTGGGATCTACAAAATAATGTTGCATACGGGGAGTGATCGGTAAGTACCATACAACTTTCTGGGGAGATTTCTTCCCGGCCTTCTTGTATCGAGAAGCATTGCACACCGGACAGATGATTTTTTCCGCGTGCTCCTTCTGATAAATTATGCAATCATTGATGCATGCATGGTATCTAATGTGCAGCAGATCAAGAGGGCACACGATCTTCTTGGCCTCATCCACACTAGTAGGACATAGATTCCCCACGGGAAGAACATCCTTTAGGTACTTGAGAAGCTCATCGAGGCTAGTGTCGGTCCATTTGTTTTTAGCCTTCGTCTTCAGGAATTCGAGCGTGAAACTCAAGCGGGTCACCTCGGGATCGCAACCATCATACAATGGAGTGTTCGAGTCTACCACTAGTTGCTGCAGCTTGGCCTCCTCTCTAGAAGCAGCTATGTCAGTACTCGTCTCCTTGCGAAGCAGTGCTTGAACATGAGGGTCCCGCAAGATTGAACTTAGTACCGACGAAGTCTGCGGCATGGAGTCCATGTTTTTTCCGCCGCCATGTACGGCCCCTTCTCCACCGCCATGTCCGGCCCCTTCTCCGCCGCCATGTCCGACCTCTTCCCCGCCGCCATGTCCGGCCCCTTCTCTGCAGCCATTATCGGTCATCTCTTCGTCTTGCCCCGTGTTGTCATTGCCTGCCCCATCGGCGTCCTCAACATCATCATCCTCATCTTCAATTATCCATCGAGTATAGCCATCCATGAAACTAGTCATGAGCAGGTGCGCCATCACACAACCATCGTCATAGGGGTCGAGCCAAACTCCTCCTTTGCTTCTTCGACACGGACATAAAATCTCTGTCAGGTTATTTTCTTCCATGTCCCGCACCGGCGAACGCAACCACCTGTCCACCATCGTTCCACTGACCATCATGAACGCCTGCACGGTAATAATAAACAAATTGATTATAAAAATGCATGCATCAAAGTCATACTAAAATTCGGCATGACCTTCCCTAAAAATAGGACATATAGAGTTTCCCCGAAATTCGCCGAAACGGAAATAAATCAACATTTCGGCAAAACATAGTCAACTCACAAGCACAATTCGGTGATAACTCATGCCACACACACAATTTCCATCATATCGCCTGATTATGTCATATCGCACACATACACATATTTCCATTCTTGCAAAAGCATAAATTTTTAATTACCTATCTTGAGATCGAGCACGGTGATGATGATGTCGATAGGTGTCACCACACACACCTATGGAATGATCAAAAGTGGACAAAGCTCTTCTTGACAAGGCTAGATCTAGTTAGGGAGGTACATAGGTCACTTCACTAAATGCTAGATCTACCTAGCTAGCTAGTTTGGGAGGAGACAAGTTCAACTAGTGGAGGGGGAAGGAAAAAGAGAAAGGAGATGCATTAATGGAGGTGGTGTAGTAGTTAGCTAGGAGTAATAAAGAGAGAGAAAGATAGGTAGAAGAAGGAGAGTAATGGGGGGAGAAGTAGTGAGGAAGAAGCAAAGTGAGGGAAATAGGAGGTGGGAGCTAGGGGAAAGTGAAGGAAGAGAGGATGGGGGAGGGGGAGGGGGGAGGAAAAAGGTGGTGGCTGCGGTTTAGCAGTAGCGCTGGGTGTAAAACGCGCTGCTGCTAATAAGATAGCAGTAGCGCGCTTCTGGCAGGGGCGCTACTGCTAAGCGGGGCCCGCCATGTGGCCAGGTTCAAAATTAGTAGTAGCGCCCTGCAGAAAAAGCATGCTACTACTATTACAGTAGCAGTAGCGCGGTTAATGTGGGCGCGCTACTGCTAAACCTAGCGTGGCGGGAACGGTCGGGCAATTTTAGTAGTAGCGTGGTTCTACCGAGCCACGCTATTGCTAAGTCGGTAGCAGTAGCACCTGCTTATGGCTCGCGCTACTGCTAATTAGCAGTAGTGCCCCTTCTTTTCCAGCGCTACTGCTAAGATTCTGTGTATAAGGTTTTCCCTAGTAGTGTACCTATATGCGGTATTTCCATGCCGTTCCAAGTAAATTTGTATGTGCCAACTCTAACTTTCAAAATGAATTTGCTTTTTGTGTGCTCGTAACGCTCATGAAGCGGCAGGGGGTGGCCAATATTTTCCATGCTAGATGCGTTATTCTCAAGATGAGTGTTTATTCACAAGTCATTGCACGAGAGTGTGGCAAGGTAATAGGGATGCCCAGTCCCGAAATGAAAAAAATTTATTTATGTTTTCAAATAATAAATTCCTTGGAAAGTGTTGGTACGGAAGGCACCTGTGGATACGGCTAGGCATGGATTGTGAAAGAATGGTGGAAAAAGGAATAAACTTTATTTTATGTTTGGGAACCGCCTATGATGTATCTAGCATGGACAGTATTGGGAATTCTCGGTCATTTTTTATGGGAAAAGCATGCCTCTCAATATATTTTATCTCTCAATTTAATCTTTGAGCTCTGGAACCGCTACAAATCTCTGCTTCCCTCTGTGAAGGGCATATCTATTTACTTTATGCAATTTTTATTTTTATTTGAGTCTCCATCTTCTCTTATAAAGCACCAACTAGGGAGCATTATGATCATACTTGTGCATTGGATGTAGCTAATATTCGAGTTGTTTCGTGAGTGAATCAATGATTGAGCATGATGGGCTAGGGATAGCTTTCATTAGTGTTGATATTTTGAAAGACATGGTTGCTTGTTGATATGCTTGAGTATTGATGTCCACATGTCAATTATAGACTATTGCTTTGAATCATCTAAAAGTCCAAATGTCCATGCTACAAAAGAAAAGATTATGTGATGAACATGTTAAGCAGCATTCCACATCAAAAATTCTATTTTTATCATTTACCTACTCGAGGACGGGCAGAAATTAAGCTTGGGGATGCTGATACGTCTCCAACATATCTATAATTTTTTATTGTTTTATGCTGTTATATTATCAATCTTGGATGTTTTACATTCATTTATTAGCAACTTTATATCATTTTTTGGGACTAACCTATTAACATAGTTGTAGGAACGAATTATGTCTACCATAGGGGGGTGAATGGGAGTTTTAAAATTTCTTCGGAAATATCAAAACTCTCCAAACCCAGTAGCGGAGCGAATGACAAACAGTTTACAGTGAGCGAACATAAACTACCGAATGGAAACTAAAGGCATGCATCGAGATAAATCACATGACTGAAACATACCAAATGTAAATAGGAGGGACAGAGTTAACCAGTGATGCTCGATGGCGACAAGGAATTTGGTAGACCAGTTCGTCCTTCTGCACAACGACTACGTTTGGGTGGAGGGGTAGTGATTTAACACAGAAGATAAACTCTCTTTGCCCTATTCTCCTCGACAATTGGTTCATCAACCAATGCCGATCACTCGTGATAGATACTTGAGGCGATCTCCAAACCTTTATAGACTGCTTCTTCGAGAACCACAATTACTCTTGGTCTCTGAAGAAATTGACACCTAACCATCTAGAGAGTTTGCAGCTCTCAAGATTAATAGGCAGAGCGTACTAGACATAGATTCGAGTGATGTTGAACCACTATCTAATTTTTCGGCTCTAGGGGTTTTCTCTCGGTGGATTTTAAACTCAAATCACTCGGAGAGGGGGTTGCTCAACAATCTTCTCAGAATCAAATGGATCAGCCACCGGACAAAGCCGGTGCGGGGTGGCTATTTATAGCCGCAGCCTTCCCTGGTGGGAAATGACCATTTTGGACACGCGGTCCAGCCAATGGCCAACCGATACGTTCTCAATGGTCGGATTTCAAAGAGCAACAGTAACATTACTTGAGGAACAAGTAATGCTAACTCCTCGGTCAGAGACAAATCTCTCGCAGTGAAGAAGATCACAGTCTCTTGCTGGCAAGTATTTGCTCAAAACACAAGGAGATTTCTCTCGCAACTTTCATAGGATTTGGGTTTAGCATCAGAGAATCAAAGTTTCAAACGCTGCACCCCACTTAATAGTATGGTGGTCCTGTGACTCAATAAAGAGAAGAGAAACAATGAAATAAATGCTACGTCTTCACTTTGTCTTCAAACTCCTCGGTCACAGTCACTTCCTTCGGACAAGCACCGAAACAATTGATTCATGTCAGCAATTTTGAGGGGTCACTCTTGTTATCATAATCTTCGGTGATAATCTTCACTGCAACGCAGGGGATTATCTTCGTTGTTTGAATCAAACTCCTTGTGATTCCAGACCTGTTACTCTGTGTGCACTAGCAAACCCATAAGTCCCATATTGTTTATGTCAACAAGCTCCAAAACATAAGGAGGAAAATTATTGCACCAACAATCTCCCCCTCTTTGGACGATTGTTGACAAAACAGATAATCATCAAAGTGAAGATAGATAAGTGAAAAGTAATACGAACAAGAGTGAATAAGTGTTACTTTGCTTGATGATGAAATAGACTCCCCCTAAATGTATGCAGGGATAAATATATGAGATTAAATCTCCTGCAAATATTGAAGTATACAGAGGAAATTTCAATCATTCAAGACAATGATTCACACTGATGATATATAATCCATCGATATCGTAGTGCAATCATTCATATCTTTCGATAATAATTCCACCTGCAAAACAAATGCTTCGAGAGGAATAGTGTAGCAGGCGGGGTTATTAACATTACAGCATGGAAGTTTTACATCATAGAGCAGATAGTCTAAACCATAAGTTTCAAACTCACGCGAAACCAAACCAAAGAAACACAGAGAGCAAATCTATCGAGACTCGATGTAATTCTCCCCCTTATTGTCAACGAGTGTCAAAAAGGTGATGAATAACATGAGTGCAAAAAGCGGAGAACTTGATTCACTCGGCGGCATCTCTTGAAGAACTGTCTGATGAGATTTCAGCTTCGGAAGTGACTGGATCAGCTTCAGCTTCAGCATCAGTAGATTTTCCTTCAAGAAAGACAACTCGGAGCTGAGAAGACGAGGGCATATTGGGATCAACCACTTGAGGACCACGGGAGAGCACATTTCCTTCGGAAGGTTTTTCTATCGGTGAGGTGGCTTCAGATTCTTCGAGCAGTTTACGAAGCTTAAGATGCAGAAGATCAGTAGTTGGATCTCCAGTAGGTAGCGAAGGAGTACATTAATCTTGGAAATCTTCAACGAAGAAGCCTTTGTCAATATAATCATAGAGCTCTTTAAGATCAGCATTTAGGAGTTGTTTCTCAGTAATGAACTTGCGAAGCAATTTCTAGAGCCTTTCCTTGTTCTCATCAGCAATCATATGCACGATCTTGGTTCGATTGTTGATTGCATTCAGCTCGGAGGCAAGATATTCTTTCTCACATCGATCCTCAGCAGTGTGCTGTAGCAGCAGTTGTTGTGTGCGCAAACTGACTTCGAGTTGCGATGGAGGTTGATGTGAAGTCATTCGGTCGCGCTAAGGTAGACGTGGCCCGTCGAATGTGTTGTGATAATCTTGAGGGCTTGACGCGGGCAATTTTCCCGAAGAAATACCTTCCATGATTTGAATCGTATCGCGAACAGGAGGAATGAACCTTTTGTGGCTTTGCTTCACCAAATACTCGGTACGCATGGCGTGATCAACAACCTTCTGGATCCATGGCGCAAAGACTTTGACGCAGTTGGGATACTGAGCAGAATTCTACAGAATGCGCAAAAACATATCCTCAACATCGAAGATATACTGTTCAGATATAGCATAGATGGCATTCCGAAGAAAATCTGAGATGGATTTGTTTGTGTTCATCCCGGCCAGAGTGCAGATGGTGTAAGAGAGCATATGATAAAGAGTCTGATTCTTGAAAGTTAAATGCTCAAGCAGGGGAGGACCAGTGTAGTCACGAATCTTTTCTTCATCCATAGTGCATCAAAAGGTTTCATCAGAAATAGCATCAATGTTGTGCACCCGAATTTCATTGTTACCATGCTCAAAGCGAGGGAAATGGAAGTGCGAGACAAAAAATGTTGAAGTGCACTTGATGCGTTTTCCTTCAGTCATCCATTTCATGATCCATTTCATGCTGTCAGATTCTTCACCAGAGATGTACAGAGTGGCATAGAATTGAAGAATTATCTCTCTGTTCAAAGGATGTTCGAATGCAAATACATTGGTGAGGCAGAAATCTTCGAGATCTTGCAACAACTGATTGAAGCAGCCAATATTCTTCATAGCTGGGATGTCAGGATATTCATGAGGAAAAATCTTCTTGTTGTCATAGAGGACCTGAGAGCAATATATAGCATGTTCCTTTGTCCAGAAGCGAGGCGATTCAGAGGTGCATTGTCCATTATATGGGCTGTCTTGAAAGAATTTTGGATGCGTATTCCGATTGAAAAGAGGACCTTTGGCACCAACACCCGCTGAAAACAAAGGCAGTTGTTCACAAGGGAATGGATATTTGAGTTCGTCTTCGACTGAGATCACTTCATCCCATATACAACCGAGTTAGAATGACGAGTAGAGACAAATTTATGCTTGAACGGACCAATGTCTGGAATTCTTTGTGCTGTGTCGATAGACAACTTCAGTTGAGAGGGAGCAGGTGGCACAATGGATGAAGTTGCAGAGGTAGTAGGCAACAGAGCAGATTCCTTTACTGTAGGCACTGAAGCCGAATCAAGCACTGGAGGTGGTTGAGGTTGATCTTCGGGAATCTTTTGTTGCTGATCAGTTGGAGGAGCCGAAACATTTGATGTTTCACGAGCGAGAGAAACTTGAGGTTCGGAGTGAGTGATTTCACCTTCCTCAGAAACATTTTGCTGAGAAGGTATATCAGCTTTAGCAGGAGAGGCCATAGGCACTGGTTCAGTTGTCCTTGGCGAGGGAGGAGCATCCGAGACTTGAACTGTGGGTTGTGGAAGAACAATTGGCTCAGGAGATTTTTCTTTCTGAGGCTGAGCTTCGGAGCGATCAGGTGACTTTTCTATCGGAGCAGGAGGTACATTCCTCTTCGCAGTTTTCTTTTGCCTCTTCTTTGTTTGCTGTGCAGATTGATCAATGTGGCCTTTGACCAGATCGTCGTAGCTAGTAACTTTTGATTGATGCTCAAGACAGATCTTCTGAACAATTTCATCGAGATCTGTGTGAAAATGCAACCTTCTGTGCCGGAGAGAGTCAGGGCACGGTTGATATCCTTGTAGGAATCTTTGAGTGATGTAGACAAACTTGGAAGTAGCAGTTTTCATTCGGTTATCAAGATCATTCAGTTCGGCAGTCAAATTGTTGATTTCTACTGCATCTTCTCTTAGTTCTTGCACAATAGCAGTGGCTTGAGATATAACTTCAGGAGGAATAGGCAGAGAGGCCACTTCACCATTGAATGGATTGTCCACAAATTTATCAAGCTATTCCATGATGAACACATGATTATAGTAGTGAGGAGCATCAGACTGAGCAGTTGGAGCAGTTTGCATAGGCATCTGCTTGGAAGGAGGCTTAGAAGCCAATGGCTGAGTCAACATTGGAGCAAATTTAGCAGCCTTTTCCTTTGGAGCAGTAGTTTGAGGAGCACTTTGGTCGGCAGTAGGGGCCTTGATTTTCTTCACATCAGGCTTGGGAATTTGTTCGCCTGGCTTTGAAGTATTTACTAGAGCTTCAACTACCAAATCCTTCAAATCGATGGCTTCTGGATGAGGAGTTGTATCCACATGCTGCTTCATAGTGGTTGTGGTAGGTGGAGTTTTCCTCAGAATGATCTTCTTCGGTGGTGGTTTTGGAACTACAGGAGCTCGAAGATCAGGCAACATAGTTGAGGTGGTGATGTTCACTTGCTCGCTGATACTAGCATCAACTTCATCCTTTGTGAGTGGAGGATCATCTTTATCAGAAGAATTGCTTTCAGCAGAGTCATTTGCCCGTTCAGCTGATTTCTTCTTTGGAGCACTCTTTCGCTTGGCAGCAACATTGGGATCATGCTTTCGTTTGGAGCGACCTTCAGATTTATCTTCGGCCTTTTTCTTCTCGACATCATCTTTGAGAAGGCGACGATTTTATTCTTCTTGAGCCTTTTCCTTTTCATCCTTCTTGGCTCACTTTATGGCATTGTGCTGACGCTTAGCAAGCTCATCAGGATAGGATTCGGGTGTGCGAAGGGAAGTCTCATGAGCATTTGGAGGTGGCGGCGGTCTCACTTGGGGATCATTTGGTCTGATGAGACCAATTTCACGGCAGTCACCCCATGGTGGATGAAATGCAAAGTTCTGAGCAAATCGAGGATGAATAATTTCATAATTGAACCATTTGCGCACCCAGTGACGTCGAATCCATTGCACACGCTTATCTCTATGATGCTTTGTTTCTCCTCGAACAATGTTATAATTATCATGGGAAATGTATTTAGTTGTGTTTGTATATGGTTGCCTGCCACCCTTCTTCTTCTTCTTCGGAGCATCTTCTTCTTGCTCATTGGCATTTTGCTCAGTGCATTTGTGTTTGCTAGTTGATGGGCCTACCATTGGGCCTTTAGCATTCAGAGCTTTGATTCATCAGCTGTGCACAAAACAACAGCTTCTCCATCAGCCATGCTCACTGGTCGAGCATAATCCTCAACAGACTGCATACACCTGTGAATAAGGATAGATACAAAGGAAAATGGGGACAGGGTTATGAATGCTCACAGCGAAGATTTTGCAAAAGCATTTCGAAGAAGAATTAGATGCAGATTTTGAGAAATGTTTCGGATGAAGGAAATGTGTAGAACGAACTAGTAGGTTCAAGGAAAATACTAGTTAATGTGCTAGGCACTCCATTATTTCGAGACATAACACAAACCCTAGATCTAAAAAATATTCGGATGCGAGGGACTGCTACAAACCACATCCGCCCAAGTTACCTAACAGATAATATCTGATAATTACAGTAAAAACAAGCAATTTTAACTGCGGACAAACTCGAATGAGAAGAACGGAAGACCGTGTTCGCGCTACACACACCCTAGCATTGTGATGTGCAGCACAGCGGCGCGGGGAGGAGGATGATCCGTGGTGGCGAGGAATGACTCCGGTGACTCCTTTCCCACAGTGAAGTGGCGAAGGCGATCGACGACGTCGAGCTCAAGTTGGAGCAGTGCGGTAGGGCTTCGGAAAGTGATGGAGGCGAAGGAGAGAGTTGAATGAGGGAGCGGTGGCGATGCGGTTTATATATGCGAGGGGAAACAACCGCATCGAATGAATTAGATCGAACGGCCACAGTCGAGGGACTTTTGCAATTCAACGGACTAGCTAGACTAGCAGTTGGTGAAGAGCACGTGGCAACCTTCATAAAAGATTGTGGTCCTGACTTGGCCGGGAAACCCCAAATTTTGGACGGCTTTCACCAAAATGATTTAAGTTCAGAACGAACCTTTAACGTGGTCAAGGACACGAGATAAAGATTCGGTACCAGATGAAATTGAGCATTCATAAAGGAATAGCATAGACTAGAAGAGATAGAGTAGAGGGAAAACAGGGTCCTAGGCATTTCACTTAGAGAAAGAAACACAAACACCTGAGAGAAAAGCTATGAGTAAAATACATTCGGACTAACACAAAATACTTCAACCTAAAGGCAACTCAACAAGGGAAAATTGTGGTGGCATGACCCATCGTATAAGAACTGTATGGCCCCGATCATCACACAATTATCATGGCACCCGGTTAGTCTAGTTCTTCGTTAATGTATTCGCTCTCAGAAGGAAAATTTCACTTTGTCGAAATTTTCAAACTCTTCAAGTGTTGTGCACCCATTCCTTCTAAGATGTGGAAGTGTTGGTACGGGTGCCGAGTCCAGCTTACTGCACGTTTGCGGAATCTAGGATATTTAGCTCACACCATAACACATAGAATATTTTCTCATCGAGAGGCTTGGTGAAGATGTCAGTGAGATTATCTTCGGTACTGACGTGATCAATAACAATATCTCCTCGAGCAACATGATCGCGAATGAAATGATGTCTGATGGCAATATGCTTGGTGCGAGAGTGCTACACTGGATTGTGTGGAATTTTGATCGCACTCTCATTATCACAATATAGAGGAATATTCTTGACCTTGATGCCATAATCCTTCAGTGTCTGCTTCATCCATAACAACTGAGTGCAACATGCGCCAGCAGCAATATATTCGGCCTTAGCCGTAGAGAGAGATACACAATTTTGCTTCCTTGACGACCAACATACCAAAGATCTGTTGAGGAAATGGCATGTCCCCGAAGTAGATTTCCTGTCAACCAGGTCACCTGTGTAATCTGAGTCTGAATATCCAACGAGATCAAACTATGCTCCCTTAGGATACCGTAAATCTAAGGTGGGGTGTGAGCCAAATATCTTAGAATACGCTTGACCACTTGGTGATGTGATTCTTTCGGTGTAGCTTGATAGCGGGCACACATACAAACACTCAACATAATATCAGGTATGGATGCACATAGGTAGAGTAAAGAACCAATCATCGAACGATAAGCTTTCTGATCGTAATCCTTACCATACACATCTGCGTCCAGCTTAACATTCGTGGGCATTGGAGTTTTGTAGCCCTTAAGTTTGCAATATTGCATTTTAAACTTATTCAGACAGTCTCTCAGATATTTTTCCTGAGATATGAAAATTCCATTTTCCAATTGAAGTATTTGCAGTCCGAGAAAGAACTTAAGTTCACCCATCATAGACATTTGATATTTCTCGGACATCATTTTCCCGAACTCCAAGCTGCAAGCATTGTTAGTACAGCCGAAAATAATATCATCCACATAAATTTGACATACGAAAAGAACACCATCAATATCTCGTGTGAATAGAGTGGAATCAATGGCTCCTGTCTTGAACCCTTTGTCGAGCAAAAGCCTCTTCAAGGTGTCATACCAAGCTCGAGGGGCTTGCTTCAGCCCATATAGAGCCTTCTTTAACCTGAAAACTTTGTTAGGAACTTGAGGGTTTTCAAATCCAGGTGGCTGCCTAACATAAACTTCCTCATCAATTTCACCATTGAGAAAATCACTTTTCACATCCATTTGATAAAGCATGATATCATTGTAGTTTGCATAAGCGAGAAGAATATGTATTGCCTCAAGGCGAGCAACAGGAGCATAAGTTTCACCGAAATCAATACCTTCTATCTGTGTATACCCTTGAGCAACAAGACATGCTTTGTATCTTACAACAATGCCATTTTCGTCTTGCTTATTCTGGAATATCCATTTTCTGCCAATGATATTGTGCTTCTTGGGATTCGGCTTGTCGACCAATTCGCATACATCATTCAATTCAAATTGCACCAACTCTTCTTGCATAGCATTCATCCAATCGGGATCATTCATGGCTTCCTCATACTTGGTAGGTTCTGCCAAAGAGACAAAGGAGAAACTGCCACAGTAGTTAGCCAAACGAGTGCAAGAGCGAGTTGTGGGTCGATAACCTAGATTCTCGAGATTTTCGAGAATTAATGTAGGGTCAACTCAATTAGCTACTCATGGATGAGGATTTTCATCTTGATGATCATTTGCATTTTCATCAGTATCAACATCGGGATTAGCATTTGATTCGCCATTTTCATCGGGATTGCCATTGAGATTGGCATTAGCATTCTGGTTGCCATTTGTGTTCGGAATGGCATTCTCTTTGGTGGTGGCTTGACGAGTTCTGTTTCGAGTCATGGGGGCATCGTCATCGAAAGAATCAGGTACATTTCCTTCAACTGGCTTGACGCTCCCAATGGCCATTTGTCGAATAGCATCCGAAATCAGTGGTTCATCTATCACATCAGGCAGGTGCTCCTTTTGGGAGCCGTTAGATTCATCAAACCGCACATTTACCATTTCCATAACCTTCCCGTGGTGAGAGTTATACACACGATAAGTATGCGAGTTCGAGCCATAACCAAGAAGAAAACCTTCATGTGCCTTAGGTGCAAACTTGGAATTATGATTCATGTCACAAATGTAACAAGGTGCACCAAAAACTCGTAAATAAGAAACATTTGGTTTCTTGCCAGTGATAAGCTCATATGAGGTTTTCTTAAGGAACTTGCGAAGATAAAGACGATTCACAACATGACAAGCAGTATTAATAGCATCAACCCAGAAGCGAATAGGAGTTTTATACTCACTGGGCATTGTTCTCGCCATTTTAATGAGAGTTCTATTCTTTCGCTCGACAACTCCATTCTGTTGGGGAGTGTATGCGGCAGAGAACTCATGAGTAATACCATTATCGTCGAGAAAATCCTCGATATGAGTATTTTTGAACTCAGTACCATAGTCACTTCTGACATGCTTAATTCGCACATCATATTCATTCTGGGCCTTCTTGGTGAACCTTTTGAAGATGTCTTGGGTGCAGGTTTTGTCTTCGAGAAAGAATACCCAAGTGTAATGAGAGAAATCATCAACAATAATCAGACCATAATGACTACCTCCGAAACTTGCATAGTTTTGAGGTCCGAATAAATCCATATGAAGAATTTCCAGAGGTCTTGTTGTGGTCATGACAGTCTTTGATGAATGATGCTTATTAGCCAATTTACCAGCCTCACAAGCAGCACAGAGATGATCCTTGTTGAATTTTACATCAAGAATGCCATGAAGATGATTTTTCCTCACTAGAGTCTGCAAATTTCTCATACCTGCATGGCCAAGTCTTCGGTGCCACAGCCAACCTTCGGTTGCTTTTGCAAGCAAACAAGTTTGGACTAAGGGACCCTTAGAGAAATCCACAAAATATAAATCACCCTTTCTGTTTCCCTCGAAAACGAAGGGATTGTTAGAGGCCATAAAGAGAATGCATTTGGATATAAAAAATAGAACTAGCATGCCTAGATCACAAAGCTTGCCAACTGACATGAGATTGAATCCAAGAGACTGAACAAGTAAAGCATCATCAATAGTCTTGTCTCTGGATATAGCATGTTTACCTAACCCAATTACCTTTCCTTTGTTGTTGTCGCCAAAAGTGATATACTTCAGAGATGAAGCAGTTAAGTTGGGGTCGACAAACAATGACTTTTCTTCGGTGATATGACTAGTGCATCCACTATCCATTATCCATTCGGTACACCCGAAGACATAGTCCTGCAGAAGAATTAGGCTTTCTTAACCACCCACATCTTTGCAGGTGTCTTCGAAACAAATGAGCGAGCAGGCTATGGTTTCGTTCGATAACCATAATTGTTACTCGAAGCAGTGTGAGCATAATTGTAAGAATAGGCATTGTAATTCTTTCTAGATGAATGAGTATAGTGGTTGAATGAGGTATGCATGTACTCATTCTATCGAGCATTTTCAGCCTGCATGGTTAACAAAGGAGAGATAGGCAATGCATTGATAGTTTTCCTGAGCACCCAGATAGCTTTCTTTGGGGGCCATTCCTGCTGTTTGGTCCAACATAGCAGGCAACAACCTCACCATGTTGGTTTTTGAACAGCTTATAGTTGTCCAGAGAATCATCATAAGAGTATTCAGGGATAGGAGAGTCACATCCTGAAAGCAAAGCTGGATCGAGCGTTTTGCTCTTGGTTGGCACCCACACAGTGCGACAATATTGATCAGGTTCCCAGTAGGTGCCATTTTCATTCAGTTTCCTTTCAAACCCGATACCTTCTTTCTGGGATTTTTGTGAATAATGGATTTATTCAGAAGATCACACAGGGTTTGATGGCCTTTGAGAGATTTGAACATTCCTATCTGAATAATATCCTTCAACCTAGCATTCTCATCAGACACAGAATCATTTTCCTCGATAGAGGGGTTAGCATTCATAGAGGATTCAGCATTGGATGCATCATTACTGTGTTCAAGGCATTTTAAGCAAGGTGGAACAAACACTTCAGGTTTCTCTTTGAGTTGTTGGGTGAGAAGTGAATTTTCTCTAATCAAATCCTCAAGAGCCTCTCTCAGCGACTCGAGTTCCTGTTTCCTTTTCAGGTAATCATAGGTCAATCTCTCATGGTCAGACGAGAGAAAATCATGACGATTTGATAGTTCTTCCATTCGTGACATGAGAGTGGAATGCTCTTCTGTCAATGACTGATTTTTTTTCATCTCCTCAACCAATAACCCTTCAGATTTCCTGAGGGTTTTCTCAATTTTCTCAAGAGAGTTTTGTTGTATATTAGCAATTTTGATCAGTTTAGCATGGTCATCCTCATCCGAAGAATATTGATCACTGGTGTGAACCTTGTAATGTTTGGAGGATACCTTTTCTTTAGAAGCTTTGCACATGAAGCAGTAGGCAGGAGAATCATCATCGCTTGAATTGTTGTCGAAGAAGTTTGATGCAGGGGTGGAAGCACATGCTATGCCAGCCATGCCGGAATAAGAATCTTCATCGGATTCATCAGCTTCTTCGGAGTCAGATGACTCTTCTTCATCGGAATCCATCTCCTTGCCGATGTATGCCTTGGCCTTGCGAGAGGTATTCTTGCGGTTGGAGGAGGACTTGGAAGGGTTCCTTGAGGAAGATCTTGACGAAGACTTGGAGGTGGAGGTGTCCTTCTTGAAGAACTTCTTCGTTTTCTTCTCATTATCGGAATCGTAGTTCTTGCTCTTGCTTTTGCCTCAATAGTTTCCTGAATCATATCTTCCACTGGCATGGATTTTAGCTTCCCAGAGAGGACAGTCTGAGATGAAATGTCCTGGCTTTTTGCACTTGAAGCAGGTGTAATCTCCAGTGGGTTTTGATGAAGGTTTTCAACCACTACTGCAAGTTGGTCCAAACGCGATAGTCCAATCAGAGACCCTTCGACGAAACTATGTGTGATGCATTAATCACAAACGGTGATGTAATAAAACGTTTGCGATGGCAGAGACATCAAACACGGTTCAAATTAGAGTTGCGTGTGTGATGCGTGGCATACAGTTAATCCAGCAGAACTATTTGTAATGAGGCAGAACAACAGAAACGGGCAACTAGATGAGGGTGTGTGCGATATACGGCATACAGTTCACTAGGATGAACTATGTGTGATTAGGCAACACAATAGAAACGGTCAGCCAGATCAAGGTGTGTGCGATGGAGGGCATACAGTTCACTCAGATGAACAGTTTGCGATGAGCCAAGACAACAGAAATAGTTCAACTGAACAAGATGTGTGTGATACGCGGCAAACAGGTCTGTAATCAGAAATGTGTGTGAAGACCAATAATAACACAGATGATTGCTGCTAATAAGCCATGTGATTTTCTCTGTCTACAGAAGAATAACATATATATATAATGGAAATAAACATCCAATTACATAAGTGACTATACAGATCAATCGCACACACCTCAATAAACAATTGCATGCATTCTAAACTAGGAGAAACGATCGTCTAGTAATCTTCTTCTTGTGATGCTCCCGCCACTCCTCTGTGGCTCGATCCCTCGTCTGCGGCAGGACGAAGACACTTCCTCATGTCAACGATCTGCATGTACATCTCGTAGCTTGTGTACGCGTCCTTGGCCGCGTACTTGACGTGTTCTTCATCCAGTCTCTGATGCCAGGCACTATGCCAGGCGTTCTTGTCCTTCTTGCTCTCGTCCTTCATCTTCATGTAGTTGGGGTCGATGATGGCCGAGGTGAGGTCAACCAGGGAGTTATGTTTGTTGTTGTCGCTACCCCAGACCTTGTAGTGGTCACGAATGTTGACAAGATTCTGGCAGGTCAAGCCCGAAACCTTGAGCGCTTTTAGATCGTTGGTGGTGTCCACCGTAGCGAAACTATAGTCGGAGATGTTGATAAACCTGGAGAAACGCTCGCAAGGCCTTGTGGCCAGGTGGTAGTGGTAGACGAGGACGTCATGTCGCATGCACAACTGGGCGACGACAACCTTCTGATCGTGCCTGGCACGACTGCTGGTGAACTCGAGGTCGAAGCCGACCACTTGGTACTTGTCCTCAGCAAGCAACTGCTCCATAGTTTGGATGGAGCTCTCCACCAAGACCGTCTCATTCGTGTACACCACCGAGAGGTCCTTCCCCCTCGCGTGGGTGTCCACTACGTGATGCGTGGTGAACTGCCCCCTGTTGTCGTCTTCGGCCGCTGGGAGCGCCATTGGAGCCACGGGGAGCGCCATTGGAACCGCTGGATGTCCTCTCTGTATATGTCGTCGTGGGTGTGCTTATTGTGTCGTTTGGCATGAGAGATGAAGGTAAATGGCCGCAAGAATAAATGGGGGCCGAGCGGCCTCGATTCTCAACACATCTGCATGGCAGTTTTTGCAGCGAGTAACTGCATCGTGGCGCCGCGCCTGACGCAACCGCATCCATAATGGCAGCACGATCGTACGTGATCATGCGCCGGCCCCAAACACTGGCAGCGCATGTGGAGGGATGAGGGCAGAGCGTCCAGAGGGACGCAAGATCAGAGCGCGCGCGGCAGGACGCGAGCAGAGCTCGCCGCGGCCGCCTCAACCGCGAGCAACCACATGCATAGAGTAGTTGAACACGCAAGGAATGGTCGTCTACAAGCCGGTCGACAGTTGCGACACTGTGTAGAGAGCGGCCGTGTGCTACTATCTCCGTCTTGGTCTATTAGTCCCCTTTATATTCTGTGCCATATTTTAACCTTAAATTTAACTAACAAAATGTTAATGCACGTTATAAAAATTATATAATTGGAAACTATGTTCAAATATGAATCCATCAATATAATCTTTGGCGACATGCATCCGTATTTTATTAGTTAAATCTCTAGTCAAAATTTGGCACAAAAATACAAAGATGACTTACAAACCAGGACAGGGGTAGTAGGTAATTAAATCACAAACATTTTTTTATTAACCATATGTGTACGTGTCCTTTCGTCCTCCTCTCGCACGTCTTGTCACCCCGCTGCCACAGATGGCCTCGAGCGCAAGCTTGAGCAGCGCGCGCGGGGGCGTTCTTTTGGTCAAACGGTGGCTCGAAGTGGCGCCAATGAATTATTGGTGAGCCCATTCCCGCGCAACCATGCATGTTTCTGCGCAAGCTTCCCACCTGACTCAGTGAAATTCCCCAAAATCCCAATGCTTACCGGCCTGCTATATAAACCCTCATGGCCGGCGAGTCCCGCGCCGCATTTTCCCCTCCCTCCATGTAGCTTATCTTGTCTGCTTCTCCCACAATCGCTAATGGCACCGGTCCGTCGTCATCGCTCAGCCACTCCGCCGTCATAAGAGGACATCTCCAGCTGAGAGGCTACACCGCGGCGGCGGCGCAGTCCCCGACGTAGTGTAGTGCGCGTGGCGTCCCTGTTGAGTGTACGTGGAACACCCACCACACGCTCCGCCGCCGCTGCCCGTCAGCAGCTGTTGCCGGCCGCCGTTGCCGCCACCCCACCGTTTGCCGTCGTGGTCGCCACACCACCGTTAAAAGCCAGGGACATCGCCCGCTCCGCCGCCGCGGCCCGAAGGCGGGAGGTGGCTGTCGTGGCCGCCACCCCACTGTCTGCCACCATGGCCATCACCCGCTCCGCCACCGCAGCCCAAAGGTGGGAGGTGGTGGTCGTGGCCGCCACCCCATCGTCGGCCGCCAGCCCACCGTCGACCGCCGGGGACATCACCCACTCCGCCACTGCCGCCCGAAGGCGGGAGGCAGAGGTGGAGGCCCGCACGTGTGTTAGCGACCTTGCATGCTACATTGAGTTCTTGCGGGAGGAGGAGGAGTGCCTCGTCGAGCATGCAAAGAGCCTTACCGCCGCCGTGGCCACAGCACATGTCGCCACAGAGGCGAGGAATTAGGAGATCTACGAGGAGTCCCGCCACTTCGAGAGCGGTCGTCTAGAGCGACAGAGGGCGTTCGAGGTGAGCGTCGCTGAAGGTGCAGCAGCGGCAGGCACCGTATTGTAGTTGTCGATCTCATTGGTAGGCTCCTCCTCCTCTGCCTCTTATTGAGCGCGCTCGGCAGAGGAGAGGCTGCTGGAAGTAGTACAAAGCCCCTCCATAGTAGTAGTATTTAGGGGCTATTTTATTCAGTTCATCTGACTATAGATGTGGTTGAACTGTACTACGTACTTAAAATTAGCTAGTATATATAGTTGAACTAGCTATTTCAGTACATGGTTGGCATCAATTGGGAAAAAGTTTGGTCGGTTCAGCTGTCAAGTTGAACTATTTGTATAAAGAACGACTGCTTAATCTATGATCGAAATCTATGCTTACTGAATTTCAGTTGCAAAATTAGATAGTGCTAGTGATTTTTAGCTGCATATTTTGACAAATGGCAGGGTTACAAGGTTGACAAAGGGCAATGTTACTAGATCAACAAATGTCAATCATTCCAGTTTGATAAATGGCAATATACCCAATATGAAAGATGTAAATCTGTCAAATTGTCTGTACATGGTTGCACATGGGTCATCCGAAAAAATCATTTGCGTTGAAGTGATGTACAAATCCTCCGTGCCAGATTTTCTCTTGGCTTAGCGGCGAAGTCTCGCTTTGCATATCGTATTCAATCTGAACCGTTTGCGTTGAAGATATGCACAAATCCTGCGCGACGAATTTTCCCTTGGCTTACTGGGGAAGACCATAGCTCTCATTTTGCATATGGGTGTTCTATCTAAAACATTTGCGATCAAGAGCTCCACAAATCCTGCTCGGCACATTTTCCCTTGGCTTCCTAGGGATGCTGTCGGTTTGCATACGGGTGTTCTATCTAAAATGTTTGCGATGAGTGTTTTATATTTAAACACCATTGACTTTTTTTTAAAGAGAATCGTTTGATAAGTCTGTACATTCAGAGAGAAAAACGCAAGTTCGTTCAAACCATATCTTTCATTCAGTCACACTGCGAATTTATATTCATATGATCGAGATACAGTATTAAACCCAAAAATAATAATTTCAGTGGCGTGCCACACCGGCGTTGTCATTGTCGTCCTCCGGGACACCGTTGTTGAAGTCTTCAAGGCAGCACAGAATGTTCTTCACTTGCAAATCAAACATCATGTCGTCGCACGATCAACGGGTGGGGCGCGGGAGGACGGCAACTCGCGGCGCTGCGAGGTAGCGGTTGACGGCAGCGTCCCATGCCGCTGAGGGGGGCGCGCGCACGGGCACGGGCGTGGCGGGTGCACCCAAACACACGGGGACCGGCGCCGCGGTGGGTGCAGGGGCGCGCATGGGCACGGGCACGGGCACTGACGCTGGCATGTACACGAGCTCGCGCAGGTCCGCAGAGAACTCGTTGACGCCCGCGGCTTCCAGCTCTGCGACAGTGCTCGGCGACTAGCCTGTCAATGCTACGGGGATGGTCACTGGCGCGGGCGCGGGGATGGGAGCTGGGACGGGCGCAGGGGCAGCAACCGCCGCGGCCAGCTCGTTCAGGGCCATGTCCATGAGGCCCCATTCCTCCTTATTTTCTATCTCGTCCGGCTCGGAGTCGACTTCACCAAACTGGAAGACTAGTGGCAGATGATCTTTCTGCGCCATGGCATTGGTGGAGGTCTGCAGGAGGGGAATGAGGCGAACAGTAAGGCCGCCCGTATGCGGCTCGGGTGCCATTAATGGAGAGGATGCGAGCAGGGCGGGTGGCCATCGAAGTCAAAGGGCTCGCTTCCCAGTGAGCCTGCGCAACGTACGGCTCGCATGCTTCCCGGTGAGCCTGCACATTGGAGGACAGCTTGCACGCCTCTTGGTTAGCCTGCGCAGTCTCGCATGCCTCCCGTTCAGTCAAGCAGCTGTCCGCACGACACCTCCTAGCCATTAAAAGAGTGACGTGTGGTGTCACGTGAATGGTTAACAGAACGCACACGATTTGAATTATACAAAATGTTTGAGATGTTAAAGTGGCAGCTATTTGTTTCAAAATGCCTTTGTTGGCTGTTATTCGAGTGTGCCTTCTCTCAAAATAGACACAAAAAATACCACAACATGTCAGGTGCCCTTCCATGATAGCTTGCCAAGTTTCATGAATTTCAGACGAGTTTTGGATTTACTAGAATTTAAAAACAAAGTATCTCAATGTTTTGCCAGCAATCAACAGTGCCCTGGTGTTTGAGACCTAAGCATGGACCCAAGGACACACATTTGATATGTCAACTCATTTTTCTACACTGGAGCATGTGCATGTAGTTCAAATTTGAATTATGCACATAAAATGCCTAGAAAACTCAGTTAATGTATAAAAATGTACAAACGAACCCCGAAATTGCAAATTTTAACACAACACTCCTGTGGCTCTATGTTGCCACTAGGAAAAAATTTGAAAACAGGAAGAGGCAACGAATATCGTTTCATCCACCAAGGAGGCTGATACGTCTCCAACGTATCTATAATTTTTTATTGTTCCATGCTGTTATATTATCATTCTTGGATGTTTTACAATCATTTTATAGCAACTTTATATCATTTTTTGGGACTAACCTATTGACATAGTGCCCAGTGCCAGTTGCTGTTTTTTGCTTGTTTTTTACTTCGTAGAAAATCAATACCAAACGGAGTCCAAATGCAGCGAAACTTTTTGGAGATTTTTTCTGGACCAGAAGACACACGATGGGCCAAGCAAGTACCAGAGGGGGGCTCCGAGGGGAGCACAACCCACCTGGGCCTGCCTGGGGGCCCAGGCGCACCCTGGTGGGTTGTGACCACCTCGGCCGCCTTCCGCACCGTCTCTTTGCTCTATAAATACCCCGAAAATCCAAAAACCCTAGGGGAGTCGACAAAACACAATTCCAATCGCCGCAAGTTCCAGAAACCACAAATCCAATCTAGACACCATCACGGAGGGGTTCATCATCCTCATTGGTTCCTTTCTGATGATGCGTGAGTAGTTCATTGTAGACCTATGGGTCCGTAGTTAGTAGCTAGATGGCTTCCTCTCTCTCTCTCTTTTGATTCTCAATACAATGGTCTCTTCTCAATACAATGGTCTCTTGGAGGTCTATTTGATGTAACTCTTTTTGCGGTGTGTTTGTTGGGATCTGATGAACTTTGAGTTTATGATCAGATCTATTTTATCCATGAAAGTTATTTGAGTTTTGATCTCTTATATGCATGATTACTTATAGCCTCATATTTCTTCTTCGAATCTTTGGTTTAGTTAGGCCGACTAGATCAATTTTTCTTGCCATGGGAAGAGGTGCTTTGTGATGGGTTCGATCTTACGTGCTCAATCCCAGTGACAGGAGGGGAAATGACACGTATGTATCGTTGCTACTAAGGATAACAAGATGGGGTCTATTCCTACATGAATATATCTTGTCTACATCATGCCATCATTCTTATTGCATTACTCCGTTTCTCCATGAACTTAATACACTAGATGCATGCTGGATAGCAGTCGATGTGTGGAGTAATAGTAGTAGATGCAGGCAGGAGTCGGTCTAGTAATCTTGGACGTGATGTCTATATAATGATCATTGCCTAGATATCTTCATAATTATTTGAAGTTCTATCAATTGCCCAACAGTAATTTGTTTACCCACCGTATGCTATTTTTCTCGAGAGAAGCCACTAGTGAAATCTACGGGCCCCGGGTCTCTTCTTTAGCATATTTGCATTTGAGATCTATTTTTATTTGCTTTTATTTTTAGATCTATTAATCCAAAAACCCAAAAATACCTTGCTGCAATTTTTTTGTTATTTATTTTATCTCGCGTTCCCGCGAGATCTATTTATCCAATCTACTACAAAACAAATCTATCTTTTACCCGGGAGGGATTGACAACCCCTCTTTTACGTCGGGTTGCAAGTATTTGTTCTTTGTGTGCAGGTACCGTTTACATAGTGTTGTGTGGTTCTCCTACTGGTTCGATAACCTTGGTCTCATCACTGAGGGAAATACCTACCGTAGCCGTGCTGCATCACCCCTTCCTCTTTGGGGAAATACCGACGTGAAAAGGAATTTCTGGCGCCGTTGCCGGGGAGACATCATCAACATCTACCGGGTTCCTAATCACAAATCTCATCTCCTTGCAATTTACATTATTTGCCATTTGCCTCTCGTTTCCATCCCCCCACTTCACAAAAATTTGCCATTTTATTCGTCCTCTTTTTCATTCGCCGTTTTCTCGCCAGATCTATTTTTGTGTGCAATCTTATTTGCATAGTCATGATGCCTCAAAGAAAATATTATGATGTTCCTTACCCCAATTTTTTGCTTGAAATTAAGAAAAGTACTAAGGAATATATGACTACACAATTTGAGCACAATAAATACTTTACCGAAGAACTTAAGGAACACTCTGTTGTGCCGGATGCTATAACAAAACAACGTGATGATATTAGTAGAGAAGTTTGTAATCTCCAATCTAAGTATGCTTTTGCTGAAAGTTTGCTAGGCAAAATATCTGATGCACAAGCTACCCTAGTAAATCAAATGGCCGCTAAACCAATCTTGTTAGAAGATAAAAATGATGAAGATCTTAAAGTGATTGGTAATTCTTCTATTGATTCCTTGTTTAGTAAAATTAAGATTGATGATAAAGGGATTGAAGAAGAGTCAACTTTAGCTAGAAGGCCTCTCGATAATTTGGAGGGTGAAAATCTTGTTGAAAAAACTGATAAAAGTGGGTTTGGAGCGGTCAAAACTTTAACTAGTGATGTGCCCACTCTTTTGGATTACAAAGACTTTAATTATGATAATTGCTCTTTGATTGATTGTATTTCTTTGTTGCAATCCATGATAAATTCACCCCATACCTATGAAAAAAATAAAGCTTTTACTAAAAATATTGTTGATGCGATGATGAAAGCCTTTGAAGAAAAATTGGAATTAGAGATCTCAATTCCTAGAAAATTACATGATGAATGGGAACCTACTATCAAAGTCAAGATTAAAAATTATGAGTGTTTTGCTTTATGTGACTTGGGTGCTAGTGTTTCCACAATTCCGAAGTCTTTGTGTGATGTGCTTGGTCTTACCAATATTGAAGAGTGTTCTTTAAATTTGCATTTGGCGGATTCTACTATTAAAAAGCCTTTGGGAAGAATTAATGATGTTCTTATTCTTGCAAATAGAACTATGTGCCCATAGATTTTATTGTTCTTGATATTGATTGCAATCCGTCTTGTCCAATTATACTTGGTAGACCGTTTTTACGTACTATTGGTGTCGTGATTGATATGAAAGAAGGCAATATTAAATTTCAATTTCCACTAAGGAAGGGTATGGAACACTTCCCTAGAACAAGAATTAAGATACCATATGAATCAATCATGAGGGCATCTTATGGATCTAGATACAAAGATGACAACACTTAGATCTATGCATTATGCCTAGCTAGGGGCGTAAAACGATAGCGCTTGTTGGGAGGCAACGCAATGAATAAAATTTATTTTTGTCTTTTTCTTTCTGTTCTTGAGTGTCTGCACAATTATGCTACTATTATGATTGTGTTTTTCATGTTTTAATTAGTGTTTGTGCCAAGTAAAGCCTTAGGGATAGCTTTGGTGATAGTTGATTTGATCTTGTTGGAAAACAGAAAATTTTGCGTCCAGTAAAATAATTGTTTCAAATTACAGAAGCGACAAAAAATTCTGAAATTTTTACACAAGATTGATATACAAGTCCTAATTTTTCAGAATTTTTGGAGTTACATAAGCCATGGTAAAGTTAGAATACAGTAGATATAATGCAATAACAAAATTTGAATGGGTTTTCTACATTACTTAAAGTAAAGATTAGTTTTCTTATACTAACGGATCTCATGAAGGTTTTGTTGAGTTTTGTGTGATTGAAGTTTTCAAGTTTTGGGTGAGATCATGATGGATGAAGGAATAAGGAGTAAGAAGAGACTAAGCTTGGGGATTCCCATCGCACCCCAAGCCATTATCCAAAGAGAAGCAAGCAACTAAGCTTGGGGATGCCCGAGTGGCGTCCCCTCTTTCTTCTAACGACCATCGGTATTTTACTTGGAGCTATATTTTTATTCGTCACATATCATGAGTTTTGCTTGGAGCATCTTGTATTATATGAGTCTTTGCTTGTTTTTCTTTTTAGTTTGTGTCGTCTATCCTTGCTGGACACACCTATTTGAGAGAGCCAAAATTATGCTATGATTTGTTAGGATTGCTCTCTATGCTTCACTTAAATCTTTTTGAGCTATGGAATTGCTCTAGTGCTTCACTTATATCTTTTTGAGCATGGTGTGCTTTATTATTTTTGAAGAAATGCTCTCATGCTTCACTTAGATTTATTTGAGAGTTAGCAAATTTTTAAGAAATTCTCTCATGCTTCACTTATATTATTTTTAGAGAAGAAGATTTTATGCTCATGTTCTTCACTTAGATTTGTTTGAGCTATCAAAAGCAACATATGAAACTAGTCCCAAAGTGATAGATATTCAAGAGGGATATAATAAAAACTTTCATGAAGATCATTGGACAAAATAAACTTGATTCTTTGTAATAGTTTTGCGATATGATGATATAATATGTGAGTCATGTTGATGAGTAATTATGCTTTAGTAAGAATATTGGTGTTAAGGTTTGTGGTTCCCTATGCAAGCACAAAAGTCAATAGTTATGCCATGAAATTATATCCTACTTGTGGTGCATTATTCGGTGTTAGTTATGCTTAATGCTCGCTTATGAGATTTTTCGTTTCTTGGTTGGATGCTTCTCAATCTTTTGCTAGCCTTCACTTGTACTAAGTAGGAATACTACTTGTGCATCCAAAATCCTAAAACCAGTTTTGCCGTATGAGTCCACTATACCTACCTATATGCGGTATTCTTTTGCCGTTCTAAGCAAATTTGTATGTGCCATCTCTAAATCTTCAAAATAAATTTCCTTTCTGTGTGCTCGTACCGCTCATGAAACGGTAGGGGGTGGCTGATATTTTTCCATGCTAGATGTGTTATTCTGAAGATGACTATTTATTTACTTGTCATTGCACGAGAGTACGGCAAAGGTTTTAGGGGTGCCCAGTCCCGAAATGAAAAATGAATTTACTTTATGTTGTCAAATAATAAATTCCTTGGAAAGTGTTGGTAGGACGGCACCCGTGGATTCGGTTAGCCGTGGAATGTTAAAGTATGGTGGAAAAAGGAATAAACTTTATTTTCTCTTTGGGAACCGCCTATGATATATCTAGCATGGAAAGTATTGGGAACTACTCGATCGTTTTCATTGACAGGAAAAGCATGCCACCCAAAATGTTTTATCTCTATCTTTTTCGCTTTGAGCTCTGGCACCTCTACAAATCCCTACTTTCCTCTGCGAAGGGCCTTTCTATTTACTTTATGCAATTTTTAGTTTGAGTCTCCATCTTCTCTTATAAAGCACCAACTAAGGGGCACTATGATCGTACTTGAGAATTGGGTGTAGCTAATATGCAAGTGTGTTTCATGAATGGATCAATGATTGAGCATAATGGGCTAGGGATAACTTGCTTTAGTATTGATATTTTGAAAGATATGGTTGCTTGTTGATATGCTTGAGTATTGAAATCTTCATGTCAAAACTAGACTATTGCTTTGAATCATATAAAAGTCCAAATGTCCATGCTACAAAAGAAAATAATATGTGATGAACATGTTAGACAACATTCCACAACAAAAATTCTGTTTTTATCATTTACCTACTCGAGGACGAGCAAGAATTAAGCTTGGGGATGCTGATAGGTCTCCAACGTATCTATAATTTTTTATTGTTCCATGCTGTTATATGATCATTCTTGGATGTTTTACAATCATTTTATAGCAACTTTATATCATTTTTTGGGACTAACCTATTGACATAGTGCCCAGTGCCAGTTGCTGTTTATTGCTTATTTTTTACTTCGCAGAAAATCAATACCTAACGGAGTCCAAATGCAGCGGAACTTTTTGGAGATTTTTTCTGGACTAGAAGACACACGATGGGCCAAGGAAGTACCAGAGGGGGGCTTCGAGGGGAGCACAACCCACCTGGGCACGCCTGGGGGCCCAGGTGCGCCTTGGTGGGTTGTGCCCACCTCGGCCACCTCCCACACCGCCTCTTTGCTCTATAAATACCCTGAAAATCCAAAAACCCTAGGGGAGTCGACAAAACACAATTCGAGCCGCCGAAAGTTCTAGAAACCACAGATCCTATCTAGACACCATCACGGAGGGGTTCATCATCCTCATTGGTGCCTCTCCGATGACGCGTGAGCAGTTCATTGTAGACCTACAGGTCAGTAGTTAGTAGCTAGATGGCTTCCTCTCTCTCTTTTGATTCTCAATACAATGGTCTCTTGGAGATCTATTTGATGTAACTCTTTTTGCGGTGTGTTTGTTGGGATCCGATTAACTTTGAGTTTATGATCAGATCTATTTTATCCATGAAAGTTATTTGAGTTTTGATCTCTTATATGCATGATTACTTATAGCCTCGTATTTCTTCTTCGAATCTTTGGTTTAGTTAGGCCGACTAGATCGATTTTTCTTGCCATGGGAAGAGGTGCTTTGTGATGGGTTCGATCTTACGGTGCTCAATCCCAATGATAGAAGGGGAAATGACACGTATGTATCCTTGCTATTAAGGATAACAAGATGGGGTCTATTCCTACATCAATAGATATTTTCTACATCATATCATCGTTCTTTTTGCATTACTCCGTTTCTTCATGAACTTAATACACTAGATGCATGCTGGATAGCGGTCGATGTGTGGAGTAATAGTAGTAGATGCAGGCAGGAGTCGGTCTACTAATCTTGGACGTGATTCCTATATAATGATCATTGCCTGGATATCATCATAATTATTTGAAGTTCTATCAATTGCCCAACAGTAATTTGTTTACCCATCGTATGCTATTTTTCTCGAGAGAAGCCACTAGTGAAATCCATGGCCCCCGGGTCTCTTCTTTATCATATTTGCCTTCGAGATCTATTTTTATTTGCTTTTATTTTTAGATCTATTAATCCAAAAACCCAAAAATACCTTGCTGCAATTTTTTTGTTATTTATTTTATCTTGCGTTCCCGCGAGATCTATTTATCCAATCTATTACAAAACAAATCTATCTTTTACCCAGGAGGGATTGGCAACCCCTCTTTTACATCGGGTTGCAAGTATTTGTTCTTTTTGTGCAGGTACCATTTACGTAGTGTTGCATGGTTCTCCTACTGGTTCGATAAACTTGGTCTCATCACTGAGGGAAATACCTACCATAGCCGTGCTGCATCATCCCTTCCTCTTTGGGGAAATACCGACATAGTTCAAGCCGCATCAGAGGCACATTCCCTACCGGAACCATGAGGCTTGTTGTCACAAGCTCTGGTATGTGAGAAGCTTAGACCCAAACCTGCCCCAAATGGGACAAATTTTTTACCACACCATGTTGATGCCGTTCCATGATAGCATGCCAAGTTTCATGAATTTCAGACGAGTTTTGGATTTACTAGAATTTAAAAACCATGTATCTCAATGTTTGTGGCCGACCGACGGTGGCTAGGTGTTTGACATTCATTCCCATTTCTTGAATGGGACCTAAGCATGCAACCAAGAATACATATTTGATTTTTCAACCAATTTATATGCACTCGAGCATGTGCCTGTAGTTCAAATTTGAATTATGCACATAAATACATAGAAAACTCAGTTAATGTATAAAAATGTCCAAATGAACCCCGAAAAATTCCAAAATTTAACACAAGACTCCTGTTGTTCTATGTTGACACTAGAAAGAAATTTGAAATCAAGAAGAGGAAACGGATATCGTTTCGTCGAGAAAGGTGAAACGTTCCCTACCATAACCATGAGGCTTGTTGTGAGAAGCTCTGGTTTGTGAGAAGCTTATACCCCAACCTGCCCCAAATTGGATAATATTTTACCACAGCATGTTGATGCCGTTCCATGATAGCATGTCAAGTTTCATAAATTTCAGACGCGTTTTCGATTTACTAGAATTTAAAAACCATGTATCTCAATGTTAGCGACCGAGCGACGGTGGCATGGTGTTTGACATTCATTCCCATTTCTTGCATGGGACCTAAGCATGCAACCAAGGACACACATTTGAATTTTGAATCCATTTATATGAACTAGAGCATGTGCATGTAGTTCAAATTTGAATTATGCACATAAATGCATAGAAAACTTAGTTAATGTATAAAAATGTCAAAGCGAACCCCGGAAAATCCCAAAAATTGACACAACACTCCTGTTGTTCTATGTTGACACTAGACAAATTTTGAAAGCAAGAAGAGGCAACGGATATCGTTTCGTCCACAAAGGTGGCACGTTCCCTACCGAAACCATCAGGCTTGTTGTGAGAAGCTCTGGTTTGTGAGAATCTTATACCCCAACCTACCCCAAATGGGACACTATTTTTACCACGGCATGTTGATGCCGTTCTATGATATCATGTCAAGTTTCATGAATTTCAGACGAGATTTCAATTTACTAGAATTTCAAAACCATGTATCTCAATGTTAGCGGCCGAGCGACTGTGTCAAGGTGTTTGACATTTATTCTCATTTATTGCATTTGACCTAAGCATGCAACCAAGGACACACATTTGATTTTGCAACCCATTTTTATGCACTGGAGCATGTGCATGTAGTTCAAATTTGAATTATGCACATAAATGCCTAGAAAACTCAGTTAATGTATAAAAATGTCCAAACGAACCCCGAAAAATTCCAAAATTTAACACGACACTCCTGTTGTTCTATGTTGACACCAGAAAAAAAATTGAAAGCAAGAAGAGGCGACGAATATCGTTTTGTCCACAAAGGTGTCACGTTTCCCTACCGGAACCATGAGGCTTCTTGTGAGAAGCTCTTGTTTGTGAGAAGCTTATACCATAACCTACCCCAAATGGGACAATATTTTTTACCCCAGCATGTTGATGTCATTCCATGATAGCATGCCAAGGTTCATGAATTTCAGACAAGTTTTGGATTTACTAGAATTACAAAAGCAAGTACCTCAACGTTTGCCGGAGAGCCACGGTGCCGTGGTGTTTGAAATTCATCCCCATTTCTTGCATGGGACATAAGCATCAACCCATGGACACATATATGATTTTACAACCCATTTTGGTGCACCGTAGCATGTGCATGTAGTTTAATTTTGAATTGTGCACCTGAAATGCCTAGAAAACCAAGTTAATGTATAAAAATGTCCAAACGAACCCCGAATAATTCCAATTTTTTTGCCGACACACCTATAGTTGCATGTTCACTGCAGATAAAAGTTCTAGCAATTCAAACACCCTCCTTTGTCCCTGTGACCCCGTTATGTAATTCAAATCAAGATGAAAAATCAAGTAGATCGCACATAGTTTATTATCAGCAACCGTGTGAGATGCATCACAAAATATCTTGGAGCACCGTCGGAGTATAGTACGCATATGGCTTACGCGAGAAGGTGCGTCGACTACAGTCCACAGCCGGCGTGTCAAGCACACTAGCTCGCTCCCCAAATATCATTTCACTGTTCAATCATCGCCGGTGAAAGATGGGGACGTGGACCCGTGTCGTGAGGGCAACTTCGGCGGCCCATTCCAGTGAGAGTGTGGCCACAGCTGCCATGCGCATGCTAACAAGCTACGTGAGCGCGGCCGCAATCTGCGACTAGGCGGCCAAGGCAGCCCAAACGGCTATTGTTGCTTCTCAGGTGGCGGCAGCAACATCTGCCTCGGGGATAGCAGCTGGCGAGAGCGGCATAGCAGCTGTCCGTTCCGCAGCGGCAGCCTTAGCCCTAATGGAGGCCGCCCACGACCATGTCGAGGCCGCCCAATCCCAGCTCATGGCGGTCACTGCACAAATCGAATGAAGCTTCTTCGACAACGGTTGGCAACCCACGGCCGAAGAGTTGGCAATCACCGAGAGCGTTCGAGCAGCCGTCCGTTCCTTCGCGGCATACCTTGCCACGATGGAGCCCGTCCAAGCCCAGATCGCGGCCGCCCATGCCCAGCTCGTGGCGGCTTTTCCAAACAGATGGCGGACGCGGATGGCGAGATGCTTGCCGAGTATGGTGCGATTGATGCCATGGAGCCCCTTCCCCAGGAGATCGTCGGGCGCGAGCTGGACATGGAGGAGGCGGCGAAGATCAACGAGTGCCAGCCTGAGTAGTACTCTTTGTTTAATTTAGAGCGCCGATCTTTAATTTGTTACGTTAATGTTTAGGTCAGCTAGCTCTGTTTAATTGCTGAACTTGCTCGATTAAGAAGTGTGGGTGTGCTGTCGACTCCTTTGTGTACCCTAATTATGCAATGACGTGGATTGCCAGTGTAACCAGGGATATTCGGACCAAAATTTGCATGTTCAAACTCATCACACACGGGGTAAGCTATATGAATCATTTGTGATGTTCACATATCGTACACAGTGCTGAATAAGGGACCGTGTCTGATGACACTTTGTGCGCCAGTTTTTTTGCTTCCGCAGAAATATCTACCTCCCCGCCCTGTCCCCCTTACCAAAAGCCACATTCCCCTTTTTCTGCCTTCCTTTCCAAGTTGAAACCTTCACTCCTTGCTGGCAGCGCCGCGTCCTCGCCGGCAACCCTCCTTCACGCTGCTCGGCCTCGTCGATCCAGGTAGGTAATCCACACCCAACCCCCATCCTCCTCCTCCTTCCATATCCCACATGACCCGACCGCCGGCGCGACACCTTCCACCCAAATCACTGACCCCTCCCCCAAATAAGCGCTACCCTAAGCCATGGTGCACGCAGTATAGCCAGGAGCTCAAGGAGCATTTGGCAGCGGAGAAGCAAATTGCGGTCGCACGCGCGGATGAGGTCGCGATGGCTGCCACTCGTGCCGACCACCAGATCTTGGAGGAGCACCTCGCTGTTGAGGCCACCGTCGATGCCTCACGTGCCGACGCCGCGACGTGGTTGGCTACTTTAAACGACAGTTCGTGGCATTTTCTCGAAGCCACCGTCGGTGCCTTCGACAAAGACTACGAGGTGTTTTCTCAGCGTGCCCGTGCTTACCTCAACTCGAGAGCCAGCAGATTGGTGCCCGGAGCAGCTCAGAGAACTCACCACTACAACGAGGGCACCCACGATGTGGAGGCCTCGCCCTCTTCCATGCCCAAGGAGCCAATCATCATCGATATCTCCGACGATGAGGAGTAGCTTGTCTTATTAGCTCACTATAAGGACCTATGTTCAGTTTGCTAGCTACGCCGGTTAAGCATGCTCAATTTACCCATTGCATGTGTTGCTCATGCCTTTCCTCAACAAATTCTATTGAATTGTCCTATCTACTTTTACCATGCAATCTGTTGCTCTAGTGTATATGTTCTATATGTCGTGCAATGTGGTGCTCACTTATTAACTGTTTGGTTAATTAGTTGCCGTGTTCAGTTAACTGTTTCGTTCAATTCTGCAAATGTGATGTTCAATTCTTCAGGGTACAATTTTGTATTGTCTTCCATGTGAGATATAAATCGAATTTATCTGTTCAAAATACATGAGAAACAAATACAATTGCTATATTTCCAAGTTGTCAAGCATGCTTAGTTTGGTTAACTGTCTGATCTTCTAGTATGTTATATATTGTGCAATGTGGTGCTCAATTATGTTTGGTTCATTTGTTGTGGTGTTTAGTTAACTGTTTGGTTCAATTCTACAATGCAATGTTCAATTGTTGTGGGTGCATTTTGTTATTGTATACCATGTGAGAAATAAATCAAATTTGGATGTACTAAATACATGAGAAACAAATACAATTGCTATATTTCCAAGTTGTTAAGCATGCTTGGTTTGGTTAACTGTCTGATCTTCTATTAGGAGTATGTTATATTGTGCAATGTGGTGCTCAGTTAATGTTTGGTTCATTTGTTGTGGTGTTTAGTTAACTGCTTGGTTCAATTCTACAACGCAATGTCCAATTGTCGTGGGTAGAATTTTGTATTGTTGTGCATGTGAGGAATAAATCGAATTTGGCTGCACTTAATACATGAGAAACATATACAATTGCTATATTTCCTAGTTCTTAATCATGCTTGGTTTGGATAAATGGGTTTTCCATGTGGCTCGAATTAATCTGATGAATCTGCAATGTGCTTATTTTTCATCAACATATTTTACTGATAGCATGCGAACCCTCACTTAACCTGATCACTAACTACCTTATATGTGTTGCAGGGAAACAATGGGAAGCACCGAGGTTTACAATCGAGGTTTGCACATGCATGGTCCTTTATCCAATAGCACATTATTGTGCAATTGCAGGAACCATTCTAATATTTAGGTTTTAAACAATTTGGTCTTGCACATGTAGGTCCTGTTGTCAGAGGTTTTGACCCACTATTCAACCCTTTTTGCATTTGGGGAAATGAGTTGTCCATGAATATCAGTCAATCAAGAAACTCAGAAAGATTGTTAGGATAAAGAAATTAGCGACAAAAAACAACAAGATCTTTGTCTGCACAATGAACAAGACATCAGTTCACTACAGGATGGTACTAACTATTATACCTTGCCTTTTTTATTCCTTTGCCCCATTTCAAATCTAGAGAAGATATTTATGCATATCCTTGTTTTTAGACCTTTCCAAAGTAGTTCACTGATGATTACCTCTCAAATCACCTGTATGGTTAGGAGGCGAGGAAGGTATTCATATAGCACCCACAGTTCAATATTGAAGTGTTCCTGAAGAGGATGAAGGATGGGCGGTCAATCATCCACAGGCACTGGCCTAAAGTTGCAAAGACCTTCAACATCAATGAAGGGTCAATATTCGCCTTCCGCTTCAGCAGTTTTCCAGATGAGATTCATCTGTCTATGTACAATCTATGATGCTAATTTCGAATGGTTATAGATGTTGCATGTGAAACTTGGTGCTAGTACATTTGTGTAATGGGGTAGCTAAGTGCTGAAGCTATATGATGTTGTACTCTGATGTATTTCAATTATGAAATCCTGCTTCCTTAATACAAAAATGAAACATATTGCGTGCTTAATATGAAATGTCAATTAGATTAATAAATGGATTATTAATAATAGGAAAAATTACCTGCTAATGGCCAATTAGCCTGCTAATTGGGGTTTTCAATTGCAAACGGTTATTGAGAAAACACCATGGGCGGTGACCTCAGACAACGCACAAAATTTCTAGGAATAAAATGTGTTGGGTCAATGAACAATCACACACGGCTTCCTCTTGAAAACGGTTTGCTTTAGGCCACCTTGCGCAAACGTTTACCACATAAAAGTGTGTGTGATGGACAACCTATGCCACACAGTTTCTTCTAGGCACCGTGTGTGATGCATTCAATAATGCAAATGATAAAATTGTTAATATCGTCTGCAATGGCAACGCTATCACAAACAATTTAATGGGGAAAACTGTGTGTGATGTACGTCCGAACGGAAACGTTTTCCCTGGATTGACTGTGTGGGATGTACATACGAACGGAAACGTACTTCTTGGATTGACTCTGTGGGATGTACATACGAATGGAAACGTATTCCTTGGATTGACTGTGTGGGATGTACTTACGACCGGAAACGATTGGGCCTGTATAATTGTATTTTTTTAACACAACTGTACGTATAACCGTATTTGATTGCTCGCCCGTCGCACACGACCTCATTTTTCCCAGTGTGTGTGTGACCGGAGGGCCTATCCCCAATGGTTTCTGGGTCATGTGGGAAGGACCCCCTATCGCACACACACGCTTGGCGACGGTTCAAAATGACGTCACGGAAAGGGGTTAAAAACTGTTTGTATAGCACCTCGCTGTACCAGTGAACCGCCAAAGTTGCTGGATTCTTTCTTTTGGAACTGGTTCTTCCTGTGAAGGCGCTGGAATCTTTTCATGATCAATGCGAGATCTTTGCTGATCCTTTCTGGGTCATCAGAATCTTCTTTGGCATTTCCTTCCGAGGAAGAATCAGCCACAACCTTGAGAGCATGGCTTTTGCGATGAATTGAACCATAGATCTCTCTCTTCTCTTCTTCTTGTTCCTCATGGGTGTTTAGCCTTTCCATGATATCAGCAGAGTCGAGAACTTTGAAATCAGCTCGTTCCTTAATCATCAGAACTAGTGTGTCGAATGAACTATCAAGTGATCGGAGAAGTTTCTTCACAACTTCATGGTCAGTGATGTCTTTGGCACCGAACCTTACAACTCATTTGCAATGTCACTCAGACGATCGAACATTTGCTGACAGCTTTCATTTCCAATGTGCTTGAACTGATTGAACTTTGCTCGAAGAGTATCAATGCGAGCTTCTTTCTTAGTTGAAACACCCTCATTTATCTTCTTGAGAATGTCCCACAAATCCTTCGCAGTTTCACACTGACGATAGCAAAGAAATTGAACACGAGAGAGATGGCCACCAATTTCATCTTTAGCTTGAGCGTCCATCTGAATGAGTTTCTTCTCGAGGTCAGTGGGGGCTTGAGGCACTTCAATCATGAATCCAAACTGCACCACGTTCCACATATCATCATCAATAGCTCAGAGACGGATCTTCATCTTCTCTTTCCAGAAGGGATAGTCCGTCCCATCGAAGGTGGGAATCTTGAGATGCGACTTGTAGCTCACTGAAGACATACTTAAACTCCAAGATGGTTAGACCAAAATGAGCAGAGTCAAGGAGTACCTTGTTCTAATACCAATTGTAGGAATGAAGTATGTCTACCAGAGGGCGGGGGGTGAATGGGAGTTTTAAAATTTCTTCAGAAATATCAAAACTCTCTGAACCCAACCCAATAGCGGAGCGAATGAAAAACAGCTTACAGTGAGCGAACATAAACTACTGAATGGAAACTAAAGGCATGCATCAAGACAAATCACATGATTGAAACAGACTGAATGTAAATAGGAGGGACAGAGTTAACTAGTGATGCTCGATGGCGACAAGGAATTTGGTAGAACAGTTCGTCCTTCTGCACAAGGACTACATCTGGTTGGAGGGGTTGTGATTTAACATAGAAGATAAACTCTCTTCGCCCAATTCTCATCGATAATTGGTTCATCAACCAATGCCGATCACTCGTGGTAGATACTTGAGGCGATCTCCAAACCTTTACAGACTTCTTCTTTGAGAACCACAATTACTTTTGGTCTCTGAAGAAATTGACACCTAACCATCTAGAGAGTTTGTAGCTCTCAAGAATAATAGGCGGAGCGTACTGGACTTAGATTCGAGTGATGCTGAACTACTATCTAATTTTTTGGCTCTAGGGGTTTTCTCTTGGTGGATTCTAAACTCAAATCACTAGGAGAGGGGGTTGCTCAATGATGTTTGCTTGAACTACATCGGTATTTCCCCAAAGAGGAAGGGATGATGCAGCACAACAATGGTAGGTATTTCCCTCAGTGATGAGACCAAGGTTATCGAACCAGTAGGAGGTCCACGCAACACCACGTAAACAGCCCCTGCACACAGAGAACAAATACTTGCAACCCGACGTAGAAGAGGGGTTGTCAATCCCTCACGGGCAAAAAGATAGATAAAATTGTAGTAGATTGGATAAATAGATCTCGCGGGAACGCGAGATAAAATAAATAAATAAAAATTGCAGCAAGGTATTTTTGTATTTTTGAATTAATAGATCTGAAAATAAAAGCAAATAAAAATAGATCGCGAAGGCAAATAGCAAATAGATCTGAAAATATATGATGAGAAAATAGACCCGGGGGCCATAGGTTTCACTAGTGGCTTCTCTCGAGAAAAATAGCATACGGTGGGTAAACAAATTACTGTTGGGCAATTGATAGAACTTCAAATAATCATGACTATATCTAGGCAATGATCATTATATAGGCATCACGTCCAAGATTAGTAGACCGACTCCTGCCTGCATCTACTACTATTACACCACAAATCGACCGCTATCCAGCATGCATCTAGTGTATTAAGTTCATGGAGAAACGGAGTAATGCAATAAGAATGATGACATGATGTAGACAAGGTCTATTTATGTAGAAATAGACCCCATCTTGTTATCCTTAATAGCAATGATACATACGTGTCGGTTCCCCTTCTGTCACTGGGATCAAGCACCGTAAGATCAAACCCATCACAAAGCACCTCTTCCCATTGCAAGATAAATAGATCAAATTGGCCAAACAAAACCCAAGTATCGGAGAAGAAATACGAGGCTATAAGCAATCATGCATATAAGAGATCAAAGAAGACTCAAATAACTTTCATGGATAAAAACATAGATCTGATCATAAACTCAAAGTTCATCGGATCCCAACAAACACACCGAAAAAGTGTTACATCATATGGATCTCCAAGATACCATTGTATTGAGAGTCAAACGAGAGAGAGAAAGCCATCTAGCTACTAACTACGGACCTGTAGGTCTACAATGAACTACTCACGCATCATCGGAGAGGCACCAATGAGGATGATGAACCCCTCCGTGATGGTGTCTAGATTGGATCTGTGGTTTTTGGAACTTGCGGCGGCTGGAATTGATTTTCGTCGACTCCCCTAGGGTTTCTGGAATATTAGGGCATTCATAGAGCAAAGAGGCGGTGCAGGAGGCCACCGACGTGGGCACAACCCACTTGGGCGCGCCTGGGCCCCCAGGCGTGCCCTGGTGGGTTGTGCTCCCCTCGGAGCACCCCTCTGGTACTTCTTTGGCTCAACAGGTGTCTTCTGGTCCAGAAAAAATCCACAAAAAGTTTCGCTGCATTTGGACTCCGTTTGGTATTGATTTCCTGCGATGTAAAAAACAAGCAAAAAACAGCAACTGGCACTGGGCACTATGTCAATAGGTTAGTCCGAAAAAATGATATAAAATGATTGTAAAACATCCAAGAATGATAATATAACAACATGGAACAATAAAAAATTATAGATACGTTGGAGACGTATCAGCATCCCCAAACTTAATTCCTGCTCGTCCTCGAGTAGGTAAATGATAAAAATAGAATTTTTGATGTGGAATGCTGCCTAACATGTTCATCACATATTCTTTTCTTTGTAGCATGGACATTTGGACTTTTATATGGTTCAAAGCAATAGTCTAGTTTTGACATGAGGACTTTAATACTCAAGCATATCAACAAGCAACCATGTCTTTCAAAATATCAACACTAAAGCAAGTTATCCCTAGCCCATTATGCTCAATCATTGATCTATTCATGAAACACACTCAAATATTAGCTACACCCAATGCTCAAGTACGATCATAGTGCCCCTTAGTTGGTGCTTTATAAGAGAAGATGGAGACTCAAGTAAAAATAAAAATTGCATAAAGTAAAAGAAAGGCCCTTCGCGGAGGGAAGTAGGGATTTGTAGAGGTGCCAGAGCTCAAAGCTTAAATTGAGAGATAAAAAAACATTTTGAGAGGCATACTTTTCCCACCAACGAAAATGACTTAGAGTTCCCTATACTTTCCATGCTAGATATATCATAGGCGGTTCCCAAACAGAAATTAAAGTTTATTCCTTTTTCCACCATACTTTCACTTTCCATGGCTAGCCGTATCCACGGGTGCCCTCCATACCAACACTTTCCAAGGAATTTATTATTTGACAGCATAAAGTAAATTCATTTTTCATTTCGGGACTGGGCATCCCTAATACCTTTGTCGTACTCTCGTGCAATGACAAGTGAATAAACACTCATCGTGAGAATAACACATCCAGCATGGAAAAATATCGGCCACCCCTCACCGCCTTGCGAGCGGTACGAGCACACAAAAGAGAAATTTGTTTTGAAAATTAGAGATGGCACATACAAATTTGCTTAGAACAGCACGAAAATACCGCATATAGGTAGGTATAGTGGACTCATATGGCAAAACTGGTTTAAAGGGTTTTGGATGCACAAGTAGTGATCATACTTAGTGCAAATGAAGGCTAGCAAAAAGATTGAAAAGCATCCAACCAAGAAAAGAAAAATCTCATAAGTAAGCATTAAGCATAATTAACACCGAATAATGCACCACAAGTAGGATATAATTTCATGGCATAACTATTGACTTTCGTGCTTGCATAGGGAATCACAAACCTTAACACCAATATTCTTACTAAAGCATAATTACTCATCAACATGACTCACATATCACTATCATCATATCTCAAAACTATTACTAAGAATCAAGTTTATTTTGTCCAATGATCTTCATGAAAGTTTTTATTATATCCTCCTTGGATATCTATCACTTTGGAACTAATTTCATATGTTGCTTTTAATAAGCTCAAACAAATATAAGTGAAGAACATGAGCATAATATTTCTTTCTCTCAAAATAATCTAAGTGAAGAAAGAGAGAATTTCTTAAAAAAATTACTAACTCCCAAATAAGTCTAAGTAAAGCATGAGAGCATTTCTTCAAAAATAACAAAGCACACCGTGCTCAAAAAGATATAAGTGAAGCACTAGAGCAATTCCATAGCTCATAAAAATTTAAGTGAAGCATAGGAGCAAGCATAGCATAATTTTTGGCTCTCTCAAAAAGGCGTGTCCAGCAAGGATTCAATACTTAAAATAAAAAGAAAAACAAGCAAAGACTCATATCATACAAGACGCTCCAAGCAAAACTCATAATATGTGACGAATAAAAATATAGCTCCAAGTAAAATACCGATGGTCGTTAGAAGAAAGAGGGGATGCCACTCGGGGGCATCCCCAAGCTTAGTTGCTTGATACTTCTTGAATATTACCTAGGGGTGCCTCGGGCATCCCCAATCTTAGCCTTTTGCTAATCCTTATTCCTTCATCCATTGCGATCTCACCCAAAACTTGAAAACTTCAATCACACAAAACTCAACAAAACCTTCGTGAGATTCGTTAGTATAAGAAAACCTATCTTTACTTTAAGTACTGTAGAAAACCCATTCAAATTTTGTTCTTGCATTATATCTACTGTATTCTAACTTTTCTATGGCAAAAACTCTTCAAAGGAAACCATAGGTTCATCAAAATAAGCACACAATGCAAAGAAAACAGAATCTGTCAAAAACAGAACAGTCTGCAAAGATACGAATTGTTATCATACTTATGTAACTCCAAAAATGCTGAAATATTAGTAAAACATATTAAATTTGTATATAAATCTTGTGTAAAAAATGCAGAATTTTTCGTACCTTGTGAAAATTTCAAAAATTATTTTACTGGACACAAAAGTTTCTGTTTTCCAACAAGATCAAATCAACTATCACCCAAATCATTCCAAAGGCTTTGCTTGGCACAAACACTAATTTAAACCACAAAAACACATCTAACCAGAGGCATAATTGGGTATTTTATTGAAAACAGCAAGAAAACCAAAAAGCAAAAAGATATAAGTTGGGTTGCCTCCCAACGAGCGCTATCGTTTTACGCCCCTAGCTAGGCATAATGCAAAAAGGATCTAAGTGTTGTCATCTTTGTTTAGGGATCCATAAGATGCCCTCATGATTGATTCATATGGTGGCTTAATTCTATTTCTAGGGAAGTGTTCCATACCCTTCCTTAGTGGAAATTGAAATTTAATATTGCCTTCTTTCATATCAATCACGGCACCAATAGTACGTAAAAACGGTCTACCAAGAATAATTGGACAAGACGGATTACAATCAATATCAAGAACAATAAAATCTATGGGCACATAATTCCTATTTGCAAGAATAATAACATCATTAATTCTTCCCATAGGCTTTTTAATAGTAGAATCCACCAAGTGCAAATTTAAAGAGCATTCTTCAATATCGGTAAGACCAAGCACATCACATAAAGATTTCGGGATTGTAGAAACACTAGCACCCAAGTCACATAAAGCAAAACACTCATAATTTTTAATCTTGACTTTGATAGTAGGTTCTCATTCATCATGTAATTTTCTAGGAATTGAAACTTCTAATTCCAACTTTTCTTCAAAAGCATTCATCATAGCATCAACAATATGTTTAGTAAAAGCTTTATTTTGTTCCTAAGCATGGAGTGAATTTATCATGGATTGCAACAAAGAAATACAATCAACCAAAGAGCAACTATCATAATTAAAGTCTTTGTAATCCAAAAGAGTGGGCACATCACTAGTTAAAGTCTTGACCTCTTCAAACCCACTTTTATCAAAATTTTCAACAAGATTTTCACCCTTCGAATTATCGGGACGCCTTCTAGCTAAAGTTGACTCTTCTCTAGTCCCTTTTTCATCAATCTTAATTTTACTAAACAAGGAATCAGTAGAAGAAAAACCAATCATTTTAAGATCTTCATCACTTTTATGAAAGCAATCACTAGAAAACGCTTTTTCTAAAAATTCTCGTCTAGCTCTAAGCATAGCGGTTCTTTTCTTACTTTCATCCATAGAAACATAAAGAGCTTTAATTGATTCTTCAACCTTAGGCACAAAAATTTTCATCTTGAGATTTTCTACATCATGAGAAATTCTATCAATACTTCTAGACATATCATCAATTTTATTCAGCTTTTCTTCTATCGTAGCATCAAATTTTTTTTGAGTATTGATAAATTCTTTAATATTATTCTCAAGATCAGAGGTGTTTCTATTATTATTATAAAAGGATTACCATAGGAATTACCATAATTATTAGTGGAATTACTAGGAAAAGGCCTAGGATTTAAATTACCTCTATAAGCATTATTATTGAAATTATTTCGCGAGATAAAATTCACATCTATGGCATCACTATTTTGCTCAATCAATGTAGACAAAAGGCACATCATTAAAATCAATAGGAGCATTTTTATTAGCAACCAATTTCATAAGAGCATCAACTTTTTCACTCAAAGAAGAAATTTCTTCAATCGAATTAACCTTTTTACTAGTAGGAGCTCTTTCGGTATGCCATTGTGAATAATTTTCCATAATATTATCAAGCAATTTAGTAGCTTCACCCAAAGTTATTTCCATAAAAGTACCCCCCACGGCGGAATCTAAAAGATTACGAGAAACAAAATTCAACCCCGCATAAATTTTTTGTATGATCATCCAAAGATTTAACCCATGAGTTGGGCAATTCCTTAGCATCAATTTCATCCTTTCCCAAGATTGTGCAACATGCTCATGTTCAAGTTGCTTGAAATTCATGATCTGGGTTCTAAGGGAAATGATTTCTGTGGGCGGAAAATACTTAGTAATAAAAGCATCTTTGCACTTATTCCAAGAATCGATACTATTGCGAGGCAAAGAAGAAAACCAAACTTTTGCGCGATCTCTCAAAGAAAACGGAAATAATTTCAACTTCACAACATCATTGTCCACATCTTTTTTCTTTTGCATATCGCATAATTCCACGAATGTGTTAAGATGGGATGCGGCATCCTGATTAGGAGTACCGGAAAATTGATCTTTATAACAAGATTCAACAAAGCGGCATTAATATCACAAGACTCCGCGCTAGTGGCGGGAGGAGCAATCGGAGTAATAATAAAATCATTGTTGTTGGTATTTGAGAAATCATACAACTTGCTGTTCTCTTGAGTCATTGTGACTACGCAACAAGATTGCACTCAAAAACAGATCTGACGAGAAAACGGCGAATGAAAAAGAGGGCGAATAAAACGGCAAATTTTTGTGAAGTGGGGGAGAGGAAAATGAGAGGCAAATGGCAAATAATGTAAATTGCAATGAGATGAGATTTGTGATTAGGAACCTGGTAGATGTTGATGATGTCTCCCCGGCAACGGTGCCAGAAATCCCTTTTGATGTTTGCTTGAACTACGTTGGTATTTCCGCAAAGAGGAAGGGATGATGCAGCACAGCAACGGTAGGTATTTCCCTCAGTGATGAGACCAAGGTTATCGAACCAGTAGGAGGACCATGCAGCACCACGTAAACAACCCCTGCACACAAAGAACAAATACTTGCAACCCGACGTAGAAGAGGGGTTGTCAATCCCTCACGGGCAAAAAGATAGATAAAATTGTAGTAGATTGGATAAATAGATCTCGCGGGAATGCGAGATAAAATAAATAATTAAAAATTGCAGCAAGGTATTTTTGTATTTTTGGATTAATAGATCTGAAAATAAAAGCAAATAAAAATAGATCGCGAAGGCAAATAGCAAATAGATCTGAAAATATACGATGAGAAAATAGACCCGGGGGCCGTAGGTTTCACTAGTGGCTTCTCTCGAGGAAAATAGCATGCGGTGGGTAAACAAATTACTGTTGGGCAATTGATAGAACTTCAAATAATCATGATGATATCCAGGCAATGATCATTATATAGGCATCTCGAGAAAAATAGCATGCGGTGGGTAAACAAATTACTGTTGGGCAATTGATAGAACTTCAAATAATCATGACGATATCCAGGCAATGATCATTATATAGGCATCACGTCCAGGATTTGTAGACCGACTCCTACCTGCATCTACTACTATTACTCCACACATCGACCGCTATCCAGCATGCATCTAGTGTATTAAGTTCATGGAGAAACGGAGTAATGCAATAAGAACGATGACATGATGTAGACAAGATCTATTTATGTAGAAATAGACCCCATCTTGTTATCCTTAATAGCAACGATACATACGTGCTGGTTCCCCTTCTGTCACTGGGATCAAGCACCGTAAGATCGAACCCATCACAAAGCACCTCTTCCCATTGCAAGATAAATAGATCAAGTTGGCCAAACAAAACCCAAATACCAGAGAAGAAATACGAGGCTATAAGCAATCATGCATATAAGAGATCAAAGAAGACTCAAATAACTTCCATGGATAAAAACATAGATCTGATCATAAAGTCAAAGTTCATCGGATCCCAACAAACACACCGAAAAAAGAGTTACATCATATGGATCTCCAAGAGACCATTGTATTGAGAGTCAAATGAGAGAGATAAAGCCATCTTGCTACTAACTACGGACCCGTAGGTCTACAATGAACTACTCACGCATCATCGGAGAGGCACCAATGAGGATGATGAACCCCTACGTGATGGTGTCTAGATTGGATCTGTGGTTTCTGGAACTTGCGGCGGCTGGAATTGATTTTTGTCGACTCCCCTAGGGTTTCTGGAATATTGGGATATTTATAGAGCAAAGAGGCGGTGCGGGAGGCCACCGAGGTGGGCACAACCCACTTGGGCGCGCCTAGGCCCCCAGGCGAGCCCTGGTGGGTTGTGCTCCCCTCGGAGCACCCCTCTGGTACTTCTTTGCCCCAATAGGTGTCTTCTGGTCCAGAAAAAATCCACAAAAAGTTTCGCTGCGTTTGGACTCCGTTTGGTATTGATTTCCTGCGATGTAAAAAACAAGCAGAAAACAGCAACTGGCACTGGGCACTATGTCAATAGGTTAGTACCAAAAAATGATATAAAATGATTGTAAAACATCCAAGAATGATAATATAACAGCATGGAACAATAAAAAATTATAGATACATTGGAGACGTATCACTCAACAATCTTCTCAGAATCAAATGGAGAAGCCATCGGACAAAGCCGGTGCGGGGTGGCTATTTATAGCCGCAGCGTCCCTGGTGGGAAATGACCATTTTGGACACGCGGTTCAACCAATGGCCAACCAACGTGTTCTCAACGGTCGTATTTCAAAGAAAAACAATAACATTACTTGAGGAACAAGTAATACTAACTCCTTGGTCAGAGATAAATCTCTCGCAGCGAAGAAGATCATAGTCTCTTGCTGGCAAGTATTTGCTCGGAACACAAGCAGATTTCTCTTGCAACTTTCATAGGATTTGGGTTTAGCATCAGAGAATCAGAGTTTCGAAAGCTACACCCCTCTTAATAGTACGGTGGTCCTGTGACTCAATAAAGAGAAGAGAAACAACGAGATAAATGCTACGTCGTCAGTTCGTCTTCAAACTCCTCGGTCGCAGTCACTTCCTTCGGACAAGCACCGAAACAATTGTTTCACGTCAGGAATTTTGAGGGGTCACTCTTGTTATCATAATCTTCGGTGATAACTTTCACTGCAACACAGGGGATTATCTTCATCGTTTGAATCAAACTCCTCGTGATTCTAGGGACCTGTTACTCTGTGTGCACTAGAAAACACATAAGTCCCATACTGTTTATGTCAACAAGCTCCAAAACATAAGGAGGCAAATTATTGCACCAACAATAGTGCCCAGTGCCAGTTGCTGTGTTTTGTTTGTTTTTTACTTCATAGAATATTCATATCAAACGGAGTCCAAACGCAGCGAAACTTTTTGGAGATTTTTTTTTCTGCCCAGAAGACAACTTGGGAGCCAAGGAAGTGCGGGAGGGGAGGCCCGTGGGGCCCACAAGGCACCAGAGCGCGCCAGAGGCCCCTAACATGCCCTGGTGGGTAGTGGGGCTCACGGATGGCCTCTCCACCACCTCTCAGCTCTATAAACACCCAGATATTCTAGAAACCCTAGAGGAGTCGACGAAAAACAATTCCAGCCGCCGCAAGTTCCAGAACCACGAGATCCAATCTATAGCCCTTTGCTACTTCTTGAGCTTGCATTGGTTTTTCCCTTGAAGAGGAAAGGGTGATGCAGCAAAGTAGAGATAAGTATTTCCCTCAGTTAAGAACCAAGGTATCAAATTCAGTAGGAGATACAAGCAAGTCCCAAATCTATGCACCTGCACAAACAATCAAACACTTGCACCGAACACGATAAAGGGGTTGTCAATCCCTTCACGGTCACTTGCAAAGGTGAGATCTGATAGAGATAGATATAAAAGATTACTAAAACATAAAACAAAATAAAAGTAAATAAATTGCACCAGGGTATTTATGGGTTTTTTGGTTTATAGATCTGAAAATAGACCCGGGGGGCATAGGTTTCACTAGAGGCTTCTCTCTTGAAGGCAAATAATACGGTGGGTGAACAAATTACTGTCGAGCAATTGATAGAAAAGCGCAAAGTTATGACGATATCCAAGGCAATGATTATGCATATAGGCATCACGTCCGTGTCAAGTAGACCGAAACGATTCTGCATCTACTACTATTACTCCACACATCGACCGCTATCCAACATGTATCTAGAGTATTAAGTTCATAAAGAACGGAGTAACGCCTTAAGTAGATGACATGATGTAGAGGGATAAACTCAAGCAATATGATGAAAACCCAATCTTTTTACCCTTGATGGCAACAATACAATACGTGCCTCGCTACCCCTACTTTGTCACTGGGTGAGGACACCGCAAGATTGAACCCAAAACTAAGCACCTCTCCCATTGCAAGAAGAACCAATCTAGTTGGCCAAACCAAACCGATAATTCAAAGAGAAATACAAAGATATCAAAGCATGCATATAAGAATTCAAAGAAGATTCAAATAATATTCATAGATAATCTGATCATAAATCCACAATTCATCGGATCTCGACAAACACACCGCAAAAGAATATTACATCGGATAGATCTCCAAGAACATCAAGGAGAACATGGTATTGAGAATCAAAGAGAGAGAAGAAGCCATCTAGCTACTAGCTATGGACCCGTAGGTCTGAGGTAAATTACTCACGCTTTATCGGAAGGGCAATAGAGTTGATGTAGAAGCCCTCCGTGATCGAATCCCCCTCCGGCAGGATGTCGAAAAAGGCCCCAAGATGGGATCTCACGGGTACAGAAGGTTACGGTGGCGGAAAAGTATTTTGGTGGACGCTTCTGGTAGTTTTGGGAATATTTGGGAATTTATAGGCCAAAGATTAGGGTTGGAGGACTCCCGTGGGGCCCACAAGCCAGGGGCGCCCCCCCTAGGGCGCGCCCTGAGGGCTTGTGGAGCCCTCAGGGCTCTTATGACTTCCTCTCCAAGTCCTACATGTGTCTTCTGGTCCAAGAAAAATCATTGTAAAGTTTTATTCCGTTTGGACTCCGTTTGATATTCCTTTTCTGTAAAACTAAAAAACAAGGAAAAACAGAAACTGTCACTGGGCTCTAGGTTAATAAGTTAGTCCCAAAAATAATATAAAATAGCATATTAGTGCATATAAAACATCCAAAACAGATAATATAATAGCATGGAACAAAAAAAAATTATAGATACGTTGGAGATGTATCAAGCATCCCCAAGCTTAATTCCTGCTCGTCCTCAAGTAGGTAAATGATAAAAACAGAGATTTTGATGTGGAATGCTACCTAACATATTTATCCATGTAATTTTCTTTATTGTGGCATGAATATTCAGATCCATAAGATTCAAAACAAAAGTTTAATATTGACATAGAAACAATAATACTTCAAGCATACTAATAAAGCATTCTTGTCTTCTCAAAATAACATGGCCAAAGGAAGTTATCCCTACAAAATCATAGAGTCTGGCTATGCTCCATCTTCATCACACAAAGTATTAAATCATGCACAACCCCGATGACAAGCCAAGCAATTGTTTCATACTTTCGATGTTCTCAAACTTTTTCAACTTTCACGCAATACATGAGCGTGAGCCATGGATATAGCACTATACGTGGAATAGAATATGGTGGTTGTGGAGAAGACAAAAAGAAGGAGATAGTCTCACATAAACTAGGCGTATCAACGGGCTATGGAGATGCCCATCAATAGATATCAATGTGAGTGATTAGGGATTGCCATGCAACGGATGCACTAGAGCTATAAATTTATGAAAGCTCAAAAAGAAACTAAGTGGGTGTGCATCCAACTCGCTTGCTCACGAAGACCTAGGGCATTTGAGGAAGCCCATCATTGGAATATACAAGCCAAGTTCTATAATGAAAAATTCCCACTAGTATATGAAAGTGACAACATAGGAGACTCTCTATCATGAAGATCATGGTGCTACTTTGAAGCACCAGGGTGGTAAAAGGATAGTAGCATTGCCCCTTCTCTCTTTTCTCTCATTTTTTCTCTTTTTTTTCTTCTTTTTTTTATTTGATCTTCTTTGGCCTCTTTTATTTTTTGTAAAGTCCGGAGACTCATCCCAACTTGTGAGGGAATCATAGCTTCCATCATCCTTTCCTCACATGGGACAATGCTCTAATAATGATGATCATCACACTTTTATTTACTTACAACTCAAGAATTACAACTCGATACTTAGAACAAAAATATGACTCTATATGAATGCCTCCGGTGGTGTACCGGGATGTGCAATGATCAAGAGAGACATGTATGAAAAATATGAATGGTGGCCTTGCCACAAAAACTATGTCAACAACATGATCATGCAAAGCAATATGACAATGATGGAGCGTGTCATAATAAAACGGAACGGTGGAAGTTGCATGGCAATATATCTCGGAATGGCTATGGAAATTCCATAATAGGTAGCTATGGTGGCTGTTTTGAGGAAGGGTATATGGTGGGTGTAATGCATCGGCGAAAGTTGTGCGGTACTAGAGAGACTAGCAATGGTGGAAGGGTGAGAGTGCGTATAATCCATGGACTCAACATTAGTCATAAAGAACTCACATACTTATCGCAAAATTCTATTAGCTATCGAAACAAAGTACTACACACATGCTCCTAGGGGTATAGATTGGTAGGAAAAGACCATCGCTTGTCCCCGACCGCCACTCAGAAGGAAGACAATCAATAAATAAATCATGCTCCAACTTCATCACATAACGGTTCACCATACGTGCATGCTACGGGAATCACAAACTTTAACACAAGTATTTCTACCAATCCACAATTACTCATTAGCATGACTCTAATATCACCATCTTTATATCTCAAAACAATCATAAGGAATCAAACTTCTCATAGTATTCAATGCTCTTTATATGAAAGTTTTTATTATATCCCTCTTGGATGCCCATCATATTAGGACTAAATTCATAACCTATGCAAATTACCATGATGTTTAGAGAGACTCTCAAAATAATATAAGTGAAGCAAGGGAGTTCAATAATTTCTATAAAATAAAGCCACCACCGTGCTCTAAAAAGATATAAGTGAAGCACTAGAGCAAAATTGCCTAGCTCAAAAGATATAAGTGAAGCACATAGAGTATTCTAATAAATTCACGATTCATGCGTGTACCTCTCAAAAGGTGTGTACAGCAAGGATGATTGTGGCAAACTAAAAAGCAAAGACTCAAATCATAAAAGACGCTCCAAGCAAAACACATATCTTGTGGTGAATAAAAATATAGCCTCAAGTAAATTTACCGATACACGAAGACGAAAGAGGGGATGCCATCCGGGGCATCCCCAAGCTTAGATGCTTGGTTGTCCTTGAATATTACCTTGGGGTGCCTTGGTCATCCCCAAGCTTAGGCTCTTGCCACTCCTTATTCCATAGTCCATCAAATCTTTACCCAAAACTTGAAAACTTCACAACACAAAACTCAACAGAAAACTCATGAGATCCGTTAGTATAAGAAAATAAATCACCACTTTTTGGTACTGTTGTGAACTCATTCTTTATTTATATTGGTGTAATATCTACTGTATTCCAACTTCTCCATGGTTCATACCCCCCGATACTACCCATAGATTCATTAAAATAAGCAAACAACACATAGAAAACATAATCTGTCAAAAACAGAACAGTCTGTGAAGATCTGAATTTTTCTAATACTTATGTAACTCCAAAAATTCTGAAAAATATGGAAAACATAGGAAATTTTCATATAAATCTTTTATAAAAAATTCATAGTTTTTCCAGGCTCCAGTGAATTGAAACAATTCTGTTACTGGACACAAAAGTTTCTGTTTTTCAGCAAGATCAAATCAACTATCACCGTAAGCCATCCCAAAGGTCTTACTTGGCTCAAACACTAATTAAAACACCAAAACACAATTACTACAGAGGTAATAATGTGTATTTTTATAAAAACAGAAAATAAAAATAGTGGGTTGTGTCCCAACAAGCGCTTTACTTTAAAGCCATTTAAGCTAGGCATCGATAATTTTAATGATGCTCACATGAAAGACAAGAATTGAAGCACAAAGAGAGCACCATATAGCATGTGAAAAACAAGTTTGAGTATAACATACTTCCTATGCATAGGCATTTTATAAGGAAACAAATTATCAAGACAAGCAAAAACTAGCATATGCAAGGAAGAAGAAAGAAACAATAGCAATCTCAACATAACGAGAGGTAATTTAGTAACATGAAAAATTCTACAACCATATTTTCCTCTCTCATAATAATTACATGTAGGATCATAATCAAATTCAACAATATAACTATCACATAAAACTTTCTCTTCATGATCCACATGCATGCAAAGTTGACACTCTTCCAAAATAGTGGGATTAACATAGAATAAAGTCATTACTTCTCCAAGCCCACTTTTATCAAAAATTTCATAAGATTGATCAAACTCCAAAGTAGTGGGATTATTATTTCCTAAAGTTGACACTCTTCCAAACCCACTTTCAATATTATTGCAAACATTATTATCATGAGGCTTAAATAAATTTTCAAGATCATAAGAAGCATTATCACCCCAATCATGATCATTGCAATAAGTAGTGGACATAGCAGAACTAGCATCCCCAAGCTTAGGGTTTTGCATATTATTAACACAATTGACATTAAGAGAATTTATAATAACATCATTGCAATCATGCTTTTCATTCAAGGAGCTATCATGAATCACTTCATAAATTTCATCACAAATTTTAGATTCACGAATTTCAAGCAAAACTTCATAAAGATAATCTAGTGCACGCAACTCACTAGCAATTGGTTCATCATAATTGTATCTCTTAAAAAGATTAGCAAGTGGATGAGGATCCATAAACCTTTTGTTTTCTGATTTTCAATAAATACACAATTATTCCAAGCGAACAAGCAAACAAACCAAGTAAGACATAAAAGGCAAACGAAAAGAAGACATAGAAGCGGGGGAGAGGAAAACGAGAGGCAAAAGGCAAATAATGTAATGCAAGAGATGAGAGTTTATGGTGGGTACTTGGTAGGCTTGATGTAGATCTCCCCAGCAACGGCGCCAGAAATTCTTCCTGCTACTTCTTGATCTTGCGTTGGTTTTTCCCTTGAAGAGGAAAGGGTGATGCAGCAAAGTAGAGATAAGTATATCCCTCAGTTAAGAACCAATGTACCAAATCTAGTAGGAGATACAAGCAAGTCCCCAATCTATGCGCCTGCACAAACAATCAAACACTTGCACCCAACGCGATAAAGGGGTTGTCAATCCCTTCACGGTCACTTGCAAAGGTGATATCTAATAGAGATAGATATAAAAGATTACTAAAATGTAAAACAAAATAAAAGTAAATAAGTTGTAGCAAGGTATTTTTGGGTTTTTTGGTTTATAGATCTGAAAATATATGATGGAAAATAGACCTGGGGGCCATAGGTTTCACTAGAGGCTTCTCTCTTGAAGGCAAATAATACGGTGGGTGAACAAATTATTGTCAAGCAATTGATAGAAAAGCGCAAAGTTATGACGATATCCAAGGCAATGATTATGCATATAGGGATCACGTCCATGTCAAGTAGACCGAAACGATTGTGCATCTACTACTATTACTCCACACATCGACCGCTATCCAGCATGCATCTAGAGTACTAAGTTCATAAAGAACGGAGTAACGCCTTAAGTAGATGACATGATGTAGAGGGATGAACTCAAGCAATATGATGAAACCCCCATATTTTTACCCTTGATGGCAACAATACAATACGTGCCTCGCTACCCCTACTTTGTCACTGGGTGAGGACACCGCAAGATTGAACCCAAAACTAAGCACCACTCCCATTGCAAGAAGAACCAATCTAGTTGGCCAAACCAAACCGATAATTCGAAGAGAAATACAAAGATATCAAATCATGCATATAAGAATTCAGAGAAGATTCAAATAATATTCATAGATAATCTGATCATAAATCCACAATTCATTGGATCTCGACAAACACACCGCAAAAAAATATTACATCGGATAGATCTCCAAGAACATCGAGGAGAACATGGTATTGAGAATCAAAGAGAGAGAAGAAGCCATCTAGCTACTAGCTATGGACCCATAGGTCTGAGGTAAACTACTCACGCTTCATCGGAAGGGCAATCGAGTTGATGTAGAAGCCCTCCATGATCGAATCCCCATCCTGTAGGATGCCAGAAAAGGCCCCAAGATGGGATCTCATGGGTACAGAAGGTTACGGCGGCGGAAAAGTATTTTGGTGGACGCTTCTGGTCGTTTGGGAATATTTGGGAATTTATAGGCCAAAGATTAGGGTTGGAGGACTCCTGTGGGTCCTACAATCCAGGGGGCGCGCCCCCACTAGGGTGCGCCCTTAGTGCTTGTGGAGCCCTCGAGACTCTTCTGACTTCCTCTCCAAGTCCTATGTGTGTCTTCTGGTCCAAGAAAAATCATCGTAAAGTTTTATTCCGTTTGGACTCCATTTGATATTCCTTTTTTGTAAAACTCAAAAACAAGGAAAAAACAGAAACTGGCACTGGGCTCTAGATTAATAAGTTAGTCCCAAAAATAATATAAAATAGCATATTAATGCATATAAAACATCCAAAACAGATAATATAATAGCATGGAACAATAAAAAATTATAGATACGTTGGAGACGTATCACCCTTTTCCGGCACCTTGCCGGAGGGGGAAACGATCACGAAGGGGTTCATCATCCTCATTGGTGCTCCCCCGATGATGCGTGAGTAGTTTATCACAGACCTACGGGTCCGTAGGCAGTAGCTAGATGGCTTCTTCTCTCTCTTTGATCTTCAATACAATGTTATCCTCGATGTTGTTGGAGATCTATTTGATGTAATAACTTTTTGCGGTGTGTTTGTTGGGATCCGATGAATTGCGAGTTTATGATCAGTTCTATCTATGAATATTATTTGAGTCTTCTCTAAACTCTTTTATGCATGATCTTTATAGCCTCGTATTTCTTCGCCAAAACTTTGGTTTGGTTTGGCCAACTAGATTGATTTTTCTTGCAATGAGAGGAGGTGCTTTGTGATGGGTTCGATCTTGCGGTGCTCAATCTCAGTGACAAAAGGAGAAGTGAAACGCATGTGTCATTGCCATTAAGGATAAAAAGATGGGGTCTATTCCTACATGAATAGATCTTGTCTACATCATGTCATCGTTCTTATTGCATTACTCCATTTTTCCATGAAGTTAATACACTAGATGCATGCTGGATAGCGGTCGATGTGTGGAGTAATAGTAGTAGATGCAGGCAGGAGTCTGTCTATTAATTTTGGACGTGATGCCTATATACATGATCATTGCCTTGGACGTCATGATTATTTGCTTTTCTATCAATTGCCCAACAGTAATTTGTTTATCCACCATATGCTATTTTCTCGAGAGAAGCCACTAGTGAAATCTATGGCCCCCGGGTCTATTTCCTATCATATTATTTTTAGATCTATTATTCCAAAAACCCAAAAATACCTTGCTGCACTTTTTCTTTATTTAATTTATTTTGTGTTTTTGTCAGTTCTATTTATCAAATCTCATACAATTTTATCTATCTCAATACCAAGGAGGGATTGACAACCCCTCTTACGCGTTGGGTTGCAAGTATTTGTTATTTGTGTGCAGGTGTTGCTTACATAGTGTTGCTTGGTTCTCCTACTGGATTGATAACCTTGGTTTCATAATTGAGGGAAATACTTACCGTTGTTGTGTTGCATCATCCTCTCCTCTTCGCGGAAATATCAACGCGGATACAAGCAATCAAACATTGTCGGCGTTCTGGGATTGGGGGTACCCAGATCTGCCCGCCTACGGCCCAAGACGCAGACTCATCGACGGCCCTGTATGGTGCAGCTACAACACCCCCAAGACAAGACCCTCGCGAGGACCCGGGCCTCGTGAGGCGAACGACGCCAAGACCTCCAGAGGAGCGGCCACCCCAGGCTGCCTCCCGAGGAGCGGAGATCTCTATGCAAGCCTCCCGCCTCATGAGGCTGTGATGACATGAGCCATGACGACCAAGGATAGGCGAGCGCCAGCGGGCGTGGGGGGGGGGGGACAGTTTCCTCTTTGTTGCTAAGGGAGCAAGGGTAGGCGCAGGTTCTCGAGGAAGGCCCCAAAGCTTTCCATTCTGGTGCAACGAGACCAAGACCACGAGCTCGGCAGGACGGATGTCATCGCCGAGCCCACCACTACGTCATGGCCAGAAGCTTTGCAGGCGAAGACCACCTTTCGTCAGAATAAGATGTACTCCTTGTCCCCCTTAAAAATTGGCCGTTGTGGAATACCTTCCCGCCTAGGCTATGAGGGAAGAGGACCAAGGCCACTATAAATATGGGCTAGCCATCACCGTAGAAGGGTTCCCCCGGTCGGACCCCTGACCAATCCATCCTCACCACTTGGGCCCTCGCGAGGCTGCTCATCCACTGTACTAGTTCATCCTCTACCTCCTTGTGAGGCCAATCCACCAAAAGCAGGAGTAGGGTTTTACACCACAAGGTGGCCCGAACCGGGTAAATCTCTGTGTTGTTTCCTTTTGCACGATCCAGCGTACTCGTTGAGATCAGGTCATGGGCATGGCGAGCTAGCGTTGTTGTGAAGCGAGATCCTTCATTCACGCCCCTGAGTTCGAACCTTCTTGGGTCTGCGGGGTCCTAAATCCGACATTTGGCGCGCTAGGAAGGGGCGTGTCGAAGCTCCGCCTCTTCATCAACCGCGCTCCATTCTCGCCCGGCCGCGTTCATGGCGAAAGCTTGCCGAGCTCACGCTGAGCGTTGGGCTGCTCGCGTCGCCCAGGCGGTGCCCCTCAGCCATGGTACTCCTCGCCGCACCATTCCCCCCTCGGCTAATGTGGTCACTGGCGCTGCCGCTCATCGGCGGCAGAACCCATCAACACCACTCTTCCCGCAGCGCAGCGACCGCACCGCCACGCCCTCCTTTGGCCCCACCGCGGCGTCGTTCCCCCGCACCCATCATGGGCTGACAGACGCGCAGGCCGCGCTCCTTGTGGCACGTGAGTTGGTGCGCTACCGTCCTGCCGGTGGTGACTATGACGCTTGGCTCAACAGGGTTGCTGAGCTGCTAGACGCCACTTGTGGGGGCGTGGAACCTTTTCGCCCTCCACCTATGTCGCGGCCCCCACCCCGCTTCCGCGCTTGCCCCTGTTGTGTCTGCTCGTCTTTTCGGGGAGGACCTGGGGAGCCCTGCAGTGGCGTGGTTGCGGACGGGATGCCCCCTCCGTCCTGAGAGGTGCTTCCCCGGGTTTCTGTTGGGGTAAGTGGCCCTCTGTGGGAGGTGCCACGGCAGGCCACCTCCTGGCCGGCATGATCTCGCGGTGGCGATGATGGTCGACAAGGTGAAGGAGCCCGGAGGCTGATTTCAGGCACAGGCGCATGGGCAAGGAGCGGGCGATATCACGTGCGGGCATGGCGCCACCACTACCCGTGTGTCGCCAACGAACGAGTTCGCCAAGTGGGCAGAGGTAAGGCCCATGTGCGCCATGATCACCGGCTTGGTCATCAAGATCGTCAAGGCCTCGCGAGGCCTGGGTCCTGCCGGCCTGAGGGGCCCTCATGAGCCAGGGTCCCTTGTGAGCCAGTGCAGCGGCCCCAACCGCGTCATTAATAGCGACAACCCCCAGTTACAACCCATCTCTTCAGAACATATTGTGTTATCCTTGGAACGCAGGTGGATCACACTTCGATGGCGCACCCACAGAGCAATGGCCAGACCAAGCGCGCCAACGCGGAGGTCCTGAGGGGCCTCATGCCAAGGAGCTTCAAGAAGAAGATGGAGTCCTGTGGTAGGGGTCGGCGCGGTGAGCTTCAGTCTGTGCTGTGGTTCGTCCGCACCACTGTGACTAAGCCTACCGGCGAGACCCCATTCCTCCTTGTCTACAGGGCTCAGTCGGTCCTCCGGCATGAGGACAAACATTGTCCCCCGCGAGCCTTGGCATCCGACAGGCGCGTCAGGGTGCCCAGCGGGGAACAGATCTCGTGCTCGGGGCAGAGGGCCATCGCCAAGCCGCGCTCCACGCCGCGAGGTGCCGGTAGACACTGCGCCGCCGCCATTGCCGTAACACCCGCCTCAGGACCCTCAAAGTTGGAGACCCCATCTTGAGGCGGGTCCTCTCCAGGGAGGGCCTCCATAGGCTCTCACCTAGGGGGGAGGGCGCGCCCAAGGCTACTCGCGTCTCCAGGCCCGGCACCGCGCGCCCGGAGACGGAGGGCGGGGTCCCCGTCCGGGACGCTCAGAGCGCCCTGCACCTCCCCAAGCTCTACCCGTGAAACTCTCAGATAATAATGAGTGGGGTTGTACACGCCCCGGAGTCTCCCTGAGCGCTGCCCCCCGGCCTCACGGGGGCTCCCACCCATACCCAAGTGGAAGCCCCATGCTCCGCGCTAGTGGACGACACGGTCGAACAGCGACTATGCCCACGCCCAAGTGGAAGCCCCATGCTCCGCGCTGGCGGACGACACGGTCGAACAACGACTATGCCCATGCCAAGTGGAGGCCCCATGCTCTGCACTGGTGGGAAGACTAGTATAGGCACCAGACACAACTTTTTCTTTCACTCGCTCTTGTAACCAGTTTGCCACTTCTTGGAATGAAATTTGTGTTGGGAAACGTTACATGGAAAACAAAAAAAATTCTACGCACACGCAAGATCTATCCATGGAGATGCATAGCAACGAGAGGGGAGACTGTGTCTACGTACCCTCATAGACCGTAAGCGGAAGCATTTGTTAATGCGGCTGATGTAGTCAAACTTCTTCGCGATCCAATCGATCGAGTACCAAACATACGGCACCTCCGCGTTCAACACACGTTCAGCTCGGTGACATCCTCGCCTTCTTGATCCAGCAAGATGGCGAAGTAGTGGATGAGTTCCGGCAGCACGACGGCGTGGTGACGGTGATGGTGAAGCTATCTCCGCAGGGCTTCGCCTAAGCACTACGAAAATATGACCGAGGAACGAAACTGTGGAGGGGGGCGCCGCACATGGCTAAGAGATTGTCGTGGTTCTGTGTGGCGCCCCCTCCAACATATATATAGGTGGGGGTGAGGGAGGAGCAGCCAAGGAGGTGCCCCAAGTAGGCCAAATCCTACTTCGGGTCCTCCCCAAGCCGTGGCCCCCCTTTCCTTTCTAGGTTAGCGGGGAAAGGCAGGGGAGGGTGCCCCCCCCTTTCCTTTCTCCCATGTGGAGGGGAAGGCAGGATGGGCTAGCCCTCCCCCCTTTCCTTCCCTAGGGCCGGCATCCAGGGAGAGGGGAGCGCCAGCCCCCTTGTGGGCCGGTCTGTCCCCCCTTAGCCCATTAGGCCCATACACCTACTGGGGGTGTCCGGAACCCCTTCCGGCGACCCGATGACTACCCAGTGCACTCCGAAACTCTTCCGGTGTCCAAATATCATTGTCCTATATATCAATCTTTACCTCCGGACCATTCTGGAGCTCCTCGTCATGTCCGTGATCTCATCCGAGACTCCGAACAACATTCGGTCACCAAATCATATAACTCATATAACACTATATCGTCAACGAACGTTACGCGTGCGGACCCTACGGGTTCGAGAACTATGTAGACATGACCGAGACACCTCTCTGGTCAATAACCAATAGTGGAACCTGGATGCCCATATTGGCTCCTACATATTCTATGAAGATCTTTATTGGTTGAACCTTATGACAACATACGTAATTCCCTTTGTCCATCGGTATGTTACTTGCCCGAGATTCGATCGTCGGTATCTTCATACCTAGTTCAATCTCGTTACCGTCAAGTCTCTTTACTCGTTTCATAATACATCATCTTGCAACTAACCTCTTAGTCACTTTGCTTGCAAGGCTTCTTATGATGTGTATTACCGAGAGGGCCCAGAGATACCTCTCCGATACTTGGAGTGACAAATCCTAATCTCGATCTATGCCAACTCAACAAACACCTTCAGAGATACCTATAGAGCATCTTTATGATCACCCATTTACGTTGTGACGTTTGATAGCACACAAGGTATTCCTTCGGTATCCTGGAGTTGCATAATCTCATAGTCGAAGGAATATGTATTTGACATTAAGAAAGCAATAGCAATAAACTGAACGATCAATATGCTAAGCTAATGGATGGGTCTTCTCCATCACATCATTCTCCTAATGATGTGATCCCGTTATCAAATGACAACACATGTCTATGGTTAGGAAACCTTAACCATCTTTGATCAACGAGCTAGTGTAGTAGAGGCTTACTAGGGACACGATATTTGTTTATGTATTCACACATGTATTTAAGTTTCCGATCAATACAATTCTAGCATGAATAATAAACCTTTATCATGAATATGGAAATATAAAATAACAACTTTATTATTGCCTCTAGGGCATATTTCCTTCAGTCTCCCACTTGCACTAGAGTCAATAATCTAGATTACATTGTAATGATTCTAACACCCATGGAGTCTTGGTGCTGATCATGTTTTGCTCGCGAAAGAGGCTTAGTTAACAGGTCTGGTACATTCAGATCCATATGTATTTTGCAAATCTCTATGTCTCCATCCTTGACATTTTCACGAATGGAGTTGAAGCGTCTCTTGATGTGTTTGGTTCTCTTGTGAAACCTAGATTCCTTCGCCAAGGCAATTGCTCCTGTGTTGTCACAAAAGATTTTCATTGGACCCGATGCACTGGGTATTACACCCAGATGGATATTAACTCCTTCATCCAGAGTCCTTCATGTGCTGCTTCCGAAGAAACTATGTACTCCGCTTCACACGTAGATCCCGCCACGACGCTCTACTTGGAATTGCACCAACTGACAGCTCCACCATTCAATATAAATACGTATCCGGTTTGTGACTTAGAGTCATCCGGATCAGTGTCGAAGCTAGCATCGACCTAACCATTTATGACGAGCTCTTCGTCACCTCCATAAATGAGAAACATATCCTTTGTCCATTTCAGGTACTTCAGGATGTTCTTGACCGATGTCCAGTGATCCACTCCTGGATTACTTTGGTACCTCCCTGCAAAACTTATGGCAAGGCACGCATCAGGTCTGGTACACAGCATAGCATACATGATAGAACCTATGGCTGAGGCATAGGGAATGTCTTTCATTTTCTCTCTATGTTCTGCAGTGATCGGGCTTTGAGTCTGGATCAATTTCACACCTTGTAACACAGGCAAGAACCCTTTCTTTGACTGATCCATTTTGAACTTCTTCACAACTTTGTCAAGGTATGTGCTTTGTGAAAGTCCTATTAAGCGTCTCGATCTATCCCTATAGATCTTGATGCCCAATATATAAGCAGCTTCACCAAGGTCTTTCATTGAAAAATTCTTATTCAAGTATCATTTTATGCTATCCAGAAATTCTATATCATTTCCAATCAACAATATGTCATCCACATATAATATCAGAAATGCTACAGAGCTCCCACTCACTTTCTTGTAAATACAGGTTTCACCGTAAGTCTGTATAAAACCATATGCTTTGATCACCTCATCAAAGCGTATATTCCAACTCCGAAATGCTTGCACCAGTCCATAGATGGATCGCTGGAGCTTGCACACTTTGTTAGCACCTTTAGGATTGACAAAACCTTCTGGTTGCATCATATACAACTCTTATTTAAGAAATCCATTAAGGAATGCAGTTTTGACATCCATTTGCCAGATTTCATAATTATAAAATTCGGCAATTGCTAACATGATTCAGACAGACTTAAGCATCGCTACGGGTGAGAAAGTCTCATCGTAGTCAACTCCTTGAACTTGTCGAAAACCTTTCGCGACAAGTTGAGCTTTGTAGACAGTAACGTTACCATCGACGTCAATCTTCTTCTTGAAGATCCAATTATTTTCTATGGCTTGCCGATCATCAGGCAAGCCCACCAAAGTCCACACTTTGTTCTCATACATGGATCCTATCTCAGATTTCGTGGCCTCAAGCCATTTATCGGAATCTGGGCTCATCATAGCTTCTTCATAGTTTGTAGGTTCGCCATGGTCTAATAACATAACTTCCAGGACAGGATTACCGTACCACTCTGGTGCGGGTCTTGCTCTGGTTGACCTATGAGGTTCAGTAGTAACGTGATCTGAAGTTTCATGATCATTATCATTTGCTTCCTCTCTAGTTGGTGTAGGCATCACGGAAACGGTTTTCTGTGATGTGCTACTTTCCAATTCGAGAGAAGGTACAATTACCTCATCAAGTTCTACTTTCCTCCCACTCTTCTTTCGAGAGAAACTCCTTCTCTAGAAAGGATCCATTCTTAGCAACAAAGATCTTGCCTTCGGATCTGTGGTAGAAGGTGTACCCAATAGTTTCTTTAGGGTATCCTATGAAGACACGCTTCTCCGATTTGGGTTCAAGCTTATTAGGCTGAAGCCTTTTGACATAAGTGTCGCAACCCCAAACTTTAAGAAACGACAACTTAGGTTTCTTGCCAAACCATAGTTCATACGGTGTCGTCTCAACGGATTTAGATGGTGCCCTATTTAATGTGAATGCGGCTGTCTCTAATGCATAACCCCAAAATGATAGTGGTAAATCGGTAAGAGACATCATAGATCGCACCATATCTAATAAAGTATGGTTACAATGTTCGGACACACCATTACACTGTGGTGTTCCAGGTGGCGTGAGTTGTGAAACAATTCCACATTGTTTTAAATGAAGGCCAAACTCGTAACTCAAATATTCGCCTCCGCGATCAGATCGTAGAAACTTTATTTTCTTGTTACGATGATTCTCCACTTCACTCTGAAATTCTTTGAACTTTTCAAATGTTTCAGACTTGTGTTTCATCAAGTAGATATACCCATACCTACTCAAATTATCTGTGAAGGTCAGAAAATAACGATACCCGCCGCGTGCTTCAACACTCATCGGACCGCATACATCGGTATGTATTATTTCCAATAAGTCATTAGCTCGCTCCATTGTTCCGGAGAATGGAGTTTTAGTCATCTTGCCCATGAGGCATGGTTCACAAGTATCAAATGATTCCAAAAGTCCATCCGTATGGAGTTTCTTCATGCGCTTTATACCCATATGACCTAAACCGCAGTGCCACAAGTATGTTGCACTATTATTATCAACTTTGCATCTTTTGGCATCAATATTATGAATATGTGTATCACTACGATCGAGATTCAACAGAAATAGACCATTCATCAAGGGTGCATGAACATAAAAGATATTACTCATATAAATAGAACAACCATTATTCTCCGATTTAAATGAATAACCGTCTCACAGTAAACAAGATCCATATATAATGTTCATGCTCAACGCTGGCACCAAATAACAATTATTGAGGTCTAAAACTAACCCCGAAGGTAGATGTAGAGGTAGCATGCCGACGGCGATCACATCGACCTTGGAACCATTCCCGACGCGCATCGTCACCTCGTCCTTAGCCAATTTTTGTTTATTCCGCAGCTCCTGTTTCGAGTTACAAATATGAGCAACCGAACCAGTATCAAATACCCAGGCACTACTACGAGCATTAGTAAGGTACACATCAATAACATGTATATCAAATATACTTTTGTTCACTTTGCCATCCTTCTTATCCGCCAAGTATTGGGGGCAGTTCCGCTTCCAATGACCATTCCCTTTGCAGTAGAAGCACTCAGTTTCAGGCTTGGGTCCAGCTTTGGGCTTCTTCCCGGGAGTGGCAACTTGCTTGCCATTCTTCTTGAAGTTCCCTTTCTTTCCCTTGCCCTTTTTCTTGAAACTAGTGGTCTTGTTAACCATCAACACTTGATGCTCCTTCTTGATTTCTACCTCCGCGGCCTTAAGCATTGCGAAGAGCTCAGGAATCATTTTATTCATCCCTTGCATATTATAGTTCATCACGAAGCCTTTGTAGCTTGGTGGCAGTGACTGAAGAACTCTGTCAATAACACTATCAACTGGAAGATCAACTCCTAGCTGAGTCAAGTGGTTATGATACCCAGTCATTTTGATTATGTGTTCACTGACAGAACTGTTCTCCTCCATCTTGCAGCTATAGAACTTGTTGGAGACTTCATATCTCTCAACCCGGGCATTTGCTTGAAATATTAACTTTAACTCTTGGAACATCTCATATGCTCCATGATGTTCAAAACGTCTTTGAAGTCCTGGTTCTAAGCCGTAAAGCATGGCACACTGAACTATTAAGTAGTCATCAGATCGAGCATGCCAGACATTCATAACATCTGCAGTAGCTCCTGCAGCAGGTCTGTCACCTAGCGGTGCATCAAGGACATAATTCTTCTGTGCAGCATTGAGGATAATCCTCAAGTTATGGACCCAGTCCATGTAGTTGCTACCATCATCTTTCAACTTAGCTTTCTCTAGGAACGCATTAAAATTCAGGGGAACGGTAGCTCGAGCCATTGATCTATAACATAGATATGCAAAACTATAAGATTAAGTTCATGATAAATTAAGTTCAATTAATCAAATTACTAATGAACTCCCACTTAAATAAACATCCCTCAAGTTATCTAAGTGATACATGATCCAAATCAACTAACCCATGTCCGATAATCACGTGAGATGGGGTAGTCATCAATGGTGAACATCTCTATGTTGATCATATCTACTATATGACTCACGTTTGACCTTACGGTCTCTAGTGTTCTGAGACCATGTCTGTACATGCTAGGGTCGTCAAGTTTAACCCAAGTATTCTGCATGTGCAAAACTGTCTTACACCCGTTGTATGTGAACATATAGTCTATCACACCCGATCATCACGAGGTGCTTCGAAACGACGAACTTTGGCAACAGTGCGTACTCGGGGATAACGCTTTTATCTTGAAATTTAGTGAAGGGATCATCTTATAATGCTACCGCCGTTCTAAGCAAAATAAGATGCATAAAGGATAAACATCACATGCAATCAAAATATGTGACATGATATGGCCATCATCATCTTGTGCTTTTGATCTCCATCTCAAAAGCATCGTCATGATCTCCATCATCACCGGCTCGACACCTTGATCTCCATCGTTGCGTCGGGGTCTATTGGCGTTCTGGGATTTGGGGTACCCAGACTTGCCTGCCTGCGGCCCACAGCGTGGCCCCCTCGACGGCCTGGAACGGCCCGGCAGCAAGGACCCCAAGACAAGACCCTCGTGAGGGCCCCCTGGCCTCGCGAGGCGGACGGCACCAAGACCTCCAAAGGAGCGGCCTCCCTAGGCTGCCTCCCGAGGAGCGGAGATTTCTATGTAGGTACCCAGCCTCCCGAGGCTGTGATGACGTGAGCCATGACGACCAAGGCCAGGCGGGCGCCAGCGGGCGCAGAGGAGTCAGTTTCCCTTTCGGTGCTAAGGGAGCAAGGACAGGCGTGGGTTCCCAAGGAGCCCTCCGAAGGTTTCCATTCTGGTGCGACGAGACCAAGACCACGAGCTCAGTAGGACGAATGTCATTGCCGAGCCCACTGCTGCGTCACGACCAGAAGCTTTGCAGGCGAAGACACCTTTCGTCAGGATAAGATGTACTTCTTGTCCCCTTTCAAATTGGCCACTGTGGGATCCCTTCCCGCCTGAGTTTTGAGGGAAGAGGACTGAGGCCACTATAAATATAGGTTAGCCACCACTATAGAAGGGGTCGACCCATTCTTATTCCCCGAGCCCTCACGAGGCAGCTCATCTACTATACTAGTTCATCCTCAACCTCCTCGTGAGGCCAATCCACCACAAAGCAGGAGTAGGGTTTTACACTGCAAGGTGGCCCGAACCTGGGTAAACTGCCGTGTCCATCTTCTTCCCCGCTCGAGCGTGTATCCGACGAGGCTAGGCTGTAGGGAAACAAGCTCAAGGCTTAAGAGGTTGAGATCTTCGCACACGCCCCAGAGTTCAAACCTTCTCGGGTCCCGCGGAGCCCTGAATCCGACATTTGGCGCGCTAGGTAGGGGCGTGTCGAAGTCCTTCTTCCACCTTTGCTTCGTCTCCGCTCTGTCACTCCCATGGACGACGCACGCCGTGTCCATGCCGACTGCCGGGCCGCTCGTGTCGCCCAGACAGCACCCATGGGCAACGGTGCTCCTCGCCGCTCTGCCTCCCCTGTGGCCAACGCTGCCACTGACCCTGCTGCTCACGACATGCAGGATTCGTCGCTTCCACCCTCTGTGCGGCGTGATGGTCGCAGCTACTCCGTCGCCTACTCCCGCCACAACGTCGTCTTCCCACATCCGTCGCGGGCTGACAAACGCGTAGGCTGCGCTGCTCATAGCGCGTGAACTGCTGCGCTACCGCCCCGCCAATGACTGGCTTGGCCACATCGCCAAGCTCGTCAGCGTCGCCGATGAAGTCCCTGCACCGTCCCGCTCGCTCCTTCCCCCGCCATCCCAGGCGGGCGACATGGCTCATGGCCCGCCTCCTCCTCCTCTGCGCGGTGCCGACCCCAAGCCCAGGCATGATGCGCCCCAGAGCTGCCAGATGGTCCAGCAGCCGCGAGCCGATGCGCGCGCACTGCCAGCTGTCGGTGCAACAAACCTTCGCGTGTGTTGCCCTAACGGTACACAGGCATGGCAGCAAAGAAGCAAACAACATCAAGTATTCAAGACAAAACCAAGCCAGAGAGATAGCTCTTTGAGGAATCAAACGGCGGATCAAGAAGACCAAGACAAGCCAAGAGAACAAGGTATCGCCAAGCGAAAGCCTCCCTTACTGGGCAGGCGAGCCTGGTCAGGTGGAGGCCGCCCCGAAGACAAGTCCCAAGATTTCCCCGGCAGGCTTGCCGGGGCCTCTGGCAGCCTACATCCCCGCCAAGACTCCACCGCTCCACCGCATCGCAACGCAAGTTACCTATCGGTGCGGTGTCGAGCCTCCAGATGATTAAGTGGCTGTCATTTGGCACATGGTAGCCATTTGGAAGGAAGATCGCCTCCATATGACACCCGTCTAGAGGCGTGTCAAGCAGACAGGTGGAAGATGACTAAGCGGCGCGGCAGGCCTGCCGGGCTGCATCCACAGCGTGACACCTAGCAGTGCATTTAATGCACTTTGTCCTAACTGCCAGAGTTAGGTATGATAGCGCTGTTGGCTATCTAATCACTGGATAATGACTGTTTTGCCATTGTGGTAACCCCTTAGCCTATAAAAGGAGGGCCGTGTCAACCGTAGAAAGGATTCAGACCCTCGTGTACTCATATGCGCGTAGCTGCTCCGCCCGAGGCGACCTTACCGGGCTAGAGAGCTGCGCGTTCACCACTGTCCTTCCATCAATCCACCCAAGCAGGAGTAGGGTTTTATGCCTCACGGCGGCCCAAACCTGGGTAAAAACCCCTTGCGTCACCTCTGCCGCGCTGTTCCATGGCCTCCGCTCTTTGTGCAATGTGAACGCCCCCCTACAGAACCACAAAGGGGCTCATAGCCCCATAGGTGATCGTGTTCAACGACGACATATTTGGCGCGCTAGGTAGGGAGAGCACATGCGCGAACCTGAGGTTCTGATCAGCATGTCAATCTTCATCATCGTATTCTTCATCACCCATGGCGCCCAAGAAGAAGCCCGGTGCAACAGCTCATCCTTCCACTTTGAAGGCTCCCTCGCACGCAGCCGCAGATGCCGCGGGTACGGCGGAGGCGTTGGGAGACGCGGACGCCATGGGGGACGTGACTGGCGCGGGCGGCACTGTTGTCATTTTCCCTGCGGCCGAAGTAGGAGCGGAAGACGCCGGGGGAGGGCAGCATCAACAACATCCCGACGGCCGTGATCCACAGGGCACAGGTGGGGAGGATATGCCATCTCCGCCTCCCCACTGTGCTAGTGGGCGCAGCCACAGCGACAACGCCCGCTGTGGTGCGTACCGCGACCACCTAGCTGCCCCGGTTACAGGCATAGCAACTGGGCATGCGCCTTGCCCAGGGCAGGGTAACCTGGGCGGAGTGCCGAACGGAGTCGTCGACCCCCAGGCACACCCCTCTCGTCACCATGCTGTTGTGGCGATAGGTTCGCCGCGATGAGAACGCGGCGCCGCCACTGCTGGTACTACCAGGAGTCGCGCGACGTCGCGGTCTGCGTCGTCATCTATGCCAAGCACCAGTCAGCCGTGATTGCCGCATTCCAGTCAAACATGCGCAACAAGAGGATATGTTCAAAGATGAACATCCGGCTGCCCAAGACTATGCACGAACTATACACCTTGGCAAACAAGTGTGCCCGTACAGAGGAAGGGAGGAGGCTCCCCGGAGAAGAAGACGGCATCGAAGTCGACTCAGATGATGACAATGATGCCACCAAGTCGAAGAGGAAGAATAAAAAGCACAACAAGAAGTGCAAGGAGAAAGTAGTACTGGCTGTTGAGGGTTCTGGCACCCCTAGTACCCGCAAGAAGGCCAAGACCGAAGCCCCCGGCAAGGAAGTTGCCACGTGCACTGACTGCCGGGAGGCCGCGGTGGCCGAAAAGGCTGGGAAGGCCAACAGACCGTACTGCAAGATCCACTAGACCAAGGGCCATGATCTCCAAGAGTGTCACCAAGTTGAACAACTTGTCAAAAAGCAGAAAGCCGAGTATGAGAAGCATGACAAGGAGAGAGATCAAGAAGGTGCTGGCGGGAAGGGCCAAGGCAACCGAGGAGGTCACCGTGGCAAGGCTCCCAAGCAACAAGAGAGCCCTGCCAGAGGCCATGAGAAGAAAGAAGATGACAATGAAACTGATGAAGGGGATGATGAGGAAACCAGTGAGCAAGAGTTCCAGAAGGCAACTGAGGCCCTATGCGTTGACGGGGGCGCATCTTTGCACTCCTCTCACCGCCAGCTCAAACAATGGGCGCGTGAGGTCAATGCCGTGGAGCCTGCCGCAGATTCCCGGAAACCACTCAAGTGGTCCCGCACGCCCATCATCTTTGACGAAGAGGATCACCCCGATCGTACCACCGCGGTAGAGTGTTTGCCGTTGTTGGTTTCACCAACAATCCGCAACCTCAAGGTCACAAAGATGTTGGTTGACGGTGGGGCAGGGCTGAATCTGATTTCCCCCAAGGTACTCAGCAAGTTACAAATATCAGATGAAGAGCTCAAGGTTACTAGCACGTTTCAAGGAGTCAACCCTGGCAGGAGTCGTCCTAAGGGGAAGATTACGCTGTCGTTGACGTTTGGAGGAGAACTGAACTACTGGACTGAGAAAGTTGTGTTTGCCGTGGTCGAACTTCCGTTGCCGTGCAATGGGATCCTTGGTCGTCCAGCCCTGGCAAAATTCATGGCGGCATCTCACTATGCCTACAATACACTGAAAATGCCAGGGCCAATGGGCATCATTTCCATCCCATCGTATAAGAGAGATGCAATCATCTGCGTGGATAAGATGTATCGGGATGTGGTCGCTGCCGAGGCCGCGGAAGCTGCAGCTCCCGCCAAGGAAAACAAGAAAGGAAAGAAAGCTACCAGAGATGCTGGCAAGGAATCCGGGAAGCGCACCTCTCCAGAGTGTGCTGCACCCGTCGATGATTTCCCGGAGAGCTCCACTAGCAAGAAGCCCAAGGTTGCCTCACCTGCTGTGAAGAAGGTCCCGGTAGGGCTGTATGGCGCAGGTGGTACATTCACCATCAGCTCCACCCTTGATGACAAATAGGAAAGCGTGCTCGTTGCCTTCCTGCGGGCGAATGTAGATGTGTTTGCCTGGCAACCATCTGATATCCCCGGCATTCCCAGGGAGGTAATCAAGCACCACCTAGCTGTCTGCCCTCATACTCGGCCCGTCAAGCAGCAAGTCAGGAAGCAAGCTTTAGAACGGCAACAGTTCATTGCCGAGGAGATCAAGAATCTTGAAGCAGCTGGTTTGGTCAGAGGAGTGTTGCACCCAACATGGTTGGCTAACCCAGTGGTGGTGCGCAAGGCGAATGGGAAATGGAGGCTTTGCATAGACTTCACAGACCTGAATAAAGCATGCCCAAAGGACCCATTCCCCTTGCCGTGCATCGACCAGATCATAGATTCCACTTCCGGGTGTGATCTGCTTTCCTTCTTGGATGCATACTCTGGGTACCATCAGATATTCATGTCCAAGGAGGACGAGGAGAAGGCCGCGTTCATAACCCCGTGTGGCACGTACTACTTTGTGCGGATGCCCTTTGGCTTAAAGAGTGATGTATCCACCTTTGCGAGAGCAGTGCAAATTGGGTTTGAGCCACGGCTGCACAGGAATATTGAAGCTTACATGGATGATATAGTGGTCAAAACCAAGGATAAAACCACACTCATTCAGGACTTGGAAGAGACCTTTGCAAATCTGTGCAAGATCAACTTGAAATTGAACCTTGAGAAGTGCGTGTTTGGCGTTCCCTCCGGCAAGCTACTTGGCTTCTTTGTGTCTCACCGGGGGATAGAGGCCAACCCCGACAAGATCAAGGCGATCGAGCAGATTCAAGCACCTAGTACAGTCAGGGACATGAGGCGTTTAACTGGATGTATTGCCGTGCTAAGCAGGTTCATTTCCAAGTCTGCCGAGCGCGTCTTGCCATTTTTCAAAATTTTGAAGAAGGCAGGGCCAATGAAGTGGACCCCGGAAGCAGAAGCAGCGCTGCTAGACTTAAAAGCCTATCTTCCTCTACTCCCACCTTGGTCGCTCCTAAACCACAAGAGTCGTTGCTGCTATACTTAGCGGCAACCAATCAAGTGGTTAGTGCAGCACTGGTGGCGCAGCGGGAAGTAGATGAAGCAGCAGCCGTAACTACTGTCCTCTCCAGAGAAGGAAGTGAACCTATCCCGGCAAGGTCCGATGCAGATCAGGAGAAAGAAGAGCAGGATAACAGAGGCAATCCCAAGACCACGGCAAAGAAGAAGGTGGTGCAGCGGCCGGTGTACTTTGTTAGCTCCCTGTTGCAGGGCTAGATTAAGGTACTCTGGAGTGCAAAAGTTGATCTTTGGTCTCATCATGGCCTCAAGGAAACTGCCCCACTACTTCCAAGGCCATGAGATGACGGTTGTCACCCGTTTCCCTTTGCAACGCATAGTGAGGAAACCTGAGGCTACTGGCAGAATAGTTGAATGGGCATTGGAGTTGTCAAGCTTTGGTCTAAAGTATGAGAGTACCTCAACCATCCAGAGCAGAGCGCTAGCAGAGTTCATTGCAGAATGGACACCCACTTCAGACGAAGAGATGCTGGAAATAGTTATCCCCGGCAAGGAGGCTCCCCAAGAATGGGTCATGTACTTTGATGGTGCCTTCTCGTTACAAGGCGCAGGGGCTGGCGTGCTTCTCGTCGCGCCCACCGGATAACACCTCAAGTACGTGGTCCAAATGCATTTTCCCCGGGAGAAGGCCACCAACAACACTGCAGAGTTTGAAGGGCTCCTTGCCGAGCTCAGAATCACAACTGAATTGGGAATCAAGAAGTTGATCACTCACGGAGACTCGCAGCTCGTAGTGAGACAAATCAACAAGGATTACCAGAGCCTACTGATGGAGGCATATGTGGAGAAGTGAGGAAGCTGGAGGAGCGTTTTTATGGATTGCAAACTGAGCACATACAACATGCGGAAAACAACATCGCTGATCATCTGTCAAAATGCACTGCACAGAAGCTCCCTGTGGAACAACAGCGATGGCCAAAAAAAGGAGGAAATTGGACTCCGGCAAGTATCTCCCGGCAGAGCTTCCCAAAGCCCCCGGTAGAGAGGTTGCTGGGAACAACTCCACTTCGCCTGGTGAGCAGCACCCTCCCGCCGAACTACAAGTTCTTGCGGTTGAGATATGCGCTCCCATGGACAAGGAGGTGCCGTTTGTCCTTGTTGCTGAGCCTCCGGCTCCGACTTGGGCACGGCACATAGTTCACTACCTCCAAACTGGAGAACTTCCCGAAGAGCAAGAGGAAGCTGAAAGAGTAGCCCGAAGGGCCAGTATGTATCAGTTTGTCTATGACACGTTATATAGAAGGAGGCCCAGCGGTGTGAAATTGAAGTGCATTTGCCAGGAAGAGGGGAAGGAACTGCTGGCAAAGATACACAAAGGCGCATGTGGCTCTCATATTGGATCAAGAGCCTTGGTCGGAAAAGCTTTCCGGCAAGGTTTCTACTGTCCCACGGCCCTCCAACATGCGATCGAGCTAGTCAGCCGGCGTGTAGCCTGCCAGTTCCACTCCAAGAACATCCATCAACCTGCTCAAGCTCTCTAGACGATCCCTTTGTCATGGCCGTTTTTGGTCTGGGGGCTCAACATCTTGGGCCCCTTCCCCCGTGCTACCGGGGGATTTGAATTCTTGTACGTTGCAATCGACAAGTTTACAAAGTGGCCGAAGGTGGAGTCTGTGAGGAAGGTGACTGCACATTCAGCTATCAAGTTCTTGAAGGGATTGGTGTGCCATTTCGGAGTACCCGCCAGAATCATCACTGACAACGGCACCCAGTTCACAAGCTGTGCCTTCATGCAATACGTTCAAATCCTCGAAAGCAAGGTTTCATTCGCCTCTGTTGCTCATCCCAAGAGCAATGGACAAGCTGAGAGGATGAACGCTGAAGTGCTGCGTGGGCTCAAGACAAGGACTTTTGACAAGCTGCAAAAGTGCGGCAGACGCTGGATCGATGAGCTGCCGGTGGTTCTTTGGTCCCTCCGTGCGACACCAAATCGAGCTACCGGCCAGACTCCCTTCTCCCTAGTCTATGGGGCAGAAGCAGTGATCCCCACGGAACTCATATACAGGTCACCTCGAGTATTTGGCTACGATGAAGTAGTGCAAGAGCAGCACCGGCATGACGATGCCGTGCTCCTTGAGGAGAACCATCTCCGGGCTGCTACGCATGCTGCACGCTATCAGCAAGTCCTGTGCCACTATCACAGCCGCAGGGTTCATGCCCGGAGCCTTGAGAAAGGCGACCTTGTACTTAGGCATGTTCAGTCCGCCAAGGGTACAAACAAGTTGACGCCAAAGTGGGAGGGCCCTTACCGGGTAGTACGAGTCACTAGGCCCGGCGCAGTCCGTCTGGAGACGGAAGATGGCATTCAATTGCAAAACTCATGGAACATTGAGCAACTTCATAAGTTCTACCTATAAGGCACGACTGTCGAGCCCTGCTCGACAGCCACACTTTTGTACAAGCCTTGCCGATGCGCATGTAACCCTTTGTACAAAGCTAGGCGCAGACCCTGAGCACAGACAATAAAACGAAGCGATGGCGCCCTAAATACAACTTGCGTGCATGCATAGCTTAACATAAACTTGCCATGATCATTTAGATGAGATCATATGTAGCTATGTTTTCCTCTGCACTAGCTGCAGGGTTCTTGCCGCAGACTCGATCCCGAAAAGAAGAAACGGAAACAAGCCTACGTATCGATCCCCGACAAGCTAAACAGATAAGTTTCTTTTTATCCATACGTGTCCCTATAAAAAGAAAACTTGTGCATAGAGAAACCTTGTCACCTCCGAAGCCTTTGTGCTCCCATCCTTTGACCCGAACGTTGCTTCGGTCAAGATGGTTGTAGTGGTATTTGACAGAGAAGGATCGACAAGGAGCCAGTTCCCTTCCGTGGTTTCGAGCCCCGGCAGGAGGCAACAACGGAGGGCACCGGCAAGATAGCTTGCCGGGAAAAACTTGTTTACCTAAAAGTATAGAGGCATACCCCCTTTCATGGATAAAACACATGCACAAGTACCCGACAAATCTTGTCTTTTTCATTGATATGCGGGTAAACAAGTACAGCTCTTACAGGACACAAACATGGATAAAAGAAATTAGATATTTGAGACTAAAATTTGGCAAATGCCTACATATTCTAGATTGAAAAAAGATAAGTGCCCCATAATCCCATTCTTGTCCCTCTCCTCCTAGGAACTACGGTGGGAGGTGGAGAGGGCAAAAGGAGTGCCTGGGCAGAAGCCCAGCCTGACCCCGTCAAGGCCCGCAGAACGCAGCCTGACAAGATCGAGAGGGCACGGACGAAGGTGATGTGTGGGGAGAGCGGCTAGGCGATGCCCTGGTCACCGCCACCAGGGCTAGCAGGGCGCGACAACATGGACACCAACAAGAAAGATGAAGCCGGAGTCCATGAGGAAGCCTGCCGGGGTCCAGCTGGAAGACAGCTGGCGGAGGCGGAGATGCCATCCACACCCAACTCCCCGGCAAATCGCCTTACCAGGGAGAAGATACAGGTGCAGATGGTGGTGCCGCCAGCCTCCCGCTGACGGTGACGGTGCGGCTGGTGTTCAGCCAGAGTAGGAGCCGTCATCCTCCCCATCGGTATCGCCGTCATTGTCGTCACTGTCCTCCTCGTCGCTGCCGCTCGAGGAGGAGCTTTCGTCATCGTTCGAGCTTGACGGAGAGCAAGGTGGCGTCCAGTAACTTGAAATGGAGGACGTGCCCTGCCGCCAAGCTATGGGCACGAGCGAAGGTTTTCCAGCCACGCCGGAGGAGCATGACATGGGGTGCAGGGAACTCTATGTCTGCCCGCATGCTGCCATTACAGCAGCCCCTCATGTGCAGCCTCAACCCCAGCGGCTGCTCGACCTCCATCATCCTTGCAAATGTGGTAGGAAGCCGAAGATGGCTGCGCGGTGGCTCGCGCAGTTTGACGATGAATTCTAGCGGTTGGTCCCCGATGTGGCCCTCGTTCGGGTCCTGAACGGCCGGAGGAGGGGCAATTAAGGCACCACCCCATCCTCCTCGACCTCGAGCTCCACGACGGCTGAGTCCGCGTCCTCTCCGGCCTCCTCTCACGGCGGGCTCCGCCCCCGTGTCCCGAACAGGAGGAGGGAGGCGCTGTCGAGCAGAAGCCCTCATTGCCACTACCGGAAAAACACCGCAGCCTCTCCCCATTGCCATGATGAAGAGAAGATGCCAGAAGGAAGAAGGAAGGGAAGTGTGCGAGTAAACACCTCGCCCATGTCCCCTTTTATGGGCGAGCGGAGCTGGGGGCTGGCTCCTCACCCAGGAGGCAACCGCCCCACTCCACCAATCCAACTCCTCTACATCATCAACGGCACCCAGAATCAAGACCGACCTCCTGCGCCTATCCGTGGCGCCTAGCTTTCGGCCATGGCACTCATTCCCGTGCCCTCCGCATCTGCCACCAACCCTGCGCAATGCATGCGGCATACGTGGCGGAAACGGCAGGGGCAGGGAAACTAGTGGTATCGCAATTACCACCCCGTGAATGTGGGACGTGGGCGGCCCATAGATCATGGCATAAATCTCCCCCACGACATCTTACACGACGCGCGGGAAAACCAGAAACTGACCCAAACATAGGTTTATGAAGAAGCAAGGGAAATATCAAGAAAGAAGAGAATATCGTCACAAGTGTCCTGCCTGTGTACCTGATAGGGCCTACCCTAACGATGCTCGGCAGCACATTTCGACCAGGCCTGGGGGCTCCTGTCAGTGCAACAAACCTTCGCGTGTGTTGCCCGAATGGTACACAGGCACGGCAGCAAGGAAGCAAACAACATCAAGTATTCAAGACGAAACCAAGCTAGAGAGATAGCTCTTTGAGTAATCAAAGGACGGATCAAGAAGGCCAAGACAAGCCAAGAGAACAAGATATCGCCAAGGGAAAGCCCCCCTTATCGGGCAGACGAGCCTGGTCAGGTCGAGGCCGCCCCGAAGACAAGTCCCAAGATTTCCCCGGCAGGCTTGCCGGGGCTTCTGGCGGCCTACATCCCCGCCAAGACTACACCGCTCCACCGCATCGCAACGCAAGTCACCTATCAGTGCGGTGTCGAGCCTCCAGATGATTAAGTGGTTGTCATTTGGCACATGGTATGCATTTGGAAGGAAGATCACCTCCATATGACACCCGTCCAGAGGCGTGTCAAGCAGACAGGTGGAAGATGACTATGCGGCGCGGCAGGCCTGCCGAGCTGCATCCACATTGTGACACCTAGCAGTGCATTTAATGCACTTTGTCCTAACTGCCAGAGTTAGGTATGATAGCATTGTTGGCTATCTAATCACTGGATAATGACTGTTTTTCCATTGTGGTAACCCCTTAGCCTATAAAAGGACGGCCGTGGCAACCATAGAAAGAATTCAGACCCTTGTGTACTCATACGCGCGTAGCTGCTCCTCCCAAGGTGACCTTGCCAGGCTCGAGAGCTGCGCGTTCACCACTGTCCTTCCATCAAGCCACCCAAGCAGGAGTAGGGTTTTACGCCTCACGGTGGCCTGAACCTGGGTAAAAACCGCTTGCGTCACCTCTGTCGTGCTGTTCCATGGCCTCCGCTCTTTGTGCGATGTGAACTCCACCTTGCCGAACCACAAAGGGCACTACAAAAAATATACACTTCTGTGATGATACGTGTTTGTCACAGTATGTCACATTTTCTGTCATGCATGTACATCCATGACGATTTTATGACATAATCAAGATAGTCATACCTGTGCTGTCATAGAAGTGTTCCATGACAATACCAAAATTATCATCACGGAAGTGTCCACTTCCATGACGATAAATGGTGCGTCATGGAAGTGCTTTCGTCAAGGGTAACCAACACGTGGCATCCACCGCAACGGGTCGCCGTTAAGCTATCGGGTTCCGGTTTGGATCCGATAACCCATTAACCGCCCGGACCAATGGGGATTTTCCACGTGTAAAATTCTGATTCACCTTAGTATCCACGTGTCAGCTCCACGTTGGGACATGTGTCATCAAGCGAGTGGACAGGATGAGCCTATGGTACGTCGACACGTGGCTCGACCCAATAGTGGCCCGTTTAGGTTAAAAGGTCGAGCCTGTCAAAATAAGAGAGCTAGCCCATTAGCGGCCTACTTGAGTCAGGCCCATTCACAAGCACGGCCCATACAAGTTACATAGAATCGGCCCATCAAAGGCCCATTTTAGATTTGACAATTTCCAGCCCATCGTCAGTTCCAGCCCGTCAATGGCCCGCTACATCTTTGGGCCCAATTACGGCCCGACCTTCTTTCGGCCTGTTTACAGCCCATCATCAGTTCCAGCCCGTTAACGACCCGATTAGTCTTTCGGCCTTTTCTTAGCCCATTCTGCAGTTGGGCCAACTTCTAGCCCGTTGTGACTTTAGGCCTTTCCTCGGCCCATTCGGTAAATGGGCCAATTCCTAGCCCATTTTGTCTTTCGGCCTGTTAACGGCCTGCACAACAGTTAGGCCTTTGATTGTGCAACCTAATTTTGGGTCCATTAGCGGCCCACATTCCGCAGGGCACAATTTCAGCCTGACGTGACTTTCGGCTTATGAAAAGCCTAGTTTGCAAATTGGGCCTCTTCTGGCCCAAAACACTTTCGGCCTCTTACTGGCCCGTAAAGTAAAAGGGCGGAGAAAAAATTGACATTTATTTCGGCCTACTAGAGGCCCACGGGCCATTTCCATTTATACGGCCCTATCGAGCTTTCGGCATGTTAACGGCCTGCTAAAAGCCGTTGTTACGGTAGGCCACATCATTTGGGATCCACTAAATATTAATTTGACCAGCCCAATTAACGCCCGCTTTGACTACACATGTTTGTTCGTTCGGATGGCGTCCAGGTAATGTTTGGGCATGTTGGCCCCCGTTTCAATGATATAGCATATACAAAGAATTATCCTACTCTATACTATCGCCTCTAAAAAACGTACACTATACAATAAAGAGACTAAGGCATAGAAACGTAGAATAATCCTACACTATACAATAAAGAAATTCCAGCAGATTATACCCACTGGGAATTATAGTTCGGCACCAGTGATAATAAAGCGTACACAAATAGCAAATTACATACACTGGGCAAATAAAGCTCATACATCATGGACACGCATCAACAGAACTTACCATTTGAACTATAATCTCTTCAGAAAATAGGATTGGCCGGATTCAGATAGAACAAATTTCAGTCTGCAAAATCTCCAATTCCTTCGTGGTTACCTCAGTGTCTCATTTCTTTTTTTTGACTTCTGCATCTAATACCTCCAACTCCAGTCTCAACTTGTTGATTGCATGTTGAGAATCATGTACACGTTGTCTTGCCACCTCTAGTTGATGCTCGAGAACATCAGCACATTCTAATTTCAATCCATAATCATTTGGTAACGGCCATGCCGCACTGCTCGCAGATCTTTGTGTTGATGTCACTTCATCCTGAAATATTTCTGTAAGTACACATGACTAGGGCAAAAAATATAGTTACAACAGTGAAGCGAGCAAGACAGACTATTTTGTACATGGCAAAACAGGACTAACAATAATGTTACATGTCATGACGCATAAGCAGGTGATATTTTAAAAATTATAAAAATGGTAGTCTATGCACCCGGCATACAGAAATCTCTCTTAGCTCACCAGAGGAGATATATATATATATATATATATATATATATATATATATATAGGACAGCACTATTCTAATCCCAGGATTAGAATAGTTATTTTGATCACAGCAGCCCCTATATAGGTCCCGACAGGGCCATCCCGAACTTCTGAACTGCCGCCGGCCTGACAGGATCCACTAGATCCCGAGGCCCCCCGACAGGATCCACCTGATCCCCTCAATCCCGATCCCGAGCCGCCCCAGCCCCCTCCTCCCCTCGATCCCCCGACCTCCCCCGTGGTCGCCGCCGATCTTTGCCGGATCCGCCGCCTCCCCCCGTCTACAGCTCCTGGTCGGCCGGATCCGCCGCCTCCCCTCCTTCCCCAGATCCTGGCTGGCCGGATCCGCCGCCTTCCCTCCATCTCCAGCTCCTGGCCGACCACCAGCGCGGGCGAGCGAGCGACGGCGGACGCCGGTGCAAGGGAGCCCGCGTCGCCTGGATGCGGCGAAGCCGCCATGGACTTCCGGAAACCGCATCCTCCTTCCATCAGCGCCCGAGGCCTTGGCAGACCAGATAATGGCCCCGATGCAAGCTACGGCGAATGGCGCGGCCAACGGAGCAACTCCGCGGCAGAGGCGGCATCGGCGGCGCCTCCAGATCCACCAACGGTACATGGACTTCCTCCCTCTTGTTGCCTTCTTCTTCAATCTTGCCTTGCCTGACCTTCTTGCTTCATGCAGATGAACTTCGCGCCCCCTGCAAGACATGGATTGCCATGGCATTCATCTCCTACCTCCCCGACGAATTGCTCTCAAGGTGGCCTATCAGCTGCTGGGAAAAGGTTGGCCGACCTTCTAGCCAGGGTATGGTTGAACTTCTTCCTTCTGTTTGTTATTTTCTTACAGCCATGTGAAGTTCAGGTGGTGTGTGAGCATCAGTCCAGGCTACAAAAAGCTTTTTTAAAATCTGCCTGCTTACAGCCATGTGAAGTTCAGGTGGTGCGTGAGCATTAGTCCAGGCTACAAACACTAGAAAATCTGCCTGCATTCACATTCACATGTGAAAAAGCCATGTGAAGTTCAACTAGTAAGTGTGTTAGAGTTCAGGTTGGTATGTATCTGGTTCTGTGCAAAAAATGAAAGGAAATAGAACATGCATGTGACCTCACATGAAGGTCAGGTTGGTATGCACTAGTAGTTCAACCATTCAAACTCATGAAGGTTCAGGTTTTTTAACTGTAGACAGTATTCCCCCTTTACAAAACAAGAAGTTCAGGTTGTGGAGAGTGCTCAGTTCAGGTACATATAAGTAATCAAATAGTGTAGAATTAACAGGATGTGAGGTTCATTCTGTGAAGGGTGCTCAGTTCAGGTACAAAAGTATTGGCAGATGCTCAGCTCAGTGCATAGTGTGATGCCTGTCATAGGGGAAAAAATATGTACATGAACACCACTTTTATATGAGAAGTTCAGGCTGTGAATAATGCTAAGTTCAGTTACAAAGGTATAGGCAGATGTAACTTGTGTGCTAATAGACATTTTTTTTCTTTTATGTCAGCAAGACGAGAGACGCATGAAGAAGCTTAGAAGTTCCCAGCAGCAAGTACACAATCCAAAGCCTGTACGCGTTGCACCACCCCCTCAATGGGTCACACCTCAAACGCACCAACAACATTACCAACCTGCTCCAGCCCAAAAATGGATGACACCCGAAACACATGGAGACTTCCAAGATGCTGGGTCACAACCCTATTCGCACAACCTTGCGCCTCCACCTAATTGGGTGACGCCGGAAATCCCCCGTGGATTCTTTGTATCCACCAGCAGACTCCCAAGCATGCCGATGGAGGAGGGGGTTAGCTCAAGTCCTACGTGTAACTCTGGAGGTTATCCTGGTGTGCCTCATCAATGCCAAAGCGAAGCAACTAAACCGGATCCCAGGACAAATCCAACAGGAACACACACACGGAGGAGAGTGCTCTGCACACTACCACCGTTGGATCCTGCTGCTGCTGCTACAAGTCAGAATTGTACGGGACATAAGGTAGATGGATTGCTTCACAAAACAAAAGAGCAAACCAAGACCAGGATCGCAATACCTCCACAACCACCTCAAGCAAAAAGGACGCAAACAAGAGAGAGGCCATCTTCAGCCCTCCTTCCTCCTCGTGATCCAATGCTGCATCCTGCTATGATTACTCCGCCGTGCCCCATCCCAGAGGGACAGCAGCAGACTCCGGTGGAGTTGCGATCATACACGCACGTAAGTGAAACAAAAAATATTTATATACGCATCTTGTATTATCTGCAAATTTTCTGCTCCCTCCAGGATAACAAGTTCATAAACTGCATTTTAACGTGCCGTTTGGATTATTTTTTCTTTTTCTGCAGACGCCGGATCTACCGGATTATCTAATACCAAGACTAAAGATGCGATTCCAAGATGTAGAGACAGCAAGGGAATTTTATAACAGATACGCCAGACACGCTGGTTTTGGAATCAGGAAGACGGGGGGAAATGACAACCACAAGTATTTTGTTTGCGCCATCCAAGGGATACACACATCTTCTGTTTCAGAGGCTAACAGGAAGCGAAACAAAACATCGCAGAGGAGAGGCTGCAATGCAAGAATGAGGGTGAAGGTGCAAGAGGATAACACATGCGTGGCAGTGGACATTGAGTACAATCATAATCACAAACTCATGCAAACTGATGACATGCTGGTATTTTTGCACTCCCACAAGAATTATGACCCCACTATTTTGGAGTACGTAAAGCTCCTGCAGTACCATGATGTCAAGCACACAACAATCATGTCCATGCTATCTGAAAATGAAGATGGAAGCTACTTCCTAAGCATGACTAAATGAGACCTACTAAACCAGTAAGTATTCAAACATCCACATACTGCAATGTAAAATAGCATCCTAGGTCACAACCCTTTGCTAGTAAAAATAACAAATGCATGTTTGCATGTAATTTGCAGGAAAGCCATGAATGCAAGGAAAGATGATTTGGATGATGTATTGAAACTTGTTTCATTCTTCAAAGACATGAAGGCAATTAATGATGAGTTTTTCTATGACATCCAAGTGGACAAGGACAAGTCAATTAAAAACATTTTCTGGTCCAATGCAAGCTGCCGAGGAGCCTATCAAGACTTTGGCGATTACGTAACATTCGACACAACTTACAAGACCAACAGATTTCATATGCCTCTGGGAGTGTTTGTTGGAACAAACCATCACTTGCAGTCAATGATATTTGCTGTTGCCCTGATAAGAGACGAAGATGCAAAGTCATTCAAGTGGCTGTTCGATACATTTGTACGGTGCATGAACAACAAGCACCCAACTTGCATTCTAACAGGTGAGTTAAAAAAAAACCTCTTCAAGTTTCATCATCTTTTCAGTCTATGGGTCTGTATTGGGTACATGGGTTTTATCTGAAAATAATGTAAAGAATGCAGTTCAACCACTGTTAGCACAGAAGTCCAACTAGCAGTACCAGAAAGCAAAATTATCTGTCACATGTTTAGAAAAAAATTAGTTATGAATGTGAAGTTCAAATACATGAATCTAGAAGTTCAAGGACAAATCTATAAGAAAAATTTATGTAACATGTTCAGAAAAATATAGTTATTTATGTGAAGTTCAGGCACTGCTGCCACAGAAGTTCAACAACACTGCTTTAAGAAAATTTTTGAGTGTGACACTACTAGTTAGTCCTACTACTAACTGTGAAGTTCAAGCACTGGTACCACAGAAGTTCAGCAACACTGCTGTAAGAAAAAATACATGTGACATTCTTAGATAGCCATACTGCTAGAAGTGAAGTTCAAGTACTTGTGCAACATAAGTTCACCATCAGTGCAAAAAAGAATCAAGTTTCATTTTTTTTAATTCATGCAGACCAGTGCCCGTCGATGGCGAAAGCTATACCACAATCATTCCCAAACACCGTCCACAAGCTATGCCGTTGGCACATCCTGAAGAAGTACAGGGAATACCTCGCGTTGATGTACAAAAAGTATAAAAAATTCAAAGAGGAGTTCACAGCTATATTAAACTGGCCGCTGAAGCCAACGGAGTTTGAAGATGCCTGGGCTGAACTCGTGCAGAAGTACAACCTGGAGAACGACCAGATGATGATGCAGCTCTGGAGTGATAGGAAGATGTGGATTTCAGCATATTACAAGAACATTTTCTGTGCTAGAATGACTTCCACACAACGAAGCGAGAGCATGAACCACGTGCTCAAGAAAGGGTTTGTCAAGGGGACCCAGAACCTACACAAGTTTGCTAGGCGGGTCAATGCTTGCATACAAATTCGGATGCAGAAGGAGAACGAGCAAACAATGACCAGCATGGTATGATGACAAAAAAAAAACACCCCCATCATGTTCTGTTTACCTTCAACATGTGCACTTTGAATTAAAAAAAATGAAACCCATGACTCTGCTTCGACTAATATCTTATTTTTTGACATGTGCAGACCAATCCAGTGACAAAAACAACTTACGGCTACGAGGAAGACATGTCTATCAAGTACACGAGAGCCGTGTACACAGAGATGAGGACTAGGATGAGAAAAGCCACGCTATTTCGAGCAAAGCGTACAGCAGAGCCCACTAAGTACCTTGTGTACTACCACAACAAGCCTGGCCAGGATGATGAAGAAAGATTTTCCTGGTCAAAGCATGAATTCCAGGTTGTAGCTGACCCAGAGAATGAAATATACGAGTGTGAATGCAAGCTCTGGACACACACAGGTGAGCGAAAAAACAAACTCATTAAATAGCTAAATTAGTAGTATCATATCAAAATTTATGAAACTCATTGCTGCCTCACAAACTATGTATTCTGCATTCATCACAAAATGCAGGCCTCTTCTGCCTTCACATCATGAACATACTCGACTACCTGAAGCCTGACAAATTTCCAAACAAGTATATCCTCAAACGGTACACAAAGACTGCAAAATCACAACCAACCTTTGATACAAGGGACTACAACACAACCGCATCGGATGGCAGCTCAAGACTATCGAAGCAAGACATCTTGCTGCAGCTAAATTTGATGGTTAACAAGAAAGCGATGAGATGTGACCAGCAATATGACAGAGCCTACTATGTTCTCAAGAGGCTCGTGGAAGATCTTGATGCAATACATTCAGCAAATCAAGCAGGTACTGACGAAAGGATGGCTGAAGAGGACGCTGAAATTGAAGATGACCTTCATTATTATGCAGCTGAAATGCTCAACGCCGCCGCTGAAGCCAACCAAAGCAAGCAGGGTGATGGCCAATCAATGGAGCAGCGACAGCAAGAGACGATGAAACTGCCGCTGTATTCTGAAACAAAGGGTAGGAAGAAAATTTCTGCAGCAAAGAAAAGTGACAAGAGAGCTCAAATAAAGGCACCACCTGCAGGAAGAGTCGTCGTGCTCGATGAGAATGGAGTGCCACTTGGACACAGGCAATGCAGTGTGTGCAAAAAAGTTGCAGGACACAACAAGCTCACCTGTCCAACAATCTTAGAAAGAAATGATGCCGAGGAGGTCAAGCAACCCAAACTTCAAAAACAGCAGCCCAAAGTTATAGAACAAAAGAAGGGGCCACACCCACAGAAAGCAAGCAGCAGACTTTGTAGCATATGCAAGGAGTATGAACCACATAATGCAAGAACATGCCCGAAGCGCGCAGATGCTGGAAAGACAAGCAAAAAGCCAGAGAAGAAACAGAAAGCAAAACCTAGAGCCAGCAACAAGAAAGTGGTGGAAGATGAAGAGGAAGACGAAGATGAAGACACCATTGAAGAAGAGGAAGACGAAGACGAAGAGGACGATGAAGAGGAAGAGGAAGAGGACGATGAAGAGGAAGAGAAAGAGGACGATGAAGAGGAAGAGGTACATGTCAAGCAAAAACCACTACCACCAAAGCCTAGGAGGAGCGCAAGGCTCATGAACAGTTAGACTAGGTCAATTAAACAAACGCAAGCTTATGTCATGTCAATGTGCATAATGTTATTCCACTTTTGAAACAGTATTTTAGGAGAAGCTTACTTGAACTTCCATTGTTGAAGTTTCACAGAAATTATGCACTAGAAGTTCAAGTAAGCTTACTGCAGAAGTCCTGGTATAGTATGAGAGGAGGTGCTTGTGATGTATTGCATGAAAGAGCAAGTAGTTATAAAATGAAAAAAATATACATTGTGAAGTTCAAGTAATATTACTGCAGAAGTCCTGGTATATTATGAGAGGAAGTGCTGTGCTGGTGATGTATTCCATGCAAAGTGCAAGCAAGAACAAAAATGAAAAACATACACTATGAAGTTCAAGTAAGGTTACAGTGGAAGTTTTGGTATATTATGGCAGGAGGTGCTGGTGTTGTATTCCATAAAAGAGCAACTAGCAAATAAACATACAGTTTTGAAGTTCAGGTCAGCTTACAGAAGAAGTTCTGGTATATAAAATCGATGTAGGAAAAAAATATGCTTTAAAAATAAAGTTTCGCCGTATGAACTAAGGTTAGCAAGCCTAAGACAACGCGTTCAAATATGAAGTTCGGCTTGGATACTTGCAGAAGTTCATGTACAATGCCAACAAAAGATAAAGAAACGTCAAGAATATTTTTGCACAAAGTTACAGCTGAAATACATTCGCACTTGAAAAAACACAAATATAGATTCTATGCAAAAGGATACATATTGGTTGGGTTGAAAAATACCAATACATTACACAGCACAGAATATCCTATCCATCTGAAACCAGCAGCCCAGCCACATTCTCAAAGCATAAGCTCAACTCTACGATCATATGTTGGGGCCCAAAAATAAACAACACAAACAAAAAAACAAGCAGTTCAACCATAACCGAGGGAGAAGTTCAGGTACATCTGTTGGGGCAAAAACATGCAACACATGGAATCTGAAAACGATGCAGTACATTGAAATTCACAAGCCAAATCATTCTTCACACCAAATACATTTGTCCACAAATATCATAAGTAATAGTGCTGCAGCTATACATACACAAATCACTAAAACATTCTTACAACCAAAACTTTACGGAATCGTTCCAACCACTATCAAACCTAAAAATATGTACGAAATCAAATCTACAATGAAACTAATGCTTCGAATTCACGGGCCAAAGGACTGGATCTCTTTAGGGAGCTCTGCACGCACGACTTCATTCTTCTCGCTAAACATTAGAGTGTGCATGAACTCAGCCTTCCAGTCATCTGCAGCAGCCTGCAAACAAAGAAAATGAAACAATGGTTTAGTAACGGATAACTAAAACCACAGCAGGAGCGTCTCGGCAAAAACACACAAAGAAAAGTGAAAGGAATGATGAGACAAGAACAAGGACAAAACATACTTCCACATCACCAAAATCTTCAACAATCTCATCGCCATCATATGAAGAGCAGAACTTCACGGCAAAGAAACCACAATCATTATTCTTCTGCTTTGGAACATCGATAAAAGTCGGCCTCTTTGCAATAGTCACCCAGTTAGGCTGCTTGCTCGCTTTGTACGCAGCCTTGCCGTACACCTCCTCGAGCAACCCAACAAATCTCTTGATCTGCCAGAAATAACAAAATAAGATGAAGTCAAAAACATGTTAACCAAAATAGTTAAGTTCAGGTACATAAAAAGCCACACTTGCATAAGATCCAGCTAAACAAATAGCAGAAGTTCAACTTCCAAATCATAGTCAGTTCAAGCAGTATTACCAAAACAGAGACAGCAACATATTTTGTCAACACAAGGCATAATAAACTTCGTGTCAAACAAGAGAATATGAAAGGAGGTACAGGCTAAGAAACACTCACGATATTTTGACAGCCTCCATGGAAACTCGTTCGTGACGTTTCCATATTAGCGTAAGGAAGTGAATCAAGGATGTCAATGCTCCCACGATATCTATTCACCACATACACACTGTAGTGCGCCATTGTGCCAATTGGCTTGAATAGTATAAAAAAAGCTGCCAAGAATGAAAAGGACCGGTGAACACAAACTACAAAGCATATGTATTGAAGAACCGGCATGAACAAAAACTTCTTGACAAACTCAGCAAAAGGATGCACATGAAATTAAAAAAAGCAAGAGTTATGAAAACCTAACCAGCTTTGCATTAAGAAGGTCTTCTTCCTTGCGAACAAACATTGGGAGGAGTTTAACAGAATTTTTTACATCGAACTTTGGAACTGTTGGAGAGAAGAAATCATAATCCAGGCAGTACTGTGCATTCACAAAAACACAATTAAAACACCTCCCAAACGCCACTACATTAAAACTAAGGCAGAAAAAGGGAGATAGGGGTGCAAAGAAATAAAACCTGTATGAAGTAGGGACTGAGTACAACCCTGTCAGCACTAGAGAATATCTCGGAGGTCTCCGGATTATCCTTCCACAAATTTAGGAGATAATCCATTATGTCTCCTTCCATCTGCTGCCCTTCACCAAAAAGAGTATAAAGGACATGTCCCGTGTGGTCAATCACATTGCCAGGGATGCTAAACATGCAGTAGCTTGTCCTGCAGAATACAAAAGGATGTTAAAAATATATTAGAAGTTCAGATACAACAACAAAACAGAAGTTCAGATACTATAACTCAAAGGCAAGGAGACATAAAACAGAAGTTCAGGTACTATAACAACAGAAGTTCAGACAAAATATAACAACAGAAGTTCAGACACTATAACTCCAAGGCAAGGGAGAAATGAGAAGAAGTCCACATACTACAACAACAGAAGTTCAGACACAGAGTAGCATCTCTGGCAGCAACAAAGTTAAGAAGAAGAAAACTCACTCAGAATACTTCTCCAGACCGTCTTTACTAAGCACATACTGTTTCAACTTCCGTGCCTCGGATAGATGAGGGTAACTGTATTTTTTTAGGGGAGCGACAGGAGAACGCCACTTCAAAGGCAATCTTGATGCTCTCTTGGAGGAAGTTATGTTGCCAGACTCAACTGCCAGTTTCCTCCTGGTGATGACAGCATTCTTCCCACCTCTACCAGCAACAGTACCAGCAGCGCATTTAACATTCTTCGGGTAAGTAATCTTCTCAAAATCATCCTCGGACGAAATCACTTCTGCTTCGGCTGCTTCGATTGCACCAACCTTCCTGGAGCAAGGGGTTTTTGGAGTACCATGAATACCACCAGCCTGCTTCCCCAACTTGGAAGGAATAAGGGTTCGAGGTCTATCATCTTCTATCGGAGCTGTACTCATCGATTCCTCCCTAGGCTGGTATTCCTGTGACCCGAGGAATGAGTAGTGGTAATCGGTCAAGTCCAACGGATCCACTGTCAAAAGAAAAGGAAGAGAAAACATCACCATTAAATATAACTGAAGTTCAGGAACAGCACAATGTGCAGTCCAACTAATAAAGATGACATGGTTACTACTCAAGCTGACCTAAAAAAATTAGTTGCATTAAAAAACTAAATGAAGTTCAGGCACAACCAAAGGCACAGTTCAAGATAAACCGATGAACTAGAAAACATTCAACTACAGCTAACAAAACCATAGAAAGGCATCATCTCTGAAGTTCAAGAAGAAAGAAATGCTCATGTCCAAGTAAGCAATGGAAGGAAAGAAATTACTGAAACAAATCACACAAGCAAAATAAAAAAGATAGAAAATGAAGTTCATGTACAAGAAAATGCTCCTCTCCTTCTGAAACCAGCAGCCCAGCCAGATCTCAAGCAAAAGTCCAACTTCAGAGAAAAATATGAAGTTCAGGTAGAATAAAAGATGCAGTGCAGGTAAGAAGTCCAAGTTCCAATACTTACATGTGTAGTAGCCAAACAGAGCATGGAAGTCTGTCTCAAACAGGTTAGAAGAAGCGATTGAGTACAGCCACGTCTTCCTGATATCCGCGATATTTTCATGGGAATAATTTGCAAGAACCCCATCATGATACGAATTAACATTCGTAAGCATGAAGAATCCGCAGTCGATACTGCCATCAAACACAGTAAAAGAACAATGTTAGAACAGAAAAAGAAAGCCAACGAATAAAACACGTCGCAGCTTAAGTACAACTACAGATAAACAGAAGCGATAAAGAGAAAAAGTGGAACTCATACTTGTTTTGCTGCTGGGGCACATCAATCCAATCCAGAGGGAAATGGTCGATGGTAAGAGGACTGAAGGGTGTCTCCCTGTCGTTGCTGGCATCACTCCAAAGCTTCTTGATGTTATCGGTCATCCGCCGAAACAGGCGTACCGCACATTCATCTTCTGGTCCATAATAGGAGTCGAGAAGCTGGAACCTTGAATTCTTCACGTCAAGAAATATCGAAACCGAATGACCAACACCACCCATGGAAGCAGGAATGTCAGGTGGGTCAAAAGTGGGGAAAACAACCTGAAGCAACATAAACACATGAATCATTAAAAACTGAGAATTAATATGAAATGGTACAAAGAAAAATGAAACAATATTAACACAGTGGATCTCAGTGCAAAACTAATATAGAGGCAAAGAACAAGATATTGCATACCGAATCATGTGCATCCATGCTATCTGGACCACTCGCCAAGAAGTACTTCCTCACACGGGAATCAAATTGACCTCTGAAAATCTTGTCCTAAAATAATGGAGACAACACCAACATATGAAAAATACATAAATGAGACAAACAAGTTTTAACTAAAATGGTAAGGAACAAAACGGAAAAGAAATCACTATATGGTTGACTTACACAAACCCAATACGGCAGGATGAGTTTATCCGATCCCTGGTACTTCGCACGTAGACAGTATAGTGCACACTCAGCCACATTGGATGTAAGCATTCCGCGAGGACCAAAAGATATTGCGACTTCTTGAACAGAAGCTTCACACTCCTTGTTTTGGAACATAATCATTGATCTAAAAGCCAGCAATAGAAAGAAAAACAAGTTCAGCATCAGGAACTCAGGAGGTTCATAACACATACAAGCACAGAAGTTCAGCTATATCACAACAGGCAGTGCAGTACATAAAGGCCAGAAGCTCAGCACCAGAGAAGTAAATAAGAAGTTCAGGTAAATATAGTAAAGAAGTTCAGGTATGAAACCATAGGCAGTTCACAGGGGGTACAAGGATGATGTAAATATTGACCAGCTGCACTCACCTCTTGGAACGATTATTCTTAAGCCTAGTTACACTGTAATAAAAGTCATCAACCTTCTTTCGGACAACAGCAAGGTCGCTATCTGCTCACCAAAAGAAATAGAAATTAAGAGCAACACTCAAGCACATAGATTCACGACAGTTTCAATTAAGAGCAACATTCAAACACAAGCACATCTCAGCTGCTACACCAGAAAAGATAAAACCACAGGATCATAAAACATCACAACCCATGCATTACAAACCTTCACCCCACATACAAAACAGGTTCACTTAACTTTATTTACAACCCACACGAGAAAAGCACAAACCCAGTAGTTCAACTTAGACCACACAGGCAGTTCACATGGGATATCATGGACTAAACCAAACAACAAAAGGGAGGGGGTGGGGAAAGAAGAGAGAAGCATGCTCCTCTCTTCATGGATCCTTGCCTAGACCAGTGGCAGCACTGGAATGATCAACCTCCTCTCCATAGCTATCGCTTTCAGTCTCATCATCGTCATCTCCAGTAGACATTGCGGCGTCGTCGGGAAGGATAGCAGCAGCAGCTAGGGCAGCTGGAGAATCTGAAACAACAAAAACAGTTGGTTGTGTTTGAACATCATCAAAAGCAACTGATGGCTCTGCTGCAGGAGATTTCTCCGGGCTTGCAGCAGCACTACCACCAGTCTCAACAGCAGACTCAACAGGATCTTTCTCCAAAATGATGTCTCCAGTTGTCTTGCCCTGCTCAGCATCAGGAACCTCAGCGCCAATGTACGACTGAGGTTCAGTCAGGTCCACCCCGTTGGAGCAGGGGTGCCTGGGACGGACTTGTCTGCAACCTTCTCTGGAGGAACACTAACATCATCATTCTGCGGCAAAAAGAACAGAAAGTCATTACAAAGGGCCACATAGTGATAAAATGCACAAACAAGTAAAATAAAAAAATGAGACAAATGGACAAGAAAAATGGTACCTTATTTTCACTGCCATGAACCTCATCAACTAATACATCACTAGCGGGAGCAGGTTCATGCACAGGGGCAGCTTCATGCACAGGAGCAGCTTCATGCGCATGTAAAACATCCTCCTCAACCCTAGCGCCATCATCAACAGCCTACAAAAAAAAATCATGTAGAAAACAAATACCTAATCAGCAGAAGTTCACATTGCATAATCAGAGAAGGGCAGCTATCACAACCGACACATAATGGAAGTCCAAATACAGTAAACATAGTAGGTCAGATATCAAACTACTCTAAGATACAAAAGGGAACAAAAAGGGCCAGTCATCAAAGTCATGGAAGTTCAGGTGCTGTAGCACTTGAAGTTCAAGTTCTATAAAATAGAGAAGGTCACCTAGGAAACACTAGTACTAAAAAGAAACAGTTTACGACACATGAAATCAATAACGGTCGCCTATGACTACAAACAGTAATAACTGAAAGCTAACAATGAACATTAGTGCAAAGAAATATCAAAAGCCAACATAAACAAACCTCTTTGGTATGCTCCACGTGGCCTCCTTCACGACCCAAACGAACAGAATCCTGCCTCTGAATCTCTCTCACAACAACACTTGCCTCATCTTCAAAAGGCTTGCAACGAGCATCCTGCATTTCCTTAAATAGCCCAAAGCTAGCACGGAGGTGGGAAGTTCTCTGACGAAGCTCTTCAAGAAATCTAGCTTCCATTGACAAGACCTCCTTTGAAGAATCAGCATCAAAACCGTGTCTGGGAGGAAGAATCCCATCAACGCGACTAAGACGATCAACAGTTGACAGAACACGGGCCAACTCCCCACAAACGGTTTCAAGAAGACCGTCAATCCTAGCCAGCGAAACATTGGCAGCTTCAAACAAATTCTCGGAAGACACGCCACCTGCAGCACTCACACGGGCAGAAGAACCTCATGGATCTACAGGGGGGCACCAGTATTAACATCCCGGGAGAATTCAAATCTTGGGGAAGTTCCACTCCCTAGGCCGGCGGCACGAGGCATAGTTAGAACAGGACGTTCAAAAACCCTAAAGAACACAACCTGAGCCTGTGTCTTCCACTGCATACAAAAACAAAAGTCAATACGTCAGAAAACAAACGAAGGAACATGGGAACAAAAATATAGAAAGCAGTACCAGAAGTTCAAGTTAAACTACTCAGGAAAGAATGATGCATAGAAACACTCACAGGCAGTCTCCCAAACACCCAGTTGGCTGGGTCATCATCACCCTTCCTGACCAAGTCAGCCACAGCAAGCTCAAGAAGCTTGACCTGATCCATGAAATTGATGCGAGGGGTCCTCAAGTCAATATTAGGCGTCTTGCCAATGATAAGGCAGTCCAGATACATAAGAAGCGGCGCGATGGCACAGCCTGTGACAGCTTTTCCTCTGCTAGTACCTTGCTGATACCTAACAACAGCACTCCGAATATCGTCAACAACCAACTGGCAGTAGTCCATATCTGCCATATCCTCAAACACAAGATTCTCAGCCATTGCTGCCTCCCTGGACACTCGTGTAGACGTTCCAGGGATAACCACCTTCATGAAAACAATCAGGTAAAACACCTGCAGAGCAAGATCATCCTTCGTCTCATCCTTCACAAGTTCCGCGAGGATATTCCGCAGATCCTTTGTCTTGATGTCGTCACTCCTAGCGTACCCAAGCTTGCCCTTCAACCTCATAACAGCATCATCGAACCCATCAATCGAGGGCCTAGGAGGGGTACGATTACCTTGAGGGAATCCAAACAGATGGTGAATAGCATCACTTGTAATACGCAGAACCTTGTTCGCCTCACCCATGTCCAGGATCATCGTTTTAGGGTCAATCCTCGTGTAGATGTTGCCCATCAAAGGACGAGAAATGTTGGAATCAACCTTCAAGTCAAACACACAACCAAAACCAGCCTTGATAACCCTCGTCTTGTGCCTAGTTTGTAGCATTTTTGCACACGTCTTGACCTCTCCTAGTGAGCAGCGAACCGTCTTGTTAAAACGTTTCGCCTCACCTCCTCCTTGGCCACCTTCTTCGGGCGCTTTGCCTCCTCTCTTCCTCCTCTCAGGCTGCTTCACAAGTTGATACTGAAAAAAATGCAATGACAAGGAAAAAAGGCAGAACAATGAGTTACACAAGCTTCACCAAAATTCCACTAATGCCTACATACGCAGTACATTTCAGAAGTCCAACTATGTCTACACAGGCAGTACAACCATGCATGACCAGAAGTAAAGATGCTTTCAACAATGTTGGAAATTTAGAAAGCAGAAGTTCAACCATGTACAACAAGGCAGTAATACAACATGTATACCAACAAGTTAAGCTAATTTCTTCATGTATATATCCAGAAGTCCAACTATGTACTCAAAGGCAGTAATACCATAAAAGCAAAGCAAATCGGCTAATTTATTGGTCTATATGGAGTAGAAGGTCAGCTATGTACGCCAAGGCAGTGCTAAAAACACAAAAACTACAGCAATAGCGACAAATGCTCTAAAAACCGGTAAACATGAGACATTCATACCTGATTAGCGGCAGCATCATCATCGTCGTCATCCTCGTCATCAGCATTGAAATCAGCATCATCCTTGTCCTCTGGATTAACACGAGAACGCTTCTTCACAACCTTGTTGACCTTTGCAGGTGCAACCTTGCGCTTGACGCCGCATTTCTTCCCCTTACCAGATGCACCAGCACCAAGCAAAGAAGGTGTAGGCGCGGCAGTGGCAAGCACACGAGGACTACGGCGTGGCGTACCACCAAGGCCTAGCCCTTCCTCTTCAGCAACTTCTGCAGGCCTTGAAACACGTGGGCTCCTCCGAGGAGTAACTTCACCAACTACTAGCTTCCTCGCAGCGGTCTTCTTGATTTTCTTCTTAAAAGGGACAACCGTGCCATCACTGCCACACGGCACGTCTACCTCAACTGTGAGCTCAGCCGCATGAACAGATCCAGGAACATCAGAACCTTTCTCAAGGCGGGCCGCCCTCTTCTTGTCAAAATCTTCTTGCTTCTTCCTCTTACGTTGGTCCTCCAGGAGAAGCTGAAGAGGCACATCCTCAGGTTGCGTGACAGGTTCAGTGCCATCAACAGACTGCGACTGCGTCTCTGACATCTGAAGAGAGCACAAAGGATCCGGAACGGAATCACAACCTTTGACTGACGGAGCCCCCTCCTCAGCAGCAGCAGGGGTTTCTGATAAAGCCAACTCAGATAAAACATCGTTGATGGTGTTCACAGCTTCCTCCTCTGTGGACACATCTGCAAAGAACACAAAAAATCAAAGCAAAAAATAAAAAAAGTCAGGAACAAAAACAAAAACAACCAACATGAACAAGCTAAAAAAACATGGCTCAAGAATTTAAAATGAAAAGAAAAAGGGGTTTCACATACTAGGTGAAGCAAGAGCTGCAAAAGCAAGATCCTCGAGGCTTGAAATATTCTCAAGGCTCGAAGCAACCTCAGCAATCACACTCAAAGGGATTATGGGTGATTTAGCCGCATCAGATATTGGAGCATCAGTATTAACTTCTGAAGCTCCATCTTGATCGCAGGCATTTTTTCCAGAACTATTCAACTCATCACCAACTACAAAAAATGCAAGTAAAAAGGCAGCTGAGTTCTAATCCACAATCCTACACCAAAGGGACTTCTACTTTTACAACAATGTCCAACACCCAGAAGTTCAACAATACCTAACAAAGCAGTAAACACAACCAACAAACTAAAATGTACATACTAAATATAAAAACAATCTACACCAGAGGGGCTACTACATATAACATGAATGTCTAGAAGTTCAACGATATATAACAAAGCAGTAAAACAAAATGTGCATAACAGAAGTTCAACCAGATTTCATTATAAACAAACAATAATTAAAACCAGAAGTTCAACTATGTGACCCAACCAAGTACCACACAAAAAAGATGTAGCATGACCACAAATACTATTTCACAGGCAAACTAAATATTAATACCATGAACATGATAACAAAAAAAAACAAAGATATACACTATAAATATGAATCATTTGGGAAGTCCAACAACACTTGGTGACATAGTTTCACCTGCAAATCATCAACTAAAAAGTAAGCAACACTCTACTAACTCAAACTAAGGGTAAAAAGCATACACATAACCTTTCTTAAAAGTTCACACTAATAAGAATGGCAGTCCAACAAGAAAACTAAGTGAAGATATGGGCAGACATATATAAGAATACTGCTATTTAAAATACAAGATCCAACTACATTAAGATACCTGGAGAAGGTTTGGAAGCCATGATAACACAACCCCCTTGATGAATGAAACTCCAAACCCTAGAACAACCTACTAAAAACAGGGGATAGATTGCATATAGTTAGCAGGTAGAAAATCATACAACAAATACAAAAAACAACTAAATGAAACCCTAGGATGAAACAACTAGAACATATCAACAAGTATGAAAACATGAACAGTAGCACATATAGGCACGCACAAACAAAAAAAGAATCCATAAACTAACTAGCATGTGACAGACACAATCTAGACTTCGAAATCAACAATACTAAGACAATTAGATACATCAGATTCACCATCAACCATCACACCACACCCTCTCTTACATGCATCTGAATGCTGAAATCACCGAAGGGGAAATGAAATCCACTCAGCTCTGAACGAAGAAATAGCACACACAAGCATCTCATAGTACTATAGGACTACGGGGGAATGGAATCCACCCACCACACGCACAAGAACCCTACCTAATCTCCCACCAAACCATCAGAAGAAGGGGGTAGGCCGTGGACGCGAGAGGACACAGGAGGCGGACTCGACAGATCTAGCGAAACTAGAAGCAAGCATTAGGGCGGGGCAGCACTTGTACCTCTCCAGACGACCCCCGCACGCAGGAATCCGCGCCGGTTCTTCCACTCCCCACGACGCCACGCGCACCTTGCAACCGCGCAGGCAGTTGCTGCCCTCGCTTCAGAGCAGAAGAGAGCGGGCTGGGCGAGGGAGAGCGCGGCGTGGGGGAGAAATAGGAGCGGGGGCGTGCGCCGGTTACTCCAGCACGAGGGCAGGGGACAGGGGCGGAGAAATCGGGGGGAGTTGTAGGCGAGGAAGGCAGCGGAGCGACGGAGAGGGGGGAGAGAGCGAGCGACAGGAGGAGAGGGGGGGAGAGTCCGCGACCTCGAACGATATCCTATTGCGCCCTAACATCAAAACGATAAATCCACCAAACGGAACCACTCCCGCGGACGAAGAACACAGAACCCGAAATCAAATCCGTTGAAATTAACGACAAATTGTCCACGAAACTCGTACCTACACCAAATTCCCATCATGTTAGAGGATCTAGAACATCCAGTGAATGTATTAAACTTGTAAACAGACACAAGTTCATCCGCCCCGAGAGTGAATCCGCCAAAATGCAAAATTATGAATCAAAACAAGCATTTAGATGCAGGTATGGGTATCTGGATTACAGTCACATCCCAGAAAACAATACCGACCGGAATAATTCGCGGGGGAAGCCACGGTTGCGAAGATAGCCAGAAGTTCGGGTTCGTACACAGGGAAGTTCAGACGCGTTACTCGGGAAGTTCAGGTTGTGATCAGAATATTATTCCGATCCCGTGATTAGAATAGTGTTTATATATATATATATATATATATATATATATATATATATATATATATATATATATATATATATATATATATATATATATATATATCTTGCATATAAGTAAGCAAGCAGTTGGCCATTCTATAGCTCAATTAAAGTCTTAGGGAGCATAATGAACAGCAGAGGGATTCATACAAACCTACTACAACAAGCAAAACTATGCAATCATTAGCCTAGTATAAACTAGATTGTGAGCCTCATGTAGTAATAGTTGGTTAATAGACTTCAAAGCTTCAGGCACACTTCACCAGAGTAATTAAATGGTAAGGCCTTTAATTATGTGAACTAATAGTTATACAAGTACCCAACATCAGGCATCATTGTTTGGGCATCTCATTAACTGAGGACAAATAAAGCAATTGAAAAGAGTAATTTAACTATGCCTGAAACAAACAAGCAATTGAATTGTTGAGTTGGCAGCATGCATACATGCACGCCTCAATAACATCCATGGCCTAGCTACATTTACTATAAAGGAACAAGTAATGTAATATTGTTTGCCCCCTATGAAGTATCTCGACTAGTATGTAATCAATATTCCTAGTAATGATAGGGAGGCTAATGATGTGAATATGCGTTTGGTTATGACATTTATGACATTGACAACTCTACCATGGCAGGAAGCAGTTTCACACTGTTCACTACTATAAGATGTTTTAGATATTTAAAAGTAGACTACATCCGTAATGAGTGAACATACACATTAAAATGTGTTTACATACATCTGATTTACAAAAAAGTTAGAACATCATATAGTAGTGAGCGGAGGGGTTTTTAATCAATGGCCCAATGACTGGGTTACAGGTGAAGAACCCTACGCAAGCACAATGTCAGACAAATAGGATGTCCTAGTAATTGTAATACAGTGACTTACCATAACTGGTTGAACAGGCTCAGCGCTGCTCCTCCTTCTCTTGCAAGGCTCCTTCCTAACACCTTGTACTTGGAAATCCTCAATCTTATCTTGATTGCACCCCCTCTACAAGGTGACACAAACTAGTTACTGGTTTCCTTGGAAGATAAATATGCATACTTTCCAGTCTGTGAACAACACAAAAGGATGAGTTTATAACAAAACAACACCACATAATGAAACATGCCACATCTCTTGCACACAATGAAATGAGCATTTACTATGTGTGCACTGTGTAAAAAATAGGCATACCTTCCAATTGGATCTCCAGGTACTCTTGGAGAGCCTACTTTAGTGTACAACCAAACCTTTATGTCACCTATGAGTTATACAAGCCCCCACTACAGCAGCCCTTAGTGTTTGAATCATTGACATGCTCTGTTAGGTCAAGAACAACAAGTAATCAAAGCAAACAGTCCTAGTATGGCTGGCTGATACAAACAAGCAATTGAACAGATGTGTGAGCAAATCTTACATATCAAGAAAAGAATCATAGAAGGAGGCTTAAAGACCATCACTTGACTGACCAGATTTAAGGGGCATTTAAACATCATGTGCAACGTATAAACTAACATAAACATTGCATATTTCAGATTCTATAATGAAATGCACATGTATTAGGTTATGCCATGTATGATGCCTAAATGTACACTATAGCAGGCAGGAGTGATTCATCATTGCACGCACAATTGAATTGCAGGTTAAGGGCCAGTTCTATTCCACCTTTTCAGAGCTTATTGTCAAAATAAGCCATAAAAGATGTAAAGAAGTCATCTTTGAGTTATGGGCTTGGGCTTAACTTATTTCGCTTTGGAGGGGGGTGCTTCGGGTAGAAGCTCACTAAAAATTGAAGGGAAGGGGAATAGTGAAATGACTCTGTTGTCTGCCTATATTATACTCAAAATGCCACTGCTCACGCCCATGTCACACCTGACCCTCAAGTAAAAACAAACACGCAAGTGTTCATTGCCCTGCCTGCTTGCATCTCCTCTCCCCTTTCCCTCTACCTCGATCCCCTACCTGTAGCGCTAGGGTTCCTCCAGCGAGCCGTCGCCACTGGTCCCATCTGGCCTGGTCCTCGACGATGCTCTATCCAGCTAGGCTACGTGGCCGGCGGGTAGGGCCAAATCTCCTCGGCTACTCCTCCCTCTGGCGCCGCCCCTCATTCTCTTGGTCTCCAGCAGCTGCTCCGCTGTGGTCCGTCCAACGCACTACTCCGGCAGTCGCCGCACAACTACGGCCGATGCCCCACTCCGGCAGAAGGCACCTCGTTCCCCCTCCCCTCCTCCCAGGTCATGGCCTTGAGGTGCTATTGAAGGATGAGCTCATCCAACAAGGTGAGGATCTCCTCTAAATTTTTGCCAAATTTTCATTCTGTTCCGCTATACGATGAATTGCTATGAGCTGCTGCTGCTGTTATATGATGCATTGCTATGAGCTGCTCCTGCTGCTGCTATATGATGAATTGCTATGAGCTGCTACTGCTATATGATGAATTGCTATGAGCTGCTGCTGCTATATGATGAGTTGCTATAAGCTGCTCCTGCTGCTGCTATATGATGAATTGCTATGAGCTGCTCCTGCTGCTGCTATATGATGAATTGCTATGAGCTGCTGGTGGTATATGATGAATTGCTAGCTGCTGCTGCTGCTGTATGATGAGTTGCTATGAGCTGCTGCTGCTGCTATATGATGCTTTCAGGTGGTGCTGCTATATGATAATAACTAGCCACTTGGACCATCGAATTTCGATAAATAATGGTTCTTCATTTAAATTTAGGTCATGCGTTCTTCATTTAAATTAGGCAATGGGATCTCTATGGAAGACATTGACCAAAGTAGATTGTGCCAAGTAGATGGTATCTTTGTATTTGCATTTTGAACAAATATTGATGGTCTATTTTCCAATCATATTAATTACTGCACTGGGTTCAATTTGTGATGTTTGCAAGTCAAATTAATTTTAATATGGGCAGCAAAATGACAAAATATAATGCAATCTAGACTTTTCACTGATCATACCACAAATAAGTTGAAAAGGCAGGCAATGAAAAGAACTGGTTGGCTTATTATCTGGAGCTTATATTCAAAGGTGCTTATTTTCTTAGGATAACTCGAAATAACTGTCCCTAAGAAACTTGGCCAATAGAACTGACATACAAATAACATGTCACGATGATTGCAATGGGGGCCTAGTTCTTTTGCCAGATTCTCCCAGAATCTGACCCCTACCCAGATTCTCCCAGAATCTTTGACCCCCATTTGTTTTACAATCCTATCTAGTTAGGGTCTAATTAGTTAGGATTGTAAAACAAATGGGGGTCAAAGATTCTAGGAGAAGCTAGAGAGGGGCAGATTCTGGGAGAATCCTGCAAAAGAACTGGGCCGGAGTGACCTACCATAGCACACTGTATAGGCTCATCGCTGCCTCTCCTTTTTTTTGTGATGTTCCATGAAATTGCCACATACATCCTGTACTTTTTCATTGCATAACCCTATCTGCAAATTGACACGGCTAATTTCAGATATCTCTACATGATAATACATTGCATATCCCTTGCGCATATTTAAACCACCAATTAACGATTGTGTGCGTAGCATAAACTAGCCATGACTCTGTGCACTGGACTAGCAGGCACTCTAAGGGAGCCTAATGTAGTGCACTGGAATTCCTACATGCCACCTACGATTTTGTGCAATGTACTACCTCTGTTCCTAAATATATGTCTTTGTAGAGATTCCAGTATGGACCACATATAGATGTATATAGATGCATTTTTTAGTGTAGATTCACTCATTTTGCTCTGTATGTAGTCTATAGTGGAATCCCTAGAAAGACTTATATTTAGGAACGGAGGGAGTATCATGTATGACATCTACATCTCTAATTTAGCAGCCAGTAGTGGAAATCATTGTCTGCACAAAGCGATTACTGGTCAAAAATCCTAGCAAAGCACGCTGGCAGGCACACAACAATACAAGAGAGAGAGAGAGACGCACTTACAAGATCATAGCAATGCCTCAGTCTAGGATCTTGGTTGGCCAAGCTGTTAGATCCAGAAGAAACATCGTCGTTGTAGTTTTTGCCAGCTGCATAACATGTAACAGCGACCTGTTAGTATATTTGAAGTACATCGGGCAGGTGATGCTGGACGGGTTTAAAGGTGACAAGTACCTAGGCCGTGGTGGGTGCTTGGCATCTTGCCAGACAGTGGGAATTAGGTTAGAAATGTCAGGGGTGATGACGCTGTGCTGGCTGTCGGGGTCCGGTAAGGAGATCTAGAACCGTCGAGTAGGGTGTTTGTGGAGCGGCTCCGATAGGGTGGACTACGGTGTGGGCGAAGCAGATCTAAGACCGTGGACGAGGGCGTCAGTGAAGCTGCTTCGGTGGTTGGGTTTAGGATCGTGTCGACGATGCGGATCTGCGGCCGTGGACGGGGCGTCAGAAACTGCTCTGGTAGGTTGGACGAGGGTGCGATGAAGCGGATCTGAGGCTGTGGACTTGTGCATTGGCAAAGCGGCCCCAGTAGGGTTGAGAATGGTATAGGCGAAGCTACTCCGGTAGGGTTGACGATGGTGTCGGCGAAGCGGCTCTGGTAGGGTTGAGGAAGGTGTCGGCGAAGAGGATCAGAGACCGTCGACTGGGGCGTCGGTGGGGCGGCTCCGGGGGTGTGGACGAAGCGTCTCTGGTGGGGAGTACGAAGGAGCCGCTGCAGATGCGATGCGGTTGATGAGAGTACCAGCAAAGCAGATCCAGCGTCGTGAACAAGGCCGGCACTGAATGGGTTGTGGTACAGTGGTGGATGAGCAGTGCGGCTGCAGAAGCAGATCCGGCGAGGTGGACGCCGCCGGCAGTGAATGGGCTCTGGTACGCCGGTGGATGAGCAGTCTAGGGTTTCGAGAGGGGAGGGGTAGAAAGGCCGATGAAGTATGGACGGCGTGATGTAAGATGCTCTGGTGCTGTGGAGTAGTCGTTTTTGTGCGAGGGGGAGAGGAAATGGGGTGCCGTGTGGTGGGGGGAACCGGAAGTTACCAAAGCAGCCCCGACCTATTATGTAAATGAGGGCCGTATTGTAACTATTGTTCTCTATGCACCAAGGACAAAAGGGGAATTTCGCATGCTGAAGACTAGGTGGCGGAAATTTTAGAAGGAGGCGGGAGATTTTGCCGCCCGCGAGATCGTTCGTATCCAGTTTCAACTAATTTTGGACAGTGCTAGCGGGAAGGTCATGCGACTGTGTACACGGGGCACACGTCAGCAGTTAATAACTGGTATGAAGTCCACCCCAGAATAAAAGACAATAACTCGAGATGATGCACCGATAACTTGGACGTTCACACGGGCGCGGCCAATCGTACGGGTGTAGAGGCGCGTTCACAAAAAACGGATCAAACGCTCAGCCTATGTATTTCTCGTGTAAATATATAATTTAGTGCCATTGGTTATTTACTTTAAACATAATGCATTGACGTGTTATTGTAGAGGCGCACAAAAAGAAATGAATATTGTAGCCCCGCAAAAGAAATCGATATTGTAGTCCGCTACTTAAAAGTGTTACCTCATATGATTACATGGCCTCCATTTCATAAATTGCGTACCCGTTGAATTCATATATGAATATTACATATATTACTTCATAATAGAACCTTAAATCATCTAAGACTAATGAATTTGAATGCAAAACTAACAATGGTGCATGTATATGATAGCTACAGTGGTTGTTTGAAGAAACATCACTGTAACTTTGGCATGCACAATTGAAAAGGATTATTTGGAAAAAAATGCGATATGTGAGTGTCCAATCTTTATAGCGTTGAATCAATATTGTATCTTTGGCCACGATACGAAGTAGATATTGATTTATGTTCAAGTGATGCACGTCCACAATCACTAGATAGTGATACGTGAATGAATTGTGCAATCTCTCTCACACGCATACATATCTCATTTCTCCGTGGGCATCGGAATCACATGCACGCGCACTTCGTGTATTTCTCTCCCTCCGTCAATGTTAGAATTCGTCTTTCTACCCCGTCCTACAAGTCTCTCACACAGAAACACACACGCTCTCTCTGTCTAACACGCCCACCCATCGCCACTAATGTCTCAAAGTATAACTATGTCTCGCACACATATGCCTAAGGTTAACTCAAGTCCCGAAACCATATGAATAGATACAATGGGATTCCAACAGAGCATCTTTTGTTTTGAGATTTCTCTCTCTCTCTCTCACACACACACACGCGCGCGCGCGTAGACATTGTTTCTCGCTTCATTTTTTTCCGGCACTTGCATGCACACCGCTTAGTTATCTCCGTGATGCTTTAAGTATGCCTCGCACACATGCTATCTACCTATCCCTTAATATAGATATGTATCACACAAACTCCTTCTCCCTATATCTAAGTCTCACTGCCCCCCACACACCCACACACACATATTTCCCGACACCGAAGGAGTAGGGTGACACCTCGATCTTGATACTAATCTATCTACTGGCTTCTCTATCAAACACACACACACACACACACTACCCGACACCAAAGGAATAGGGTGGCACCTCGATCTTGATAGTAATCTATCTACTGGCTTCTCTCTCAAACACACACACACACACACACACTCGCTAGTTGTGCGTCTGTGCGTACCGCGCGCACACTCTTGATACGTCTTTCTCTCCCTCCCCCCTCCCCACCCCCCCAACAATGACAGCAGAAGGGTGACAACTCGATCTTGATCTTAATCTATCAATTGTCTTCTCTTTCAAACACACACACACACACACGCTAGTTGTGTCTCTGTGCCTCGCTCACACACACTCGATACGTCTTTCTCTTCGTAGCCCCCTCGATATGTAGACTTCTCGCACGCGCACAGCTGTAGTGACGATGACGCTGAACCCAGTGTGCCTTTTATTTACCGGCCTCATGTGATAGTTTTCACCTTGTTTTCTGTTAATTAACAGGGCAACCTTTTCTTTGTTGCTACTAGTGAATTTGAGATCATTCGGGGCAGACATAAAATATATCACTTCAACCCAATTATCGCAGTAACTATTTAAAAAGAAACTAGCAAGATGCCCGTGCGTTGCACGGAACATCAATATGCATTTGTATGAGTAGTTTATCTTGTGAGAGAAAAGGATGAACGAGGGAAGGCCTTATTTGCAAATGTGGAGAGGGGTGTGGGTATCTTTTCGCAAAATTGCCATAGTTTCCTTCCTATCCGTCAGATATAAATCGGACGGCCTATATTGCAGGATGGCAGGCACACCATCATCACCAACTCTGTTTTCTACTATAAGAGTAGACATAGAGATATATCTCCAGCATCGTCCACAACGAACATCTGCTGGACTGGTCAGAGCTGGATGCTCGCAATGCGATGACCTGAGTTCGAATTCTGTCCTAAACTTTAGATTTTTATATTATATATTTTTAATATATACATCTTTCGCTACTGTACTGACAGTGGAACCCACAGAGTACTTAGAATACAAGATTAAGGATGGATTTGTTTCTTTTTAACTTTCTGTACGAATCTGTAGCCACCCTGCAAGTCATGTACACTGTACATGCAATTAACTTTTTATAGAGGGAGAATCATACATGCAATTAACTCAAATGGATTGGATGTGACTCTATTATTTCAAGCATAAGAGCATCTCCAACGGCAACCGGCAAATTTCCTCCTGCTTCCTTCCGCGGAGGATGACATCCAACGCCAGCGGCATACATTTTCACAACTCTAACCAACCAGAGGAAATTCGTGCAAACACAGACTGATTTCTTATAAGCATGAAGGATTTCGTATAAAAAAGCCGGATCTTCATATAAACATGACGGATTTCATTACATTTACATGAACTAAGCGGTGCTAATCCGGCTCTCGTGGTATAATTAATACCTAATCTAAATGGCCACCCGCGGATCCCTTTGTCTTCCTCATGTCCGGCAGTCACTTGTGGGGTCGACGAAGGTCCTCGCAAGAGACGAAGCAGCCAAGAAACCACCTATATACGCAGTCGTCGCCTCGGCGGTGGCCTTCGTGGGACCCAAGCGGCGGTGGCCTCCCGTGTTCTACTTCTCCTCGATGATGGCGCTGGACACGGAGAAGCTGGCCACCGACTCGTCGCTCTCCACGCACCCGGCTTCTGTCTCTGCCGGCATGGCGCTGCCGCAGGCACGGGAGGTGAGGGAGTCCTGGATTAGGGGGTCCCCGGGCATCCGAGCTATGTGACATGGACCGGACTGATGGACTGTGAAGATACAAGATAGAAGATCTTCTCCCGTGTCCAGGTGGGACTCTCCTTTGTGTGGATGGCAAGATAAGCGTTCGGATATCAAGATTCCTTTCTCTGTAAACCGACTCTGTACAACCCTAGGTTCCCCCGGTGTCTATATAAACCGGAGGGTTTAGTCCGTAGAGGCAATCACAATTCCCATAGGCTAGACACCTAGGGTTTAGCCATTATGATCTCGTGCTAGATCAACTCTTGTAACCCCTATACTCATTAAATACAATCAAGCAGGACGTAGGGTTTTACCTCCATTAAGAGGGCCCGAACCTGGGTAAACATCGTGTCCCCTGTCTCCTGTTACCTTCGATCCTCAGACGCACAGTTCGGGACCCCCTACCCGAGATCGGCTGGTTTTGACACCGACATTGGTGCTTTCATTGAGAGTTCCACTGTGTCGTCAGCAGATGGTTCGATGGCTCGTTCGATCATCAACATTGATGCTGTTTCCGGGGAGACCTTCCTTCCCGGTCAACTTTTTGTGTTCGGCGGCTTCGCTCTGCGTGCCAACTCGATTGGCCGCCTCGAGCAGATCGACAGCTATGCCCCTGGTCATCAGATCAGTTTTGGGAATCTGAATTATGTCACCGATATCCGAGGGGACTTGATCTTCGAAGGATTCACGGCTCCGACCACCACTCTGGCCTTAGATCCGGAGCAAATCACTGGGTCCAGAGATGGGAGTTTGGAACCCGCCGGACTCTCCGCAATCATGGAGCTTACTACCGGAGATCCAGAGGAGTCCGCGTCATCGGCTAGCCCGGAGTCAAACCGGATTCCCTTTATCACCGGAGAGCTGGACTCGTCCCTGGACTCTAAATCCAAACTCTTAAGCTCCATGACAAGTAAGCATGGCCAGGAGGCTTTCGCCTCACCCAGCGCCAAAGACTTTGGTCTTCCCGTCCAATCCTCGCCCTTAAGCAAGGCTCTGGACTTAATGCGATCCCTCGCCATTACAGAGGAGTCACTTCCGAACTACGCCCAGCCCGGACTAGGGGCTGAGAGCGGGGAATTTTACGTCCCACCCACCACCCACTTGATAGCCACTGTCGAAGACTTAACTGACATGCTCGATTACTCTTCCGAAGACATCGATGGTATGAACGACGATGCCGGAGCCGAACCAGCCCAAAACCCGCCTATCATCGGGTGTTGGACTGCCACTTCTACATACGACGTGTACATGGTGGATACACCCAAAGAGGACGACGATGGCAATCAGGATCTGATCGAGGACAAGCCCGTTGAAATTCCACCAAAGCGACGATGTCAACGACGCCGTTCAAGATCACGGCGAGGAAAGGAAAGTAATACTGGCACTGGAGATAATGACACTCCGGAGAATGCCCAAGACTCGGAACACCCCATCGAGCCTGCCTTAGAACAGGATGACGGGGAAGACGGACAAGTCGACCTAGACGAACCGACCGAGAATGATGATTCGGAGGACAGTAACTATTTACCGGCCTCCGAGGAGGAAGTCAGCCTCGGCAACGAAGATTTCATTGTGCCAGAGGAACCCCTCGAGCAAGAACGCTTTAGGCGACAGCTCATCGCAACAGCGAGGAGCCTAAAAAAGAAACAGCAATGGCTTCAAGCCGAAGAGGATACGCTCAGCGATAGATGGACTAAAGTCCTAGCGGCCGAAGAGTACGGCCTCGAGCGCCCAACAAAGAGCTACCCGAAGCGCAAGCTACTACCACAATTTGACAACGAGGCCCTTGAGCTAATACCACCAAGGTACAATCCTGCTGACTAACCCGACCAACCACCACGCGGTCGGGACAGAGCGGCTGCACACGCCGAACACCAGCCCGCGCCACCTCGCCGAAAAAGCAAGGCAGTAGCTGCTCCGGACTACACCTATGACCTACGACAGGAGCTGGACAATAGAGCCGGCCAGACCAGATCAATCTACGGATCAAGGGGACGTGCTCGAACAAGAGACGACGGCTGTCAAGCCTGGCGTGATAAGCACAACCTCAACCGAGCTGAAAACCGAATACGGATATCATCCGAATTCCATCATGACGTTGCCCGATATAGAGGCGCCACACACCCCTTGTGCTTTACCGATGAGGTCATGCAGCACCAATTTCCAGAAGGGTTTAAACCCATAAACATCGAATCATACGATGGAACGACAGATTCCGCGGTATGGATTGAGGACTTTCTTCTCCACATACACATGGCCCGCGGTGACGATCTCCACGCCATCAAGTACCTCCCGCTAAAATTAAAGGGACCGGCTCGGCACTGGCTAAACAGCCTCCCAGAAAACTCAATTGGCAGCTGGGAAGATTTGGAAGATGCCTTTAGAGACAACTTCCAAGGCACATATGTCCGGCCTCCAGATGCTGATGACCTTAGTCATATAGTCCAGCAACCCGGAGAGTCAGCCCGGAAGCTCTGGACCAGGTTCCTAATTAAAAAGAACCAAGTTGTCGACTGTCCGGACGCCGAAGCCCTCGCGGCCTTTAAGCACAGCGTCCGGGACGAGTGGCTCGCCCGACACCTCGGCCAGGAAAAACCGAAGTCCATGGCGGCCCTTACCGCACTCATGACCCGCTTTTGCGCGGGAGAAGATAGCTGGCTAGCCCGTCGAAGCAATAGCACCAGTGACCCTGGCACCTCCGAAGCCAAAGACGGCAATGGTAGGCCACGACGCAACAAACACAAGCGTCGAAGCAACAATGCAGATACTGAAGATACGGCGGTCAATGCCGGATTCAGTGGCTCTAAACCCGGTCAGCGGAAGAAGCCATTCAAAGGAAACAAAGATGGTCCATCCAGTCTAGACAGAATACTTGATCGACCTTGCCAGATCCACGGCACCCTCGACAAGCCTGCCAATCATACCAACAGAAATTGTTGGGTTTTTAAACAGGCCGGTAAGCTAAACACCGAACATAAGGGGAAAGGGTCGCCCAGTGAGGACGATGATGAAGAACCTCGCCCACCGAACACAGGGGGGCAGAAGAAATTTCCCCCCGAGGTAAAAACGGTGAGTATGATATACGTTACACATATCCCCAAGAAGGAGCGCAAACGGGCGCTAAGGGACGACTATGCCGTAGAGCCGGCCGCCCCAAAATTCAACCCATGGTCGGCTTGCCCGGTCGCCTTCGATCGAAAGGATCACCCGACCAGTTTCCGTCATGGAGGTTCGGCAGCTTTGGTCCTCGATCCAATTATCGACGGATTCCACCTTACGCGAGTCCTCATGGACGGTGGTAGCAGCCTTAACCTGCTTTATCAGGACACTGTCCGCAAAATGGGTATTGATCCGTCAAGAATCAAGCCTACTAAAACCACCTTCAAAGGAGTAATACTAGGTGTAGAGGCCCGCTGCACGGGCTCAATCACATTGGAAGTAGTCTTCGGTTCGCCTGACAACTTCCGAAGCGAAGACTTGATCTTCGATATCGTCCCCTTCCGCAGTGGTTATCACGCACTGCTCGGGCGTACTGCCTTCGCCCGCTTCAATGCGGTCCCGCATTATGCTTACTTAAAGCTCAAGATGCTTGGACCACGAGGCGTTATAACAGTCAATGGAAACATGGAGCGCTCCCTCCGTACAGAGGAGCATACCGCGGCCATCGCAGCCGAGGTGCAGGGTGGCCTTGCTAAGCCGAATACTACACTGGTAGTCAGGCCCTCGGACACGGCTAAACGAGTCCGGTCTACCCTACAGAACGATAGCCCGGCTCATCCAGAGCTAGATTAGCAATTCGGCCTCCGTCAATGCCCCAGCCTTATAGCGGCATACGTACGGCGCGTACATAACTACGCGTTAAAAATACCATGGGCAAGGACGGAGGCATGCTAAACATAAGGTCCACGGTACGGCTCGACCCTATCCGGACCTCCATATTGCTCCACCTCTTCTCTTCTTGTTTTTTTTATTTTTCAGGTTCTTTACAACTTATATCAATTCCTGGTGTAATAGGGGCCACCTTCCAGGCCCCTTATGCATACTCAATTATTGATCCTCTCAAAGGATCATACACCAAGGTGACAAGCAGCGCAGACGTGCGGTAGAGTGTCCAAAGGATCTTCAAGATCAAATTTTTAATTTTAGGACCTGTATACAGCTTTCCCTTGTCTTCGGCATGTAAAATAGTCGTGATGCTTATCGCATCTTTCGTACAAATATGTTTGACGTACCAATCAGACTATAATGGAAACAGTTTCGCCCAACCCTATTAGGCATTGGCTTGCCTTTTTCTGTTTTTCCACTTCACGTCTGAATTGGCATATACACCTTGGTACGACTTTAATCGCCAGGGGCTCTAGGTGTATCTTCAACAATAAAAAGTCCGAACACTCTCAGAGTACACTTCGGCGTCCCGAATACTGCATTATATGCATCGGCTCCGAATCACGTCTTTGGTCAATAGTTGGGTTGCCCGGCTCCTGTGCTTGCTACCTTACGTTCCGTTTTCGGCTAAGGTAGTAAAGGGAGAACTACTGCGATTGTGTTTCCGGCTAGCCCGGTCAAGCACCTCAGTAGAGAAAGCCGAAAACTGACTGTCGTGATGCGGCGAAAGCTGGTCAGCAATTCGGTGACTTATTAAATCTTTAGCAATTTTTTCCGTGTTACACGAAGGACTGGCCTTTGTCAGTCACGCGTCTAAGGCATCTAAGTTTGATAGCCGCATACGCACCAGGGGCTACCTTACAGCCCCATTGTCAAATTCCTATGGCTAAGTGAGAGTGGTAAAGCCGCATAGTCCGATTGCCTGGTTCGCCGCACTAACACCTCCTTTACGGACCAAGACGTTGGGTCAAGTGTGATTATGTGCTATTCCGAACACCCGCGTAGTATCTACGTGGGGGCTGAAGTCGACGACTGGCAAACTCTCAAAGATAATAACGTCCGCACAGGAGGAAAAATAATGTAAGATTACAGACACAAATATATTACAAAGGCCTTGGTTTATAATACAATGTCTGGGCAGCTCGGATACATTTACTCGAACATAATATCCTTTGAGTATTGACCCTCTATCAAGCGGGCACCCTCAAGGACATCGTCAAAGTAGCACTCCGGCTTGCAGTGCGCCTTGCCTCCGGGCGGGCCCTCAACTGCCACATCGGCTACCTTCATCTTCGCCCAGTGCATTTTGACACGGGCAAAGGCCATCCGCGCACCTTCTATACACACTGAACGCTTCATAGCTTCAATTCGCGGCAAGGCATCGCCGAGCCGCTTGACCAGGCCAAAGTAGCTTCTTGGTATGGGTCCGGCCGGCCATAGCCGGACTATGGTGTCCTTCATGGCCAAACCAGACATCCTATGCAGCTCCGCCAGCTGCATCATCTGGTTGTTTAGCAGCGCTGGCCGCTCCAGCACCAGGTACTGCGACCAGAAGAGCTTTTCCGTTGTGTTCCCCTCTTGGGCCCGGAAGTATTCTGCGGCGTCAGCTGCACTCCTTGGGAGATCCGCAAAGGCGTCTGGAGCACTCCACAGTCGATTTAGCAAAGTATATCTTCGACCGCCAAATATACTCTGTAAAAGAAAAGGCTTACCAGCCGCTATCTGTCCGCCCTGCTTGATCTCCTCGCGAGCCGCTCGGGACTTGCCTCGCGCATCCTTTACCTCTTGAAGAGCCTTGTTGAGTTCGGCCGCTTGGGCTTTATTACACTCCTCTAAGGCCTCACACCTGTTGGCGGCGTCTTGAAGCGCCTGCTCCACTTCGGTCACCCGCTCCTCATACTTGCGACGGGTCGCCTGCTCGGCCTCTAAATCCGTAGCCGCTTTATCAGCGGCCGCCTTGCTTGCCTCCGCCTCCTTCTTGGCTTCGGCAAGGGCACTCTTGAGGGTCTCGACCTCGGCCGCGCTACCTATATTCATAAACATAGCAGCACATGAGCTTCAGCTATGATTTTGTATTGCAAATTCGGCTCGTCAGGAGACGTTCAAAAGCATACCTTGGGCCTCATCGAACCGCTTGTTGATACGGTCGATTTCATCATCAGCCAGCTTCAGTTTCCGCTGGAGTTCAGAAACTTCAGCGTCCTTGGCTGAAGCCGCTAACAGTGAAGCCTGTTCATCAAAATAGATAAGCACGTTATCTCCGGCGAAATTTTGATCCTCTGTCCGCCCTCTTTCTTCCAAAGAGCCGAACAGACTCTCAGGGGCTACTATCTATATACAGGCATCCTTTTTATATATGAAAAGCGACTACAGATATTACATCACATACCTCAAAGCCTGTTAGCAGGCTAGTGAACGCTTCGTTCAATCCGCTTTTGGCAGACTGAACCTTTTCAACCACCGTACCCATTAAGGCACGGTGTTCATCCGCGACAGAAGCATGTCGAAGTGCTTCCCTCAAGGTGTCCGGCGCCTCCGGATTGATGGAGGACGCCGGTGGAGTCGGCACTCCCCCCTCTTTCGAAGGAGACTGCTCACTCAAGCCCGGTGCCGTGTGGGTCTCTGGAGCGGTATTCGGCTGGGGGTCAGGCTAGTTAGGGCCCCCGCCGTTAGTCTCCATGGGGATTACGCCCCCCATGTTTCCGGCAGCCGAGGCATTACCCTCTGGTGCCGTTTCAGCGGCCTTCCGCACCTCTCCTTGGCCTGGAGAGGTCCTTTGAGACAACACCTTGGTGTTATCCGTGGCATGTGGCGGGGAGGCTTGTGGAGGCGACTTGCTCTCCATCATGTCTGGCACCAAAGAATTCCCTGAAGGCAGTGATTGTTGGGGGAGGTCATGGGCCGGACTGAAAATTATAGATATGTCACCCTACAATTCATAAAAAGCCGGATACATATTGTATCTTTGAATACTTACGATTCGGCCAGGGGCTTCAGCCTGGGGTGCCACGCGGGGATGGCCTCGGTGTCTGATTCCGAATCGTCCGAAAGGGTGATCTTCCCCTTTTTGGACGCCTCCGCCTCTAGGTCCGCAGTAGCCCCCCTTTTCTTCTTTCCCCACTTAAGGGGAGAATTGCTCTCCTCCTCTTCCTCTTCGTTTTCATCTCCCTCATGGGAGGAGAGAGCTTCGGTATCTTCGAACGCTATGTCCGAAGTACCTTTACGGCGAAGGCCACTCCTGGCCTCCTTGCCCTTCTTCTTGGCCTTCTTCTCCGGCGCATGGTACGGCGCCGGAACCAGCATCTTCGTCAGAAGAGGAACAACTGGGTCTTCGGGCAGCGGAGCCGGACACCAAATCCGCTCTGCCTTCTTCGTCCAGCCCTGAAGGATAAGAGGAAGGTTTAGCATACTCCGTGGATCTACAAATTGAGGATCTTTTTATCTGAGCAACTTACTGGAGAAGCCGGATGAGCGCGGTCGAGGCCGAGGTCTTCGGTCGTTTTCGGCCATGACTTATGGGCCTTGAAAAGCAGCTTCCATATATCTTCGTGCGTTGTGCCGAAGAACCACTGTAAGGTTCGTGGACTGGCCGGATCAAACTCCCACATTTGGAGAGTCCGGCGTTGGCAGGGGAGAATCCGGCGAAAAAGCATCACCTGAATCACATTGGCAAGACTGGTGTTCTTTTCTACCATGCTCTTGACGTGCTTCTGCAGCGTCATTACCTCATCAGACGATGCCCAATCCAGGCCCTTGTTAATCCATGATGCAAGCCGCATTGGAGGACCGGATTTGAACTCGGGAGTGGCGGCCCATTTGGCGTCACGGGGCTCCGTGATGTAGAACCACTCCTGTTGCCATCCCTTCACGGTCTCTACGAAAGTCCCCTTTGGCCAGGTGACATTGGGGAGCTTGCTCACCATGGCCCCGCCGCACTCCGTGTGTTGACCCTCGACCACTTTCGGCTTCACGTTGAAGACCTTGAGCCACAGGCCGAAGTGAGGGGGGATTCAGAGGAACGCCACACACACGACGATAAACGCCGAGATGTTGAGGAAAGAATTCGGGGCTAGATCGTGGAAATCCAGCCCGTAATAGAACATGAGACCGCGGACAAAAGGGTGTAGTGGAAACCCTAGCCCGCGAAGAAAGTGAGGGGTAAATACTACCCTCTCATTAGGCTCCGGGGTGGGGATGATCTGCTTTTTGGCAGGGAGCCGGTGGGCGATTTCCGTGGTTAAATACCCCGCTTCCCGGAGTTCCTTGATGTTTCCCTCCGTGACGGAGGAGGCCATCCACTTGCCCCGCGCTCCAGATCCAGACATGGCTGGAGTGTTTGCTGGGGACGGAAAGATTGAAGCTTGGGTGCTGGAGCTCGAGGATGGATGGGCTGAGGAAGAAGGCGTGGGGTGAAAGATGGATCCTTATCTTCTTATAAAGGCCGTGAATATTGAGCGTCCCCCCACGAGCCTTAAAACTCGCCTATTCCCAAGGGGTCGTGCGAACAGCACGGTTGGATTACCCAAGCCCGTATTAATGTGAATCCCGCAATAAGGGGACACAATCTCTGCTTCGACAAGACGTGTCAATGAGAACCACGCCCTGAAGCGCAAGGCGGGAGGCTGTGAAATAGTTCGAAATGATAATAAAGGCCGGAACATAACGTCTCATCGGAAAAGCTGTCAGAAGACATGACCTGTTTTGTTTGAGTATTTTTCCCTTGTGGTTCAGGGCTGTAACTATTATAAAGAGCCGGATATAGTTCTTTTGATCAACTGCTTTGAAGTATTCGGAGGAGGAACCCGCCTTGCAATGCCGAATACAATCTGCGCGCTGGACACATCGTCATTGAAGCCTGGTTCAGGGGCTACTGAGGGAGTCCTAGATTAGGGGGTCCTCGGGCGTCCGAGCTATGTGACATGGGCCGGACTGATGGGTTGTGAAGATACAATATAGAAGTTCTTCTCCCGTGTCCAGATGGGACTCTCCTTTGTGTGGATGGCAAGATAAGCGTTCGGATATGAAGATTCCTTTCTCTGTAAACCGACTCTGTACAACCCTAGGTTCCCCCGGTGTCTATATAAACAGGAGGGTTTAGTCCGTAGAGGCAATCACAATTCCCATAGGCTAGACATCTAGGGTTTAGCCATTACGATCTCGTGGTAGATCAACTCTTGTAACCCCTATACTCATTAAATACAATCAAGCAGGACGTAGGGTTTTACCTCCATTAAGAGGGCCCGAACCTGGGTAAACATCATGTCCCCTGTCTCCTGTTACCTTCGATCCTCAGACGCACAGTTCGGGACCCCCTACCCGAGATCGGCCGGTTTTGACACCGACAGGAGGCACGCCCACAGACACGGGAGGCGCGGCCACCGCAGACACGGGAGGCGCGGCCGAAGACACTGGTGGCATGGTACGACGTGGTAGCGACGACACTCGTGCCGCCATGGAGCAACTCGCCACTCCTCATTGAGCTGAACTGGAGCGGCCAGTTGCTGAACCACGCGCCGGCTTGGGGCGGCAACTGGCTCCGTCAGGCCAGGCAAGGTAGGTGAAGCACCGAGCGGCCTCACTCGTATCCGGAAGGCTCGGCGGGCCACCGAGCCGAGTAGTACGCCAGAGAACGGCTCCTCAGAAGCCATCGGAAGAGTGGAGAAAATGGTGAAGGAGGAGATGGGGGAGCGGCGGAGGGGTGCGATTCTTGCCCGCTGTCTGGCCTCGTTTAAATAGAGGGCGGATGGTAGGAGCTTGGCCGGTGTCTGGCCTCGTTTAAATTGAGGGCGGACGGGAGGAGCTCAGCCGGTGTTGCGTTTAATTCTGGCCCTCTCATGAACGGACGTGTGGCCGGAGTAGGTTTCTTGGTTTGCATGCGGGTTTAACGGAGGCATTTGATTGAGGCGAGGAGGCGTGTTCAGCTAGGCGTGCAGCAGGCGGCACAGTATTATTTGATTTGACAGCTACTAGTAAACCAGGACAGTTCCCGATACGGCTTTAATGCAGACGAGGGAGATGGTAGCGGTTCCGAAATGTTGAACGGACAATGATGCATCCTCCTTCAATTAGCATCCTGAATGCATGAGGGAAGAGGGAAGTAATGGGAGGAGGACGGGGAAAAGAGACAGCACGATGTGAATGCTATGCAGTTTGCACTCATATGAAGGCGCCCCTCCATTCCAATGCATCTACCACATCATACGCACCTAAGCACCTACACTAAGCGCAAAAGTGCTCACTCCAGACCCATGGCCGCGATGCGCGCGAGCGGCCAGCGGCTGTGCCAGTTGGTCCACGACGCTGGCCTGTGGCATGGCACCGAGGATCGTCTCCAGACGGTGTTGGCGACTGGCTGGTTCATGGCCATCGTCGACGCCAGCTACGACTCTCAGTTGGACAAGATGATCGTTGCCACCATCAACAAGTTCACCACCGTCAAGAAGCTCGCGGACGACATCGCCGTACTCCTCCAGCCAGTGCACCCGAGCTCCTCATTGCCTGCCACCGTAATCGGCCTCCATGGTGAGAACCTCTTTCAAGCACTGGTGGCCCTGCGACTGCCCGCCGACGCAATGAAGAATGTCCACCTGGAGGTCGCGCTCGCCGCGAGGTGCCTCGCCCTGCAAGAATTCGTCGACCTACACATCCACGTGTACGAGGAAGTCATGTACATAGGTATCTACAAGGCCGGTGAGGACACTACGATGTTGGCCTTCGTCAACTGGCTGGAAGCCTTGGACGCCTTTGTTGAGAGGCACCTTAACCTCGCCACAAAAGCCACCGCTCCTAAGCCACTGGTCGGTGACCCGACGCACTGAGTCGAGGAGGAGGAGGTCGTACGTTGATGGATACATCTTTCTTCTTGCCTCCTGTAACCACCACTGCGATCGCATCATCGTGGCGTTAATTCTTATTGTGCTATTGCATTCTCGTTCGAGTCAATACAGACATGTGCGATCCCTTTGCTCACATTTGGAGGCAATTATATGCATCACTGTAACTACCGTCAATTTATAAGTTGTGCTTACCTTTTCCATCAACTTCGTAATTTATGTTCGATGCTTGACCTGACCTATGAACTACTCCTAAATTCAAAAACTGAGACCGAACCTATAAATTCAAAACTACTCATGCAGCACACCTGTCACATTCGCAACTTCAAAACAAGAAACTGGAACACGTACATGAAGCATGTCCCTTCCCCGTCGCATACCACACTGTCGTTCCGCCCCCTGGTCAACACGCATTGGCTAGGCTTTATATCACTACAACATGTGGGTCCGCATGTGACCAAACCGGCGATGCGCCAACCTAGCTACTACCTGCTTATCTGGCGGAAAAAGCCCCGCCCTAGCGTTTCGAATCGTTATTTCTATCTATCGATCGTGCCAAGGAGCAGAACCAAATGTTACAATTTATACATGTTTCTGTACTCCCATAAAAGAATCAGTTGGTGATGGTGGTGTGTCTGCCATCCATCATTTCTGACCATTAGATCTGCATCTAACGGCTGTGAGGTAAGTTGTGGCATTTTTGCAACAATAATCCACTTCTCTGCTCCAATGTGCAGAAAACCCCTTATTATCTTGAAAGCAACCACATCCCTCCCTCACCTCATCAAACAGCATGAGAAATATATTTTCAGTGAAAAGTAATATATTTTTAGTGGTATATATGTATATCAAAACAAGAGTGTTTTCTTTCAAGTTTGTGAACAAGTACTATTCTACCTTGGATCCGTTGCAATGCACGGGCACATTGCTAGTAAAAGGAAAAGGCATGCCGAGTTCGCGTCGCACCCCCACACGCCCGGGAATCGGTAGTACTCCACGGCCCGTCCGGCACACCACATACCTAGGGAAGGCGTGTTGCCTAGCATTTTCACTTTGATGTGGGACCGCAATTGAGCAAACCGACTATCGGCAAACCGCACCCCGCCCGCCGTGTTGGAAAACAGAAACAAGGAGGGGAAGATCTAGCTGTAGCACGGAAGCCAAGAAATTTGGTGTCAGATGGGACTCGTTGATAGAGTAGGAGCACTCCGTACTACACCTACTATGAAGTTTGTACTACTACTACTACTATTACCACTATACAACTAGGTACGTGCACGACACAACATCTAGGAACAAAAAAGGGGAAGATCTTGTTTTGGGTGATTTATCTTTATTTCAGTCAACATAGTATGAATAATATGATGTGGGGGGCACCCATGAAGCCACGTGGCACGTCTAGAGGTCTTATTTAGAGCTTCTTGTGTGGATCGATCACACTGTCGTGCTGGTCGTTCGAGAAGAACGTGTATGGGTACTTATAGTAGATCCGAATCGCAGCCACCTGGACCATTGGATCAACATCAATCAACGGTTTATATCGTGTACGTGCAAATACATGCATTGACTCCTCATATTGGGTTTCTCTAAAGTCAAACTTTGTATACTTTCAACAATTTGTAGGAAAAAGTATTAACATATACACCACCAAATATATATCATTTGATTCATCATTGCTTTTATTTCCACATCGTGTAAATTTGTTAGTGTAAACGTTCATATTGTTTTCACCAAATTCGGTCAAGCTTTACAAAATTTGGATGCAGTCAAAGCTATATATGTGCGGAATAAATTACAAATGGTGGGAGTGGAATAGATATAGATATAACTATACAGATAAAAAATATAGTAATATAGTCTATATATATATAAGGCTACTACTTTTTTCTAGGTTAGAATTCATGTTGTTGTGCACACATTGTTTTTCTTCACTATAATTTGCATTTGCGGGGTGTGTAGGACTACCGCCTTGTTCATCCTATACCAGCAACCCCACCATTATCCTTAATTAATTCATATTGGCAATTAAGATTGCATTATCTTAGTTCTAGTCGATTCTTCGGTTGCTTGGAGGAATTCCATCTTGTTATTCAGGTTGATTTTGTGCATACGACGAGATCGTCGTCCATCGAAGATTGGTTTAGCAATGATTGTCAATTTGTATCACCGGGTACGATATAGCTGGATCGTCAATGTCAAAATACACCAAATCGATACTTATCCCGACTATCATTGAAAGATTGGGTCGCCATCATAAGACTACCACCTAGACAATTCCTTCCCTCTAACATACACATGAGCACCCATCTCATTATCCAGGTCCACGCCACCCTCTCTCTCTCGAAACGCACACACCTCTCCACACAATGCGTGTCTGTTGGTCTCTCTCCCATCCCATGAAAAAAAGGCACGCCGTCATTCTCTTCTTCTTGCTACCCCCATCTATGTAGTTAGATCTCCTTGCAACAAACAAGCATTCATCTCTCACTTTACTATCTCTTTCTACCACACATAACCTTCCACCCCCTAGCCAGCCGTGCTGTCGAGGTCTATCCAGCTCTCTCACACGCAAACAGACACTGTCTGTGTGTCCCTTCATCGCACACACACTATCGCTCTACCATATCCACAACCTCGTAACCTTGTCGATCCTGATGTTACACGCACCTCTCTCTCTCTCTAACACACACACACACTCTCTCTCTCTCCCTTTCGGACACTCCTCTCTCTACGACACACAAAGTCTTTCGTACACGCATATGCCCCTCTCTCGTTAGGTATCGCTGCCCCCGCCCCCCTCTTTGTCACACAAATATTCTCTCTATATATATGTCTCGCAATAATACATGCATAGTCTAAATTGAAACCAAGTACCAAAATGAGCTCCGATTACAAAAATCAAATCCACTCCCAAACAGAATAAGAAAATAGGGTGAAATCATGCACACAAATGTTTGTTGCATGCATGAATGTCAATGATATGGATGTACTACTCGTACATCACACAGACCCATTTCACACAAATTACATTAAACCCTTCTCAAAATATGGTGTGCATGTGATGTTTGTTGTACTGCTCCTGCCAGCCTTCCTCCGACACGTTCCAACAAATTATGCTACTTCCGATTCTATTTTTCTCCACAGACCATGTGAAACCACGAAAAGGTCACCCCTGCCCCGACTGGTACTGTAGCTCAAAGCTCCCATACGGACACAACACCCACCAGAGCACGCAGCCGTTGCCGAAGTGGACGGTGCCGTGGCCTGGGAAGAGGACAGAGTCTCCGACATCGCTGAGGTGGAGCACGCCCTCTACGGCCGCGAGTAGCACGCGCTGACTATCCATGCAGAGGACAGTGTGATCTAGAGGCTCGCCCTCGTCGGCCATGAGGGGTAGCTGTGCTCCAGAAGCACGCCCTGGTCGGTCGTGAGGAGGTGCATCGCATCCTCACCGCTCACAATGTGGACGAGCGGGTTCTCCAGCAGCATGCCCGTGAGCATCGCATCGTCGAGAGCACGGCTGCGAACATCGCAACGTCGCCGCACTCGACGTGGACAAGCGCGTGCTCTGGCAGCACGCCTGCGAACATCGCATCCTCGCCGCTCACAATGTGGACGAACGTGTTTTCCAGCAGCATGCCCACGAGCATCGCATCATCGTCGCCCGTGAACATCGCATCATCGTCGCTCTCAACATGGACGAGCGCGTGCTCCGGCAGCATGCCCGCGAACATCGCATCCTCGTTGCTCAGGCGCACGAGCGTGTGCTCCAACAGCACGGCCGCGAGCATGGCATCCTCACGGCTCACGAGGTGGTTGAGCGGGTGCTCCAGATAGTACCCCAGGAGTCGGGACACAAGCACCGCATCCCCGGCTACGAGGAGTACTGCATGGTGCCCATCATGGTTTAGGAAAATCCCGTGACTCCGCCGCTCCCTGGAGGAGCGCGAGCTCTAGTGGGCACTCGAGGAGTCCCGCGCCGATATGCAGGTGGCGGTGGATGTGCAAGATTATCCTTTGAGCTCTCCTCCTCTTACGAAGACGCCTCCACCGCCCCCGTCGTACGCCCTCTGCCTCAGCTCCGACAGACATTTGGAGTTTAGTTTTATGGAACATTAATATTTGGACTAATGCAAAAAACAATCTATGACTAAGAGGCATAAATAGATGATGTGGCGGCATTGCATGCTGTAGTATATTGCAATTTATGGATTGCATGCATGACTAGCTTATGTGGCTTGGTTGCATGGCTAGGAAAGGCTGGAGAAAAATAAATAGATAATGTGTTTAGAGTGCACTCCACTAAATGGGAGCATGTAAATATCTTTAGAGTGCACTCCACTTTTTTTCAGACGCTTAGGTGCACCGGATGCCGTGCCACGCTACAAAATGTTAGAAAAAAAATCTGCTCCAATGTTTTAAAAATCTATTATTATCTTGAAACCAGCCACACCCGCCCCTCACCTCATCAAACCAGCCCGATGAATATGTCTTCAGTGAAGCATAATTTATTTTTACTGATATATGTATATCAAAACTAGAGTGTTTATATATCAATTTTGTCAACAAGTATTATTCTACTACTTTGGATCCATTGCAACGCACGGGACGGCACATTGGTAGTAGTAAGAAACAAATTTTGGGTTTGGCACGAGTTCGTACTGCGGGAGCACCACAAGGCCTAGCACAGGAGTTACATTTCCCTCTCGGGGCCCACCGGACCGAGCTTCAGCGGCTATTGCACCTGCCTTTGAGTCAATGATATGTGGACCCTAAATGCGGCTGGCCCGCATGTCATTCTCATAAAAGCAGAGGGGCTGTGGGACCGAGAGGGGTAAGGCGCAGGTCGGCGGACATGTGGTGTCATGGGTTCGAGCGGCGTCGTGGGAATCGAGTGGGACGAGGCCCGCCTGCTCCCGTCCCATGCTCCGATCCGTACTCCCGCACCACTAATTTTCATCCAATGTTTATACTGTAATAGATTTCCTCGTGTGGGTCATCTATAGCTTCAAAAAAAGGTAAACAAGGAAAAGTATTTCCAGGAAATAATTTCCTGCATGAATCTGTACACGCATGCAAGACCCTTTCCTTTCTTGCTCGTCCTCCGAGCGTGGCAATAGGTGCCTGCCTAACCCATGTAGCATGCTGCGCCGCAAGCGAGTAGCACCTCCTCCACGCCAACATCGGCGTCTGGACCATGCACATGCAGCTGCTCCCGTAATATTTTACCCGCATGTTTGACTGCAGTACCACACCGATCTTGGACGAGACCATGGAGCTTGTGGCCAAGAAAAGTCTCTGCCCGGCCGATGCATGTCGAGGTGCTTGTCTATTGTGACGTGCCGCATGATGTTTACTAGCTCGCGCTCCAGATGAGCTCGGGCGGGAGCCAGTGATCTACCTGGGGCACATAGCTCGACTTGGGCTCGAGATTCCGATTGCTTGCATCGTCCCGAGGATGTACCACTCAGTGGCGAGGCTGGAATGCTGGATACGTATAGGCATGTGCTCGTGGGTGGGAGCAACCTGCTCAACGAATACCGGTTTGCGAACATGATGTACTCGACATAGTTGAGCCAGCGAGCCTGGAGCTGTTCCTGCCATCGTACGTTGACGCGTGGCTCAATGGCGTGCGGCCACGGGCTAGCGTAGGTCGGCTACGGGGAAGCGGCATCGGTGTGGTTCGAGATGCCTAGCTAGCTGTTGTCGCGGTGGCGTTCGCGACTCAATCATTCGAGATGAACCGGCCGGTGGTGGCCTGGCCGTGGCGAGGGTGCCACGGCTGGACGTCGGGGTGTTACGAGGCGTAGATGGCCACACCGGCAGGTACTACCTGTATTACAGAAGTAGAAGGCAAAGTCGGGCCTTTATTTTATTTAATATATTTGTGGCTGAGGAGTGATGCCCGGGACGAAATGTGTCACAACCGCTGGATGAAAATTGGATGGTGCGGTAGTACGGATCGGAGCCAGGAGCGGAGCATGCAAGCCGCGTCCAATCACGTGTGGCTATGGTAGAAACTTGATGGTCGCCGCAGTTCAGCTGGCCCACATGTCATGCACACAAAAGCAGAGGAGCGGTGGGGCTAAGAGGGGTGAGGCGCACGTCGTGGGACGTGGTGCCGTGGGTTGGAGCGGCGTCGTGGGAATCGCCTGTGGTAGTGGTAGAAACGTGGTGGCCACCGTGGTTCAACTTCCATGGACAAGCTGTCATGTCTACTGACACATGCATTGCGGTAGACATGACACATGCATTGCATACCGCTCACTGCAAGGAGTAGTAGTAGAGAAAACTAGGCGGATAAATAGTTCATTATAGTCAAGCGGACCTATATCAATGTACACAGAGTACACTTGTTCCAAAGACATGCACACCAGCAAAATAGTTCATCTATATCAATGTACACAGAGAGGAAATATAATTTTTACAAGAGAGGAAATAGTTCATCCGTCAATAATGCCCTGCTGCTGGTGTAGCTTCTTCTTCTTCTTCTTCTTCTTCTTCTTTCTTCTTCTTCTTCTTCTTCTTCTTCTTCTTCTTCTTCTTCTTCTTCTTCTTCTTCTTCTTCTTCTTCTTCTCATTTTCTGTGGGAGACGGCTTCACAACAAGCTCTTTCGACCTTGCAGCTATCTCGAAACTCACACGAGCATTGAGGGCAGCATATTTTATCCGCTCGTAGGTCAAGGGATAATTCTTCCATCCAGACGACCTTAATCCCAGCGTCTCGTCACCCTTCTCAAGATTTGTTCTGAGCACAGAATTTGCTACGTCGAACAGGGATGGTGTTTTTTTTATCACAATCGTCTATAGGAATTCTGGTTTGTAGGTCAGCGATGTTTTTCAAGTCAAGGTTGTACGGCGCCAGGTTCTCTTTGTCCCCTTCGATGGCTGTCCCACAGAAGTATATGTCCTCCCGAGACATGAAATCGTGGAGCTCACCTGGTATGGAGGGCGCGTGTATGATGTGATACACCAAAACTTCATCTTCGAGGCATAGCAGAAGGACGACAGCGCGTTGGATCTTCTCAGTGGCACGCTCTGTGTACTCTGCGTCGAGACCGATGACCTTCATCTCCACCTTTTGGAGGGAGTTGGATACATTGTTGATCCACTCCCGAACAACCCTTGGGTGGTCGGTGACGGTGGCAACTATGCTCAACGAGCCTTCGACGAGGACATGTTTGATGCTAAAAACCTGCGTAGGGATCTCTTTCGCCATTTGGAACCGCTGGACCGGAGGGCTATGGTTTGGAGAATTAGGATTAAGATGGCTAGTCTAACTGAAGAAGATGATTGTTTAAAGGGGCTTCGGAATTACTCAAGGAGGATGTGAATCCAGTCTAGTGGGGTTTGAATGCAAATGAAGGAGAGGTGAAGAAGCCGAGGAAAATTGGTTCCCGATGGAGAAGTAAATGGGAGAAGTGGCATGCAGGCAGTTGATTAGACGGCTAGGTAGACCAACCTACAAAACGAAAAGGCTATGCGGGTAGCGTACTGAGGAGTGGTCCGTGTCCGTGTACGTGCCCATCCTTCTATCGCTACATGTGCCACTGGTTAGTTGAGGTCACTCTTTCTAATCACCGTGGCAAAACATTTTACGATTACTTTTTGTTTCTGCACCCCTCCTGACAGGTGGGATCTACGCAAAACCCAATTGGGTGGACGAACAATACAAACATATCCATCTCTTTGCAGAAAAAATATGGCGTAGCTGGTTCGGATTGATATTGGCGTGTGCCTGCGAGACACAACCTTTTCTGGTTAAGGAATATATGTGGTTATCCCTAAAAATAAAAATCCCTTCTTCGCGCTTCCGCATGCATGAGAATTTGGTTCTGCTTGCAATATAGATGCTACCCGGAGGATGAAGTGAACCTAGAGGCATGCTAGCACAAGAGACCTATTTCCGCTATACAGTACTACTCAGTATGTTAATACTAGTAGTAGTACAACTGTGGTACACTTGATGGTCAAAATACTATTATTCATCCAGTCCTCACAGTGAAGTGACAAGACCCTGTGCCCGAGGTGACACTAGTCCAGGCGGCATGTTCAGGTTACCAAAGTCAGCCTCACCTTGTGCACTGTGCAGTCACTGTCACCGCCAAAAACTATAGCATGCCTCGCCTCGTCTCCCTCTCCCCTAGCACCACTCCATCTCCATCTCCGTCTCGCCGGAGATCCTGAGGTCACTCTTCATCATCTCATTGTGCCCCCGCGTACCCTCACCTCGCTCACCTCCCCCAGTACCACTATTCCCTCGCTAGCCACTCCAGCACCGAGAGCCTTATCCCCCATAAATCAGGCCCCCAAAAACCCCACCTTCCGAACTCTACGATGGCCGAACGCGAACCGTGCAGCATCCATATGAGCCGCGATTGGAGCAATCTCCCCAGTGACATCCTCGACCTCTGTTGTTCGTGTATGGATATGTTGAGCGCCGTGCGGCTGGCTGCATGCTCGAGGGACATGCAAGCGGCCATCATCGAAGCGAGGCCTCAGCTTTTCAAGACACCCTGCTTTCTGCTATCTGGTCTAGTGAGATTTGCTCACCATGATACGGAGGCGTACATGATGCCCCTCGACTTCAATCCGACCTCCATTAGCCGAAACTTCTTTGCAGGTATGTAGTGGGTCGCCGTACATCATTTCCCTCGACTTTGATCCGATCACCATCGCCCGAAACTTCTTGGCAGGTATGTACTGGGTCGGCATGAACTCCCACTAGATGGCTGCCGTCAGAGAAGACGGGAAAAAGTTGGTGCTCGTGAACTTCCAGACCTCCCATGAGATTATCCTTCCTCTGTTGGAGTATGTAGGGTTTTACCGTCGCGGTCCAAGTCATCTAAATTACCACGTCAGTTGGACATACCTAGTTTTGCAAAAGATTGTAATCTGCCAAGTGCCCACATGATATGCGGATTACGCAGACTTCAAGCTAATTGCCTTGTTCGACCGTGGACTCGCCTATCTTTCCGTCGGTGCCTTCTTTAGCTGGAGACGACTCACCACCCAGTGGATCGTAAAAGCTGATACACACTTCTATGATGCTATTGAACACAATGGCATCATCTACGCGATCGACAAAGCAGATGGCACCACGTATTGCTGGGACGGCGCATGTAAGTTGTTTTCGTCTGATTTTAATGATAACGCCATGACACTATTTGAGCTTTTTGTGATGATTGGCATATCCCTGTTTGAGCAGAATTTGAGTAGAACTGTGGCAATTTATTAGAGACACCGTAAATCAGCTATATTTGGAATGAGTTAATTCATGCGATTGTGACCATGTCATTACAGCCAATTTGTACCCTTGAATAATCAAACGGTTAGGAAGATATGGATATTCTCCATACTTTATAGTAATCTATATACTACTAAATATGAGTGTGTATCAATAGCCATGTTAGTTTCCTCATTTTCATGATGTAGAAACATGCATCACACTGTTGGTTTCATCTAACCATACATTAGGGAAGTAAATGTGCATATGAGAACTCTATACTTGGAAGTAGTGAAATCATGTAATGCTTACCATGTGTACATACCTCTATTCGCCCTTCAGCAATCAATGGCTAGAATAATATCCTCACAAAAAATTTGCCCACAGAACATGAGTATATAACAATGCATGGTCTGTTAGTTTCCTTGAAGAATTTGTTTATGAGTACAGAACATGATTACATAACATGCATGACATGGTAGTTTCCTATGAAGAATCGATTGCGAGATAACATGAATATAACCATGCATGGCACTTCTATATTTTCAAACCCAGTATACATTTCCCTGTATTTTCCTCTCAGTTCCAACAGGGACAGATCAATGCTATTTCTTGCATTATCCTACTCATACTCTGAACAATGTTGATCTTACATTAACAATGCCTGTCCTTTTTTATATGATGCAGTGTCCCTACAGTTACTACCCTTTGTAATCACACCACCTTTGCCAAAAACAGGGAAGCACAACTGGTTCCTCGCTCGATCAGACGACGGCAAAAGACTGATGATCATTCGCACACATGAGCCAGAAAAGTTATATTGCAAAAACCCTAGTGTGTACAAGCACCGTGAAATACGTGAGTATCCGGACAGTGGCTGTTACGTCTATGAGCAGGATACCAGCTTGTTGGGGCCTTTAGGATTTTTGAGTTGGAGGCGGGTAAACAGCCTTGGTTCACACTCTCTGTTTCTTGGACTCAATTATCCGATTAACCAGGAGATCACCATTGGCAAGGACCTTGATGGCAGAGAGGCTCTGTTTGCTAGGGAAAACTGTGTCTACACGGCGAGCCCTAGGACTTCGGGAGCAGACTCCCCTGATTGTCAATGATACAGCCTGCAGCCAAAATAAGGTAAGAATGACAAAGGCATCTGGATTAACTTTGATCCTTGGATGTCTCAAGTCCGACAGGTAGTGATGTGGTTCAAACCTTCAGGTTGATAGGTAATTGGGCTGTTGCGTCGAAAGGGTGGAGTACTGGTGTCTCCGAATCACTGGTGGCTGAAGCGGGGCTACAAATTATGATGGTGTTGGATCATCCCTCTTCGAATGACTTGTTGTCTTTGCTGCTTGTTCTGGATGGGTAGTTCTCTCTTTTGTTATGCATATTAATTCCTTGTCATTTGGTCATCCTCGTCTATGTCACTCTTACTAAGTAATAGTTGCCTCTATTTAGAATGTCATTCTCACCTGGATCATGAGAGTCTGAGCGCTGCAGATGGGTGCGTTTTGGTGGTGTAGAAAGACTTCTTATGAACTATCATGTCTTGCTATTTATGTCAGTAGTAGTCACTAGTCAGTGTTTGAATGTTGTATATATCGTTGTTTCGAACTGTTTATTGTCTCGAACTGCTGGTGGGCTAAATGAGGGCATCGCCATCCTCCAGTGTTTAGAGTATATCTCCTTTTTCAAGTTATAATTTGAGCTCAGTGTCTTTTCGATGATGTACACTTGTTTGGGCCAGTGAGGTGTCGTTGAATATGGGCCGAGTAGTAACGCAATGCCAAACAAGTCCATTATGACTCTCAGGCCGGGCTCTCAAAAAAAGAAAGAAAAAGGACTCTTAGGCCGACATGTGGGCGCCACCTGTGTTTTCGTGCGCTTGCGTGCCGAGAGCATATTGGCGCGTGTTCAAAATTCATGCTACATTTTCATCCCCAATCTTCCGCCCCTCCCCCACCTCTGGAATCTCGATTCCTACTCCAGTTCCACCAAATCCCCCTCCTGTACTCCCTGTTGTCGGATTTCAGGTTCTGCAAACCCTTGAGAGGTTTGAACTCTGGGGTGCGTGCGAAGAACTCGTCCTCCCCAGTCTGCCTACTCGCTAATCTGACAGCCTAGCTCGACGAACTGTAAGGAAAAGAGACACAACAGTTTACCCAGGTTCGGGCCACCTTGCGGTGTAAAACCCAACTCCTGCTTTGTGGTGGATTGGCCTCGAGGGGCTGAGGATGAACTAGTACAGTGGCGAACAGCCTCAGGAGGAAAGGTGTTCTTGAGCTCGAGTGAGCTGGTGGAGTGAGGGTGATCTGAATGATCCGTCCGGGGGTCCGATGGGGTCCGATCTGATCCGGTCCAATCCCATCCCTCTTTATGGTGGTGGCTAAGTCGTATTTATAGTGGCCTTGGTCCTCTTCCCAAATGAAAGGCGGGAAGGGATCCCACAACGGCCAAATTCGAAGGGAGACAACTAGTACATGCTATCCTGACAAAAGTAGTCTTCGCCTACAAAAGCCTCCAGTCGTGACGGCGTGGTGGGCTCGGGGATGACCTCCGTCCTGCCGTCCTGGTGGCCTTGGTCTTGTTGCACGGGAATGGAAACCTTTGGTTGATTCCTCGGCACTCCGCGCCTGCGCTTGCCTCTTTAGCACCAAAGAGAAAATTGGTACACTGCGCCCGCTGGCGCCCGCCTGGCCTTGGTCGTCATGGCTCACGTCATCCGGATCTCATGAGGTGAGGCTTGCATAGAACTCTCCACTCCTCGGGAGCCAGCCTGAGGAGGCCACTCCTCGTGGAGGTCTTGGTGTCATCCGCCTCGCGAGGCTTGGCCCCTCGCGAGGGTCTTGAGTTGTTGTCGCTGAAGCTGGGCCATACCAGGCCATTGATGGAGCCACGCCGTGGGCCACAGGCAGGCAAGTCTGGGTACCCCCGTTCCCAGAACGCCGACAGTAGCCCCCGGGCCCAAGGCGCGCTCAAACTTGGCTTCGAGGCGAAGCCAAGGAGCAAGTGCGGAGCGCCGCGGGCCCTAACCGCCTGCGGCCTTGGTCGACGCATGGCGATTGATGGGACATGGGCGTCTCTGCTTCCCCACGCCGCCTCGGTAACTGTCCCTGGCTGACAAAAATGCTAGCGCTTGCCGCTGAGCCCTCATTGCCTTTCTTCCATCTTCCTCCAGATCCCCTTCTCCTTCTGCTTAGCGCGCCTCCAGATCTACTGAATCCTTTCGCCGAACTAGCCACCGATGGCCACCGACAAGGCGAAGTCATCGGCCTCTGCCGCGCACTTAGCTCCATGGTTTGAGCCGGCCTTGAGCACGTCCTCCATCGCCGAGGAGAAGCACCTTGCCACCGTGCTCCCGCTGACGGCGGGCGGCGACAATGAGGGAGGGGAGACAGCGCTCCGGGTCGGCTCCGCCTAGCCGGAAGCCTTGGGTGACACCTTCTACCCCTTCTTCCTGCACAGCGTCTTCGCTGGGCTGGTTCCCCCTTTCTCCCGTTGTACCGTCACGCCGACGGGGAGAAGATAGCCGCCGCCATGCCTGTCTTCAACGAGCGGGGGCTCGTGCCGCTGGAGCCTTCCCTGCCCGCGGGCTCCCCGGTGCCAGTGTCCTCTGGCGATCCCTCCGGGGAGGAGGGGAATGAGAGCTCGGAGGCAACCTTGGAGGAGGTGGGGGAGACTTCTCCCCCACGGCGGAGCGAGCTCCTCCGCGCCTTCTCTGACGACGACGCTGACGAGCACCCAGTCAGGGAGTCGCCGCGCTCCACCGGGGTCACCACGAGGTCTAGGGGCACCCCTCCGAAGAAGCTGAAGCAGGGTGTCCTGAAGAAGGACAGGTCGTCGCTGCTTCCACGAGGTGGCGCCTCCGCCCCGCCATCGGCCGCCGCTGCCACGGATCCGGCCGCCGCACCCTCATCCTCTCCTAAGAGCGCGGCGGGGCTCGCACCCACGAAGCCTGTGGGCATCACGCTCTTGAAGAGGGCGAGGGAGTACGTCGCCACTGATCAGTAAGCGCACCATCTTGTCTTTGCTTCCTGCTCTTGACATAGTGCTCTGACATTTTCCTCTGTGCGGCCAGGCCAATGCCGGCGGCGAAAAGGAAGGAGGAGGTGAGGGCTCCTGAGGCCAAGCGGCCCGCCTTGGCCCTGGAGGTTCTGGCGCAGACGAATGAGGCTAGCTCGCGTCCTCCTGCCGCAGGGTTGCCCTCGCCAGGCTCAGGGGCCCAGCCTCAGGAGAAGGATGCCTCTGCGGCTGCGTCGGCTTCAGAGATGCTTGCCTTCAGCGCGCCTGCTGACGACCCGAGGGCTCCGGAGCCCCCGGCCATCCTTGCTGCTGCTGCTTTGGCAGTCTTGATGCCGTCGCCGTCTCGTCTTCCAGCCACCACGCTGGCAGGCCGCGGCTCTTCTACCGCGCCGGGTGCTCTGGAGTAGGCCTTCTCCGCGTTGGATCAACTCTGGAATGATCTTCGGGGCCCCGACCGGCGCCGGGCGTCGGGCGCTTGGAGCTGGTCTCGGGGTGGCTCCAGGCTGACTCGTCCGTCAGGGCGGCCTGGGACCAGGCCGACGCTGCTGAAGAGGAGGGCCAGAAGGTGGCCGGCGTAGCCGCCGCCGCCCATGACGTGGCGTTGAAGGACGCGAAGGACGCTGAGGAGAGCTGCCTCGCGGCGGAGGCCGAGTAGAAAGCCCTCCGCGATGAGCAGGCCACCCGCGCCCGCCAACTCGAGGAGCAGGAGGAAAAGCTAAAGGAGCGGGAGTCTGTGGTCGCCGGTCGTGACGCCGAGCTGGAGCAGGCATCTCGGGAGCAGGCCACGGAGCACAGCCGCCTGGAGAAGCTTAAAGAGGAGATGGAGGCGGCCCAGGCGTCCCACGCCCAGCTTGTCTCCGACGAGAAGGCTCGGCTGGAGGCCAAGGAGAAACTCCTTGCCAAGGCTGAGGAGGCGGCCACCGCGGGGCGTGCCGTCTTCGACTCCCTCGAGCAAAGGTCCCACAAAGCACTGCAGGATCTCTATGGGAGCGGGTACAAGGAGCCGCTGGTGACTCCGGAGGAAGGCCCCGCCGGGCTGCTCCCCAAGCTCGTCACGGCGCTCGAGGGCATCGTCGTCGGAGTGGGCACCATGGTGGAGGGAGAAGCCCATGCACTTTCGGCCTCGGCCGCAACGAGCGTCTTCAGCCAGCTCCATCTTCGGGACTCCAGCTTCGACTTTGGTGCCCTGCTCAAGCCTGTGGACCCTGAGCTCCAAGACGCTGCTGCTAAGGCCGTGAAGGGTCAAGTGGAGGCCCTGCTGTGGAAGTTCCTCGCCGTCGACCCTGTGCCTACGGCTGACGGCAAGGATGGCGGCGACGTCGTCGGTGATGGGACTCCCCAAGCGGGCAACGGTGGCGTCCAAGGCTGAAGGAGATGGCGGAGCTTTCCCCTTGTTCTATTCCTGCAACATGTATCGTGCCTCGTGGAGGCGTAAGAACTTATGCTTTGGAACTATAAGAGACAGTACGTTTTGTAATAATTTGCTAAGGTTCTGCGGTTTCCTTTCCATTTGCTTTGATGTTCTGCGTCGGCAGGGCCCGGCCCCGCGCATACCTCAGCCGCCGTTGGGTCATCCGGATCGCCAGGACGAGACCAAGGGGTGAGGGACTACGTGGCCAGTTAGGCTCCTGAGTCACGATGCTCAGGAGTCCCCCTTGATGTACGAACAGCCCTCGGGAAGGAGACACAAGAGTGGGTCTTGGCGTTCTTCGTCGGCAGGGCCCGGCCCCGCGCGTACCTCAGCCGCCATTGGGGCGTCCGGATCACCAGGACGAGACCAAGGGGTGAGGGGCTACATGGCCAGTTAGGCTCCTGAGTCGCGATGCTCAGGAGTCCCCCTTGACGTGCGAATAAAAACCCCCATACCTGTCCTCGCTAGGCTTTCGCTCGGGAGGGATGCGCGAAGACCAGGTCCGAGGGACCTGGCACGGTGGTGTACACCAGGCATGATCTGGGTGTAGCCCCCATGCCCAGCCCCCTTGTGCTACTCTCCCGAGGGGAAAGCAGCGCGGTGAGGCTGAACACCGAGCCTGGTGGCTCTTCTGAGGTTAGTGCTGCCGTTAGGCTGCCCCCAGTTGTTTATCACCAGCGCGGAGCATGGCGCTTCCGCTCTTGCATGGGCATAGCCGCTCCTCGACCGTGTCAACTGCCAGCGCGAAGCATGATGCTTCCACTAGTACGTGGGTGGGGGCTCCCTCTGAGGGGAGACCCCGGGGCATGTATAGCCCTTCCCTGACACATGGCTTGCACGGCAGGGCTAGAGGAGGTGTGTATGGGCACTCGTGAGCCAGAGCGGGACTCACCAGGCCCTACCTCAAGGCGGGTTGCGCCTGAATTTGAGTCGTAGCACTTGTGATAGTCCTGCGAGATGGTTAGGCAACCTGCGAGATGAATCTCCTGAGGTTATCGCATGAGAAGGCCAAACACCAACGACCCCAGGAGGTGACGTGAACGGGTCCGGCCCGCTAGACAGAGCTCAGCCCTTGGGTTTGTCGACGTTGCAGGGACGGACCTGAGCACAGACGCCGTGCCCAGTCTTCTCATGCGAATGTCCTGAAGAAAGACAACCGGCGCGTGGCTCCCGTGGTGGTGAGGCACCGGGTCGCGCGCCCTAACTTACCCGCCCCCGATTAGCTCATGCGAGAACAAGGCACCAAGGACCATGGGAGGTGACGTGCATGGGAGCTGGCTCGCGAGCCAGAGCTCAGCCACTTGCGTTTAGCGACGCTGCAGGGACGGACCCGAGCACAGACGCCGTGCCAGTCCTTAATCATGAGGCGGTCGTGGGTGGGCTTGCAAGGGCGTACGACGTTCGTGGTGACGAAGCATCGGACAGTCAAGTGATAATCATAAATAAACTCATGGATAGGGTAGAGCTAGTTCTGATAGATGCAAAACGATACATGCCGCAGGGACGGACCCACGCGGCTTGGGGATAATGCAGCCCGAGGGGCGCCCCCAACTGAACAAACCAGAAAATGTCACCTGGCACCGTTGCTGAAGGGATGTTGGAGTAGCTGAAGACGCATGCCGCAGAAGTCGCTCCTCATGAGCCACCCAGGCCCTGAACCTCGAGACGCTTCGAGGGCCTGGGGGGCTCGTGAGGATCCATCTCCTCCTCTGACAGGATCGCCTGGCTTCTGGCCCCATGAGCTGCCAGGACGCCCCGCATGTGGCGCTGGAGTGCAGCAGCTTCGCTCGACAGGCCCAAAGGCATGCGAACATAGCTGTGAGAGGGACCCTTGCAGCGGCCAGCGCGGGACGGCCAGAAGCGCTCCTGAGATGCGGCCCTGTTGAGCCCTGGGATGTTGACACAGATGCGCAGCTCGCTGTCCTCGCCGGGACAAGGAGCCACGCCGGGTGGTGGGCGATGGTTGCCTCGCATAGCTCTTGCCTCCTGAAGCTCCTCGATTACCTTGGTGATGAACTCCTGAGCACCTCGCACCTTGCGCCTTGTACCCTCCTGGCGGAAGCGCGCACTGAAGCACACCTCCACATGGTGCCCGAGCGCCTCCCTCGTGACGTTGGCCAGGTCAGAGGCCCTCTAGAGGAGAGCCCCTGAGCCCAGCCTGAGAGGGGCGCCGGGCGCGCCTTCCTATGTGAGAGAGGGAGGCGCCCCATCAGTGGGCGCAGGGCCTGAGGTGGTGCCGCTGGACACCCCGCTCTCCTGAGGTCCCTGGCCGAGCAGCTGCTTCTTCTTCTTGGGGACAGCCTCAGGAGGGTAGACGGCGCCTTCATCATCTAGGTTCTCGACCGCCGCAGCCTAGTAGGCGCGCTCGAGAGAGCACACCGCGTCCTTCTCCTCGTAGGCGACCGTGATGACGCCGCAGCTCCCTGGCATCTTGAGGACATTGTAACCATGATGAGTCACTGCCATGAACTTGTCCAGGGCCGAATACCCAAGGATGGCGTTGTATGGAAGGCGAATGTGGGTGACGTCGAAGTCGATGAGCTCAGTGCGGTCGTTGTCGTGCTTGCCAAAGGTGACAGGGAGGCGGATCTGCCCTATCAGGGTGGTGGAGCCGTCGGTCACTTCTGAGAAAGGCTTGGTAGGCTGCAGCTGGTCATAGGGCACCTGGAGTCGGTCGAATGTCTCGATGGAGAGAACGTTGAGCCCCACACCGCCATCGATGAGAGTCTTGGTGACGAGCACGTTGCTGATGGTAGGCGAGCAGAGCATCGGGAGAGCGCCGGCAGTTGCCGCGCACTTGAGCTGATCGGGTGGGCTGAAGGTGATGGTGCACATGGACCACCTGAGCGGACACGTTGCCTCGAGCTTGGGGAGGGCCGCGTTCACCTCACGGGCAAACTGCTTGAAGATGCGATGAGAGGCAGGGGCCTGAGCGCCGCCCAGGATGCAGGCGATGGCACGAGGCTCCTGGAAGCCCCAGCCCCCTCGTCCTGGTGGTGGCTGTCATTCCTTCTTGGTGGTGGCGGCAGCGGAGGAAGGCCAGCGTTGTCCTAGGGACGGTCCTCACGAGGCTGGTCCCTCCAGGGGCCCTCGCGAGGCTGGCCCTGCCAGCGGTCCTCACAAGGCTGATCGCGCCATTCTTGGTGGGGGTCGCGGCCGTCCCAGCGTCCTCCACCTCGGCCTCCTCCGCGGCCGCAGCCTCGGTCGCTGCACTCAGGGCGTTGACCGAGGTGCCCGTCGCGGATGGCCCTGAGCTCCTGGCAGTTGTTGGTGTTGTGGTTGTGCACGTTGTGGAAGACGCAGAACGGGCGGCTGCCCTGGGTGGTCGCAGCCGCGCTTCATCTCTGGTTCGGCCGCGAGCACAGCCAGTCCCTTGCGCTTCACGTCCTTGGCTTTGGCCTTCTTGTCTTCTAGGTCAGCCCCTGGGAGCTCCAGGAGAGAGAGGCGACCTTCCTCAGCTCTCGCACACTTGGTTGCCATGTTGAACATCTCCAAAGTCATGCACAGGATCTCATGTATGGCGAGCTCCTCCTTCATCTTGACGTCATGGACGCCATCAGTGAACGCCGAGATGATGGCCTCGTCCGACACCTTGGGGAACTTGAGGCGGACGCTGTTGAAGTGCTGGATGTACTTTTGCAAGGTCTGTTCTGGCTGCTGCTTGATGCATCGCAGGTCACCCGCAGCCAGTGGACGGTCGTGAGTGCCCTGGAAGTTGGCGATGAAACGCTCTCGCATTTCGTCCCAGGAGGAGATCGATCCTGCCGGCAGGTTCAAGAGCCACGAGCGCGCACCATCCTTGAGGGCCATGGGAAATCAGTTCGCCATAACCTTCTCGTCGCCGTTGGCTGCCTCGATGCTCAGCTCGTAGAGCTGCAGGAACTCGGCAGGATCGGGGGTGCCATCGTAGCACGGAGGCAGGTCGGGCTTGAACTTCCCCGGCCAGATGACGCTGCGTAACTCCGTAGTGAATGCGCAGCAACCTGTTGTGGTCACTGGAGCCCGTCGTGGAGGTGGAGCCTGGTCTTGGCGCTCGCGCGCCACCGCTGCAGGCGGCACGCGGTCTTGACATGGCGGTGCTGGGAGTGCACGAGCATCTTCTTGCGGCAGCTGCACCACCTGGCAGCTTTCCTCTTCACGCGCCGGCGCCCTGCGCGGTGGGTCGCGCCGCGGGGCCTCGTGCCTTGGCCCGAGGGAGACGTCTTGACGGGGAGGTGGAGGAGGTGCTCTGTGGGCTACGTCACCCGCAGCAGGCGGCGGGTTAGGCAGCGAGCGAGACGGTGCAGGAGAGTCCCCGGCGGCGCTGACAAGCTCGGCGATGCGGTCCAGCCAATCTTCGTAGAGGTCGTCGACGGGTTGGTAGCACAGGAGCTCACGCGCCATGAGCAATGCAGCCTGTGCGTTCGCCGGCCCGCGACGAGCATGAGACGACGAACTAGCCGGAGTCAGCGATGGGGTGGCAGTGCGCCGATCCCGCCGCACAGAAGGGTGCAGCGACGAAGCTTGCTGCTCGTGCCCCACGGGGCCGGTGGTGGCATTCACCACTGGAGACGGCGGACGGCAAGGGCAGCCATCACGCGCAAGAGCTGTCTGAGCGACGCGGGCGGCGAGGGCGGCCTGGCGCTCAGCACGAGCTCGACGAGCGTCAGCCATGGAAGCGGTGGAGCGATGGTGGATCGACCGGCGGAAGAGAGGCTCCGACACACCCCTACCTGGCGCGCCAAATGTTTGATTTCGGGTTCCGCAAACCCTTGAGAGGTTCGAACTCTGGGGTGCGTGCGAAGAACTCGTCCTCCCCAGTCTGCCAACTCGCTAATCTCACAGCCTAGCTCGATGAACTGTAAGGAAAAGAGACACAGCAGTTTACCCAGGTTCGGGCCACCTTGCGGTGTAAAACCCTACTCCTGCTTTGTGGTGGATTGGCCTTGAGGGGCTGAGGATGAACTAGTATAGTGGCAAAGAGCCTCAGAAGGAGACGTGTTCTTGAGCTCGAGTGAGCTGGTGGAGTGAGGGTGATCTGAATGATCCGTCCAGGGGTCCGATCTGATCCGGTCCGATCCCATCCCTCTCTACGGTGGTGGCTAACTCCTATTTACAGTGGCCTTGGTCCTCTTCCCAAATGAAAGGCGGGAAAGGATCCCACAACGGCCAAATTCGAAGGGAGACAACTAGTACATGCTATCCTGACAAAAGTAGTCTTCGCCTGCAAAAGCCTCTGGTCGTGACGCCGTGGTGGGCTCGGGGATGACCTCCGTCCTGCCATCCTGGCGGTCTTGGTCTTGTTGCATGGGAATGGAAACCTTTGGCTGATTCCTCGGGACTCCGCGCCTGCGCTTGCCTCTTTAGCACCAAAGAGGAAACTGGTACACTGCGCCCGCTGGCGCCCGCCTGGCCTTGGTCGTCATGGCTCACGTCATCCGGACCTCATGAGGTGAGGCTTGCATAGAACTCTCCGCTCCTCAGGAGCCAGCCTGAGGAGGCCGCTCCTCGTGGAGGTCTTGGTGTCATCCACCTTGCGAGGCTTGGCCCCTCACGAGGGTCTTGAGTTGTTGTCGCTGAAGCTGGGTCGTACCAGGCCGTCGATGGAGCCACGCCGTGGGCCGCAGGCAGACAAGTCTGGGTACCCCCGTTCCCAGAACGCCGACACTTGTATTCAAGTGCACTATCATGTCGCCGGTCAACGCGGATCTTCGAGCCGGAGATCCTGAGGTCCGTCCTACCTTCAAGCACTGCGTGCTGTCGCTCAATAGTGGCATGGCGGTGCTTGACGACCAGTTTGCCGGCAAAGTGCTGATGGTAACCATCAACGATGACCGGCCTCCCGTCTCGCCGGAGGACCTTGTCAAAGCTCTTGGCATTGTGCACGGCATCCAAATAAGTGACTTGCTCGTCGAAGTCTGTCCGCCACCGACTGATTTATTCGTCAGGTTCCGGACAACTTTCGACTGCAGTCGTGTGTTCGAATCTTCCCGGCATTTGTTCTGCTATGGCGCGCTGGTGAGCTTTGATCGGTGGAACCCAGGATGGGGCTCGATGCCCTTTTAGCTTGAGTTCTTAACAAATCTTACCTTCCACGGCATGCCTCGACGTGCTTGGAACAGCGAGTCCATGAATGAGCTTATCAACGACATTGGAGGTGAGCTCGTAAGTATGTTTGTTCCTCCAGACAGCTGGGCTCTGACGGTTATGGCATGGATGAAGAAGCCGTCCACCATACTGAAGGTGATGGGTGTTGAGATACCGGTGCAGGAACCGGGGTTGTACTATTCGTCACCACCAAGGCCGCCGCGGACCACGTTAGGGATGTAACTTTATCGAGTGTTCTTCATGTCGAAGAAGTGGTCAATCCATCAATCGAAGTCCTTCCGCCGCCGCTGGTGCCAGGGTCCGTCGACGACGTCCATTACAGGAGTCAACATCAGCCTTTCCCCATGTTGCTCGGAACGATGGATGGCACAGGGCCTACTCCATCGCGCGGCGGAGGCCACTGCTTCTTTGGGAGAAGAGGCAGGGCTAGCTGCCTGGATGTGCTCTAAGTTGAGGTAACAACTGAATCTTCTCAGATACTAGTTAAATCCGAGCTATCGGTGTGAAGCAGTGATGTGCCAGTACATTTGATTGTGACCTATTCTATTTTTGTACCTGAACTTTTTTTAGAAAGGGGTGTACGTCAACTTAATGTGCTAGCAGAACTTATTGTGTTGTCTGTCTGTTTTCTTTGCACAACATCCAAGATATTTCCCCATCATTGATAAGGACGATGAACCGTTATGTACGAGTTCGTTGGTTTCAACATAGCCCTACCCGTAGCGATCCACTGCTTCCACCCTGATTGTGCTGCCTGCGTGAAATTTTTGTATGCAAGTTCAGTGTGCTATGATGTTCTATATGATTGTGTCAACTATATAAGTTTTTACTGAGCATTAGCAATGCATATGGCTGAAAGATGTATTTACGAGCATCGACCGATGGGTCTCTCTCTCTCTCTCTCCCTCTCTCTCTCTCTCACACACACACACAAACACACACACACACACACACACACAAGTGGGACTCATTGAATTATTTCTTCGCTCGTGACAACTTTTAATTAGGTTCCACTTTACTCTAACTTTTTCCTTAAGTTATTAATTGAGCTTAGTGACTTCAAAAAGTTGTACAGAAGCCTTGTTTGGGCCTTTTCAGGCGTCGTTGAATGTGGGCTGAATAGCCATGTAAAGTTGTACTGTACTACACAGGCATTTTTGTTGAACATCAGCAATGCAACTGGGCCGACAGTTGTACACAAGATCCTAAAATAAGCGTAGCCTAGCCTATGTTTCTTTTAATAAAATGCACAACCCAGTTCATTTTTTATATAATAAGATTACCAAGCCCAACTTATTTTTTTTAATAATATTCGTATCTCAATATTATTTTTTATAATAAATGCTCAGTCCAGACCATCATTGTTTTTTCACCCATCCCAGAAAATGGGTCCATTTCTACTAAAATCAAATGGCTTGTAAATTATCAGAAATGATAAATGCGCTGCATGTACGCAATATTATTTTTCACCCAGCTCAGTAAATAGGTGTATTCAAATAAATAATCAAATGCGCTTAAATTATCATAAATAGTAAATCGGCTATTATTATTTTTACCCAGCCCAGGAAATAGATTATTTTTTGAGTCAAAGCCCAGGAAATAGATGTATTGGCAAACAAAATGAAATGGGCTGTAAAACCTAAATAAATGGGTTGCATTCCGCCACAGCTTTCGAAGCTGACTTTGGTGGCCTACTAGACGAAGCCTGCGCAAGGTGTTGTCCATTTAGTGAACTAAACGATTTAATGGTCTAAAACAAAAGGTCAACAAATTATTCTGACATATGTAGTCGTTGGATTGACATCCAATGGCGATCCAGCTTCTTCAATCTCTGATGTAGTTGCTCTTGCTCCAGTCGCCAAAACCAATTCCGGCTGGAGCGCCTGCATCTCCCTCCCGTGGCCGGCTGTGCTGCCGCGCAGACCTCGCCGCCCCACCCTACTCCCAACGGTGGGAAGGTCATACCTATACTCACCCACACCTTCTGTTATTCTCACTCGGCAGCCGAGCCAGTCCCTCGTACTCCCCTCCGCCAGGGACTCCAGTGCCCCTTGTTCCACGACTCCAGATCGTTCCCATCTTAGGCCTCGCCGTCATCCACCGCCTTGGTGCTCTCGGCGGGGCGTGGTCAACATGGTCAAGGAACGACTTCCATCGGAAGAGGACTGTACATGGAGAGGCTGACACTTGGGTCCACGGCTGCAGCAAGGAAGTGCCTCCTTATTACGCGCATAATAATGATTCCTCCACCTGACAGCGGGACCTACCGGAAGGGCCTTGAAAAAAATGTTCCCCCCTGACAGCTGGGACCCACCAGCTATATCTTCCCACACAAGGAAGTGTGTCCATATTATGGGCAAAAAATGATTCTTCCCCCTGACAGCTGGGACCCACCAGTTATATCTTCGCGCGCAAGGAAGTGCCTCCTTATCCTCCCTGATAGCTGGGACCCACCGGGTCGAACCATAGGTAGGGTTGTCTGTCTAGTCGCGAACGTGTACATACATACTGGTCGATCGGTCTCTCTGCAGCGATGAACCGTGGCCGAGTAAGGAGATGCACGTGTCGTAGTAGAGGCGCGGACATAGCATGTCACGCAGTCCCGTCTATATATATCATGTACACGTACGTATAGCCACGCTGCAAGAAAGTAAATACGGCTAAGTACATACATAATGGCGGGGTCTCGAATGCGTACTTGCGCATACGTACGGCCAGGGCTCGTGTACATGGAGAGGCAACAGACTGCAGCAACGCCGTCCTGTTTGTCGGCAGCTAACCGGCTGGGTCGGAACGGAGGAAACAGCGTCGTGTTCACCAAGAGCCAATTGACTGGGTCGGAACGCGTCCTGTTCATCGGGAGCAAAGCCACTGGGTCGAAACGCGTCCTGTTCATCGGGAGCCAAGCCACTAGGTCGGAACGCATCCTGTTCATCGGGAGCCAACCGGCTTGGGCGGAACAGCCGGAACAGGGTCTGGCGTACTGCAAAATGGAGGAAAGTGGCCTTCTGTTCGATCACGTACGGTCGAAACAGGGTCCTGTTCATCGGGAAGGGTCTGGCGTACCGCAGAACGGAGGAAACGACCTTATGTTCGAGTGCCTATGGTCGAAACGGGGTGCTGTTGATCGGGAGGGGTGTGGCGTACCGCAAAACGGAGGAAACGGACTTGTGTTGGAGCGCCTACGGTCGAAACGGGGTCCTGTTCATTGGGAGGGGTGTGGCGTACCGCAAAATGGGACTCCAAGGGCTACTATTCATCCACCGTCTACTGCCTCGCTCCAGCCTCCATGGGCTACTGTTCATCCACCGTCGACTTCCTCCAGCCTCCACCTGCTACTGTTCATCCACCGTCGACTTCCTCCAGCCTCCACCAGCTACTGTTCACCATGGGGGTCCTGTTCATCCAGCCTCCACCGGCTACTGTTCAACCTGCCCTCCACACGAGGTCCTATTCATCCACCCCCAACCGGCTCGGGTGTGTGGCGGCCTCCTCTCGATCGGGGTCCTGTTCATCCAGCGGCAACGGCCTCTACTACCACGGGGTCCTGTTCATCCAACCCCCATCGGGAACTGTTCATCCAACCCCCAACAATGCTCACTTTTCATCAAGAGGCAGCGGGTTTGATCGGCTTCAGTTAGTAGCAGTAGCGAAGGAATCGCTCGATCGGGTTCAGTTAACAGCCAGGGATCGATCGATCGCTCGGGTTCAGTAACGTGTAGCTAGTGCAATCACTTGGGTTCAGTAAGCGAATGCCTCACTCGGGTTCAGTTAGGGCCCAATGCCTCGCACACACACGCGTACATGTACGAGAGAAATGCGCAATACCTCCATGCATCGCTCGGCCCCGACCACCCACCGTAACCGGGAACTCCCCGAAATTTTCCTCGCCCTCGCTTCTACCACCATTTTTTTTGTCATGGATGGCCCAAAGAATGTCATGCAGGTGCGTCCCTGGCCCGCCCACGGCAAAAAGCCCATTTTCTATCATGATTTTTTGTCATAGAAGTAGGAGCCCACCACATCTATGATGATACGTGCTTTTGTCACAATTATCATCATAGAAGTGTCATAAGCATGATAGAAAAAAAATTCTTTCGGCCCAAAATGTCACGGATGTGTCTTTTTTTTGAAGTGGGGGCTCATAGCCCCATAGGTGATCGTGTTCAACCACGACACCAGCGCCACAGCGCCAGCACTAGGACCGCTTGCCGCCGGAGGTTGCGGCGCATGGGCATCAAGACCGAGCTCACCCCGTGCGCGCTACTCCCGTGAGCGCGGCGGGCTGCCGCGCCTTCACCCCGGAGCTATGCCGCTGTCGTCTGGCCCGACAAGTTCAAGCCAGAACTGCCCCCGCGTTACGACGGCACCCCCGACCCCGCGGAGTTCCTCCAGCTCTACTCACTGAGCATCGAGGCAACCAACGGTGATGAGAAGGTTATGGCAAACTGGTTCCCCATGGCCCTCAAGGATGGCGCGCGCTCTTGCCTCCTGCACCTCCCAGAGGAATCGATCTCCTCCTGGGACGAACTTCGCGAGCATTTCATCACCAACTTCCAGGGAAGCCGCGACCGCGCTCCTACAGTGGGTGACCTGCGGCGCGTGAAGCAGTAGCCGGGCGAGACCTTGCACAAGTACATACAACATTTCACGAACGTTCGCCTCAAGATTCTGAAGGCGTCAGACGAGGCCATCATCTCGGCATGCACTGATGGCGTCAAGGACATCAAGATGAAAGAGGAGCTTGCCATCCACAAGGATCTATGCTCAGCCCTGGAGATGTTCAACATGGCGAACAAATGCGCAAGGGCCGAGGAAGGCCGCCTCTCCCTCCTTGAGCTTTCGGAGGCCGATTCTGAAGACAAGAAGGCCAAGGCTAAGGAGGCAAAGCGCAAGGGCCCCGCTGTGCTCGCGGCCGAGCCTGAGATGAAGCGTGGCCGTGACCACGACGAGCCTCCAAGGGGCAACCGCCTGTTCTGCATCTTCCACAACATTCACAGCCACAACACCAACGACTGCCAGGAGCTCAGGGCACTTCACGATGGACGCCTCGGCCGCCGCCCGAGCATGGTGACCATGGCTACGGCCGTGGAGGAGGCCGCGGTGGAGGCCGCTGGGACAACCGCGACCCTCGCCAGGACTGGCGCGATCAGCCTTGCGAGGACCGCTGGCGTGATGAGCCTTGCGATGCGCCCTGGTGCGATCAGCCTCGTGAGGCTCCTCCACAAGGCAACGCCGGCCTCCCTCCACTGTCGCCACCACCAAGGAGGAATGACGACAGCCGGCAGGATGATGGGGCTGGGGGCTTCCAGGAGCCTTGGGCGACTGCCTGCATTCTAGGCGGTGCTCAGGCCCCCGCTTCACATCGCATCTTCAAGCAGTTCTCTCGTGAGGTGAATGCGGCCCTCCCGAAAATTGAGGCCGCGTGTCCCCTCAAGTGGTCGCAGTACGCTATCACCTTTGATTCCAAGGATCACCTCAAGTGCTCGGCCGCCGGAGGCGCGCTTCCCATGCTCTGCATGCCCACCATCAGCAACGTCCTTGTCACTAAGACCCTCATCGACGGTGGCGCGGGGCTCAATGTTCTCTCTGTCGAGACATTCGAGACGCTCCAAGTGCCTTACGACCAGCTCCTACCAACCAAGCCTTTCTCAGGGGTGACCGACGGCTCCACCATCCCTGATACGTCTCCAACGTATCTATAATTTTTTATTGTTCCATGCTGTTATATTATCATTCTTGGATGTTTTACAATCATTTTATAGCAACTTTATATCATTTTTTGGGACTAACCTATTGACATAGTGCCCAGTGCCAGTTGCTGTTTTTTGCTTGTTTTTTACTTCGCAAGAAATCAATACCAAACGAAGTCCAAATGTAGCGAAACTTTTTGGTGATTTTTTCTAGAACAGAAGACACAAGTTGGGCCAAGAAAGTACCTGAGGAGGGCTCCGAGGGGAGCACAACCCACCAGGGCGTGCCTGGGGGCCCAGGTGGGTTGTGCCCACCTCGGCCGCCTCCCGCACAGCCTCTTTGCTCTATAAATACGCCAATATTCCAGAAACCCTGGGGGAGTCGACGAAAATCAATTCCAGCCGCCGCAAGTTCGAGAAACCACAGATCCAATCTAGACACCATCACGGAGGGGTTCATCATCCTCATTGGTGCCTCTCCAATGATGCGTGAGTAGTTCATTGTAGACCTACGGGTCCATAGGTAGTAGCTAGATGGCTTCCTCTCTCTCTTTTGATTCTCAATACAATGCTCTCTTGGAGATCTATTTGATGTAACAATTTTTGCGGTGTGTTTGTTGGGATCCGATGAACTTTGAGTTTATGATCAGATCTATGTTTTTATCCATGAAAGTTATTTGAAGTCTTTTGATCTCTTATATGCATGATTACTTATAGCCTCGTATTTCTTCTTCGAATCTTTGGTTTAGTTAGTCCAACTAGATCGATTTTTCTTGCCATGGGAAGAGGTGCTTTGTGATGGGTTCGATCTTATGGTGCTTGATCCCAGTGACAGAAGGGGAACCGACACGTATGTATCATTGCAATTAAGGACAACAAGATGGGGTCTATTTCTACATAAATAGATCTTGTCTTCATCATGTCATCGTTCTTATTGCATTACTCTGCTTCTCCATGAACTTAAAACAATAGATGCATGCTGGATAGCGGTCGATGTGTGGAGTAATAGTAGTAGATGCAGGCAGGAGTCGGTGTACTAATCTTGGACGTGATGCCTATATAATGATCATTGCCTAGATATCGTCATAATTCTTTGAAGTTCTATCAATTGACCAACAGTAATTTGTTTACCCATCGTATGCTATTTTTCTTGAGAGAAGCCACTAGTGAAATCTACGGCCCCCGGGTCTATTTTCTCATCATATATTTTCAGATCTATTTTGCTATTTGCCTTTTTATTTATTTGCATCTTTTATTTTCAGATCTAGATTATCAAAAACCCAAAAATACCTCGCTGAATTTTATTTGCTTTTATTTACATCTAACAATCTATTACAACTTTCTCATGTCCGTTTGCCAATTTCTGGCGCTGCTACCCGAAAGGGATTGACAACACCTTTAACACGTCGGGTTGCAAGTATTTGTTCTTTGTGTTCAGGTGCTGTTTACATAGTGTTGCTTGGTTCTCCTACTGGTTCGATAACCTTGGTCTCATCACTGAGGGAAATACCTACCGTTGTTGTGCTGCATCATCCCTTCCTCTTTGGGGAAATACCAACATAGTTCAAGCAAACATCAAAAGGAATTTCTGGCGCCGTTGCCGGGGAGACATCATCAACATCTACCAGGTTCCTAATCACAAATCTCATCTCCTTGCAATTTACATTATTTTCCATTTGCCTCTCATTTTCCTCTCCCCCACTTCACAAAAATTTGTTGTTTTATTCGCCCACTTTTTCGTTTGCCGTTTTCTCGTCAGATCTGTTTTTGAGTGCAATTTTGTTTACGTAGTCATGATGCCTCAAAGAAAATATTACGATGTTCCTTACCCCAATATTTTGCTTGAAATTGAAAAAAGTACTAAGGAATATATGACTACACAATTTGAGCACAACAAATATTTTACTAAAGAACTTAAGGAACACTCTGTTGTGTTGGATGCTATAACAAAACAACTTGATGATATTAGTAGAGAAGTTTGTAATCTTCAATCTAAGTATGCTTTTGCTGAAAGTTTGCTAGGAAAAATATCCGACGCACAATCTACCCTAGCAAATCAAATGGCCGCTAAACCAATCTCGTTAGAAGATAAAAATGAGGAAGATCTTAAAGTGGTTGGTGTTTCTTCTATTGATTCCTTTTTTATTAAAATTAAGATTGATAATAAAGGGACTAGAGAAGAGTCAACTTTAGCTAGAAGGTGTCCCGATAATTTGGAGGGTGAAAATCTTGTTGAGAAAATTGATAAAGGTGTGTTTGGAGAGGTCAAAACTTTAACTAGTGATGTGCCCACTCTTTTGGATTACAAAGACTTTAATTATGATAATTGCTCTTTGATTGATTGTATTTCTTTGTTGCAATCCATGATAAATTCACCCCATGCCTATGAACAAAATAAAGCTTTTACTAAACATATTGTTGATGCTATGATGAAAGCTTTGGAAGAAAAGTTGGAATTAGAGATTTCAATTCCTAGAAAATTACATGATGAATGGGAACCTACTATCAAAGTCAAGATTAAAAATTATGAGTGTTTTGCTTTGTGTGATTTGGGTTCTAGTGTTTCTACAATTCTGAAATCTTTATGTGATGTGCTTGGTCTTACCGATATTGAAGAATGTTCTTTAAATTTGCATTTGGAGGATTCTACTATTAAAAATCCTATGGGAAGAATTAATGATGTTCTTATTCTTGCAAATAGGAATTATGTGCCCATAGATTTTATTTTTCTTGATATTGATTGCAATCCGTCTTGTCCAATTATTATTGGTAGACCGTTTTTGCGCACTATAGGTGTCGTGATTGATATGAAAGAAGGGAACATCAAATTCCAATTTCCTTTGAGAAAGGGTATGGAACACTTCCCTAGAACAATAATTAAGCCACCATATGAATCAATCATGAGGGCATCTTATGGATCTAGAAACAAAGATGACAATACTTAGATCTTTGCATTATGCCTAGCTAAGGGTGTAAAATAATAGCGCTTGTTGGGAGGCAACCCAATGAATAAAATTTATTTTTTTCTTTTTCTTTCTATTCTTGAGTGTTTGCACAATTATGCTACTGTTATGATTGTGTTTTTTGTGTTTTAATTAGTGTTTGTGCCAAGTAAAGCCTTTAGGATAGCTTTGGTGATAATTGATTTGATCTTGTTGGAAAACAGAAATTTTTGCGTCCAGTAAAACAATTTTGAAAATTTACAGAAGCGACAAAAAATTATTACATTTTTCACACAAGATTTATATACAAATTTCCAATGTTTTCCTAATTTTTCAAAAAAAATGGAGTTACATAAGTATGAGAACAATTCATATCTTTGAAGACTGTTCTGTTTTTGACAGATTCTGTTTTCTTTGCATTGTGTGCTTATTTTGATGAATCTATGGTTTGTATTGGAGGTTATAAGCCATGGTAAAGTTAGAATACAGTAGATATAATGCAAGAACAAAATTTGAATGGGTTTTCTACAGTACTTAAAGTAAAGATTGGTTTTCTTATACTAACGGATCTCACGAAGGTTTTGTCGAGTTTTGTGTGATTGAAGTTTTCAAGTTTTGGGTGAGATTACGATGGATGAAGGAATAAGGAGTAAGAAGAGCCTAAGCTTGGGGATGCCCCATGGCACCCCAAGCCATTACCCAAAGATAAGCAAGCAACTAAGCTTGGGGATGCCCGAGTGGCATCCCCTCTTTCTTCCAACGACCATCGGTATTTTACTTGGAGCTATATTTTTATTCGTCACATATCATGAGTTTTGCTTGGAGCGTCTTGTATGATATGAGTCTTTGATTGTTTTGCCTTTTATTTTTAGTCATGAATCCTTGCTGGACACCCCTATTTGAGAGAGCCAAAATTATACTATGACTTGTTAGAATTGCTCTCTATGCTTCACTTAAATCTTTATGAGCTATGGAATTGCTCTAGTGCTTCACTTATATCCTTTTGAGCATGGTGTGCTTTAGTATTTTTGAAGAAATGCTCTCATGCTTCACTTAGATTTATTTGAGAGTTAGTAAAAAAAATTAGAAATTCTCTCTTGCTTCACTTAAATTATTTTGAGAGAAGAAAATTTTATGCTCATGTTCTTCACTTAGATTTGATTGAGCTATCAAAAGCAACAAATGAAATTAGTCCCAAAGTGATAGATATTCAAGAGGTATATAATAAAAACTTTCATGAAGATCATTGGACAAAATAAACTTGATTCCTTGTAATAGTTTTGCGATATGTTGATATAACATATGAGTCATGTTGATGAGTAATTATGCTTTAGTAAGAATATTGGTGTTAAGGTTTGTGATTCCCTATGCAAGCACGAAAGTTAATAGTTATGCAATGAAATTACATCCTACTTGTGGTGCATTATTTGGTGTTTGTTATGCTTAATGCTCGCTTATGAGATCTTTTGTTTCTTGGTTGGATGCTTCTCAATCTTTTGCTAGCCTTCATTTGCACTAAGTACGATCGCTACTTGTGCATCCAAAATCCTTAAACCAGTTTTGCCATATGAGTCCACTGTACCTACCTATATGCGGTATTTCCGTGCCATTCTAAGCAAATTTGTATGTGCCATCTCTAATTTCAAAATAAATTTCTCTTTTGTGTGCTCGTATCGCTCATGAAATGGTAGGGGGTGGCTGATATTTTTCCATGCTAGATGTGTTATTCTCAAGATGGGTGTTTATTCACTTGTCATTGCTCGAGAGTACGACAAAGGTATTAGGGATGCCCAGTCCCGAAATGAAAAATGAATTTACTTTATGTTGTCAAATGATAAATTCCTTGGAAAGTGTTGGTATGGACGGCACCCGTGGATCCGGTTAGCCATGGAATGTGAAAGTATGGTGGAAAAAGGAATAAACTTTATTTTCTGTTTGAGAACCGCATAGGATATATCTAGCATGGAAAGTATTGGGAACTACTCAATCATTTTCGTTGACAGGAAAAGCATGCCACCCAAAATGTTTTATCTCTACTTTTTTTCGCTTTGAGCTCTCGCACCTCTACAAATCCCTACTTCCCTCTACGAAGGGCCTTTCTTTTACTTTATGCAATTTTTATTTTATTTTGAGTCTTCATCTTCTCTTATAAAGCACCAACTAAGGGGCACTATGATCGTACTTGAGCATTGGGTGTAGCTAATATGCGAGTGTGTTTCATGAATGGATCAATGATTGAGCATAATGGGCTAGGGATAACTTGCTTTAGTGTTGATATTTTGAAAGATGTAAGTGCATCTAGTGCCCCTTAGTGATTTTGGTGTATTGAAGACTTATAGGTTAAGGGACTAATGTGTTTGTGAGTGTACACAGGTCTATAAGTCTATGAGGAGTTTGTTATTTACGATGAATGTCGACCCCTAAAAATGAATGTCTTCAACTGAAGACTTTGGTTTTCTTGAAGACTTTGAAAGTGAAGAAATTTGTGTGACCCTGAAGACTTGATATTCATGCGAGGATTATGAAGCGTGAAGACTTTTGTTTTTGTAGTTTCATTTTCTTCTTATTGAGTCATAGGAAACACCGTACTGTTAAAGGGGGTCGAGGTAAAACTAAGGAAAAGTTTCCAAGTGATGCTCAACTCAAAATCCTACACCTACCCAATCCTTTCGAGTGAAGCCATTGGAAATCTCATACAGTTTAGTCAAGTTCTTCAATGACAGAGACGAAGTTCTTCTGTTCTCTGAGGAATTTGTTCTGACTGAGGAGTTAGGAATTCGCCAGTGCGGATTGCCTACAAGTGAGGAACATGATAGCCCTGAGGAATTTGATACTCAAATATCCGACCGTTGCTGTGCTGCGCGCCAGCTGTCCAAATATCCTACCCACCTAACGGTCATATCATTGAAGGGCATTTATGTCTTATCATGTCGGGCTGCTCCCTAGGCTATAAATAGCTGCCCCCTCAACCACTAGCTGGTTGGCTGCTCCGAGAGATAGATTGACACTTGTCATTTAGAGCATCCCATCCTCCGAGGACTTTGAGCGAAAATCATCAAGTGAGGAAAAACCCAAAAACCCAAACACTTACAAACCCAAAGTGATTGAGCATCACTGAAGAGATTGTTCCTGTGTGGAACCGACGCTTGTTACCTTTGAGGACTGTGCATCCTCCAGACGGTTAGGCGTCATGGTCTAGAGCATCCAAGAGGAAATTGTGGATTGCCGAGTGACCGAGTATGTGAAGGTTTGGAAGTCACCTGAAGACTTACCACGAGTGATTGGGCGAGGTCTGTGTGACCTTAGCTCAAGGAGAATATGGTGAGGACTGTGTGTCCTCAGGTTTAAATACCTAGCCGCTCTAACCAGACATACAACTGTCACAGCAGTTGGAACTGGTCTACCAAACCATTGTCTTCACCGAGCTACTGGTTCTATTTCCTCAACCCTTTCAATTCCTCGCATACTTGCTATGTATTTGATCATTACTGTTTGAAGACTTTGACTGAAGACTTTCTCAATTTCCTCAGCTCAATTTCTTCAGTCAGTTTGTCTTCTGCCTGCTTATCCTGTGTTTACGCTACTTGTACTATGTGCTTGTTTTCATTTCATCATGATGACAGTGCTACTGCTCTGTTATGTTTGCATCTGAGTACTTATTCCGCTGCTAAGTAGTTCGTCGCTTAGGAATTTCCTCACCTTGAAATTCCTCAGTGACGAATTTGTAAAAATCGCCTATTCACCCCCCCTCTAGTCGATATAATGCACTTTCAAAAGACATGGTTGCTTTTTGATATGCTTGAGTATTGAAATCTTCATGTCAAAATAGACTATTGCTTTGAATCATATAAAAGTCCAAATGTCCATGCTACAAAGAAAAGAATATGTGATGAACATGTTAGGCAGCATTCCACATCAAAAATTCTGTTTTTATCAATTACCTACTCGAGGACGAGCAGGAATTAAGCTTGGGGATGCTGATACGTCTCCAACATATCTATAATTTTTTATTGTTCCATGCTGTTATATTATCATTCTTGGATGTTTTACAATCATTTTATAGCAACTTTATATCATTTTTTGGGACTAACCTATTGACATAGTGCCTAGTGCCAGTTGCTGTTTTTTGCTTGTTTTTTACTTCGCAAGAAATCAATACCAAACGAAGTCCAAACGCAGCGAAACATTGTGGTGATTTTTTCTGGACCAGAAGACACAAGTTGGGCCAAGAAAGTACCTGAGGAGGGCTCCGAGGGGAGCACAACCCACCATGGCGCGCCTGGGGGCCCAGGTGGGTTGTGCCCACCTCGGCCGCCTCCCGCACCGCCTCATTGCTCTATAAATACCCCAATATTCCAGAAACCCTGGGGGAGTCAACGAAAATCAATTCCAGCAGCCGCAAGTTCCAGAAACCACAGATCCAATCTAGACACCATCACGGAGGGGTTCATCATCCTCATTGGTGCCTCTCCGATGATGCGTGAGTAGTTCATTGTAGACCTACAGGTCCGTAGGTAGTAGCTAGATGGCTTCCTCTCTCTCTTTTCATTCTCAATACAATGGTCTCTTGGAGATCTATTTGATGTAACTCTTTTTGCCGTGTGTTTGCTGGGATCCCATGAACTTTGAGTTTATGATCAGATCTATGTTTTTATCCATGAAAGTTATTTGAAGTCTTTTAATCTCTTATATGCATGATTACTTATAGCCTCGTATTTCTTCTTCAAATCTTTGGTTTAGTTAGGCCAACTAGATCGATTTTTCTTGCCATGGGAAGAGGTGCTTTGTGATGGGTTCGATCTTACGGTGCTTGATCCCAGTGACAGAAGAGGAACCGACATGTATGTATCGTTTCTATTAAGGATAACAAGATGGGGTCTATTTTTACATAAATAGATCTTGTCTACATCATGTCATCGTTCTTATTGCATTACTATGTTTCTCCATGAACTTAATACACTAGATGTGTGCTGGATAGCGGTCGATGTGTGGAGTAATAGTAGTAGATGCAGGCAGGAGTCGGTCTACTAATCTTGGACGTGATGCCTATATAATGATCATTGCCTGGATATCGTCATAATTATTTGAAGTTCTATCAATTGCCCAAAAGTAATGTGTTTACCCACCGTATGCTATTTTTCTCGAGAGAAGCCACTAGTGAAATCTACGGCCCCCGGGTCTATTTTCTCATCATATATTTTCAGATCTATTTTGCTATTTGCCTTTTTATTTATTTGCATCTTTTATTTTCAGATCTATATTATCAAAAACCCAAAAATACCTCGCTGAATTTTATTTGCTTTTATTTGCATCTATCAATCTATTACAACTTTCTCACGTCCGTTTGCCAATTTCTGGCGCCGCTACCCGAAAGGGATTGACAACCCCTTTAACACGTTGGGTTGCAAGTATTTGTTCTTTGTGTGTAGGTGTTGTTTACGTAGTGTTGCTTGGTTCTCCTACTGGTTCGGTAACCTTGGTCTCATCACTAAGGGAAATACCTACCATTGATGTGCTGCATCATCCCTTCCTCTTTGGGGAAATACCGACGTAGTTCAAGCAAACATCAATCCCCCTGGGGCAGATACGCCTCCCAGTCACCTTCGGCAAGCGCGATAACTACCACACCAAGCTCATTGACTTCAACGTCGCCCACATCGGCCTCCCGTACAACGCCATCCTTGGGTATCCGGCCCTTGCCAAGTTCATGGAGGTGACCCACCACGGCTACAATGTCCCCAAGATGCCAGGGAGCAGCGGCATCATCATGATAACCTGCGGTGTGCTCCCTCGAGCGCACCTACCAGGCTGCGGCGGCCGAAAATTATGATGATGAGGGCGTCGTCCTACCTCCTGAGGCCACCCCCAAGATGAAGAAGCAGCTCCTTCCCAAGAGCCATCAGGTGCCTGAGGCCCTCGCAGGCGGTGCCTCGGGCCCCGCGCCCACTGCAGGGGTGCCCTTTCCTCTCGCATAGGAAGGCGCACCCGGTGCCCCACTCAGGACGGGCTCGGGGGCTTCCGCTTGGAGAGCCTCTGACCTGACCAGCACAGCGAAGGAGGTGCTCGGGCACCACTTGGAGGCGTGCTTCGATGCGCATCCCCGCAAGCAAGATGCACGGCGCGAGGCGCCATGTGCGCGAGAGTTCATCACTAAGGCGATCTAGGAGCTTCAGGAGGTAAGGACCATGCGCGGCGAGCGTTGGCCCGCACGGCCTCCCAGTGCAGCTACGGCCCCTAATACGGGCAGCGAGCTGCGCGTCTGCGTCAACATCCCGGGCCTCAACAGGGCCGCTTGGCAGGACTTCTTCTAGCCGTCGCGCGTCGGCCGGAGTGGGGGCTACCCCTGCAGCTTCGTCCGCATGCCGTTTGGGCTGCTGAACGTGGGCGCCACGTACCAACGCCTCGCTCAGTGTGTTGTGGCGTCTCATGAGGCCAGGCGCTTAGCGGTCCTGTCTCAGGAGGTCCCGGGCCCGTGGGAGGCCCCCGGACCTCGTGAGCCTCCCAGGCCTCAGGAGTCGGCCGACTCATGACGAACGATCTTTGTGGCACGCGTCTTCAGCTACCTCGACGCTTCTACAACACTGGTGCCAGGTGACTTTTCGGTTTGCTCAGTTGCGGGCGCCCCCCGGGCTGAATCATCCTCGGGCTGTCGAGGTCCGCCCCCATGGTTGCACTGTTTCGATTTATGTAATTTGGACCAGCTATGCTCGCATAAGCCGCTGTGGCCGTTTACCTTGCGCCTGACCATGTATTGCTCCTGGAGTTGCCCCTGTGGGCTTCGCACGTTGCTAGCTCTCCCCCTGAACGTCCCACGAGAGGGGGCTAACGGCACGGCGCCTGTGCTCGGGTCCGTCCCTACAGCGTCGATAAACCTAAGAGACTGAGCTCTGGCTCACGGGTTGGTCCCGCGCATGTCACCTCACTGAGTCCTTAGTGCCTTCGTCTTCTCGCGGAACGATCATGAGCAAATCAACAAGCGCGGCCACCCCATATATGTCGCAACTAACTAATATGCAGGAACCTCCGGAGACAGGACCTCGGGTGGTGTCATGGTTTTATCACGGCAGATGACCTTGTGAAAGGACGTAGGTGTGGAGCCATCGCGATGTAGGTTAGCTCAAAGGGGTTGAATGGGACAAAGGACACAAGGTTTACCCCGGTTCAGCCCCTCACAACGAGGTAAAAGCCTACTCTTGCTTTTGTTGACTATATCTTGAATATCGATTACAAGGGAGCGGAATCACTTGACCTAGCTCTCAATCAATTGTTTCTTAACTTAACCCGCCGCAGGGTCTCGCCTTTATATACACAGGTCGAGGCCCTGGGCTTACAAGAGTCCAAGCCGGATCACACAACATGACCAACTCGGTTTCTAAGTCGCCCTGCGTTGTTAGGCAAGTCGCCATCGTGGCGGCTCACACCTTCCAAGTCATGATCCTACCACCAGGTCTTGGGCCTTCAACAGGCCCACCTTGTAAGCCGCCACCAATCTTCATGTTTCATCTTCTTGGACCTACTTGGGCCTTCTTCATACTATGTCGCCAACGGTGTAACCCGGCCCCTCCTGGGCGGGTCACACCTTGGGGTTATATCCCCAACATTAGGCCCCAGATTGATTTGAACTTGTTCATGTCAATCTTCACTGCTTCGGTTGGCGAGTCGTCTTTCCAATGCTTAACCTTGAATAAATCACTGTAACCCGCCATGACGTCATGCGAAGTAAATCCATAAAAAACCCATGACATCACAATGGATCTTTTGCAGTAACTGGTCGTCCGAGAATCGAGGCACCTCCACTATTGAGATAATCATGTTGCCTCCTTGATTTCCGCGCATGCCATTTTACTGTTTCCTTATAAATAGGGACGGGGGGGGCTCTTTTCACTTTTATCCCCACCCCTCTCTCTTCTTCTTCCTCCTCGCGTTGTCCGCCGCTGCCGGAGCTCCGCCTCCCCAGCCGACCTTCATCAGCAGCTCCCTTCATGCCGCTGCATCAACCTGATTGTGACCAGAGATCGCGGCGCTCCTCCGCTCTTCTGTCAAATCTTCAGGTAATGCTCCTTCCTCGGCTCAGATCCACATTAGGGTGCGCTATCTCACAGAGTTCGTTGTAGTTCGTCGTAGTTCATTCAAGTTCATCCATGCATCACTTAAAAAGCGTATTTCGATCCAAGACTAAGCAGAAGTAGCACGGTGGCAGTTTGTGGCCCTTTACTCATATCCTGGATAGATCCCATCTTCCCACGAATCAATACCAAATTCTTCAGTTCCTCCACTGCCATGTTTTAGGTTTAGCAATTATTCTTCATTTTTTGAATCACCGTAGATCCAAAATTATAGGCATAAATTGTGAAACTTGTTTGTCCCATACTTAGGAAAATCTACATCAATCCCAGATCTATAGATAACTGCCCCGCCAATGTTGCCTGGGTGGTCTAAATAATAACCTTGTAACCCGCCAGCCTTTAGCCGGCTTAATCATGAATTTATGGCCCATCATGTACCAACTATTCCATAACCAGCTCGCTGCTACTGAATTATCATTGTAATCATCAGGCGGCTTATCATCATAATATTAACCCGCCATGCTTTTGCTCCCAGGCCGTAGCTTCTTAAACCTCCAATTATGGCTAGGACCCCCACTTCTTGCGATTGGGTCGTTTCTAAAGTTTCTGAACTCTCTCTCAAAGAATATGTTGGCATGGTAGTTTTACCAGCGAAAGATACCATCCACTGGCGAGCTCTGGGTGCTGAGACTAGACCTCAACCTAAAGAAGGTGAAGTCATTGTTTTTTCAGATCACCTCCTCCGTGGCTTCTCGCCACCCGGGTCAAAGTTTTTCAGGGATGTTCTGCATTTCTATAAACTTCACCCTCAAGACATTGGCCCCAATTCCATTTCCAATATATGCAACTTTCAAGTCTTCTGCGAAGTGTACCTTCAACAAGAACCTGAGGTTGACCTATTCAGAGAATATTTCTATCTCAACCACCAAACTAAGATGACAGATGGGCCTAGTCTCGAGCTCGGTGGGATTTCTATTCAGAGGCGAAGAGATGTGGTTTTCCCTGCAGTTGTACTACCTAGCCACCCCAAAGATTCAAACTGCACTTGGTTCTACTGAGGAGACACCTCTCCAGATGATGAAAATCTTCTGCCGAGTTTCCGTCCTTTCCGGCTCAGCCCCAGCCACGAGCTTCCGGATCGTATCACTGCAGCAGAACGGGCTAAATATTCAGCGATCTTTTCAAAGAAAAGAGCCCTGGTAGCCAACGGCTTATCTGGAGTAGACCTGGTCCGCTGTTGGGTCTCTTGGAGAATTTTGCCATTGAGCCGACGCAGCGGTTTAATGTGTAAATATGCAGGCGACACAAAGGATCCTCAACGTTATAACCAGAAATCCTTGACTGAGAAGGAGAACATTGATATGGTCAACTCACTGCTTGGAGAGCCTCTCAACAACTGCAAAAAAGTGGGATTGAACCCCTTCTACGCACTTAACTCGGCTCCGACTGTAAGTGTCTTGAATAAATCCTCACCTTGTATATTTATTTCTTTGTGTTTCGTACCTTTAACTTATTGCACATATGCAACTATATATAGGCCGACTCTTCTTTTTGGAAAAAGAAGTTGCAAGCCACCGTGCCTCTTAAGAAGGCTAAAGTAAAATCTCACGCTCCGGCTCGCCGTAAGAAGCCATCAGCTGAAGAGCTACTCAAATTTGATGACGAATCAGAGGTAGAACTTGACTCCCTTGGTCTTTTCTTTGTACAACTTATTGATGCTGATTCCTCTCAGGAAGAGGCAGAGACCACTCATGCCGACACCGCAGAGGTAACTCCTCCGGCTCAGAATCCTTACCAAGAAATAAAATTCGGCCGGTTATCTAGAAAGTAAAATTCTCACATCCTCTTGCTCATTTGGACCCCAACTTTCTTTTGAAGAAACAGCAGCATGACTCAAGACGTATGACCCGGAGTGATGGTACTCAAGACCTCGTCTTCGGCTTACCCAATGCACTTGTGCCTCGCAAGCATCGAAATGAGCTGCCACATGACTCGGACTCTCTTTATCCATTAGCCGGTCTCATACGTCAACCTCTTAATCCTTCTGACTCAAATTATCAGGGGACGCCTCCATCATCCGGCGACTCTACTGGGACTCAAATGCCCACCTTCAAGATCGCCTAGGGGTATGTATTTTTATTTTATTCATGAATGACTTGTGATGATATTCTTATGAACTTTGTATCATTGTCACAGACGTGCTGCCAAGGCAGGTAAAAAACTAAAGGTAGGCGGCTCTTCCAAGGACCCAAAAATGCTGAACCAGAGAAGTAGGTTCTAGAAACCCCTGAGGCTCTTATTCAAGATCCAGAAGACCTGACCCATGACCCGCCACCGCAAGCTGATACTGTCGTCCTTGAGCAAATGGACACTGATATCAACCCGTCTGCCAGTCATGACCTGCCGAGCCCTAAGCCGCCCAGTCCTGCCAAGTCCACCGTCAAGTGCCCTGCTACTGATGCTGATGATGTCACTATCACCCGGTCAGCTTTTAAGCCGCCCGAGGCCTCCAAAATCCTAGCTAAGCCTTCAGCCAAGGAAGAAACGCCTTTATTGGAGAAAGGAAAGCTAAGCTGGACCTGGAGAGCTACTCCTCCTTCAGTGCAGGTGACGTGTACGCGGGCTATCTGAGCCGCCTTAACACAAGCCGGGATATGGAGGCTGGGCTTGTTCAACTCATGAAGCAGAAATATGAGGTATAAAACCATCCTTTTCCTCTTTAGCCTTGCTGATATACTTATATCCATCATAGCCCCCAAGGGCCGGTTTTAACTTACCAAAGTAAACCGGGACTTATAGTCATTTGAAGACCAAACATGGAGCCCCCAAGGGCCGGCTTAACTTACCAAAGTGAGCCGGGACTTATAGTCACTGAAAACCAAATATGCAGCCCCCAAGGGATGGCTTAACTTACCAAAGTGAGCCAGGACTTATACTCACTGAAAACCAAATATGTAGCCCCCAAGGGCGGGCTTAACTTATCAAAGTGAGCCGGGACTTATAGTCACTGAAAACCAAACATGTAGCCCCCAAGGGCCGGCTTAACTTACCAAAGTGAGCCGGGTCATCATAAGAATTAAAATGACCTACATTAGCCCCCAAGTGCCAAGTATATTGCTCGCAATGTGCTTTGGGACTTAAACACTTGTATGATATTGGCATTGTTCATTGTGTAATAATCATTGCTTCAACATGATATTTCAGGAAGAGTTGAACATGAAAGAATCGCAACTGGGCGTGTTGGGGATATAACCCCAAGGTGTGACCCGCCCAGGAGGGGCTGGGTTACACCATTGGCGACTTAATATGGAGAAGGCCCAAGAAGACGAAGCAGAAAGGCGGCAGCTTAAGAGGCAGGCTTGGTGATGGCCCAAGACCCGGAAGTATGAGCCGCCCGATGATGACTTGCCTGGTAAGGCAAGGCGACTTAGAAACTAAGCTGGTCACGTTGTGTGATCTGGCTCGGACTCTTGTAAGCCTCGGGGCCTCAACCTGTGTATATAAAGGTGAGACCCGGCGGTGGGTTAACCAAAGAAAGAACTAATCGATAGCTAGGTCAAGCATAATCGCTCCCTTGTAATCGAAACTCAAGCAATACAACTAGAAGCAGGACATAGGCTTTTACCTCGTTGTGAGGGGCTGAACCTGGGTAAATTCTTGTGTCCTTTGTCCCGCTCAACCCCTTCAAGCTAACCTACATTGCGATGGCTCCACACCTAAGTCCTTTCGCAAGGGCATCTGCTGTGTTAAATCCACGACAGTTGGCGTCCACCGTGGGGCAAGAGCACGGTGGTTTCGAGTTCTTGAAGGGAAGTTTCTCAGGGATCGAAGGATACGCCATGGGCCGGATGTCCAAGAGTCGCCACGGTAAGATCTACATCGACGACGCTGGCTGGAGCCCCGAGGCCGACTCAATCGAGTACGGGTACCGGGTTCCCTTTGGCGGAATTCACGTTTTCATCGGCAAGATCGGCAAGTCAGAGCCTGAGCCAGACGCCTGCATTGACACCATCGAGATGGCTCAACGTGTGCGACCCTCCAGGGATCAACCCGGTCGAAAGCATGCCTTTGTTGGCTTTGTTCATGGGGCGGATCTTGAGGAAGGTTATGCGTCTGGTGAAGAGACGGCCATCTACTCAGGTGATGAGTCTTTAGCCGAAGAAACCGAATCAATCTATCAGCTTTAGGATGGCAGGCTTGGGCGCTATTTCGATGGTGATAGTATTCCGGACCCCTATGAGCCGCCAAGCAGGGCTGCTATTTTTATGGCTGGTACGCAACCAACGCTAAACTCATCAATAGCTGCGGCCATGACATCTGGTTCAACTGCTGCTGCGACAGCTGGGGCGAGCGGCTCTGTTCGGATGCCGGCTCAGGTTTTATCTGAGCTCTTGGGCGCTCTAACGACTCTGTTGGCCACGAAGGTGACTCTGGCGAATCAAGCACAACATAATGCAGAGGTGGCAAAAATACGAGATGAGGTGGCTAAAGCCCAAGAGGATCTCAATGCAGAGAATGCCAGGATGGTGATGGAGCGAGCTTTGATGGATGCCGAGTTGTAGCGGATAAGGGCAGAGGCTTTTCGTCTGAGTCTGGATCAGAACGGGTCCAATGTTGTTCTTCGAAGGAGGCACCAGAGCCACCTACCTTCACAGTTTGAGGGACAGAATCTTTTTAACACACCCGGGGCAGGAACGAGTAACCCGCCCATGGTGACCCGGGCTGTTGAGGCGCCAGGGACCGGAGCGGTGGCCCAGGCTCGTGTGCCAGACCCGCCTCGTAGGGATATGACCCCACCTCAATGGGTTCCAACAACTTCTGGCCATTACTCTAACCCGGTGGATAATATGATCGCTGCAGCCACACGGCTGGCGGCTATTCCGATCGAGGGCGAGTCTCCAGCTGCGATAGAGACCCAGAACGCGCTGGAGCTTTCTTCAGACGGCTGTAGCATAGCAGGTGGCTTATTCATACAGTCGTGAGCATGTCTATTCAACTCCCCGTCCGAGTCGAAGCTACAGCCGACGCATTGAGTCACCCGCGGTTTCCAGCAGCGAGCGGCGTCGTAACCTGCCTCGTAATGATAACCCACCTTGTGGGCATAACCCGCCCCGAGATGACAATATGCTGAACAATGCTCAGGCCCTTGTGGATCAGGCTAGAGCCTGTCGTGAGGCGAAATTGGTGGCTCAATTGGGGGCTCATTAGCGGTCTCCAGTGCACCCTTCGGCAACCATTGCAGCTGGGATGACTTCCAGGACAGTTGGCGTGCCGTGTCTAGTGCCGGCTCTACACAATGAGCGTTTGCCCAAGGATTTTAAGGGTCCTCGTAAGGTGCCTAACTACACAGCTGATCTTCCACCTGAGGCTTGGATTGAAAGCTATGAGCTAGCTATGGAGATGCTGGATGTTAATGATGTTGTATGTGCCAAGTACTTCACCATGATGTTGGATGGACCGGCTCATACCTGGTTGAAAGGATTACCCGCCAACTCCATCAATTCATGGGCTGAGTTGAAGGCGCGCTTCATTCAGAACTTTAAGGGAACATGTAAGTAGCCTCTGTCGATTATTGACCTGGACAACTTTGTACAGCAGGAGGATGAGTCGGCCCACCATTGGGTTTGCCGGGTCTCAGCTATTATCCACTCATCAGATAGCATTGCGGCAGGCTCGGCTGTTCTGATTTTGGAGAAGAATTGTCACTTTACCCCCCTCAAGCAGAAGCTTGGGCGGATTAAGCGTCACTGTAGTGACATGGGGGAGCTCATGGCAGCTCTCATCAAATATGCCGACTCCGACACTACCAAAGATCCTGGATCTGATAATGAAAATCCAACAAGGGAAAGAAGAGTGGTAATGGTAAGGGTCCGTAGCAGAACGTGACAGGGCATAATGGTCACAATTAGGGTAACAGTGGTAAGCGCAGACAACCGGACGGTGGGTCAGATCTGGTAGCTAACACCAACACTGGATATAAAAACCAGCGCCGTAATGGCAATGGTAAGCAGGCCTTTGGAGGGCCGAGGTTTAATCTTGAGGCGATGATGAACGAAACTTGCCCAAAACACAGTCTGCCCAATAAACCAGCGGCTCACGCTTGGAAGGATTGTTTCATCATGAGAGAGTATAAGAATTCCAACTTCAGTCAGAATTATGGCAACAATAATGGCCCGCCTGGCGGGTCAGGACCCGGCTCACAGGGGCCCGGCTTTGGTGGTGGCGGCTCAAATTCTGGGTATCAAGGACGGGGCAACCAGGGTGGTTATAACCAATAGTCTGGTTAGGGTAACCAGCAACATCAGTCGGGATACCAAAGTAATCCGAAGCAGCTTAATAGTGGCCAGTATCATGTTTTCACCACAAGTCTTTGCAAGAGAGATCAGAAGGTTCATAAGCGCGCGGTCAGTTCGGTTGAGCCGGCGGTACCTCAATACTTGTGGTGGTCAGAACAGCCAATCACATGGAGTCACGAGGATCACCTGCCCCGGTTTGACAATCTGGGTCAACTAGCGTTGGTGGTAGCCCCTCAAGTTGGGGGTTATAAATTCACTAAAGTGCTCATGGACGGGGGCAGCAGTATCAATATCCTTTATTATGATACTTTTCGCCGGATGAATTTAACTGATAAGGAGCTTAAGCCGTCCTCTACAGTTTTTCATGGTGTGGTCCCTGGTAAGTCGGCATATCCAGTTGGTAAGATTGCCTTGGAAGTGGCTTTTGGTGATGACTATGACTACAGAGCAAAGACGTTGTGGTTCGAGGTGGTTAAAATAAAGAGCCCTTATCATGCCTTGTTTGGACGGCCGGCTTATGCCAAATTTATAGCACGGCCTTGTTATGTTTATTTACAGCTCAAGATGCCAGGACATAAGGGTACCATTACAGTCCATGGCAATCAAAAAATCGCTTTGGAATGTGAAGAAGGAGATGCTGCCTATGCTGAGTCAGCCTATGCTACTAAGGAGCTTAAGTTTTATAAGGATAATGTTGACCCGGATGATATGACCCCTTTTGTCGGGGATATACCCCGTGGTGTAACCCGGCCGGATGTATGACCCAGATGGAGCTTGGCGACTCACTGGTGATCCGCCCGGAGCTTGGCGACTCACGGGTAACCCGCCCGATCTTGGCGACTCATTAGTAACCCGGCGGGCGGATCAGACGGATGACAAGGCCCAAGGCCCAGAAGGCGGTTCATGGAAGGCCGGCTCATGTTATGGTAGGCCGGCTTAAAAGGAAAGCATAAGGAATATTCCCTTACAAAGGAAGCAAGACTAGGACTCCACTTGTAGTAGAGTAATCCTAATCCTACTAGGACTAGTCATGTAACCCGCCCCTTCAACTTATATAAGGAGGGGCGGGGCACCCCAAGAGGGACAAGTTTGACAAGTTGAGGCTGGCAAATTGATAGCTCCCGAGTTAGAGGTAGCGAAAGAGCACCCATGTAATCATGAGCATCACCATGATCAATATCAATGAAGCAGGATGCAGGCTTTTACCTCCACCGTGAGGGGCCGAACCTGGGTAAAACCTCACGTCTCTCGTCCCACTCAACCCCTCTCAAGCTACCACATAGATGCGTTGGCCTCACGACTAAGTCCTCACACTAAGGACATCTGACGTGACAAATCCATGATAGTTGGCGCCCACCGTGGGGCTAGCGCACGGTGGTGTTGAGTTCTTGAAGGATCGAGAAGTTTGTAATTTTACGGATGAAGACTAGCCGGCTACAAGTCGAGCTGCTGTTACGACCCGGATTGGCTCTTGTGATTTTTTCGTCAACTGCCTCTATTCTGAGTTGACCCAGAGCAAATTCATCGCCGGACAGCCGATGTAACATCAGCAGCCTTTATCTTCACGAGCCGTTCCGCTGGCTATGATCAAGTCGATAAGGGCAATTTTTGTGGATCCAAAAACTTTCGGATTCGCCTCCTAATCAGACCACGACCCGGACTCTGCTTCGTGGCCGCGAGTCACCCGCAGCAAGCAAGACACAGTCAAGCTGCCTCTTCTACGGCGGGTCAACGCCTCCGCCCCGAATCAACCCTGGCTGAACTGTGGCACCATCCGAGCGACCGCGGCTGCGTTCTGCCTCTACCGTGGTCGAGCCGCCGCCTCGTCAGACCCACCTCCACCACTCGCCTTGCCGCCGGCCGCCTCAGTACTCCTTGGCCCCGCAACAAGCCGCCCCATTAAGCCGCCTGGCTCCGCCTCAACCGCGAGCAATTATTGAGTCAGCCCTCTGCGGCCTGCCTCCACCCCCACTGCTGTGAGCTACCACAGTCATCGCAGCTCCGCTCCAGGCCCTCACAGTTTCGCGCAGGAACACCAACCCAACTCGCCGGACTCCATTTCGCTGAGCGCCGCTGCCGCCGGCCAGCGTCAACCCGCCACTGCGGACTTGCCTTTGCCGCCTGCGAGTTGCTTCTGCGGCCACTGCGGCCGCGACCCCGCTTCACCTTGGTGCAAGCCGGCCATGCGCCATTGTGCCTTGACCAGCTGCCTCATCCCCACTATCACGCTTGAGTCACCGTTGCTGGCCTCAAGCACTGCTTCAAGCCGTTTCCTTTGTTTTTTGTTACTCGAGGCCGCCAGCCGTGCCACGAGTCGGCCGTTCCGCCTCTGATCGCCTGCGGCCTCATTCAGCTGCCCCCGCTGCCGGATTGAGCCGGCCCTGTTGCCACGAGCCGCTGCCATTCTCAGGCCACCCCTCGTTCGGCTTCGTGCCGAGCCGCCGGTCGCCATCGTCGCGGCCGCAGACGCCGCGGTGCCGCCTCAAGCTGCCTCCCCCTTGTGCTCTGCTACAAGTATTGAGCGATGAATTTTCAGATGCCTGTGACTGCAGTTTTTGTACATTGATTGCAGCAGTATATATGGCACCTACGTCAATGCTTCATGGATGATCAACAAATCATGATTCAAAAAGGCAGATTGCTAGTCAATTATGTGGCTATGAATACTATTGCTATTCGTACAATTCAGATGAAAGGATTTTTTATGATATCAGTTACTCAGGTCTATTACATTCATCGTCACCCGACCGTGCATTTTTAATGGCTGGTTCTGAAGGACATCTCCCTCGCTGCTCCAGTTGCCTCTGCGCCAAGCAAAGGTGGAAGTTTTCTGCGGCTGGATAAAAGCTGAACTTGATAGCTGCTACTATTGACGAATACCAGGGAGTCATGCGAAATCTTCAGAAGCATTGCCTGAAGCCAGGCAAATATACCAACAAATTACCAGACAATGTTGGGATTAAATGTAGAAAAGGAGATAGTTAGTCGTTTACTGACAATGAGGTGATTCAAAAGGTTCTATAGCAGCCCTTCAACATTCTGTTTAAAGTATGGTTGGTTTAGACCACATTTGAGGCAGAAAATCAACGAAGCATCCTTGGTACCAGTGCACTCTGCAGAACAGATAAACCGCCTTTACAAAATAGCTCGATTAAATGGAACTGACAGTTTAGGGCTGAGTGGTTTGCTGGCAGACAAATTGGTGCATTCTTGAAGTTCTGTGTTTCATGGACTGTACCATTACCAAATTAACTATGGATGCTACTTCTGGATCTATTGTCATCCGGACAAGACATGTGACATCCATCTAAGTCTATTTTATTAGCACATATTGTTTTTTCCAAGAACAATTACTCTGGTCCATATTTTGTGCAGGATAATGAGTCATTATAAAGGTGGTGCCCTACTGCGCCTATGGAGTGTGCGCTAGCATCATCATGCACTGGCGTCTGCGCCCGCTTGCTGTTGAACGGGTGTGCGCAAGATGTCGCCCATGCAGCTCGATCTACTCGCCAAGACCGCGCCCGTGATTGACGCGCCGTTCGTGCGGCTTACCACGCCTGCGATTGACTCGCCCGCGTCCACGCCGCGGCCGACTCTCTCATCCGCATCGGCTTACAATCTCGTGGCCGGCTCATTTGTAGCCGCGCCCATAGTTGATTCACCCATCTGTACGGATTACGACGCCGCGATTGACTTGCTGTCCGCGCGGCTTACCACGCTTGCAATTGAACCGCCCGACTGCATCGGCTTACAACGCCATGGCTGACTCATCTGTCCGTGCCCGCGGCCGACTCGGCCGTGATTGATTTCAGCTTCACCGTGGTGATCGTCAACTCCGCGGTGGATAATTTCTGGCCTAACATATCAGGTGAAATCCATCCAGTATATTTTTATATTACATATCAATCTCTTTAAAAGAGCAATTAGTCTAGCTTGCAAATTCTTTAATGCAGGACAAATTGTCTACTGCAAAAGTGACCGTTATGTCACTGAATTGTTGAATGACTCATACCAGAAGTATATAACAAGCATTGCGAGGATCATCAACTCGCTTCAAGCTTCTGGTTTAAATAAATTCCAGCGTTCCACTGCTCAACTGGCCGGTTTACATCACGGGCAAGTATGGAGAATCTCAAGCCAACTCCACGAGTCGTCTTAAGACTTGGGGGCTACAATGACATGACTCGGCACTCATCAGAATTGGCCGGTTTCAGTGAATTTAAGATCTCCGGGTCATTGGAGGGAAGATAACCCGATTTCGGAGGCTACTGCCACATTGGTGAAAATTTAAAGGCCGTCAGGAAAATTTCCGGCTTAAAAAGGGGCTGGCAATCAAAAGATTCCAGCTCAATGGAAGAGTTCCGGGTTATTAAAAGAGATTCCGGTTCGAAATCCGGTTCAAGAGAAATTTGTTCTCCCATAAAGTTTTGAGCTCTCAATATCCGGCTTAACATCCGGTTCAAAAAGAATTTATCTCTCGCAAGTTCGAGTTCTACGAAAAAATTGAAGGTTGCCAAAGAGAACTTGCTGCCATGATGCGCGGTTCAAACATGGGTATCCTGCCTTATTGGCTTATCTTATTGCAGATCACTTGGGGGCTTCCTGCTCACTGAGCATAGCTGTGACTACCCGCTTGATCCGGCTTGCACGCCTTGTTTGAACAAATTACTTGGGGGCTTCCTGCTCACTGAGCATAGCTGTGACTACCCTCTTGATCCGGCTTGCACGCCTTGTTTAAAAAAATTACTTGGGGGCTTCCTGCTCACTGAGCATAGCTGTGACTACCCTCTTGATCCGGCTTGCACGCCTTGTTTAAAAAATTACTTGGGGGCTTATTGTTCAATGAACATAGCTTTATTAACCCTTTTGATCGGCTTGGATGCCAGGTGTAAAACACCAAAAACTCCGGGTTATCCTGCCTATATGTCTGCCACTCCGCCCAGGTTATCTAGAATGACCCGCCGAACTCTTGACAGTCAATCTTATAAAGACCCTGAACTTGTCAAGGTTAAAACGGCAGTTGGTCATGTGAGGCCCGGCTTACAGGTTTAAATGAAGGATTAACTCAGTGGCTGTGCGGCCCATGAACATCACTTGATATTGAGGCTTGGCAGCCTATGGAAGCCTTGTTTTTTCTGATTTGTTATTTTCTTTGAACATTGTTCAGGTTCATACCCTTGTACCATATTGATGTATGGTTTAAACATGATTTAGGCCATGTAGCCTTAATCCTTATGACTCATACTTGAGCCTATTTTGGGTTTTGATAACCCGGACTGGCTTTGGACAATAAGTCGCCAGCATATTTTGATTGCGCATTTGGAGTGATGCACTTCCAGTTTTGGGCTGTTACCCTGACTGCATACGGCAATGCAAGCCGGCGGTATGAACCAATCTCACAGTCTACATATATGACTTTTCATATTTGAATAAATACTTCGGGTTTTTTCGTAACCCGCCCTGGTTATGGACTTTAAGTCACCAGTATACTTTGGATTGCGCAAATTGGAATCATGCGCTTATAAATCTTTGGATTGTCACCCTCACTGGATATGGCAATGTAAGCCGATAGTATGAGCCAATTTTCCAGGTATGTTTTTGATTGTTATAAGAATATGCGAGGTTTGATAACCCGCCCTGGCTTTTGACTTTAAGTCGCCACTATATTTTGGCTTTGATGGCCTTAATTCTAGTCTTTTCTATAATTGCATAAGACTATATTATGTTTGGGTTGTTACCCGCCCTCGTTTTTGACGTTAAGTCGCCAGGGCATATGTTGTTTAAGCTTTGTGCAGGACATGCAGAGCTATGGCTTACACAAATGAGTAAGTTTAAGCCCATCATCAAAGATTAAAATTGGTGTTTCAAAAGGGTTATCAGTTCTTGTTTTTTACAAAGGCTACAAGCCGCCGGGTTGCACAAATCCCGGATAACAATGAATGCACATTAAGTTGCCATCGGCCAAGAGCCACTGAGTATTTAACTCTGGATTTACTTGTCAACAGACAAGATCTTGTGATTGAGGTTTTCATACCGGATTATATTGTTCGAATCTTGAATAGCCAAATATGGCTGGATTTTTGTTATGGCTGTCATAACCAGTATTGAATGATTGTGATTTTTTTCAACTGTGTTATATTATTCAAATCTTCAATAGCCAACATGGCTGGATTTTTTTATGGTTATGAATAACCAGTATTATGATTGAGGTTTTCAAAAGCCATTTCGTAGCAATGGCTATTATTTATTTATCCAAGAATACCGGCTCACAGCAGAGAGCATGGTTCAATATTGATATGCAAAGGCTTTCAGCAACATCATCCGGACAATGGATATGGTTTTATTTTACAATGGAAGGAATAGTCCCGAGTCGCTGCAGGCACACGACCCGACACTTGGGGGCTACATTATTCAAATCATGATTATATCAAGTAGGCAAGTCCCATGTCACTGCAAGCATGCACCATGGCACTTGGGGGCTAATGCAAGGTCATTTTTAACTCGCTTCATTGAAGACCCGACCCATCACATGGTGATGAGCCGGCCCTTGGAGGCTACTAATTGCTCCTGTCAAAGGTAACCCGAAACTTGGAAGTTGCATCATATGGTGTTATTTTTTGAAGTACATATAAAGTCCCAGCTCAGTATTATCTTACTGAGCCGGCCCTTGGGGGCTACACGTTGTTGCTCAAATCTGCATGATCATATCTACAAAGTCCCTGCTCATTATTGCATAATGACCCGGCACTTGGGGGCTACACATGTGAGGTGCAAAATATTCAGTTTATGATTGGCGACTTACATGAACAATCCGGATTTCTCCAAAGTTACAGCATTTATATTGAAGCAAGTCTTAAGCTATCACTATGTTTTACTCTTAAGACTTGGGGGCTATGGATGATATGCATATCAGGGAGGAATATCTTCAAGTTCTCAGTGTTTTGAGCAAACCAGGTATTATATTCTCAGTTTTGGCCTGGATAACTCAAGAAAGTCAATTACATGACCCGTTGTCAGCAATGATAATGACCCGGTATCATTAGTTTTTATAACCCGGCAATTTTGGCAATCATAAACCGGCAAGGTCTATATCTTCAAGCCGGATGAAAATCAGATGAGTATTTCAAGACCAATATTTTTGTCGAAGTTAGAGCATTGGAGGCCGGCTCAAATGGATTATTTTTTACAATATTTTTCTACAAGCAAGTTGACTATGAAGTTGGCCTATTGACCCGGACTTTCCAGAATAAGGACATGACAAGGACTTAAGGATGATTAGGTGTCGGTTCAGAAAAACTTTTAACCTGGAGCACAACCTGTCAAATTTGTTCTTGTGTTTATTTTGCAGGATCAGTTTAACATGGATAAATCCAAATTAAACTGGGGGCTAATGTCGGGGATATACCCCGCGGTGTAACCCGGCCGGATGTATGACCCGGATGGAGCTTGGCGACTCACTGGTGACCCGCCCGGAGCTTGGCGACTCACGGGTAACCCGCCCGATCTTGGCGACTCATTAGTAACCCGGCGGGCGGATCAGACGGATGACAAGGCCCAAGGCCCAGAAAGCGGTTCATGGAAGGCCGGCTCATGTTATGGTAGGCCGGCTTAAAAGGAAAGCATAAGGAATATTCCCTTACAAAGGAAGCAAGACTAGGACTCTACTTGTAGTAGAGTAATCCTAATCCTACTAGGACTAGTCATGTAACCCGCCCCTTCAACTTATATAAGGAGGGGCGGGGCACCCCAAGAGGGACAAGTTTGACAAGTTGAGACTGGCAAATTGATAGCTCCCGAGTTAGAGGTAGCGAAAGAGCACCCATGTAATCGTGAGCATCACCATGATCAATATCCATGAAGCAGGATGTAGGCTTTTACCTCCACCGTGAGGGGCCGAACCTGGGTAAAACCTCGCATCTCTCGTCCCACTCAACCCCTCTCAAGCTACCACATAGATGCGTTGGCCTCACGACTAAGTCCTCACACTAAGGACAACTGCCGTGACAAATCCACGACACCTTTGAAGAAGCCCACCATGGAGCAAGACCCTTTGTTGAAGTTTAAGTCGGCTGGTGATACTAAGCAGGTTGACTTTGTCCCTGGCGACTCATCTCAGCAGTTCACAATAGGGGCTAATATGGATCCTAAATAGGAAAACACGCTCATCGAATTCATCCGTGAGAATCGGGACATCTTTGCATGGAAACCTTCTGACATGCTGGGTGTACCGAGGGAATTCACTGAGCACACTCTTAAAGTTGATCCTAAATTTAAGCCCGTCAAACAGTTCCTTCGTCGTTTCAATGAAGAGCGGTGTAAGGCTATTCGAGAAGAGGTGGCCCGGCTCTTGGCAGCTGGGTTTATCATTTAAGTCTTTCACCCTGAGTGGTTGGCTAACCCGGTGTTGGTACTTAAGAAAAATGGCACCTGGCGTATGTGTGTTGATTATACTGATCTTAACAAGGCTTGTCCAGCCGATCCATTTGCTCTCCCTCGCATTGACCAGATTATTGACGCTACGGTGGGTTGCGAGAGCTTATGTTTCTTTGACGCTTATTCTGGTTATCATTAGATCAAAATGGCAGTTAAAGACCAAGAGAAGACGGCTTTCATCACACCTTTTGGAGCTTTCTGCTATGTCTTTATGCCTTTTGGGCTCAAGAGTGCCCAGGAGACTTATCAACTCTGTGTTCAGAATTGCTTCCATAGTCAAATTGGGCGTAATGTGCATGCTTATATGGATGATATTGTGGTTAAATCCAGGAAAAAGGAGATGCTCTTGGATGATCTAAGGGAGACTTTTGACAATCTCCAGGTCTATAAGATGATGCTTAACCTGGCCAAGTGTGTTTTTGGTGTAACTACAGGCAAGCTCTTGGGTTTTCTGGTCTCAGAGAGAGGTATTGAAGCTAACCCGGAGAAGATTAAGGCTATTACTTCATTGGCTAAGCCGGCATGTGTTACTGACGTCCAGCGCCTGACGGGTCGTATTGCAGCCTTGAGCCGGTTCATAAGCCGCCTGGGCGAGAAGGTGATTCCTTTATACCAGATGATGAAGAAAACAGATCATTATTTCTGGAGTGACACTGCTGATAAGGCATTTGAGGAGCTCAAAAGAGCTCAAAAAGCAATTGGCTGAGCCGCCCATCCTTGCGGCTCCCGTTGAGAAAGAGCCCTTGCTCCTGTATGTGGCGGCTAACAGTAAGGCTGTCAGTGTGGCGATTGTGGTGGAGCGCAAGGAGGCGGGTAAGGAGTACCCAGTCCAGAGGCCGGCTTATTATGTCAGTGAGGTGTTGATTGAGTCCAAACAACGATACCCACATTGGCAGAAATTGGTATATGGAGTGTTCATGGTGAGTCGCAAGCTGAAACATTATTTTCCTGGTCATCCTATTACTGTGGTCAGTTCTGCCCCTTTAGGAGACATAATTCAAAACAGGGAGGCCACAGGCCGGGTTGCTAAGTGGGCAATAGAACTCGGACCTCATGGTTTGAAAAATGTGCCAAAAATAGCTATCAAATCTCAGGCTCTGGTGGATTTCATCAATGACTGGACAGAGTTGCAAACACCTGAAGAGAGGCCTGATAACACATATTGGACAATTCACTTTAATGGGTCCAGGTAGCTAGAAGGCTCGGGGGCTGGGGTTATATTGACCTCCCCACGAGGTGACAAGTTTTGCTATATTTTGAGGCTAATGTTTCCTTGTACTAACAATGCAGCTGAATATGAGGCTTTACTCCACGGCCTTCGCATGGCCAAAGAGATGAATTTGAGCCGGGTCAGGTGTTTTGGCGACTCAGACCTTGTGGCTCAGCAAGTTTCAGGTACATGGGATTCCAAAGACCCGCTCATGGCAGCTTATCACCGGGCGGTGGATAATATTGCCGGTCATTTCAAGGGTTATCAGGTGGAGCACCTTGATCGAAGGCAGAATGAGGCGGCTGATGCTTTAAGCTGGCTTGGTTCTCAATGTAAGCTGGTGCCTCCCAATGTGTTTCTTGATGTCTTACACAATCCCTCTGTCAAATTACCATCTGAGGAGGATTTGGCTATTCCTGACCCGGAGGCAGAGTTGGTGGCGGCTCTCCATGCTATCCCTGATTGGACAATTCCCTACTTGGCTTATATGACCCGGGGCGAGTTACCTGAGGATGAAATTTTGGCAAGGCAGATAACCCGGCGGTCTAAGTCTATGACTATTGTCAATGGTGAGTTACAAGGTGTAGCGTAACAGGTGTGTTCCAGCATTGTGTTTCTCCCGAAGAGGGCCGTGAGATCTTGCGTGAGATTCATGAAGGCGATTGTGGCCATCACGCCGGCTCAAAATCTTTGGTGGCCAAAGCTTTTCGTCATGGGTTTTATTGGTTGACGGCTCATGCTGATGCAGAAGATATCGTCAGTAAATGTGATGGCTGTCAGAAGTTTTCTTGACGGGATCACGTGCCAGCTCAAGAGTTGAGGATGATTCCAATTACTTGGCCGTTTGCAGTATGGGGGCTTGATATGGTTGGACCTTTCAAGAGGTCTAAAGATAAGAAAACCCACCTCTTGGTGGCGGTTGATAAATTTACCAAGTGGGTTGAAGCAGAGCCGGTCAGCAAGTGTGATGCGGCGACTGCAGTCCAGTTTGTTAAAAAGCTGATCTTCCATTTTGGTTACCCTCATAGTATCATTACTCATAATGGCACTAATTTGTCTAAGAGTGCTATGAAGGAGTTCTGTCAACAAGAGCATATTCGTCTTGATGTTTCTTCTGTGGCTCATCCGCACTCTAATGGTCAAGCTGAGAGGGCTAACCAAGAAATTTTAAAAGGTATAAAATCCTGGCCTATGGTTCCTTTAAAGCAAATGCCGGGTTGTTGGGTTGAGGAGTTACCTTCAGTACTCTGGAGTATTAACACCACCCCCAACAGGTCAATAGGCTATACACCTTTTCATGGTTTATGGGGCCGAGGCGGTTCTTCCAAGTGATATTCATCATGACTCGCCTCATGTGGCTGCTTATGTTGAAGCTGATAATGAAATAGCACGTCAAAACGCACTCGATGCTCTGGATGAGGAGCGTGACCTGGCGGTGGCTTGTTCGGCGATATACCAACAAGACCTGCGCCGCTATCATAGCCGCAGACTTAAGACCCGGGCATTTCAAGAAGGTGACTTGGTGCTCCAGCTGATCCAAGATCAAACAGATATGCACAAGTTATCCCCACCTTGGGAAGGACCCTTTGTGGTCAGCAAGAACATGAATAACGGGTCGTATTACCTCATTGATATACGAGAACACAAGGATTCACGAAAGTCGGGGGAGGAGACCCGCCGGTCCTGGAATATTGCTCATCTTCGGCCTTATACACCTGAGCCACCGACTCTCGTCTTTGTACATACATTTGTCAGTGTATATATATTTTATGATCAATATAATAAAGCTAGCATCCCTGATAATTCAAGGCCTCTGTCGTTTCATTTATGTGTCTCTGAGTCTTTATTATTTGGTCATAAGGTCACTTGGGGGGTTCCAACCCACCGGGTTTAGCTTTCATACCCTCTTGACCAGGCGTGGACGCCAAATTATGAGTTATCCTGCCTATTTGCAACTTGCTACTCCACCAGGTGACCCTCCGAACTCTTAACAGTCAATCTTTTTCAAGACCTTGGACTCGTTAAGGTTAAAACGGTGGCTTGTGTCACGTGAGAGCCGGCTTACAGTGAGCTAGGATCAACTCAACAGCTATGCGGCCTTTCAAAGCACATGGCCCTGTGAGCCAATTTGTTTGGTCGTGCTTTGGTAAGCCGGCCAGACAATCATTTGAGATTTTTTGAATTTTCTCTTTTGAATCGTTCGGATTTGTTTCTCTTAAAGAATTTTTTGTTAAGTGAATTTTGACAATCCGGGTTATAAAGCTCTGGTTGTATGACTCATGTTTGAGTATTTCGGATTTGGTAACCCGCCCTGGCTATGGACTTTAAGTCGCCAGTATGCTTTGGTTTGAGCAATTGAGGTTATGCGATTACAAATCTTTGGGTTGTCATCCGCACTGGATATTGATGTTTAAGCTGTCAGTATGATCCAAATCGACAGGTATTTTTTTCAATTGTTATATGAAAATTCGTGGTTTGGTAACCCGCCCTAATTTTTTTGACCCAGTCATCAATATATATTTTGACTTGAGAGGCCTTGATTATAATGTTAATGATCACTTAGGCTATGTTTGGGTTGTCACCCGACCTGGTTTTTGACGTTAAGTCGCCAGGGTATAGGTTTAACCTTTTTTGGCAGGACATGCAGAGCTTTACACACAAATAAGAGTACTGTTATGGCTCGTATGAATAATTAAGTTCAAGCCCATCATAAGAGATTAAAACTGGTGTTTCAAAAGTTAAAGATCAACATGCACGAAGGCATGACCTGGTGGATCATTGTTTTAACCTAGCCTATTACAAGGCCATCATGAGCCCACAAGTTTGAAGCAAAGTATTTTCTGACAGAGCACTCTTATACCCGGGCCTGAGAGCCGCCTGGTTCGTCATTGGCTTCCCTCTTGGCGAGTTGATGACTCCGGGTCATCCCGCGCCGGCTCTTCTTCTTCGGCCATCTGGAGGTCAGGCGACGTCCAGTCGATGCCAGTTAAGGCCTCGAATATGGCTTCATCATTTCTAATGGGAGCAGAGTCAAGGTCAGGGACAAAGAGGTGCTTATGCCTGGCGGGAACAAGATTCATCACTTCATGGGTGGGCGGCTTAATTTTTTTGTTTTGATCATCATAAGCCGGCGTGTAGTGCTTAAGATTCAGCTCTTCAATATCTTGCACGCCACAGGCCGCATCTCCCTCACGCACTTGTTGAAGTCTTGTTCTTCAAAGGCTGACCCGTCATCTTTAAACTCGGGGCATCCCGTGGCTATCTCCTCCGGGTCAAGTTCTGTTGCCCATGCTTTGGCTCGACCTAGAGCGACGATAGCTCCAGCTTGGGCAGCTGACGATCGGCACTCTTCGATTTGAGCCGGCGCTATTGAGAACTATTCTAGCACAGTCTTGAGAAGTGTTGGAGGCTTTTTACCACCTGACAGGGCAACAAGACTGCGCAGAGTCCCAGTGTACAACTGCTCGATCAATGAGTACACTGCCTTTAACTTTAGCAGCATGCTTTCACCAAGGCTAGAGCTTCTGGAGCCTGTTCAGTTGAGGCATAAGAGTCACCAGGCGGGTTAAAAACATTACATGTTATAAGTCGCCAAGCGAGTCAAATAAATACATAAGCTAATGAGGAGTTGGGTAAGAATCTTACCAAAGATGGCAGATGTCATTTGAATAATGTGCTGCTTTAAGCCGGTTAACTCTTCAGTCACCGGCTTAAGCGCAGCTTCAGCATCTTTGGCCCTTTTTGCAAGCGCAGCCTTGTCAGTCTCCCAGGCGACTCTCTCAACATCAAAGTCTACCTTCAACTTTTCAATTGCTTCTAAAGAGGCCTTCAGATCTGACTTGGCCTTTGAGGTTTCTGATTGCTGCAGCTTTAAGCTTTTCCTTAAATCACCATCTTGTGATTCCTTCATGTTCAACTCTGCCTGGAATACATAAAGCACAGGTTATATAAACAAAGGAACAAATTTTGGTATTACAATTATTTAAAGTTCCAAGCACATTGCAAGCAATACACTTGGCACTTGGGGGCTAATGTAGGTCATTTTAAAATGTTAGGCGACCCAGCTCAGCTTATCAGTTTAAGCCGGCCCTTGGGGGCTACATATTTGGATTTCCAAAGAGACTATAAGTCCCGGCTCAGCTTATCAGTTTAAGCTGGCCCTTGGGGGCTACATATTTGGATTTCTAAGAAGACTATAAGTCCCGGCTCAACTAGGCAGTTTAAGCCGGCCCTTGGGCGCTACAATACAGGATTTTTAAAGTGGATATACGTCTCGATTTAACTTGTCAGTTTAAAGCCAGCCCTTGGGGGCTAAGTATTTGGATTTCTGAACCAGTTAAAAGTACCAGCTCATTTTGTTGAAGAAAAAGCCGGCCTTGAGTGACTATAGTTTTGACAATTTTTATGAAATCTCAAGCATATTCAACACTTTTTCTTATACTTAAGACTTGGCGGCTACATAAGTACATATGGAAAGGGGTTAGTAGCATACCTCGTAGCGTTCCTTCATAAGGTTCACTAAGCTGGCTTCAAGGTCACGGCTAGTGTGAAGGTGGTTAAGATAACCAGCATGGATGTCATTGGCATTAAGGGCAGCATACGTTTCCAGATCCAGCTTCACTTTGCCTTTATCCAAAGAATGAGATTCTTCTTTTGTACCATGCTTGGCTAATACGGTGGAAGCCCCTGGTGCAGAGTAAGCCATCCTTGTGATGGTCACATCATCGGAGTCCTTATCAAGAGGGATCTCTTCAGCTGGCTTCTGAGGAGTTGGCGACTTAGGGCTCGGCGGGTCAGGGCTGGCCGCCGGGTTAAGTTCCGCGTCCATTTGCTCAAGGATGGTGGCATTGACTGTTGGTGGCGGGTCATCCACGGATTCTTCTGGGTCTTGAGTGTGGGCCTCAGAGATGTTAGTATGTTGTTTCTCCGGCTCAGCAGATTTAGGATATTTCGAAGACCCGCCAAGCTTCTGCTTCTTACCGGCCTTTGCCATACCTCTGCAATACAAAATGTATGAGTATATCATCATAAATTGCTAATAAATAAATTGAAATACTTACCCTTGGGTGATTTTGAAGGCTGGCATTTGAGTCCTAGAAGAGTCGCCAGATGATGGAGGCGTCTTCTGATAATTTGAGTTGGAAGGAGTAAGAGGTTGACGTATTTGGCCGGCTAATGGATAAAGAGAATCTAAGTTATGAGGCACCTCATGATGACGTTTGCGAGGAGCCAGCGTGTTAGCTAAGCCGGAGATAAGATCTTGAGAGATGCCGCTTCGAGTCGGGCGTCTTGGCTCATGTTGTTGTTTCTTCAAAAGAAAGTTGGGATCCAAGTGAGCAAGAGGATGAGAAAATTTCACCTTCCGGACGACCTGCTGAGTTCTCTTTCTTGGCAAAGGTTCTGAGTCGAAGGAGACAGGGATTACCTCTGCCGCGTTGGCTTGACTGGTCGCTGCATCATCTTGAGAAGAGTCGGTGTCAATAAGTTGCATAAAAAGGCGACCAAGGGAGTCAAGTTCTACCTCCGAGTCATCTAGCTTGAGAAGATCTTCTGCTGCTGATTTCTTACGGCAACCCGGGCCACGGGCGGTCGTCTTAAGCTTTTTGACTGGGGGGGCAGCTTGAAGCTTCTTTCGCTAGAATCGAGAGTCGGCCTATATTTCAAATGAGCAACAGTAAATTGAAGCAAGATGAAAATTATAAGTATTGATGGTAATATGATGAAAATTCATGGAAAACACTTACAGGTGGAGGTGCGTTGAGCATGCAGAAAGGGTTCACCCCTACTTTGCGGCAGTTTTCCATAGTCTCCCCAAGTAATGATTTAACCATAGCGGTGGCATCCTCATCAGTCAAGGGTGTCTGGTTATAGCGTTGAGGGTCCTTGGAGTCACCTGCGTACTCACACATTAAGCCGCTGCACCGGCTTAATGGCAAGATTCTCCATGAAATCCAGCAGCGGACCAGGTCTACTCCAGACAAGCCATTGGCCACTAGAGCTCTTATCTTTGAAAAGATGGCAGAATACTTGCCTCGTTCTGCAGCGGAAATGCGATCTGGAAGCATGTGAGTCGGGCTGAGCCGGAAGGGGCGATAACCCTGCAGGGGATTTTCTCCGTCTGGGGAGGTGTCTTGGCAATAGAACCATGCACAGTTCCAATCTTTGGGGTGACTGGGTAGTACAGCTGCAGGAAAAATAATATCTCATCGCCTCTGAATGGATATCCCACCAAGCTCGAGACTAGGCCCATCGGACATCTCAGTTTGCCGGTTCAGATAGAAATACTCTCTAAAAAGATCAACTTCAGGCTCTTGTTGAAGATACACTTCACAGAAGACTTGAAAGTTGCAGATGTTGGAAACAGAGTTGTGAAAGTGCAACTAATCCCTGGGTTGTTTTGGTAATTCTTAACAACATATAGCTCATTGAACTAATACTCTTTCAAGATGATCATTTCAGAAAGTTCAATGATTGGCATGGCATGGACTAGGAATGTGGACCCCTCAAAATGCTAAGGACACATATTGGCTCAAGCTCAAGACTCTACTCTTTTCATTTTAGTGATCCAAGATCACATTGGGTCCATAGGAAAGCCAATACTATTAAAAGGGGATGAGGTGTTGCTTAATGGCTTGCTTGCTCAAAATGCTTAGTGATATGCTCCAAATCCCTCAACCACTTTCTCATATCCACATATGTCCCAAACCTAAAGTCAAACTCGGCCCCACCGATTTGATCTATCTGGCGCCACCGAGTTCATTTGACATAGCCACTGCCAGAAACCCTAATCAGTTCGGTCTCACCGATAGGGATCTCGGTCTCACCGAGATGGGATTGCTAACTCTCTATTTCCCTTCGTAACGTTTCGGTCTAACCGAGATGAGCGATCGGTCCTGCCGAGTCCGCAATGCAAACTCTCTGTTTCCTCTTCGTAACGTTTAGGTCTCACTGAAATGAGCGATCGGTCCCATCGAGTTTGCCCGACCAACTCTCTGTTTGCCCATTACAGAAATCGGTCTCACCGAGTTCATGTGATCGTTCTCACCGAGATTACGTTATGCCCTAACCCTCACGAAATCTGTCTCACCGAGTTGATATGTCGGTCCCACCGAAAAGCCTAACGTTCACATTTTGAACTAAATCGGTCTGACCGAGTTTCACTAGTCGGTCCCACCGAGTTTGGTAAATTGTGTGTAACGGTTAGATTTTTTGTGGAGGCTATATATACCCCTGCACCCTTCCTCCATTCATGGGGAGAGCCATCAGAACGTCCCTACACTTCCAGTACTCATTTTCTGAGAGAGAACCACCTACTCATGTGTTGAGACCAAGATATTCCAATCCAACCACAAGAATCTTGATCTCTAGCCTTCCCCAAGTTGCTTTCCACTCAAATCATCTTTCCACCAAATCCAAATCTGTGAGAGAGAGTTGAGTGTTGGGGAGACTATCATTTGAAGCACAAGAGCAAGGAGTTCATCATCAACACACCATCTATTACCTTTTGGAGAGTGGTGTCTCCTAGATTGGTTAGGTGTTACTTGGGAGCCTCCGTCAAGATTGTGGAGTTGAACCAAGGAGTTTGTACGGGCAAGGAGATCGCCTACTTCATGAAGATCTACCCTAGTGAGGCAAGTCCTTCGTGGGCGATGGCCATGGTGGGATAGACAAGGTTGCTTCTTCGTGGACCCTTCATGGGTGGAGCCCTCCATGGACTCGCGCAACCGTTACCCTTCGTGGGTTGAAGTCTCCATCAACGTGGATGTACGATAGCACCACCTATCGGAACCACGCCAAAAATCTCCGTGGCTACATTGTGTTTGCTCCATCCAAACTCCTCCCCTTTACCTTCATATGCAATGATTTACATTCTGCTGCTATACTCTTAGAATTGCATGTGTAGGTTGATTGCTTGACTTGTGCTAAGTTGCTAAAATCTGCCAAGACTTAAAATTGGGAAAAGGCTAGATTTTTATTTGGTAAAGTAGTCTAATCACCCCCCCCTCTAGACATACTTTCGATCCTACAAGTGGTATCAGAGCTTTGGTCTCCATTTGCCTTGATTTCCATAGCTTTGGTGATCATAGCCTTGGTTTCACAACCTAGGAGAGTATGGCGTCTAGCAAAGGAAATTACCACCGTAGAGGTCCTTACTTTGATGGTACTAATTTTGCTAGTTGGAAGCATAAGATGAAAATGCATATTCTTGGACATAACCCCGCCGTTTGGGCTATTGTGTGTATTGGCTTGCAAGGTGAACTCTTCAATGGGAGAGAACCGAATCGTGAAGCTACCACGAAAGAATTGAAGATGTTGCAATACAATGCTCAAGCTTGCGATATCCGCTTCAACGGATTGTGCCCCGAAGAATTCAACAAAATCAGCCGTCTTGAGAATGCAAAGGAAATTTGGGATACTTTGATTGATATGCACGAAGGTACCGACTCCGTCAAGGAATCCAAATTGGATGTGCTTCAAAGTCAGCTTGACAAGTTCAAAATGAAGGATGGTGAAGGTGTCGCTGAAATGTACTCTAGGCTTGCTCTCATCACAAATGAGATTGCCGGCTTAGGAAGTGAAGAGATGACCGACAGATTCATCATCAAGAAGATCCTAAGAGCCTTGGATGGAAAATATGACACCGTGTGCACATTGATCCAAATGATGCCAAATTACAAAGATCTTAAGCCAACTGAAGTCATTGGAAGAATTGTAGCTCATGAGATGTCACTCAAGGATAAAGAAGAGCTTCAAAACAAGTCTAGTGGTGCTTACAAAGCCTCATGTGATGCTCCTACATCATCAAGTGAGAAACAAGCCTTCAATGAGGAATTGAGCCTAATGGTGAAGAACTTCAACAAGTTCTACAAGAGTAGAAGCAAGGAAAGAAGTTCCAAGTCAAGGTCCTACAATGACAAAAGATCTTCTAGTCGTGAGCGTAATTGCTACAATTGTGGAAGACCCGGACACTACTCCAATGAGTGTACGGCTCCCTACAAAAGAAGAGAAGACTCACCTAAAAGAAGAAGCAAAAGAGAAGAATCACCTCCAAGGGAGAGAAGGAGTAGAGATGATCGTTATGAATGAAGAACCTCTCGCAGAAGCAAGGATTCGGAAAGGAAGGACAAGTCATCAAGGAGCTACACAAAACGAAGACATCAAGCTCATGTTGGTGAATGGGTATCCGGCTCCGACTCCGACCACCACTCCGAGAGAAGTTATCACTCCGACTCCGAATATACTCAAGATGAAGGTGTTGCCGGTCTAGCACTTGTGTCAACCAACTCCTATGACATATTTGACTCACCAAATGAAGGAATTGGAAGATTCTTCATGGCTAAAGGCCCAAAGGTATCACACCCCGAGTATGTTGATTTCAATAGTGATGAAGATGATTTGCTAGGTGATGATGATTTACTTGTTGACAACTCTAGTAATGAAAACTATGATGAACTTGCTATTAATCAAGCTAAACAAGATAAAACGAATGACGATGATAAGAAGGAGATTGAGCGTCTAACTAAAGAACTAAACACTCTTAAGTTAGCTCATAAAACTACCTTAGAAGATCATCGAGAGCTTTTAAAGACTCATGAGAAACTACGCTTTGAAAAGCTCAACCTAGAGCAAGAGCATGGGTTCTTAAAGGCAATCAATGATGATCTTCGTAAGAAAAGTTCTTCTTACATTGCCAAGCGTTTACTCTTGTCTACTTACATGCCGCAAGTAAAATCTAGCAACAAGAGTAAGAAAGATTCTTCTTCTAGTAGTAACAATAATCATGCTAAATCCAATATTGTTGCTTCTAGTAGTTCTCTTGATTCCACTAATGATTCTCTTAGCCAAGTTACACTTGAGCAAGAAAATAGCTTATTGAAGGGAATTATAGAGAAAGGTGTTTACAAGAGCCTTGCCGGAAGTAAGCAATTTGAGGAAATTGTACGCAAGCAAGGAAGGCACCGGAAGAATCAAGGTGTTGGTTTTGAACGAAAGTTCAATGCCAATGGAGTTGAGTGGGAAGAAGATCAATACCCCAAGACGAAGTTTGTTCCTCAACAAGAGAAGTATGATCCTACTTCCTTCGAGGGGACACAAGCTCAAGATGATCTTCCACCACAAGACCTCAAGCAAAAAGGCAAGGACAAGCTTCAAGAGGAGATTGATGCATTTGAAGAAGCTCCTAAGGCCTTGGTCAAGTGGGTTCCCAAGACTACATCAAGTTCTACTTCATCAAGTACGACTACAACTCCAAGGATTCCCATCAAGATGATGTGGATCCCGAATAAGAAGAACTAGAGAATTCTTGAGGATGACTCCGCCAACATACTTCACTCACATTCACTTTGGCAAGGACAAGTGCAATCAACTTCCACATCTTGCACTAGTTCAAGGAGTCACAAACCCTCTTGTTGGTAAGACAAGGGACAAGGTAACCTAATGCTTTCATGGACATCATCTTGTGTGTACTTCACTCTATGTCTATGGATATCCTTGTTTCTTTCTTGTGGGACTAACCCATGTAGGTATTGAAAGTGCAACTCACTCCAATGGATTGCTCCAAATGATCTACATCAACATTGAGCATCCACATCTTCAACATCTACATGAAGTCATCATCGACAAAACCCAAGGTTAGTTCATCCCTCTTCGGGGGGATATCACATCTAGGGGGATCTTTACTCTAAGAATTGAGCTAAAGCAACTCTAATGGTGTGAACACAGCAATGCTTTATGTAAAAGTGGTAACCCCACATGTGCTTAAACGATGAGTATGACCTATGATCAAATGTTCTCATTTGACTCCTAAGTCAATATACTCATATATAGATGACCTAGTCATCGCCAATTGCTTGATAGATGCTAGAGTGTTTGTGCATGCTTTGTCACATATTTCATTTGCCATTTTATTGTGTGAGCATGTTGATTGCATACTTTTCTCATTCGAGGACATCCATTTGTTGCTTTGGTTGTTTGGCTCTTTTTCTTTTGCCAAATGGATGGACAAGAATGCCTAAGAACTTCCTCTAGCTATCTATGCTTTTCTCGTCTCAAACTCTATTCATGCTACATCACAAAGTATGATCAAGTCAGATTCGAACCCTCTGGGTGAGGAGCACTCGGAGTCACCGATTCATCATAGACTTAAACTTCCAAAACCTCTCTGTGCATTTCGGTCTGACCGATTCATCCTTTTCGGTCATACCGAGTTCACTGAGTTGATCTAGGTTTTCAATCTCGGTGCAACCGATTAGAACCATTCGGTCACACCGAGTTGTAGTAACCACTTGCGATTCTACATCTCGGTGCCACCGAGTTGTTCCACCCGGTCACACCGACAGGGTCAGGATATATATACCGACGGGTCAAATTTTGGAAATTTCTCTGAAACCTTTTCGCCCGCGCGTGTCCTACTCTGCTGACTCGGGTCTCCGGATCGTCCTCTTGTCGCTAGCGACCCCCTGCCACTGGTCTCCGCCACCGTCAACGGAAATCTTCACCGCCGTTGCCGCCGTAGCGAACTCATCGCCAAGTTAGGGTATGAGTTCGACCCTTTGTGCAATCTTTACCTCCGATTCTTAGCACAAAGACAATGCCATGATTCTTACCACGTATGAGATCAATCTATCCAACAAAAACTTCCTTTAGATTAGTTTTGATTCAAAAATTTAGGGTTAGGTTTCCGCCGAACTCATCTCGGACCGACCGAGTTGTAGAAATCAGTCTCACCGATTTGGCTTAGGCCATTGCACTTGTAACTTTCGGTCTGACCGAAAGTTGCAAATCGGTGTGACCGAGTTCAACCCTCAGTGAAACACTAGCAATCTTGGACTCACTGAACTATGTCTCGGTCTGACCGATCTCACTAGTTCAGACTCCAATATTGCTTCGGTGGCACCGAGTTTAACAAATCGGTAGCTCCGAAATGCTTTCTGTGGGAAACTAAAACTAAGTTTTTGACTCAATTGTTTTGCAAAATCTCTGCACTTTCTGATGATCATCCACTCTATCTCATCTATAACTATTCACAGGGACAACTTTCAGTTTGCAGTGCCAGAATGTCTGATCAGAGTGATAGCCAGAACAAGTCTGAGGAGCAAGTGAATCTAAGTGAGGGCACTAGTCCCTCTGACAGTTATGAGGATGGCAGCAGAAGTATTCCTAGCAACCTGCCTAAGGCTGCTACTAGGCAGAGGAGAAAGATAAATTCTAATTCTGAAGATGAAGATTATGTGGCTGCTGAGGAAGAGGTCAGCTCAAAGAAGAAGGTGGTCAAGAAGGAATTTGGCACAACTGCCTCTACAAGACCTGGTCTGAATAAGAAGGCTCCTGCAAAGAGAGTGCCCATGTCTAAGGCCAGAGCCTCAACTCTTGAAACTTCCAAATCAACTGTTGGAGAGGCTGTTAGTGAGGGCAAGAAGAGAAAGGAAAGGGTCAAGAAGACTATGGCCAGAGTTGTTGGAAAGCCATCAATGATGATCCAATCTGATGAGGAAGAAGATGAAGAGGAAGATGCTGCACCAGCACCAAAGACTCGGAAATTGATGGGGGATGCCATCAAGTCTGGGGCTGCTCCAGCAAAGCCCAAGACTGCCCCCAAGTCTACTGCTCAAGCTTCTAAGTCTGCACCAAAGAGAAGCACAAGGAACATACCAACTGCTGAAAAGAACAAGGCCCTAGTGCCTGAAGTGGAAGAAGATGAGGAAACCCAAGTGCTCAGGAAGCTAAAGCCAAAGATCCCTGACCATGATGACAATCATCCAGTTGCTGAAAACATGAAGGCAAGGAAGGATGCAGGTCTCAGATTGTGGAGACAATCAGATCCATATGCTGTGAGGAGAAGGACTGCTGTGGACTATAGATTTCACACCAAGGAGAAGCAGGACTTCTATGAGACAATTCTTTTGGATAAGAAGCCCATAGTGTGTGACATGAAGTGGGTAGACTGGGAATACATCGACAACAATGAAGACCACTTCCCAGAAGTGCATGAAAGTTTCAGACTCAATGGAGTAGACACCTTTGTGGGTCAGAAGCTTACCAAGTGGAATGATGAGCTTATTATGCAATTCTATTCTACAGCTCATTTCTATCCAGATGGAAGGATTGTATGGATGTCTGAAGGTACTAGGTACCAATCAACAGTTGCTGAGTGGGCCAAGCTGATCAATGCCACTGCAGAGCTTGCGGATGACATAGATGTCTATGCCAAGAAAAAGAAAGATCACAACTCCATGGCCAACATGTATAAGGAGATTCCTGACAAAGCCTTGCAGACTCACAGGCTAGGCTCTGTATATTATCTGTTGTCTGGACTAGCCACTATTAACACCATCTTGAGGCACACCTTGTTACCCAAATCAGGAGATCACAGGATGATCAGAGGCCACTCCATCAATTTGCTTCTGTTGTTTGATGTGCCCCAGAAGTTTAAGGTGATGAGTTTGATTGTTGAGACAATCAAGAGGATAGCTGCAGACCAGAAGAGATCATGTGGGTATGCTCCACACATCCAGATGCTCATCAACTCCAAGATGGGCACAGGCACATACTTGTTGGATAAAGAACACCTTCCCTTGAGGCCTGAATTTGAGGACAACACAGTTGTCATGGATGTTGAAGATCCTACATCAGTAGAGGCTCAAGAGAAGAGGGAGAAAGCAAAGGCAGAGAAGGCAGCCAAGATGCCAAGTGTTGAAGAGGCATCTCAAATTTTTCTCAAGTCAAAACAAGATCAACTTAGCTATCTCATTCAAGCTACTTTGAGGATTGAGAAACGTTTGGCCACCCTGACTCAGAATCAAGAGAGCCTGGAGAGGATCATTCAAACAAAGTTTTATGATCTGGACTTGAAGGTGACAGAGATGCAGACAGCTATTGAGCAGCTCCAGGAAGAACCTGAAGAGAGGAAAGGGAAAGCTACCAAAGATGCTTTTCAGAGAGTGCCTAGGGCACAGAGATCTGCAGCAGTGCCTGTGACAGATACAAGAGCTACTGCGTCTGCACCTGTAGCTATAGCTTCAGTTTCCCCTCCGGTTGCAACTCCACCAGCTCCAACAACCTTAACAGATGCATTTGTTCTTGGAGTCCTCTCTACACCGCCTCCCGAAGATCAAGCCTAGAGAGACGCATAGCACTATGCATTTTCAAGCTTTTTGGTAACTTGTTGCCAAAGGGGGAGAAAGTGTATAGATCATAGGCTTTGAGAGAGAGTGCTTGCTTCTTTTTGCCATTCTCTTTGCTACTTGCTTGCTACTTTTTGTGTGCTTGCTTGGTTGATACTCTATGTTTATGTGTGTGAGATACTTATGGTCATGTGTTTGATCATATCCTACATTAATGTTTGTGCTTGGATGATAACATTATTTATCTCTCTTGTATGATCATTCACTTTGCCTTGGTGATGAGTGCATATTTTCATATTCCATCATTTTGAGCGCTCCACCAAGATGTATGTGACATGGAAGAGTAACCCATGATCCTAATCGATTGTGCATTTGCATTCAAAAGCAAATTTTAAATAATGCACAAATTTAGGGGGAGCTCTTGCTTATCACATACTTCTCAAAGCGACGATATATTTCATTCTTATTATCATGTGTCGAAGCTTTGATCTATATGTTGTCATCAATTACCAAAAAGGGGGAGATTGAAAGTACAACTAATCCCTGGGTGGTTTTGGTAATTCTTAACAACATATAGCTCATTGAACTAATACTCTTTCAAGATGATCATTTCAGAAAGTTCAATGATTGGCATGGCATGGACTAGGAATGTGGACCCCTCAAAATGCTAAGGACACATATTGGCTCAAGCTTGTGACGACCCCGGCTTAATCATGCACTAACCATACACGCAAATGTGCACGATCAAGCCTAAGGACTCACTTGAAGATATCACAACACAACTCTAAAAATAAATAAAGTCATACAAGCTTTATATTACAAGCCAGGGCCTCAAGGGCTCGAATACATAGCTCGATGGCATACAAGCGTCAGCGGAAGCATCAGATATCTGAGTACAGATATATTACAGAGAGAGAAATAGGCCTCCACAGAGGCGGGGTAAAATAAAATACTACGAGCGAAAGGCGTAGGCCTCCTGCCCTGGACCCTCCGATCCTACTCCTGGTCGTCAGTCGGCTCCTCGTAGTAGTAGTACTCGCCAGGCGGGTAGTAGTACTGGTCGTCGGCTGAGGCGTCTGGCTCAGGGGCTCCGTCGTCTGGTGGCATCAAATGGAATATGGGGAAAAAAAAATAAAGCAAACGTGAGTACTCATCCGAAGTACTCAGCAAGCAAGGATCTACACTACATATGCAACATTGTCAAAGGAATGGCTGTATATGTGGACTGGGCTGCAGAAATGCCAGAATAGAGGGGGAAAGCCTAGTCCTATCGAAGACTAGCATCTTCAACAATCTTCGACAGTCTTGCAGCAATAGAAGAGAACAGATGAACATAATGTAAAGTAGTAGTAGTATCATCAACCTCGACCTGAGATCCTTTCTCGACTCCCTGCGAGAAAGCAATCCCAGAGCCATACTATCCAGTTCTCATCACATGTTCTAGTTGTACCGATCGGGATACAACTCCGAGTGTCCGTTACCGTAGGACAGGCTATCGATAGAATTTTCTTCCCTGCAGGGGTGCACCAACTTACCCACCACGCTCGCTTAACTCCGGCCGGACACACTTTACTGGGTGATGCCCGGCCTCGGCCAAGCAACACGCCGCAACCCGACCTAGGCTCTAAAGAGAGGTCCGCACGCCGGACTAACCTATGCCCCTGGGGATCTTGGGCCTTCGCCCCGGGAACCCTGCATGTTGCGAGGATGTTTCGGAAGCAGACCTAGCAACCCCTTAATACAAGCGCAGTTGCGTTCCCAGTCCAATCCAAAACGGGCCGCTCCTCGCTGACGTCAATAGAGCTTTGGCTGATGTATACGACGCAGAACGCCCATACTATGCCCACGTGATGGTTAGTGCTATCGGGCCAGAGGCCCCTCGGATCAAATATCCAAACCGTTAAGTGGTTTAGGAGCGCGCGGAAATGAGCAGAGACTCACGATCGATGTGACCCCGTCGCCCCGTCTCGAGGACTTGCGGCAAGGGCTAAGAATGCCCGGCCACGCCTCGTGTTATCTCGCGGGCACCATCCAGGTTAACCCGACTCCGCATCACTTCGCATTAAGCTCGCGCGGGTACCCCTCAGGGCCGACCCGTCTTTAGTAACATAGTTTAGTGCAAGTCACAGTATCAATGGTATCCGTGTGTCCAACACCAAGGGGGAATCCTGAGGAATCACCCTCGATGGAATTCCCGCTGATGTTACCGTCAAGGTGAACGAAGGAGGAATCACCCTCGAGGTCCACACTTGAGATGTTGCACGACGACGTCGTTATCGAGGGTGGTGTAGGAGGAATCACCCTCGCTTACCACGACCGATTAACTAACCTACAAGGTTATCATCAGAAGTGCTGACGAGGTATCACCCTCGGCACTCGACGGTAACCCAGCAGTGTCGGCAACTAAAGGGGGAAGTGACGTGCGGTGCCGGGGCCTGGTCTTCAATCCCAATGGTCGGGTCTTCTGATATACAGCAGGGCATTCGAGATCAAGTGGGGGTCTCTGTCGTGTCTCTACCCAGCCTATACTAGGCAGTCTAGGATATTCAGCAAGGTAGCAAGGCAGGTTACAATAAATAGGCTATGCATTAGATATAGGATAACAGTAACAGTAGCAGTTCTAATGCAAGCATAAGAGAGAAGAGAATAGGCGATATAGGCATGCTCAAAATGGGGGTGCTTGCCTGTTTGCTCTGGGGCAAGGACAAGGTCTTTAGTGGTATCGTCGGGGACGTAGTCGTACTCCTGAGCTGCGTCTGCCTCGGGAGCTACGTCAACGTCGGGGTCTACCGAGAGAGAAGAGGGGGAAGAAACAGGTAAACATAATGCAAACAAATGCAATACGGTGCGTGTGATGCTATGATGCAGTGCAGGGTTGCCTAATTATGCATCTAAGTCATTTTAGTTATTTTTAGAATTAATCTAGGATTTATTTACCGAGGTGTGTGCACTATTCATTTGCCGGATACGGGTCCGGAGTTATGAGTTCTTCTACGTAGGGGGTTCCGATGAAGAAACAGACGGCACGATCAGACTCGGCTCGTCGTTCTGAGCAACTTTCATGTTTTAACTTTTTCGATCTGAGCTACGGTTTAAAAGTTATTAATTTTCAAAGTTTATTTGAATTTCTGGAATTTATTTATTTACAGAAAATGAATGATGATGTCAGCATGACGTCATTGTGACGTCAGCGGTCAACAGGCGCTGACGAGAGTCAAATATGACATGTGGGACCCACATGTCAGTCTCTGTTTATCTTAACAGTGAATTAACTTAATCCACAGAGTTAATTAGGGGGCGGGCCCCACTTGTCAGTGAGACATTAGGCTAATCTAATTAATTTTATTTAATTAATTGTTTAATTAGTCTAATTAGCCGCCGGGGCCCACACGTCAGTGGCACTATGCTGCCACGTCAGCGCGTTTACTGGTCAGCGCGGTCAACTGCGCCCGTGGGACCCACTGGCAGTGACCCAGGGGCGACCCACGTGGCAGCCACGTCGGCGGCCGGCGCCGGAGTTGCGCCGGCGACCAAAAACGCGGCGGCGCGTCGCCGAAGTTGCTCGGATTTGCGCTACAGAGCTCGGTTCGAGCCGTGGTTAGGTTGTTTCGAACGGGCGTTCAACGCCGCGTCCAACCGTGGCGGTGGCGCAGCCGGACTTGGCCAGAAACGGCGCCGGCGACGAGCAAAAGTGGCGGCGTATTCGGGAGCTCGATTGAATCGAGGCTGTGGTGAACTGCGGCTCGAACCAGAGGGATGGTCGTGTTCCACGCGTCGCTGCGAATGTGATGGACATGGCCTCGTGTCCGCTGGGTCACCGGAGACTTGCCGGCGACGAGCTTCACGGAGGTGAGCTCGGGCGTGCGTGGAGTGGTGGCTACGGCCTTCTAGCGGCGGCGAGAGAGGGCATGGAGGAAGCAGCAGCTCACCTTGTGGCTATGAAAAGCCTTCGACAGCTTTGTAGCAGCAGGCGGTGGCCGGAGATGGAAGGGGATCGCCGGAGCCGAAGCGGAAGGGGGCGGCGTCGTGCAGTGTCAGCGGGGCCCCTCGGCTCCACCCGTATCCTCCATTAGATGAAGAAGACGACAGCGGAGCTGACCGACTCGGTGGACGAGCGCGGGGCCGCCGGTGGCCACGGCAAATGGCGAAGTGCGGCGACGACGGCGTTCGGCCTCGCGTGGATCTGAGGGGAAGGAAGGACGGAGAGGGCGAGCGGGTGAGGGGGAAGTGGATAGGGACGGAGAGGAGGCCGAGGGAGCTCCTCCTTATCCTCTCGCCCAACCTACGGCGTCGCGGTGTCGACGCCGGAGCGGCGCGCGCGCGGGTGACCACGGACGAGGCGACACGGCGACGGAAAGGACGACGACTGTGCGCGGGATGGGCTGGGCTGGGCCGGCTGACGGGGCACTGTGCACTAAGGCCCAGTGCACAGTGCCTCGTTTTTATTTTTCTATTTTTGTTTTCTCTTTTTCTTTTAATCTTTTCTGTTTTGAAATAGTTAGGGCATTTCTACACTTTTGAAAAATGTGAGAGTTGTCCCAAATATTGCAATGCAATATTAGCTCTCACCAAAAAGTGGTTTGGACAGAATTGGAAGCCATTTGCATTTGTAATGATTTTAAATGAATTAATATTGCTGTTTTGGGTGCTGTTTCATCTTGTTTGAGTCACTTGTCCAACTCCAAATTTTTTGATATTGGTTTTAGAAATGTTCCTGGATTATTTGCCATTTAATGAACATTTTCCCAACAGAGTTTAACCAACTTTATATTTCACTTTTGAATTTGAGTTGATTTTCAGATGTGAATTTGAATTGGATCATTAACCCATATGACTTGGCACTGCAAATGATCATGACTTGGCAATTTTAACAGAGTGTCACAGAGCTTATTACAAGGGGGTGTTACAAGTTCTCCTCCTCTAAAAGAAATTCTCTTCCCGAGAATTCAGGAGGTAGAAGGAAAGAGTCTGGGATATTCTTCCCGAAGATGATCCTCGCGTTCCCAAGTGGCTTCATCTTCAGTGTGATTCGACTACTGCACTTTTAGGAACTTGGTCGTCTTCTGACGATATCGACGTTCAGATTCGTCGAGGATTCGGATCGGATGCTCCTTATAGGAAAGATCATCTTGTAGCTCGAGCATCTCATGATCCACTGCACGGTGCGGGGATTCCTTGAAGCACTTACGAAGTTGCGACACGTGGAAGACATCATGAATATGAGAGAATTGCGGTGGCAACTCCAATTGATATGCCACCTGTCCACGTCTAGCCACGATGCGGAAAGGACCAATATAGCGAGGAGCTAGCTTGCCCTTGATTCCGAAATGACGGGTGCCCTTCATTGGAGTGACACGAAGATAAGCTTGATCACCAGGTTGATAGATCACACCCCATCGCTTACGATCATAATTACTCTTCTGACGGTCTTGAGCTGCTTTGAGATTCTCCCGGACAATTCGGACTTGTTCTTCGGCATGTTGAATAATGTCCGGTCCAACAAGAGGTCGTTCCCCAGTTTCTGACCAATTCAGAGGGGTTCGACATTTACGACCATAAAGAACCTCAAAGGGGGCCATTTTTAAGCTGGCTTGGTAGCTGTTGTTATAAGAGAACTCGGAATACGGGAGAGATTCCTCCCATTTCTTACCGAAGGATATAACACAAGCTCGAAGCATATCTTCAAGCACTTGATTAACGCGCTCAACTTGGCCTTGGGATTGGGGATGATAAGCTGAACTCCAAGTAATATGAGTTCCCATTGCTTTCTGGAAACTTTCCCAGAAATGGCCAGTGAAAATGCTGCCACGGTCTGAACTGATTTCCTTGGGAATACCATGGAGTGAAACAATTCTGGAGATATATAGCTCTGCTAACTGACTAGCAGTAATAGTCTCCTTAACTGGCAGAAAGTGTGCAACCTTGGAGAGTTGGTCAACGACGACAAGAATAGCATCGTGACCCTTCTGAGACTTGGGAAGACCAGTAATGAAGTCCATTTGTACTTTATCCCACTTCCATAGAGGAATAGGGAGCGGTTGCAGAATTCCAGCAGGTTTCTGATGTTCTGCCTTCACGCGACGACAAACGTCACACTCGGCAACATAACGAGCAATATCTTGCTTCATTCTAGACCACCAGTACCTTCGACGAAGATCTTGATACATCTTGGTACTACCCGGATGGATAGATAGCGGTGTATCATGGGCCTCCTTCATGACTTTGTCAGTCATCAGCTCGAAGCGAGGTACTACAATGCGGTCTCGGAAGTACAAGGTTCCATCTTCAGCAATCGAGAAATCCCTGTACTTTTCAAGGTGAAGCTCTTTCTTCATTAGACCAATTTCGACATCTTTAGTTTGCGCAATCTTGACAGCTTTCTCAAGATCTGGTTGTATCACAAGGTTATTAAGAGAACCTTGAGGAATGATACAAAGGTTCAGCTTGCGCAATTCTTCATATAGCTGGGGTTGAGCTTGCTTTACCATGAGGTTACTACAATATGACTTGCGGCTCAAGGCATCAGCCATCACATTAGCTTTGCCAGGAGTGTAGGAAATACCACAGTCATAATCGATGATTGTTTCCAACCAACGCTGCTGACGAAGATTAAGTTCCGGTTGAGTGAATAAGTACTTCAAGCTCTGATGATCGTTGTAAATCTCACACCGATTACCAAGGAGGTAATGACGCCACTGCTTCAAAGCATAAATGACAACAGCAAGTTCAAGGTCATGCACTGGGTAATTCTCTTCATGTGGACGCAGTTGTCGCGAGGCATAAGCAATTACTCTTCGCTCTTGCATTAGGACACAACCTAGTCCTTGGCGAGATGCGTCGCAGAAGATCACAAAATCTTTGCGAGAGTCTGGAGGAGCAAGGACTGGAGCAGAAGTTAGCTTGTCCTTGAGGGTCTGGAAGCTTTCCTGACATTTGTCTGTCCACTCAAACTTAACGCCTTTGTGGAGCAGATTAGTCAGGGGCTTGGAAATCTTGGAGAAATTCTCGATGAAACGGCGACAATAACTTGCAAGCCCGAGAAAACTTCTGACTTGCTTGACATTCTTCGGGGGGGTCCAGTCAAGAATAGCCTAAACTCGTTCCGGGTTAACTGCGATACCATCCTTGGAGATGACATGTCCAAGGTAGGTTACCTCAGAAAGCCAGAATTCGCACTTAGAGTACTTGCCATATAATTGGTGCTCTCAAAGTCTCTCCAGAACAAGACGAAGGTGCTCAGCATGTTCTTCTTTGTTCTTCGAATAAACCAGAATATCATCCAGATATACCACGACGAATTTGTCGAGGTAATCCATGAATATGTAATTCATTAGGCGGGAGAATGTAGCTGGAGCGTTTGTTAAGCCAAACGACATGACTGTGTACTCGTAAGAGCCATAACGAGTAACGAATGTAGTCTTCGGAATATCCTCTTCGCGGACACGGATCTAGTGATAACCCAACCTCAAGTCGAGTTTAGAAAACACCGAAGATCGATCAACTTGCTGGATCCTACTCTCCGTGTGCACTCTGATGCAGAATCCGGTCTTATCAAATGACAACTCGGAGAGAAAGGTTAAACAAAACAATGGAAAGGAAAATGATTATCAAACTAATCAGATCAAAGACAGGGAAATCGCACTGAATCCAGCTCTCCGGGTGGATAGAATTAACGAGATCCTAAATGTCGGTGTTAGTAAATTTTATTAAACCCAAATAGATGAGAGATTAGAATCCAAGAGTAAAGACGAGGAATAAAAGATCCTAATACCACCCAGTTGGCGACGTGGGCCCGTAAGCCACACAGCCAAGTTAGTAAAACAGTTTTTGACCACTAGACTCAACTTCGGCCAAGGAATTGGGAAGGGGGATTCCTAGAGGCAGTCGGCTGTGATACCAACCTGTGACGACCCCGGCTTAATCGTGCACTAACCATACACGCAAATGCGCACGATCAAGCCTAAGGACTCACTTGAAGATATCACAACACAACTCTAAAACATAAATAAAGTCATACAAGCTTTATATTACAAGCCAGGGCCTCGAGGGCTCGAATACATAGCTCGATGGCATACAAGCATCAGCGGAAGCATCAGATATCTGAGTACAGATATATTACAGAGAGAGAAATGGGCCTTCACAGAGGCAGGGTAAAATAAAATACTACGATCGAAAGGCGTAGGCCTCCTGCCCTGGACCCTCCGATCCTACTCCTGGTCGTCAGTCGGCTCCTCGTAGTAGTAGTACTCGCTAGGCGGGTAGTAGTACTGGTCGTCGGCTGAGGCGTCTGGCTCAGGGGCTCCGTCGTCTGGTGGCATCAAATGGAATATGGGGGAAAAAGAAAATAAAGCAAACATGAGTACTCATCCGAAGTACTCAGCAAGCAAGGATCTACACTACATATGCAACATTGTCAAAGGAATGGCTGTATATGTGGACTGGGCTGCAGAAATGCCAGAATAGAGGGGGAAAGCCTAGTCCTATCGAAGACTAGCATCTTCAACAATCTTCGACAGTCTTGCAGCAATAGAAGAGAATAGATGAACATAATGTAAAGTAGTAGTAGTATCATCAACCTCGACCTGAGATCCTTTCTCGACTCCCTGCGAGAAAGCAATCCCAGAGCCGTACTATCCAGTTCTCATCACATGTTCTAGTTGTACTGATCGGGATACAACTCCGAGTGTCCGTTACCGTAGGACAGGCTATCGATAGATGTTTCTTCCCTGCAGGGGTGCACCAACTTACCCACCACGCTCGCTTAACTCCGGCCGGACACACTTTACTGGGTCATGCCCGGCCTCGGCCAAGCAACAGACCGCAACCCGACCTAGGCTCTAAAGAGAGGTCAGCACGCCGGACTAACCTATGCCCCTGGGGGTCTTGGGCCTTCGCCCCGGGAACCCTGCACGTTGCGAGGATGTTTCGGAAGCAGACCTAGCAACCCCTTAATACAAGCGCAGTTGCGTTCCCAGTCCAATCCAAAACGGGCCGCTCCTCGCTGACGTCAATAGAGCTTTGGCTGATGTATACGACGCAGAACGCCCATACTATGCCCACGTGATGGTTAGTTCTATCGGGCCAGAGGCCCCTCGGATCAAATATCCAAACCGTTAAGTGGTTTAGGAGCGCGCTGAAATGAGCAGAGACTCATGATCGATGTGACCCCGTCGCCCCGTCTCGAGGACTTGCGGCAAGGGCTAAGAATGCCCGGCCACGCCTCGTGTTATCTCGCGGGCACCATCCAGGTCAGCCCGACTCCGCATCACTTCGCATTAAGCTCGCGCGGGTACCCCTCAGGGCCGACCCGTCTTTAGTAACATAGTTTAGTGCAAGTCACAGTATCAATGGTATCCGTGTGTCCAACACCAAGGGGGAACCCTAAGGAATCACCCTCGATGGAATTCCCGCTGATGTTACCGTCAAGGTGAACGAAGGAGGAATCACCCTCGAGGTCCACACTTGAGGTGTTGCACAACGACGTCGTTATCGGGGGTGGTGTAGGAGGAATCACCCTCGCTTACCACGATCGATTAACTAACCTACAAGGTTATCATCAGAAGTGCTGACGAGGTATCACCCTCGGCACTCGACGGTAACCCAGCAGTGTCGGCAACTAAAGGGGGAAGTGACGTGCGGTGCCGGGGCCTGGTCTTCAATCCCGATGGTCGGGTCTTCTGATATACAGCAGGGCAGTCGGGATCAAGTGGGGGTCTCTGTCGTGTCTCTACCCAGCCTATACTAGGCAGTCTAGGATATTCAGCAAGGTAGCAAGGCAGGTTACAATAAATAGGCTATGCATTAGATATAGGATAACAGTAATAGTAGCAGTTCTAATGCAAGCATAAGAGAGAAGAGAATAGGCGATATATGCATGCTCAAAATGGGGGTGCTTGCCTGTTTGCTCTGGGGCAAGGACAAGGTCTTCAGTGGTATCGTCGGGGACGTAGTCGTACTCCTGAGCTGCGTCTGCCTCGGGAGCTACGTCAACGTCGGGGTCTACCGAGAGAGAAGAGGGGGAAGAAACAGGTAAACATAATGCAAACAAATGCAATACGGTGCGTGTGATGCTATGATGCAGTGCAGGGTTGCCTAATTATGCATCTAAGTCATTTTAGTTATTTTTAGAATTAATCTAGGATTTATTTACCGAGGTGTGTGCACTATTCATCAGCCGGATACGGGTCCGGAGTTACGAGTTCTTCTACGTAGGGGGTTCCGATGAAGAAACAGACGGCACGATCAGACTCGGCTCGTCGTTCTGAGCAACTTTCATGTTTTAACTTTTTCGATCTGAGCTACGGTTTAAAAGTTATTAATTTTCAAAGTTTATTTGAATTTCTGGAATTTATTTATTTACAGAAAATGAATGATGACGTCAGCATGACGTCATTGTGACGTCAGCGGTCAACAGGCGCTGACAAGAGTCAAATATGACATGTGGGACCCACATGTCAGTCTCTGTTTATCTTAACAGTGAATTAACTTAATCCACAGGGTTAATTAGGGGGCGGGCCCCACTTGTCAGTGAGACATTAGGCTAATCTAATTAATTTTATTTAATTAACTGTTTAATTAGTCTAATTAGCCGCCAGGGCCCACACGTCAGTGGCACTGTGCTGCCACGTCAGCGCGTTGACTGGTCAGCACGGTCAACTGGGCCCGTGGGACCCACAGGCAGTGACCCAGGGGCGACCCACGTGGCAGCCACGTCGGCGGCCGGCGCCGGAGTTGCGCCGGCGACCAAAAATGCGGCGGCGCGTCGCCGGAGTTGCTCGGATTTGCGGTACAGAGCTCGGTTCGAGCCGTGGTTAGGTTCTTTCGAACGGGCGTTCAACGCCGCGTCTAACCATGGCGGTGGCACAGCCGAACTTGGCCGGAAACGGCGCCGGCGACGAGCAAAAGCGGCGGCGTATTCGGGAGCTCGATGGAATCGAGGCTGTGGTGAACTGCGGCTCGAACCAGAGGGATGGTCGTGTTCCACGCGTCGCTGCGAATGTGATGGACATGGCCCCGTGTCCGCTGGGTCACCGGAGACTTGCCGGCGACGAGCTTCACGGAGGTGAGCTCGGGCGTGCGTGGAGTGGTGGCTACGGCCTTCTAGCGGTGGCGAGAGAGGGCATGGAAGGAGCAGCAGCTCACCTCGTGGCTATGAAAAGCCTTCGACAGCTTTGTAGCAGTAGGCGGTGGCCGGAGATGGAAGGGGATCGCCGGAGCCGAAGCGGAAGGGGGCGGCGTCGTGCAGCGTCAACGGGGCCCCTCGGCTCCACCCGTATCCTCCATTAGATGAAGAAGACGACGGCGGAGCTGACCGACTCGGTGGACGAGCGCGGGGCCGCCGGTGGCCACGGCAAATGGCGAAGTGCGGCGACGACGGCGTTCGGCCTCGCGTGGATCTGAGGGGAAGGAAGGAGGGAGAGGGCGAGCGGGTGAGGGGGAAGTGGATAGGGACGGAGAGGAGGCCGAGGGAGCTCCTCCTTATCCTCTCGCCCGACCTGCGGCGTCGCGGTGTCGACGCCGGAGCGGCGCGCGCGCGGGTGACCATGGACGAGGCGACACGGCGACGGAAAGGACGACGACTGTGCGCGGGATGGGCTGGGCCGGCTGGCGGGGCACTGTGCACTAAGGCCCAGTGCACAGTGCCTCATTTTTATTTTTCTGTTTTTGTTTTCTCTTTTTCTTTTAATCTTTTTGTTTTGAAATAGTTAGGGCATTTCTACACTTTTGAAAAATGTGAGAGTTGTCCCAAATATTACAATGCAATATTAGCTCTCACCAAAAAGTGGTTTGGACAGAATTGGAAGCCATTTGAATTTGTAATGATTTTAAATGAATTAATATTGCTGTTTTGGGTGCTGTTTCATCTTGTTTGAGTCACTTGTCCAACTCCAAATATTTTGATATTGGTTTTAGAAATGTTCCTGGATTATTTGCCATTTAATGAACATTTTCCCAACGGAGTTTAACCAACTTTATATTTCACTTTTGAATTTGAGTTGATTTTCAGATGTGAATTTGAATTGGATCATTAACCCATATGACTTGGCACTGCAAATGATCATGACTTGGCAATTTTAACAGAGTGTCACAGAGCTTATTACAAGGGGGTGTTACAAAGCTCAAGACTCTACTCTTTTCATTTTAGTGATCCAAGATCACATTGAGTCCATAGGAAAGCCAATACTATTAAAAGGGGATGAGGTGTTGCTTAATGGCTTGCTTGCTCAAAATTCTTAGTGATATGCTCCAAAGCCCTCAACCACTTTCTCATATCCACATATGTCCCAAACCTAAAGTCAAACTTGGCCCCACCGATTTGATCTATCCGGCGCCACCGAGTTCATTTGACATAGCCACTGCCAGAAACCCTAATAAGTTTGGTCTCACCGATAGGGATCTCGGTCTCACCGAGATGGGATTGCTAACTCTCTGTTTCCCTTCGTAAAGTTTTGGTCTAATCGAGATGAGCGATCGGTCCCATCGAGTTCGCAGTGCAAACTCTCTGTTTCCTCTTCGTAATGTTTTGGTCTCACTGAAATGAGCGATCGGTCCCACCGAGTTTGCCTGACCAACTCTCTGTTTGCCTATTATAGAAATTGGTCTCACCGAGATTACGTTATGCCCTAACCCTAACGAAATCGGTCTCATCGAGTTGATATGTCGGTCCCACCGAAAAGCCTAACGTTCACATTTTGAGCTAAATTGGTCTGACCGAGTTTCACTAGTCGGTCCCACCGAGTTTGGTAAATTGTGTGTAACGGTTAGATTTTGTGTGGAGGCTATATATACCCCTCCACCCTTCCTCCATTCGTGGGGAGAGCCATCAGAATGTGCCTACACTTCCAGTACTCATTTTCTGAGAGAGAACCACCTACTCATGTGTTGAGACCAAGATATTCCAATCCAACCACAAGAATCTTGATCTCTAGCCTTCCCCAAGTTGCTTTCCACTCAAATCATCTTTCCACCAAATCCAAATCTGTGAGAGAGAGTTGAGTGTTGGGGAGACTATCATTTGAAGCACAAGAGCAAGGAGTTCATCATCAACACACCATCTATTACCTTTTGGAGAGTGGTGTCTCCTAGATTGGTTAGGTGTTACTTGGGAGCCTCCGTCAAGATTGTGGAGTTGAACCAAGGAGTTTGTACGGGCAAGGAGATCGCCTACTTCGTGAAGATCTACCCTAGTGAGGCAAGTCCTTCGTGGGCGATGGCCATGGTGGGATAGACAAGGTTGCTTCTTCGTGGACCCTTCGTGGGTGGAGCCCTTCGTGGACTCGCGCAACCGTTACCCTTCATGGGTTGAAGTCTCCATCAACGTGGATGTACGATAGCACCACCTATTGGAACCACGCCAAAAATCTCCGTGTCTACATTGCGTTTACTCCCTCCAAACTCCTCCCCTTTACCTTCATATGCAATGATTTACATTCCACTGCTATACTCTTAGAATTGCATGTGTAGGTTGATTGCTTGACTTGTGCTAAGTTGATAAAATCTGCCAAGACATAAAATTGGGAAAAGGCTAGATTTTTATTTGGTCAAGTAGTCTAATCACCCCCCCTCTAGACATACTTTCGATCCTACAAGTTGGGACCGATGTCTTGAGGGTGAAGGTTGTAAAAGTGGAGAACATCCCAGAAGAATTTTGACCTGGGTGGCGAGAAGCCATGGAGGAGATGATCCGCAAAGATGATGACTTCACCTTCTTTAGGTTGAGGTCTAATTTCAACACCTAGGACTCGCCAGTGGTTGGTATCCTTCGATGGCAAGACTCCCATATCCACAAACTCTTGGAGAGAAAGTTCAGAAACTTGAGGAGCAACCCAATCGCATGAAGTGGGAGTCTTGGTCATGATTGGCGGTTTAAAAGATTACGGCTTGGAGGCAAAAATATGGCGGATTAAAATCAAGGTGGTAAGCTGCCTAAGTAATTATGGTGATGGTTTGGTAGCAATGAGCTGGTTATGAAGTGGTTTGAACGTTATAAGTTACAAATTTATGGTTAAGCCGGCAGCAGGTTGGTGGGTTATCAAATTATTTTTTGAGCCGCCCAAACTGCGTTGGCAAAGCGGCTATTTACGGAGTTGAGCTTGATGAAAGTTTTTTTGGCAGAATTTCACTAAGTGTTGGGCAAACAAGTTTCACAGATCATGCCTATAATTTTGGATCTACGGCAGTTTGAAAAATAGAAGGAAATTGCTAAACCTAAACATGGTGGACGAACTAGTGTGCTGGGGATTGAATCTCAGATGAAAAGAATGAATCTATGATTGGAAACAGATGCCAAAGCTATCACCGCATGGCTTCAGTATCGCTTTTGGGTCGAACTAAGCAACATGGTGGGTGAACTGTAAGTGAACACTGACGAACACCGATGAACTAGGGTAATCTAATGCGGATTGGATATAAGGAGAGATGGGGTACCTGGTGATGCTGATGGGCAGTGGAGGGGCATCTCGATCTCTGGTCAAAGTCAGGTCGATGCAGCGGCCAGGATGAAGCTGTTGAAGAAAGTTGACTGGGGCGGCGGAGCTCCAACGGCAGCGGTCGTCGCGAGGAAGAAGAAGAAGAAGAGAAGGAGGCAGGGGTAAAAAATGAAAAAGGACCCCCCACGTCCCTATTTATAAGGAAACGGTAAAATGGCATGCACGGAAATCGAGGAGGCAACATGATTACCTCAACAGTGTGGGCGCCTTGATTCTCAGAACGACCAATTAATACAAAAGATCTGTTGTGATGACACAAGTTTTTGTAGATTTGATATGCATGATGTCATGGTGGGTTACAATGATTCATTTTGCATGACGTCATGGCAGGTTACAGTGGTTTATTCCAGGTTAAGCTTTGGAAGACAATTCGCCAACTGAAGCACTAAAGATTGACATGACCAAGTTCAAATCAATCTGGGGCCTAATGTTGGGGATATAACCCCGAGGTGTGACCCGCCCAGGAGGGGCCGGGTTACACCGTTGGTGACTTAATATGGAGAATGCCCAAGAAGGCCCAAGAAGACGAAGCAGGAAGGCGGCGGCTTAAGAGGCAGGCTTGGTGATGGCCCAAGACCCGGAAGTATGAGCCGCCCGATGATGACTTGCCTGGTAAGGCAAGGCGACTTAGAAACCAAGCTGGTCACGTTGTGTGATCTGGCTCGGACTCTTGTAAGCCCCGGGGCCTCAACCTGTGTATATAAAGGTGAGACCCGGCGGTGGGTTAACCCAAGAAAGAACTAATCGATAGCTAGGTCAAGCGTAATCGCTCCCTTGTAATCAAAACTCAAGCTATACAACTAGAAGCAGGACATAGGCTTTTACCTCGTTGTGAGGGGCCGAACCTAGGTAAATTCTTGTGTCCTTTGTCCCACTCAACCCCTTCGAGCTAACCTACGTTGCGATGGCTCCACACCTAAGTCGTTTCACAAGGGCATCTGCCGTGTTAAATCCACGACAGGGCGACTTGCAGAAAAACATTAAGCTACAACAGGCTGAAACTTCCAAGGCCGAGTCAAAGCTAAAAACTGCATTGGAAGAATTTGAAAAGGTCAAGGCAAGTTTTGATGCTGAGAGAACCACCTGGGAAGCTGACAAGGCTGCCCTACAGAAAAAAGCTGAAGATGCTGAAGCTGAGCTTAAGCCGGTGACTGAAGAGTTAGCTGGCTTAAAGCAACATTCATTCAAATGTCAGCCGCCATCTTTGGTAAGATTCAAATGCAACTCATCATCTGCTTTGATATTTCTTTAACTCGCCTGGCGATTCATAATATACAATTTGTTGACCCGCCCGGCAATTCTTACGCATAATTTGAACAGGCTCCAGAAGCGCCAGCCTTGGTCAAAACATGCTGCTGAAGCTTAAGGCGGCTTATTCTTTGATAGAACAGTTGTACACTGGGACGCTGCGAAGCCTTGTGGCCTTGTCAGGTGGCAAGAAACCTCCCACTTTCATCAAAGCCATATTGGGTCAACTGTCGATGGTGCCGGCTCAAATTGAAGAGCTAAAATTGTCAGCCGCCTGAGCCGGAGCCATTGTTGCTCTAGGCCGGGCTAAGGCGTGGCAATCCAAACTCGACCCGGAAGAAGTAGCCATTGGATGTCCGGAGTTCAAGGACGACGGGTCCGTCTTTGAAGAGCAAGACTTCAGTAAATGTGTCAGGGAGATGCGGCCTGTAGCGTGCAAGATTATAGAAGAGCTGAACTTGAACCACTATACTTCGGCTTATGATGAAAACAACAACAAGATTAAGCCGCCCACGCATGAAGTGGTGGCTCTTGTTCCTCCAAGGCGTAAGCACATCTTCGCCCCTGACCTCGACTCTTTCATTATTATTAATGATGAAGCCACTTTCGAGGCTTTAACCGACATAGACAGGACATCGGCTGACCTCCAGATGGTCGACGAAGAAGAGCCGGCACGGGATGACCCACAACCTTCAAGGCGTCAGGAAGACAACTGACCATAACAAGGATGATCCAGGCGGCTCTCATGCCGGGTTATGGGAGCATAGCTCCAAAAACTCTTGATCGAAAAACTTTTTTGGGCTCAACTGAAGCCGTGTAATAGGGTAGTTAAAACATTGATCCACCATGTCATGCCTTCGTGCATGTTTATCTCCACTTTTGATCCAGTAGTTGAACTTTGTGTCATGCTCAACTTGACCATATATATAAGCTTTTGCAAATCACTATGCTCTTCACCTTTGGTTGTGTATGCTTTGCAAAAGACTTCATCAACATATATGTTGGCGACTTAAAGTCAGAAACCAGGGCGGGTTATCAAACCCGAAGACTCGCAGTCTCATATAATAGTTGAAAGCATGATTAACTTGGTTGTAAAGCCAAATCATGCCGGCGGCTTAAAAACCAAAAAGCCCGGGCGGGTGTCAACCCTAAGACTATAGTCTCATAACTACGGTTGTTCAAACCAAAACATACTGGCGACTTAAATTCCAAAGCCAGGGTAGGTCACAACCCAAGAATACTCAAACATGAGTAATCATAACCCGGAGCCTCATGACCCGGGTAGTCAAAATGTATACAAAAGCAAAAACTTAGCATAAAGACATCCAAATAAAACCAAAAGAGAAATACAAAGATCCCAAATTGTTATTAGGCCGGTTTTCAAACCATGACCAAACAAGCTGGCTCACAGGCCTTGTGCTTTCAAGGCCGCACAGCCGTTGAGTTTATCCTAGCTCACTGTAAGCCGGCTCTCACGTGACACAAGCTACCGTTTTAACCTTAACAAGTTCAGGGTCTTAAAAAAGATTGATTGTTAAGAGTTTGGCATGTCACCTGGTGGAGTAGCAAGTTGCAAATAGGCAGGTGTAACTCGGAATATGGCAACTCAGGCCGGTCAAGAGGGTATGAAGGCTAAACCCGGTGGGTTGGAAGCCCCCAAGTGACCTTATGACCAATTAATAAACACTTAGATACACAGAAATGAAATGACAGAGGCCCTGAATTTTTTAGGGATGTTGTCTTTATTATATTGATCATAAAAAGATATATACATCAACAGAAGCATGTACAATGGGGAGAGCCGGTGGCTCAAGTATAGTAAGGCCGAAGATGAGCAATATTCCACGGAATGTTGGTCTCCTGCTCAGAGGTGTGTGACTTCTTGCACTCACATAGATCAATGAGATAATACGAACCATTGTTGAGGTTCTTACTGACCACAAAAGGTCCTTCCCAAGGTGGAGACAACTTATGCATATCTGTCTGATCCTGAATGAGTCGGAGCACTAAGTCGCCTTCTTGAAACGCCCGAGTCTTGACTCTGCGGCTATGATAGCGACGCAGGTCTTGCTGGTATATTGTTGAATGAGCTGCCGCAAGGTCACGTTCTTCATCCAAAGCATCAAGTGCATTCTGTCGTGCCGTCTCATTATCAGTTTCAACATAAGCCGTCACTCTGGGCGAGTCATGACGGATATCACTTGGGAGAACCGTCTCTGCACCATGAAGAAGAGCGTATAGCCTGTTGACCTGTTGGGGGTGGTATTGATACTCCAAAGTACTGAAGGTAACTCCTCAACCCAACAACCCAGTGTTCATTCCAAAGGAACCATAAGCCGGGGCTTGATGCCTCTAAAAATTTCCTGGTTAGCCCTTTCTACCTGACCATTAGACTTTGGATGGGCCACAGAAGAAACATCCAGACGAATATGCTCTCTTTGACAGAACTCCTTCATAGCACCCTTAGACAAATTAGTGCCATTATCAGTGATGATACTATGAGGATAACCAAAGCGGTAGATCAGTTTTTTAACAAACTGAACTGCAGTTGCAGCATCACACTTGCTAACTGGCTCTGCTTCTACCCATTTGGTAAATTTGTCAACCGCCACCAAGAGGTGGGTCTTCTTATCCTTAGACCTCTCGAAAGGTCCAACCATATCAAGCCCCCAGACTGCAAATGGCCAATTGATTGGAATCATCCGCAACTCTTTAGCTGGCACATGAGCTTGTCGAGAATTTTTTTGACATCCGTCACACTTACTGACGATATCTTCTGCATCAGCATGAGCCGTCAACCAATAAAAGCCATGACGAAAAGCTTTAGCCACTAAAGACTTAGAGCCGGCATGATGACAGCAATCACCTTCATGGATCTCTCTTAAGATCTCACGACCCTCTTCAGGAGAAACACAACGTTGAAACACGCCTGTCACACTGCATCGGTGTAACTCACCGTTGACAATAGTCATAGACTTAGACCGCCTGGTTATTTGTCTTGCCAAAGTTTCATCCTCGGGTAACTCGCCCCTGGTCATATAGGCCAAGTAGGGAAGCATCCAATCAGGAATAGCATGGAGAGCCGCCACCAACTGCGCCTTTGGGTCAGGGACAGCAAGGTCTTCTTCAGATGGCAACTTGACCAAAGGATGATGCAAGATGTCAAGAAACACGTTAGGAGGCACCGGCTTACGTTGAGATCCAAGCCGGCTTAAGGCACAACCGCCTCATTCTTCCTTCGATCAAGGTGCTCCACCTGGTAGCCCTTGAAGTGACCAGCAATATTGTCAACCGCCCGGCGATAAGCCGCCATGATCGGGTCTTTGGAATCCCATGTGCCTGAAACTTGCTGAGCCACCAGGTCTGAGTCGCCAAAACACCTGACCCGGCTTAAATTCATCTCCTTGGCCATACAAAGGCCATGGAGTAAAGCCTCATATTCGGATACATTGTTAGTACAAGGAAACATTAGCCTTAACACATAACAAAATTTGTCACCTCGTGGGGAAGTCAAAATAACTCCAGCCCCCGAGCCTTCCAACTGCCTAGACCCATCAAAGTGGATTGTCCAATACATGTTATCAGGCTTCTCCTCAGGTGTCTGCAACTCTGTCCAGTCATTGATGAAATGCACCAGAGCCTGAGATTTAATGGTTGTTCTTGGCACATATTTCAAACCATGAGGTCCAAGTTCTATTGCCCACTTAGCAACCCGCCCTGTGGCCTCCCTGTTTTGGATAATGTCTCCTAAGGTAGCAGAGCTGACCACAGTAATAGGATGACCAAGAAAATAATGCTTCAGCTTGCGACTCGCCATGAACACCCCATAGACCAGTTTCTGCCAATGTGGATATCGTTGCTTGGACTCAATCAACACCTCACTAACATAATAAGTCGGCCTCTGGACTAGGTACTCCTTACCCGCCTCCTTGCGCTCCACAACAATCGACACACAGATAGCCTTACTATTAGCCACCACATACAGGAGCAAAGGTTCTTTATCAATAGGAGCCGCAAGGATGGGAGGCTCAGCTAACTGTTTTTTGAGCACCTCAAACGCCTTATCAGCAGCATCACTCCAGACAAAGTGATCCATCTTCTTCATCATCTGGTATAAAGGAATTGCCTTTTCTCCCAGGCGACTTATAAACTGGCTCAAAGCCGCAATACGACCCGCCAGGCGCTGGACGTCATTGACACACACCGACTTAGCCAACGAGGTAATAGCCTTAATCTTCTCCGGGTTAGCTTCAATACCCCTCTCTGAGACCAGAAAACCCAATAGCTTGCCTGCAGGCACACCAAAAACACACTTGGTCGGGTTAAGCATCATTTTATAAACCCGGAGATTGTCAAAAGTCTCCCTTAGATCATCTAGGAGAGTCTCCTTCTTTATGGACTTAACCACAATATCATCCACATAAGCATGCACATTGCGCCCAATCTAACTGTGAAAGCAATTCTGAACACAGCGTTGATAAGTCGCCTGAGCGCTCTTAAGCCCAAAAGGCATAAAAACATAGCAGAAATCTCCAAAAGGGGTGATAAAAGACGTCTTATCTTGGTCTTTAACTGCCATCTTAATCTGATGATAACCTGAATAAGCATCCAGGAAACATAAACTCTCACAACCCGTCGTGGCATCAATAATCTGGTCGCTATGAGGGAGAGCAAATGGATCAGCTGGACAAGCCTTATTAAGATCTGTATAGTCAACAGACATATGCCATGTGCCATTCTTCTTGAGTACAAGCACAGGGTTAGCCAACCACTCAGGGTGAAAGACTTCCACAATAAACCTAGCTGCTAAGAGCCGGGCTACCTCCTCTCCAATGGCCTTACGTCATTCTTCATTGAAACAATCAAGAAATTGCTTGACCGGCTTAAACTTAGGATTCACATTTAGAGTGTGCTCAGCGAATTCTCTTGGTAAACCTGGCATGTCAGAATGTTTCCATGCGAACATGTCCCGATTCTCACGGATGAACTCGATGAGCACGCTTTCCTATTTAGGATCCATATTGGCCCCCACTGTGAACTGCTAAGATGAGTCGCTAGGGACAAAGTCAACCTTCTTAGTGTCATCAGCCGACTTAAAATTCAACAAAGGGTCTTGCTTAGTGGTGGGCTTCTTCAAAGGGGTCATATCAGCCGGGTCTTGCTTAGGGACAAAGGACTTAAAATTCAACATATCCTTATAAAACTTAAGCTCTTCCGTGGCGCAGGCCAACTCAGCATAAGCAGCATCTCCTTCTTCACATTCCAAGGCAATTTTCCAATCACCATGGACCGTAATAGTGCCCTTACGCCCTGTCATCTTAAGCTGTAAATAAACATAAAAAGTTCGAGCCATAAACTTGGCATAAGCCGGCCGTCCAAATAAGGCATGATAAGGGCTGTTGATCTTGACTACTTCAAACCATAACATCTCTGTTCTGTAGTCATAGTCATCACCAAAAGCCACTTTTAGGGCAACCTTTCCAATAGGATATGCCGACATACCAGGCACCACGCCATGAAAAACTGTAGAAGACGGCTTAAGATCTTTATCAGTTAAGTTCATCCGGCGAAAGGTGTCATAATAAAGGATATTGATACTGCTACCACCATCCATGAGCACTTTAGTGAATTTATAACCCCCGACCTGAGGGGCTACCACCAACGCTAGCTGACCCGGATTGTCAACCCGGGGCGGGTGATCCTCCCGACTCCATGTGATTGGATACTCTGACCACCGCAAGTATTGAGGCACCGCCGGCTCAATTGCACTGACCGCACGTTTATGAACCTTCTGATCTCGCTTGCAAAGACTTGTGGTGAAAACATGATACTGGCCACTGTTGAGCTACTTTGGATTACTCTGGTATCTGGACTGATGCTGCTGGTTACCCTGACCAGACTATTGGTTATAACCACCCTGGTTGCCCTGTCCTTGATACCCAGAACTTGAACCGCCACCGCCAAAGCCGGGCCCCTGTGAGCCGGATCCTAACCCGCCAGGTGGGCCATTATTGTTGCCATGATTCTAATTGAAGTTGGAATTCCTGTACTCTCGCATAATGAAACAGTCCTTCCAAGCATGAGTCGCCGGTTTATTGGGCAGGCTGTGTTTTGGGCAAGGCTCATTCATCATCGCCTCAATGTTAAATTTCTTCCCTCCAAAGGACTGCTTACCTTTACCATTACGGCGCTGGTTTTTACATCCAGTGTTGGTGTTAGCTACAAGATCTGACCCGCCATCGGGTTGTCTGCGATTACCACCGTTACCCTGGTTGTTGCTGTTATGCCCTGTCACATTCTGTTGCTGACCCTTACCATTGCCACTCTTCTTTCCTTATTGGATTTTTCATCATCAGATCTAGGATCTTTGGTGGTATCAGAGTCGGCATATTAGATGAGAGCCGCCATGAGCTCTCCCATGTCGTTACAATGACGTTCAAGCCGCCCAAACTTCTGCTTAAGGGGGGTAAAATGACAGTTCTTCTCCAAAACTAGAACTGCCTGACCCGCCGCAATACTGTCTGAAGAGTGCATAATAGCCGAGACCCGTCGGACCCAATGATGAGCCGACTCATCCTCACGCTGCACATAGTTACTAAGATCGATAATCGTCAAAGGCTGCTTGCACGTTCCTTTAAAATTCTAAATGAACCATGCTTTCAACTCTGCCAATGAATTGATGGAATTGGCGGGCAATCCTTTTAACCAAGTCTTAGCCGGCCCATCCAACATCATGGTAAAGTACTTAGCACACACAGCATCATTGACATCCAGCATCTCCATGGCTAACTCATAACTCTGAATCCAGGCCTCAGGGGGGAGATCAGCTGTATAGTTAGCCACCTTGCGAGGACCCTTAAAATCCTTAGGCAAACGTTCACTATGTAATGCTGGTACTAAACAAGGGACTCCAACAAATCTGGAAAATATACCAGCCCTTACTGACGCCGAAGGGGTCACTGGAGGCTGTTGATAAGCCCCCAGCTGAGTCGCCGCCACCGCCTCTGCCTCTCGGCGGGCTCTGGCATCATCCACAATCGCCTGAGCATGAGTAAGGGGCAGGTTATTCCCACGGGGCGGGCCATCTTGATTTGGTCGACGTCGTCGCTCGCTACTGGAAACCGCCGGCGACTCCACGCATCAGCTGTAACTGCGGCTTGGGAGGGGGGTCGAATGCACCCTCTCACGACTACGTGTATACTTCTCCTGCTGTGTGACCGTTGTTTGTAAGAGCTCAATTGCGTTCCACGCCTCAGCTGCAAAAGGCGTCTCATCTATGATAGGGATTGCATTGAGCCGGGTAGCCACTGCTATCATGTTATCCACTGGGTTGGAATAATGGCCAGATGGTGTGGAAAAACATCGGGGCGGGGTTCGATCCCTATGGGGCGGGTCTGGTAATCGAGGCTGAGCCGCCGCCCCGCTCCCTGGGACTTCAGCCACCCGGGTTGTGCCTGGCGGGTTACTTGGCCCTGCCCCATGTGTGTTGAAAAGGTTCCGCGCCTCATACTACAAAGGCAAATGGGTTTGATACCTCCTTCAAAAAACAGCATTAGAAGCGTTTTGATCCAAACTTAAGCGAAAAGCCTCCGCCCTGATGCGTTGTGACTCATCATCCATCTGGGCTCGTTCCTCTACCATCCTAGCATTCTCTGCATTAAGCTCCTCCTGAGCCTTGGCTACCTCATCACGTACCTTCGCAACTTCTGTGTTATACTGTGCTTAATTTGCCGTAGTGACCTCTGTTGCCAACAGGGTCGTCAAAGTGCCCAAGAGTTTAGATAAAACTTGAGCCGACAGACGAACTGTGCCGCTGGCCCCAGCTACCGTAGCAGCTGTTGATCTAGATGTCATAGCCACCGCTATTGACGAGTTGAGAGCCGGCCCAGTGCCAGCCATGAATATTGCAGCCCTCGAAGGCGGCTCATAGGGGTCTGGAATACTGTTGCCATCGGAGTAGCCCCCAAGCCCGCCGTCCTAAAGCTAATAGATGGATTCTGTCTCTCCGGTTGAGGACTCATCACCTGAGTAGATGGCCGTCTCTCCTCCAGACTCGGAACCTTCCGCAAGCTCCATGCCTTGCGCGAAACAAACGAAAACGTGCTTCCGGCCGGGTTGAACCCTGGCGGGTCGCGCGCGCCGAGCCGTCTCGACGATGTCGATGCAGATGTCTGGCTCAGGCTCTATCTCACCGATCTTGCCGATGAAGACGTGAATTCCGCCAAAGGGGACCTGGTACCCGTAGTCGATTGAGTCGGCCTCGGGGCCCCAGCCAACGTCGTCGATGTAGAGCTTGCCGCGGCGACTCTTAGTCATCTGGCCCATGGCGTATCTTTGATCCCTGGGAAACTGCCCTTCAAGAACTCGAAACCACCGTGCTCTGGCCCCATGGTGGGCGCCAACTGTCGTGGTTTTATCACGGTAGATGCCCTTGTGAAAGGACTTAGGTGTGGAGCCATCGCGGCGTAGGTTAGCACGAAGGGGTTGAACGGGACAAAGGACACAAGGTTTACCCAAATTCAGCCCCTCACAACTATGTAAAAGCCTACTCATGCTTTTGTTGACTATAGCTTGAATGTCAATTACAAGGGAGCAGAATTACTTGACCTAGCTCTCGATCAATTGTTTCTTAACTTAACCCGCCCCAAGGTCTCGCCTTTATATACACAGGTCGAGGCCCTGAGCTTACAAGAGTCCAACCCGGATCACACAACATGACCAACTCGGTTTCTAAGTCGCCCTGCCTTGTTAGGCAAATCGCCATCGTGGCGGCTCACACCTTCCAAGTCATGATCCTACCACCAGGTCTTGGGCCTTCAACAGGCCCACCTTGTAAGCTGCCACCAATCTTCATGTTTCATCTTCTTGGACCTACTTGGGCCTTCATCATACTGAGTCGCCAATGGTGTAACCTAACCCCTCCTGGGCGGGTCACACCTCGGGGTTATATCCCCAACAGGTGGCCTTGCCGACACCTCGCCATCCTAAAAGGACACACTGCGATCAAGCAGTGTTCTAGCTCGTGAAAGGCTAAGTGAAATTGTTTCATGCACCACGTGCCGTGGGGCACAACCTTTCCTAAGCACCCTTGAGGGACGAGCCATTTCTCTCTCGTGCAAATCGCTTGCACGTTAAAGGGGGGGCCCTTGAGCATCGCGCCTCAGGGGCTCCTACTGGCTCTCAAGCCCTCACCCTCTGGCCTTGACCATGGCATCACGACCTAGCATACCAGCGGCGGCTGAGCTCTGCTTGATGGCCGGGTCCTGAGAACGTAGAGCACCATGATGAGCGGGGAGAGAGGGGTCGCTAGCATCGCAAAGGGGTATAGGGGGAGGGGTGTGGCCCAACGCTGGTGACGTTTTTCAAAATATGATGGGCATCAGTCTCCTCACGCACCTCTTGCGGGGTTTGCTTTGATTTCTCATAGAACAGGGAGCATGCCCAAGATCAAAAGCCTGAAGAAGCTCGCCCTCGCGATGAGAGAACCGCCGCAGGCTGCAAACCCGCTAAGCTAAGTCATCTCACACGCGCTAGCATGAGCCTTGTCATTGACGTTTTGTTTTCTGGCGACCTCGCTTGGGCAAGGAAACCTTCCTCTTAGTCTTTTGGAAGCTACTTGCACGCCAAAGGGGACCTCCTGAGCATCGCGCCTCAGGGGCTCTTACCGTACCTCGGGCCGCTCACCTCCTGGCCTTGACCACGACATCGCGACTTGGCATACCGGCGACGGTCGAAGCTTGCCTAGGGACTGGGTCCTGTCGGCGTAGACCACTAAGTTGCTACAGGGGCAAAAAGGGGGCCCGTGCCCAAGCAAGAAACGCAAATATGTTGCAAACCGGGAATATTAACATTAACGCACAAGCGCCACGGTCCTTACACGCCCTCGCGGGGCCCTTCATGATTTTCTACGCAGGAAACAAAACAAAAGAAAAGATCTCCCGAGGACCACAGCTCAGGAGGCGCCGGCATCACGGCGCCCAGTCGGCATCATCCTCCTCCTAGACTCGGGCGCGGCGACTCGTCGTAGTCATCGTCGCTTGATCTCAACCCAGAGGAGGCATCGCTTTTGCTGGAGGTGTTGTGGCAAGGGCAAGTTCACCGCAGGAGGACTCATGTGAGAAATGATAGGGTACAGTAGGCATCATGTGAGAAAAATTATGAATATTGTCTTGACAGTACCGAAGTGAATGATTTGTTTTATTATACTAACAGATCTTACGAGTTTTCTGTTGAGTTTTGTGTTGTGAAGTTTTCAAGTTTTGGGTAAAGATTTGATGGACTGGGGAATAAGGAGTGGAAAGAGACTAAGCTTGGGGATGCCCAAGGCACCCCAAGGTAATATTCAAGGACAACCAAGCATGTAAGCTTAGAGATGCCCCGGATGGCATCCCCTCTTTCGTCTTCAATCCATCGGTAAATTTACTTGAGGCTATATTTTTATTCACCACATGATATGTGTTTTGCTTGGAGCGTCTTGTATGATATGAATCTTTGCTTTTTAGTTTGCCAAAATCATCCTTGCTGGACACACCTTTTGAGAGGGACACACATTGATTGTTAATTTATTAGAATACCCTATGTGCTTCACTTATATCTTTTGAGCTGGGTAGTTGCTCTAGTGCTTCACTTATATCTTTTTAGAGCACGGCGGTGGTTTTATTTTTAAGAAATTGATGAACTCTCATGCTTCACTTATATTATTTTGAGAGTCTCTAAACATCATGGTAATTTTCTTAGGTTATGAATTTAGACCTAATATGATGGGCATCCAAGAGGGATATAATAAAAACTTTCATATAAAGTGCATTGAATACTATGTGAAGTTTGATTCCTTATGATTGTTTTGAGATATAAAGATGGTGATATTAGAGTCATGCTAGTGAGTAATTGTGGATTATAGAAATACTTGTGTTAAAGTTTGTGATTCCCGTAGCATGCACGTATGGTGAACCGTTATGTAACGAAGTTGGAGCATAATTTATTTATTGAGTGTCTTCCTAATGAGTGGCGGTCGGGGACGAGCGATGGTATTTTCCTACCAATCTATCCCCCTAGGAGCATGTGCATAGTACTTTGTTTCAATGACTAATAGATTTTTGCAATAAGTATGTGAGTTCTTTATGACTAATGTTGAGTCCATGGATTATATGCACTCTCACCCTTCCATCATTGCTAGCCTCTCTAGTACCGCGCAACTTTTGCCGGTACCATACACCCACCATATACCTTCCTCAAAACAGCCACCATACCTACCTATTATGGCATTTCGGTAGCCATTCCGAGATATATTGCCATGCAACTTTCACCGTTCCATTTTACTATGACACGCTTCATCATTGTCATATTGCTTTGCATGATCATGTAGTTGACATAGTATTTGTGGCAAAGCCACCATTCATAATTTTTATACATGTCACTCTTGATTCATTGCACATCCCGGTACACCGCCGGCGGGATTCATATAGAGTCATATTTTTGTTCTAAGTATCGAGTTGTAATTCTTGAGTTGTAAGTAAATAAAAGTGTGATGATCATCATTATTAGAGCATTGTCCCATGTGAGGAAAGGATGATGGAGACTATGATTCCCCCACAAGTCAGGATGAGACTCCGGAAGAAAAATAAAAAAAAGAATAAAAAGAAATAAAAGAAAAGAGGCCACAGAGCCCAACCAAAAAAAATGAGAGAAAAAGAGAGAAGGGACAATGTTACTATCCTTTTACCACACTTGTGCTTCAAAGTAGCACCATGTTCTTCATGATAGAGAGTCTCCTATTTTATCACTTTCATATACTAGTGGGAATTTTTCATCATAAAACTTGGCTTGTATATTCCAATGATGGGCTTCCTCAAATTGCCCTAGGTCTTCGTGAGCAAGCGAGTTGGATGCACACCCACTTAGTTTCTTTTTGAGCTTTCATAAACTTATAGCTCTAGTGCATCCGTTGCATGGCAATTCCTACTCACTCACATTGATATCTATTGATGGGCATCTCCATAGCCCGTTGGTACGCCTAGTTGATGTGAGACTATCTCCTTCTTTTTGTCTTCTCCACAACCACCATATTCTATTCCACCTATAGTGCTATATCCATGGCTCACGCTCATGTATTGCGTGAAAGTTGAAAAAGTTTGAGAACATCAAAAGTATGAAACAATTGCTTGGCTTGTCATCGGGGTTGTGCATGATTTAATACTTTGTGTGATGAAGATGGAGCATAGCCAGACTATATGATTTTGTAGGGATAACTTTCTTTGGCCATGATATTTTGAGAAGACATGATTGCTTTATTAGTATGCTTGAAGTATTATTGTTTTTATGTCAATATTAAACTTTTGTTTTGAATCTTATGGATCTTAACATTCATGCCACATTAGAGAAGATTACATTGATAAATATGTTAGGTAGCATTCCACATCAAAAATTTTGTTTTTATCATTTACCTACTCGAGGACGAGCAGGAATTAAGCTTGGGGATGCTTGATACGTCTCCAACGTATCTATAATTTTTTATTGTTCCATGCTATTATATTATCTGTTTTGGATGTTTTATATACATTTATATGGTATTTTATATTATTTTTGGGACTAACCTATTAACCTAGAGCCCAGTGCCAGTTTCTATTTTTTCCTTGTTTTTGAGTTTTACAAAAAAGGAATACCAAACGGAGTCCAAACGAGCTGAAACTTTACAATGATTTTTTATGGACTAGAAGAAGCCCACGGAGTATCAGAGATGGACCAGAGGAGCCACGAGGAATCCACAAGGGTGGAAGGCGCCCCCCTAGGGCACGCCCCCCTGCATTGCCGCTGCCTCGTGGACCCCCCTGACTTGAGACCGATGCCAAAAATTCCTATAAATATAGAAACCCCCGAAAAGAAACCTAGATTGGGAGTTCCGCCGCCGCAAGCCTCTGTAGCCATGAAAAACCAATCGGGAGCCTGTTCCGGCACCCTACCGGAGGGGGAAACCATCACCGGTGGCCATCTTCATCATCCCGGCAGTCTCCATGACGAGGAGGGAGTAGTTCACCCTCGGGGCTGAGGGTATGTACCAATAGCTATGTGTTTGATCTCTCTCTCGTGTTCTTGATTTGGCACGATCTTGATGTACCGCGAGCTTTGTTATTATAGTTGGATCATATGGTGTTTCCCCCCCCCCCCTCTATCTTCTTGTGATGAATTGAGTTTCACCTTTGAGGTTTCACTATTATCGGATTGAATACTATTATGGATTTGAGAACACTTGATGTATGTCTTGCGTGGGATACCCGTGGTGACAATGGGGTGTTCTATTGATTCACTTGATGTATGTTTTGGCACTCAACTCACGGATTCCCTAGGTGACATTGGGGAAATCTATGCATAGGGGTTGATGCATGTTTTCGTCCTTGTTTCTCAGATAGGAATCTTGGGGCACTCTCTGAGGTTCTTTATGTTGGATTGAATATTATGAATCTGAAGTTGTTTGATGCATATCGTATAATTGACCCACGGATACTTGTGGTGACATTGGAGTATCTAAGTGACATTAGGTTTGATTGATGTGTGTCATATGGTGTTTTTTTACTATGAACTCTAGGGCTGTTTGTGACACTTACAGGAATAGCTCAATGGATTGATCGGAAAGAATAACTTTGAGGTGGTTTCGTACCCTATAAGCAATTTCATCTTATGTTCTCCGCGATAGGAACTTTGGAGTGACTTTTGTCGCACGTTGAGGGATTGCCATATGATCTAATTATGTTATCATCGTTGAGAGAACTTGCACTAGTGAAAGTATGAATCCTAGGCCTTGTTTCCAAGCATTGCAATACCGTTTTTGCTCACTTTTGTTACTTGCTACCTTGCTGTTTTTATATTTTCAGATTACAAAAACCTATATCTACCATCCATATTACACTTGTATCACCATCTCTTCGCCGAACTAGTGCACCTATACAATTTACCATTGTATTGGGTGTGTTGGGGACACAAGACACTCTTCGTTATTTGGTTGTAGGGTTGTTTGAGAGAGACCATCTTCATCCTATGCCTCCCACGGATTGATAAACCTTAGGTCATCCACTTGAGGGAAAATTGCTACTGTCCTACAAAACTCTGCGCTTGGAGGCCCAACACGAGTCTACAAGAAGAAGGTTGCGTAGTAGATATCAGAGCCCGGAGGCTCGAGGTCGGCGCGCCGGAGTTCGGGGCGCGATCCCCCGCGCTTGGGGCAATGGACGCGCTCTCAGGAGGAGTGTCTTCCTCACCGTCCGGAGCTGCGCAGATGGACCGCTGCGGGGTAGGCGCCCCAACATGCCCCTTCACGGTCGCTACGGGGGCTTCAGCCTAGGACCCCCGGTGCCGGGTGCCAGCAGGAGGGGGTTGTCGCGAGGCCCCGCGTGGCCTTTGGGGAGCAGCCCCCACTCGTCGAAGCGCGGCATCGCTTTGGCATAGGCTCCCCCGTTCGGGTAATTGTACAGGGGGAGCCCTTCCTGAGGGAGCGCAACAACTTCTCCGCCGGTCAGGAGGCGGAGTATTCCACGCAGCGCACTGGAGGGAACAGTAGCCTCCAGAAGCCTCATGGAGTCCTCACGGCCAGTGAAGGCCCACATCCGACGGGAATGGCGCTGGAGGGGAGCTAATCGCCGTCGGACGAACTCCCTCACCACCATCGCCATCGTCACGCTCGCCTTCCTCAGGTCAGCCGGCCTAGCCATAACTCACGCAAGCCACGGGTCAACAAGCTTCGCATGATCCCAACCGGAGCTAAGCTTCACGGGGGCCGTCGGAGTCTAGAGCAGGGAGCTATAAACGGCGGCGTCGACGTACACCCACTGCCTCCGAAATCCCTCCGCTTTCGGATGAAGCTCAACGTTGACACCCGCGCCCGCCGTCGGGTCCACCGCTCGGAGCGACACGCACTCCGAGCACCACTCATCGGCGATCATTTAAAGGAGAAGAAGTGGCAGAGCAAAGCCACGGGTGGGGCGATGCCCACAAAGGCCTCGCACAAGAACGCGAAGGCTGAGAGGAGGACAATGGACTCAGGGTCGAGATGCAATATGTGGATCTGGTAATGCTTGAGCACAGCGTTGAAGAAATCTGAGAATGGCGGAAGCAGGCTGGTGAAGATGGCATGAAGATGAAGGGAGATGTCGATGACCTCCAGGTCGACTGCAGGCCTGGAGGCGGGCTAGATCTTCATCGCCTTCCACTCGTTGGAATCGGCGGCGATCACCTGTCGGACCTTGTCTAACCCCTCCTGATTGAGCACGGTGGACCGGCCCAGCGCGGGTTTCGGCCCCACCAGGCGACTTGTCGCCGACGAGGTGTTGCCCCTCTTTCTCTTGGGAGCCATGGCAACGAGGCGAGATGAAGCAGGCGCGGGATCCAGCGGGCGAAGCGCGAGCTTGCGGGAGAAGGGAGAAGCGGAAGGCGGGCGCGCTGCAGGGCAATGATGGCCCTGTGGCACGCGCCAGGCCTTTTGTCAGCCCGGGCAGTTGCCGAGGCAACATGGGGAAGTGGAGGCGCCTGCGCCCCGTCATGCGCCACGCGTCGAGCCTGGCCCGCAGGCGACTAGGGGCCTGCGGTGTTTTGCCCTTCGCTCCTTGCCTTCGCCTCGAAGCCAGGCCGGGCACGCCTTGGGCCCGGGGGCTACTGTCAGCGTTCTGGGATCAGGGGTACCCAGATTTGCCTGCCTGCAGCCCAGGACGCAGACTCATCGACGGCCCTGTACGGTCCAGCTACAACACCCCCAAGACAAGACCCTCGCGAGGCGAACGACGCCAAGACCTCCAGAGGAGTGGCCACCCCACGCTACCTCCCAAGGAGTGGATATCTCTATGCAAGCCTCCCGCCTTGTGAGGCTGTGATGACGTGAGCCATGACGACCAAGGACAGGCGGGCGCTATCGGGCGCATGGGGGATAGTTTCCTCTTCGGTGCTAAGGGAGCAAGGGTAGGCGCAGGTTCCCGAGGAAGGCCCCAAAGCTTTCCATTCTGGTGCAACGAGACCAAGACCACGAACTCGGCAGGACGGATGTCATCGCCGAGCCCACCGCTGCTTCATGGCCAGAAGCTTTGCAGGCGAAGACCACCTTTCATCGGGATAAGATGTACTCCTTGTCCCCCTTCAAAATTGGCCGTTGTGGAATCCTTTCCCGCCTAAGCTATTAGGGAAGAGGACCAAGGCCACTATAAATATGGGCTAGCCATCACCGTAGAAGGGATCCCCCGATCAGACCCCTGACCAATCCATCCTCACCACTTGAGCCCTCGTGAGGCTGCTCATCCACTGTACTAGTTCATCCTCTACCTCCTCGTGAGGCCAATCCACCAAAAGCAGGAGTAGGGTTTTACACCGCAAGGTGGCCCGAACCTGGGTAAATCTCTGTGTTGTTTCCTTCTGCATGATCCAGCATACTTGTCGAGATCAGGTCATGGGCATGGCGAGCTAGCGTTGTTGTGAAGCGAGATCCTTCATTCAAGCCCCTGAGTTCGAACCTTCTTGGGTCTGCGGAGCCCAGAATCTAACAAACATCTCCATGTTGATCATATCTACTATATGACTGATGTTTGACCGTTTGGTCCTCTGTGTTCCGAGGCCATGTCTGTACATTCTAGGCTCGTCCAGTTTAACCCAAATATTCCACATGTGTAAAACTGGCTTACACACGTTGTATCCGAACGTAGATTCTATCACACCCGATCATCACGAGGTGCTTCGAAATGATGAACTTTTCCAACGGTGCATACTTAGGGAGAACACAATTTCTTGAAATTAACTGAAGGAATCATCTTATAATGCTACCGTCGTCCTAAGAAAAATAAGATGCATAAAAAGATAAACATCACATGCAATCAATATGTGACATGATATGGCCATTATCATCTCGTGCCTTTGATCTCCATCTCCAAAGCACCGACATGATCTCCATCGTACCGGCATGACACCATGATCTCCATCATCGTGTAGTCACGTGGTCGTCTCGCCAACTATTGCTAACGCATAGCGATAAAGTAAAGCAATTACATGGCGATTAATAAATTAAAGACAACCCTATGGCTCCTACCGGTTGCTGAAGTCATCGACATGCAAGTCATGAACCTATTACAAAACATGATCACCTCATACATCAAGATATATCACATCATGTTTTTGGCCATACCACATCACAACATGCCCTACAAAAACAAGTTAGACGTCCTCTACTTTGTTGTTGCAAATTTACGTGGCAGCTATGGGCAACTAGCAAGAACAGTTCTTACCTACGCAAAGCCACAGTGGTGATAATCAAGTTGCCTTTTAACCTTCTACAAGGACCGCCTTTGTCAAATTAGATTCAACTAAAGTAGGAGAGACAGACACCCGCTAGCCACCTTATGCAAAACAAGTTGCATGTCAGTCGGTGGAACTAGTCTCATGTGCAAGGACATGTAAAGTTGGTCGGAGCTGCTTCATCCCACAATGCCGCCGAATCCAAACAAGACAAGAGAGGTAAGCAATTTGAGCACCAACGCCCATAACTCTTTGTGTTCTACTCGTGCATATACATCTACGCATGGACCTAGCTCATGATGCCACTGATGGGGAACAAAGCATGAAAATCAAAAAAAATCTTATGAACACCCAAGATCTATCTAGGAGAAGCATAGCAACAAGAGGGGAGAGTGTGTCTATGTACCCTCGTAGACCGTTAAGCGGAAGCATATATCACGTGGTTGATGTAGTCGTACCCGTCACGATCCAATCGCGATCCAAGCCGATGAAGTACCGAACGGATGGCACCTCCGTGTTCAGCACACGTACGGTTTGATGACATCTCCTCCTCCTTGATTCAGCAAGCGAGGGAGAAGAAGTAGATGGGATCACCGGCAGCACGACGGCGTGACGGTGATGGTGGTGGAGTGATTCCAGCAGGGCTATGCCCAGCGCTATCGAAACAACGAAGACGGAGGAGTTACGAAGTAACAGGAGAGATAGGGCGGCCAAGGGCTTGAGTGTGCTCTTGGGGGCGCCCCTTCCCCTCTATATATAGGTGGAGGGGCGTGGTGGACATCCCTCCAAGCCCTAGGGCTGGCGCACCAAGGGGGAGAAGTTGGACTCCTAGTCCAATTCCCTCCCTTTCTTACACAGGTGGACTTTCCACCTTTCCCAACCACATGGGCCTTGAGGGACTTGTGCGTCTGGCCCAATAAGGCCAGGGTGCCTCCCCTCAGCCCAAGCTGACCCTTGGGACGTGGTGGAATCCTTGGTGGACTTCCAGACTCCTCTGGAAGTTTCTGGAACCTTCTATAAGCTTCCCGGTACAATACCGAAAAAATTGAAACTTTTTTCGGAACCCTGGAAGCAACTTTCCATATATAAATCTTTACCTCCAGACCATTCCGGAGCTCCTCGTGACATCTGGGATATCATCCAGGACTCTGAACAACATTCGGTCACCAACATGCATATGCCATATTAGTCTAGCGTCACCGAATGTTAAGCGCGTGGACCCTACGGGTTTGAGAATCATGCAGACATTGGTCAATAACCAATAGCGGAACCTGGATGCCCATATTGTCTCCTACATATTCCACGAAGATCTTTCATCGGTTGAACCACGGTGTCAAGGATTCGGGTAATCCCGTATGCAATTCCCTTTGTCCGGCGATATGTTACTTGCCCGAGATTCAATCGTCAGTATCTCCATACCTAGTTCAATCTCATTACCGACAAGTCTCTTTACTCATTCTGTAATACAAGATCTCATGAATAACTCATTAGCCACATTGCTTGCAAGCTCTTTACGATGATGTATTACCGAGAGGGCCCAGAGATATCTCTCTGTCACACGGAGTGGCAAATCCCAGTCTCAATCCATGCCAACCCAACAGACACCTTTTGAGATACCTATAGAGCATCTTTATGATCACCCAGTTACAAAGTGACTTTTGATAGCACACAAGGTATTCCTCCGGTATCCGGGAGTTGCATGATCTCATGGTCTTCGAAATAGATACTTGACATGAAGAAAGCTATAGCAATAAACTCAAGTGATACGATTGAATTCTAAGCTTACGATTGGGTCTTGTCCATCACATCATTCTCGTAATGATGTGATCCCGTTATCAAATGACAACTCATGTCTATGGTTAGGAAACCTTAACCATCTTTGATCAACGAGCTAGTCTAGTAGAGGCTCACTAGGGACATAGTATTTGTTTATGTATTTACACATGTATTTAGTTTTTGGTCAATACAATTCTAGCATGAATAATAAACCTTTATCATGACCAAGGAAATGTGATATTAACCAATTTATTATTGCCTCAAGGGCATATTTCCAAGAGAGCTCTAGATCGATATAATGCCTTATGATTTATGAGGCAGCATATTTTTCTGTTAGCAGTGTGACTCCAATGGAAGTGAATCCTACGGGTGTTGGATTGCACACATTATCCCATTAGACACAAGAGCGATCATCATGTCCATGGCCCTGAAAGGGCAGTGGTGGCCATTAAGGGCAATGCCTCAAATTCTCTGGCCATTCGTTACTAGAGATAACTAATTGACGGCTATTAATTAAAGACCATCATGGTTTATGTTGTAATGAATTTTTCAAAATTAATATAATTTTGATAAGTTGCCTTGAAATCATTAGTGTGAATCTCAAATTGCTAAGTATGACACCTTGAAGATAATATCCAAAATGGAGTAGCTCTCGTAGCACTAGGGAATATAATCTGATGAAATGACTAGATACTCACTCCCGATGCCTTATGTAATGACTTAGTAAAATGTGTGGGAGAGCACTTTGTAAAGCAATCATAATGTCGAAATGACAAAATGTAGGCTTTAACAGTAGTCATTGATAATCTACGTAGGCAGTAGATCTATATGACTACCTTCTAATCCCAAGCATCAATTTATAGAAAACCACTTAGAATTTTGCATATCAATTCTTGCTCGTATTAATCCAACAAGACTCAATTAAGATGAATTGATTTTTATTTGCAAGAAATTGAAAATCTCAATTGCAAATTGAGGGAGTCCTGGACTAAGGGGTCCTCGGGCCACCGGCCTATCTCTTGTGGGCCAGACAGGTGGGCCGTCCTGTGATTATTATTAGAAGGCCAAATTGTGAGGCGACTCCGTGTGCGGGAAGGAAACCTCCGAAGCCTTGGTGTGTCCTCCAAGTCAAGATGGCGTATGCATGTTTATCCCCTGATGGTAACCGACTATGTGTAACCCTAGGTTCCCCTAGTGTCTATATAAATCAGAGGGTTTAGTGCATAGAGCCTAGAAGAAGAACCATCATCCTGCCTATTTAGGGTTTAGTTCACCTGATCTTGTGGTAGATCGACTCTGTAACCATCATATAGACATCAATACAATCAACTAGGACGTAGGGTTTTACCTCTTCGAGAGGGCCCAAACCTGGGTAATTATTATCCCTGTGTTTCATGTTCCCCATTGATCCAAGATCCATAGCTCGGGACCCCCTACCCGATATCCGCCAGTTTTGACAGCGACATTGGTGCTTTCATTGAGAGTTCTACTGTTGGATCGCCGAAGCGTTGATGGCTCGCCTAGTCATCAGAGATGGCATCCGCACCGGGGACATCTTTTTCCCCGGCCAGCTCTTCGCGTTCGGCGGCATTGTTTTGCTCGCCAACTCGGCCGGTCACCTCGACCAGGTCGACAACTTTACCCCTGAGCATCAAATCAGGTTCGACAACTTAGAGTACGTCACTGATGCTCGGGGCAATCTGATCTTCACCGTGATGTAGGGTAGACCCCTAGATGCCCGATCTTTCACGATTGGAGCGGATCCCGAGAAGAACACGAGGGAAACAAGAGGAAAAAACAAGAGAGAGAACTAAATCGACAAGAGGCGATCACACATGTGCTAGATCTATGAACATAAAGAGTAAAACAAGATACACAATCAACAAAGAACGATACAAGTAGCAAGTTCTTCTCCGTGAGGAGGTCTTGATGGTCTTCCCGTGAGGGGTCTTGAATCCACTTGAGGGGGATCTTCTCCGTAGAGGTCATGCACTCCGACGGAGAGGGAATCAAGTGGAGAGCAAAGCTTCTCAAATGAACTACTACTTTGCTAACCCTAAAACGTAGGTATAAGAAGAGTATTTATAGTCTAGGGTGCGAAAGGGTACATGGGCCTCGGCCCGAGTCGCTGCGCGCAGGCAGGGCCGGAAGTTCCGGGCGCCGGAGGTTCCGGGCCAAGGTCCGGGGAGGGTCCAGCCTAACCAGAGAGTTGGCACGGTGGGAGCTGGGCTGGCGTCCGGGGGCCGGAAGGTCCGGGCCAGGTTCCGGGCTGCTTCCGGGCTAACCAAAGAGTTGGCACGCCCGGGCTCGTCTGGGTCATCGCAGGCCGGAAGTTCCGGGGCGGCCGGAGGTTCCGGGCTCTGGCCGGAAGTTCCGGGCTGAACAAAGAGTTGTCGCCAGTTCCTTCTTCCTCAGCTCTCGGCTCCGTGGCTTGTGCATTGTACCTGATTACACATAGTGTTTCTGACTTAGGCAGCAGCCATGTCTCACTCGAATGTAATGGAAACTCAAGTAGGAGAGATGTCACCTCGGATTGAATAGCACTTGCTCGAGCTCTTGTCATGGGTCCACTTGGAGCTTGGGTAGTCGAGGTAGTGTCCATGGGGATGACCGTGGGATGCTCCGCATCATCCCCCCCCCCCGGAAAGATCCGACCTCGGATTGAAATCCTCATCACCATGGTACGGGGAGAGATCTTTGACGTTGAAGATGTCGCTTACGGAGTACTTGTCGCACGGGAGATCGATCTTGTAAGCATTGTTGTTGTAGCGTGCTAGCACCTTGAATGGTCTGTCGGCTCTAGGTAGAAGTTTGGATTTGCGTTCGTTGGGGAAGCGGTCCTTGCGAAGGTGTAGCCACACAAGATCTCCGATATTGAATATCATGGGTTGCCTGTTGATGTTGAGCTTGGTCGCGAGTCGTTGTACTTGGCGCTCGATGGTGTGCCTTGTATCTTCATGCATCTTCTTGAGATAGCTCACTCGTGCACTCGCGTCCATGTTGATGCGCTCTTGTAGTGGTAGAGGAAGAATGTCCAATGGGGACAACAGGTTGAAACCGTAGACGATCTCGAAGGGGGACTTGACGGTAGTTGAATGTCTTGCACGGTTGTAGGCGTACTCGGCGATTGGTAGGCACTCCTCCCACTCCTTGATGTTCTTCTTGATCAACACGTGTAGTAGAGTGGATAGTGTCCGGTTCGTGACCTCCGTTTGGCCGTCGGTTTGTGGATGGTATGCCGAAGAGAACAAGAGCTTGATTCCTAGCTTGGCGCATAAGGTCTTCCAAAAGTAGCTTAAGAACTTGACGTCGCGGTCCGAGACAATACTCTTTGGCACTCCGTGGAGGCGCAAGATTTCCCTACAAAAAAGATTTGCAACATGTTAAGCATCATCTATCTTGTTGCATGGGATGAAGTGAGCCATTTTAGAGAATCAGTCCACAACAACAAACACGGAATCTTTGCCATTTCTAGTTCTAGGCAAACCAAGCACAAAGTCCATACTAATATCTTCCCATGGGTGATACGGAATAGGAAGCGGCATATAAAGACCATGGGATTGAGCTTTAGACTTAGCTTTGCGACATGTAGAGCATCGGTTGGTGAAGCATGAGACGTCGCGGAACATCTTGGGCCAAAAGTAGTTCTTGGAGAGTGTAGCAAATGTCTTGTCGCGTCCAAAGTGTCCCATAAGTCCTCCTCCATGAGCCTCTTGCAAAAGTAGCAAACGAAGATAAGACTCGGGGATACATAGTTTGTTAGCTCTCATAAGATAATCATCTTTGATGTAATAGCATTCCCAAGATGTATGCGTCAAACATTTGTCATATGGAATAGCAAAAGTAGGATCATGCGCATACAAGTCTTTTATGTGCTCAAAACCAATGACATTTAATTCAAGTTGGGTAACAAGCATGCATTTGCGGGAAAGAGCATCCGCCACAACATTTTCTTTGCCTTTGATGTATTTAATGACATAAGGAAATGACTCAATGAATTCACTCCACTTAGCATGCCCTTGTTCAACTTAGTTTGACCCTTAAGGTACTTAAGTGTTTCATGGTCGGTATGGATGACAAATTCATGAGGACAGAGATAATGTTCCCACTCACGCAAAACTCGCACTAAAGCATATAACTCTTTGTCATATATGAGATAATTGAGTTGCGCTCCGGAAAGTTTTTCACTAAAGTACGTGATGGGGCGCTTCTCTTGGGTTAACACACCTCCTATGCCATTACCGCTAGCATCGCAATGAACTTCAAAATTTTTGTCAAAGTTTGGTAATGCAAGCACGGGAGCATGAGTAAGCAAATTTTTAAGTTCATTAAATGCGGTATCTTGTAATGTTCCCCAGACAAAGGGTGCATTTTTCTTACTTAAAGCATGTAAAGGGGATGCAATGGTGCTAAAATCCTTAACAAATCGACGATAGAAACCTGCTAAGCCAAGGAAACTTCGCACTTGTTGCAAGTTGGTTGGTTGAGGCCAAGTTTTAATAGCATTGATCTTAGATTCATCTACATGAACACCCTTAGAAGACACGACGAAACCCAAGAAAATGAGCTTATCGACACCAAAAAGGCATTTGTCCATATTAGCATAAAGGCGCTCTTTTCTAAGAGTTTGTAGAACGGTTCTAGGATGGGTGACATGAGCTTTGAGAGATTTTCTAAATACAAGAATATCGTCAAAGTAGACCACAACAAATACACCAATGTAGGGACGAAAAACAAAATGCATGACTCGCATGAAAGTACCGGGTGCTTCGGATAAACCCATTGGCATAACAAGCCATTCATATAAGCCAAATTTGGTCTTAAATGTGGTTTTCCATTCGTCACCTTCTTTATGCGGATTTGGTAATAGCCACTTTTAAGATCAATTTTAGAGAAAATAGGGGCTCTGCTAAGCTCATCTAGCATGTCGTCTAAGCGTGGAATGGGGTAGCGATATCTAACCGTGATAGCATTGATAGGACGACAATCGGAACACATGCGATATGTACCATCTTTCTTGGGAACAAGGATTACCGGGACGGCACAAGGGCTCAAGCTTTCTCTTACATGGCCGTTGTCGATTAGTTGTTGTACTTGCCGTTGGATCTCCTTGGTTTCCTCGGGGTTGACGCGGTGGGGGCCTTGTTAGGAAGAGGTGCTCCGGGGATGAGGTCGATGCGGTGTCCGATGCCTCGAAGGGGAGGTAGACCCGGAGGTAGCTCATCGGGGAATACATCTTGGAATTCCTGCAATAGAGAAGATAACACTAAAGGTAGATTGTGAGAGGTGTTAGTTTTTGGTGCCTCGTCCTTGCACAATAGGACATAGCGCATAACACTTGATGGGTTCTCACACACTTCTCTCATCTCACTTTTGGTGGCAAATAGCACTAAGTTTTTCTTGTTGCTCATCGTGGAGGCACTCAATTTGGGCTTGTGGCGCTCACTCTCTTTTGGGTGGTTTGTTCTCTCACTATTCTCTCCACGATGGGTGGCTTGCTTGTCGGCGATCACTTGACTTGGAGACATAGGTCATAGCACATACTCCTTTCCCTTCATCTTGAAGCTATAGTGATTTGTACGCCCATTGTGGATGACGCCTCGGTCGAATTGCCATGGTCGTCCAAGAAGGAGATGGCAAACGTACATCGGAACAACATCACACTTCAAAGTATCTTCATATGCTCCTATCTTGGAGGAAACTTGCACCATATGGTCCACTTGAATAGTGCCGGAGTCGCTAAGCCATTGTACCTTGTAGGGATGGGGATGCTTCATCTTGACCAATTGGAGCTTGGAACATAGTTCTTCACTTGCCAAGTTATGGCAACTCCCTCCATCGATGATGACCTTGACGGACCGTCCATTGATGCCTGGCTTGGTGTGGAAGATATGGCATCTTTGGTCTTCATCTTGTTGATGTTGAAGTGTCAAGACTTTGGAGATAACGAGAGCGGGGCTCGAATCTTCGTCGCAAAAGACTTGATCATCTTCATCCTCATTCACACGTTGGTGCATGGCCACTTGCTCAAGGGCCTCCATTTCCTCTTCACTGATGGAGTCATAGGTACCGTCGTCATTGAGGATCATGGTGCGCTGATATCTACTACGCAACCTTCTTCTTGTAGACTCATGTTGGGCCTCCAAGCGCAGAGTTTTGTAGGACAGTAGCAAATTTCCCTCAAGTGGATGACCTAAGGTTTATCAATCCATGGGAGGCGTAGGATGAAGATGGTCTCTCTCAAACAACCCTGCAACCAAATAACAAAGAGTCTCTTGTGTCCCCAACACACCCAATACAATGGTAAATTGTATAGGTGCACTAGTTCGGCGAAGAGATGGTGATACAAGTGCAATATGGATGGTAGATATAGGTTTTTGTAATCTGAAAATATAAAAACAGCAAGGTAACAAATGATAAAAGTGAGTAAAAACGGTATTGCAATGCTTGGAAACAAGGCCTAGGGTTCATACTTTCACTAGTGCAAGTTCTCTCAACAATGATAACGTAATTAGATCATATAACAATCCCTCAACGTGCAACGAAGAGTCACTCCAAAGTCACTAATAGCGGAGAACAAACGAAGAGATTATTGTAGGGTACGAAACCACCTCCAAGTTATTCTTTCTGATTGATCTATTGGGCTATTCCTATAAAGGTCACAAACAGCCCTAGAGTTTGTACTAAAATAACACCTTAAGACACACATCAACCAAAACCCTAATGTCACCTAGATACTCCAATGTCACCACAAGTATCTGCGGGTTTGATTGTACGATATGCATCACACAATCTCAGATTCATCTATTAAAACCAACACAAAGAACTTCAAAGAGTGCCCCAAAGTTTCTACCGGAGAGTCAAGACGAAAACATGTGCCAACCCCTATGCATAAGTTCACAAGGTCACAGAACCCGCAAGTTGATCACCAAAACATACATCAAGTGGATCACGTGAATATCCCATTGTCACCACAGATAAGCACATGCAAGACATACATCAAGTGTTCTCAAATCCTTAAAGACTCAACCTGATAAGATAACTTCAAAGGGAAAAATCAATCCATTACAAGAAGGTAGAGGGGAGAAACATCATAAGATCCAACTATAATAGCAAAGCTCCGGTACATCAAGATCGTGCCAAATCAAGAACACGAGAGAGAGAGATCAAACACATAGCTACTGGTACATACCCTCAGTCCCGAGGGTGAACTACTCCCTCCTCGTCATGGAGAGCGCCGGGATGATGAAGATGGCCACTGGTGATGATTTCCCCCTCCGGCAGGGTGCCGGAACAGGGTCCCGATTGGTTTTTGGTGGCTACAGAGGCTTGCGGCGGCGGAAATCCCGATCTAGGTTATGTTCTGGAGGTTTTGGGATTTATAGGAGGTGTTGGCGTCAGGGAGAAGTCAAGGGGGCCCACGAGGCGACGACAAGGATGGGGGGCGCGCCCTAGGGGGCGCCCTCCATCCTTGTGGTGGCCTCGGGACTCCTCTCCGATAACTTTTCATTCCAGTATTTTTTATATTTCCCCAAAATATTCTCCGTGGATTTTCAGGTCAATTGGACTTCGTTTGATATTCCTTTTCTGCGAAGCTCAAAAACAAGGAAAAAACAGAAACTGGCATTGGGCTCTAGGTTAATAGGTTAGTCCCAAAAATCATATAAAATAGCATATAAAACATCCAAGATTGATAATATAATAGCATGGAACAATCAAAAATTATAGATACGTTGGAGATGTATCAAGCATCCCCAAGCTTAATTCCTGCTCGTCCTCGAGTAGGTAAATGATAAAAACAGAATTTTTGATGTGGAATGCTAGCAAGTGCACAAGTTTGATCAATGATAATTTCAATCACTTTTTCTAGCATCATTATATATCATAACAGTAGCTCATATCATAAAGCTTTTCATGATCAAGTAACAAGCTATTCACATGTTAAAGCATAGACCTTAAACTTTCTTGAAAACTAACAAACTATGTTCTCAGTCATCAAACAATTGCAATTCATCTTATTTTCAGGAAGGGTCTATGTAAGAGCTTTGATTTAGCAAATCCCACATACTCAACTATCATATAGTCTTCCATGATTGCTACCACTCAAAGCATATTCTTAGAACAAATAGCATCCATTGAACACAGAGAAATATAGGGGCTTAATGTTTCACCTCCCAACTTATTTATCATATAGATAATTGTCAACAATAATAATTCATGATCAAATATATTTGAATGGCCATATATGCTTAGATCTTTCCCCATCACATGATGCTTGCCAACTAAAGAGTAGGTTGGAATGAGAAGAAATACTACTGACTCTTGCATAAAAGTAAAAGATAGGCCCTTCACAGAGGGAAGCAGGGATTTGCAGAGGTGCCAGAGCTCGAAGCTTTTAAAACAAAGATGAAAATAATTTTGAGAGGTATGCTTTCATTGTCAACATAACAACCAAGAGTTCCCAATATCTTCCATACTAGATACATTATAGGCAGTTCCCAAACGGAAAGGTAAAGTTTTTTTACTCCCCCTCCACCAACAATCACACTCCACGGCTTGTCCGAAACAACGGGTACCGTCCAACTATCAACAATCCTGGGGGAGTTTTGTTTGCCATTATTTGCGATTTTGTTTTTGATCTTTCGATCATAGGACTGGGCATCCCAATTACCAGCCACTCTCTCGTGAATGATAAGTGAATAAACACTCATCGTGAGAATAACCCACCTAGCATGGAAGATACTGACAGTCCCTAGTCGCTACATGAGCGATTCGGGCATACAAAACAGATTATTATTTGAAGGTTTAGAGTTTGGCACATGCAAATTTACTTGGAACGGCAGGTAAATACCGCATATAGGTAGATATGGTGGACACTCATGGAAGAAACTTGGTTCAAGGAGTTTGGATGCACAAGCAGTATTCCCGCTTAGTACAGAAATTTTGGATAGCAAAAGATTCTAAATAGCAAGCACCACATGTTGGAGGATCCATAACAATATAACTTCTATACAAATATACCCAAGAATAACTCATTATGTTGTCTTCCTTGTCCAACTTCAACTCATTTGATCAAGTTTGAAAATAATTAATGGGGCTCACAATCATAGAAGATGTCCAAGATAGTATATTTATATGTGAAATCTCTCTTCCTTCAATATTCTTTCATGAATTGTTCAAGTGACCAATACTATGTTTGCTAACTTTCAATAAATTTACCACCTCTACTTCTTATATGTGAAGTCATTACTCCTCATGGGATAAGCATATGAAACATATATAATTTTAGATTTATTATATTCAATTCATTCAACCATTTACTCATAGGATATAAGTGAAGCACACGAGTAAATGACAAACTACTCCAAAAGGATATAAGTGAAGATCAATGAGTAGTTGAATAATTATGTAGCTATATGAAGACTCTCTCTCATAAATAAAATTTCAGATCTTAAGTACTTTATTAAAACATAAAGCAAAACAAAATAAAATGACATTCTAAAAATAGCACACATCATGTGACGAAGCAAAAACTTAGGCTCAACCGAGGCTAACCGATAATTCTTGATGAAGAAAGGTGGGATGCCTACCGGGGCATCCCCAAGCTTAGATGCTTGAGACTTCTTGAAATATTATATTGGGATGCCTTGGGCATCCCCAAGCTTGAGCTTTTGTGTCTCCTTAATTCCTTTTATATCACGGTTTTCCTAAATCTAAAAAACTTCATCCACACAAAACTCAGCAAGAACTCATGAGAAAAGTTAGTCTAAATCAAATGCAAAACCTTATCGTACTCTACTGTAGCAAATCACTAAAATTATTATTTAACATTTCATACTAAATGCCTCTGCATATTTAATACTCCTATCCTCAAATAGAATCATTAAACAAGCAAACATATGCAAACAATGCAAACATAACAGCAATCTGTCAAAACAGGATAGTCTGTAAAGAGTTCAATTGTACTCATACTTACCTAACTCCAAAACTTCTGAAACATTACCAAACTGTATAAAATTTGTTATTTCTGAACATGTAAAAATTTCAAGATTTTATCATGTTCTGACTTTCCAGAAGAATTCAGACAACAATAGAAAACTTTCTGTTTTCAATACAGCAACATATAGACTTGCAAAATAAGCATGGTAAAGGCTACACTTGATCTTTTATTGAACTAAAAGATGCAAAAAATTAATCTAAATAACAGCAAGTAAATAATAATAAAATAAAATGACGCTCCAAGCAAAACACACATCATGTGACTAATAAAAATATAGCTCCAAGTGAGGTTACCGATAATGTTGAAGACGAATGAAGGGATGCCTTCCGGGGCATCCCCAAGCTTAGTTGCTTGGATATTCCTTGAATATTACCTTGGGGTGCCTTGGGCATCCCCAATATTAGGGTCTTGTCACTCCTTATTCTCCTCATATCGATATCTCACCCAAAACTTGAAAACTTCAATCACACAAAACTTAACGGAACTTCGTGAGATGGGTTAGTATGATCAAACAAATCATTCACTTTGGTACTGTCAAGACAAGATTCAAAATTTTTATCACCTGATACCTACTGTACCCTATCATTTCTACAATTTATATTGAGCAATACAAGCCATAGAAACTAGGAAACAAGCAAACTATGCATCGAAAACAGAATCTGTCAAAAACAGAACAGTCTGTGAAGATCTGAATTGAGCTCATACTTATGTTACTCCATAAATTCTGAAAACTTAGGACAACATAGAAAATTTGTATATAAATCCTCTGTAAAAACTTTGGAGTTTTTACAAGTTCCATTGAATTTAAACAATTCCTGGACTGGGTGCAAAAGTTTCTGTTTTTGCACAGAATCAAGTCAACTATCATCCACACTATCCCAAAGGCTTTACTTGGCACTTTATTGAAACAAAAGCTATAAAACATGATAAATACAGTAGATTAATCATGTTAACACACAAAAACAGTAGGGGTAAATCTTGGGTTGTCTCCCAACAAGCACTTTTCTAGGCATGATGATTTTAATGCCTTTTAAGCTAGGCATGATGATTTTAATGATGCTCACATAAAAGATAAGGATTGAAACACAATGGGAGCATCATGAAGCATATGACTAGCACATTTAAGTCTAACCCACTTCCTATGCATAGGGATTTTGTGAGAAAACAAATTATGGGAACAAGAATCTACTAGCATAGGAAGGTAAAACAAGCATAGCTTCAAAACTTTCAACACATAGAGAGGAAACTTGATATTATTGCAATACCTACAAGCATATGTTCCTCCCTCATAATAATTTTCAGTAGCTTCATGAATGAATTCAACAATATAACTATCACATAAAGCATTCTTTTCATGATCCAAAAGCATGAAAATTTTACTACTCTCCACATAAGCAAATTTATTCTCATGAATAGTAGTGGGAGCAAACTCAACAAAATAACTATCATGCGAGGCATAATCCAATTGAAAATTAAAATCATGATGACAAGTTTCATGGTTATAATTATTCTTTATAGAATACATGTCATCACAATAATCATCATAGATAGCAACTTTGTTCTCATAATCAATTGGAACCTCTTCCGAAATAGTGGATTCATCACTAAATAAAGTCATGACCTCTCCAAATCCACTTTTATAAATTTTGTGAAAAGATTCAACACCCTCCAAAATAGTGGGATCATTAGTACCTAGAGTTGACACTCTTCCAAACCCACTTTCATCAATATAATCATCATAAATAGGAGGCATGCTATCATCATAATAAATATTCTCATCAAAACTTGGGGGACTAAAAATATCATCTTCATCAAACATAGCATCCCCAAGCTTGTAGCTTTGCATATCATTAGAATCATGGATATTCAAGGAATTCATACTAACAACATTGCAATCATGCTCATCATTCAAAAATTTAGTGCCAAACATTTTATAGACTTCTTCTTCTAACACTTGAGCACAATTTTCCTTTCCATCATTTTCACGAAAGACATTAAAAAGATGAAGCATATGAGGCAACCTCAATTCCATTTTTTTGTAGTTTTATTTTATAAACTAAACTAGTGATAAAACAAGAAACTAAAAGATTCGATTGCAAGATCTAAAGATATACCTTCAAGCACTAACCTCCCCGGCAACGGCGCCAGAAAAGAGCTTGATGTCTACTACGCAACCTTCTTCTTGTAGACTCGTGTTGGGCATCCAAGCGCAGAGTTTTGTAGGACAGTAGCAAATTTCCCTCAAGTGGATGACCTAAGGTTTATCAATCCGTGGGAGGTGTAGGATGAAGATGGTCTCTCTCAAACAACCCTGCAACCAAATAACAAAGAGTCTCTTGTGTCCCCAACACACCCAATACAATGGTAAATTGTATAGGTGCACTAGTTCGGCGAAGAGATGGTGATACAAGTGCAATATGGATGGTAGATATAGGTTTTTGTAATCTGAAAATATAAAAACAGCAAGGTAACAAATGATAAAAGTGAGTAAAAACGATATTGCAATGCTTGGAAACAAGGCCTAGGGTTCATACTTTCACTAGTGCAAGTTCTCTCAACAATGATAACATAATTAGATCATATAACAATCCCTCAACATGCAACGAAGAATCACTCCAAAGTCACTAATAGCGGAGAACAAACGAAGAGATTATTGTAGGGTACGAAACCACCTCAAAGTTATTCTTTCTGATCGATCTATTGGGCTATTCCTATAAGTGTCACAAACAGCCCTAGAGTTCGTACTAAAATAACACCTGAAGACACACATCAACCAAAACCTAATGTCACCTAGATACTCCAATGTCACAACAAGTATCCGCGGGTTTGATTGTACGATATGCGTCACACAATCTCAGATTCATCTATTCAAACCAACACAAAGAACTTCAAAGAGTGCCCCAAAGTTTCTACCGAAGAGTCAAGACGAAAACGTGTGCCAACCCCTATGCATAAGTTCACAAGGTCATAGAACCCGCAAGTTGATCACCAAAACATACATCAAGTTGATCACGTGAATATCCCATTATCACCATAGATAAGCACATGCAAGACATACATCAAGTGTTCTCAAATCCTTATAGAGTCAATCCGATAATATAACTTCAAAGGGAAAACTCAATCCATTACAAGAAGGTAGAGGGTAGAAACATGATAAGATCCAACTATAATAGCAAAGCTCGCGGTACATCAAGATCGTGCCAAATCAAGAACCCGAGAGAGAGAGATCAAGCACATAGCTACTGGTACATACGCTCAGCCTCGAGGGTGAACTACTCCCTCCTCGTCATGGAGAGCGCCGAGATGGTGAAGATGGCCACTGGTCATGATTTCCTCCTCCGGCAGGGTGACGGAACAGGGTCCCGAATGGTTTTTGGTGGCTACAGAGGCTTGCGGCGGCGGAACTCCCGATCTAGGTTATGTTCTGGAGGTTTTGGGATTTATAGGAGGTGTTGGCATCAGGGACAAGTCAAGGGGGCCCACAAGGCGAGGACAAGGACGGGGGGCGCGCCCTCCATCCTTATGGTGGCCTCGGGACTCCTCTCCGATAACTTTTCGTTCCTGTATTTTTTATATTTCCCAAAAATATTCTCAGTGGATTTTTAGGTTAATTGGACTTCGTTTGATATTCCTTTTCTGCGAAGCTCAAAAACAAGGAAAAAACAGAAACTGGCACTGGGCTCTAGGTTAATAGGTTAGTCCCAAAAATCATATAAAATAGCATATAAAACATCCAAAATAGATAATATAATAGCATGGAACAATCAAAAATTATAGATACATTGGAAACGTATCATGCGCTTGTTGGTACACTCGGAGGACTTGTGGCCTCGGCCGCCGCATGTGAAGCACTTGATTGAACTTGTCTTGATGGTCTCATCGGTTGGAGTAGATGCTTATGAAGCTTTCGGCTTGAAGTTGCTTGTAGTAGGAGGACGACTTGAGGTTGTCGAAGTTTTCTTGTAACTTGACTTGTCGCCGTTGCTTGTAGAAGGTGTTGGAGTCGTTGAAGCTTGGTTGTTGGAGAAGTCGTAGCTCTTGGAAGAGTACTTGGCTTACTTGAAGTCATCTTGCACTTGCCGTTCCGCCTTGGTAGCTTGATGCACTAGCTCGATGAGGTTGGAGTAAGGTTGGAAATCCGCAATCTTCTTGATAGGATGGTTGAGTCCATTCAAGAAACGTGCCATAGTTTGCTCATCATCTTCCATGACATTGGCTCGTATCATGGCAATTTCCATTTCCTTGTAGTACTCTTCAACGCTCTTAGTTCCTTGCTTGAGGATTTGGAGTTTCTTGAAGAGGTCGCGGTTGTAATAGGTTGGCACAAAACGCGCTCTCATGACATCCTTCATTTGAGCCCATGTTGTGATAGGTGGTTCACCTCTTGCTTCACAGCGCTCGATGACTTGTTCCCACCAAATGAGGACGTAGTCTTGGAACTCAAGGGATGCCATGGCGATCTTCTTTTCTTCCTTGTAGTTGTGCAAATGAAAGATCTTGTCGACCTTCAATGCCCATGAAAGGTACTCTTCGGGATAATTGCTTCCGTTGAACTTGGGCATGGTGAACTTGAGCTTCCCATAGCTTTGCTCTTCATTGTGTTGTGGTCGAGGGTGATGACGCCCTTGATGTGGAGGATTGTCAGCCACAAGTTGCTCTTGGTGTGGAGGATTCCCAATGTCTTGTTGATCTTGTAGAACTTGCGGGTCTTGTCTAGCTTGAAGAGGGGCTTGTCGTTGCGATCGTGCTTGATATAGTCGCTCTTGAACTTCATCACGAAGTGCTTCTTCTTCTTGACGTGTATGGCGGTTCCGGTTGGCAATGACACGATTGGTATGTCGGAGGGCACGTAGCGCGTCAAGTGCTTGAGCTTCATGCCATTCTTGTTGTTGACGTAGCGCGATGGCGTCTTGCTCATCTTGATGTTGGCGCGCTCGCTCTGCCTCTCATTCTTGTTGGCGGAGGCGTTCTTATTTTTCCACTTGTTGGCGTTGGCGTTGCCTTTCTTGTGCTTGTGCAAATGTAGCTTGATTTTGACGATGCCGGTGTTCTTGCTCTAGGAGTTGTTCTGGATGCTCATTGCCGTGTAGAGGGTTGAGGTTTGCTTGACGGTCTTGGCGCGCGGCTCGTCGAAGAGTGTTCGATGTCGGTGTACTTGAGCCGGAGATTGTGTCGTCAGAGTGTCGACTCGAGCGGCTCCGTCTTGAAAAGGAGGAAGTGGTAGAAGAGCGGTTGACCAACAAGGCATGAATCTCGTCCATTCTTGCATTGTTCTCTTGTTTTAGTTCGTCGAGCTTGTTGTTGAAGTAGTCTCTTGTACGTTGCTCGGAGAGTCGCAAGTCGATGGCGAGGTTGTCGATGCGGTCCCTCATTGCTTGTTGTTCTTGATGCAAAGCTCGTTGTGCACCGAAGAGGTGGTTCTTGGTGACGTAGTTGTTTGGGTCCTCGTCTTGTTTGATGAAGAGTGGGTTGGTAGAAGAACTTGGCCTATCCATCATTCCAAGCAAATGTGAGGGTGGAAGAAAGGAAGAACAATACCAAATGTACCTTGACCGATGTTGAGGGTGGATCAAAGATCACTCAAGGATGTAACACGGAAATAGCACAATTGGTACAGTATCTCGTCGATCTCTCACACCTACACAACGAAAGCTTATGGTAGAGCTTGGTTAGGACGGTGGCACAAAATTTATGCGATTGTTAGTGAGACTCAATAATGTTGAAAAAGATTCGCAAATTTGCAAATGCAACAAGTAGACCAAATAGCAAGATATGGTACACAGGAACACACATGCAAATAGATAAATGGGGTCGTGCAACCAAAATGAGCTCAAAATGTGGAATCCACAGAAAATGCTCTTGTTGCACAACTCTAGAGAGGCGCTAGCATGATTGCACAGTAGGCGGATACGAGACTTGTGCACAACCTATAAAGCAAAAATGCAAGGACTTCTATCCCAAGTATGCTATATGTATGGTATTTCGATGATATGATCCAAGATGCTCGAGCATGACAAACTTAATGTAGTATGATGCTATGGTTCTTGCTTAAAAGTTCTTTGCTTATATTTCTCATTTGCTTAAAAGCTTGTTTGGCTCTTTATCTTTTGAGCTCTTTCTCATGCAAAATTTGATGAACCAAGAGAGCAATTATGTATATGCTATGACAACCTTGTGACACAAGAGATAATACCAAGATATGGACACCAAGATGATGATATATGCAATGATCACTAATGTGCACAAGTGACATTGCCGGCAATACTCAAAGGCTAGTCTCGATGGGTAAGTGACACAAAAGGAAGGCTATGGGGTTATCAATGCAATGGCAAGGAGTAGACAAAGATGTCGTTGAAGTTACCGTCCTTGCTTACGGTTGAGGGTGTCAAATGGTGGAGTGGTCGATGTCGTAGTGCACTGTCTTCAGTACGTTGGCGAAGATGCCGTTGCACCGTAGTCGGAGTTGGCGAAGTAGCGGAAGTCATTGAAGATGCGCAGACTTTCTGTCGAGGCCGGACATTCCGGGGAAGACGGAAGGTCCGGGGTCCGAAAGTTCCGGGGAGGCCGGAAGGTCCGGGCGGGGCCGGAAGTTCCGGGGGTCGCGATACTGCCAAGAACAGGAAAATTGGGGATCGTGGATTTGGGCGGAAAGACTTCGGGAAAAACCCAAATCAGAGGGGGAAAGAAAAATTTTGGGTGGATGGAAGGGTCTACGTGCCACACGCGAAATCCACGGATCAAATCCAACAAAACTTCATCACACCAACAAATCACAAAAAAAATTGGGAGGGCTATTTTTGTGGAGATTTTCAAAATTGGGACGAATCACAACAAAATTAGGCTAGAAAACAAAGAGGGGGGCTCCAAAATCGTGATCAACGTGGCTCATGATACCAAGATGATGTAGGGTAGAACCCTAGATGCCCGATCTTTCACGATTGGAGTGGATCCCAAGAAGAACACGAGGGAAACGAGAGGAAAAAACGAGAGAGAGAACTCAAATCGACAAGAGGCGATCACACATGTGCTATATCGATGAACATAAAGAGTAAAACAAGATCCACAATCAACAAAGGACGATACAAGTAGCAAGTTCTTCTCCGTGAGGAGGTCTTGAAGGTCTTCCCGTGAGGGGTCTTGAATCCACTTGAGGGGGATCTTCTCTGTAGAGGTCGTGCACTCCGATGGAGAAAGAATCAAGTGGAGAGCAAAGCTTCTCAAATGAGCTACTACTTTGCTAACCCTAAAATGTAGGTAGAAGAAGAGTATTTATAGTCTAGGGTGTGAAAGGGTACATGGGCCTCAGCCCGAGTCGCTCCGCGCAGGCAGGGCCGGAAGTTTCAGGCGCGGCCGGAAGTTCCAGGCACCGGAGGTTCCGGGCCAAGGTCTGGGGAGGGTCCGGCCTAACCAGAGAGTTCGCACGGTGGGAGCTGGGCTGACGCCCGGGGGCCGGAAGGTCCTGGCGGGCCGGAGGTTCGGGGGGCCGGAAGGTTCGGGCCGGGTTCCGGGCTGCTTCCGGGCTAACCAGAGAGTTGGCACGCCCGGGCTCGTCCGGGTCGTCGGAGGCCGGAAGTTCCGGGGCGGCCGGAGGTTCCGGGGGCCAGAGGTTCCGGGCTGAACAGAGAGTTGTCGCCAGTTCCTTCTTCCTCAGCTCTCGGCTCCGTGGTTTGTGCGTTGTACCTGATTACACATAGTGTTTCTGACTTAGGCAGCAGCCATATCTCACTCGAATGTAATGTAAACTCAAGTAGGAGAGATGTCACCTCTGTCGGCGTTCTGGGAACCAGGGTACCAAGACTTGCCTGCCTGCGGCCCACGGCGTGGCTCCATCAACGGCCTGGTAAGGCCCAGCTTCAGCAACAACAACTCAAGACCCTCGCGAGGGGCCAAGCCTCGTGAGGCGGACGACACCAAGACCTCCACGAGGAGCGGCCTCCTCGGGATGGCTCCCGAGGAGCGGAGATCTCTATGCAAGCCTCACCTCATGAGGTCCGGATGACATGAGCCATGACGACCAAGGCCCCAGTGGGCGCAGTGTACCAGTTTCCTCTTCGGTGCTAAAGAGGCAAGCGCAGGCGCGGAGTCCTGAGGAATCAGCCAAAGGTTTCCATTCCCATGCAACAAGACCAAGACCGCCAGGACGGCAGGACGGAGGTCATCACCGAGCCCACCACCGCGTCACGACCAGAGGCTTTTGCAGGCGAAGACTACTTTTGTCAGGATAGCATGTACTAGTTGTCTCCCTTCGAATTTGGCCGTTGTGGGATCCCTTCCCGCCTTTCATTTGGGAAGAGGACCAAGGCCAATATAAATAGGACCTAGCCACCACCATAGAGAGGGAGAGACAAGTCGAGGACGGATCATTCAGATCACCCTCACTCCACCAGCTCACTCGAGCTCAAGAACTCCTCTCCTCCTGAGGCTGTTCGCCACTGTACTAGCTCATCCTCAGCCCCTCGAGGCCAATCCACCACAAAGTAGGAGTAGGGTTTTACACCGCAAGGTGGCCTGAACCTGGGTAAACTGCTGCGTCTCTTTTCCTTATAGTTCGTCGAACTAGGCTGTGAGATTAGCGAGTAGGCAGACTGGGGAGGATGAGTTCTTCGCACGCACCCCAGAGTTCGAACCTCTCAAGGGTTTGCGGAACCCGAAATTCAACATTTGGCGCGCCAGGTAGGGGTGCGTCGAAGACTCTCTTCTGCCAGTAGATTCGCCACCACCCAGTAGTTCTCAAGGCCGATGCCCCGAGGGCGCATGTTGAGCACTGGGTTGTTCGTCCTGCCCGAGCAGTGCCATTAGCCCAAGAGGATCTCCACTCCACGCTCCTTGCAGCCCGCTCACCGCCTGGTGCTATCGGTCGCGGGCGACGGGGGCCGTCATCGCCTGCCCTCACGCCACGCCGCAACCGCGCCACCACACGATCTTCGAGCTACGCCGCTGAAAGTACATGTAGTCCCCATGTGTGGTTTTGGTAATTGATGACAATCCTTATGGACTAATGTTTGCATTGAGATGTACATTTGAAGGTTAGTCCCATTGGAAAATGATTGAAGAATAATGGAAGACAACTCCTTTGAAGCAACAATTACATTGAGATGATCAAAATGAAGGTCATTGGAGTATCTTAAGGGTTGCCATGCTTAGAGCTATGGTTTGAGCCATAATGGATCAAGATCTTAAAAGGATGATTTGAATGATGAATTCTAGGAGTGGCTCAAAGATATGATCATAATGGACTCATGTGTTGAGTCATGATTGATCAAGTATTCAAGCAAGCTATTCAAGTGAAGAATTCAATATACCCTTCAAGACGTCAAGATTAAACATGGAGTAGAGATATAGGTTGACCAAGATGAAGCTCAAAGATCGAACTCTAAATGGTCAACACACGAGCGCAAATGATGCACCACATAGGATCTTGTGGTATGATAAGAAATTATCAATTGCACTCTGTGTACTAACCCATACTATGTGTTGTCTATGTTTTTTAGGGTTAGGTGATTCTCATGGGCTCGCATCGAGAGAGAGATTTCAAGTGTCTATGAGAGGATGACATCAAGTGTTGGTGATCATGGTTGACAAGGGCAAGTTCAAGATAACCATCCTGAAGGATTACATGCTTGAAGCTTGTGGATGATCACATGATGGACAAGTGAAGATGAATACAAAGCAAAGCTTCCCACACTGTGTATGGGGGAGCAACTTGAAGACTTCACCAATGTCTTGCCTTCATCTTGAGCCAAGAAGAAACATCAACATCAAGCTCAAGTGAACAGTTCGTGTCAAAGTTATTAGTTCCTTTGACGTTAGTGTTGTGGAGTGACGACCACCAAAGAAACATATACACTCAAGAATGGATTCTCGATAGCTATGTAGTGTAGCTCTTTTATGATTCTTGAGTTATAGGGATCCCGCACTATTAAGAGGGGATCAAAGGGGTTCATGATGGATTTGCTCAAGTCAACATCTTCTATACACAATTCCACTCATATCCTATATACCAAAGAAAATCCAAAGCCAAATAGTTTCCCAAAATATATGATCTAATCTTTGCATACTTTGCACCCTCCATTTTGGTTTATCTTGGGTGGTTCTCTATGTCAGGACCTGGAGTTTTTCCATAGCTTCAAAACGAGCCCAAGATCATCAAAATCGGAGTCCGTATGAAAAAGTTGTGCATGTTTTAGTTTTGGGGTTCCTCCTGTTTTTTTATTGGCCGGACGTCCGGTAGCATCCGGAAATCCGGTGGCCATATCCAGCAGCAAACGGGCGGATTTCCGGTACTTACCGGACGTCCGGTCACCGGACGTCCGGAAAGTGTCGGATGTCCGTCAAACCTGTTTCGCAAATATCCTGCTACATTCGTCTGATGGCGTGCTACAGCCGTCGGATGTCCGGTGTTCCACCGGACGTCCGGTAATCCACCGGACGTCCGACACTTTCCTGGGCAGAATTTCCCCCAACGGCTAGATTTGTGCCCATACTATAAATACCCCTTCACCACTTCATGGAGGGGTTGAGCAACACAAATATCCTCACCCACATTTCAGAAAAGCTCCATCTCCTTCTCCTACCTCAAATCTTAGATCCCGGAGAGATTTGTGAGATTTCTTGAGAGAGATTTCACCCATTGATAGATCCACTCCCTCTCCCTCTCTTGACTAAAGGAATTTGTGATTTGAGCAAGTCTTGAGCATTTCCCCTTTGTTCTTATTACTCTTGGAGGTTGGAGACTCCTAGGCGGTAGGAATGCTCCGGTGAGGAATCAACTTGTGATTTGTCCCCCGGAAAGTTTGTGAAGGTTTGGAGGCCGCCTCAAGGTCTACCACTAGTGGTTGGGAATCGCTTTCGTGGTGATATCTCAAGGAGAATAGGGTGAGCCTTCGTGGCGTTGGTGTGCCTTCGTGGTAACATCCACCTCTCTAACGGTGACTAGCTTCCCTCCAAGGAAGTGAACATCGGGATACATCATCGTCTCCGTGACTTCGGTTATCCCTAACCCTAACTCCTTACTTGTGGTTTATCTTGGTCACTTGACCGTGCATTCACTATTCTTGTTGTCCTCACTATATTGTGTTGGTTACCATATCGTAGAGATTATTTAGGCCAACACTTTATAGTCCGCAATTCATACTTCCTACTATTGTTCTATCTTGTGTTTAGTGTGTATTGCTAGCTTGTAACATTCATTTCCATATCTCGTGATATACATTGAGTAAGTTTGTGTAACTTACTTGTGCTTACTCATATCCTCGTTGTTCTCATCTTGTTTATGCTAAGTTGTTGGTGCACTTAGTGAGCCTAGTATATTTAGGATTTGTGCTTGAAAAGTATCCGCTTAGTTTATTTCCGCATTAGGATATAGCCAAATTCGTAAAAGATTTTAAAACACCTATTCACCCCCCCCCCTCTAGGCGACATCGTGGTCCTTTCAGCCACAGTGACGGCGCCACACTCTCACCGGGAGCAGGCGAACATGCGAGCCGCGCTCATCGTGGCACGGGAGCTGCTACGGTGCCGGCTGGCGGAAGGCGGCCGCGATGCCCTGCTGGAGCTGGTCGCCGAGCTGCTTGACGCCGCCTGTAGGGGCGCGGCGCCTTTCTGCACCCTGCCTATGTCGCAGGCTGTGACAGGGGCGCGTGGGGGGCCCCCGCCGTGCCCGTGCTCCCCTCCCTGGAGCACCTGAGGGACTTAGCGGCGCCAACCCGGCCCGCAGCGCTGATCGTCCCTTCTCGACCACGCTGCCCCCGGGCGAGGCGAGGTCGGGCGGTCCCTCCTGGGGCTGCACCGGGGCGCCACCCTGCGGCCATCAGAGCCTGGCACCGAGCCTGGTGGCCAACAACGCGGGGCACCCAGACAACGACCCTGGCACGGCAGTCCCAGACGCCTACGTACCCCCCATGATGGATCTACAGTACGTGTCAAGAGAATGCCCCGGCGGGTTCCCCTCATCAGGCTGGGCGTCGGGGGCACATGAAGCCGAGGCTCTCCGCGAGCCGCCCCGGAACTTCACCGACACCTTCAACGACAACAGCCACTGGGTACAGCCGATATCTCAGGAGCACGATTATGCTAACCATGGACCGCAGGTGAACCAAGCCACAGCAGTGGCCAGGGACCCCAGAGCGATGGCCCCGCTACCGACGCGCGAAGCACACTGGGGGCTGCGCGGGGGGGGGGCTTGGGGCCAGCCCCCCCCCCCCCCGCACCGCATGGAGCAAGGCGCAGCACGGAGGTAGGTCCTCCGCCGGGGAAGGCGCCGGCGAGCCCTTCCCCCCGGCGGAGGGCCTGTGGTCGCCGAGGGCACCGCTAGCGTCCCCCTTGCCCCTTGGTCTCATCCTGGTTTCCGGACACCCCAACGGTGGTCGGGGGAGGCGCAGGGCAGGGCCCTCGTTAGGCGACATGAAGCAAGGCCCCGCGCCTGTGAAGGTCTCCGCTCGTGACACTCTCACGTAATAATGAGTGGGGTTGTACACGCCCCGGGGTCTCCTGAGTGCCGCCCTCGGGCCTCACGGGGGCTCCCACCCACGTCCAAGTGGAAGCACCATGCTCCGCGCTGGTGAGAAGACAAGAAGACTAGCTAGGTGCCGGACGCGGCCATTTGATTTTGCCTTTCTTTCTGTAACTCATCTTGCCGCCTTTCGGAATGAGATTTGGAATTTCGTGTGTTTATTAAAAGAAAAACGGGGGGAAATTTTCTTGTCTCGTGGCGATTTCTTGCTTTCTGGCTTCATGTTTTAAGAGTGAGGCTCGCGCCTGCTACTCCTCCCCGTGAGCGTCACGCGAGCGGGGGCTGGGTGTGGTATGCGCGCATCCAGGCACGCCCGGGCTGGCTCCAGAGATGCCAAGCCCCCCCCCCCCCCCCCAGGGGGCTGGAGCGCGATCACCGCAGGATCGTCGCGTGCACACCTTGCCGTGATCCAACAAGCGGCTCCTCGTGAGGCCCTCTTGGGCGGGCCAGCAGGCTCCCCGGGAGACTTAAAACCTCGCGAGCCCCGGCGGGCTCGCCTCAGGAGGAAGGTGCGTCCGCGACCTTAGGACTCGCTCAAGACCTACGGAGCCAAGATAAGTTGCAACAACTACCCCGCTCGAGAGCCCGCGGGCTCGCGATGGCATATTCCAAATCCTATTTTCAAAAGGCATATCATCATTTCATACATCATAAGGGGCCCCCCTTCAAAAATGCTTTTACGCCCCGCAGGGCTGTGCCCGAAGGCTTTTTGCATGCAGATCAAGGCAAAGGGAAAGGCAGGCCTAGCCAGAGGCGCTGCCTTCAGTGCCGTCCTCGCCACCTTCATTCGCGCCACCTGCTCTCACTGGCATCGTCTTCATCATCGTCATCCGCATCGCCTTCTTCGGCCGTGATCACGGCCGCGTCATCCTCAGGAGCAAACTCCGCGACCAGGTAGTCGACATGGACGTCCACCCATTCCGCCAGATTGCCCTGGATGACCCGGGACACGGGGGCTATTGCGGCATCGAAATCAAAATGGGGATCAAGGTTCTGGAGGTGACTAAAGACGTGTGAGAACGCGCGCCCCAGGAGGCCCTGGCTTCTCTCTGCAACGAGCTCGCGAGCCCTCGCCGCCCGCTCCTCCAGGCGGGTCATGATCAGGGTGAAGAATCGGAGGAGGCTGGCTTCGTCATCCTCACGCGGGTGTGCGATGCTCTCCTCGCAGATCATGCCCAAAGCCTGGTTGGCCCTCACCCTGAGGTCCTGGAGCATCGAGGAGCGCTCACGCACCATCGTCCGACGGTGGTTTTCTTCATTCGCGGTCTTCTCCGCAAGGGACGTGACGGCCTCGACTTGCTGCTGGAGTAAATACAGCTCGGCGCGGGTGGAGACTAGATCAACTTGAGCAGAGGCCTGGGCTTCCTTGGCGGCCCTCTTGCGCTGCTCCGCCTCGTCCAGCTTTGTCCTGAGGGCAACGGTCCTGCCCTCGACCTCGGCCTTCAGGAGCTCCAACTTCAGGCGGTACTCGTCGGCGAGAGCCGCGCGGGCCTTTTCCACCCTCTGGTCAACCTCCTCATGGATCTGGGCCTCCCGTGCGGTGACGGCGTCCTTAGCCGTGGCTACCTGGCGCTCCCTCACCTCTAACCGCTCAAGCTCCAGGCTGCGCTCCAGGACCTCCAGCACCAGCGTCTCCTCATGTTCCTGGACCTCTTTCTCATCGGAAGAGGCCTCGCTTGGTGATGCTGCCAGGGCGGCCCTGCGTGCTTTGATCTGCTGCTCAAGGGCGGCGTTCGAAGCTTGGACCTCTCGCTTCCCCTCCTCGGCCACCTCACGACGGCGGACGGCGGCTCTGGCCTCCTCCAGAGCACGGGCACAAGTCTCACGAGAAGTTGCAAGGGACACCGCGAAGCTCGCACTGGCGTGCTCAAGTTGAAGATGCCCGAGGTTGATGGCAACCTTCAACTGGTGCCACTCGTGCGCCAAGCGAAGGTCCTCCGTCTCGAGGCGGGCGTCAATGTTGGCAAGCTCTTCTCCAAGCTGGCTCAGCGCACCCATCGCCTCCCGGAAGAGCTCATGACAGACGACGCCACACCCGCGCGCAAGCTCCAACACGCGGCCAAGCCCATCCTTCACATCGGGGGTTGTCGGGGGGGCTTGGAGCGGCTCGCCTGCCTCGGGCGGGGGGCTGGAGGCCGGTGCCTTCCCGGCCGCTCTCCCAGCCTCGGCGAAGGTGCTGGGTGGAGCGGTCTTGCTGCTCGAAGATGAAGCCGATGCCGAGGTCGCCCAGCCGCCGGTGATGACCAATGGAGGAGCCCTCGGCACACCTCCTGCGCCCCAAGCAAGACCGCGAAGGAAGGATGCTGGGAGCACAGGTTCACGGCCCCTCAGCGGTGCATCCGCCTCTCGGACAAGCCCCGTACCTCATGCGGGGATCTGGTGCAGGGGGCTCGGAGTCGGGGGCGGGTCAAGGACTTCTGGAGGTCGCTTCTCAAGAGGTTTCGTCGCCTTAGCCGAAAGGATCCTGAGGATCCATTGTCAGGAGAGAACGCGATTCACCAGAAATCACGAAGATAAGGTACTTACTCGTCTACAGCTATGTACTTCCTCTGCTTCAGCGGCCGGTAGGCATCACCACTGCAGCTCGGAGGCCCCTTCCTCTTGCGGAACGCTTCAAGGTTCGGGCGAAGCTGGCCAAGATTCGGGGCGCAACTCTCAGCAGCCGAGGGGCCCGGCGGGGCTTTTGGGGTGGAGGCCTCAGGGGCACCAGGCCACGCCTGCCCACCAGCCGCTACCTCAGGACCGCTCGCCCAAGCTGCGGGAGTAGCAGCCTCAGGAGCGTTGGGTCGCACCAGCTCTTCGGTGACCTCCTCAGGAGCGCTCGCCAGAGCCTCGGGAGCCAACACCTCGGGAGCACCTAGCGACACCCGCTCCCCAGCAGTCGTCCCAGCGGTACCCGGAGGCACTCGCCCCCTGCATCCACATCCGGGGTGCGCGCCGCAGGGTCGACGAGCAAGGGAACCACCAAGCTGGGATTCTCGCGGGGCCCTTCAAAGGGGGGTATCTGCCTCACGAAGTCCTCCTTGTTCGAGCATTGTTACAGGAGGCAGCCCTCCTCCGGAAGCGCGGCCAGCGCCGGGTCGCCCGTCAAGAGCTCAAGCATCGTGCGCAGCGTCTTGGAAGGAAGCGAAGGCACCTGGAGCCTCATGCGGTCCTTGCTGCCGGTGAAGGCCCACATTGGGCGAGAATGGCGCTGGAGTGGGGCAATGCGCCACCGAACGAACTCCCTCACCACCATCGGCACCGTCACCCCGACCTTCTTGAACCTGGTCAGCCTGGACCAAACATGGGCAAGCCGACCGTCGGCGAGCCTCACGTGCCCCCAGCCAGAGCTGGGCACCACCAGCGCTCGCGGGAGCAGAAGCAAGGAGTTGCGCACACCGACATCCACGAACACCCACTCCTTCCGGAATCCACCCGCGTCCGGGCGGAGTGTGAAGTCGATGCCCGACCCAGCTGTCGTCGCCAAGACCTGGAAGGCCACGCACCCCGAGCACTGGCGGTCATCGACCATCTGGAGCGAGAAGAAATGGCGGAACAAGGCAACAGACGGGGCAATGCCTACCATGGCTTCGCACAGGAAGGAGAAGACAGCAAGGAGGATGATGGACGGAGGGTCCAGATGCAGCACTTGGATCTGGTAATGCGAGAGTATGGCATTGAAGAAATCGGAGAAGGGGGGGACCAAGCCGGCCCAGAGAGCGTGAAGATGGATGGGGATCTCGGTGGCCTCCATGTCAATCAAAGCTCGAGAAGCAGGCCAGACCGTTGTCGCCTTCCATTCATTGAAATCAAAGGCAAGGGCCGACCGGACCTTATCCAACCCCTCCTGATTGACCACCGTCGACCGATCGAGAGCAGGCTCCAGGCCCGGCCGGGATTCGGCGGGAGCGCAGGCCTTTCTGTTCTTCTTCGACCTCGAGGCCATGGCGTTAAGGGAGGATTGGCGCGGCGCTAGATCCAGGAGAAGAGCCGCGAGTTCAAAGAAAGGAGGGGGAGTCAAGGGTGAGCACGGCGGGCAGCAGTGGCGAAACGGCGCGTGCAACAGGCAGCCATCAAGTCTGGCAGTTATCGAGGCCATGCAGGGAGGTGGAGGCACCCACGTCCCATCAAGCGCCACGCGTCGACCGGGCCCGTAGGCGGTGGGGGCCCGTGGCGCTCCGCTCTTGCCCCTTGGCTTCACCTCGAAGCCAAGTGCAAGTGTGCCTTGGGCCCGGGGGCTACTGTCGGCGTTCTGGGAACCAGGGTACCCAGACTTGCCTGCCTGCGGCCCACGGCGTGGCTCCATCAACGACCTGGTACGGCCCAGCTTCAGCAACAACAACTCAAGACCCTCGCGAGGGGCCAAGCCTCGCGAGGTGGACGACACCAAGACCTCCACGAGGAGCGGCCTCCTCAAGCTGGCTCCCGAGGAGCGGAGATCTCTATTCAAGCCTCACCTCATGAGGTCCGGATGACGTGAGCCATGACGACCAAGGCCAGGCGGGCGCCAGTGGGCGCAGTGTACCAGTTTCCTCTTCGGTGCTAAAGAGGCAAGCGCAGGCACGGAGTCCCGAGGAATCAGCCAAAGGTTTCCATTCCCGTGCAACAAGACCAAGACCGCCAGGACGGCAGGATGGAGGTCATCACCGAGCCCACCACGGCGTCACGACCAGAGGCTTTTGCAGGCGAAGACTACTTTTGTTAGGATAGCATGTACTATTTGTCTCCCTTCGAATTTGGCCGTTGTGGGATCCCTTCCCGCCTTTCATTTGGGAAGAGGACCAAGGCCAATATAAATAGGACCTAGCCACCACCATAGAGAGGGAGAGACAAGTCGAGGACGGATCATTCAGATCACCCTCACTCCACCAGCTCACTTGAGCTCAAGAACACCTCTCCTCCTAAGGATATTCGCCACTGTACTAGCTCATCCTCAGCCCCTCGAGGCCAATCCACCACAAAGCAGAAGTAGGGTTTTACACCGCAAGGTGGCCCGAACATGGGTAAACTGCTGCGTCTCTTTTCCTTACAGTTCATCGAGCTAGGCTGTGAGATTAGCGAGTAGGTAGACTAGGGAGGAAGAGTTCTTCACACGCACCCCAGAGTTCGAACCTCTCAAGGGTTTGCGGAACCCGAAATCCGACAACCTCGGATTGAATAGCACTTTCTCGAGCTCTTGTCATGAGTCCACTTGGAGCTTGGGTAGTCGAGGTAGTGTCCTTGGGGATGACCGTGGGATGCTCCGCATCACATCGGGTTCTCAGTCTTGCCTGAGGAGCTCGAAAACCCTGAAGCTTTGACTTTGGAGTCTCGTTCCGACCCTTTCCCTGGGTCGGCCCTTACCTCGGATCCGGCGTCAAGCCTAGATATGGCTTCGGCGCCTGAAGACCAGGAGTCAACCCTGGCCGAACTCGCCCCTCACACTACCATACCGGAGGTTGACACCGAAGAAATCCCGGATACCGATCCGGCTAGTCTCTCCCTATTAAGCGAGATGCTAGATCGGATCTAGACGATAATATTACGGATGACCCGTCCTTGTGTTGGGAAACGTAGTAGAAAACAAAAAATTCGCACCTGCGATCACCAAGATCAATATGAAGATGCATAAGGGTTGGGATCAATGATCGTTACCAACATCGGAGTGCAGTGGAAGAAGAAGAGTCAGTGTAGATCATGCTCAAAGTCTCTCGAACGATGATGACGATCCCGCGAACCGCCCTCGAACGATCCCTCGAACAGAAGACCGAAAGCACGGCCTCTCTACTTGGTTGCAAGCGTATGGTCTTCACGCTCCGGCAGCGCTTCGCCGTCCAGAGCTAATCGTCACCGGAGAATTAGAGGGAGGAGATTAGAACCACACTGGGCTTCTAATTATGAGGATTGGAGGTGGCTAGGGCTAGCTCTAATTAGTCTAGGACCAAATAGAACTAGAACTAGATCAACTAGAAGAGGCACCCAAAACTTGTAGTTCAAAAGGGTGCAAAACATCTAGTATATATAGGTTTAGGGGGGAGGAGAGGGCAGCCACCAAGGGGGAAAGTTTCCCCTTGGTGCGCCGGCCTAGGGAGGGGAGTTGGACTCCCTGTCCTAGTTGGATTCGCCCCCCCCCCCCACTAGGAAAGGGGGGCGCCTCCTCACTTGGGCCTTTAAATCTCCTTCCCCTTCTTGGCCTATTAAGTCCGTTGATATTTAATTAATATATAAAATACTTTAAACATTTTCAGAGCATTATATATATAATTTAACATCACCGGAAACATTTTCCACCTATATATAATTAATCAATAAAACTCGGTATTACCCGATATCCACCGAAACCCTTCCGGTGACCCCGGAACGCTTCCGGAACCTCTCGGAACTATTCCAGATATTAATGAAACTATTTCACAAATATATTCTCATCACTCCCATTCCACTAACTCTCAGCAGATCATGATTACCTTAAGCTTGTGACCCCGTAGGTTCGGTAAAACATAGACATGAACGAAACCCCTTCGTTCAATGACCGATAGGGGAACCGTGGACATCCATATCGGTCCCTATGATTACACGAATGATATTCGAGTGAACCTTTGGTTATCATGTGATGTTCGCTTTGCTTCATGATACTTTACAAAACCCGGTGTGCATCAGTATCCTCCTGGGTCATCACCATGCCCACTATACCGTTGCTCCCGTTACCAGTTTTGTTCTTCTTTCTCGTTGACGTGTTCCGACATCCCCGTGACGTAGTCACCTGTGTCTGGCCAGACGATGATGGATGCCGTCGCACCGAGAGGGCCCTATCTCTCCATCGTCGGAGGAGCAAATCCCACTCTTGAGTTGTTCATTCACTTGTCAAACTTTTCGGTGAACCTAAAAGTTGTCGTTATGATCACCTTGTTACAGATGATGTTTGAGAAACCCCAAAGTCCACCGTCTGGTAAGAAGTAACCGAGACACTCTCATGGTCTGAGGAACTAAAGTACACATGCTAACACTCCGTGTTATAACATATGATTTCAGACGATATGATCACAAAGTATAACATACAAGATTGGATCGATTCAATATGATCGTTCTTCTAACGTCATACCCTCAATGTTGTTTTAGGACTATCATTGCACCTAACGATATCCTAAGATCCAGAAAACTTGATCACCAACAACACTTGAGCCAGTCCTAGAGGCTGGACCGGGAACCTATTGTTTGATCGTTTATCATTCCACACGTGCATATGAGTTTTCCACTGAATCGCATATTCCAGGATCATAGCAGTTATAGCATGAAATATAAACTCTTAATTATGAATAATGGAAATATAATAATACAATATTATTGCCTCTAGGGCATATTTCCAATAGTCTCCCACTTGCACTAGAGTTAATAATCTAGTTTTACATAGTCTCTCTAACACCTATGGCTATCCGGTGTTGCTCATGTTTTGCTCGTGGTAAAGCATTCATCATCGGATCAGACACATTCAAATCTGTGTGAACCTTAAGCACCTTCACAAAACCCTTCTCGATATGTTGTCAAATAATGTGATACTTGCGCTCGATGTGCCTGGTCTTCATGTGGGATCTTGGTTCCTTTGCTTGAGCAATGGCACCACTATTGTCACAATAGAGTGCCATTGGATTCATTGCACTAGGGACCACACCAACTTCTTCAAGAAACTTCTTGATCTAGACTGCCTCCTTAGAAGCTTCTGAAGCCACAATGTATTCTGCTTCTGTCGTAGAATCTGCAACAGTGTTTTGTCTGAAACTTTTCAAACTACCGCACCACCATTAAGAGTGAAAACATAACCTGATTGAGATTTATAGTCATCTATATCAGCCATGAAGCTTGCATCGGTATAACCATTTATAATGAGTTCTTCATCTCCTCCATAGACTAGGAGCATGTCCTTTGTCCTCTTGAGGTACTTAAGAATATTTTTAACTGCTGCCCAGTGAGATAATCGCGGATCACTTTGATATCTGCTACTAACACTTAGTGCAAAAGAAATATCCGGTCTAGTACATATCATAGCATACATGATGGATCCAATTGCCGAAGCATATGGAACTCAACTCATCTGCACTCGCTCATCAACTGTCTTCGGACATTGATTCTTGCTAAGTGTCATGCCATGTGAGAAAACCTTTCTTAGCATTCTCCATTTTAAACCTCTTTAAAATCTTGTCAATGTATGTACTTTGGCTTAGTGCAATTAGACGTCTTGATCTATCTCTTTAGATCTTTATGACTAGTATATATGCAGCTTCACCTAAATCCTTCATTGAAAACACACTTTTCAAATAGTCTTTTGTTGTGCTAAGATGTTTTGTATCATTTCCAATCAATAATATGTCATCCACATATAAGATCAAGAATGCTACAGAGCTCCCACTAAACTTCTTGTATACACAAGCTTCTTCATCATTTTTAATGACGCCAAACTCTTTTACTACTTCATCAAAATGCTATTCCAGCTCCTTGATGCTTGCTTCAAACCATAGATAGATTTTTGAAGGTTGCATACCTTTCCGGCTCCTTTGGATTGACAAAACCTTATGGTTGTATCATGTATACATCCTCTTTCAGAAACACATTTAGGAAAGCAGTTTTGACATCCATTTGCCATATCTCATAATCGAAATATGCAGCTATCGCCATCATAATCCGCACAGATTTTAGCATTGCTACTAGAGAGAAAGTTTCATCATAATCAACTCCCTCAATTTGCGAAAACCCTTTCGCTACTAGCCTTGCTTTATAGATAGTAGGATTACCATCAGCTTATTTGGCTGTAAACGTTTTACATAAGTCTCACAACCCCAAATTTTGAGATGTGACAAGTTGGGTTTCTTCCCATTCCATATCTCATATGGTGTCGTCTCAATAGATTTAGACAGTGCTATGTTTAATGTATATGTTGTTGTTACAAGTGCATATCCCCAGAATGATAAAGGCAAATCAGTAAGAAACATCAATGACCTCACCATGTCTAACAAAGTCCGGTTATGTCTTTTTGATACTCCATTCCTTTGTGGAGTTCTGGGAGGAGTAAGTAGTGAAACTATTCCACAATCACTTAGATGTTTGCTAAACTCATGGCTTAGATATTCTCCTCCATGATCTGATCATAGAAACTTTATCTTTTTGCCACAATGATTCTCAATTTTGTTTTGAAATTCTTTGAACTTTTCAAATGTTTCAGACTTGTGTTTCATTAAGTAAATATAACCATATCTACTTAAATCATCAGTGAAGGTTACGAAGTAAAGATATCCACCGCGCGCCGAAATACTCATTGGTCCACATACATCACTATGTATTATGTCCAATAATTCTTGTGCCCATTCAGGATGACCTGTGAACGGCCTTTTGGTCATTTTACCCATCAGACAGGCTTCACATGTATCAAATGATTCAAAATCAAAAGATGTTAATACTCCATCTTTATGAAGTTTTTGCATGCGTTTCTTTCCGATATGACCAAGACGACAGTGCCACATATAAGTGGGATTATCAGTCTTCTTAAGATGTTTAGCAATGATGTTATAGACACCCTTTTCACATTCAAGATCCATTATGAATAAACCACCAACAATGGGTGCAAATCCATAAAACATATTCTTATAATATAAGGAACAACCATTGTTTTCTGATTTATAAGAATATTCGTCAATTATCAAACATGATCTAGAGATAATGTTCTTACATAACTTTGGAACAAAGTAATAATTATTTAGTTCTAAAATAAATTCTGAAGGTAAACTTAAAGACATGACACTGATGGCTTGAGCGGTAATCTCGTTACCATTCCCTACCCGCATCACGACTTCATTTTTGCCCAGCTTGCAAACATTCCGTAATCCCTGCATCGTGTTGCAAATGTGAGCAACAGATCCGGTATCAAAACCCATGACTTAGAACTTTCAGCAAGTAGAATGTCAATAACATTAATTTGTATAACTTTTATACCTTTACTTGAAGAGGAGTTCTTCTTATTTGTAATATACTTCAAGCAATTTATCTTCCAATGTCCCTTTTCTTTGCAGTAGAAACATATAGTCTTACAGGATTCTCCACCGTTGTTTCTTTTGGTGTTGCGTTTCCTTTTGAAACTATTTGTTTTGTTCATCAACAACTTTTGTTGATTCTGCGTTCCAGCCTCATGGTTTTTTAGCATTGCTTCATAAAGCAATGAGAATAATAAATCATTCTCAGTTGTTTTAGGTATTTATACCCTCATTGCAGATATGCTATCATAATAGTCTACAAATCTGTCACCTTGCTCTTCATCTATCTTGCACTCATCCATTGGTTCAGTCATCTCATGAACTTCAGTTGATTCTTTGTGAAACAGAACTTCCAGTGCCTCAACAATCTCGATGGGACTGAGCTTTTGATAGCGCTTCTGTAAAACTTCATCCATACAAGATAGCATGATGCTTTTGACAACACTGAAATCATTCTTGCGAGATAAGTATACATTGATGATGTCCTGACTTGCTCCAAGCGTCGGGGTTTCACCAAGTAATTGATCCAGCACATATTATTTATTAGCACTTTTAAGAATTTTTCTCAAAGGGTGGATCCAATCCTCATAGTTATCATCAGTTGCAGTCAATTTTTCTTTCTCAAACAGTGGTGCTAAATTCAAACTATTGCAAGCCATTGATCTACAACAATAAACACGAGATTCACTTAGACATTATTCATAATTAATTTAGCATTAGTGTTTAAACAAATTATAATATAAAATGCACTCCCACTCAAATTAATATCTCTCATAATTAATTGTGAGTGGTTCAAGATCCAAGTCTAGTTCTCAGCCATTGATGTGTGCATCACTGATGACGAGAATTTTGACCGGTGGGCAAGCTTTTGCCGATCATATCTCCATATGACTCTTGTTCACCTTTCGATGCTTTGTGCTCCGAGCTTAGAACTATTCTGCCAGAACTTCAAGACAACCTAGTGCAATCTGCATGTATGGTCTGACCATCGCCGTCTTACACCCAACAATCCGTTTGTACTCATGTGGACATGACGCACTCCGGATCGTTAAGTGTTATAGATGGTTGCTACACTGGGAAGAGCACCTTTTGACTTGATATTTTAGTGAGAGATCAACCTAATAATTGACTACTGCGCAATCAAAGGGTGCAAACAACAAAGGGATAAACATCTCAGGCAATTCATAATAGCATGATATGGTATAGCCCTGGGCGCCAGGAGTCCTCCATGATCATCTTCAATCTCCAGTTGAAGCAACATGACGGCCAATATTTCGTTACCGAGACAACTGTTTCAAAAGCATTGCCGTGGCGGCAATCTCAGAAAATGTTGCCGTGGCGACCGTTTCAGAAAATGTTGCCGTGGAAACAAAATCTGAAATTCTGCCATGGTACGAAATTATAGCTCCTCGTCCCGCGCCTGGTACACCTTCTCCTCGTCGGGGTCCTCCGTGTACGTCTTGCCACCATCACTTGTAACCTATCTCTACGATGTTTACATTAAGGTGGCAATCCCGTGGCTCCAGCCATCATGCCGTGATGTGCAGGCCACTTAACATTACAACATATAACCATCTCATACATAAACTCATTACCATGACGAAGGCTATACCACATCATATGCACACCCTGCAAAACCAAGTTAGACGTCCTCTAATTGGTTTTAGCAAAATTTTAGGTATGCGGTTAACCAATTTTAATGATTAAGATTAGCTACCTACGCAAGCATAACAAGGCGATGTTCTTGATGCTAGATTAAGTTTCGGGGTGTGTGAAAGAGAGACTTAATTAAAAGTCTCATCCCCCACACTAAACTTCATCAATACACATGACGCCCTAGAAGATCATCCATCTTTGTCACCCTCTTGTGTACGTGACGGTTCACTATTCCCGACTATGATGTAGCCCAAGGAACAGTTAGCAGATCGTCGACAGAGAACCTTGTAGCAAAACTATATCATTCTGCTGATGAACTGAACCGAAGCAACACTCGTGGGAAGCATAGCAAGAACATCAACCCTCATATATCAGATGTGATCTAGATCACAACCTGCATCTACTCATAAACCTGCTCATGATGCCACTGTTGGGAAACGTAGTAGAAAACAAAAAAAATCGCACCTACGATCACCAAGATCAATATGAAGATGCATAATGGTTGGGATCAATGATCGTTACCAACTCCGGAGTGCGGTGGAAGAAGAAGAAGAGTTAGTGTAGATCATGATCGAAGTCTCTTGAACGATGATGACGATCCCATGAACCGCCCTCGAACGATCCCTCGAACAGAAGACCGAAAGCACGGCCTCTCTACTTGGTTGCAAGCGTACGGTCGTCATGATCCGGCAGCGCTTCACCGTCCAGAGCTAATCATCGCTGGAGAATTAGAGGGAAGAGATTAGAACCACACTGGGATTCTAATTATGAGGATTAGAGGTGGCTAGGGCTAGCTCTAATTAGTCTAGGACCAACTAGAACTAGAACTAGATCAACTAGAAGAGGCACCCAAAACTTGTAGTTCAAAAGGGTGCAAAACATCTAGTATATATAGGTTTAGGGGGGAGAAGAGGGCAGACACCAAGGGGGAAGTTTCCCCTTGGTGCGTCGGCCTAGAGGGGGAGTTGGACTCCCCATCCTAGTTGGATTCGCCCCCCCCCCCACTAGGAAAGGGGGGCCTCCTCACTTGGGCCTTTATGGCCCAAGTTTCCTTCCCCTTCTTGGCCTATTAAGGCCCGTTGATATTTAATTAATATATAAAATACTTTAAACATTTTCAGAGCATTATATATATAATTTAACATCCCTAGAAATATTTTCCACCTATATATAATTAATCGATAATACCCGGTATTACCCGATATCCACCAAAACCCTTCCGGTGACCCAGAAACGCTTCCGGAACCTCTCGGAACTATTCTGGGTATTAATGAAACTATTTCAAAAATATATTTTCATCACTCCTGTTCCACTAACTCTCAGCAAATCATGATTACCTTAAGATTTTGACCCCATAGGTTCGGTAAAACATAGACATGAACGAAACCTGTCGTGGTATAACACGGCCACCTATGGGACCATCGGCCCCTTGTGGTTCGGCAAGGGGGAAGAGCACATTGCACAAAGAGCGGAGGGCATAGAGCAGCACGGTAGCAATGACACAGGTAGTTTTTACCCAGGTTCGGGCCGCCGCGAGGCATAAAACCCTACTCCTGCTTAGGTGGATTGATGAATGGACCGTGGTGGAGACGCAGCGCTCTGGCCCGGCAAGGTCGCCTTGGGACGAGAGCAGCTACGCGCGTATGAGTGTACATGGGTCCGAATCCTTTCTAAGGTTGCCACAGCCCTCCTTTTATAGGTTAAGAGGTTACCACAATGGCAAAACAGTCATTATCCAGTGATTAGATAGCCACAGTGCTATCATACCTAACTCTGCATGCAGGACAGGGTGCATTAAATGCACCGCTTAGTGTCACATCGCGGGGGAGCCCGGCAGCCTTGTCGTGCCGTTCGTCCACCACCTTGCCTGCCTGCGTGACACGCCTCTGGACGGGTGTCATTTGGGGGCGATCTTCCTTAGAAATGGTTGCCACGTGCCATAGAACAGCCACTTAATCACTTGGGGGCTCGACACCGCACTGGGAGGTGACTTGCATCATCATGAGGTGGAGCGGTGGCATCCTGGCGGGGCGATCCACCCTTGGCGCCCTCGGCAAGCTTGCTGGGGGAGTCTTGAGACTTGTCTTCGGGATGACCTCGACCTGGGCAAACTCGCCTGCCCAGCAAGGGAGGTTTTTTCTTAGTGATATCCTGCTTCCTTGGCTTGTCTTGGTCTTCTTGATCCGCCCTTTGGTTACTCAAAGGGCTATATTTTCTGCTTGGTCTTGTCTTGGATGCTGTAACCTTGCCCTTGAGCCTGTGTACAGTCTGGGCAACATACACCAGGGTTTGTTGCACCGACAGGAGCCCCCGGGCCTGGTCTGAACACGCTGCCGAGCGTCATTGGGGTAGGCCCTGTCCAGTACACAGGCAAAGAGTTCGTGGTAGCTCATCTTTGAGTTTTTCTTTGCTTCTTCATTAACCTGTGCTTGAGTCAGTTTCTGTCTTTTCCACGCGTCGTGCGCGACGTTATGAGGGGGTCACGAGCCATGATCCATGGGCTACCCACGTCCCATGTTCGCGGGGCGGTAACTGCCATTCCACTAGCTTCTCTGCCTCAGGCGTTTCCGCCATGTATGCTGCATGCATTGCACAGGGTTGGAGGCGGACGCGGGGAGCACGGAAATGCGTGCCATGGCAGAAAGCCAGGCGCCACGGATTGGCATAGGGGGTCGGCCTTGATTCCTCGAGCCGTTGATGGCACGGGGAAGCCGGATTGGTAAAGAGGGGCGGTTGCCTCTCCTGAGTGAGGAGCCAGCCCCCGACCCCGTTTGCCTATAAAAGGGGACGCGGGCGAGGTGCTGGCTCACACCCATCTCCTCCTTCTTTCTTCTGATACTGTTTCTTCATCATGGTGAGGGGAAGAGGGCGTAGCGGCACTCCAGTAGTGGCGACGAGGGCCTCTGCTCGACAGCGCCTCCCACCTCCCCCTGGGGACACGGAAGTGGAGCCCCCTACAATGGGAGGCGGGAGAGGACGAGGTCATGGTCGCCGCGGTGCTCGGGGTCAAGGGGGATGAGGTGGTGCTTTGATCGCACCTCCTCCTGCTGCCCAAGATCCTAATGAAGGCCACGTTGGGAACCAGCCGCTGGAGTTCATCATCAAGCTGCGAGGACCTCCACGCAGCCGTCTTCGGCTTCCTACCCCATTCGCAAGGGTGATGGAGATTGAGCAGTCGCCGGGGTTGAGGCTGCACATGAGGGGCTATTGTAACGGCAGCATGCGGGCCAACGTAGAGTTTCCCGCTCCTCATGTCATGCTTCTCCGGCACGGTTGGAAGACTTTTGCTCGTGCCCATAGCTTGGCGGCCGGGCACGTCCTTCATTTCAAGTTAATGGACGCCACCCTGCTCTCCGTCAAGGTCTTCGGACGCTCGGGTGCTCACTTAGGGTGTTGCATGGAGAGCTCGACTGGCGATGAAAGCTCCTCCTCGAGCGATAGCGATGAGGAGGATAGTGACGGCGATGACGACGGAGCCGACGGAGAGGACGATGGCTCCGACTCCGGCTGAACACCAGCCGCACCGTCACCGTCAGACAGCAGCACCATCATCTGCACCTACACCTCCTCTCCGGCAAGGCAATTTTCTGGGGAGTTGGATGCGGAGGTGTGGATGTGTAGGATCGAAAGTAGGTCTAGAGGGGGGTGATTAGACTACTTGACCAAATAAAAAATCTAACATTTTCCCAATTTTAAGTCATGGCAGATTTTAGCAAATTAGCACAAGTCAAGCAATCAACCTACACATGCAATTCTAAGAGTGTAGCAGCGGAAAGTAAAACACTGCATATGAAGGTAAAGGGAAGGGTTTGGAGAAGGCAAATGCAATGTAGACACGGAGATTTTTGGCGTGGTTCCGATAGGTGGTGCTATCGTACGTCCACGTTGATGGAGACTTCAACCCACGAAGGGTAACGGTTGCGCGAGTCCACGGAGGGCTCCACCCATGAAGGGTCCACGAAGAAGCAACCTTGTCTATCCCACCATGGCCATCGCCCACGAAGGACTTGCCTCACTCGGGTAGATCTTCACGAAGTAGGCGATCTCATTGCCCTTACAAACTCCTTGGTTCAACTCCACAATCTTGTCGGAGGCTCCCAAGCGACACCTAACCAATCTAGGAGACACCACTCTCCAAAAGGTAATAGATGGTGTGATGATGATGAACTCCTTGCTCTTGTGCTTCAAATGATAGTCTCCCCAACACTCAACTCTCTCTCACAGATTTGGCTATGGTGGAAAGATGATTTGAGTGGAAAGCAACTTGGGGAAGGCTAGAGATCAAGATTCTTGTGGTTGGATTGGAATGTCTTGGTCTCAACACATGAGTAGGTGGTTCTCTCTCAGAAAATGAGTAGTGAAAGTGTAGGCACGTTCTGGTGGCTCTCTCTTGAATGGAGAAGGGGTGGAGGGGTATATATAGCCTCCACACAAAATCCAACCGTTACACACATTTGACCCAACTCGGTCAGACCGAATAGAAGAACTCGGTGAGACCAATTTAGTTCAAAATGTGAATGCTAGTAATCTCCGTGGGACTGACATGATCAACTCGGTGGGACCGATATGCTAGGGCTAGGGCAAAACCTCATCTCGGTGAGACCGATTGCATGAACTCGGTGAGACCAATTTCAGCAATGAGCAAACAGAGAGTTGGTCAGGCAAACTCGGTGGGACCGATTGCACATTTCGGTGAGACCAAAATAATTACAACAGGTAACAGAGAGTTTGCAAGGCCATCTAGGTGAGACCGAGATCCGTATCGGTGAGACCAAATTGTCTAGGGTTTCTGGCAGTGGCTATGTCAACTGAACTCGGTGGCGCCGGATAGATCAAATTGGTGGGGGCGAGTTTGACTTGGGTTTTGGACATATGTGGAAATGAGAAAGTGGCTGAGGGTTTTGGAGCAATATCACTAAGCACTTTGAGCAAGTAGACCATTAAGCAACACCTCATCCCCTTTTAATAGTATTGGCTTTCCTATGGACTCAATGTGATCTTGGATCACTAAAATGAAAATGAAGAGTCTTGAGCCTTTGCCAATCTTTGTCCTTAGCTTTTTGAGGGGTCCACATCTCTAGTCCATGCCATGCTAATCATTGAACTTTCTGAAATATTTAACTTGAATGGATATTAGTTCGATGAGCTATATGTTGTTATGAATTACCAAAACCACCCGAGGATTAGTTGCACTTTCAATCTCCCCCTTTTTGGTAATTGATGACAACATATAGATCAAAGCTTCGACAAATGATAATATGAATGAAATACATCGTCGCTTTGATAAGTATGTGATAAGCAAGAGCTCCCCCTAAATTTGTGCATTACTTAAAATTTGCTTTTGAATGCAAATGCACAATCGATTAGGATCATGGGTCACTCTTCCATGTCACATACATCTTAGTGGAGCACTCAAAATGATAAGATATAAAGAACATGCACTCATCACCAAGGGAAACACATGATTGATCATACACAAATATCATAGATAGCATCATGCAAGCACACATTAAAGTATAGTATGATCAAACACATGATCATAAGAGTATCTCACAAACAAGCACAAATATTGTAGCAAGAATCAAATGATCAAATGATCAAAGCAAATGATCAAAGTAGCAAGAGAGGCAACAAAAGGCAAAATGCTCTCTCTCTCTTGAAGCCTAATGATCTATACACTTTCTCCCCCTTTGGCAACAAGTTACCAAAAAGCTTGAAAATGCATAGTGCTATGCGGCACTCTAGGCACGATCTCCGGGAGCTCCAGAAGTGGTCTTCTGGCTGGTTGCTCCGGTGTGCGTAGATGGCATGGAGAGGAGTCCGTCTGCAAAAGCTTCAGCTGACGTCTGTGGAGCTGGAGGTGTTGAAACTGGAGGTATAACTGAGGCAGTTGCTGTAGGTGCTGAAATGGTAGTCCTGGAGTCTCTGACAACTGGCACAGCTGTAGACCTTTGTGCCCTTGGCACTCTCTGAAAAGCATCAGTGGTTGGTCTGTCACTCCTGTCCTCAACTTCTTCCTGGAGCTTCTCCACAGTAGTTTGGATCTCTGTAACCTTCACATCTAGATCATGGAATTTGGTCTCAATGATCCTCTCAAGACTTTCTTGATTTTGAGTTAGGGTGGCCAAGCCCTTCTCAATCCTCACAGTAGCCTCAAGCAGATAACTGAGTTGATCTTGCTTGGTCTTGAGCATCGCTTGTGAAGCATCTCGTGCACTAGCTGCCCTTGCTGCTTTAGCAGCCTTTGCTCTCTCTCTCTTCTCCTGAGCTTCAGCACTGGTTGGATGAGACTCATCCATGACAATATCATTGTCTTCAAATTCTGGCCTCAGGGGAAGATGCTCTTTATCAAGAAGATATGTCCCTGTTCCCATCTTGGAGTTGATCAACATTTGTATGTGAGGAGCATATCCACATGATCTCTTCTGATCAGCTGCAGTTCTCTTCATTGTTTCAACAATCAAAGTCATCACTTTGAACTTCTGTCGCACATCAAACATATGGAGCAAGTTGATGGAGTGACCATGGATCATCCTATGATCTCCTGACTTGGGCAACAGAGTGTGCCTCAAGATGGTGTAGATGGTGGTCAATCCTGACAGCAGATAGTATATGGACCCAAGCTTGTGAGTCTCCAAGGCATCATCTGGAATGGACTTGTACATGTTTGCCATGGAGTTGTGATCCTTCCTTGGCTTGGCATATACATCCGTGTCATTTTCATCTTCCTTGGGGACATTGATCAACTTGGCCCATTCAGAAATAGTAGATTGATATCTGGTTCCTTCAGTCATCCAGACAATCTTGCCATCTGGATAGAAATGAGCAGTGGAGTAGAATTGCATTATCATCTCATCATTCCACTTGGTCAACTTTTGACCAACAAACTTATCGACTTCATTCATCCTGAAGCTCTCATGCGCACCTGGGAAGTAGTCCTCATTGTCATCAATGTATGTCCAGTCAACCCATCTCATATCACTGACAATAGGCTTCTTGTCTAGCAAGACAGTCTCATAGAAGTCCTGCTGTTCCTTGGTGTGGAAACGATAATCTACAGCAGTCCTTCTCCTGGTGGCATGGGGATTAGTATGTCTCCACAATCTCAGACCTGCATCCTTTCTTTCCTTCATGTTTTCAGCAACAGGATGATCATCATTATGATCAGGAATCTTTGGCTTCAACTTTCTAAGCACTTGCTGCTCCTCATCCTCTTGAGCTTCAGGCACTGGGGCCTTGTTCTTCTCAGCAGCAGGGATGTTCCTAGTGGATCTCTTGGGTGCATAAGGTTTTAGAGCTTGAGCTTGAGTTGGAGGCTTGGGGGGCTGTCTTGGGCTTAGATGGAACAGCCCTAGACTTTATGGCATCCCCCATGAGCTTTTGAGTCTTTGGAGGTGGTGCAGCTGGCTCTTCCTCCTCCTCTTCTTCCTCATCAGAGTCTCTCATCATAGATGATCTGCCAATGACTCTGGCAATAGTCTTCCTCACTCTCTCCTTCCTCTTCTTTCCTCCAGCAGCCTCTTCCTCTCTTGGTTCAAGAGTGAACTCCATGGTTTCCTGAGTGGAGGCTCTGGCTTTTGACATGGGCTTCCCCTTAGCAGGAGCTTTCTTTAGCATACCAGGCTTTGTGGCGGCAGCAGCAGCATACTCCTTCTTGAGCACCTTCTTCTTTGAGGTCACTTCCTCATCAACAACAAAATCCTCATCTTCAGATTTTGAGGTTCTCTTCTTCCTTTGCCTAGTAGCAGCCTTAGGCAAGTTGCTGGGAGTGCTTCTGCTACCTTCATCATAACTGCTGTTGGAGGGACTAGTGCCCTCACTGAGATTCACATGCTCCTCAGACCTGTTCTGACTGTCACTGCCCTCTGACATCTCTGAAACTGACCCTGTGAATAGATAGGTATAGGTAGAGTGGATGAGCATCACAAAGCACAGCTATTTTGCAAAACTATTGAGACAAAAATTTAATTTTAGTTTTCTGCAGAAGGCATTTCGGAGCTACCGATTTGACAAACTCGATGACACCGAAGCAATAACAGAATCTAAACATGCAGTTTCAGTTAGACCGAGACGCAGTTTGGTGACTCCGAGATGCTAGGGTTCCACAGAGTAAGTGATTTCGGTCACACTGATTAGTACGCTTTGGTCAGACCGAGTTGTACTTGTGCAATGGCCTGAGCCAAATCGGTGAGACCGAGATCCTCAGATCGGTCGGTCCGAGATGAGTTCGGCGGAAACCTAACCCTAAGTTTTTGCATCAAATCTATTCTAATGGAATTTTCTGGTGGATAGATTGATCTCATTCATGGTAAGAATAATGGCAATGATCTTTGTGCAAGTATCAAAAAAAAGAACGCACAAAGAGGTCGAGTCTATACCCTAACTTGGTGACGAACTCGCTACGGCGACAACGGCGATGAGATTTTCGTTGACGGCGACGGAGAACAGCGTCAGGAGGACATTAGCGACGACGGCAATGATCCGGAGACCAAGGGGGCGGCAGAGCTGGGAAGGCGCGGTCGAGAGGTTTGGAGGAATTTCCAAAATTTCAACCCGCGGTATATATACCGAGTCACTGTCGGTGTGACCGAGTGGAACGACTCGGTGGCACCGAGATGCAAAACTGCTAGCAGTTACCGCAACTCGGTGTGACCGAATTGTTCAAATCGGTTGCACCGAGATGAAAACCTAGATCAACTAAATGAATTCAGTGAGACCGAGTGTGATGAGTTGTTCTGACCGAGATGCATTAAGAGGTTTTGGAAGTTTAAGCCCTTGACGGATCGGTGGCTCCGAGTGCTCCTCACCCGGAGGGTCCGAATTCAACTTGTTCAAACTTTGTGATGTAGCATGAATAGAGTTTGAGACGAGAAAAGCATAGATAGCTAGAGGGAGTTCTTAGGCATTCTTGTCCATCCATTTGGCAATAGGAAAACCAAACACTCAAAGCAACAAATGGATGTCCTCGAATGGAGAAAATTATGCAACCAACATGCTCACACAATAAGATAGCAAATAAAATATGTGGCAAAGCATGCACAAACACTCTAGCATCTATCAAGCAATTGGCGATGACTAGGTCATCTATATATGAGTATATTGACTGAGGAGTCAAATGAGAACATTTGATCATAGGTCATACTCATCGTTTAAGCACAAGTGGGGTTACCACTTTTACATAAATCATTGTTGTGTTCACACCATTAGAGTTGCTTTAGCTCAATTCTTAGAGCAAAGCTCCCCCTAGATGTAATATCCCCCCTAAGAGGGATGAACTAACCTTGGGTTTTGTCGATGATGACTTCTTGTAGATGTTGAAGATGTGGATGCTCAATGTTGCTGTAGATCATTTGGAGCAATCCATTGGAGTGAGTTGCACTTTCAATACCTACATGGGTTAGTCCCACAAGGAACACACAAGGATATCCATAGACATAGAGTGAAACACACATATGATGATGTCCATGAAAGCATTAGGTTACCTTGTCCCTTGTCTTACCAATCAAGAGGGTTTGTGACTCCTTGAACTAGTGCAAGATATGGAAGTTGATTGCACATGTCCTTACCAAAATGAATATGAGTGAAGTATGTTGGCGGAGTCACCCTCAAGAACTCTCTAGTTCTTATTCTTCGGGACCCACATCAACTTGATGGGAATCCTTGGAGTTGTAGTCGTACTTGATGAAGTAGAACTTGATGTAGTCTTGGGAACCCACTTGACCAAGACCTTTGGAGCTTCTTCAAATGAATCAATCTCTTATTGAAGCTTGTCCTTGCCTTTTAGCTTGTGGTCTTGTGGGGGAAGATCATCTTGAGCTTGTGTTCCCTTGAAAGAAGTAGAGTCATACTTCTCTTGTTGAGGAACAAACTTCGTCTTGGGGTATTGATCTTCTTCCCACTCAACTCCATTTGCATTAAACTTTCGTTCAAAACCAACACCTTGATTCTTCCGGTGCCTTCCTTGCTTGCATACAATTTCCTCAAATTGCTTACTTCCGGCAAGGCTCTTGTAAACACCTTTCTCTATAATTCCCTTCAATAAGCTATTTTCTTGCTCAAGTGTAACTTGGCTAAGAGAATCATTACTGGAATCAAGAGAACTACTAGAAGCAACAATATTGGATTTAGCATGATTATTGTTACTAATAGAAGAAGAATCTTTCTTGCTCTTGTTGCTAGATTTTACTTGTGGCATGTAAGTAGACAAGAGTAAACACTTGGCAATGTAAAAAGAACTTTTCTTTCGAAGATCATCATTGATTGCTTTTAAGAACCCATGCTCTTGCTCTAAATTGAGCTTCTCAAAGGGTAGCTTCTCATGAGTCTTTAAAAGCTCTCGATGATCCTCTAAAGTAGTTTCATGAGCTAACTTAAGAGTGTTTAGTTCTTTAGTTAGACGCTCAATCTCCTTCTTATCATTGTCATTCATTTCATCTTGATTAGCATGATTAATAGCAAGTTCATCATAGTTTTCATCACTAGTGTTGTCAACAAGTAAATCATCATCACCTAGCAAATCATCTTCATCACTATTGAAATCAACATACTCGGGGTGTGTTACCTTAGGGCCTTTAGCCATGAAGCATCTTCCAATTCCTTCATTTGGTGAGTCGAATATGTCGTAGGAGTTGGATGACACAAGTGCAAGACCGGCAACACCTTCATCTTGAGTATGTTCGGAGTCGGAGTGATAACTTCTCTCGGAGTAGTTGTCGGAGTCGGAACCGGATATCCATTCACCAACATGAGCTTGATGTCTTCGTCTTGTGTAGCACTTTGATGACTTGTCTTTCCTTTCCGAATCCTTGCTTCTACGAGAGGATCTTCATCCATAACGATCATCGCTACTCCTTCTCTCTCTTGGAGGTGATTCCTCTCTTTTACTTCTCCTTTTAGGTGAGTCTTCTCTTCTTTTGTAGGGAGCCGTATACTCACTAGAGTAGTGTCCGGGTCTTCCACAATTGTAGCAATTGCAATCATGACTAGAAGATCTTTTGTCATTGTAGGACCTTGACTTGGAACTTCTCTCTTTGCTTCTACTCCTGTAGAACTTGTTGAAGTTCTTCACCATTAAGCTCAATTCTTCATTGAAGACTTGTTTCTCACTTGATGTTGTAGGAGCATCGCATGAAGCTTTGTAAGCACCACTAGACTTGTTGTGAAGCTCTTCCTTATACTTGAGTGACATCTCATGAGCAACAATTCTACCAATGACTTCCGTTGGCTTGAGATCTTTGTAGTTGGGTATCATTTGGATCAAGGTGCACACGGTGTCGTATTTTCCATCCAAGGCTCTTAGGATCTTCTTAATGATGAATCTGTCGGTCATCTCTTCGCTTCCTAAGCCAGCAATCTCATTTGTGATGAGAGCAAGCCTAAAGTACATTTCAGTGACTCCTTCACCATCCTTCATTTTGAACTTGTCAAGTTCACTTTGAAGCACGTCCAATTTAGATTCCTTGATGGACTCGGTACCTTCGTGCATATCAACCAAAGTATCCCAAATTTCCTTTGCATTCTCAAGATGGCTGATTTTGTTGAATTCTTCGGGGCACAGTCCGTTGAAAAGAATATCGCAAGCTTGAGCATTGTATTGCAACATCTTCAATTCTTTCGCGGACGCTTCATGATCCGATTCTCTTCCATCCTCGAAGTATTCACCTTGCAAGCCAATACGCACAATAGCCCAAATGGTGGGGTTATGACCAAGAATATGCATTTTCATCTTATGCTTCCAACTAGCAAAATTAGTACCATCAAAATAAGGACCTCTACGGTGGTAATTTCCCTCGCCAGATGGCATACTCTCCTAGATTGTGAAACCAAGGCTATGATTACCAAAGCTATGGAAATCAAGGCAAATGGAGACCAAAGCTCTAATACCACTTGTAGCATCTAAAGTAGGTCTAGAGGGAGGGTGATTAGACTACTTGACCAAATAAAAAATCTAACATTTTCCCAATTTTAAGTCTTCGCAGATTTTAGCAAATTAGCACAAGTCAAGCAATCAACCTACACATGCAATTCTAAGAGTGTAGCAGCGGAAAGTAAAACATTGCATATGAAGGTAAAGGGAAGGGTTTGGAGAAGGCAAACGCAATGTAGACACGGAGATTTTTGGCGTGGTTCCGATAGGTGGTGCTATCGTACGTCCACGTTGATGGAGGCTTCAACCCACGAAGGGTAATGGTTGCGTGAGTCCATGGAGGGCTTCACCCACGAAGGGTCCACGAAGAAGCAACCTTGTCTATCCCACCATGGCCATCGCCCACGAAGGACTTGACTCACTCGGGTAGATCTTCACGAAGTAGGCGATCTTCTTGCCCTTACAAACTCCTTGGTTCAACTCCACAATCTTGTCGGAGGCTCCCAAGCGACACCTAACCAATCTAGGAGACACCACTCTCCAAAAGGTAATAGATGGTGTGATGATGATGAACTCCTTGCTCTTGTGCTTCAAATGATAGTCTCCCCAACACTCAACTCTCTCTCACAGATTTGGCTATGGTGGAAAGATGATTTGAGTGGAAAGCAACTTGGGGAAGGCTAGAGATCAAGATTCTTGTGGTTGGATTGGAATGTCTTGGTCTCAACACATGAGTAGGTGGTTCTCTCTCAGAAAATGAGTAGTGGAAGTGTAGGCACGTTCTGATGGCTCTCTCTTGAATGGAGAAGGGGTGGAGGGGTATATATAGCCTCCACACAAAATCCAACCGTTACACACATTTGACCCAACTCGGTCAGACCGAATAGAAGAACTCGGTGAGGCCGGTTTAGTTCAAAATGTGAATGTTAGGAATCTCGGTGGGACCGATGTGCTAGGGCTAGGGCAAAACCTCATCTCGGTGAGACCGATTGCATAAACTCGGTGAGACCGATTTCAGCAATGAGCAAACAGAGAGTTGGTCAGGCAAACTCGGTGGGACCGATTGCACATTTTGGCGAGACCAAAATAATTACAACAGGTAACAGAGAGTTTGCAAGGCCATCTAGGTGAGACCGAGATCCGTATCGGTGAGACCAAATTGTCTAGGGTTTCTGGTAGTGGCTATGTCAACTGAACTCGGTGGTCCCGGATAGATCAAATCGGTGGGGCCGAGTTTGACTTGGGTTTTGGACATATGTGGAAATGAGAAGGTGGCTGAGGGTTTTGGAGCAATATCACTAAGCACTTTGAGCAAGTAGACCATTAAGCAACACCTCATCCCTTTTAATAGTATTGGCTTTCCTATGGACTCAATGTGATCTTGGATCACCAAAATGAAAATGAAGAGTCTTGAGCCTTTGCCAATCTTTGTCCTTAGCATTTTGAGGGGTCCACATCTCTAGTCCATGCCATGCTAATCATTGAACTTTCTGAAATATTTAACTTGAATGGATATTAGTTCAATGAGCTATATGTTGTTATGAATTACCAAAACCACCTGGGGATTAGTTGCACTTTCAGGATGGTATCCCCAGCTCTTCCAGCAGCCTTCCAGCTGGGCCCCGGCAGGCTTCCTCGCGGGCTACGGCTTCGTTCGCCCTGCCGCGTCCTGCTGGCCCTGGTGGCGGTGGCCATGGGGCCGTCTCCGACACTCTTTTCACCATCACCTTCGCCCGCGCCCTCACGATCTTGTCAGGCTCCTTGTCATGGGGGCCTGACAATGTCAGATTGGGCTTTTGCCCAAGCACTCCTTTTTCCCTCTTCGCCTCCCGTGGTAGTTCCTAGGAGGAGGGGAACAAGAAAGGGATTACGGGGCATTTATCTTTTTTCAGTCTAAAATATGTAGGCATCTGCCAAACTTTAGTCTAAAATATGTAATTTGTTTTATCAATGTTTGTGTTCTGTAAGATTTGTACTTGCTTATCAGCATATTAATGAAAAAGACAAGCCTTGTCAGGTACTTGTGCATGTGTTATGTCCATGCAGAGGCGAGATGCCTCTATACATTTAGGTAAACAAGTTTTCTCCAGCAAGCTATCTTGTCGGTGCCTTTCGTTTGTTGCCGCGGGGCTAGGCCTATCGGGCACAAAAATATTGAAAGGAACCAGCTCCTCGTCGAACCCCCTCTGTCAAAGGCCACTACAACCATCCTGGCCGAAGCAACGTTCGGGACGGAGGATGGGAGCACCTATGCTTCGAAGGCGACGAGGTTTTCATATGCACAAGTTTTTCATCTCACAGAACATGTATAGATAAGAAATAACTTATCTGCTTGGCTTGTTGGGGATTGATATGTAGGCTTGTCTCCTTTTCTTCTCTTCGGGACCATGTCCACGGCAAGAAACCTGCAGCTTAGTGCAGAGGGAAACAATGCTACATGTGCCCTGATCTACATGATCATGCTATGCTCACGTTATGCTTATACATGCATGCAAGTTTTAGGGGCCCCCAGCGCTTCGTTTATTTATTTGCTGCTCAGGGTCTGCGCCTGGCTTTGTACAAAGGGTTACATGCAACATAGGCAAAGCTTGTACAAAAGGGTGGCTGCCGGGCAGGGCCCGACAGCCGCGCCTTACGGGTAGAACTTACGGAGATGCTCAATGTTCCATGAGTTTAGCAACTGAATGCCATCTCTGGTCTCCAGACGGACTGCACCGGGTCTGGTGACTCGTACTACCCGGTAAGGGCCTTCCCACTTTGGCGTCAACTTGTTTGCACCCTTGGCGGACTGAACGCGCCTAAGGACAAGGTCGCCTTCCTCAAAGCTCCGGGCATGAACCCTGCGGCTGTGATAGCGATGCAGGGCTTGCTGGTAGCGTGCAGCACGCGTAGCAGCCCGGAGACGGTTCTCCTCAAGTAGCACAGCGTCTTCACGCCGGTGTTGTTTTTGCGCTACTTCATCGTAGGCAAGCACTTGAGGTGACTGATACGTCTCCAACGTATCTATAATTTTTTATTGTTCCATGCTATTATATTATCTGTTTTGGATGTTTTATATGCATTAATATGCTATTTTATATTATTTTTGGGACTAACTTATTAACCTAGAGCCCAGTGCTAGTTTCTGTTTTTTCCTTGTTTTTGAGCTTCACAGAAAAGGAATACCAAACGGAGTCCAAACGGAATAAAACCTTCACGATATTTTTCTTGGGCCAGAAGACACCCAGGAGACTTGGAGTGCAAGTCAGAAGAGCCACGAGGCGGCCACAAGGGTGGAGGGCGCGCGCAGGGGGGTAGGGCGCGCCCCCCTACCTTGTGGGCTCCTCGGTGACCCCCTGACCTAGATCTTCCTCCTATATATTCACATATATTCCCCAACCACCAGAAGCATCCACGAAAACACTTTTCCACCGCCGCAACCTTCTGTTCCTGTGAGATCCCATCTTGGGGCCTTTTTCGGCATCCTGCCGGAGGGGGATTCGATCACGAAGGGCTTCTACATCAAGCCTATTGCCCTTCCGATGATGCAGGAGTAGTTTACCACAGACCTACGGGTCCATAGCTAGTAGCTAGATGTCTTCTTCTCTCTCTTTGGTTCTCAATGTCATGTTCTCCTCGATGTTCTTGGAGATCTATCCGATGTAATCTTCTTTTGCGGTGTGTTTGTCGAGATCCGATGAATTGTGGATTTATGATCAGCTTATCTATGAATATTATTTGAATCTTCTCTGAATTATTTTATGCATGATTTGATATCTTTGTAATTCTCTTCGAACTATCGGTTTAGTTTGGCCAACTAGATTGGTTTTTATTGCAATGGGAGAAGTGCTTAGCTTTGGGTTCAATCTTGCGGTGTCCTCACCCAGTGACAGTAGGGGTAGCGAGGCACGTATTGTATTGTTGCCATCGAGGATAAAAGATGGGGTTTACATCATATTGCTTGAGTTTATTCCTCTACAACATGTCATCTTACTTAAAGCGTTACTCTGTTCTTCATGAACTTAATACTCTAGATGCAGGCAGGAGTCGGTCGATGTGTGGAGTAATAGTAGTAGATGCAGGCAGGAGTCGGTCTACTTGACATGGACGTGATGCCTATATTTCATAATCATTGCCTTAGATATCGTCATAACTTTGCGCTTTTCTATCAATTGCTCGATAGTAATTTGTTCACCCACCGTATTATTTGCTATCTTGAGAGAAGCCTCTAGTGAAACCTATGGCCCCCGGGTCTATTTTCCATCCTATTAGTTTCCGATCTACTATTTTCCATCATATAAGTTTCCGATCTACTATTTTGCAATCTTTTACTTTCCAATCTATAAACCAAAAAACCCCCAAAATATTTACTTTATCTTTTGTTTAGTTTTATCTATCTCTATCAGATCTCACTTTTGCAAGTGACCGTGAAGGGATTGACAACCCCTTTATCGCGTTGGGTGCAAGTGTTTGATTGTTTGTGCAGGTATTGGTAATTTGTGCATTGTCTCCCACTGTATTGATACCTTGGTTCTCTAACTGAGGGAAATACTTATCTCTACTTTGATGCATCACCCTTTCCTCTTCAAGGGAAAAACCAACGCAAGCTCAAGAAGTAGCAGGAAGAATTTCTGGCGCCGTTGCCGGGGAGATCTATGCCAAGTCAAGACATACCAAGTACCCATCATAAACTCTCATCTTTTGCACTACATTATTCGCCATTTGCCTCTCGTTTTCCTCTCCCCCACTTATAAAACGATTTTCGAAAAGATTTGCCTTTTTCTTCGCCCCTCTTCCGTTCGTCTTCTTCGTTGCTTTTTGTCTGCCCATTTGTTAGTTTTGCTTGTTGCTACCATGTCTGAATCTGGGGAGGTTATCGTTGAAAATCTTGAGGAAAAACTTGGATCTTGTTCTTTGGATCATGAAATTGAAACTCCTCCTAATTACAAAACAAAGATTTTTCGTGTGGGAGACGGTAATATTATTGGGAAAAGTATTATCCAAGAATTCTTTGATTGTACGGGATCTATGCCTATTAATAAAAGATCTATTCTTTCTTGATACAAACTGTTATGCGGATGCCATTGTTATGCTCGTTGAGAAATTAGAAAGAAAATTTGTGCACATTCATCCTGCTTTGCAAAAGGTGTTTTACGAACTTCCCAATATTAATCATCCTATAGCTAAAAAGATTGCCACCATCATCCTTATGCGAGAATTTGATTTTATAATACAAGAAGCTTGGGATATTTTTGCTTTCTATAATAAAGATTTTGCACACCCTCCGATTGAAGATATTCTCCATGATAAAGAAACTATGCGTAGTTTGGAATCTAGGGATTATCAATCTTATAGCAAGAATCTTAGGAGGAGAGTTCCTTATTCAGAAATCTCTCAAGCTTTGTACCTTGAGACATACGAGGAATTTGATTGGATTACTAGGGGAATTTATGTAGGATTTAATAAGGATTGGTTGAATAAGATGACGAAAGAACACGTTAGAAGCAAAATACGTGTTCTGTATGATGATATATATGGTGATGATACTGATTACGGGTTTATGAATGTCAAAATCACTAGTCAAAGTCCTTTTCATGATTTAAGTTCATCTACTAGAAAGGAAATAATGGAAAGGATAAATTTGTTAAGACGAGTTCTGGAGGATTTGATGAGAAAAGAATAGCATACCAAAGATGACAATACCTAGATCTATGTTTTTATGCCTAGCTAAGGGCGTTAAACAATAGCGCTTGTTGGGAGGCAACCCAATTTTATTTTTGTTCTTTGCTTTTTGGTTATGTTTTTCAATAAATAATTCATCTAGCCTCTGGTTAGATATGTTTTTGTGTTTTAATTAGTGTTTGTGCCAAGTAAGACCTTTGGGATGGCTTACGGTGATAGTTGATTTGATCTTGCTGAAAAACAGAAACTTTTGCGTCCAGTCACAGAATTTTTTAAATTCACTGAAGCGTGGAAAAACCCTGAATTTTTAAAAAAAGATTTATATACAAATTGCCTCCGTTTTCCTAAGTTTTCAGAATTTTTGGAGTTACATAAGTATTAGAACAATTCAGATCTTCACAGACTGTTCTGTTTTTGACAGATTCTATTTCTATGTGTTGTTTGCTTATTTTGATGAATCTATGGGTAGTATCGGGGGGTATGAACCATGGAGAAGTTGGAATACAGTAGATATTACACTAATATAAATAAAGAATGAGTTCACAACAGTACCAAAAGTGGTGATTTATTTTCTTATACTAACGGAGCTTATGAGATTTTCTGTTGAGTTTTGTGTTGTGAAGTTTTCAAGTTTTGGGTAAGGATTTGATGGACTATGGAATAAGGAGTGGCAAGAGCCTAAGCTTGGGGATGCCCAAGGCACCCCAAGGTAATATTCAAGGATAACCAAGAGCCTAAGCTTGGGGATTCCCCGGAAGGCATCCCCTCTTTCGTCTTCGTCTATCGGTAACTTTACTTGAGGCTATATTTTTATTCACCACATGATATGTGTTTTGCTTGGAGCGTCTTGTATGATTTGAGTCTTTACTTTTTAGTTTGCCACAATCATCCTTTCTGTACACACCTTTTGAGAGGGACACACATGAATAGTGATTTATTAGAATACTCTATGTGCTTCACTTATATCTTTTGAGCTAGGCAATTTTGCTCTAGTGCTTCACTTATATCTTTTTAGAGCACGGCGGTGGCTTTATTTTGTAGAAATTATTGAACTCTCATGCTTCACTTATATTATTTTGAGAGTCTCTAAACAACATGGTAATTTGCTTTGGTTATAAATTTAGTCCTAATATGATAGACATCCTAGAGGGATATAATAAAAACTTTCATATAAAGTGCATTGAATACTATGAGAAGTTTGGTTCCTTATGATTGTTTTGAGATATGAAGATGGTGATATTAGAGTCATGCTAGTGGAGTAATTGTGTATTGTAGAAATACTTGTGTTGAGGTTTGTGATTCCCGTAGCATGCATGTATGGTGAACCGTTATGTGATGAAGTCGGAGCATGATTTATTTATTGATTGTCTTCCTTATGAGTGGCGGTCGGGGACGAGCGATGGTCTTTTCCTACCAATCTATCCCCCTAGGAGCATGCACGTAGTACTTTGTTTCGATGACTAATAATTTTTTGCAACAAGTATGTGAGTTCTTTATGACTAATGTTGAGTCCATGGATTATACTCACTCTCACCCTTCCACCATTGCTAGCCTCTCTAGTACCGCACAACTTTCGTCGGTACCATACACCCACCATATACCTTCCTCAAAATAGCCACCATACGTACCTATTATGGCATTTCCATAGCCATTCCGAGATATATTTCCATGCAACTTTCCACCGTTCCGTTTATTATGACACGCTTCATCATTGTCATATTGTTTTGCATGATCATGTAGTTGACATCGTATTTGTGGCAAAGCCACCTTTCATAATTCTTTCATACATGTCACTCTTCAGTCATTGCACATCCCGGTACACCGCCAGAGGCATTCATATAGAGTCATATTTTGTTCTAAGTATCGAATTGTAATTTTTGAGTTGTAAGTAAATAAAAGTGTGATGATCTTCATTATTAGAGCATTGTCCCATATGAGGAAAGGATGATGGAGACTATGATTCCCCCATAAGTCGGGATGAGACTCCGGACGAAAAATAAAAAAATAAAAAAATAAAAAAAGAGAAAAAAAAGGAGGCCAAAGAGCCCAAAATAAAAAAATGAGAGAAAAGAGAGAAGGGGCAATGTTACTATCCTTTTTTTCCACACTTGTGCTTCAAAGTAGCACCATGATCTTCATGATAGAGAGTCTCCTATGTTGTCACTTTCATATACTAGTGGGAATTTTTCATTATAGAACTTGGCTTGTATATTCCAATGATGGGCTTCCTCAAATTGCCCTAGGTCTTCATGAGCAAGCAAGTTGGATGCACACCCACTTAGTTTTCTTTTGAGCTTTCATAAACTTATAGCTCTAGTGCATCCGTTGCATGGTAATCCCTACTCACTCACATTGATATCTATTGATGGGCATCTCCATAGCCTGTTAATACGCCTATTTGATGTGAGACTATCTCCCTCTTTTTTGTCTTCTCCACAACCACCATATTCTATTCCACCTATAGTGCTATGTCCATGTCTCACGCTCATGTATTGCGTGAAAGTTGAAAAGGTTTGAGAACACCAAAAGTATGAAACAATTGCTTGGCTTGTCATCGGGGTTGTGCATGATTTGAGTATTTTGTGTGATGAAGATGGAGCATAGCCAGACTATATGATTTTGTAGGGATAAACTTTCTTTGGCCATGTTATTTTGAGAAGACATAATTGACTTGTTAGTAGGCTTGAAGTATTATTGTTTTTGTGTCAGCATTAAACTTTTGTTTTGAATCTTATGGATCTGAACATTCATGCCACAATAAAGAAAATTACATGGATAAATATGTTAGCTAGCATTCCACATCAAAAATTCTATTTTTATCATTTACCTACTCGAGGACGAGCAGGAATTAAGCTTGGGGATGCTTGATACGTCACCAACGTATCTATAATTTTTTATTGTTCCATGCTATTATATTATCTGTTTTGGATGTTTTATATGCATTAATATGCTATTTTATATTATTTTTGGGACTAACTTATTAACCTAGAGCCCAGTGCCAGTTTCTGTTTTTTCCTTGTTTTTGAGCTTCGCAGAAAAGGAATACCAAACGGAGTCCAAATGGAATAAAACCTTCGCGATGGTTTTTCTTGGACCAGAAGACACCCAGGAGACTTCGAGTGCAAGTCAGAAGAGCCACGAGGCGGCCACAAGGGTGGAGGGCGCGCCCAGGGGGTAGGGCACGCCCACTACCTTGTGGGCCCCTCGGTGACCCCCTGACCTAGATCTTCCTCCTATATATTCACATATATTCTCAAACCAGCAAAAGCATCCACGAAAACACTTTTACACCGCCGCAACCTTCTGTTCCCGTGAGATCCCATCTTGGGGCCTTTTCCGGCATCCTGTCGGAGGGGGATTCGATCATGGAGGGCTTCTACATCAACTCTATGGCCCTTCCGATGAAGCGTGAGTAGTTTACCACAGACCTACAGGTCCATAGCAAGTAGCTAGATGGCTTCTTCTCTCTCTTTGATTCTCAATACCATGTTCTCCTCGATGTTCTTGGAGATCTATCCGATGTAATCTTCTTTTGCGGTGTGTTTGTCGAGATCCGATGAATTGTGGATTTATGATCAGCTTATCTATGAATATTATTTGAATCTTCTCTTAATTCTTTTATGCATGATTTGATATCTTTGTAATTCTCTTCGAACTATCGGTTTAGTTTGGCCAACTAGATTGGTTTTTATTGCAATGGGAGAAGTGCTTAGCTTTGGGTTCAATCTTGCGGTGTCCTCACCCAATGATAGTAGGGGTAGCGAGGCACATATTGTATTGTTGCCATCGAGGATAAAAAGATGGGGTTTACATCATATTGCTTGAGTTTATTCCTATACATCATGTCATCTTACTTAAAGCATTACTCTGTTCTTCATGAACTTAATACTCTAGATGCAGGCAGGAGTCGGTCGATGTGTGGAGTAATAGTAGTAGATGCAGGCAGGAGTCGATCTGCTTGACACGGACATGATGCCTATATTTCATAATCATTGCCTTAGATATCGTCATAACTTTGCGCTTTTCTATCAATTGCTCGACAGTAATTTGTTCACCCACCGTATTATTTGCTATCTTGAGAGAGGCCTCTAGTGAAACCTATGGCCCCCGGGTCTATTTTCCATCATATTAGTTTCCGATCTACTATTTTCCATCATATAAGTTTTCGATCTACTATTTTGCAATCTTTTACTTTCCGATTTATAAACCAAAAACCCCAAAAAATATTTACTTTATCTTTTGTTTAGTTTTATCTATCTCTATCAGATCTCACTTTTGCAAGTGACCGTGAAGGGATTGACAACCCCTTTATCGCGTTGGGTGCAAGTGTTTGATTGTTTGTGCAGGTATTGGTGATTTGTGCGTTGTCTCCTACTAGATTGATACCTTGGTTCTCTAACTGAGGGAAATACTTATCTCTACTTTGCTGCATCACCCTTTCCTCTTCAAGGGAAAAACCAACACAAGCTCAAGAAGTAGCAGTGACCCGTATATGAGTTTTGTGGGGATCACTGCTTCTGCCCCATAGACTAGGGAGAAGGGAGTCTGGTCGGTAGCTCGATTTGGTGTCATTTTGAGGAACCAAAGAACCACCGGCAGCTCGTTGATCCATTTCCTGCCACACTTCTGCAGACTATCAAATGTTCTTGTCTTGAGTCCTCGTAGCACTTCAGCGTTCGCCCTCTCAGCTTGTCCGTTGCTTCTGGGATGAGCAACAGAGGCAAATGAGACCTTGCTTCCGAGGGCATGAACGTATTGCATGAAGGCACAACTTGTGAATTGGGTGCCATTGTCAGTGATGACTCTGGCGGGTACTCCGAAACGGAACACCAATCCTTTCAAGAACTTGATAGCTGACTGTGCGGTCACCTTCCTCATAGGCTCCACTTCCGGGCACTTTGTGAACTTGTCAATGGCGACGTACAAGAACTCAAAGCCCCTGGTAGCACGGGGGAAGGGGCCCAAGATGTCGAGCCCCCAGACCGAAAAGGGCCATGACAAAGAGATTGTCTAGAGAGCTTGAGCAGGTTGATGGATATTCTTGGAGTGGAACTGGCAGGCTTCACATCTGGTGACTAGCTCGATTGCATCTTGGAGGGCCGTGGGCCAGTAGAAACCCTGCCGGAAAGCTTTTCCAACCAAGGCCCTTGATCCAATATGGGAGCCTCACATGCCTTTGTGCATCTCTGCCAGCAGTTCCTTTCCCTCTTCCCGGCAAATGCACTTCAATTTCACACTGTTGACCCTTCTTCTGTATAGTGCATCATCGATGAACTGATACATGCTGGCCCTCCGGGCTACTCTTTCAGCCTCTTCTTATTCTTTGGGAAGTTCTCCTGTTTGGAGGTAACGGACGATGTGTCGCGCCCAAGTTGGAGCCTGAGGATCGACAACAAGGATCAGCGGCACCTCCTCGTTTGTGGGAGCGCAGGCCTCAACCGCGAAGATTGGTAATTTAGCGGGAGGGTGCTGCTCGCCAAGCAAAGTGTAGTTGTTCCCGCCAGCCTCTCTGCCGGGGGCTTCTGGAAGCTCTGCCGGGAGAGGCTTGCCGGGGTCCAGTTTCCTCCTCTTTCGGGCCATTGTTGCCGGGGATACGGAGGGCTGAGTCAGGCGGAGAACAAAAGTCCCTGGTTCCATAGGAAGCTTTTGTGCAGCGCACTTCGATAGATGATCAACAATGCTATTTTCCGCACGGGGTATGTGCTCTGTTTGCAATCTGTCAAAGCGCTCCTCCAGCTTTCTCACTTCCTCGATGTATGCCTCCATCAATGGACTTTGGTAATCCTTGTTTACTTGCCTCACCACAAGTTGTGAGTCACCACGAATGATCAGCTTCTTGATTCCTAGTTCTGTTGCGATCCTGAGCCCGGCAAGGAGTCCTTCATATTCTGCAGTGTTGTTGGTAGCCTTCTCGCGGGGGAAATGCATTTGAACCACGTACTTGAGATGCTCCCCAATGGGTGCGACAAGAAGCAAGCCAGCCCCCGCACCCTGTAGGGAAAAAGGCACCATCAAATTACATGATCCAATCTTGGGGCGCTTCCCTGCCGGGGATAGTTGTCTCCGGCGCTTCTTCATCTGGAGTTGGTGTCCATTATACAATAAACTCCGCCAATGCTCTACTCTGAATAGTTGACGTGCTCTCAAACTTCAAACCAAAGCTTGATAATTCCAAAGCCCACTCCACTATTCTGCCAGTGGCCTCAGGGTTTCTCAGTATGCGTTGCAAGGGGAAGCGGGTAATGACCGTGATCTCGTGGGCTTGGAAGTAGTGGCGCAGTTTCCTTGAGGCTATGATGAGGCCAAAAATCAACTTTTGCATGCCAGAGTACCTTGATCTAGTCCCCTGCAGTAGGGAGCTGACAAAGTACACTGGCCACTACACCACCTTCTTCCTTGCCGCGATCCTTGAATCGTCTCCGCTGCCCTGCTCCTCTTTGTTCTGATCTGCATCTGACTTTGCTGGGATGAGTTCGCTTTCCTCTCCAGAGGGGACGGTAGTTGCGGCTGCTCCTTCATCTACCTCCCACTGCGCCACCAGCGTTGCACTAACCACTGATTGGTTGCCGCCAGGTACAACAGCAACGACTCTTGTGGTTTTGGAGCGACTAAGGTGGGAATAGAGGAAAGGTAGGTCTTCAAATCTTGTGGCGCAGCGTCTACCTCCGGGGTCCACTCCACGGGCTCTACCTTTTTCAAGATTTTGAAGAACGGTAGGGTGCGCTCGGCGGACTTGGAAATGAACTTGCTCAATGCGGCAACACATCCAGTCAAGCGCCTCATGTTTTTGACTGTCCTGGGTGCTTGAATCTGCTCGATCGCCTTGATCTTGTCAGGGTTGGCCTATATCCCCTGGTGGGACACAAAGAAGCCAAGTAGCTTGCCGGAAGGAACGCCAAACACACACTTCTCCAGGTTCATCTTCAAGTTGATCTTGCATAGATTTGCAAAAGGTCTCTTCCAAATCTTGAATAAGAGTTGATTTGTCCTTGGTTTTGACCACTATATCGTCCATGTAGGCTTCAATATCCCTGTGCAGCTGGGACTCAAAGCCAATCGGTACAGCTCTTGCAAAAGTGGATCCAGCGCTTTTTAACACAAAGGGCATCCGCACAAAATAGTACGTGCCGCATGGGGTTATAAACGCGGTGTTCTCTTCCTCTTCCTTTGACATGAAAATCTGGTGGTACCCGGAGTAGGCATCCAAGAAGGAAAGCAGGTCGCATCCAGAGGTGGAATCCATGATCTGATCGATGCGCGGCAAGGGAAACGGGTCCTTCGAGCATGCTTTATTCAGGTCTGTGAAATCTATGCAAAGCCTCCACTTCCCATTCGCCTTACGCACCACCACAGGATTCGCCAACCAAGTTGGATGCAATACCCCCTGACCAAACCAGCAGCTTCAAGCTTCTTGATCTCCTCGGCAATAAACTGTTGCCGCTCCAAAGCTTACTTTCGGACCCTCTGTTTGATGGGCCGGGCATGTGGGCAGACAACAAGGTGGTGCTCGATTACCTCCCTGGGAACACCGGGGATGTCAGATGGTCGCCAAGCAAACACATCTACATTCACCCGCAGGAAGGCAACGAGCGCGCTTTCCTATTTGTCATCGAGGGTGGAGCTGATGGTAAACGTACCATCAGTGCCAACCAGCCCTACCGGGACTTTCTTCACAGCGGGTGCGGCAACCTTTGATCTCTTGCTATTGGAGCTCTCCGGCAAGTCATCAACAGGCGCAGCGCACTCCGGAGAGGCGTGCTTCCCGGATTCTTTGCCGGTGTCCTTGCTAGCCTTCTTCCCTCTCTTGCTTTCCTTGGCGGGAGCAATAGCTTCCGCGGCTTCTGCAGCGACTGCTTCTCGGTACATCTTATCCACGCATATAATTGTGTCCTTCTTGTCTAATGGAATGGAAATGACACCCATTGGCCCTGGCATCTTCAGCATGTTGTAGGCATAGTGGGATGCCGCCATGAATTTCGCCAGGGCTGGGCGACCAAGGATTCCATTGTATGGCAGGGGGAGGTCGACCACATCAAACACGATCTTCTCAGTCCGGTAGTTTAGTCCCCCCCCCCCCCAAATGTTACCGACAGTGTGATCTTCCCCTTAGGACGACTCCTGCCGGGGTTGATCCCTTGGAAAGTACCAATGACTTTGAGCTCTTCATCTGCTATCTGGAGCTTGCTGATGACCTTGGGAGAAATCAGATTCAACTCGGCCCCACCGTCAACCAACATCTTCGTGACTTTGAGGTTGTGGATCGGTGGTGAAACCAACAATGGCAAACACCCTACCGCGGTGGTGCGGTCAGGGTGATCCTCTTCATCAAAGATGATGGACGTGCGGGACCACTTGAGTGGCTTCCGAGAATCTGCCGCTGGCTCCACGGCATTGACCTCACGCGCCCACCATCCTCTTCACCGGGGAGACGCCTCCCCTCCTCTGTTCGGGCACACTTATCCGCCAAAGTGTACAGCTCATTCACAGTCTTGGGCAACCGTACGTTCATCTTGGAACGTATCCTGCGGTTGCAAACGTTGGACTGGAATGCAGCTATTACCGCTGCCGGATAGATGTCCGGAATGTTTCTGTGCACTCGGCTGAACCTCCGCATGTATTTTCGCAAACTCTCTCCTTCCTTCTGTGGTAGGAGCTGCAAGTTGCTGGGCCACCCTTCTCATCTCTTCCCCCGGCAGCTTGAATAGCAATGGTGTAGATGCTCAAGAACTCTGCCGGGTTCAATCTTCCATCGTACTTTTCTGGTATCTCTGGCTTGAACGTACGAGCAGATGGCCAACGGACTTGCCGTAGCTCGCAAGTGAAGGCGGGGAACCCAACCTCGAAAGGCAGGTATCCGTCTTCACTGGGCATGGGCTCGTCGATGTCGGGGCCATTGTGCCTACCAGATTGGCGGCGGGTTTCGCGACGTCGATCGATGGTGACGCACGCATCCTCCCTTCGCCTGTCTTCCAGGACTCGTTGCTGATCTCGACGTGCCTGGGGATTAGATGAAGCCATCGATATGTCATCGGGTTCTTGGCCACGTGGCTCTGGCTGTGGCCCCTGCGCTGGCTGCCGCGGAGGGGATTGCACCGTGGGGGTAGCCCCTTCGGTACGGCCAGCGGCTCGGGCTGTTGTCGCCGCCTGTGGAGGCCGTGGCGGGCCTCGCCGCTGTAATCCTCCCGCCTCAGTGAAACCAATCAAGCTCTGAATGGTGGCTCTCCACTCATCCATCTGATCGGCCGCCGGCGGAAATCTCAACAAGAGTTGGGCTCGCGCCATAGCTTCCGAAGCGGTGCTCGGCATAGATGATGATGTAGACCACGACGTCACCTGGCTTCTGGCGGTGCCGATGGCGAAGGTGTAGTGCTCTCGTCACCGCGAGTCGGTCGCCAGGGTGGCGTGGCAACGAGGTGGATGCGCTTGGGGATCGGCGACCCCATTTGG